>CM054118.1:83267854-85667854 GCA_028673005.1 Tanypteryx hageni | reverse complement strand
CCTTTCCCGACAAATACTCTGTTAAAAATACCTATGACGTGATAAGTAAACTAAAAAACATAACATTAAAAGAGTCTGAGATTTTGGTCTCCTTTGACATTAAAAACCTCTTCCCAAGTGTACCTCTGGAAGAAACATCCCAAATTTTAAAATCATTGTTATTAAAACAAAATTTTTCTGATGAAATTGTCCTCGAATATTTACAACTTACTAATTTATGCATGTCACAGAACGTTTTTTTATTCAAAAATGAAATTTACAAACAAACACAAGGCACTTCTATGGGAAACCCTCTATCTCCTTTTTTAGCCAACATTTTCATGTCCTCTTTTGAAAACGATTGTAAAGAAAAATTTCATTACTTTCCAGATATATGGTTGAGGTACGTGGATGACATATTCACAATCTTTGATTTAAAGAAACAAAATGTAGATGAATTTGTTAATCAGTTAAACAATATATATCCTTCAATTAAGTTCTCTTATGAACTTCAAGAAAACAACACCTTGCCATTTTTGGACTTGCTTATCATAAATAATAGACAACACATTGAGTTTGACATTTTTAGAAAACCTACACATACTGATAACTTTATTCCTAACAAATCCTTTCACCCTATGAACCAAAAAATAGCTGTTTCAATTTTTAACACACAGATTATGTAACATCCCCCTCAATAAAATCAGATATGCAAAGGAACTTAAACACATAAAACAAATTGCCGCTAAACTTGGATACGATAATAATTTAATTAATAAATTAGTGAGAAAACATAACTTTAATAAAACCTTGTCCAATGCCACTTCCCTCAAATTAGACAATAAAAAAGAGTACAAATATGTAAAATTGCCATATTTTCCACCATTAAACAGAGGCTTGAACAAAATTTTTAAACATAAGAATTATACCATAACATATACAAATCCTTTTAATTTGAAAAATTTACTGGGCAGTACAAAAGACAGAACAGAATCTTTGAACAAGTCCGGTATTTATAAAATACAATGCTTACACTGCGACAAAAAGTACATAGGACAAACAAGAAGGAAACTAATAACACGCTTCAAGGAACACATGGCTCACTATAAATATAATCGTTTTGAAAAATCAAGCGTTGCCAACCACATATTTTTAACAGGTCATAGTATGCACGTAAACGATTTAACATTGATAACTTCAGCCAATAACTCACTAAACTCGTTAGAAAACCTTCACATTTACAAAAATCGCGATACACTTATGAACACGGACACAGATTTCAACAAGACCCTATAGAAATTGACAGATTTAAACGACACACACGCCAAAAAAAATTTCCGCGTTTCACTTGTTTCTCGGTCGTCGTCTTAATACTTTCCGTTTCAAAACTGGCAGTTGGCTCTTAGTCACTGTTGAAACAGGTTTTACCCCAGACGATGCCCACCTTGTGGGCGAAATGCATTGGGTGTTGTAACCCTCTAATTGTTTGGCTAAAGGAGTATTTCACCTTTATTGCTTATGTTAATTTTTGAGAAATATGTTTAGTAGTTACATTCAAGAGTTCATCTGCACAATTTGGGTCGGTATTGCCTATTGTAATTTTAACGTTTTATTCCTAATTATATCGTTTATAATTTATAATCATAATAACGCATGACATTTTAGGTATTATTCCGTTATATTTTTATGCGTAAATTTTGAAGTAATAACATCATTTACATTCGAATTTTTACTTGAATAATATTTAAATATATTTCCTTCACTGATATAACACCACACTACAATTTTTGTGCTTAAAAAGGTAAATTTTAAAAGACCGGGTTTTGTCGTTTTTGTGTTTTGTCCGCGAAAATTAAAAATAAGGTAATCCTATCTGGAGGAATAATTTATAGTTTTTTTCTTATATTTTCAGTTAATTTTCCAAATTTATACAAATTATAACTTGCTATACTAAATTGTAATACTTTAGTTACAGTTTATTTGATTCCATTTCCTTCAATGGGTGTTCACATTTCATAAGACCATAATAATTTAATAATTTTGTTTAAAGGAATTTACAATATACTTATACTATTTTTCGAAATAATTATGCCCTACTAATTTTCACAATATTCATGATCATTAAAACAAGGTAGGTTAGCGGCTGAATAAATTTAACAATAATATAACACTCTCTAGAACTAAACATGGCGCACCATACTTGGGCGATAAGATTCCTCTTTTTGTGTGAAACACCGATTCAGTTGTTCACCGATTCAGTGAAACGGTTGATTCTTCGATTCAGAGAATCACTTGATTCACCGATTCATGAATCGGTGAACCAGTGAATCGTTTACTTTGTCAGAGGTGAATCGATTCACTCGATTCAGTACACTGAACGATTCATTTAGATCGATTCATTCATGAACTACACATCTCTAGTGTGTGCACTGAGACGCTCGAGAAAGAGGACAGAGAAAACTGACGACGAGTTGCGGACTACGGTGCTTGTGTTTTGTGTGTGTAGAACCTTTAGACTACGTTAATTATACAGTCCACTATACTGCATACGTGTTAATCATTATTTCGATTATAACCTTTGTGTACCAGCCCTCTGATTTGATATCAGTCGATGTGCATGCCACATTTTGGTCCTTCGGGCCGGATCTTCGTGCTAAAGTAATATTTAGTATTGGTTTCAAGCATATAGTTTTGAGAAATCTTTGATATAAAACTCGTGTGTATTGGCTCAAGAAAGACGAGTTATCCGGAGAAAGGTGCGTTCAAGGTCAGAAGGCACGCCGGCTCCGTGAGTGTTACCAGGCCACCAGCTGCGCGGGGTGGATGACGTAAGAGCTGCCTGACGCCGACCGTGGTTTCCAGTCCAGACCAGACGGCGCCCAGCAGATTCATCCTACTTTGTTCCAAATTCAACATTGTCTACGCATCATCCAGGTCAGACAGACTTTGACGGTTCTTATCCTTTCCCATACATATTTACCCTGCCTTACATTGTATATGTTATGTAATCATGGAATCAAGCGAAAGAAAGTTACTCATTAAACAACAAGGTTTAGCTAAGAGTAGTTTAACACGAATTATAACTTACGTAGAGCAGTTTCAGCCAGGTTTAAATTTAAATCTTATACGTGCTAGAGTTAAGCCCTTGACAAACATCTGGGAGAGATATGACGAGGTTCAGAATAAGTTAGAAATTTATGACGACGAGGAAGACCATGCTGCTCACAGAGACCTTTTCGAGAATAATTTTTGGGATTTGAAAGCAAAAATTAATACTCTTCTAGAAGAAGCTGGCAATAGGTCACTTCCCAGTGAAAATAGTAGAGTAGGAAGTGCGAACACACCGGTTCATAATAACAGTGTGAAACTTCCCACAGTACAATTACCTCAATTTTTTGGGTGTTATACACAATGGATACAGTTCAGAGACACGTTTGAAAGTTTGATTGTAGCCAATCCAGCACTTCAAGATATTCAAGGGTTTTATTATTTGATTTCATCCTTAAAGTATGAACCGCGTGCATTGTTACAGAATTTGACAGTGCCAAATGAAAATTTTAGTGTTGCATGGAACCTCATATGTCAGAGATACAGCAATCCAAAACTCATTGCATCCAAGCATGTTAAGGCTTTGTTGACGCCCATGAAGGCTAGCGATGATTCAGCTACAGAGTTGAGACAAGTAGTTAATCATTTATCAAGCAATTTAAATGCAGTTGAAGCTTTAAGCCTAGAAACACCATTGCATGAAATAATGCTTATGCAATTGACTCTAGACCATTTGGGCCCTTCTATCAGAAAGGAGTGGGAGACTACATCAGTGTTACATGACTTTCCCAAATTAGAGGAGTTTATTAAATTCCTAGAACAAAAATGTCAAACGTTAGAATTATTGCAACCCAGTCAACCAGTTAAGGCTAGCGGCAGCAATATATACAAACCAGTGGAATCCAAATTCAAATTGAACAAGACCAGGTCATCTAGTTCCTTTATGACGACGAGCAATAGTACATTGTGTCCGTATTGTGAACAAAATCATGGGTTACAGAAATGTTTATCCTTTGCTAATGCTAGTGTAAAACAACGAATAGAATGTGTTAAGCAAAACAAATTATGCTTTAACTGTCTAAGGGCTTTTCATAGCGTTAAGGAGTGCCAATCAGGCAACTGTCGGAAGTGTGATAGAAAACACAATACGCTGCTTCATTTTGAGAGACCGGTGACAGCAAAATTGCCTGACAGGAATGAACGACCACACTTACAATGTGGCTCAACTAGTGACCACTTCAGGAACGTCAGTCCCAACCAATTAGAGAACGATTCAAGGACATTGGGAAGTTACTGTGCCTTAAAATCACGACTGATTAAGCAGGTGTTATTGCCGACAGTTATTGTAAATGTGGAGGACTCATTAGGCAGACTTCATCATTGCCGAGCTCTTCTCGATAGTTGTTCGCAAAGCAACTTCATTACTGACGAGATGGTTAGACTACTCAATTTAAAGAAAATTCGAGGCGTAATTCCGATACAAGGCATCGGGGATGTGACTGCAGGCACCACGCACAGTGTTAATGTAGGTGTCCATTCAAGAACAAATGACTTCAAGGTCAACCTCAATTGTTCCATTCTTCAGAGGATAACAGACAACGTTCCCTCAGCTTTCATTGCTTACAAGGATTGGGGTATACCTTCAGATATTGTGTTAGCCGACGACAAGTTCAACGAGCCAAGCAAGATAGATCTTCTAATAGGTGCGGAGTTCTACCTTCAGCTCTTATGCCCTGATCAAAGAACCAGAACTGGCAACTACCCACTTCTGCAAGGTACCAAGTTTGGATACATCCTAGCTGGAAGGCTTCCCTGCCAGACCTCAGGATATGCTTCACAGCGATCATTCCTTACTAGGAGAGACAACGTATTGGATAAGCAACTTCAACGTTTTTGGGAAATCGAGAAACTGGTTCAAACATTACCTACGAGGGAGGAAGAGTTATGTGAACAACATTTCAAGGAACACACCAAAAGAGACTCTACGGGAAGGTTCATTGTTCGATTGCCTCGCCGCCAGGGAGTAGGACATTTAGGTGACTCATATCAACAGGCAAGCACACGACTACAACAATTGGAACGCCGACTACACAGACAGCCACCTTTGCGTCAGACTTACAATGCCTTTCTTCAAGAGTATGAAGAGCTTGGCCATATGAAAAGGCTAGATGACAACGCAACCAACAACCAGAGGGAATTGTTTTACTTGCCCCACCATGCAGTGATCAAAGAAGCTGGCTCCACCACCAAGACGAGGGTAGTTTTTGATGCTTGCGCCAAGACGACTACAGGAACATCCCTCAATGATACGCTGTTAATTGGAGCAACATTACAACAAGATCTGAGTTCCATAGTTCTACGATTTAGAACTCATGAAGTGGTGTTTACAGCAGACATCGCTAAAATGTATAGACAGGTCCAGGTGCATGCTGACGATACCGGACTCCAGCGCATTCTCTGGAGAAGATCATCTACAGATCCAGTGAACATCTATGAGCTCACCACTCTCACATATGGTACGGCGTCAGCTCCGTTTCTTGCAACGAGATGTCTCCAGCAGTTAGCTGAGGAAGAAGCAGTCAGATACCCTCACGCTGCTGAAGTATTGCGAAGAGACTTTTACATCGATGATGTGCTCTGCGGGGCAAACAACTGCAAGGAAGCGCTTCAATTGCAACAGGAACTGATAGATCTACTCAGTACCGGTGGCTTTCAGTTGAGAAAGTTTTGCTCTAATTATTCTGCCATTCTGGAAGCCGTCCCACCAGAATACAGAGAAACGGAACTGCCAAGACATTTTGAAGCATTAATGAAGTCAAAACACTTGGGTTATTATGGGATCCAACGCAGGACATGTTTTCAATTGCTATCAATACACCATCATTATCCTCGATGTTGTTAAGCGATCAGCCAAACTCAACTGTCACTAAACGTACAGTGTCTTCTGTGATTGCATCTATTTTTGACCCGCTTGGGCTAGTAAGTCTCATTGTTATTATATATAAAATGTTTCTACAGCAATTATGGCAGTGTAATCTACAATGGGATGAATGTCTTACAACTGAGTTATTAGTAGACTAGAAGAAACTGTGTTCACTTCTCCCTGAAGTTAAGAACATTCAAATCGAACGACGTGTGTTAGCCTAAGGAATCCTGTTAGATATACAATTACATGGGTTTTCAGATGCAAGTGAAAGACCTTATGGTGCTTGTTTATACCTGCGCTCAGTCTCAACATGGGGAGGTAGTAACAAAATTACTGTGTTCAAAATCAAAGGTGGCACCAGTAAAATGTATCACGATCCCTCGACTGGAATTGTGTGGAGCATTGTTGCTTGCTCGACTGGTAAACAAAGTATCACCTATTTTGAATTTAGATATTTCCAAGCCAATGTTGCGGACAGACTCAACAATTGTCCTATCATGGCTGGCAGCGCCAGCTGCGCGATGGAAAACGTTTGTAGCAAACAAAGTAGCCCAGATACAGGACTTTGCAGCTACTGAGAGAATCAAATGGCATTTTATTCCTCCCAGTTCTCCACACTTTGGAGGATTATGGGTAGCTGGAGTGCTATCAATGAAATATCACTTAAAACGAGTAACGGGAACATCCATTTCTACTTTCGAGGAGCTGTCAACCCTTCTCGCACAAATAGAAGCTTGCTTAAACTCCAGACTTATTACAGTCTTATCCGACGATCCTAATGATCCGAGTTATCATACCCCTGGTCATTTCCTCATTGGTGGTCCTTTAACCTCCTTCCCTGAGCCTAGTCTGTCTGATGTGTCGCTGAAGCATCTTTCCAGATGGCAGCATATTCAACAGGTGACGCAGCAGTTATGGAAGAGGTGGTCCATGGATTATCTAACATCACTTCAGCAGAGAAGAAATTGGTGTTCGGAACAGAAGAATCTTCAACCTGGGAACGTGGTTCTGGTCAAGGAGGACAACCTACCCCCACTTTCTTGGAGGATTGCAGTCATCCAGGAAGTATTTCCGGGAGAAGATGGGCTGGTTCGAGTAGCCAGCATAAAAACTCCCACCGGCATTGTGAAGATACCTATACATAAATTGATAATTTTACCCCTACAATAATGTGCTTATAAAGAGTTTAATAGTATTTAGTATTGCAATGTAATATGTTGTTGTTGTATGTAATATGTGAATTGTTTTGAATTTTGTAAAATTCAACGGGGGGAGCTTATGTTGCGGTTTATACAACTCTTTTGTTTGGGTGAAGCGAAGCTTCGGAGGCTTTACTCACGGCAGAGACGACAGTGCGTGTTGAGACGCTCGAGAGAGACGACAGTGTGTGTGCTGAGACGCCCGAGAAAGAGGACGGAGAAAAACTGACGACGAGTTGCGGACTACGGTGCTTGTGTTTTGTGTGTGTAGAACCTTTAGACTACGTTAATTATACAGTCCACTATTTTGAATAGGTGTTAATCATTATTTCAATTTAACCTTTGTTTAATCGGTCCTTCTGATTTTGATATCAGTCGATGTGCATGCCACAATATTCATTTCATTTTGCCATTCTTTACTCGCCCAAAAAGCGAAATTTCTTTTTAAATCAATTCAGCTAAAGACTTCCAAACTCATAGTTGCAATATACTACTCGAGGAATGTGTAAAAGGAATAAATTGAGAGACTACATAATATGTGCTTTTATTTATTGGGTTAAATATAGATAGATGGGGACCTCGCGGCGGTCAATCCTTTGGACCGTCATTATTGGACGTGATCCTTCATGTCCTCTGCTGTGCGAACCCTTCCTCGACTCCGGAGCTCAGCCTTCCCAGCGGGATATCCCCTGACCTCAGGGATGATTAAACATGAATTAATTAAAACTTTTTAATGTATTTCTGATGAGAATGCATCTATGTTTAACACTATACGTAGTTTCCCGACTACGCACGTCTTTTAAACGGCTTCCTACGGCAAATATTAAGGAAATTGATATTTTTCGCACAGAGGCACCAAACCAGTGGTCTGTTTCCCGCGGTTTCTGCCGCATTTAAACGCTCTTATATATTAAGAGGACACATTACACCATTATGTTCCCATTCCAACCACTATGATTTTTAATTTCATCTTGCTTGATTTTTGCGCTTAAAATATAAAGAATGTGAAATCAAATTTTTGCAGGCTCCTTAAACAATCAATTTTAAAGATCAAGTTCAACCAACTTATTATCAAATTTATCGCAACCCTCCGTATGTTCTAGTTTGTGTTCTGATGGGAAATCCCGTCCGTGAGAAGATGGAAATACACTGAATAGAAAAAGAGAAACTAGAGAGCTACATTAAAACTGCGGAAAGAAAATCTGCAGGAAGAGCATACCTATCCATTCGGAGCGGAACTATATTTGCTGGGCAGAAATTTGGAATTGATATTTTTCTGTCTGTAGCGTTGGCGTGGATATTGAAGTATCTAACATCTGTTATTGTTAGGGAATCGAGACATTGCTACGGGACAATCAACCGACTAATATATTGTTTTAGGGAGCTTTTGTCCTTGTGATTGGAGGAGAATTCGTCTCAAATTGGAGATCCAGGAGACATAGTTGAGATTGATGATAACGCAAGAATTTTTTAAATACAGAAGACACCAGCTCTCATGCTCAAAATATCGAGAGTTAATGGTCGGTGATAAAGAGAAATATAAGAAGGACAAGAAGAATGTCACCAGATTCTTTTGATGAATATCTCATAGAATACCTAATGTGGAGAAGCAAGCATGCTACGAAGATAAGGCTATTGTTTGATTTCATTAACTCTATAATGAAGTATAGTTGAAATGATTTTGTAGAATTTTTTTGTTTGACAAGACTCATTTAAAGCCGCTAGATTTTATTTGTGTATAGTCCGCGTTAAATGTGCTCCAAAACGTCTCTTTTCAGAGCAGCCTTTGTATCCTTTAGGTAGTTTTGAATTGTATTTCGATATGTCAATCACGGGCGTTTATATGCGGCAGAAATCGCGGGAACCAAGCCACCTCTGAGCGAAAAATATCACTTTCTTAAATATTTGCCGTAGAAGGTCGTTTAAAAGACATGCATAGTCGCTAAACTACGTACAGTGCTAATCAGAAATGCAATAAAAAAGTTTTGATTAATTCGTGCTTAATCATCCCTGCTGTCAGGGGATATCCCTCTGGGAAGGGTGAGCTCCGGAGTCGAGTAAAGGTTCGCACAGCAGAGGACTTGAAGGATCTCGCCCAATAATTACGGTCCAAAGGATTGACCGCCGCGAGGTCCCCATCTATCTATATTTAACCCAATAAACAAAAGCACATATTATGTAGTAGGGTGAACAGGCGAACATCCACCGCCTCAAAACTGGATTTATCTACTAATTTATTTTGTAATTTATTTAAAATATTCAAAGACAGCAATCAGGCCTTTTACATTTGGCATGGTACCAAAATTATATAATGAAAATCACTAATAGTTATAGAGATTAAATATAACAATAACATAAACTACTCAAGAACAATAATAACGAGAGGTATTAAAACTGGCGAAGAAAGTGGTCTTAATCATTCAAGAAATGCATGTGAGGTAGGGATTTGCAGAGAATGTGGAGGTCAAATGATAAGGAGGTTGGTTACTGCAAGTTTAGGGGTGGGGAAGTGGAAGAGAACGGATAGCCGTGGGTTGCGTGATAGAAAAATGTAGAGAAAAGAGAGGAGATCAGTTTGAGGGTTCTGTTGGAGGTATTAATGATTTTATCAAGGAAATTGTGGCCCATGGAATATCTTTGATCGGATAAAGTTGATGACCTAGACTCTAAATCCTAGAGAGTAAAGGATACAGAATGAGAGAACACAATGGCGAATTGTGGAGTAGAAAAATATTAATTTTGTCAAAAGGAACTGAATAATAGTAGGATATGCTGAATATCAAACACTGGAGCACTATTCTAGGAGGACGCAGCTAAATAGGTTTAGGGAATCCTTAAACTATATTCAAGGGCAGCTGTGACCATCTGTACTACTTACGGATGGGGGGAAAGTTAAAATGTGCGGTTTTAAATTATTTAATTCTGGAGAATTTCTCATATCCAGCCATAATATTGCTATAATACTGCATCCTAACACATTAAAATTAGGGTTTGCAATCTTATCAATGAGGCGAGCGCCAAGTTACTTTCTAAGACACGTAACGAGCACGGTTATACTTTTGTAAAAATAGAAATGATCAAAAATAAAATAAAACCAACGTAAAAGCTATTAAATAGCCTTTTTAGTACGTTTAGAAATAAAACAGGTGAACATATTAAATTATTGGTGCTAGGAAAGGTTATTTGAGCACCGTAGAAGTGCAGAGTATTATACAAAATTTCGAGATATTTGAACAAAGGGAAGATTTACTGATAATATCCCTATCTAGGTGAGACTACTGCATATATGTGTAGAACCTGCAACAAAAACTTCGGTTTGGCTATAATAATCCAAGAGGTTGATAAGCCAGAAATTCCATGCAAGCAAAACAAACAACTTCGGTTGATCGTAATACAGGAGGAAACCGCATTTTCTGTAGATAATGCTGTAAAACGTTATTAAGTACTTCCATTTTACTATTTTTTATATTTAAAACACGTGAAACGTTTTATTTAATCACTAGCGTATATACCCGTCAAAAGTGGCAGGTACACATGAAGGAAATATCATTTTTCATGTATTACACTTATCCCCGTGTTAATAGATGAAGAAAATACACACTTCCGAAATCGAATCCACGGCCTTTTGATAGGCAAAGACATGCCTAAAGGGTGCAAGAGGTACATCCCGGTATATTGCGTAAATTTCAAAAACCCAATAAATAAATGATTTTCACCTCCAAAAAATTTCTTTCAAAATAAATTTGTGCATCGATTCGACACGTATTTGAAAATTGACGACGAAAAAATTAATTTAGATTCCTTTTGGCGCCATTTGGTTCAGGCCCAAAATCTTTACGATGATTATCAATAATTTAAAATACAAATAGAAATATGCGACTCTCATCCTCCTGTCAATAAAATGGAGAAAGTCTTGGAATCGAAACCCATGACGTCACTGACGACCTTGAACAGTATAATATTTAAATGGGGTAATGCCAAGTGAATCCTGAAAGTAGGATTCAAACGGGATTTACCAACATGCCCCTGGATCTTATACCGACGGTGTTGGCCTATTATTGAGCGTTATGGCCAGACAGAAAGACTGAGAGATCTGGGCTTTTATTTCGTGTTTATTTAGTAATCAAGACGATATAATACGATTGATATTTAGGCTAACTCGGCTTTAAAGATATTATTATGAAATACGCAATAACGATTTAATAAAAATATATACTCACGAATTTTAATGTATTTATTGATGTATTTGATAATAATTACAAGTGCTTAACATTTCATTTTAAAAATATAAATGCATGATTAATATTATATATTTACTATTAAGTCTGTTTTGAATTGCTGGTTCGGAGATTTGTGGCCTCACAAAAAAAGACCCAAACTTTACCAAACGTTCCACATTCCTTAAATACGCAAGCGATGTTAAAATGGTGAAAGATAATAATGTTCTAATATTCCTTAAAAATCATTTAACTCACTTTTAAAAGTATCCATAGACTATATTTAGGCATGAATTCATTTGTACCCTTTATCTTGGCGTTAGTTATTCTTTCTTCACGGCACGCCACGGCGTGGATTTTCCTTGCATTAATCTTTACGTGGCTATCTCCATTTGAATAGGACAACAATTAAGAAAGTTAGCTTTGTTGCCGTATGGAGAATGTTTATTTAAACCGATAAATTTTGCACTTCAAAGAGAATTTCGAGCGATTTAGCATGTAATACGACAAAACATGAACAGAATTAAAATAGTCAGTTATTAATGCGTTAAATAAGCCATTTCCCGTGATCGTAAGTTAATATTTTGGTATATCTATATCAACATCAGTGAAGGGCTGCATGGCATTTCGGGGCTTCTCCTCACCATTTCACATGCATTCTTATGGAAATAGTATTTTGTTGACCCCATGGTGTGTAAGACACATACATTATAAAATATTTATAAGATTTTTATACAGGAAAATGTTTAAAGTTTTGAACTGTATAATTTTGACATTTCTGATGAAGTTTTTTAAATGTTAAATTTTTACATTTTCTCTCATTTTTCCGCAATTTTCGCACTATACACTTTAAAAATATGCCTCTTGCATTTACGAAGTCGCTTTCACATATAGCTTTCGCTAATCGTTATCTCACAATACTAACAATGCTTTTGACAGAAATTTGTTTATTTACGTTACCATGATAAAAATAACAAACTCGCATACCCGGTTTTCCTAGTTCAAGAAGTCGGCAAGAATTGGATATACATGACAACCATAAGTTTTCGATTAAAAATGTTGAAATTTTGCTATTAAAAGTATAATTTAGGAAATCTTTGGTCCGTATTTGAAATTTGACGGTAGGGAAACAAAACTTCATTCATTTCTGCGTTCCTAGGTTCAAGTGTAATACTCGTACTAGGGTTATTAAGAACTTTAAAGTCCAAATTAATATTTGTCTACACTCATTCCCGTGTAATTCAAATGGGAAAAATTTGAAGAGAAAATATTTTTTTAAATTTATAGTGTCAATCAAATCGGTTTAAAAGCCCCACTACACCACCTTTCTCTGCACTGCGATTAAAATGATACCTTTCTCTTGCTTCTATGTTCTGTTGTTCTCGAGTTATAGAATCACACACATACATAGAAACATTTACTTTTATAGTTATATAAGATAAGATAACTGACATTATTGCTAGAAAGAATGCACATAAAATTTCTTGTACAGTAATCCGGGTTCAACGAGTAGAATTACTTGAATTAGTGTATTTATCTCTCAATTAAATAATTCAATATTATTTAAATGCCCTTTAAACTCATCGGGAAATTTAGAATAAGTTTTCAAAAAATCTTTTAGCTTCTTAGCGAATTTATTCTGATCAGGCGATTTTTAACAAATGTTCTGATCGATATTATTTGATTATCCACGAAACTGACCGCCATTATCAAATTACCATATGACTTTAAATCGCCTTGCGCGTTGATTCCCAAACTACAAGGTCGGCCAAAAGTCCCAATACGCTACAAGTGTTACATTAATCATTTAACAATAACATATTTCTTATTTTACATGTACAGTAATACGAAGTTTTTAATAAATAACTTTACTGCATTTATACTAAGTATTTCGGATCTTATGGCTGATTCGATCACATGCTTCATTGAAGAAAGGTTGTTAGCGGGTTTATGGGTGCACGGACAATTTCATACTGGTAAAACAATTTACCAAATCCGTGATGATTTCCAAAGAAGATTTGGGAGGCCAGCACTAATAAAAGTCAATATTTTAAATTGAGAAAAAAGTGTTTTACGTATGGCTTTGCTAAAGATAACCCCAGGAGCAGTAGACCATCCACTCGTACTGAAACATGCGTTGCATTTTCTGATTCTGTTGCGCAATCGCCAAAAAATGCTAACAAGAAAACATTCTCTTTAACTGGGTATTCCTCGATTAGGCTGGGGCGAGATGTACATTGATATACAACTAAGAGCATTCAAGCCAATGCTCACAAATTAACTGTATAATCAAGATATGGACAAAGGAAGTTTCGTTAAGGTTTCCTGACAAGTGTTCCCATAGCCGTATTTAATGACGAATGCACAGCTCAAGAACCAGAACTTCAGTGCCATAGCAAAAAATGAACAATTGCGTGATGCAGTATCGCAAGCATTTATAAATACTGATGAACAAACTTTTAAAAAATGTCTAGCAGAACATGGCGTAATATTCAACTGCGCTTTGAAAATAATGGTGCTCATAAAGACATCCTAGATTTTTAAATCCAGCTATGCTATGAAAATGATGGTGCTCGTGAAATTTAACTGTGAAAGCTCTTATGTTACTTCAAATACATTTAAATATCATGTTTCATCACATGGCGATGTAATAGTGAACGTATTGGGACTTTTGACTCATCCTGTACAACCGGAGGGACACATCCAGTCCGTTGTGTGTATTAACCAGGGCATCGAACCGGAACTGAACCGAAAACCGAAGCCGAAAAAAATTGTTATTTTGGCTGGACTGAAACCAAACCCGAACCGAAAAAAAGATTTTTCTGAACCCGAACCGAAACCGAAAACCGTTATTTATTTCGTTCCATTTTTTCGTTTCGCATAAACAGTGGGAACGAAAGAAGGGTTTTTCCTTTTGCTTTAATATGAGTCTTTTTTGGAAGCCTCACTTTTCAACACTGAATAAGGCAAAGGCTAACGGTTTTCTTGAGAGTGCATGCTCCTAAACCTTTGGAGAGATGCATCTTTGTGATGTTATCTGTCGGTTCAATGGTGGGATTTTTCACGGGCATCTCAATACACCTCGATTTACACTGGGGATGCGTTCTCAAAAATCGCCGTATAAAGCAAAACCGTGTAAATCAAAACTAACACTTCATATAAAATATATATACTTATAAATCAAATTCCCTAAATTGTTTTATTTTAAAATAAATAGGAATCTAACTCTCAATTTTATATGAAGTGTTAGTTTTGATTTACACAGTTTTGCTTTATACGGCGACATTTGAGAACGCATCCCCCGTGTAAATCGAGGTGTTTTTTGTGTTCGATATATATATATATATATATATTTGTAGAAGGTGCTTGTATTCTGAAAGCATTTTATCTCACCTTGAAAAACATTAATTTTTCAGAGAGATATTTTAATATTAGAAATATCTTTTTCAATTCAAAGATTTCGCCTCTGTACCAATTTTCGTTCTTTCCTTATGGAAAAATATTGGAGTAAAACATTACCTAAAATTTGTAATTATAAGAATATTATACTTTTTTACATTTTGGGCTACTAACGCCACACCTTTGTGCCAAATTTTAAAGTTATAGCACATCTGGAAGTGAAATAATATTTATCTAATTGTTTAAATTTTAAATATTGTTAACGGCCGCAATAACAACTTCATGGAGATATTCAAATATTTATTTGTGTATTTGCGCTAAGCTCTAAATAACTTTAAAATTTCTGCTCCGCAGTTTGCCCCGTTGTATCTAAACATTTACCTATTTGTTTAAAATTTAAGAAATTTTAACATCCAAACAAATTAAAATATTATAACTTCTATACATCCTATTTCGCTTTTTTTTACAAATTCTACCTTTAAGAAAAATTTCAGCTCCGTAGCACATTTGGAAATAAATAGTTCTTGAAAAATTGTTTAAACAATTGCGAATTTTCAGCGGCCGCATTGTTGAAATATTTTAAGATTTTTGTTTTTTTCTATATGAATTTTCTACAAAATGTTTGTAAAAACTCGTAGCTACAACTTATATTTTCCGTGATAAAAATTAATAAACTTTAATGTACAAATGGGCTAAAACAACCCTTAAAAATTAAAATTTTGAAATTATCGATTTTTGTAATTGGGTGTGAGAAAAATCCTTTTATTTTCAGCTCCGTATTCCGTGGCATATCTAGAAATACCTTAGGTTTTATATATATATATATATATATATATATATATATATATATATATATATATATATATTTACGTGTCTCTTCGACGCCCCCAGCAGCCTACCAGCTTGGTCCTCAACTTGGTAAGTGTCCGCTGGGCTTCCCTCAACACCTTGTTGCCACCCTCATCACTAACTTTTCTTTTCCTTTAGTTAATATATATATATGTATATGTATATGTATATATATATATATATATATATATATATATATATATATATTCTAGATCATCCTCCGTAAGAAGCAGCTATTTATAATAGATATATAAGCATCATCCTTTTGCACAAGAAAGGTTGCAAGGAAGATTTGAATAACTATAGGTCAATCAACCTTCTCCCGGCAGTCTACAAAGTATTCTCGAAGATTATCACTACGCGCTTTAAAAAGCATCAAGATTTCGCTGAGAACGACCTTGATTTCGCAATGGATAAAATAAGATGGACTGCATTCAAGTCGGATCACTTCTTGAAGAGACCGAATGAAATATTTAGAATGCTTAAGACACACTTAATTATATTGATGTGAAAAATATCTCTCTTCTATCTAACTAGTTTCTAGAAAAATGTCTTGTCATTGCAATAAATTCAATAGTAAACAAATTTTAAAAGTTAAATTACTTTTAAAAACGGCATCTGTGTTCGCTAATAAAAAATTCTGCAGGTTTACCCGAAATAAATAGAATTAATTTTATTTGTTTTACAGTACAACATCAATCTGCCATTTTGAATTAATTCAAATTTTTAAACGAATTTCCAAAAAGATCCATCTACTAGTCCCAAGTGTATAAAACTATTGCTCGAATTCTTTTCAAAAGAGCATTAAGAACACTGATTAGGAAAAATGTTTAATCAGTCGTCCGTATTTCATCTTATAATCGTAGCTTATAAATGGTTTAATTACTAGAAAATTAACATTGTTAAAATTCGGAAATCAGTATTTTATTTCTGCCTAAATATTATTTTACTTACCATCGGATCTCTCCAAGCAATTTTTACAAACCGTTTTGCGTTCAAAATGCTTCATTTCTGCGACCTCGTAGATTATCTCCTTGTTATTCTTGCACGCCGCCTCCCTTGGACGATGGCGCCGATGGTTCCATCGTGTAATGACTACTCATAATTCGATAATCCAAGGTTTTTGATAAAAAATCCGGATTTTGATTTTGGAATCTATTTCCCCAATAATCAATTTTGGCTTACGTAAATTTGATTTAAGTGGCGCGATTAATTAGTTTTTATGTCATGTAACGTTTACGTTATTTCATGTAAGGCAAAACACGAATTGGAATCGACCGTTTAGTGAATATTTCCTCACGTTGGTACTCAGTCGTCAACCATAGGCGCCGCTTGGCATTTCTGGTCTAATCATAGCTGAACATTTTTCTTGATCTAAGCAGCCAATTCAAGTGGCCTAATTAATTCGAAGCCGTCTTTGATAAGTATAATAGCGGTAATTCTGGCGGTTGGCTTTCTACTCTATTGGCCTAGCGATGGTTTCCATGGAAAGAAAGACGGGAGGGAGTGAAAGTGACGTTCCGTGCAAAGGGCTTTACGACTGGGGACACTAAGTGAATTTGGATTGGATCACGAAGACGAGCTTCGCAGGATGAATGGAATACGAAGAAACGGATTGACATCCTCGGCCTTCGCTTTTCCTTCAAGGATTTCACATTGATTCATAGGAAGGGGTGATAACTGCTTCGCTCCTCCCAACGTTTGAGAATTCTCCCGAAATATACTAAAATAAACTCCATAGTTTCCATTTGCACTTAGGTTTTTATATCAAATCATGTCCCGCAAAAAACGCCTTTTTGAGTGAGCCACTAATTTTTTAACGCCTTCTATTTCGCAGAATTTAGAAAGAAGTGGGCGATCGATCCTCGAAAATAAAAGGACGAAATGCTATATAATGAAGTAATTACAAAATGAAACCATTTAATCATTAAAATTTTTGGGGACGTGCTACCCAACGAGTTTCATTTAAGCGCAGACGGCAGTATCACTGAAATTATGAAATTTTCCCTGCAAACAAATGGTCAGGACAGAATAAACTTAACGGATTTAAAAAAATCTAAATTTCTTGTTCTATATTTGAATTTATTTTAAAAACGTGACCATTATAATTGTCTGGTCCTTTCAAATAAGAGTGGTAATTAATGCTTTTCGGGTTGTTTTTATATTCCGTGCAAGCTGTATTTTATTATTTACTGAGTAACAGTCTTGATAATTCCGCACGAATCTCTTACAAACGTAAGATCTCTGGTAAAGCCACACACCCGTTTTAAGCTCCATCGCTTCTCGGAATCAGCATTCGGCGAACAGCCACCGCAGAAAGGACCGCATAGAATCTTTTATTCGCAAATGGTTTTCCGTCTCTGTTATGGCCGTAATATTTTCCAATACTATCAGGTAATAGTCTTAAAATGAGCTGTTGTACCGAAAAATAAATTCTCATTTCACACTTATTTGTTCATTTTTATGCGCCAGAAATAAAGTTTTTGAGAAAGATCGTTCTCATAAATTCGAGTTAACATTTCTCTGTAAGAAATTTCCTTATACTCGGGATCATTATTTTTATTTTATCATAAAAATATAATAATATTATATATATATATATATATATATATATATATATATTTACTTAATTCAAGAATATGTCAACACTCTGGCATTGTTTAACTGACTAGTTGTGGTAGTCCGGTTTTTTCTTATTGAAAAATATACTCATTGCCTAGAAAGTGGTTTCCTTTAACGATTGTCACTATGAAATCCCCCCCTCGTTCTTCAATACAACGACATTTCAACCTAAATTTTTTCTCTCGGTTGAACTGAACGAAGTATTCTTACCGTAACACTTACCTTCAAGTTATAAGCACACAAGGGGAATTGTCGATATAAGTGCCATTTTTCCTTCCGGAAGAGAGGATAGCCAAAAGTGAGTGTGGTCACCTTTCGGCCACAGGACGGGTTTGCAGGCATAAGGGGGTTGCAAAACCCCTTAAGGGAAAGACAGGAGGGTGCAGACGAAGACGGGAAGAGGGATGATGGGATTCGAGACAGGGCAGGGGAGGGGGGAAAGGGGGAGGGAGGGGGGAAAGGGGGAGGGAGGTGGTCGGACGCTTTCACGACGATCGCGTGGCCATGCATCTGTGAGATGGAAGCGATTGTGTAACCCTCTGGCGGCGGTGAGTGAGATGCGAGCAGCTCGAGGGCGGTTTGGGCTGCCGACGCGCGCGTGGCCTCTGCGAGACGCGGAGACGACCGGAATCCTCGATGAATCCTTTCGTTGGTGGTTAGCAAATCGGGAGGTGGACTGTGGGACGACTGACGTCGCAATTTTACTGGCAAAGAGCTCCCCCTTTGCGTTATTACAGAGCATTCACCAAAGCTCTTTTTATTAATCTTTCCTTCTGATTTTTGGAAATTTTAATCAATGAGCTCAGTTCGCAGGTTGTTCCATGTAAATTAAATGGATATTTTCATTACCAGTTGAGAAAATGATAATTGCATTTCAACAGCAAAGTAGTCTTTCTTAGTGCTAATTCATCGATAGCTGATTCCAGTAAAAAAAATCGTAGGTTTTATGCCCATACGATTTCATTATATATTGAAATATTATAACTTACATGTTACTAACTCCTAATACATCTTAGAAACATATGCTGAGTTTTTCCTGCTTATCTAAATTGCTGCGGCAAGCGATATCCGAAGGAATGAGGTCACCTGTTATTCTAATTTTCGTTGATTAACGTAAAGAATATATTTTCATATGTAAAAAATCGTCCTAGTACTGCGCTACCTCAATTATAAGCATACACTCTTCTACTTTACAGAAATGAAATGTAATGGTTTTACAATTACTTCTTAATATTTTCATGATACATAAACAATGCACTTTAGCTTACCCAATAAAAATCATGAGTGTAACAAATACACGTATCAGCTATAAATGAAATCCTTCATAAAAATTTTATTGTGGTATATTGCTATAAGTCAGTTTATAAACCAGTGGGTCGCGAAGTTTCAAAAATAAATATTCTAAAACTTTTTCTCAGTAGAATTACTGCAATTTTAATGTCCTAAAATAACCATAAATGCTTAATATAATAGTAAAATACGTTTTACCTAAATTTCCTCTTATTGGAAAAGATGGGGTTCTGTTTTTATAATTGTGGGACACGGGTCTTTTGACAAAATGATTGGTTGGACGTAAGATGCAAAAGGTTAAAGAGATGTCGAAAAATGTTTTTAAAATTGCACGCAGATTTAGTAAATCATTGTAATCTATCATTTCATTTCAACTTGTGATTTCTAAATGAAAATTTTGAAATATAATTATCAAATAAATTAATGATACCAACATTAAACAGTAATGAATCCTTTTCGAAATAATACAATGCAATGTAGCAGCCCTCGTGCAGTTTTATTTGAAAATGATTTGGAGATGCATCGTATTAACTCAATATCACATGAGCAATTGAGATAATATGGTCCGATAATCACAATGGATTATCTTCTGTCGAATTTAAAAAATTAACATTTTTTGGTAATCCATTTTATGCCGCCTCAAATTAGATTTGTTACGAAATACGAATGTGCGTCGAACATTTTAAGACGACTCAAAAGGAAATATTTGGAGTCAATTACGAAATATTTCTAAATATCTTACCTCTCGTACAGTCGTGATAGATTCGGTCGTTGAAATATAGCGAATCTAACAAGTCAGGATAACGGACCTCTCTATTAATGAGCAATGTTTCCATGGCCTGAAACAGCAATCATCCCCCTCTTTACCAACAGTTATTCTCGTTATTCTTAATTGTTTTTTCGCGCGTCGACCCCGTGTCATCCGGCGTTCCTTCAGTCCAACGGATCGAACGCGATTTCATTGCTCATTCTTCGCCGACCACGTTCATCGTTTCAAACTCTGTAGGCTAGGATGGGAAGCGAGGGAATCCCTCCCATTCCCAATCCAGCGATCATATCGTAAGCCGACTGCCTGGCCGCCTGGATTCTGGCGGCGTTAATCCTTGCCTCCTCCGGACTGATCTTCGTGGGTCGAACCTTGGGCCTCTTGGGCAGGAGTCCCGCGGGAGGGCCACCCCCGGACGGTCCAGCCACGGCGGTGGCGGACGGCGTCGCGACGGCCAGACCGCCGGCTCCGACGACGGCGGTTGCCCTGGGTGCGGCGGCCGCCACGCCGCCCTCGCCTGCCAGCGCAATGGCGGCGGGTTTGGCCTGCGCCACGGACGGATTGGTGCTTCCCGGTCCCACCACGACGCTGTCTTCTTCTTCTTCTTCCTCTTTCTCCTCCTCCTTCTCCTCCTCTTGTTCGACCACCTCCTCCTCGTTTTCTCCTTCCTTGCGAGGGAACGCTCTGCTCCTCGCTATCAGACGGGAAAGCATATCGGACGCTTGAGCCATCTCTGCCCCTTCCACGTTCGGACTCATTATGGTTTCCACGTTGGGATCTATTACTTCGGACGCCACCGGTTTCATCATTTCGGCATTCGAACCTTCGGCGTTCGATCCTTCGGCGATCGATCCTTGGGGGTTGGGTGCCTCCATATTCGATGCCAGGGGTGCCGAGCCACCCTCTCCGGTCCCCATTGGAACCCCTTCGGCAGTTACCGCTTCTCCCTGCGGCTCTCCCGGTTCTTCCACTGGCGGCGTCTCGCCATTGGGTCTGTTAAAAATCGGAAGTCCGCTTACAAAGTTCACGATATTCTGCCAGAGCTGGCGCTGGTCGGCTCTCAAATGTTGGGTTCCGGCGGGATATACGAGGTACTGGTTGTTGTTCTGGTATCCTTGCGGTCCTAGCGCGGTGACCTGAGAGTGAGCCACTGGTAGGAAACCGGTTGGTGACATGTAAGGCGTGATCACGTATCTCTGGTTGGGAAGTGCTTGCGGATGGCTGTGGGGCGGCAAGGAATAAAAATATTCGTTAGTTGAAATTTCTTATCTACTGCGAAAATGCGAGAGCGCAAATACAGGTTGATTTGCTCAGCGCATTAAATAAAATTTATGCGTGAATGAAATTGCAGAATGTGAGAAGAGATAAAAGACTTGAGTAAAAGAATAAGATCTTACTGGAAGGAGCCTAACTCCGACACAGTTTCCGATTTTAATCGCTCCCAACGAATGATTCGTTCTGCGGCGTCGCATTTGGAATTTCTTTTGCTATGGACTAGAGATGACTTTAATTCCTTAGTACCACGAGAAAAAAGTATAGCAATAAAAGATAACATTTTCCCGTGTTTAAAATTGTAGTCTTATAAATTTAAAATCTATCAACAGATTGGTATTTTTACTTTCTCCATATAAGAAGTATAGAGAAATTGTTTTCATGAAAAAAATCGAATTCGAGATTTCAATGGAAATACACGTTTTAAGGTCCCCTGAACAGGCTTTAGATTATTTTCTCGATGATGCCTGTGGGTGTGTTTGTGTGGCGGTATGTCTGTGACTGGCATTTTGTGGGTGCTCTAACTCAAAGATTATTAATCAGGTCAACACGATATTTTATATTTGACATTTCTGTTAAAGAGACAAGAATATATTAATTTTTGGTAAAAATCAGCCAACCGGAAGTGGGTGTTTACTCTTGTCACTTATCCGTTTTTTGAAATATTTGCTTTAATATTTGATAAATGTAAAACCAGATAAGGATAGAAGTTGTAAAAAATTTAATTTTCTACAACGTTTGCTCGAAACATTTTCCTATGTAATGCATTGCTTAAGAGATATTTAAAAATAATATTTTTTTTAGCCACCAATATCACCTAGAGGCGACTTTTGTAAACATTTGTTTACTCTTACTTAAGTCTTAGTAACGCTCCTTTTCATTTTCTTAATTGTTGGAGCTTCGTGGCTATATCAAATATCAGAAGGCTATGGTTTGAGTTTATTTCTGTTCTTTGTAATCTTTAAATTTTTCTCGCAGATTCTTAATATATTTATTTTATTTTATTTAATTTTTAGAAGTATCACAGGTACCTATGGAGAAAGTCGTGGCGGCCGCATCAGATTTTTTGTATTAATATTGGTTAATAGCAACGGATACACGGGCAGTCGCATGATGAGGATAATAATAAAAGGATATAGCTACGATGAAAATCACGCGAAACCATTAAATTTGATGTGAAAACGTGATTCCTGGTTATTCACCAATTTAAAAGAATTCATGCCCGAAAGAAAGCATCTGTTCCAAATTTCTTTATTTTCCGTCTAACTTAATTTCTGTTCGCTAGTTCATTTTCTTCTGAATCATTTTGCGCAAATCCTGTATCAGAAAGAGATTTTTAAAAACCATATAATATGATATTTTGGTAAATGATACGGTGAAGTTTCATCCATGAGACATCGCATTAATACAATTTCTTTGCTGTAAAACGTATGATGATTTCATCGAGTACAATACTATGCCAAACCTCGGTTGTAACGTATTATCGTTCGTAAATTAAAGTGCTGGGCATTTTAAAAACTCCTTTTTCTTCCCTCTCACTACTTTTTTTCTAGAGAGTTGTTTTCAACAGCTCAGCCCACGGGCTTTTCAGTCAATACGCACATCCACACGAAGAAGGGAAACGTGTGTGTATATGTGTATATGTGTGTGTATGTGTGCGTATGTGATTTTGTGTGTGTGTGTGTGTGTGTGTAAATGTGTGTGTGTGTTTGTGTCGGATGACAAATCAATCGAAATATATTGAAACTTATGTCGACATTCATCGCATTAATTACTACTATATCTTGCTATCCTCATTGCCTCGTTGAGCCGAAAATTTCCTAGATAGAGAATAGTGATTTTAAGTTTGTTTAATGGCGACAAAGCGTGATAACGTGCAAAAGCGATAATCGTCAGGACCGTTAAATATATCGATAAATTCATAACATTTAGCTAATTGTCATGCCTCCAAATAAGTGCTCCTATTCCGCGCAAATTCTGCAATAGACTATCGATTATGATTCAGATAGCCATCTCCTTCATTTACTTAGCAAAATAACTCGGAAATTTTATCTCTGCGTTATTCGTGACACTATGACTCAGGCAGGGTTTCCGACGTGCAAAAAATACGTAGCGGTTCAGTTTGTATCTACTAAAGGTCACGCGCTTGGGCTTTCTCATGGACAACGCGACCCAAGTCTCGAATAAGGACTGACCTTTGATTACCTTTAGCGATCTTCTCATACGAAGCATATGGTTTTGGAGGACAGCGGCTGTGCGGATTAATTCAATTTTCGCAAAATTCCTTTGTACACAAAATAGTTAACGAATCATTCTATCCTTCGAAATGGTCATTAATTACAGTAATAGGTTTTAACTCGGTATTACTTATTTCTGTTGGGCGTCGGTTATATTTTTTGGTTGCATTTGACATATCAAATAATCCAGTTTTCCATCTACTGAACGAGTAATTTCTTTGAGTGTGCTTTGACAGAATATATGCGACGAATTTTAATAGCCACCATATCTACATTTCTATTAAATATAGCTGATTAGTACGAGCAAACCTTTTCACCTGATTTTTTCAAAGCTTGTTCGGCATCTTTGTTCGTATTCGTCCAGAACGGTGTTCAGCCCTGATCCTCCGCGACTAAGTACTTGGTATAAATTTGCAATTACCGCTAAGGGGAAAATGCCGTTTTGTTATTCTAAAGCAAAGACCGCGTGAGCTAAATCTATCATAAAGAGCGTTACTTTATGATAGGACGTGTTTCAAAAACAGAAACGAAGTTCCTTTGCAAATGGCGAATTGACAATTTATATTATAGAATTATTTTGTAATCCAAACTTCATATTTAAACCGAATGAAGAATGCAGATTTTTAGCAATAATTTTTTCATGCGATTATTTTATTATTGTTGGATAAGGGGCGATAAAATATCTTACACAGTCTCATAAAATTTGTTTCGGGTTTCTGAGAAGTTCCAGTAAACCGGAATGTGTGCCGTGAATTTTAAAAATTTGCAAATTACTGGTGAAGAGTACATTCATTACGCGTATAGATGAAGTCTTGAGAACGAAACATCTTTAACAGACTCAATCACCCATTTCAATGGCTTCTTGCAATCGTTCAGTTCACTCACCTAACTGCCAAATACTTGAGCGGCGTCCCAGCTCCCGCAGCTGCTGTCCTCGGCGAAATGTCGGGGATGTAATATAAAGGCTGCTGCTGATATCTTAATTGCTGTTGGTAGGCGCCTGGATAGCCAGATGCCATCGTGAGGTAGGGATGTGATGCCGAATTCGCTACTGATACCAAACATAGCGCTATGCACAAAGCGCCGGCTCCTAACGACTGTAAATTGTAAACAAGGAATTCTTATTTAAATTTTATTTGACAACCATTGAAAATTATTTCGATCGAAATTAAACGGATGGAAGATACTTGATTTCACGATTCATACTTTTTTAAATTCATCATTTCGTGGCGAATGACGGCAGTAATTTTTTTTAATGCATATATTTACAAAATAGTTATAATTATTTTACTGCATATGTTACGCTGACCAACAGAAAAAATATATGCCAACTGTTCATTAAACACTAAAAGAAGTTCACCAATTCAAAAGTCAAAAGAAGAATTTTAGAGAACTACCCAGTGGCACCATCTAAAGAAGAAAGTCCAAACTACGTCAAGACTCGATTGATGAAGACTAGCGCTAGATTTCGAAATACACTTTTTTATAAGTTATATGGTAATATGTCTCTCCATTGTAATGCTCTATCAATTAATAATAACTCATCTGTAAAATAGCTCTATGATCACTGCTTTTTAACGCTGTTTTGGAGATTGTAAATCTACATATTATCTAAATTAACTTTCGTTAATTGACTTATCTTTGGCTAACTTCATGGTTACAAGTATCAATTGTAAAATCTTTCTATTACATTTCATTTGTAAAAACCCTTCACATTGATATGAAAACTAATGTGTATATAAGGGCAATGTTGATATTATTCTCTTGTTGGCCAGCGTACCATTTGCAGTACAATAATCACATTATTGCTATTTTGTATATATACCGTATACAAGGCGGTTGATGCTAATTTATTTCTAGGCGTGAATAGAAGTATGAGGCTAAAAACACGATAAATTTGTCCATAAATATATGTTAGAATAAAATTATACCAAAAATAGTCATGTAATAGGCATGGCAAATATTCATTAAAACATGAGTAAATACTCTTACAAAAGATTCATGTGCCTTAATTAAATACTACACTATCGGAAAAATCCTGTAAATAAGACAAAGGACGTACCCAGGGGTGGGGGCTACGGAGGGTCCGGATCTCTCCCCCTTCGGTGTACTGACATTTGTGAAACCTGCGATAACCACGCTACAAACTTGCTAAGTTGCCTCTTGCTACGCTGCCACTTGCTGTGTTGAGTTATAAGAACTCAAAATGTTATAAAAGTTTATATTATTTGAATCGAACTTTTATTTGATCAATTGTTGTCAATTGGTTTTCGGCCTCAGACCCCCCCCGAGTAAATTTCGGGGTACGTGCATGAATAAGACTTTGTTTTAATTAGCTGCACTTTATTGTGATTCATTGAAAGATAATTTCATAGGAGCGGCTCGAAGTATTTTGGAGCCTTGCGCTAGAGCGCATTGCAACGCAATCTTCATAATGATATTTTAACGTCGCATGTTAATTTATTCATCGCTCCTTAAAAATTTAAGCATTTACTGCGAAAAATAGAGGTAATTCCAAGATACCACCTTTTAAGCGATAAGGTAAAAAACATTAAAAATTTTCAAGTAATTTATAACGCGTCGAGAAAATGTCACCTTGATCACAATTAAACCTTTTCATTCTGAATCTAATGAACACATAATTATGTATGTATTCGTTAAATTAATATTTATGGTCAAATGTCAGTTTTAGTGGCAGGTTACGCATATTTTGAAGTTTATTTTCAAAATTACAAAATTTGGCCATATAAATACGTCATTTGTGGTAGTCATACTAATTTAATTAGAAATTTTAGATTTTAAATTCCAAAATTATGCAAAAACTTTCATTAAATTTAGCTCTTAACATTAATCAAAAATTACTTAAAACACTACCCTTATTCATCAGCCGTCCTAAATTTATCTTTTCTAAGAATAAAATATCTGTAAAATTTCTGTTTCCATACCGATTAAAATTATGTTTTCTTGTAGATAATTATTTTGTCTGTTTACCATCACTCATTAAAGTCTCCAGTATTTTGTAAGCACGACAGATTAATAAAACGTCATCTGCCGGTTGATTAGTCCAAGTTCGTGTTATTTCTTCGAAGGGACGTTCGTCACATTAAAGATGGTCCTCAGAATTTGGCGACTTTAATAAGAAAGCGTTTCCAAATGGAAAATTCATCCGACGAAGATTCCAATTCAAAATACCTGTTGTCGTTACGTGGCTAAAAATTCTGTGGCCCTGGGTCGGCTTCCGGGGCGAGGGTTGGGGAGAGGAAAAGGAGAGGATGAGGCGGGTTGGACAGGGCGCCGGGCGAGGTGGCTCCGCAGGGGCAAGTGGTGGGCAGCTGGACAGGAATGGCAACCGTAGAAGGTTGAGGAGGAGGAAGGGAGGAGAGATGGGTGGAGGAGGGGAGAGGGAATGATAGGTCGAAGGCGAGATGAAGAACGCCCTTGAGGGGGTCGAGAACCGCGAGTGGCATTAGCAAAGGGGCAAGGGCGTGGAGGAGGAAGGGTGGAGGGGGGAGGGAGGGGGAAGGAAGGAGGGAGGTGGAGGGGGGAGGAAGGAGGGCAGAAAAGGGGTTCGCTGACCTCTTATTCTTTTGGGAGAGTGGAAGAATTTTCACGCCCATCCAAAACAGAACCACAAGAGTTTTTTTCTGGAGAGGTCTCAGGTTCTCGAGGCTCTTTTGCGTGCATTCTTAAATCAAATCCGAAAGGTAATTCTTTTTGTCTGATATATTACTCAAATTATTTTGGACGACATGCGATCCTAGTTATAGCAGGTGGCATGATTAATGCTTTTCAAAGTGATCTTTCTTAAAGGAATGTGTTCAGTTCCTTTCAGATGCTAAACCCTACAGTAATAAGCTTTGAAAATCCTTTTTTTATAATTTATTACCGTTGAAAAACTATAATAATAATAAAATTAATAGCATTTTTTGTACCAACACGTTGATTTTATGTTTGATAAAAAGTAATTTGAATTGTATAGCATGAGAGATTTCATGTAACTCGCAACTGAAACCGACATAACGGAAAGACGCGACTTTCCATCCTAAACATTAAATGCAGTTGAACAGTTGTATAAAACTCCTTAAGCCAAAAAAAATTGTAGGGTAAGCCCTATGCATTTCGCCCACTAAGTGGGCATCTTCAGGGGAGAACCTGCCTTGGCAGTGAACAAGGTTCACTGCCAAGGCAGGTTCTCCCCTGAAGATGCCCACTTAGTGGGCGAAATGCATAGGGCTTACCCTACAATTTTTTTTTGGCTTAAGGAGTTTTATACAACTGTTCAACTTGGAGCCAAAGTGATTACGAGCTACCATCTACTATTAAATGCAGTGGTTGAGAGCGCGGATTCAGTCAGTGGTTCTCAAAAGGTGACGAGGTCTTGAGTTCGACCTCGCAGTGAATGTAGATGTTATGGTATAATTTGTACGCTGACCATCCCGAGAACATCAATCTGTTTTCTTGCCTACATTATAGAAATATGTATAAGAAAGTAAGAGTCAAATACGTTAAATCCTGTAGTAATTGGTGAAATTCACACTTCAGAAACAAAGCAAACATTCTGTCACCGTTTCTAATTAAGATAATTAGCAACTGTTTTATTATAGTTGGTGATAACTTTATATTATATTGATACAAGCCATTCCTATGTAAATGATTTTCGTATTCTTTCTTTTCGGAAATGATAAACAACGCCGATGAATTTTTCAGGAGACATTTTTTTATAACATAAAGTGGTTTATCTATGAAGAATACTATCCTATTATATTAATCATAACTTATTTCTTAGTACAATATCCTATACCAACAATAAATTACTGAATCCTTGGCATGAGCAGGTATTATTTTCTTGGCTCAAGCTATCGACAGGTTCAATAGGCTCCCGCCCTTTCTGAAGGACACAATCACCCTGATGCGCTTAGCCCCTGCATGCATGGTTGGTTTGATGTTTATAAGGACGGCTTCATAAATACGTGCTTCACTCCGTCCTTTGCTATGGCAATCCAACAGTTTTAATGAATGAATCTTTAGCGTTACTTTAGAATTTGCGCATTTAGAACGCTGACTGCGTCCACGTTAAGAACTACATTGGCTACTAATGAATTTCCGCTTAAAAGTAAAACCTAAAACAAAGCTTTGAGTTAAACATACGTTAGTTTTGTAGTTATGTTCTACAATACACAAGAGGTTACATTAGCAAATTAATGTTATGCCAACCATTTCTCATAGCATATACAAATTATATTCCGATGGCGCTGTTCATCAATACCTTATTCTTCGTGTACTAATACATATTTGTTTCCTCAGGGTCTCCAAGACTTTAATATGGATTCATTTTATTTTAACCTCACCCATGTGTGTTTAAAAAGATAATTTTAAATATAGTCTTCTAAATCTTCAAATAACTTTAAATCTTCGACACAGCAGGACTAATAAACCTTAGAAATTATCATGGATTCATGGTAATATATAGATAATTTTTAATATTGGACAGATTAAACACCATATAAGCGTGAAGATGCATGATTAATATCAATAAATGAAGATTCAGATTTAAATATTATTATTAACACAATAATTATTCGTAACTTTGTAATTTCATTTTTAATACGAAATCGTTCCTATTACATGAAAACTACCTAATCTCTCAGTTATACTCAAATACATTATTTTCATATTTAATGTTTATGTGCAATCCGAATTCAGGCTCTTTTGTGACTATTTGTTAAATCATAGGCAGAATTTCCAAGGTCCTTAGCGATTTTATAACTCGTCCCACTCATTTTGACGACATTTGTTGTCTCGGATAAGAGCGCAAGGAATGCAAATGAAACGTTGGAGTACTCTTGCTCCTAATCTTCTAAACCAACGATTATTTTGTCAGCGGAACTGACTTTGAAGATACAATTAGCCTTTAATGTTTTTGAAGAGGCAGCAATATTAGAATTACGACTTGAAAGCTCTATAATTGTCTTCACGTGGTTTTCTTAAGGTAACTTTAGTTGAAATTTAAAAAAGGTAATCTGATTCGACCACCGAGACAATAAATTTGATGAAATTTTAAAATAAGCTCATTTTTATTAAAAATGCAATTGATAGTTAAATTGAAATTTCCAATATCCATACGACCGATCGCGAATTATGAAAAAATAACGCGTCTTCGCAAACGTACCATATAAACGTATCGCACTCACCCTGTGCAACTCCATGGCCGTCCCGTCTTTATCACCGGATCAGATACTGTGGACGCCGAACTCCGTGGAAGGGTGAAGGAATCGTTTACGTGCTCACGCGCCCCGAACGAAAGGAGACGAACAGGATTGGAGGGAGAAGAAAGTGGAAGAAAAGAAATTGAGAAAAAGATGGAGAGAGAGGCAGCTCAGACGAGACACCAAACCCAACGGAGGCAGATTACAGAGTACTCCGTCCACGTTTGAACTCCTTGGCCTTATAAGACGCCCCACCTCTTTGTGGCCACCACCTCGCCTCCTCCCGCCTCTCCTCTGTCTTCGGGACCCACCCCTTCCTCTACACAGCATGCTCCTCCTCTCCCTCTACCCTGCCCCACTCCCTCCTCCTCATCCTTCCGTCTCCCCGTCGCCGCTCCCTCCTACTGCCATCTCCCACTACTCCCTTCACCACTTCTGCCAACCTTTCCAATGGCCAACCTCCTCCTCCCATTTTCTACCCTCCTTCCAACCTCTTCCAATCACTTCCAACCCCTTCCGACCCATTCCGACCCATTATAACCCCTTACAACCCCTTACAACACCTTACAACCCCTTACACCCCTTTTCAAACCCCTCCCAACTCCTTTCAACTCTTTCTAACCCCTTTCAACCCTTCCAACTCCTTCCAACTCCTTTCAAGCCCTTCCAACCTCCTTATATCCGCTTCTACCCCATTCCACCCCCTCCACTCTCCTTCAACCCACTTCTACTCCTTTTCTATCCCCTTCTATCTACCTTATATCCCCCTTTTATCCCCTTCTACACCCCTTCTACCCCCTTCTACCTCCTTTATACCCTCCTTATACCGCCTTCCTCCTTCTACCCTTCATCCACCCCCTTCCACCCCCCTTCCCCCAATCTTCTACCCCCTTCCACCCCTACTTCTACCCTCCCTTCTACCCCTTCCATCGTTATTCCATCCCACTTCCACCCCCCTTCCCCCATTCTTCTACCCCCCTTCTACCCCTACTTCTACCCTCCCTTCTACCTCCCCTTCTACCCCTTCCATCGTTATTCCATCCCACTTCCACCCCCCTTCCCCCATTCTTCTACCCCCCTTCTACCCCTACTTCTACCCTCCCTTCTACCTTCCCTTCTACCCCTTCCATCGCTATTCCATCCCACTTCCACCCCTCTTCCTCCCTTCTCTCTCCACGAAAATGCTCTCCCATCGACTGGGGAACGCACATTACATCCGCATTTAAGTGGTTATGATTTGATTCCATGATGGCAGTGTGAGAATCGGCAGTTATCATGGAAAAGGAAATAAATTACCTGATATAGTTGTTGTTGAAATGTTGTGAAATTTCTGCTGCTCATATTTTGCATTTTAAATCGATGATACGACGATTGAAACTTATGATAATGGAGAAATATTGTCACCGTTATGAAAATATATTGTTTATGAATGAGTAATTTCCTGAGTAGTTTACATTTAATGCAGAAGTTGCAGTATTGATTATAATTTGTCACGAATTACAGGGTTCATTTTTATAAATGTTGAGATTGAGTAAAAGCGTTTTGTTTCACTGCATTAATTTTATCTAGCAGAAACAGTCAATATTGCACTCTGCGTACACGAACATAAAATAGGATGACATACCGCGTACAAGGAATAATGATGATTAATAGCCAAAAAAGAAACACCGGCGAACATGTTATTCTCTTACGTCATCAATTTGTAGACGTTTTATTTTATCTCAAGGTGAAAGGTTGTCGTTACTGTGTTTTCGTATTTTTAGCGAAAAATGTTTTCACTGTAGACTTGTGCACTTTTTTAATTGTAGAATTAATTAGATATATTTTTAAGTGCACAAACTTTGATTGGCAAGAAAATTAAATCCGCGTACATTCAACTTTTCATCATGATCCACACTATATATATATATATATATCTTACGGTTGAATTTATCGGACTTTAGGGTCTAAGAATAAGCTTTTTTAGCTCATTCGATATTTTTCTCGAATATCGGATAAATACCACCTTCATACAAGACACACATCAACCTCCTCGTTAGAACACAGCCAATGAAGTAACCAAAATAAGAAAGCAGCCAAAGCGGCTGCTTATTATCGTGTTCCGTGCCTCAATTCTTAACGTCTAAAATCCCCTTCTGGCTATTGTTGCGTTCGTCCGTGTGTTATGGGTTTCTATAGTTCAGCTTAACACGCCCCCTCATGGAGAAGTCATTGCAATCAGGATTGCCAACCTACGGCATTTGGGACGGAAATCTCCGGATCCTCGCCATAATCTCCGGTCTCCGGTTCAATTTTGATTGCAGTGGAAAGCCCCTTTTAGGAATTTTTTGCGTTTTTTATTATAAATGATTTGAATTAAGATAGTTTGTTCTTCAATTTCGATTGTATTCTGTTTTATAAAAAAAACTTTAATCCCTTGCGTATTTGTTGATCATCCATACTCTACAAACTATTTTATCTCTGAATATAACACAACTACGATGCTGAGTAGGCCACTGAAGAATATGTTAAAATCACGAGAGGAGCTGTGGAATAGTGTAATCTGTGTTTATCCTTTATTTTCTTCAATTTTACTACTCGGAAAATCGGTCGTTCTAGTCTTATTCCATGAGACTACAATAGAAGTAGAAAAAATCGGTAAGCCTAGATGCTGATGCAATTAAAATAGATTTGCTTTGGTCTTACATAATACTCCAATTTTAAGTAACTTTAGCCATGTTTACTTTCATATATCTTATATTTAATTCCTCTCGGGTTTCTTCTAAAGTCTCAAGGTTTCAAGCAAACTCCGATTCATGAATATCTTAAAGTTGGCAACCCTTAACACAATCTCCGGTTCATGAAGATCTAAAAGTTGGCAACCCTAATCGCAGTATCTGCTTCCTTTGCTTATTGCAAACCCTTTCATCGCGAGAAGACAGAACGTGGCGACTCTGTCACGCGAGGATGCGTGCGCACGTGAGTACAACGTGAGAGGGAGGAATTGGTCGACCCATTCGCAAAAACACAATGAAGATCGTGGACATAAATTAAACATGACAGTGCGTTGCGATGGACAGACAGACGAAACGACTCCATCAACTGGGAGGGGGTCAAAAATATTGCTGCGCTTCTACTAATACTAAATAAACGCTTATATGTAATTGCGTTAAAAGTATCTTTATTAAAAAAAGATGTAAAAGATTCACTTTAAAAATATGTATCGAGTTGCTTCTTATATCATTTTGGCGAATGGGGAATATTAAGAAATAGAAGCGTTTTTGGTGTTCGCGTATTATTCACTCGATTCTACACTTGTCTGTTTTTCACTGAACTCTATAATAGAAAAGGAAGATTATAATTCCAAAATACTGTGAGCATAAGCATTTTGAAATAATGTCGTTAAACATTTTTAAGAATTAGCAATTTTCCTCTGTTAATCGCAATAAGGAATCAAAACACTCGAAAGCATTTGTTTACAAACTTAAAATCACAGTTCTATGCCTACGACAGCGGAAAGTGCGTATTCATTGCATTTTTTATTTCGAAAATTTAACTCTTTAATTGCCTCTAAACGGAATAGTTTTTCCATTTTAAATTGAAAATGATTTTCTGATAACACTCTTTAAGACCTACTATTTCATTCAGCGTTTATAAAACGTTTTACCTACGAAAACTGTTTAAATTTTTTATAATTATGAAGTTTAAACAGTTGAAATTCACATGTAAATGTTTCGAGAGCTAATATTCTGGAAAGTTATGGCTGCCCAGAAATATAAGCAGGGAGTTACGAAAAAATCACGAAGAATATTTTTGCCGTTTGGCCAAAATACTAGTGTATATTATGATATAAATTCTGTTCATTTTATCCGTTAATTTTAAGCATGGTTGTGGATTTATTGATCAGAGTTTTAGTGTATTCCTTCATAAATTGGAATATAAAATTTATTATTTTTCCTGAAGATTTTATCATAATAAAAATTTTTCAGTTTAGTATATCCTGTTTATATTCATTCAGGAGATTGTTCTAGTTTTGCTTACCGTACTCTTTCAAAATATGAGCGTTTTTAGGGCCTTGAGTAACTTCCTATTACTTTAAAATCTTTTTAGTGAAATTTCGAAATATTTCCTCTGGAACAAGGATGATGGTTTAAGGGATTTATTTGTAGTAATTTTTTCGCAATCATAAAATCATTCCAAATCTGCTGGTGCTGTTTAATTATATAAAAAACGCACGAATAGAAACATATTTTACCCAGCGTTTCGGAATAACGAACAACTGAGCTGTCTCACTCTTTCAATAAAAAATATAAAACGGAGAGATCACATATCATTACGTTTTCAAGTGTAACATGATTTCTATGCAAATTGTAGTCCTATAAATGGAATTGATATATTAATATCTAAGAAGGTCATCAATATATAATCTACCAAATAAATCAATATTTTTGGTTTGTTTTCAAAGGAAAATAATTATTTAAATTACCTACATCGAGTGGTTAATCAATATCATTATATTAAATATCCCAATAATTCCATTACATTATTTTCTCAAGATACCGTTGCTGTCCGGTTTGTTGTTCCAATTTTTGAAAGTTATAAAAATATATATTTTTGTTCTGTTAACACGTTGACTGCCATTTGACCCTCACCTTGCCGCTCACCCGGAGCCGTAAGGGTCAGATATATCCCTCAGCAACAATACGTATTTGAGCCCCATCGGGAAGTTATATTTCTCCCTAAAAATTTTAAACTGACCAGCTATTTATTGCACTACCTCTCAGATACCCATTGCGCGTAGGCCAGAGGGAATCAGTAGGCCGTAAAAAAAATTTGAGCCTCGTGACTCATCGTATACTTTCGACGGCGTGTTTGATGTATGGCTTTGTGAACTGAGGTCTATGATATGCTTAAATTCTCTTGGCCCCCGATATTTGCCTTTTGTATTGTTTAAGGGTTTAAAAAAATGACGTAGTAAAATGCCTTTGTCCCCAGAGACGATTTTTAAAAACGTCGACGTGTTAAACATTCATTAATTATCTTTTTGTTTTGACCGACAAATAAATGACCTTCTTTCTCATGCGACTGCAACACCAGGCTGATATTTTTTGTCGTAAATTTAAATATGATGTACGTGTTCATACGCAATGTGTTATAGGGTTGAAAAGTTGATCCGCGTACGTCCATGAAGAAGGACCGGATGAGCGAGCGGTATACAGAATTCTATCTGTCATTTCTTCCCTCGCGATGATTCAATCTCGTGACGTCGTTGTTTTCCTCTTGCCACTCACCTCGATACATTCCTGCGCAACTTCCTTCCTCGTTCACAGCTCGAAGGGATGTTCCATACCTCTGTTACATTGTCGCTGCCGCAGTTTAGGTTCGACGAGGCCCCTCTTGCTCGAGGCTCTCCGCCCTTCGAGGGTCCTCCACTTCCGACCACGCGCCCTGGCCACACTTCTCGCTTCCCTAGGGATTCGCAAGATGGTTCGCAAACTTAGAAGGCTCGCAGAATTTGCATGGGCGTTTTCATTCGCGTCCGTGATCGGAGATAAGAGCTCTTCTCGCGAATTCTCCGCTCTCTTCGGCCCTCGAAGCTTTGAACCGCCTGCGCAAGGGAGCTTCCGATTATCCGTGACCGTGACTTTGCTCGTTATGTGTCGAAGAAAAGGCGTGACCCTCAGTGTCTCGTGGTTGAATTCATCAGCGCTTATTTTCAGTTTGTAGCTTGAAAACATGTGGTTAGTAGCGTATGGCTTTGATTATTTAAGATCGATCGGTTCTCCCTGCGTTTTTGTCGCCGTTTGTATGCACCGTTTTAGGATATTTTAGCTCAGTGGTGTACAACCTACGGCTCGCGAGCCGCATACCGCCCAAGAAGGGGTTTTAGGCGGCCCGCGAAGCTATGATGAAAAAGCAATCCGAAAAATTTAGCGTACAATTTCATACATTATTATGAAAATTTTGTAATAAAACTTTTACTATTGAAATGTTAACCATATAAACCTTATTTAACATTGGTTTTGCTCACTGGGTTTCCTCATCCCAACACCTTGTTGACATCCATATATTCATTTTACCTTTCCTTTTCTGTAAGTTGTTATATATATATATATATATATATATATATATATATAGACAACTTCCAATTTAAACTCTAATTCTCCCCACCTAAGAAGAGTCAACTTCCAATGCGGCCCGCCGAAGGATTTGCACCCACTGATGCGGCCCGCCACGTAAAAAGGTTAGGCACCCCTGTTCTAGCTGATGGGTCTAGGATAAAGTAACTAGATTTGTAGTGAGTTATGTTTTCCCCGCCTTGTGTATCCATGTATTCTTCCGTTTAAAATAAAATTTAATTATCTTTCATTCAGTTACAATATGCTTTTCGGTTGAGAAGAATATTACTACAGGCATACAATTAATAATGTTTACAATAGATGCATTTTGCAACTTTTTTTGTCAAAGAGTACACAAGTAGATTTACCATAATTTCATCGAGTGAAAGTCGCAAACATTCACTCTGACATACTCAGTCTTCATATATTGTAATACATTAAAGTTAGATAAAAGTCTATTATGCAAACAAATTAAATTTGGACAATTTATCGATTTGACTTTGACTCGACTTTGATTTATCGTATTTCTTTTAGAGTGAAACGTAATAATTTCGAAAAATTTCTCTTCCTCATTTGCTGCCGTTGTTTTAATTACTCCCGTCGTCGTGCGTCTCGCATCCCAATCGCGCAATCATAATTCCACGTCCCATAATGTTCTATTCTCTTCTTGTACCGTTCATTTCGACAGATTTGAGTGGAATTTCATGATGAGCCTAGGAACTGGCTCCGAGCATATCTGTTGGCGTTGTCCACTTCTTTTGGAGGTCACTCCCCTTCTGCGCGTTGCCTAATACCGCGTCTCCAACAGTTGCGACGAACAGGTTATCTTCGCTTGATGCTTGGATCCACTAAAATTCTAACTCTATAACAGGCACTGTTATAGTACTCGAAGATTATACCGTAAAACGGCAATCAACTAAAGAATTGAACGTTTCTCATGTATTATTATTGAGCTTATATTATTACTAGTATGTTATATATATGTTATATCCTCCTCTGTAAGGAACGTCTATATATAATGATAGAATTTTTGTGCACACTACTACTTTTTATAGTTTTATTAATTACTTTCGTTTCCATGAATTTCGATATTGCATATTTTAGCTTTTATTATTATGAATTATTTTCTCCTTGAGCGGGTCCACAATAAACTGCGTTAAAAATCTGAATATGTTGTGATCGGGTACTTAATAACGTATGGAAATAATAAAAATAAATATGTGAAATTTTGAATTCGCCAGTCACGTATTCTTAAGCTCCAAGGATGACTTATGGCTAATATTCTCTCTTCCTTCTCGCTTCCTCGAAGAACTCAAGTACCCACCCAGTCCTATCAACACCTGACTGTTTCCTGCACACAATATGCATCCTCAGCGCCTTTCCCATACCCCTCCTCTTTCTCTGACATAACCTGCTAAAACACTCTCGTTTAACATTTGACCTCCATAGTTGCAGAATCCCAATGGAATTTGTGCCATCGCGCGTTTATACTTTCTCGACTTGCGATGCCTCAGTCAATGTAAAACGTACGTAAGCTTATTTTATTGTAAAATTATTTTCAGCAAAAAACCGATCACAGGCGCTAATGAAAAGCTATAAATTAATCCAGAAACTGTGATCATGGTGGATTAAATTAGCAGAAAACTTAGACTTGTTTTTGAGAATGATTTATCTGCCTGACAAACATATTACCGCTACATGTAAACATAAAAAATGGAACAGTGCGGTAAACACGCTATTATAGCGTTCACTCATCCAGAGAGTAATTTAATCTCGCTGCAAATTTAAGTTGGTCGTTTAAAGGAATTTATCAAAACTGAAAGGGAAAACTTAGCTTTGTTGTGGGTTAAAATGGTCGGTAAATCAGCTTAAATTACATTTTTAACAAAGAACTCTTTCAAATTTGTCTTATTTGCTGAAACAGTTTTTGTTTGGTTGATTTTATATATCGGTTGAATGTTTAATAAATAAGTGAATTTAGCATCTTCTTCACTTTTTATATAAGCGGAAAAATTATAACTCTTCAGAACGCCACAAGACTATTCCGAACACGGATAATTGGGGGTTTACTGTATTTGCTTATTAACCAGTTGGTCTAGAAACTAGGTATTTAGAAATGTTAGATCTAATGAAACAACTTTGCCACTTCCACACAATTTAACAAAAACTACCGGTTTCGCTACAATCATAGCGTCTTCAGGTGACAAGGTGTATAAAACAGTTCCATATATAGGGAGAAAGGGGGAAGGAGAAAGGAGGGGTCGCACAGAAAGCGATTGGATGGTAATTAAAGAGACGGTTGGGAAAAAGGAAGCGGTTGGAGAAGGAAGGCGGAAGCAAAACAAAGTTACAAAGTGCATACAAAAAATATTTGGTAAAAAGAGCCAAAGACAACAAAGTATGTAAAAATAGCTTTAGGTAAACTTAACAGAAGAGAATGATTATGGAAAATGAATTCATTTAAGAGAAACGAATCCTCACAATTAATTATCTGAAGCTGTTCTAGAGCATCCGATTTGTGACCTTTTATTTCTAAGTGGAGGAATTTAGGGTTAAAAGAACTGTGGTGATTAAAGTTTAACAGAGGTTTCGAGAATTGAGAATTTTAATTATTTAAACGCGAGTATCGCTTATGCTTGTGAATCCTCTTTTCAAAACTCCTCCCAGTTTGGCCGATGCAGACAGACCGCTTCGCAATCATAACAAGAAAGTTTATAAACACCACTTCTTAAGGACATTTGTATCGGGTCTTTAGCGTTAAGGAATACATTAAAAAAGATGTCTGTGGAGTAGAAAGCAGGTTTAAGTTTAAATTTAGGAAAAAGGTTGGACAATTTATAATAAAGGATTCCTAAGAACGGGAGTCTGCGCCAGCTAAGAGGTTTGGAGGTGAGATTAGGCGGAAAAAAAACAATAAATAAACGTTTTTAGTGATAATTTTATCGATTAAACCAGTTGTGTAGCCATTGTTGATATCGATCTGTTTAATGGTGTTAAGTTCTATATGGAAATTGGATTTAGAAAGGGGAATACCAAGAAGACGGTGAAGCATAGAATGAAAAGCAGCGTGTTTGTGAGAGAAATGATGGGAAGAGTGGTTGATCTGATCTGAGTAAGTGGGTTTCCGAAAAATAGCAAAGGTAGCTGTGTTGTTCCGCAGGGACGAAGTAAGATCTAAAAAGTTAAGCAAACCGTTGATTTCAGGTTCAAAGTCAAAAGAAATAGAAGGGTGGAGGTAATTTAAAAGGGTTAAAAAATCAGAGAGTTGGTCATCTGTACCACTCCAAACACACAAAATGTCATCCACATACCTACCACAAAATTCCGAATAAATTAATCAAGGATGACCAGAATTAAAAAAGTTAATTTCTAAATTATTAAGAAATATGTCGTCGAGGAGAGGAGAAAGAGGGGACTCCATCGTAAGATCTTCCGTTTGTTTATAAAAATTATAGTGAAATAGAAAATAGTTTTGCTCAAAATAAACTTCAAGTAAATTAGAAAATTTACTTAACAAAAATTGATTGACACCAGCTTTGGAAAGCATATCTGCAACCAATTCTACGGCTTTTTTTAACAGGAACTGAAGTAAAAAGATTACAAACATCAAAAGAGACAAATTTCGAATTGTTAGGGAAAATTTATCTTTTAAGGTGTGCGTAAAATCTATGGAATTTTCAATACCAAATTTTGGACTAAATTGAGAATAATTACGAAGAAGTTGTTAAGTTTGAAGGAGAGTTTATGGGGTGGCGTGGAGGTACTGGAGACAACGTGCCTAATTGGGCAGTCCTGAATTTTTGGTAAACCATAAAGTCTAGGGGGAAGGGGGTTCATCACTAATAGGTTGCGTTTGTCTTGGAGAATGAAAATAAAAGAAGTCGAAGAAAGAGTTTTTTGGATCGCAGATTGATAAATCGATTTAGGGACTTTTTTCAGAACAGAAATATTGCTGTTACGGATAAAATCATAACATTTCTCCAAATAAAGGTCTCGGTCCATCGCCACCATGCCATTACCTTTATCAGCCTTTTGGACAATCAATTTGTTGTGTGGATGTGACAAAGTTGTTTCATTACATCTCATAATGAGCATATTCCGCAAGGCTGAGCCTGACTTTATTAATGATATTTAGAAATGATTATTGTAGTATCACAAGCATGAAAAATATTTGTACGTCTCTATTATTCTGTAATAAAATAGAAATGTCCAAATAGACTAATTGATAAAGAGAATAAATTTGTAACAAAACTTTATTTCAAGACAATCAATCAGGCCAAATAAAATTGCACTGCGATCAAAGAAAGCACATAGTGTATATTTAATAATAAGAATATCTATAAAGAATTTTTACTGGTATGTTATCACTTAACATTTTTGTCTAACATATATATTATTTTAGTATCGAGCCTCCATTTTATATAATATAAGCTAAATTAAAACACATTTTCAAAGCATAAATATACCATATCATGTAAACTTAGTATTACGGCTAACATTTTGTTTACACAATTAGTTAAAACATATCACATTGATTTTTACAAATCAGAATGGCACGAATATATTTGAGCAAAATCACATAATATAGATCAATAGCATTTGATGAATGAAAAAATGTTTTTAGTGTTTTTTACGTCAAAAAGTTTTTTATAATAATATAAAAAACATCTTAGTATTAAAATTTGACAATGTTTTTAAGTACTATTTCTCAATTACTACTTCATCTAAAGTTTCCCACCAAACCTTCATTCGCACGATTTCATCAGCATAAATATCTTCACTTTATTTAACTTAAATATTTCAAATGTAGATACTTATCAAGGGGGTTGTGTTTAAATAAATTTTTAAATATTACGTTGTTTTAATAAATATCTAGGAATTAAAAAATCACACAAATGGCATACAGTACCTGCTTTACCATAAAAATTCCTAATAAAAAACACGACCCTGGTTTCGATGCATAATAGCGTCATCGAAACCCGGATCGCGTTTTCATTGAAACAATTTTGTGGCGCAGTACTGTGTGTCGTTTTTGTGATTTTTCAAAGATGGAATACCACAAAGTAAAGGCCAATACAGTGAAGTTTTCAACTAGGTATTATTCTTTCCCGTCAATGTATTATATCCCTCAACTTATCCCATTTCATTAGCAATTAATATTGCATCCTGTCCACCGAAAGCGAATTGTTCTATTCTAATACACTAATAATCGAAGCATCCGAGAAAATATTCTGGATTTTACTACTATTTTATCTAATTCACTTGCGTTATCAATCTCTAATCAAATCCGCCTCTCTTTATATTTTTTGGGAGTTTATTATTTTTCAACTTTTTTATCCATAGGCGTGAATAAATGGGGTGAATCACCATGGGTTTGTTGCAGCCAGGGCTTCTAAATAGAGATGAACCGAAAAATAAATCAGCGATCAAATTATTTTCCTATGCACTAGGGCTTCCGAAGAAGGCTTGTGTTTGCGGAAGTGTTGTCGTTTAAGTGCGAAGCATGAGAATTAAAAGATCAAACAAGTCACCGTCACAATTCTTCGGCCCGGCTATCCGTTTCAAAGGGTGACTATTATATGCCGCTCGTGTGATAAAGGTCACGCTGCGCGATTTGCGGTGCTGTTCCTGGTCATATTACGTGGTAGATGGAAAATTGGAGCGCGGAAGCATTAGGAAAATTTCAAAGCCGCTGTATGTCTAATGATATTAAATGGCCAATATTAATGAATTAAATAATGTCACTTAGTTCCACGCCTCTGACACTTGAACTTGAGGAGGTCAAGCTATTACAACGCGCCTTCATGAAATTCCGCTCCTCGAGATCATCAAAAAATCGCAAAGTGGTTGTAGAAGGGCGGATAGTAGAGAACGTAGGCGGGGGCGTAAGGAGTGTAGAACATGGCTTGGGGGGGCATCTCTTCGTCTGGCTCCTCCACTTCGGGGGCGCCCTCCCCCTCTTCGCCCGCCCCTTCTTCTCCCTCACCCTCTTCATCCGCGGGCAATTCCATTTCCTCCTCGGGTCGCAGGAATATCTGGGGGTTATCGGCGCCGGTCCCGGCCACCGCCACCGCGATCGGCTGAGAGATGGCCAATCCTTCCGGTCCGACGACCGCTACCCCTACGGGGGCTGACACGGCCGTTCCACCTTCACCCGCGGCCGCCACGCCCACCGGCCGAGCTTGAGCCACGGACTTTTCGCCCGAGACTACAACTTCGGAGGCCTCGACCACTTCCCCTGTCGAATGGACGTCGTCATCGCCGCCTCGATGCTCAAACCTGAAGAAACAGAGCAGCACATGTGACCAATGCTCCCTCTAAGTCAATGGCTTCCAACCTTTTTGTAGGCGTGGACCAATTCAAAGATAAACAGAATTTCGCGGCATCCCACCCTTCAAACAAGGTTTTTGTAATTTCACAAACGAGTATTACAACGCTTGGACATATCCATTTGTTGGTACCACGCTATAGTCAACTTATTAGAGAAAACAATAATGTCCTAGTTACCTGTAAACACGTCCAAATTGATGATTTATTTACAAAACTAATTCTATCGCGGCACCTCTAAAAATAAACTGCGGCGCCCCAGCGTTCCGCGGCACCCAGGTCGGGAACCGTCGCGTTTAGGCTGTGCGCGCACACGGTCTGAATGGCCAGCGCACACGGGCAAAATTTGTGCGCACAAATATTTGTAGAATTATAGATAGTGTGTTGTGAAATAAAAAAGCGCACGGTACTGTGCGACGTTACATACTAGTCGTAAAATCTCGGTATATGCCGACTCTGCGCATTTTCAATATACCCACATGCATTTATTTACCTTTGTTGACAGTCGAGGAAAAAAATGGCGCCGCTCAATTATCTGAAATTTCCCGAAACGGTAAATTTCTTCCGCACACACGCCATGAAAAATTAGAGGGAACGTTGCATGTGACTGGGAATAATTTTTCTTTTTATTTCGTCGTCATAATCAAACCTCTTGGTAACGAACTAAGATACAGCGAGATAACACAGCTATCGCGAGGACTAACTCAGGCCAAGCTAACTCATTGGTGCGTTTTTTGACTTTTAAGAACGAACCCAAAATTTTGTAAATACAACCTATATGCGATAAATAACAAATCCGAATTAGGTACTCGTTTTAGGGCTGTGGCTAGACATTTCGCCATCTGAGGCGAGATAAAATACGTTGTCCCGTTCTTTTTTTAAACGTACTAGTGGCTTTCCCGTCCAAAATGGACCCCCATTTGTGAAGAAAGGGTTAAATTGAAACTTCTTCTCATCTCCCTCTCTCACTATCTCCTTTAATGACTTGCATTTCTGTCCAATTGATCATTGTATACGTGCTGGGAAAAATTAATCTGTTATATTGATCGTCAGAAAGGTGGTTGTTGACAATAGATGCGCTATAGCTCCCATTGTCATTCGGTTTCGTTATTCTTTTTTATTCTGAAACGCCATTAATACCTGCGGTGTAAATTGTTTTTGAAAAATCCTTTGAAGAAGCATTGATTTCAGAAATGACACGCTATGCTCCTAAATTTAGCTATAAATAAGGGGAAAGTTGAAAATATTTTCTTAACTGACATATATAATTGATTTTTCAGGTATGTTCCGGTATATGTTTAAGAAATAACATAAAAATAATGTAATTACTACTGTTTATGACTTCAAAGTAGTTTCAAAGACAAAACTTAAACAAAGCTATTATCGAAACTCAGATGAAAATAATTTCCCGCTGAACAGCATCGATGGCGAATCATTATGGAGTCCGAGGCTCTCCCCTTCCTTAGCCTTTGAACCATTATAAATGTACTGAACACCATTTTCTGGACCCGAAGATTATGTCCGTTAAAGATCAGGGTCGAACCGCCACCCTTGAGAATTTTCCGGAGTCACCAATGCGGTGATTTGGTTTTTACGCTTGCTAATAACATGTAGATATCCTTGATTTCGAGTAACCGGCTTACCGATATACGACTGTGCCTGCAAAAAAGCCATGCCTTGTTATAAAAGTCCAATATTTTTCGATATTGTCCTATGACACTGATTTTTATCGTAAATACCATTTTTGGAAACTGTCATCTTTGGAAGAAGAAAAATTTTCTGAATCGGTGAGAATAAAGTACATCCAATCTATAAAAATTATAAATTTCTACACTTTACATATTATAATTATTGTACTTGAATGGCGAATCAACTTGGTAGAAAAATCCAACCAGAACGATCAACACAAGTACGTAAGTCGTAGCAGTTGGATGAGTAATCTTCTTCTTTCGCTTATGAAAGAAAAAAAAATAATCTTAACCCATTTTTAATTCACTACATTAAATTTATATTAATGAGTTTTAAAAATGGAGGAAATAATGCGCTCATTTATTCTGAGAACTCAAGATAGATTTCAATGCGTGAAACAATCAAGGAAATCATATTTCTAATTGTTGAATTACATAAAATGCTCGTTTTTTATTTAACGAAACATTTTTGAGTTTTAATTTGGGCGTATGCTGGCATTAGGGTTATACTTATTAAATTTAGTTTAGTATAACAATCCTTTAAGGTGGAACTGAAATGGCTTTCACCAATCCCATCTATTTCTTCAAGAGAATAGACCGCTGCCTGGGGTCTTACCATACCACTTCGGAGGGATTCCATAGCAATTTCGAGAATCAGTAATTACTTTACTATTAGGTCAATTATCGCGCATCGTTTATAATTTGCAAACAGAAGAAATACAAAGTTTTTACGTATACAAAAATCTCGTTATTTTTTAACATGGATGAACTGAAGACCATTCGTTGATGATGATGATGCATTTCCGCACACGAAGTAGGTTTTTTGACAATGAAAAAGTTGGAAAAACGCGTTAACTTCTTTTTCTATAAAAAATTGAAAAGATAAATTATCATTAGCAATTATTTACAGCACAAATAATTAATGGGAGGTCCTCAGAAATAGCGAAGAACAAAGGAACATCTCCGAAACACATTTAGGCAGAAAATGCTCCATAAACCACTCAAAATATTCAAACAATGTGTGTAGAGGTTGTTTTATAAATGTAGATTGCTCATATATTTTATCAAACAGTAACTTTTGATTATAAATATTGGGATTTGTCAATTTCATTGTAATATACACATGATCACAAGAACTAGTAATTTGTTAGAGCGATAGGATAACGTATTCACTTTTTGTTATTTTCAACACTCATTTTACGAGTAATTTATGATTTATTTAGAGCGAAAATATCTAATTAAGTCTACGAAATCGTGAAATTTAAATTTGGTCAGCAAAATGATACATTTTATAAAGTTCGTCTTTTAGTTTGCTCCCATTCGATGCTTAAAATGACTCGTGTCGATAAAATAATTCAAACCGGATGGGAATTTCAGCTACACAGTATCCGCCTTCAGTGAACCGATTGCCGATAGGAAAAACGACGAATAAACAGTCGCTGTGGACGTTTATCTAGCATATTGAATGCGCTTTATTCGAAAATTGATTGACTTCAGGAGTCATATTGATCTTAAATTAGTTTATAAATTATTTCTAATCTTTGTAAACGAAAATTCATTTAAAAATCAACATGATTTTTACTTAAATGAAGGTAGATATTTTTTTATTTTCCTGGTGCTCTACCTTTTACTGAGGACCCGGTCGTTTAGAAAACAACCCCAAAAACATTTTCAATGCGATAAATTGGAGCATAAAACAAAGACGGTGTTATGAGTCGCTTGGGGTGTTATCCTGGCCTCCGAACGTACAAACGTATCTCCGTGGATGATGCCTCCCTCAGTGTGACCTCAACTCCATCAACCCCCTCGCGGTGAAAGCTATTGTTTCGGGGGTTGAGTGTGTTACGCAATGGATTGCATCGCCGGAGCACGTGACCTGGCAGCATGGGGATCCCTCTCGTGTCTCACACGCACTCACTCGAGGAAAAGAGAGCGATGAATATCCGCTTATTATGTCAGCGTCTTATGCTATTCCCTTTGGGATCATCGTTTTCGTCAGATCAAGCGACACCTTCTGAAAAGACAATTCGATGGATCGCTCCAGATTAGAAATCTATGATTAACATTTGAGAAAATAATAACGTCTATACTTATTTTTTACATTTCCAGATGAGGATATCAAGTTCGTTCTCACACAAAGTCATCCACTGGCTGTCTTCATCCAATAACAGGATAGCGTAAAGGGTAAATCTATGCTTAGCTATGGAACTGTTAATTCCATTAAGTTTTAGTTTATCACTTTTGGAGTGATGCATGGAGCGTGCAATGACTTTATATGATCGAACAAGCTGAATTTTTTACTTTAAATGTGAGATATATGTTTTTAAACTTGACTGTTAAATCGTTAGTCTTAAATGCTTACAGTAATTATTGTACATCACGTCTGTAAGTAGTAGTGGTGGACTGGTTAGGGGTATTGTTGTATCCACCTTTCATTAATTTTTGTTTAGGTGATTTACGCTGCATGAATTCACTATACTTTCTAACTCTGGAGCTTAGTTTGGATTCCTAGGTCCGAAATAAATCAGTCTTTTATAACTTGAGGCTCTCGTGTCTTTCGTAGCATTGCGTACAAAATGCATATCATACTCCTTAGCTATTTTGGTGTTTTTGACGAAAGCCATTCCTTTGAGCAACAATATAAAAATAGTACGCAATAATGCAAAACTTTTGGTAAAAATTTTTCCTTTTTGCACTGCAGAATGATCTTGTTTTTATATTTATCTGTAGGAGTTCCATCTTAATTACAACCAAACCATCAAGCTTCGCAAAAATACCTTAAAATCCTAACGGGAGAGAAATTATAAAAACAACAACTAAACCTTTTGAGCAATGGTAAAGGATAATATTCTCCCTAAGCTTACATATAAAAATAATTTTTTTTCAAGTACGAGAATATAAAACTTGTCAATATAAATTTTATTTGCGTTATACATACAGTTTACAAAACAGCAAAAAATTTCAAAATAAAAACTCACTTTTTCATCAATTTATTTAGCAGCCTTTTTCACCAAAAAAATAATTCTCAAACTAAGACGATTCTTTGCATTTAGTCAATCACTATCCAATCTTGGGCATTCCTCACTTCAATGATTACGATTCCAACGCGAGCGTTTTTGGCAATTATCGAATCTCTGGGGCGTTTTCCTCTTCTTCCCACTTTCTCCTGATGATGAGCTCAGGCACGGCAATGGCGATGCCTCCGGGACCAGCTATCGCAGACACCATGGGTTTGAAGATTACGCGATCTTCTCGGCGCGCTAATATGGCGGTAGACACGGGCTTTGCAATGGCCGTTCCTCCTGCACCAGCGACTGCGTGAGCTTGGGGACTAAGAACGAGAACTGTCCCTTTAGGATCGGAGTTTATTGTGTCCGATAGGTGCGTTGCCGCCGATGTGGCCGACATTCCGCTTCGATCTTTCTTCCTCGCTTCCTGGAAGATCCCGAATCCTTCCATTGACCATGGATGGAGAACTCTGGTGCCCATCATCGGTTGGTTGCTTCCGATTTCCGACCTGATTAGGAGGTGGCAAGTACCCAATGTCCAAATGATTTTTATGCTCTCATATTACATTTAGCATATTCAGTTTCCATGCACATGCAACATAGGGAAATAATCACTTTCAAAATTTTTTCCGTACCTTGTTCAATGGAGGTCATTTTTATATTTTAATTTCATCCAAAGAATTGAAACATAAATTTCTCCAGATATATTCATTGCGTAAAATGAGACTCATTTCACTCCGGGCAATACCTTATCCTAATGAATGGGTATGATTTGATGCACGCGGAGAAGCATTTCTGTTCAAAATATTGTCATTTGCGTCTATATATTTTAGTCGCATTTCAAGTTTCCATATTTTACCTATTTTCTCCGACTTTAAGTTGAAGTCTACAAAAGTGGACGTTGCCAGGACCATTATCAAACCATATTTTGAAAGGTGGAGAGAGTGTCGATGTAGGTAAGGTACACCTCGTATTTTTATCACTTAATCCGTGCCGAATAGCAAGATTTTAAATGACTAACGAAAGATTTTCTCAGCGTAAAATCTACTATTTTAACAAGTGGTGTGATGAGATTTTCTATAAGCTAAAATTACGATACGGCAATTGATCATGATGACACACATTCAACAACACCAAATCATTTTTAGAACTGTTGTTTGGTAGGATTATTTTCAACAAAAATCTCATTCCATGTTTCACATTTTCCTCATTTATAGTTTTTAAAACCGTATTAATTTCAGATTTTTAGAATAAAATATAACGCATGAGAAATTCCAAAAGGATTTTTACTTAAAAAAAACACATCTATTGCATAGATATTAATTCCAGTTCCATTGCTAGTATCACAGCACACAGCCGTCACAAAAATACAGCTTCAAAATATTTTTATCGATAGGAAGCCCAATCATTTTGTCATTTAAATCTTGTACATTTATGGGTTAATATAAGTTTAAAATATTTGTTGAATTATTTCGGCTTTTAAATAAAAATAAATAGTAAAATACTTTCATTGCTCAGGTAACTGAAATGGTAAATGATGTCTAATCATTCTTTTGTGAGGTAGGCTTCTCAATGAAAACCAAATACCACAGTCGTATAACGCGCTACTGCGTGCGAAAAATTTGGTTATTTTTAACATCAAAGATATCAATGTTTCATAAAATTCTTAGAAATTTTAACATGAATGCTTTTTGGACATTATATTAATGTCAAATAATTTACGGTTAGCAGCATTATTCATTCTTTACAATACATCCATTATCTCGTAAGGCCAAGTACATCCGACGACAAAAGTAACCTTTGCAGAATTTCACAGTACAACGCACAACAAATCAAAAAGTATTTGATTTATCTGTCGAGCGAAAGTTAGCCTCTCCTGGTACTATCTGATGGACTCTTCTCATTCTTCTAACATAAGAAGAAGAAAAATCCTCTTGGAATAAACTGATGGCCTCAGCGAAGAACAGAAAGAGTTAAATCCTCAGGATGGAGAGCCAGACAAGGTTTTAAGCGCGAGATTATCAGAGAGGAAGCATCTTTTTTCCTGTCATCTTCATTTTTCATCTTCCGAGGAGTCGTAGTAAATCACCGGACCCCTCGCCACGACCACCCCGCCCTCCAACTCCTCCGCCACGCTGACCACTTTAGCCTCGGCTTCCGGGCCTCCCAATCCCTTCCTCCTCGCAAGCACCTTCCCCCCAGGACCCACCACCGCCAATCCTCCGGGCATGGTGTACGCCACGCCTCCAGGACCCACGATCGCCGTCCCTCCGCGCCCCGCCGTCGCCACCCCACCAGGGCCCGCGATGGCAACACCCCCTCCCCTAACGATCATCTTATAACCGCCGCCTTCCATGGTTATCTCGGTGTCTTCCGGGTCGAGCCTCGTGGTGTCCCTCGTGGGGTTGCAGACGTCGGCTGCGGGTCCGTATTCGAAGACGCCACCGTATCCTCCGGTGAGTGCAATGAAAGGGTCGTTGATGAGTATCGGGAATAAATGCGCGAATGGCCACGAGATCCTTCCCGTCGCGAAGCCCTGCTGGAGCCTCGCCGCTGGTACGTAAGGCGCGAACCGGAGGGCGGGGTCCTCGACGTGTCCTCCCCTCACGGGCACGTACACCACCGGAGGCACGTCCTTCACCCCGGGCTTGGGTCTTCCGGGGTCGGCATTGCCCGCCCCGGGCGCTGAAGGTGCCGCTTCATCGGACGCCGCCTGCTCCTTCGCCTTCCCCGTTTGCCTTAGGCGCTCTCTCAACGCTTGGTCAGCAATCAACCTCTGACGTTCTAACTTCGACGCCGTATCTTCGGATTTAGGCGCCGTCGCCTTGGAAACCGCGATGTTTTCGGATTTCGTGATGGTGACCTTCGTTTCTTCCTTGACCGGTTGTGCGACTGTCGATTGTTTTTCCTTTGTGTTCGGGGGGCTAGCTCTGCTGTTTGCTATAGCTTCCATCAACCTGACAACGAAAAACAATTCTAGGATAAAATTGTGTCTGGCATTATTTTTTCTTATGTGTTAATTGAATTAAATTACGATGTTATTTGATATTACCTTCGATGTATTTTCCTGCGGTGTGGAAAAATATTAAACCTTGTTGTTTCGAAGGATTTCAACGAGCTTCTTTTGTTAATATTTGGAGAGTTAATAAGTAAAATTGGACCACATGAAAACCTTCGACTCCTTCAACAAATCGGCTGTAATAAAAGTCATTAAAGAAACAAATTTCTTGCGACCAAGCACGATCGCATGTCCTCGTAGCTTCCGCCTCAACCGGAGATTCTCATTCTGCAAACATTTTCGCAATGACTCTGATCAAGAGTTCGCAGTTGCCAGGCCAACTCCCGTATTTGAGTCGCAAGATGTAAAAAATAATGTTCGATGACTCCGCAAATTGTGAGAGTAACAGAGATGAGATTGTAAAATTAGGCGAAGTACATAGCCACTTTTTCTCCGTTAATATCACAGTGAGAGTTATATTTGTTTAGGGTTTTTGAAGAGTCAGTTTTTCTAGAGCTACAACCTATCGTTTCTGTCAAATCTAATAATTATAAATATGGAGGATGAATTTATGAATCACAAAAAGGTATTAAATAGGGAAATGATAATCACTTCCACTTATACAGTTAGAAAATTAGTCAATATGTCTTTAGCAAAATTTGGAGGGTTAAGATACTGTAGTAGCAATGAGTTCGATACATAGGCATAAAAAATGCTTATTCCACCTCAAGAAATTGAGCACATAAAAAGACAATGCGGAGAATTCTAAAGATAGAAATGGAAACTTGAAAAATGTCATAGTTTCCAGAGCAGCTTGGTAGAACTGATTCATGAGAATAAAAAAACTTTGTAAATGATGTTGTTCGGAAGCAAAATCTTGGTCGTGACAAATTTAGTTTGTGAGGAATTTACAAAGTTTTTTATTCTGTGGAATTTTGATATTAAAATGTGAAAAGGGCGGGTGAAGTATCTTTCTTTTGAGACTCATTAAAGGATTCTTCCATCCGTTAAAAGAACAAAACAGCAATACGTGTGTATGCCCGTGTGTATATTATTTTTAATTTTACGCGATCATGATTTTCAAGAATTTTGACCTAACCTAAAGCTCTTTTATTTCTTTTATCCAACATTCAATCAACGATGAATTGGTTTCACTCATGATTAAGAAGTACAGTCGATTACTATCACTGACATTTTATGTTTTATAACAACGGCAATAATAAACATTTATGAGTACTTGAAGCGCACATAACATAATAAATAATAAACATTATGACTTTCAGTTTGATTAGAGATTAAAATTATGAATTCGGATGAACTCGGATAACTCAAAATTTAATGGAAGCTAATATTTGTCCCATAGAAATTCATCTTAATCCGGAAATTAACGGATTTGTTCTAGGAGATCTTTAGCCCAACTCGTACATTAATGTAAATATTTTCATCCATGGACTTGGGGCTAATAGAAATATGATAATCGTCTAGGCTAGGTGGCCAACCTGCGGCCCTCTTAGCAATTTCATTCGGCCCACCACTAGTGTTTCGTAGTTTTCAAAACTTTTTTAATTTTGATTTTGATTTACACACCAAATGTTATTTCATGTGTAGCAAAACCTGTTAAAATGTCTAGCGTTAAATTGAGATCCATTCATATATATTTCTCAGTGCAAATAAGTGCTTTTTAATTTATTTGAGATCTTTTTCAAAGGTATTTCTAAGATTTAATTCCATCATGATTCTTAATATTGTAATTTAACGTTAATCCAGTCCAACGAAGCATTGACAATTTCCAATGCGGCCCACCGAAGGATTCACTGCCATCAATGCAGCCCACCGAGCAGAAAAGGTTGCCCACCGCTGGTCTAGGCTACTAAGAGGTACTCTACTGTAAAGCCATCCCATCCTAACTTAACCATTAGCGACCGATAAAGCAGTGGTTCTCAACCTGTTGTTAATAGTCCGCGGTACTGGCGCAGATCCTCCTCGTTGCTATGCTCCGCAAATGCATTTTTAAAGTAATGAATAAGGATTTCACAAAATTACAGTTGTAAAAATTTGAAACGATTGCTGAGTGCCCAGTATTCCTTTTTTATTGTGTTAGATTTCCATTGAAAGCGGAGCGTAAAATGCAACTATGTAGTAGCATGATGTGGTCCGCGAAATGTTTGGAGGACGAAAAGAAGTCCGCATACTCGAAAAGATTGGGAAACACTGCGATTAAGCATAGCTTTGAGACATCCGATGTTTTTACCGTTCACCAACGCGGCGTGATCTTCTCTCAGCAATATTTTTGTAAGATTTTTCAGGTTCCCTTTAAATGCTCCGATTCAAAATACTAAGGGAGGCGATATTAATTTAAGGATTACCAGGTGAACTTATTTATAAATTTTTAGTTCACATTTACTGAATGATTTCATTAATACAGCATTTCTTATTTATAAGAAGGAATATAGTTCCGAACACACTTCGAAAATGCATTTTTTCACATTTTTATTATAAATCACACAAAGTATTAATTCTCTGATACACTCAAATGAATGGATATCGACTTTTATAACAAAGCAATTAGTTGAAAGAGAATAGATTTTTTCTCTTTTTCATTTTTACTTGTTTATAATATAAGTAGTCATTTTGCCGTTAATTGAGTAAATATTGCTTAGTTATATCGCTAGATGGCGAGCATAAGCTTTTATAGCTTAGAAATTTATTCTTATGTCTCTTAAAATTATTTTTATGTATTGGCAATCAGGTGAAATGTTGAAACATATAACGGCATTTACATTAAATACTCATATAAGAAATAATATAAGCATGGAATTTCCATTTGCGTTCAATTTAAATTTCCCAAGAGAAATGCAGATGGTGCATGACATGCAACGGAATTATTTACGTTCAAAAAATACATTTTCCAGTTCACTTTGTGGCTAAAATCCAACTGGCCGTACATCAAATTGCTGGTTGAGAAAACAAGACTCGTATTTCGACTACAAAACCGCCATTCTCAGCGGTAATTTAATGATTGTTTATTTGAAAAGTATCATTTCATAACTTAGCTTGTTTATTAAGGAGCGATATAATGTGGTGATTTTTTACCTTGAAGTGATCAGTGAAGATTAAGAGATATATGCGCTACCAAATGTAGCAACGATATTAATCCTCATGCCGCATATTGTATTTAATACGATTTTTGGAGAACTGGATTCGAACAATAGACGTAAATTCCTATGCAGCAAGTAACGCATTCTTTGAATATTTTTAAACAAAACATTTCGACGATCTAATTCTCTAAGAACCACTTTTTAATTCAAAATTTATTTTCTGCTTTGGCAATAAGCAAATATTTTGATTTCCTTTCAGCAAACAAAGTGCAGAAGTTAACATTGTATTCTGTCATTCGCGTTAAAATAAACAAAACTCATCGCAACTAGCCATTTAATTGACATGAGCCGACAAAATATTTGAGTAAGAAGGCACTCGAATCAATGGCGGCCGCCGTGAGTGAAGCGCGCCGCAAGGCTTCATAGGTCCTATAAGGCTCTCCCTTAACACTTCATTGATATTCGAGTGTTGCCCTTAACACAAAATTGAGAGAGAGAATGACGATATGACTCACTAAGCGGCGAATATATTTATAAACTCTTCATGCTGTCCTTTCAGTTGTGCGTGTGTGTTTGTATGTATGTGTGAGAGACGGACTGTGACATGGAATTCGAAGCCCGTTTGCGGCTCCACGTTTTGATTCCTTTTGGAAGGCGTCCAATTCGTGTCTCCGGCTTCATCCCACTCTCCTTCGTGGAAGGACCCCCTTTCCCCTCCGCCAACTCTCTCGTGTACGTAAAAATGAATAAAACAAAATCGCGTACGTGGAAGGAAAGATTTGTAAGCTTTTTTGCAGCTCTCAACCAGACAACGGGTACGATGGTGTCATAAGGTACATAAGCAGCGGAAATGGAGGAACCGTTATTAAATAGTGCGATATCCACCCTCGAGATTATTCAGCATAATTTTCGGTACTAAACGATTTCCTGTAAACACTTTGCAGAAATAGAAACGGCGGATAAATCGAGTAAGCACTTCGAGAGCGAAATGGTCGTATATTTCGGCCCTTTGGCTTTGGGTTTGAAGTGCAAAAAGACAAGGAGTCTAATTTTGTCAGCGTCATTTGCTGTTTCATTGGTTTAGGAAATTCTATTGATGTAAAAACAAAGAAAGATAGTCATTTGCGGCAACAACTGCATCTAAAATTAAAATATGTAATGTAGATTGATTCGCTTGAAGCGACGTTGCCAAGCCTCTTAACGAATTTCCTCGATAAAATCCCGTTTACGCACCGTTTACGTTTTTTTGGAGTTGACAACTGTTACAATATTTTATCTCTGTTTGAAATTATGTGAGGAGGCTTAAATAATGTCTATGTGTATCTTTGTGTGGTAAATATTGAGGCAGATGCACGCAGAAAGAAGTATATACATACATCGTGCATTCAAATAGATACAGAAGTAAGATATTGCTACACCCTATATTATCTTTTCATGACTTTAACGAACTGCACAAAAAATTCTATTGCGCTCAAATGTGTTTATTTAAATTTAGTGATTCTTAATGATTGGTTCATACGGAACATTTTTTCAATAAGAATCTATGATTGCATTTCTGGAATGCTTTGTTAATAACTATAAAAACATTGAATGAAAAATAAGAACTGTTATTATCTTAATATACTCGAACTTATGAATAAATTTAAATACTAAAACAAATGAGTTTTTGTTTTGATTGTGAAGACACATTTTCATATTAAAATAATCAGTTAAGTAATAAGTAAACAGGGAAATGATCTAAAATTCGATAAAATATCTAGCTTCAACTATCATTTTGATAACAATTAGTTAAGTTCATTATGGAAGTATGATGTTGGTATCCTGTATATCTAACTAAGGTTAGTCGTCGTGGCATATTTAGCTTTTCCGAAGGCTAAAGTGTTCAACTGATATAGTGTTACATAGGTAAAGTTATTTGCCTCTAAAACACAAAAGTGCATAATTGACCGTTTAAAAATATTTAGACGCAAGAAAAATATATAATTTAAATAGCTTTACAAAATTCCAGCGAAGCAAGTAAGAGCTCGTGGATTTCAGCTGGATTCTGACTCTCAAACATCGAAAAATTAAATATAAATTTTTATTATCCTTTCGCGATTCTCCAGCTGAGGAGAATCTCGATTATCATTCGAGGATGGGAAATATTGCGCTGTTTCTCAAGAGCATTTGGCAACATCGCCCTGCTCCAGCCAAATAGCTCTCACCTCAGTTTTGCCGATTCCTTTTTGGATCGCTCCTCCCTCGGCGAGCCTTCGGCAGCCTCGCTCTCCACTGGCAGTGCTGCCACCAACGCCAAACATGCCGCTAGCAACAATGAGATGAGCTGCAAAAAAATTATGTAGTTGAAAATGCGAATCAAATTTTTCTCGAAAATTTATTTTCTGGATTCGATCACACTAATAATTTACTTCAGAATCCACCGTCACACGAGTTCTCCGTCAAATTTCATGATTAATGTATAAGAATAGAATGAAGATGTTATGGTAATAGAATTCCCCTGCCTACTGAGTAAACAATATAACAATATTATCCGTCAGAGCCTCTATGTACGTAATATCGTGTCTATGCTAGTATCTAATTTCCCAAAGGCAGAAAAATATTTGCTAAAATCGCAATATAACGAAATGCAATAAAATACAAGACCATCGAACAGGATTTACGAAAATGGGACAGTATTTGCCCTGTGTCCCCTCTCCCACTTATTACGCTTGCAGATGTTTTTTATACTTAACACTCAATACACAATTAATACACAAGAAATATTTTACTGGGTGAAGGAAAGGTAGGATTTATTTATTCTATTAAGGGGAAAATTCTTTCATGTAGGACTATATACATTTGATATGCAGAGTGACAGATTTGCTGTAATTTAAAACTTTTAAGAGTATGTATATATATATATATATATATATATATATATATATATATATATATATATGTATGTATGTATGTGTGTGTGTGTGTTTTACGTGTGTCACTTCGACGCCCCCAGCAGCTCGCCAACTTAAAACCATCTTATTAGTGAGTGCTCACTGGGCTTCCTTATCCCAACAACTTGTTGCCACCCATTGATCCCATTTACCTTTACACTTTCGTAAGTATATATATATATATATATATATATATATATATATATATATATATGTTGTTTTTTTCTTTTTGTGTTCGTGTGTTTCACGTGTCTCTTCGACGCTCCCAGCAGCCTGCAAGCTTGGTCCTCAACTTGGTAAGTGTCCGCTGGGCTTCCCTCAACACCGGGTTGCCACCCTCATCACTACCTTTTCTTTTCCTTTAGTTAATATATATATATATATATATATATATAATGATTTTATTCCAAAAGAAATCTTAGTAACGATTCATAAATCTGAAATAGTTTCCTTACGATAAAAAGAATATTTCTGCATCCTTATAAAGGCACAAACTTCATAGTATAGGAATTAAACTTTAAAAGCCAAAAATGTGTAATAGTAAGTCAGAATCTTTGGAAGTTTTGATCATTTTTATTAGATTATCAATCCCATAAAACTGTCCAATTACTCTTCAGTTCGCTGCATCAAAAAGTGTTTAGACATTTTGATTTTTCCTCTGATCATCGCTTTTAAAATTTTTGAGTAAAGCTTTATCAAATAACAAATAAGTTAATTTAATTCGTTAATAATTTCATTTTCATTCAAAAGCAAAAAGAAACCCCTCCAAATACGCCAGAGTTTTGGGCGAAGAACCGAACAACCCTTCTAATTTCTCGCACAACAAGCAGAGCATTAGATCCTGCGTATAATTAGTAGAGATTCTTCAAGTCGTTGGGTCTGTAATTACGAATATTATCTCGTCTAAAATTTTATAGTTTCTTTTATTTTGCTGCTCAGATCGAGGCGATAATCTTTTGTTTTCCTTTTCATGCTCCTTTTCATTCTTCTCATGCGTGAACGCAGCATAACGGTGTGAGATAGAGAAAGGAGAGGTTAGAGACCGCGAATGACCAGGATCCTTTCCACACCACTGATATTTCATTCGGGGGCGGGCGTTAGAATATGACGATGCATCTGCCGTCGCTTTGCGTGGGCCATCGTTCCGTTATCGCGTGGACGGAGTTTAAATGCGAGCGATAGAGGAAGAGGGAAGCCTCGTGGGAAGAGATGGAAATGGATATGCGCAAAAGGAAGCGAACGAGGAGGTCGTCCAGCCGTTGGAGGGCTCCTAGGCGAGATTTGCCATGTGCCGATTCGAGGATCTTATCTATCGCACTCGTAGACCACACATCTTTTAAAAAGTCGTAAATGTGTTAAGTGGTTACTTTTCGATAGTGAGAAAAGAATATCCGTTTTTCTTTACTGATGCGGAATCCAAATGTCCACCTCGGTGCATGCGGCTTCATCGCGCATTTTAGGATGATCGTGTCGTTCATCAGGACTTTTGATAACTCTACTTGAAATAAATCAGCTGAACATTTTCTGCGTTTAATAATCAAAAGAGTTTGCGTTAAAATATTGTAAAGTCATCCCAAAACTTGCAAAAGGCTGCTATTCATATTTGGTTTGATAAATTTAATGAAAATACGAGATATGTTTTAGGACCTGCTGATTCTCTCCTTCCTACGCGCAATGGGTATCTACGAGTAGTGCAATGGATAGTTGGTCAGTTTCAAAAGTTTAGGAAGAAAGGTGATTTCCTATTTTTATCTTCATCTGTGAGATCTGAAAACACGAAGTGATCACTTATGCTCTAGGTAATTGAGAATGACATTTGCAGTGAATCGAGTACTTATGGTCAAGACTTAAGCCGCGTCCGAAATGTGTACTTCTGGCTAGAAATCGTGCTTGGCCTTGTAGGTAGCGAACTTTCACCTTTCACGGAAACACCCGAAGTCTGCCCGAAATCGTAGCATGCAAGATCCAAGTCGGAAGCGCAAGTCTAAGACCGTACCAGAGGAAGTGCAGTCTTCTACTCTCCCTCGCTCGCTTTCAACAAATATCAAAATCACTATAAAATATTCCGTTTATTTCAGGCTTATGAAATTAAATGATTCGTAATACAGAGCCCAAGGCAAAGCCAAGGGTCTGCGTCACATGTCTCACAGTCTTATAGTTGCGGAGTTAACACGGTTCCATAAATTAAATTAAATGTTGTAAACGAAATAACCTAGGGATATAACATCTTTTACACGTAATATTAAGACTATGACTCACATTCAATAAAAATTTAACTGCAATTGAACGAACCGTTTTGTAATTATGAACCGGCAAATTGACGCCTTTCGTATAAATGCTCTAAAAAGGGGGCTTTTTTCATTCTCACCACGAAAACGTCTCTTTCAATAAATCCTAAAAACTCAAAACTACCCTCATTCAACGCGGAACTAAACATGCTACACGCTGATATGCCTTCTACTAAGATCTGTGGAGTTGTTTTTGAGATATTTAGCCTCAAACTTGGGTCTACATACTTTAGGCGCCGTTAGTAAGTGAACTTGAGCAGTTAAGGAGAGATTATTGAAATGTAAGTACGATCGTTGTGCATCTTATTTTAAATGTAATATATATTGAATTGTGCAGTTGTAAGTTAAAATTAAAGAGCCAAAATTACCTTATAAAGCGTTGCATTTATTATAAATAAATGCATAAATTATGTTTTGCAACTTAGTACTAAAAAACTACCACGTTTATCTCGCGAATCTATAACTACGAAATATCTCAGTATAATAAATAAATAGTATTTATTTATTGTTCGGGGACGGATGATCTAACAATGAAATTCATTACATTAAGAATTGAAGCAGACAGAAGATTCACCGGAAAACGAAACGTTGCTAAGGCAGCGTACGAATATGTGCGGTTGGACAATGTAAGTTATGTATATTTTATTCCATAGCGTGAAATCAAAATTTTGAAACATAACATTCACAAAATATATAGCCAAGGAAATTGTTCTTCGTTATTTATGTAATATTCGGCGCGATTCAGCAAAACTATTTCTTGCTATTCTGAAACGATAACATTAGTCTTAAACAAAATCCTTATAGACAATAAAATTCAATAAAACCACTATTTCTCACCGAAAATGCTTTCTAAAATTCAGATGTGGACATCTAACGAATTGCAGCAGAAAAGTTCTTAGTCGGCTGTTCCAATACTTGCCTCGAATTTGCTGCAGAAAAATATTTGGTAATATTTAACTAGAATTGAAAATATTGTCACGAATAGGAAAGGAAGAGAAAGACCAAGCTCGGTTTTCTAATCGTTTATTCACTTCCACCGACCAACTGCCCCCCGTTCAAAACAATTTAAATTATTCAATACATAATCGATCACATTTTCATTCGCCAAAATATTAAAAGAATAATAATGAGTACGCGCACTTAAAAATTTTCCAGTTTTTTCATTTTATAATTACCATATTCCTATTTTGACGCCACCATACTGCCATTATAACTAAGATTCTAGCAAAGTGCATATTCCAACCATTAATCTCAAGCATCAAAATCTCAAGTTCCTCCATTACGCTGACAAACTTACTCCAAATCCGATGCATTCAATGGCCGTTCATGTCGCCACTATAGTCAAGAGCGTCCGAATCTGAAGTCCGTAGCCTGATCTCTAAACAGACTATTTTCTACGTCATCATGGCGTCACGTTCTAGCATGCTTCCGGCTAAGCATGGTATCTTGAAGTACACATTTCGGATGCGGCTTAAGAATTATCAAATAGATTCAGGACCACTTTTATTATCTAAATTTTACCGTACTTATTTAAATAGAAAAGGCAGCATATCCATGAAATCCGCAGTAGAGTAGCGGTGCGAAAACATTTCAAGCCGCGCTCCCCTTTACATTGCTGAAGGCGGTGGCCATTTTAACTGAATATATTATCTCATGTTTGTGTTGCTTGTAAAAATGCTTATAAATATAAGAATTGTAAAAGCGTAAAATTCGATATTCTCTGATAAATAAAAACAAAATAGCCCCAGGTCGGTCTCGGTCGAGCAAACTTGCTGAGAATCACGTTCCACTTCGACAGAAGAACCGATCTTGGCCCCTAGTTTGCGCACCCCAAATCTAGACAATAATGCAGTTCTTTAAAAATTACTTTTTTTTAAAACCCGAATTCGTTTATTATAACAAAGAAAGGAATGGTCATTATTTTAAATTACTGTAATTTACATTTTTAATCATATTACGCAATCATCAAAAAGTTTTTATCTAAAAATTTCCAGACAATCACGTATTTTTGGCTGATAATAACCAAATTTTCTGATTAAGGGTGTTTTGAAATTGGAAACTTCATTCATTAAAGTACCTGATATCTTGAAATTCTTTCACTTCTCCTCAGAGGAAATCGACCTCTTGAGCCGACGTCTGATCGATGACTCGATCCCTCGACATGATTTCCTTTCGTTTCGTTGCGTCAGAACCCTTTGTGCTTTCTCCGACCTCGATTCCTTTATTTTCACGGTCATTATCGCGATTGCCAGGTTATATAATAGAAACGTTTCCTCCTTTTCATAGCACTCATCGCTTCGTTCTATAATGCGAGGATAGATCCAGGGGGAGGGTAAATTATCCCAAGATTTCAGAACACCGAGCAAACATTTTATGAAATCATAAAATATGGCATGTGAAAGATATGTTACTTTTTAGTGCATTTAGTTTGTTGTAAACGTGCTATATATTTTCTTTTTACAGAGTATAATCTGTGTCCTTAGGGTGATATTTTCAAATAATTTATTTTTTCATCTTTGATAGCCTCCCTTCTCCCCAAGGATAAAGCCCGAATACGCCCTTGCTATGATCATCGTCAAAAATCTTCCTGTGCTAATTTTAAAATCTTTAATTTCACTTTGTTAATACAAAACCAATTCAAAATAAATGGAAATAATTGGATTATTTTTTAGGTAGGTGGAGTAACGTTGCTTTTATATTTATTTTTTTGAGGTTTAAAATTTTGACTTTTCGTTGGATTAATGCGGCAGTTTTATTGAATCGTACAAATATGCAATTGTCCCACAAATTTATATCTAAATATTTCTTCTGCAAAATTATGTACTCAGTAAATCAATTGTTTTAATGAATTATTCTTAATTTCAAAATAACTTCGTTAGTAACATAGCTAACAACTATTTCCTCTAGCAGTAAATACATTAAATAAAAACGAAATAGATTAATTTAACACAGGTATTAGTGATTTTTTATTGTTTTTTAACCAAATCTTTTAAAATAATCTCTAAAGTTTCTAACGTTCTAACGTTTTCTACTTAGCCGAATGACCAACAGAAGAGCTTTAAAAATACGTTCGCCCAAGCAGTCGACATATAAACACTAAAGAGACATTTACTGTGCACATATGTCACAAACCCTCGAAATTCAATGTTATATCTTCCATTGAAAACCTTAAATGTTTCGACGCGACATAGTAATATAATATTTCATAAATTACTCTCAATGAGAATTGTAGAAGAATATTTGCGTCGTTGAGTTTTTACTAATGCACACCGTTAATACCAACTTATTGATGCGTGTGCGAACATCCTGTAACTGTCCATAATACGCGAGCAGAATGCTTACCCAAGGCAAACATATTTCTAAACCGATTTTCACTGAAATCTTTTTTAGGAGTCCTTGCTGCGGCCGCTATCGACCTTGAACTTGCTTTTTTCTCTTTCTGGATTGAGGAGAGAGTGAAGGCCGACTCTGACCGCGATGGTTTGAGCCAATTTTAAAAATGGACGACCTGGAAACCCGATTCGTGGATTTGCAATGGCCAATAAACGGAAGTGAAATGGCAATTAGAAGGTCCTACCAAAAAAATGTATTTTTGATTGCATACATTTTTTTTTAGAGATTTGAAATTCGAATTTTTACACGTTCAAATAATGTCATATTTTGAATTCCCGCAAGTTAAAGGTCATCTTAGTAAGTTTTAAAAAGTAACATTTTAATAATTTTATCGGTGGTTATTAGTGATTTTTACTATTTATGGGAAAATTATAAAAAGGACGACTCACTGTAATGTACTTTACTTACTGCTAAAGAAAAGGAAAATTTTCATAAAGGCGCATATAATTGTTTATCTTATTTGCTAATTGTGTACTCCGAAAGCAGTATTTATTTAATTCAATCCAGAAACAGCAGTAGGGCCTTTACAATGGATCATTAACATAATAAATTAAAAGAATAACAATGAAAAGCAACAAAAAATTTTAACACAGTAATGGAAGAAATGGAAAATGATTAAATAATAAAAGTGAAAAGAAAAGAAGAACTAGGTTTTTTTCTCTTATTATAAACGTAGTAAAAATTATTTTTGAAGACATGACCATATGATAATACACTCGATTAAAGCTTTTTTGGAACTTTATATGAATAAGTCATGTCTATGGAAGAAAAAATTAACATGGCTTCATTTCAAATTAAAAATCAGATTGCCGATATTTTAGGTAGTTAAATTTACGAACTTTATGTCACTCCAATTATTTTACATAATCATGGAAGCTCAGGAAAAAGTATGTCAACTTTTACAATGGTAGCGAAACGGGAAAATATCACACGTTCAAACATAATTAATTCATGTGAATTGCTATGCAATTACTTTTAGCTCATTCATTCGGTAATCATTTAGACAGATACAAGCGGAGCTTTTAATATAAAATCCGAAAGTTATATAAGCGCCGAGTCACAATGGGCTCCTCGTAGTGAGTCACGTCAGAAGGAATCGCGCGCGGAAACAAGAAAGGACTGACAGCGGAGGCAATGAGGAGAAGACTTGGGTCAGCTGTGTTACTCACCTCGACCTTCATGTCTTCGCCTGTCTTCCTGTGGGACACCTGCGATGGCCTCTCTACAGACGCAGTCCAACCTCTGCGGTGGCGGATTCAACTCTGAGTGGAACTCGAGGGACCAACACCCTCTACATCCCCATCTCCCCCCCCCCTCCTCACCCCCTCCTCACTCCCAACCTCCGCCACCTCTGCACTACCTCTCTCTCTCTCTTCGCCCTCCCTCTCCTTACACTCACCGGCGATCACTTCCTCCCGTACAAACCCTTCCCTTCTTCTCCTACCTTCCCTCTCCCTCTTTCATTACCCTCGGTAAACGCTAGTCTCTAGCCTTAATTCCTATTTTTATCCAGAACTTCCCCGTCTAGGTCACGATTTTCCACTAAATCTCGAGGAAAAAAGGCCTCTTCCGCGTTATCTTTTCTTTTTGATGCGTAAAGACTATCGCTCTTCTAACTTTACCGAATTACCACTTTAGTTTTCAAATAGAATTTTGTTGTTTTATTTTGGTTGTTGTTTAGGATTTGTCCTGATATATCATTATGAATAATACAACAAGTATGTGAGACAGATTGCCTGTCATTTTAAATACCAAAATAAATTTCACTCTAGCTTAATTTTTCATTATTCTAAGAAAGCGCTTCCAGCAAAAAAATATATTTTTGTTCAAAATCATATAAGTTTCTGTGAAGAGCATATTTTAAACACAATAGATCTTCAGTCAGTAATAAGGAAAATTTCTTTCTTTTCTATGAAATTAACGTAATCCGTTGGATGATTATTTTGGCGAATTAAACTCATCCGAAAGAATGATTTAATTGAATCTGTATCTGTGAAATTATATTGAAAAATTGGCTCGCATTTCTTTTCACTCTCTCCTACTTCCTTTCTACTTCTCTTTAATATCCCATTCCCATTCTAATTTACTTTTCCTAATTCCTCTATCGAAATATCGCGGGGCATAATTACGCAGCGAAATAAAGCAAAGCTCCGGCAAACACCGCCTTTACTGCTCACCTATGACGTTTTCCCAGTTAAATTTGTTAATTTCATATCTGTGCAAGTTTTTCCATTCATGAGACTTTAATTTTTCACTTCTACAGCCGTCATTTTTAAAACAATTTCTGTTGCAAATATTTTGCTATGAAAGGTCTAATATTAGAGTAAATACATTTCCGTTTGACTTAAAAACGCTTTCAGATCAAATTTACCCGTTTATCCGTTTTTTAATCCCACACATTTCATTTTTCAGGATGATTTTTTTAATGCAGCGATTTATTTTTCCGTGTAATGCAATGATGCGTAGCGGAAGAATATTTTTATTTAAAAATTATGACCGCGCCCACAACTATGACCTGAATGACACCCTTATAAAAACGGTATGCATTTTATGTACAAACCGTTCATGTATTTGGAATATTGAATATTCCATTGCTTTCCTTATGAATAAAGCGTCCGTTATGTGCAAATCGAGCCCAGTTTGTCGCCGCCTCCCTGCCTCATCCTTCCCACTCTCATTTGGACATAAAGCCCTTAGATCTCATCCCCTCCAATCCCATTTGACCTTCCAGTTCCTCCTTCAATGTTACTCCTCGAATCGAGCTTTAGAGACAGTACTTCCGCGATCGCTTATCGCGACCACCTTTGCCGCCGCCGAATTCTCTATATTCCACTTCCTCCTAGAAACCATAGCTAAATTCGCCCCTTCCCGCCTTCGCCATACGTTCCCAAACTTCGCCGCACTCGCCTGAGCACCGGTTCATCGACTTCCTGCCGGGAGGCCCTTTTTTTAATTCCACGCGTCGTCGTTCTATTCGCAAGAAGAGATGTTCCCTCGTGATATCCTTTGCTCTCCTCGTTCGTTCTCAGCCCCAGCGAGCGGACGAGTCTCTCAAAGCGTATTTTATCAACATGCAGAACGAGTATGTGATTTTCGCTCCATACGTGATTTTCAGGTGTCTGTACGTAACGAAAGGTCAGTTACATGGACCTCTACCGTGTTTTATTCTTCATTCCCTATTTTTAGCCTACTTTCCAAAATGGAGACATGCATATAGTTTCGTCGTTGTGTCTGTCTGTCTGTCCCCACTTATTAACTTTTGAACCAATGGACCGATTTTCACGACACTTGGTGGAAATCTCTTGCTACTGGGGCCGGGCTCCCGAGGATAGTTTTTGTTTCGAAGATTGAATGTCCCGGGTTCGATTCCAGGAATTATCCTTCCCATTTGATTTACATGGTAAATCGTACGGAGTAATTTTCTCTTGCACATTAAAATACCTTCGACTTGTAATATTGGAGTGGGATTTGTACTATTCTCTGGGGAAATGAATGAAGATTTTAATTTTAATCGTAGAATGTCGATTATCGGATGTATTTATTCGAATTTCGCGTAAATTCTGGCGTTTTTGAAGTTTAAATCACCCATTACAAGAGTGTTGCCATAGCAACAACTATTACTGGACTCGGATTCAGTATAGCCTAGTTCATACACGTGTATTTTTTTCCACATTAATACGCTTGATCAATTTAGTTTATCGTTCGAATGTATTTGTAATGTTTTATAACGCTAAATTATGAAATTTGGGGACACAAAGAGCAACATATCCGCGGTGATTTTAAAGGTATTAAAGCCAACATAAGTATTAAATAAATAATTAAATGGAAAGTAGGCATCATAATTTCCGTTTGGATCATCTTGTTATCTATGAATCATCAACTTCTACTCGTTTTAATTTATTTTTGAAGTACATAGAAAGTGTTTGTAAAAAATCTGATACACTTTCGAATGAACATGACCATGTGACAACTGAAACTTAGTTAAATTAGTCAAAGTCATATTTTTGTTTTTAATTTTACAAAGACGAATCATTTCCACTTTTCCTAATAAAAGTCAAGTGAAAGTTTCATAAATAAAGCTTTGTTTTTGTTAAGTAAAATATCTTATCGTCGAATATGTGCTACTTGCAGACAAATGTACAGGCGCGTAGCTTCATCGCAGCCACGTCTATTTGACGATGACAATGACGTAGAAGAATTAATTTTAAAGAACGTTTTTTAAAAGACTATATAAATGCTTTCTCATACAAAATAAATATTTATGCCTCTTTAATTCTTTTTTCTTTTAAGCCATATAATGAATGACTACGTTGTTTTTACGATGTTCTAAATGATGTGAGAATGGAAAATCATTGTTATGGGTGGTGGAGCATTCTGAACGCGCATTCAAGTGGATTTCATAACATTGCGCAACGTAGGCAACATGTCGACGTAAATTTTTTAATCGTGAAGTGGAAAGAATTTGGTTTGAGGCTCTGCGCCTTTGGCGTTCACTCTCACCTTTTACGGCTGTGTTTGTTTTTAGTCGTTCCTCTTCCCATCTTACTTCCGCAGTTCTTATCTCTGTCCTCGCGTGGGAGCCTTCGCCTCTCAATCTATTCCTTTCCAATTACTCCGAAATCCTCTTAGGAGACGCCTTCAGTTGATAATCGATCCATAGCCATCCTCGGATTGTTTTTTATCGGTCATTCGCTCGGATATAGAGAAAAAAATCGGAACAATATAATATTATAAACTGTATTTCTATCATAGGACGAGATCGTGAATTCTTTTTCTGTCCCTGAAATAAATAAAAATTGCTTGGAATGATTTGTATTCAGTTATTAGTTCAATATAATCAAGGTGAGTGGATTAAATTGCATTTATGGCTGGATTTAAAAGGTTTTGATTTAACCATTTTAATCATTCGATCCAAATCACATTTAGACAAACGTATTAATTCGTTATAAAATAATGAATGGCACATTTTTTAATGCGTTAACTAGCAATCTGATACCAGATGTGAACGTATTGCTGTAATAAGTTTACATTCAGCTGTAATGGTAACGTTTTAGCGCTTCGAGTAAAACTTTAGGATTCAAAATATCATTTAAAGGAACATATTTTATTTTCTATCCATCAGTAATGTTTGTACTCATAATGTCTTGCATTAACCAAACCCGTAATTTCATCACCTGGTTTGATATCATCATCATCATTAGTGTTCTGTTTTATGACAGCTTCTACCAATCCTTAGATTGGTTCGATGACTAGGAAGTATACATTCATGGTTTGGCGGTTTCCCGTTGCCTTCCACGCAATGGTTTGATACGTCGATGCTAAATATAAAAATCTAAATAATTTTAGCAACTTGTACTCGAGGAGCATATTATGCCGACATTCGTTCCCTATATCTCTTTCATTACATTGCTTCCGGATTTTCTCAGGCCATCCTAGTGCAGCATGTTCCGTTGCTGTCAGACGCCCAAATATCCTTCTCCATCCGCCCATCATCCCACATACACTCCTTTCTTCGCCTCCCATAAATTCTCTTGCCCTCAATACCTATCCATAAATACCTATACTGCACCTCTCGCTCCCTCACTCACTCTTGGATACATCCCGGTATTCAGCCCACGCCCAATGAGCGGCCCTTCTCCTCTTCGCGGTCGCAACGTTATCCACTCTATCACCCACGCAATCGAATCCTACACTCTAACGCTAAATGCTACTGCTGGGCTCTTCCTGTTTTGAAAATGTTCCTATTAAACCAGAGTGAGAGAAGATTTGGATGTATGAAGCGTTGACCTCCTTGAAAGTGAAGCGTCACCTCGAGAGTTCCCCAGGGCAGTGTTTTAGGTCTATCGTTATTGGTCGTCTACATCAACTATTTAATTTTGAATATTAAGCCGAAGATAAGATTTTGCGGACGATTGCTTCGTGTATAGAATTACTAATTAAATGCGAGTCAGAAAGGAAATTACTTCAGAATGACGAGGAAACCGCTATAGCTGGGATATATAAAAATAAAATTAAACTTAATATAAACAAAAGTAAGCACATCGTAGTTTTCAGAAGAAGAGAAAAGAGCTCTCGTATTTTATTGAAGGTAGAGTTACACCGAAAGTTGATGGCATAAAGGACCTGAGAACACGAAAGATTTAGAATGGGGTCTTCTGATTGAGGATATGATTTCAAGAGGCTTGAGAAACATTCACTTTGTAATGAGAAACCTTAAAAATAGATTTAGGGCTACACGAGAATTAGCATAATTGACGTTAGAGAGATCATTGCTAGAATATGCATCAGAATTTTAAGACTTCTACCATGCGGATCTTGCTTTGAAATTAGAAAAGTTTCAGCGGAAAGCAGCAAGATTCCTTCTATGGCATTTTAGAAGAGAAGATAGCGTTACAGAAATGCTAAAACAGTTAGGACGGAAATAACCTAAAAACAGTGGGAAGGTAAACAGGCTAGTAAGCTTACATTGCACAAATACAGATAATCCAACCTGGAAAAATCTATGGGAAAGAATATTAAGTTCTATTTTCATTGGAAAAAATAATCACAGATGCAAATTAAATAGCAAATTTCAAAGAAAAAATGTGTATTCGTATTCCTTCGCTAATAGAACTGCGGAGGAATGGACTATATTGCCAGGAATCTTTACTACCTTTCCAAGAAACAATGGATCTTTTAGGGAAAGATTCAATTTTTGTATTAACATTGTCGAAATATTGGTATTAATTGAATAATTGTAATAGCTGTCCAATATGCATGCAAATCGACGATATGTGTGATAAGTAAAGGATAGCCTGTTGACGAGCGGTTATTCCATCGAGTATTGGAGCATGACTTCATCGATATGACTTCCCCGAAACGAAGAAGGTGAAATGAGTTTCGATCGACGAAGATATTAAATTTTCAGTGACAGAAATTATTGTCTCGCTGTGACTAGAATGCAGATAAAAATATTCATTACTCCAGAAATTTCGTTTTTTTTAGTTACAATATAATTAAAATTACTGAATAAAAATCTTACATCACATAAGATGATGCATAAATAACTCGTTAAAATTCGAGTAGGCACTAAACAGTTGTTCGATAATTCTCTTTGGGTGATTCATTTGGGTGCTCATTTCTATATAAATATGTGATTTTATCTTAAATCGGTAGTAATTAAAACAATTTATAGTTTTAAACTAAGATTTGCCCAATTCAAAATTACTGCGAATAACAGCTTTAATTTCAATTCCAAGAGTAATCATATATATCTACGTATGTCAAAAGATCATCATTCTCATCATGAAAAGTCCGCATTGTAAAAATAGCTCGCTTTTACTATGCCACATCTGTGATTCAAATTGCCGGTCAAGTTTAAATAAAACAAATTGTAATGGAAGATAATCAGCTGTAATATCTCTTTAATTGTAAAAACTCATTGAAAACATTCTGGCGCAATTACAAATGTATTTACCGTCGGGTACAACGCGAATTCCTTTCCCATGCTGGCTCTTATTGTTAGGCCGGATGAAGAGATATCTTACACGCATATCTTAGAGCGACGCGTCGCTCTTCTTCTGTTTTCTTTCCTCTCGGGAGCAACGAGCGTAAAAGAAGGCAATTTCGAATCCTTTGGCCGAAAGCACTCTTTTTAATTTCATCTTCTCCCTCATTCCTTTCTTTCCCACCGACCGCCGGCGAGTACGACTCATCACGGCAGAGGAAGCTTAATGCGGTGTTTTTATATCGTTCTCAAAGGTCCTCGCCCCAAGAATGACGCAAAGATGCGATCTTTTATTCTTTTTAGCTAGAAGTGAAATGTTTATTGTGCCATCGTCATAACGAGTCGCCACATAACTACGCTATATAAGTACATTTTAATATCCCAACTCCTCAAGTGCGCTGAAAGTTAACGTTAGCATGGATTGGGAAACTGGATAGTTTAAATATTTTTCGTATAATAATGAAGCAATCCAGTACGTATCCATAGTTTTCGAGTAATGATGCTTGTGATTGAAGAAGAAGGAGATTATAATTTTTGCATTAAAAGTTATTTCCACAGTTAAATTTTTATTTCAAACTGGAACTTCCAGTGATACGAACATTTTCCTTCATTAAATGAAATGTTGCTCTAGACTAATTTTTGCAGTATTGGTGATCGTGGAGTGTATTAGATCGCACATTTCGCTGGCTACGCTTGTTTTCGTCATTTCCACCTTGGCATAGCTGGGAATTAGGAGTGTAAGGAATCGCTACTCATTTCGAGTTAATGATATTAGTATGGTGGGGAAGATTTATATGTGTATGGTAATATTTCAAGAGGCTTGAATTATTTATGGAAGGAATACATTTCACTGTGATCTTAAGAGATTATGTTCCAAGTGTAAATGTCATCGAATGTTTTTTTAATTTTAACCAATTAATAATGTGCAACGGAAATGCTGGCGGAAAAATTCTACAAGATCAAAAATTTGAAATATGCCGTGAAACATTGAAATAATTTAGTATTTGTAAATGCAAAGTATTTTATATGTAGAGGTGCAAATTCCATTTTTGTATAATGTGACAAAACATTATTTATTTTCTCGTCTAATTCAAATTCTGTAAATTTTTGTTAGTAACGGACAACAAAGTTTAAGGGTTCATTTTAACGAAAAGTTCGTATACTAAGTTTTTGTTCAGCGTATAACTTAAAATCTAATAAACAAAATCATTGATATTAAATATTTATTAATTATATTCTGTCTCATATAAAGGTCAAATATATTTATATTCATCTACTATGGTTTGTAATTTTTCTTCTAAACCAATTACTTAGAAAAGTCTTATTTATAGCTCCTTCTGCAATTAGTTTAAAATTGATAATTTTTGATCAAACGTATATATTCTATCTGGAAATGTTTTCATATAATATTCCCCAGATTAGTTCGTAAACATTTAATACAAAATAAAAGGCGTATCATAAAAAGCGCTATTACTATTTTCTAAGACTGCACGGAGATATTCTCGTTTTATAATAATGTGCACTTTCAGCCCATTTCATGCATTTATAGCAAAGAAGAACAGGAAACATCTGTAAAAGAGTTGTACACGATAACCTTGAACTTCGAATCCATCGTAAAAATTGGCAATGGAGGAGGAAAAAAAAGCATTCATTATGTGGAACCAAACTCACGTTTCAAGCCGAAATTTAAAAACAATCTTCTCGACCATAAACTTCAAGGATTTTTTCCTAGCATCTGTGAAGCAACTTCGTGAAGCCTCTTTGTTTTTTATCGCTCAAGTCAAAGGTCTCTCCCCAATTGGGGATAGCCACGAAATGGGCGCCGTCAGACTATCCGATGGCCTCTCGCGCACCCAGAAGGGGCGAATCGCCCCATTCCTTCGCCCCTCTACTACCCGCCCTTCGTCTCGGCCATAAAAAGGAAGGAGAAGCCCGGAAATAGTTCCCACGCTTAAGTTTTGTTGAGTCATTTTTTGTCCTTCGAAATAAAATTGATGTTGTAATAGCGTTCTCTCAGGCCACGATGGAGTTGTTAGAGATTAATTTTGTTTTTGTTAAAAATATTCGATGTGCCTCGGTTACCAATTCGTGTCGCCGGATGCTGCTGTGTCCTTAAAAATTGTTGTGCTCGCTTTAATTGAACCATTCATGATTTTAAGTTATTCCAGAAATACTATTTAAGGAACGCATCAGATACTTATCAAGAATTTACGAATTTAATAGATGATGATGAAAAAATTTCCCATGAGAAAAGCATTGCGTCGCCACCAATACCCATAACATCGCTTTATTAAATTAGTTAGAATTAAGATACGAAACTTGAAACTTGTGCATTACTATATCTGAAAGAACGTGGTATATTTTCCCCATACCGAATTAGCTTAAAAATTTGCTTGATGCCAGAAAAAAGTGGGATTTTTTCAATACTCTAACAATGAGAGATTCTGATATCATGGAAACGGGTCCAATGCTTTAAAATGGGAAATGAGAGGGTAGAGTGAGCGGAATAAATTGTTAGAGGGAGTAAGAAATAAAATTAAAAAGCAGTATCTTATACCGCGAAATTAAAAAACAGGAAGAAAGATTTTTACTGCGATTTTATAACACGAACCATTATTTTAACATCAAAATATCCAAAAAGATTCTTATAATTTTATTTCTTACACGATAAATATTACCTGTAAAAATGAATGTTTTTAGCCTTTTTCCCTCTCCCCTTTCCACCTTACATCCAAAATGCACGAAACGTTGCAACGGGAAGACTAGTATTCATAAATAATGAAGTAACTGGGAGATGACTTGCATGCGAAGTAAAAGATTTCATATGATGGACGACTTGTAAACAAAAGAGTTGGCAAGAATTGAGGAAGGTTTTGGAGAAGAGGATAATCTGGTTTGACATATTAACTACGGGCTTAAATGCGGGCAGAATTTTCACTTTGAAGATTCTTTTAAACGAAATTTCAATAGTATAAGGAAATAAATCATAAAAATATAAATGCAGAAATTTCCTTTTTATTTTAGATCATTGAGTTCATTCAAATGCTACAGCTGTGAAAAGTTCCGATTAAATATTTTATATATGAATGAAAATGAATGAGACTTACCTCAGGCTGCTGGTACATACACATATAGGGCCGTTTATTGAAATTACCAGTATGAATTCCCCTGCTCATTCATTGGACATACATGCGAAATTCCTCTCCCTGCCAGTATTTCCTCGAAGAATCAGCTGATGCCAAGAGAATGCCTTTAACCCGTAACCACCGGCACCGGTCTCTCAGACTGCACGTAAAATTTCAATAGTCTCCTTTTGGGTTCGTGAATCATCTCCGCCTTTAACATATTGTTTATCTTTGTATCCTACAGGTGGCTTTGTTTACTATACGGCAGCTGCCTTCTAGCATTGGACCTATGCGTACTAGAGCGTGTTTAGTTTCGTTGCCTGTCTGAGAGACCGCATGCCTATGTTCGCGTAATTTTTTCGGGACAGTTCTTTTTCATGGTTTCGGAAATTTCTGAGGATATGTCGCAGTTAAACCGTCCTGGACCATCGCACGTCCGAAAAATAAAACCAAAACTGCCTTCCAATGCTTTATTTGTAGCAGCCCAATATGTTTGAAATGTTCATCACCCGCTTGCGGAGAATGCGCCAGAGTGAAAATTCATTTTTAATAACTTTTTCTTTTTTAAAATTCTTTTATATTCATGTGTTTAAACAAACCCTCTGCAAAACACTAATGCAAATACTTAAGTTTCTTTATGAAATTAAAAAAGTAACCTATAAAAAATTAGTCCTACCTTTTTGTGTTAAAAAATTTCATTTTCATATTTACTAAGAATATATTGTATATTAAGAGTTCATATTTTTGTGTTTGTTCACCAAGACCCTATTTCAAATATATACTTAAGAAAACTTTATATCTATAGTGTCGTAATCATTTATTTTTGGCTTGGGTATGAGAGACCGCATACCTGTGTTTGCGCGTCAATTTCTGATGCCTGTGGTTACGGGTTAATAGTCCTCTCGTGGTGCTCTTAGCAGTCATTCGACGTGGAATCTATTCATATACGACTCTATAATTTTCTGCATCATGCTCTGATAAGTGTATACTTTAGATGAAGAATCCGTTAACTCGTATTTTTGTGACCTCATAAATATAAATATCTTCTTACGATGGGTGTTTTATATGGTGGAGCGGATGTTTAGGTTACTAATTTCGCAGTTATCACTGTGCTTATGTATGAGAGGAGACGTTAAACATTTCCACTTCGTCAGATATCTTCCAAGAATGGTCTTTTATCCTCAACTAAATTGTGGAAGAGAATTGAAAAATGGCATTTCGAGGTGTTAATTTCAGTGGAATCGAATTGATGATGAAGATGACTCCAAAAGTCGCAACAATATTGGAAAAACAAGTACACATCAGCGGAGATCTCCCGACAAACACTGAAGTCGTCAACGATTTGCGAAATTACAGATAAGATAATCGAGAGGAACAGTATGGTAAGGGAAACAGAGAGATGTTTACAAAAGCAAAATATGTATTGCTTATCAAAGACTGAAAAAAGTTACACAAAAACTAGACCATAGGCTTGGAGAGGGAGGAAGAATCAAGAGAATTATTTGATTTTCTAAAATACTGAAAAAGAAGAATTTCCGCGGACGTAAGCTCAGATTATGCAGTTCACTCTTTTCTTTAAATACAAATAGCTCAACCTTCCTCATTGAAGTCAATCTTTTATAATTTTTCCGACAGAAACACATTTCATAAATGTGCTTTACCTGTGAATATAATTTTTATATATTCAGTAATGTACGACGTAAAATAGGTAAAGATTTCTCACTGTGCAATTAAATATCAAGATTTCATATTTGTATTAAAAGATACAATGTGATAGGAAAACAAGTAAAAAATACCTTTATTTTGTTTGGAAAATATAAAAAACTAATTGTAATTCCATTTGAAGTTACTAAAAAGAACATTGGTAAGAAAAGGTATCTTGATATAATTTCTGTGCATAAACAGTGCAAGTTAATAGGAACACAAATAAATAGATTAAAATATTTTCTTTAGAAATAATTTAGACTGGATCCCTCTGTTGGTTTATGCCCAAAATTCTCCATAAAACACTTATTCTTCTTAGAACTAGAAAAGGTGAGTAAGAGTACTTTTGTTTCATGAGCGAAAAGAGGCAAGAGGAATTTTAGTTATTATTAGCCGAAGCAGAAATTATAAAAATCGTTATCATTACTAACCCGTTGCTTGTTGGTCAAATGGCTAGGTGGCAACGCTTATCCGCTATATAAAATTTTTTACAAATTATATGTATATCATTTACAAATATAAAATTTCAGACAAGGATACATAAAAAAAATAGATTTATAGTATACACCATATACAATTATGCAGACGAGATTAGTGACAGAAAACAAATTTGAATTTACACAGGTGAAAATAAAAATATATATATTATATGCAGATAATACGTATTTAACGATGTTTTTACACAACCTTGAAGAGTCATTCATGGGGAGGGATGGACGCCAAGACCTTCCCAGTTAAACTGCTCCGATTCTCTGTGACTTAATTCATAGGAGAAATTATTTCCCACAGCCTTCTGTCCTAACGGCTCAATTACATGCATAAAGATCCTTACGCTCGTAATATTTCGCTTTACTCATCTTAACGCTTAACTCCTTCCACAATGATTTATTGATATATATGTATAAGTTCACTCGAACATTGCTAATTTCCTCCTGTCCTCTGGAAATCAACACCCTTTTTCTATAATTTCTGCATCATTCACTCCCCTCTTATACTTTGCAAATAGGAAACGTGTAGCAGTTCTAAGAACCATTTATATATTTTAACTCGCCAGAATAAAGGTGGATCCCAGACCATAGTTCTTTGTTAAAATAGTGGCCAAACTAGGAAGTTGTAAGTTACTTCCTTATTCATTGGAATGCTTTTCTCTAACACTATAATCATGAAATGCAGAGCTTTATATGATTTTTGCAACGCTATCTTCGATAGAAAGTTTTTGAGGTCGTCTTGTGGCTGAAAAAAATAAGAATAAGTACTGTAGTAGCAAAAACTGGGAAAAAAGTACTTAACTCAGGTACCTCTAATAGACATAACAAGGTTATGAAAAACCAGGTTCTCGTTTCAACTACAATGCAGCCGTCTTCAGTGGCAATTCACCTAAGTAGATTCTAAATAGAACGCATCTGGTTTTTCATAACTTTGTTATGGCTATTGGAAATAACTAATATAAGTACTTATTCTTTCAACTTTTGATACTTAAGTGCTTATTTTTGAACAATGCTGCCTTTCTTAGGATCCCACTGTAAATCTTTACTATAAATTTCTCCCAAGCAAATATACTTATTATTCTCTGTTATCCGTTGGGCATCTATTGTATAATTATATCACATTCTACTGCTCTACAGCTGAAGAGGAACAATTTTTTTTATTTGCCTCGATTACCATCTTGTTCGTAACAATCTATAAGTGGGCAAAAATCTTATAACAATCTAAAGCAGCAAGCTTCCTTTTCATTGATTGTGTAGCATAAAATCATCTGGGAACAGTCTAACCTGCGATTGAAGATATTACGCCTTGTCGTTTATTAATATTAAGAATGTTAGTGGGTACGCACGTTTTCGTGCGGTATCCATGAGTTTATCATAGATTATTGCGAAAGATTGTCTCCGACCCTCACTCTCTGCTTGCATCCTATAAGAATGCTTTGGTTCACTGTACATTTCTTTTGTCTAATCCCATTCCTGATATCTTTTCTAATTATATATTGTGGTTGTCCCTGCCGAAGACTTTAGAAAAATCAATAAATATATATGTAACCGCTTTCCTTTATTCGCAACCTCTTGAACTAATGCTGTCAAAAATCGTGCTGTTTCTCCCGTAGCCAATCGGTTTCTTTCCACATCATTTTTACATAACCCTCAACTATATACCTATTAGATTAACATGTAAATCATGTTAAGCCAATTGTCAGTTATTCAACTCTGAATATGCGCCTCCATTAAGTATAGAGATCACAATTGCTTTTTGGGCTAAATAATATAATTAACAGGGAAAAAAGCTCGCCCTTTATTCCTGCGCTATCGCTGCTATGATTTATAAAATTTTTGGAAGGTTCATTGAAGGGTCAACATAAATTCATGTCCATAAGTTAATAAAAACCGCTCAATCTCCCGCTGAGGCTGAGTTATCCTCTCTTGGAAACATTTTGCGCTGTCTCTTGTATGCTTATCACGTCCTTAGGGGTTTGATTCTACCATCAATACTAGTTTTATTTAAACTAAGCTTATGCTGGATTTATTAATATAACAGTCATTTTTGCTTCTTGCATTGATGAAATTCAACATGCATAGCAATGAAAATTCTCCTTAACAAGTTACTTACAACATTGCCCAAAAGTTCAAGATCAATTTTTCGGGATTGGCTCTTCATCATTAAACAATGAAGAAATAAAAGGCGTAAAATTTTTGTCTTCATTCAGCGGTGATAAAATTACAACCATATATTCATTTAATATAAATATTGATAATCCATTTCTGCTAGCATCAAAAATTCACTCATTTTTTTCTTGGAATAAAAAGTGATCAAAGGTAATTTCCGCTGTTGTATATATGAAAAGTTTTTGTCGGTTTATTAGTATGTTTTGTATATATCTATTTCGAAACGTGATAGCACCCATTTCTTTAGAATCTTCCTTTTGCGCAGCACAGGTTCTTACCTTAATTTTTTGCTATATGGATTCCATAGAAATGATTGCATTCTTAAAACTCCAGGTTCTCGTTTAGTATATAATGAGCTGAATACAATGGCATATAAATTATTTGAACTTTTCTTTGAATACATTTTTCCTGCACGTCATCTTAAAATTCCCAAAGATTTACCTACCGATTTTACGAACTTTTAACTTCACACCTAAAGCAATTTCTCCGGTCAAGCTTTATCACTTTCATTTTTCAAAATCCTCTTTCCCAAGCACCCTCCTCGCTCCGTCCCCGCTTTTCCCAGCGTCTCACACCCTCTTCTTTGCTCTTCCTCATCTCTTCCCCTTCTTTCTCGACTCCTATCCCAGCGCAAGGGAGATAGTTACGCCTTCGATGAAACTCCAAAGACCTTGACACTCGTTTCGGGCGTTCAACTCTCTCGCTGCCTTCGTCTCCCTTTTCCTCTTTCATTCCTCCCTCTCCATTCTCCTTTTTTCTCCATTCATTCTCCTTTTCTCCCTCTCCATTCTCAATTTATCACCCTACTTCATTCTTTTTTCATCTCCATTCTTCATTCTCCTTTCCTCTCCATTCTCCTTTCCTCTCCATTATCCATTCCTCTCCATTCTTCATTCTCCTTTCCTCTCCATTCTCCTTTCCTCTCCATTATCCATTCCTCTCCATTCTTCATTCTCCTTTCCTCTCCATTCTCATTTCCTCTCCATTCTCCTTTCCTCTCCATTCTCCTTTCGTCTCCATTCTCATTTTATCTCCATTCTTCATTCTCCTTTCCTCTCCATTCTTTTATCTTCCTATATCAATCTCCTTTCCTCTACATTCTTTATTCTCCTATCCTCTCCATTCTATATTCTCCTTTCCTCTCCATTCCTCTCCATTCTTCATTCTCTTTTCCTCTCCATTCTCCTTTCCTCTCCATTCTCCTTTCCTCTCCATTATCCATTCCTCTCCATTCTTCATTCTCCTTTTCTCTCCCTTCTCCATTCTTCTTTCCTCATCCAATCCGCTCTTCTGTTGCACGCATTTTAGATAACATCTTTCCACATAATTCAACCTCTTTCTTTTTTCACAATTAACCGAAGTTTTAGTACTTTGGATTCCCGTATCCCTCTCAATTTGTAATTACCTTTTTTGCCTGATTTTATCTTACGGCGACGCCTCAACATTCCCACTCGTATTTTCATGTTTTTAAATATAAGTTTTATCTATTTTTGCACTCGATTCCATAGCATGACAGCTATTAAGTGAATGGATGGATTTGTGCTGTTTTAAACGGCTTCAATAATTACATGATACATTAATTAGAATCCTTCATTGGTGATGGGATGGAATTTCTTCTTTTCCCTTCATCCAATGAGATCGTGCAAATATCCATTTATCAGTAATACAAGAACCGCTCTCGGATTGATTTAATTCTCCAATAAGAAAAATAACGATGGAGGATAAAAGGATCTACTTCTATGGTAGGGATCGATCTGGCTGCCTCAATGCCAAGACAGTGATTTATAATAATACATCTTCTAAGAACACCAAAATTTAATTTTGTATTGTATTTATATTATTATACATATATTTTTAAATAAAGATTAATCACTGAAACACTTTTTTTTGCATGTGCAAAATACTTTAAATACTCCTTTTTCTCTAACAGATAAATTTTGAAGTTATTTAATTCCAGAAATATAATTCTATTTTAAAGAAATGTCAGTTATTAAAGTTTGACAAGTTTATCCGATAGCAGAATCTCGTAAACTTCAACATCATCGGCAGCCAACCGTATTTTATTGCGTAATTACTTCATTTTTCACAAGATTTTTGACACTAAAATAAATACGCAATTTTCCCCTTGTAGTAAGGAAGTGGTCTTTTCAGAATAAAATATCCTGAAAGGTAATGCCTTTTAGAACATTTACTAGTATTTTATTCCAGCACAAACTGCTTTACAAGAACGCTTTATTTGTTTTAGTTAAACTTGACAATGCCTTCAAATGAGTCATACAGCGTAAACAATGCAAACCATCGTGTCAAAGTAAAGGGATGGCAAAATGGTCACAAAAAGATTCAAATGCTCTTTCTGAGTGGCAAGCATGGGGTTATCGTTTTTAATTTGTGTAAAATTAATTATGAACTCGAAATTTGGACGTAATGTGCAACCAAAACAAATATATTAAGAGGAAATTATGCGGTGCCAAAAGCTGCCTTTTTCCCTCCTCATAATTCGGCTGGGGTAATTACGCAATGGAGGCAATTACGCTATTAAATACGGTATTCTTCAATATTTTTGGTTGTTAAGTATTTTTTCCGACTTTAAATGAGTTCTCAACTATATATAGATCGTGTAATATCTTTGGTTGAGTTCTTTGGGTTATTGCTTTGGTATTTCTATTTATTCTCTAAAAAAACGCGGTCTCTTTGCTGCTCTCCCGCTATTTTCTATGTGAAATTATTCAAATTATCTTTACACTTATAAACATAGTTGATATGCAGTGTTTTGTAATAGTCTAAACTATTTATGGTGCATGTAACCTTTGATTGCATCCAAGAGCGCATGGAACAATTTTCTTTATCTTAAATTTTCATTTCTGACAGAAACTATTCCTTTCTCGATTGGTTGGATATTTTCCCCCACGTTGAGAAGGCTGTTGCACAGATTAGTCTCTATGAGATTGTAATATAATGAAACACTTGATGATGATTAGCGTTATTTTAGTATACTATAGATTCAAGTCGAATGTGACGCAGCAACTATCCTTTTTGCTGCTGCTATTTTTCATTTACTCAACGTTTCTTTTTCGCAGTCTCCAACTACATATATAAAATTTTAGCAGAATATCATTATGCAACTAAAAGTTGTTTTTAATACCACCCCAAATCAAAAATATTTATCGAAGATGGCACTCGGCATGCGTACTGCTTCGGAGATCCATTTTAAAATGCTAATTCCCTTTTTATTAATCTTTAATGAAAGAAAAAATTTCCCTTTGAGAAGACCCACTTCATAGTAAGTACCTTGACTACGGAAACTATTAGGGCATGAGGAGAAGTCATTTTCTTAGTTTGCTTTGTCATTTAGCCATTTTATCTACTATTTTATCTACTACTTATCTGATATTACCTCTTCACTCATTTCTTCAAGTAATTTTAAGTTTAAATATCAATTGAATTTCATCCTAGAGAGATCTATATTATCTAGTTTACCCAACAAAAAATTCTATAATGAAAGATAGAATCTTTTTACCATTAAAAAATGTTGATTTACTCTTTCATTTGATACTGGTTTGGAATTAGGCCATCATAGAATAATAATGTTTGCGTAATCAGGTGAGTGTTTATGATAAAACGACATAAAATATTTTGATGTTCGGATACACACTTATGAAACTACGCGATTACGTCTCCATAATCCCAGAATCAGTGACTTAGGAGATATTATCCAAAAGTGTGTGCCATACGATATCTGACTTCGTTCCAAAGGAACACAGCCGTTCCCTCCGAAAGGCTATTTCTGCACGAGGGAGGACTAACAAAATGATTTTCCGCATAATTAAACATTTAGATTCTCAATTTTATAACATTCAGAGTTGAATTACCTCGATTCTTATTGTCCAGGGATACAACCTTTGTCTCATGGCAATCGAGAATCTGGAATAGGGACGCGAATTGGTTCAATCTTCATTTGAATTCGCTGCCAGAGAGATCTCAAGATCCTTCAATCGATGCGCGCCACTTCGTGCGAATTGTCAGACATTTTGGCTCGGCTCCAAGGTCATCCGTGACGGCCAAAATGACGCGGGTTTGACATCTACGCGGAGACGAAATAAGAGCGACCCTCATTGGCTCCGCAACGTATGCTTAGAGGCACTTAAAAAGATTTCGTTCGCCATGGACCCCAACAATTTGTACGACTCGGTCCATTCCTCTCTGTGAACGAGATTTAAATGGGAGAGGGATTCGTGCGAATATTCCGAGATTTATGTTCCCACAAAAGGGAAATTGCGGGGTTGTGGGGAGAGCCTATGGTCCATCTCTCATCCAAAAGACGTTCGTATCTTCTTCCCTCTTTAGTTCGTTATTTGGATTTATTATTCTTACATTAATACAAATCTTACATTTTGTCCATTACATTACGTCCTTCGTTTCACGGCACCTTATGCTAAAATTACATAATCTCATTCTACTTGGTATAAACACGCTTAAAACACAGCGAGACTACTAAACTGTAGACAAGTTTACCTGAGTAAGTCGAAGCAACATTAAACAACTTGGGGCTAGAAAAATGAAACAAAAAACCCGCAACAGCTGAACAGCTACAAAAGGCTTTTTTATTTCTACATTATATATCTTTCCTAAGCTTTTAATACAATTAAAAAAGAACTAGAGAATAGCGTGAATAAATTGAATTTCGCTATGCTCGTTGCTTTAGATTTTTTACATTTATCCATCAATGCATTATTGTACAAATCAAAGGAATTTTATCCAACCGATATATCTATTTCTGGAGTGTTCAGATTTCTAGGTTTATTCAAAATCTATCGAAGTCTTTGACTAGGAATCCCGAATATCATCCTTATAACGCCATCCATTGAAGTTATGCTAAATTAACTGTATATTCTAAGCCTTCCTACGACGTATTTGTCTTCACCTTTCCGAAAGATCTTTCCATCCTATACTATATTCAGTGAATTTAGGCGACGTAGGTACAAATGTACTTGCATTTTAGTTCCTCATACCCACCAACTATTCCTATTCCCATTCTTCGTCATTTTTCCCTCACATGTCACAGCAAATGTTACATAACATACGCATCTTTTTACTCCCTCATATTAGATCTTATTTTATATTTTATATCTTTTAAAATAATTGAATGTATGAAAGTCGCGAGCTCAAAATAATCATTCACGCCAATATCAAACAGAAAAATACTTTTTTTAATTAGTTCTTTACTTGTTTGGGGAAAATAAAAAGTCAATAAAATGGAATTCTACTCAAGCTCGATTGTGTCATGGTTATTTCTTATCTTAATCAGTGCAATTTCATATTGCTTTCAACGACATGGTTCTTTCGTTATCCAAAGCGCCTCCAGAATTCAAAGGCAATTCTTTCCGAGAAAAGATATCGCTATAAATTCCTCTGGAGACCCTGGAACTTGTAGAGGGGCGTCTCCCAGATGATAGATCTTATCACCAAGGATAGAGTGGTCTGCTTATGCTGAATAAGGACCCGTGGACCAAAAGGGACCCCATTGTCTGGAGGCTTAACGGTGCGCCATCTTCTCTCATTTAAATACGGATGCGCCATTCTGAACTCAACGGGAGAGTTAAGACAGCACATTGCTCCTCTAGTGAAACTTATAAATAAGAAAAGTTGAACAACAGCGTTTTCATTGATGTTGAGCCATCAAGAAAAGTAAATACTCTTAAGTAATTGCCAGAATAGGATTGATCCGACGATACTATTGATTTTGGACAGGATAATGGGGAACGAATGCGGTCTAATTCCAAATAAAACCGTTAAAAAGTGAGGATTAATGGTTGCTATAGTTGGCAAGTGGGAATGTGAAAGGAATCAGTATGAACAAGTAGTTTTGGAAAGAACTAATCCGCCTAATTTCCTTTCAATACAACTTTAATACGTATATAACAGGTAGGTGTACATAGGTTTCCCGTGGCAAAAAAGAGCTTTTCGTCAAATTCATCCTAATATAATCGTATACTAATGTATTTGCTTTGAAATCCGAAACTTATTTGTCCTTATATTGTGGTATTCCTGCTTTTTTGATCCGTTCTAAACATATTCATCTCGTATTCCCATTCTATTCTATTAAAATTGATATGAACAGTTCAACACAGATACGTGTAAAATATATTTTTATTCCATGTATTACGGCAGCCCTGCTTCCTATATCTATACTAAACATCTTGATTTTGTTATTTTATGTTGCATACTTACTTCATACTAAATTTCGTTGAAATCGGTTAAGCCAATTCCTTCCAAATTCATAATTACCGAAAAGTTTAACTTTGCAAATGTGGCACCCCTGCTAAGTCGATTCTGCCCAAACATGTAATTTTGATCATTAATATATGTGCATATTATATGTACCAAATATAGTTGAAATCGGTTTTCTCATGAAGAAGATGTTAGGGACACACACACGAACACAGCGACCTCATAAGGCTACTTTCCATTTTTTGGAAAATAGGCAAAACATGGTAAGTTTGAGAAGAAACTGGAAAAATATTGATAAACCAATAATCCCCACGATATAACGAAGAAAAAACTTGGAGGAAAATAGTAAACAATTTATTGTTGGGATATGGAAAAAAAGAGAAACATCATAAAAAGGCAAATTTCACACAGTAATGAATAGCGTAATAATAACTCTTTATTTGGAATCACGGGTCTCAGTCAACGAGATTTATTTATTTTTTCTTGGTTTTTGTTAATTTTATTTTTATTGTCCTCCATTCTACGCGCATTTAATGCAATGAGGAATGGCCACAGGTTAATATCAAAGATATGCTTTAACCGCTCTTTTTGTTTAAGAGCGTGAGGAAAATCATGTTCTTTGAGAGCAAGACCGTCAAGATGAATGATAAATTCATGTGTGAGGGAGGATTGTTACAGCAAGGATTAAAACGAACGGATTACGCAGTTTGGTATCTGCATGCACCCGAAGGAATGAAAAGGGAAAAAGTGAAGAATTTTCAAATCACTACATTTTGGAAAAAGCAAGATAAACGCTTATTAGCGGGGGAACTGAACGGTTGGATAGAAAATATACTTGATCAGAAAGTTGTCAGAACTTTTGTTTAGCTGGCACCGAATTTATACATAATAAAACGCTTCATTTTTACTGTGTATAACTATTTGAAATGTTATTCATTGACATAATAAACACTCAACATTCAAACTGAGTAAATACGTATTCTTCAATTATCTCCAATAGCCATGAAATGGTTATGAAGGAATCTGAGTGAGCAAATATTTTGCCATTTATAATTACTTATTTTGTCAATTTTAAATTAGCCTCAAGACGAGTTCGGTAATTCTCTTTGAATTGACTAATGCATTGTTTACGGAAGGAAAAACACTCGTTTTCTTGGAAAGCTGTATGCAATTAATATTACGTAGATTGACTACAATGTATTTTTTGGGGGATGATTTTGCGGAACTTGTTATAATTTAATGAGTGAATACTGAAACGTACAAGAGCATGCTGGGGAAGCAAATTGAATAACGTAGAAAACAAATACGTACAAGGTTTTTCCCAAAAGTTCCAGGACTTTTAAGAAAATCCAGAAATTTCAGGTTATTTTATCTTGTGTAGGCGTAAAGTAGACTCAATTTTTTTCAACTTCCATGCTAAGTTTCAACACATTCATTCCTCTCACGACACGTGCAGCACGTTCCCCTCTTGATGTCTGCCTCACTTGTCTTAGTTGACGTGCGGGGATGGTCAAGCAGGGAGTGACGATTAAATTTTGCTCTAGGCTGGGTACAAGATTCAACCTATTAAAAAAAGCTTTCACGTGTTTTTTAGTAGTACGGCTGTTATCGTGCTGGAAGGGAGGGCTTTAAAGATGAACGCAGGCATTCAAACGGTTGTGAAAGAGATCATGAAAAATTATTTAGAAAATAACTTCCAAAGTTGCTTCAACAAGACAGTCTACTGCTGCAGGGGAGGATATTTTGAAGCGGAAAAGCACCAATAGCTTCCACAATTTTTTTATAACATCAGTCCTGGAACTTTAATAACATACCTTGCATTTATGCTATTTGGTTTAATGTAAAGCATAAAAACAAGAAAAATGGCCCATAAACTATAAATATACATTTTTATGGATGCGTAAGTAAAAGAACATTTAACCAAAATAGATCTTCTGTATAGCTAATTACCTCAGGATAGACGAACAAAATAAAATGCAGGAAGCTGATTAGAAATCTTTAGCAAAGGCAATATTTGACGGACGAGGTGTTTAAAGGATCTGAAATGCGAGATTTTTTAGGTTGAAGCAAAAGAATATGATTTTTAAATTTTACAACTAACAAATTAAATTTCCGTCTTTCATTCGTGCGTTATTGTCGAATCCAGATAATTCATTTCCATAGATTTAGAACTAGGAACTATTCTCCCCTATGATTTTGTTGCGCAGAGCAGCGCTCTAAAATACGTTTTTTAAATATGATATTACTGGCGAGACAACGAGTTATTTAATATTAGCGCAACTGCCCGTCAAAAATGACGGGTTTGTATAAAATAAGTATTACCTTAAAATGAAACTTAACTAAAAAATTAATGGAACCAACTTTTACATGCACTAAAAAGTAAGCAAGAAGGAAAAGTATACTTCATAAATGGAATACACAAAGATTTGAAAGGAGTTCTTTATGGGAAATGCGTATGGAACGGTATCGAAAAATTGGACGGTACTTATATTTTTATCTCTAAGATTATAAGTCGTAATTATAAGACCTCGCGGACTTTTTTGTGGTAAATGTTGTCCTCGATTCCTATAAATATTTTAATCTATATCTCACAGACCATATAAAAGGTTGGGAGAGAAAAATATGGCTTTTTAAATTGTTGTTTGCCGATAGAATCGTCGTATCAACAGATGTGAACGAAATATGCAATTTTTTGCGTGGAATTTTCTCGAATGTTTATCACCAAGACTATAAAGTTTTAATTAAGCCGTCTTCAGATCATATAAGAGCTAGGGAGAGAAAAATATGGTATTTAATTGTTGCTTGACGGATGCCATTTAACGAGATACGAGTATAAGTTTATTAAAGTAATTATGTAAAGTGGAAGTTATAATTGACGGATGCACTTCAAAATTATAATTCGGCGATAATTGTAAATAAGTATCACTCATACTCACTTAATTACATTTTGTAGAGCCGTTCAGGAGACGAAAGTTGCGACAGACGGACGGACGAGACGTGACCATAAGGCGTTCCGCTTCTACCGCTTTGCTGGTAAAGAACGCCTGAAAATGCATATAAAATTTGCATAACTGAATGTTTCAGAAGGTAACAATAGTTTTGGAAATACAAATGTGGTGTGGCTAAGAGCTATTAATGAAGATTTATTTGTGAAACATTATGATAGACAACCTTTATATTTCCAAAACAAATGTCACTTTCTGGAGCATCCAATTATGTGACATTGAGATTTAGTTTTTACTTTTTAGCACATATAAACCGTGATTTAATTAAAATAAATTTATATAAATTTTATTTTTCTGTTTTTATTGAATTCCTAAAAAAATACTCTGTTTTCGTAGAATTTATCCTAAAAATTTTTCAAAAATATAGAAATTTTAATCACTATATTTGATTTCATTTACAGAATATCATCGAAAAACTGAGCATTACTTATTTCCGTTACCGTCGCATTATTTATCGCAACCAAGGTATTGTTTAAACCTCAAAACTGTGTCAAAATTGTGTGAATAGATGCGACGCGAAGTTATTATACGCAATTAAACGAAATCTGTAACCAAGCTAATCACCCCAACGGCGAAAGATTTTGACGGAAGAATACATACAATTTTCGCGTTAAAAACTAATCTATTGATAGATTTTACGCGTATGCAAAAATCGATGAAAGAAAAACAATATTTCGTTTGTTTATGCGTCCGCTCTTTTAAGTCTCTCGAACTTCTGTTATTATGTGATTTTAATATGGGAATGATTAATGAGCTACACTCATCCCCTTGGTAATCAAATTAATAAAATAAACGCTCCTAGAATCAAACCCATGACTTCTGCGTTGACGTAAAACAGCTTAAAATATAAAAGTTGCGGAGCCAAGTAATTTCTGAAAGTTTGATTGCAAAATGAAGAAATATTTTTGAGTTATAAGCGGTTTTCTCACTCGGCCACCTAACTACATAGATATGGGACAGTAACAGAGAAAATGAAATTATATTTTATTAGAAGAGCCAATGAATATATTTTAAAAGAGATAGTAAAAGATATCTTATTCGGTTTTATAACTCAAATTAAATACTGCGCCACTATATTTTTTTACATTCCTCTACACAATTTTTATTCCAGCTTAAAATTTTCTGGACCGAATTTGAGATTGGCATGAATTTTTACCTGGAGAATCTCGTTTCTGAAATCTCAAAAACTTATCAATTCTTCTGAGAAGCGTCGTACCATCCGCTTTCACGGCATTTCACTGCTCTCCGATAAGCACTCATCGAAGCTGGGGCACTTATGAGGAGAGCCGGTTCTTTTTAGGATGCGATGGCTTTATAATCTCCTAGGTTACCAGTGTTCCAAAGCACGTGGGTACTCCGCAGCTGTCTTTCGCGACGGCAAGTGGTCCCACCTTAGAGTCACCACGCCCAAAATGCTTTTCGACCACGCCTCGTCTCACCATAGATGTCGATGACCCGAGAAATGATGCGTAAGCTGTTTGGAAGAGACTCCACCGTAAAAGAGATGGAGACAAGATTAAAAAAAGCAGACTAAGTTCAAGGATCAATTTCGTAAGAGTGACGACGAGGGAGTTTATTAGTACGCCCCTCAGGAAGATCCTCGCGCTTTAATTTAGCAAACTAAGATGGCGCCTCTTTAGACATCTTTGTATCATCATCATCATAGGTCGTCTGTCTGTATACAGGTCTGTGATTATTCATGGTTAAACCTGGTTCTCCACATACTCCAATTTTTCGCAGTCTTCTCCGTGTCTTGATAGCTCTCTTTTCCTTTCAAGTCGTCTATCAACTGAAACCTTTTCCTAACTCTGTCTTTTTCCTTTCAGTTTTCCTTCTAACATGTTTTTAATCATGCTTTCTGTCCTAGGGTATTTTCCAATCCATTTCTCCTTCCTCTTTCCTATAGTCTGTATAATCATTGGCTTCTCTCATGTTCTTCTTAGTAATTTCTCGTTTTACATGCTATATGTCCATTTCACCTTCAGCTTTCTCCATGCATGCATTTCGAATCTTTTCAAGTATTTTATATAATTTTTCCTCAGCGTTCATGTTTCTGCCCCATTCAAAACTATACTCCATACGTAGTATTCTATCTACTTCTTGCGGATACATATACTCCTTTATATATCCCGTTATATGCACTGGTGGTGTAGTGGTTAGCGTATTTCTTCCCATTACAAAGTTCAAACCTCGCAAATGGAGGTTTTAAAAAAACTTATGCCTGGCAGTAGGCAGCAGTAATGCCAGTATGGTATAGAGCCGAAAACAAATGATGTTGGCTGGGTCTATATCCAATACAGCTGTAGGTGTGATCGGGACGATTTGAACGGCTACAGTACTGCGATTTGGAAAGCAAGAGGGAAACTACCACATTACAATCCCTAGAAATGATTATATGGTTGGACAATATGAATTCTCTCGAGGTAAAACAATCCGGAGGTAAAATAGTCCTCCAATCGGATCTCCGGGCGGGGACTGCCTTGAGGAAAACATTTGTCGAAAATAATTTACGAATAGGCACTTGGAACGTAAGAACTATGAGAAAGGCAGGAAAACTTGAGAAATTGAAAGAAGAAATAGAGTTGACATTATAGGTCTGAGCGAAACTAGATGGGAAGGAGAAGGACAGTTGGACTCGGAAGAGTTCACAGTAGTTTACTCTGGAGGAAAAAGCGGGGAAAGGGGAGTAGCTATAGTATTTACGAAAGATATGATGAAAAGCGTGACAAAGATAATAGCAACGATCGATAGACTGATGGCAATAAATCTAAAAGCAGTCACAGTAAACATGCTGATAATCCAGGTATATATTCCAACGTCGGCTCATGAAGATGAAGAAATCAAAGAGATTTATGAGCAAATTAATGACATTTACGAAGAAGACGGGAGAGGAAAGGAAAACTGCATAATAATGGGAGATTGGAACAGCATAGTCGGAGAAGGACAGTAAAAAAATGTTGTCGGGCGATACGGAAATGAGAAGAGAAACAGAGAAGGGGAAAAACTGGTAGAATTTTGCATCTTGCACCTTGTACTGACTAATACATGGTTCAAAAACCATAAACGAAGGTTATACACATGAAAAAGCCCAGGGGACAGAATGAGATGCCAAATAGATTACATCCTTGTAAAACAAAGATTCAGAAACAGCATAAAGAACGCCAAGGCATTGCAAGGAGCAGACATTGATTCAGATCACAGCCTTCTAATACTTGACGTGAGTACAAAGCTCAAACAAATAAGAAAAACGAGAAGAGAAAGACAGACCTGGGACCTAGAAAAACTGAAAGAAAGGCAGAATGTAGTCAGCATGAAGTTGGAAGATAACTTAAGAAAGTTGGAAAACAAACCGAAGACCGTTGATATAGAATGGGAAGAAATTAAAGCCAGTATCAAGGATACCTTGGATAAAGAGGTTAAAAAGCAAGAGAAGAAAATAAGAAAAACATGGATCACAAAGAAAATGCTGGAGAAAATGGAAGAGAGACGAAAATGGAAAAACATTATCAGTGAAGAAGGTAGAGCCAACTTTAAACGTATAATCAATGAGTTGAGGAGGGTAACAGATAAAGCTAGAGAAAATTGGGTAAAAGAAAAATGTGATGAAATACAACAAATGGAGAAGTAAGGACGGTACGATATGATGTACGCTTGGACACTGGAATTAGAAGGTAAGAAGTCTAATGGAATTCGTGGTAGAAAAATTATGAATACGGATCGGAAGATAGTCTCAGAAACAAAGTATGTAGCACAGGTATGGAAAGATTACATTAAAGAACTATACAGCAAGCAGACAGGATCGGCTAAAATAGAACTGGAAGATGAGGAAAACATTGAAGAAGACAACTTAGGACCAAGTATTATGGATAGCAAAGTAGAAAATGCGATAGTGAAACAAAGGAAAAGGAAAGCCACGGGCAGCGGCTGACTTCACACCACATATTATGCAACATAGCTTGGACTCATTTTACAGTATTACTCCGGTGACTTCAGTACCTTCAAATGAAGTTATGACTAATGCACCCCCCAAATCTTATCAGTGTACCGCGAACTGTTGGTGAAATAGCTTATAGTAATTTTTGTGTGGAGTCAGGCTGACTCCACGTTAGTAATTGCGCTTATATAATGCACCAGTCGTACAAAAATAGTACAATAATGACGCGATCAAATTTTCTAAAAAAATTGGCTAGGGACTTAGTTTTTCCCCACTTGCATAGAAGAGCAACAAATTATCGGATTTCTAGTGATGTAAGGAGGAGACTATGTGCGATTTTAGACATTCCTTTCAAGGAAGGCATGGGCGAGAAGGGGCTTCTTGAAAAGAGGGTTTACTGCTCCATCTGCGATCCGAAACTGAAGAGGAAGATTTTTGTACTAAATGTAAACGGTCAATTTGTCTCACGTGAGCCAAAAAAATATGTTCCGAATGTGTTTAGGAGTGACTTTGAGATTTTCAGCTACAAGGTTTTTAACATTATACATTTTTTAGAAATAAAAATAGATTTACAATTATTTATGCTTTTTTATTTAAATACCTTATTTCTAGAAGCCCAATCGTTAACTCCACCTAGCAAAAATGTTTAAATAAAAAAATTGCAGTCGTTATAGAAAAAAATGTAAAGGAGTCTGTGTGACTCCACGTTAGTAGTTGAGTGATTTTTTTCACGTTAGTAGTTAAGGGTTAAAGTCATGAGATCAGAAGGACTCGAAGCGATCATGAAATTAATTAATAAGATTTACGACACGGGAGATTGGCCTCGGGATTTCCTAGAAGTAACAATGATCCCTCTAAAGAAGAAGCCACAAGCAATGAAGTGTAAAGATTACAGAACGATAAGCCTTCCGTCACACATTTCGAAGGTCATCACGAGGATTATTAATAAAAGACTGGAGAAAAAGGTAGAAGAAATGCTAGGGGAAGATCAATTCGGTTTCAGAAAAGAGCGAGGAACTAGAGATGCTATAGGGGTAGTTATAATAATATCTGAAAGAACAATAGAATACAGTCAACATATATGCATATGTTTCGTAGACTGGCGGAAAGCCTTTGATAGAGTAAATTGGGTAATTTTGATGAAGATATTAAAGGATATAGGTGTAGACTGGAAAGTCAGGAGACTAATCAGGAATCTATTTGTGAATCAAGTTGTTAAGGTCAGGTTGTAGAATGTGGGCACCTGCTGAGTAAATATCGGTAGAGGAGTAAGACCGGGCTGCTTCCTATTCATATATATGGAGAAACTCTAATGCAAGAAGCGTTAAAATCACAGGAGAATTCAAAATTGGAGGAAGGATTATAAGAACAGTAAAATACGCGGATGATCAAGTACTTCCAGCAAGAAAGGAAGAGTAACTCTAGAAAATGATAAATAGAGTAGTAATAACAGGTAGAAAATATATACAGAAATATAGAAAAATCCAAGGTCATTCGAATATCGGAAAAAGAAGAGAATATGAACATAAGTATTAGAGGAAAGCCTTTAGAACAAGTTTCAGACTATAAATGCCTTGGAAGCATCATAACACGAGAAGCTAAATGTACGGATGAGATCAGAACTAGAATTGGAAAAGCAAAAGCGGCGTTTAGAAGAAAGAAACACCTACTTACGGGAAATACAGGGTTATCGGCTATTATAAACACAGTATCGAAATTTATAGACACATTATCGATAGCTATAAACACAGTATCGGAAGTTATAAACACATTATTGATAGTTATAAACAAAATATCAGTAGTTATAAACAAACTATCAGTAGTTATAAACACATTATTGTGAATTATAGACAGAGTATCGATAATTATAAACAAAACCTGGCCATAATGCTAAAATTTAGGGAATATGTAAAAAATTGTTTTAGTGTTTTGGAAACGAAAATAATGAAGTCAACTCAAAAATCAAGACAAAATATTGATTCTGTTGAGAAGACAAATATGGAAAACACAAATGCTAATGAAAATGAAAATATTTTTTCAGCCACTCTTTCTCGCTTACTAATTTTTGTGAGTTGTTATCGATAAATGAACTCAACTCCTTTTCGGTACATAAAAATTCATAAAGGAAAATTAAATAGAATAAATTACTGATTTCCATTAATTTTGTGTTTATTTAATGATACAATGTACAATTCTATGATTAAAGGCGGCACGAGAAATGATGCATAGGTACATAATAGTGAATACATTGTATAATATGTACAATGAAAAAGAATTCATATCTGTAAAGAATTATACATAGTAGGTACATACATATTTAGTCAGTACACAATCAAGTAATTATAAATATAATTAGGTAACATTCATTTTCCTTTAAAATGTTTGTTAAATACATACAATTAATTAACTTTTGTAGTATACATATAAGATATGATACATACATACTGCAATGAACAAAAAGGAGAATTGAAAAGGGAAAAATATAATGTACATATGTAATTATTTAAAATGAAAGACCTTGAAAAGCCAAATCGCGATATCTCAACATGTTGCCATAAAAAGCCTCAAAACGTAATGTACTATCATTATTCATCCTGTCAATGCATCTTGCGACATATTCTTGGAGCTGTAACGACGTTTCAGGAGTAGGACGAATAGCATGGTATCTACTTTTAAGCACACTAAAAACCTCTTCAATTGGGTTCAATTGTGGACTGTAAGGGGGAAGAAATTTGTAGCAAACATTATTTGCGGCAAGCCAAGTAATCACTTCAGAGCTGTGGTGAAACTTCACATTGTCCATAATAACGATATCACCTTCCTTAAAAACATTCTTTGATTTGCAGTCTTGAAGAAAGTCAACGAAATATTCTGTGTTGTAAGCACCAACTTTTATTTTATAATTCTTAATTCCGTTTATAGCGAGCACAGCAAACTTATGTTTCTCCCACGGTTCGTAGGAACCTTTTTGATAGCAACTATATTTTTAGGAGAATATCCATAATTGTTGGTACTATGTAGATTAAAACCAGTTTCATCTAGAAATAACATTCTTCCTGATGGAATCCTCATGATTTCACGAGAATATATTTTCCTTTTTGATAAAACTTCAGGTGTTGTGGATTTTGAAACTCTTCTTTTCAATCTTTTTCTTGTAATGCCAATATTTTTTAGATTTGTCGATATAGTAGACTGTGTGCAGATGAAGTCATATTCTCTCAACTTTTCTTGAATGCCTTTTTGTGTCAATGAGCAGTCGGCTTGAATAATTTCACATATTTTGTCCGATAATCTAGAAACTTGTTGCGGTTTGGGTCCAGGCTTCTTCCGTGTTAAATCAACTTCTTCCATATTTTCCTCAGCTTCGTGAATTTTCCTCATTAGTTTGTACACAACAGACACAGATACGCCCAAGTTTTTTGCTATTTTAACCGCTGACTCATCTTGTTCTCTCATATTTTTAAATACCTCAATTTTTTCGTCGGTTATTGAGGTTATTTTCTTTCTTGTTCTAGCAACTGAATCATTTAGTGCACTCTGTATTCCATTTTCATTTACTACTTCCTGAGAGTTTTCTTCCATTATAGGGTAGGGTTAGTATTGTTTATAATTATCAATACTCTGTCTATAATTCACGATAATGTGTTTATAACTACTGATAGTTTGTTTATAACTACTGATACTTTGTTTATAACTACCAATAATGTGTTTATAACTACCGATACTTTGTTTATAACTAACAATAATGTGTCTATAACTTCCGATAATGTGTTTATAATAGCCGATAACCCTGTATAAGGGAAGATATCCGCAAGAAGTTCATATAATGCTATGTATGGAGTATAGCTTTGTACGGGGCGGAAACATGGACGCTAAGGAAAAATGACATCAAATACTTGGAAAATATTGAAATATGGACTTGGAGGAAAATGCTGAAGATAAAATGGACAGATAGGACGAAAAACGATGAAGTTCTACGAAGAATAGGAGAAGCGAATGACTATACAGACTATTAGAAAAAGGAAGGCAAACTGAGTTGAACCTGAGGAGAGAGAGAGTATACGTGTTAGAAGGAAAAATAGATGGAAAAAGGGAAAGAGGTAGGAAAAGGTTTCAGCTAATAGACTATTTGAAAGGGAAAGAGAGTTATCAAGATATAAAAAGGACAGCGGAAAATAGGAGTATATGTAGAACCAGGTTTAACGATGAATAATCACGGTCCAGTCAACGGACAGACTACTTGTGATGGTGATGATGATATCCCGTTAGTAGGAGTTTATTTCTTCTGAAAGCGGCTTTTACTTTCGTATTTCTAGTCCTGGACATTTTGCTTCTGTTTTTATGATGCTTCCTGGGTATTTATATTCTGAAACTTGTTCTAATGGCTCTCCACCAATACTTATGTTCAATTTTTCATCTTTACCCGATATTCGCATGACCTTGGATTTTTCTGTATTTATTTCCATTCCGTATCTTCTGCTTATTATTACCAGTCTATTTATCATTTTCTGGAGCTCTATTTCCTTTCTTGGTAGAAGTACTTGACCATCTGCGTATTTCACTGTTCTTCTTCAAATCTTGAGGTCTTCTGTGCCTTTTTGCGCTTCTTGTATTAGTCCTCCATATATAGATGTTGAATAAAATGGAATTAAAAAATAAGAAATGAATAGATATTTTGAGGAATGAAGGAAGAAAGAAAACTCATGAAATCTGTATAGCAAAGGGAAACTATAATAACGAGATATAAAAGGAGGGAAAAAGAGTTATTATAAATTGCGCCATAAGATATTTGAAGAGGGAGAATGACCAATGGACTTCACTAGATCAATTTTGATTACCTTGAAGGAAAAAATATAAATCGAACGAATGTCCGGGTTATATAACAATCAGCTTAATTTTCCATGTAACTAAAGTTATTCTCTGGATTTTGATAGGGAGACTAGATGCAAAGGCTAATAAATACATAAATGTAGACCAGTCGTGGTGTCGGAAAAGAACTTTGGAATGAGGGATGCTATATGGGCTATGAGGACATTGGTAGAAAAAAACAATGAGTACAACCAGGATGCATTTATGTGCTTTGTAGATTTCGAAAAATGGAGTTTTACGGCCTATACTGATGGAGGTGTTGAGAAAATTAAGAGTAGATTGGAGAGATAGGCAATTAATCAAAGATCTGTCTACTACTACCCTGCTTTCTATATCTATACTGAACATCTTGATTTTGTTATTTTATGTTGCATGCCTACTTCATACAAAATTTCGTTGAAATCGGTCGAGCCAATTCCTTCCAAATTCATAATAACCGAAAAGTTTAACTTTGAATTTGTGGGAATCCTACTGTGTCGATTCGGTTCAAATATATCAATTTGGTCATTAATTTATGTGCATATTTTATGTACTAAATTTAGGTGAAATCGGTTTATTCAAGAAGAAGATGTCAGGGGGACACTCACATACACACGGACACACGAATGATCTCATATGAGTACTTTCCATTTTTTTGGAAAGTAGGCTAAAAAGAGTTTAGTGGAAGCCCTGATATGGAGTGTAGCATTATATGGATGTGAGACTTGGACAATGAGATAAGAAGATGTGAACAGATTTGAGGCGTCTGAGATGTAGATATGGCGTACAGTGGAGAAAATTAGTTGGACTGAGAGAAGTTTTAAAAACAGCAGAGAATGGGATAATTTTAATTAGAGTAATAAGAAAAAGATAGGTAATGAGTTAGTTAAATAATGAAAGGAAACATTCCACTGAAAGAAGTCATAGAAGGAAGAATGTCAGGTGGGAAGAGGAAAGGTATATTAGATCCATTAAAAGAAGGAATTTCCCGTAAGATCTTGAAGATTGCACAAATTGGGATGAGTGGGCAAAAAGTCAACCGAAATAGGGAATAACTATAATAATTCCTTCAAAATCCTTAATTCCTGAAAGAGTTTAATTTTTAATTGTGGCAACCCTGTTTTTCTGATTCGGTTAATAAGCTAATGTGATTTTGTATATAAGTGTATATTATAAGTATTAAATTTGGTTAAAATTGATGTGGGCAGTTAAACAAAAGATTTTTTTATTTCTTCTATTGTGGCAGCCCTGCTTTCTATATCTATACTAAACATCTTGATTTTGTAATTTTATGTTGCACGCCTACTTCATACAAAATATCGCTGTAATCGGTTTTGCCAATTCCTTCCAAATTCATAATTTCCGAAAGGTTTAACTTTGCAAATTGTGGTACCCTAATTAGTCAATCGGGTCGAAATATGTCATTTTGGTCATAAATTTATGTGAAAATTCTATGTACGAAATTTGGTTAAAATCGGTTCCGCAAATTCCTTCCAAGAGCATAACTACCGAAAAGTTTAATTTTCAATTGTGGCACACCTGCTCTTTCGTTCCTGTCCAAATATGTCATTTTGGTAATGTATTTATGGGAAGATTCTATGTAACTACCAAATTTTGTCGAAATCGGTTCAGCCAGTTCTTCGCTGATATATGCGTACATACAGACGGACAACGCCGAAATTTGGACCGACCGTTTCATGGGGACCTCTCGAAATCTTGAAATTTCGATCCGCCCTTACATTACGATCCTTGACCCCGTAGACCGGTTTTATCTATTTTAGGCTCGAAAATGTATCTTGTCAAAACATTGATATTAGTGGAGAATTCGTCAAAATCGGTCAATTGGTTGCTGAGTTATCTTTTTTTTTAAACCGAAATTTGGACCAACAATCGGGACTCGCGAGCCCCCGTTGGCCGATTTGAATCATTTCTGGCACTGTAACTATCGGGATCAACTTGAAGCTGCTGCCACATTTTGAAGCTCCTATGTATATTTTCTGAAAAACTGCCACAGTCACACACACAGAGAGCTTATTTTATTATATATATATATATATATATATATATATATATATAGCAACTTACGGAAAAGGAAAGGTAAAATAAATATATGGGAAGATTCTATGTAACTACCAAACTTGGTCGAAATCGGTTCAGCCAGTTCTTCGCTGATATATGCGTACATACAGACGGACAACGCCGAAATTTGGACCGAAAGCTTTACGTTTGTGATGTTTCTGTGTTTTTGTGTTATTTTACGTGTGTCGCTTCGACATCCCCGGGGCCTCGCCAACCTGAAGTCGTCTGATAGGTGAGTGCTCACTGGGTTTCCTCATCCCAACACCTTGTTGACATCCATATATATATATATATATATATATATATATATATATATATATATATATATTGAGCAAACTCCAAAATAAAGAAGCTCCTAGAGATAAGACACCGTGACGCTTAATGTAAGTGAGGTTGGGAAAACAGTGTCAGTCGTAAAATTAGATCATAATTGTCATTGGTTTGTTTTGTTCGCCTCATCCTCTCGGAAAAGTACTGGAGAGTGCCACTCGTCACTGCAAGCAGCGAAAATGTTGTTTGATTTTGCCGTCTAATCACATAATTCCTTGACGGTTTTACACAAATCCACGTGAAATATGTAAATGAGACAGATACTAAATATTTTGGCTACCAGTAGGATACCCTCCGTGTTACTTGACAGGTATTTTTTCTAAAAAGAATCTCCTGCCCCTCCTGTTCCTGGCATTTGTTTAGTTAATTGAACAGCATCATCTTGCAAATAAGTGAAGAATTAAAATCCATGCTGAAGAGACGCAGATGCAATATCAACTCATTAGCTGCAAAGTTATTTTTATTGAGTGAATGCGGCGGCTGCCACAATGGTCCAAACGTACTTCATGTTACAGCTATAGGCTTTCCAAAGTTCCAGATATGAAAAGCGGGAGGACATTGAGACTCGGAGAGGGAGAGGGGGTGGGGACTAAGGACGAGGGGAGAGCGGGGAGGAGAAAAAGTTAATTTTTTTGAAGGAAGAAATGCTCATGCTACATTTTATTTATCCCATTTAGCAACATACCTCCCTCAAGCGACTACCTTCTGAGGTCGAGGCAGTTCCTAGGGTTTGTTGCGCCCGTGTGCTAGTTTCAATTTGACGCCCCTCGCCCCCCCCCCCATATAAATGAAACATTTGCATTTATGTAGGCTAATATACGGTGACCATACGTCCCGTTTTTAACGGGATCGCCCCGTTTTTTAGTTAAGTATCCCGTTGTCCCAATAACATTAAAACAGGACGCCAATTGTCCCGTTCTTTCCGAGAGAGCCATTTATTGTACAAAGTTACACGTAAATTCAATCCTACGAATATCATGAAAGTTATAGACGAAGACGAGCTTTTCGATGAATGCCACTATGTTACGAATATCAGTTAAAGCAAAATTTCCGAATGGAACTCGACTTGAACTGAAACTGTCGAACGATGGTCCGGAGTTTTCAAGTTTGTGCAAGGTGAAAGAATTTCTTTAAAAACATTCAAATGATTTTGGAATTTGCTTTAGCTATTCTTGGCACAAGTTCAGCTATCGAAAGAGTTTTTTCCATCACAAATGCTCTGTGGACAGACGAAAAGAACCGATTCCTCGTTGGAAACGTCAAAGCAGTGATAGTGGCAAAAGCTCATTTTCTGGAACTTTCGTGCAACGACTTTTACAATTTGCTTTCAAACAATCCCAAATTACTGCAAGAAATATCTTTGTTCGCAAAGTACAAAGCGTCTGCGCATGAGCATGAATCATGAAATCTCATACCAGCTTCAGAACCAACCCATTCAACATCAGCTGCAAATTAATTGCAAATAAAACTTAATAAAGTAAATTAATTTGTTGTTCATCCACCTATATTTCACGATTGTTAAGCTAAATTTCTATTTAGCCCCAGTTGGAATTGTGCTTTTAAACGACTTGTTTCATTGAATTAAAATTTACGTGTTGGCCGTTTTTTAATTTTTTAAATCTGATCACCATATTATATAAAAAAGGAAGTAATGATAAAAATATCACATCAATATATTAGAATCGGAAAAGCAAAAATTTCTCCCAAAATTTCACATTGTATTTTATTTCTATAGAAGTCTAGAAAAACTCACTGAACCGAAGAAATAATACCGAGCCCGGATACGGATCCCTAGACCCGGAGTCTCCAGGTCAAAACGACATTGTTGGCAACCCTACTTGCATCCGTAGTTGGTAACAAGATGGAAAAGTATACTCCATAAATGGAATACACAGAGATTTTTATCACCGTAACTATAGTCTCGGGGACTATCTTGCAGTAAATGTTGTTCTCTATCCAAATAAATGTTTTAATCTATACCTCTCAGATCATATAAGAGAAAGGGAGAGAAATATATGGATTCTTGATTGTTGTTTGCTGAGAGAATCGTCTTAGCGATCGATGTAAACAAAATATGCGATGTTTCGCTCGGGATTTTCTCGAATTTTTATCTTCGAAACCATAACTCGTAATTGCTTGGCTTCGTGGACTTTCTTGTAGTAAATGTTGTTTTCTATCCGTATAATTTTTTTGATATTTACCTTACCGATCATATAAGACCTAGGGATATAACATTTTGGTATCTCATTGTGCTATTTAACGAGGCACGAGTATAAGTTTATTAATATAATTGTGTAAAGTAGTAGTTCTAATTGACGGATTCAGTTGAAAATCACAATTGTCCGATAAATTTTAATAACAATCACCCATACTTAATTAAATTAAAATCTGTCTAGCAGTTTAGGAGATGAGAGTTACGACAGACGGACGGACCAGACATGCCCATAAGGCGCTTCGCTGGTAAAGAACGCCTAATAATTGAATGTGTGGAATTTGACCAAGTTCTTTTAACTCCACATATCATTCCCTAAATATAATTTTAATGTGTCGATGTTTTTCCTGCATACAGAAATATTCCGATTCTTTCAATTGATGTATTGATTGAAATAAACCAAACTTCCGTTTAAAAAAATTTTGTAATTTTCGGGAAATGTCCCGTTTTCGCCTTTTTGAAATTTGGTCACCCTAGGCTAATATATTTGTAGAAAAATAATTTAACATTATAAAAATAAATTAAATGACACTGCATAATAATAAAAATTGCAGTTTAAGATGCACTATTAGAAATAACTATATAAAAATAAAATGAGAAATATATGATTCGGATATTTAATCCATTAAAAGTACTTACATTGTATTTGTTGGGGACTTGCACCTCGACTTCACACAGATTTCAAATTTTTACATCTGAAAATATAATGTTGCAACAATAAAAAAATCTGACGTGACCAACAAATGACTTTCTCCATACACAATTGTAAAAACAAATTAACACTATTCTCTCAATGGAGTAAATAAATATATACAACTATCAAGTACACAAAAGAAATGTTAATCAACTATATGTTTTCCAAAATAAGATTTGCAGCCTAACCTAACATATTTTGTAACAACGAGCATTATGAGCCTACCGTCTCTATACTTCGTATATGGAGAAAGTAAAAATAGAAATATCTATCTGCTAAACTTTCAAGCTCCCGAACTGTCGCTCTTCTAAAACTCCTTTGTTTTTCCTAAATCAAAAGATCACCGAAACTTAACGAGATGATGTGAAACCTTGATGCCTTCACTTGTGATTTAGTGTAGATCAATGATTCCCAACGTGGGCGATACCGCGATAATCTTGTGGGCAGGCTAGAAGTTAATTTATAGATTGATACATTTCGCAATTCTATCGCAACAGTTGAACTATTTTGAACAACAAATTAGTTTTAGTGGAAACTTTGTACTTTATTTTCACAATAATTTCTTAGGCTGGATCGCGGATAGTATTTAAATCATCCCTACCCCTTGTGCCGTGCAATCTCGCACGCCTTCCGATTAACAGTTTTAGCGCCCCTTCTTCAGTTGCGCCCGGGGCAGCCGTCCCGCTTGCCCCGCCCTTGTTACGGTACTGAGTATACGTATACCGAATAAATAAATTTTATGCGGTCTTTGTCGAATACTCAGCACTTGTACTTATGTCATTTATATCAACAGAGACTAAAATATTTAAGGACCTGTTTTTATTAGATATTGCAGTGTTTAAAAAGTGATTTCAATTATTTTTTTCGTCCTTGAATTACGGCGCTCCTTAACGGTGGCGCCCCTTGATCACGGCGTCAGCAACCAGTAGGAACGGCCCTGCGCGGAGGTGACCACAATCTCAAGGAACAGTTCGAAAAGATATTTATTCTAAATAAATTATTTTCTTCAAGACGACCATCCTCTGCCCCGACCACGTCATGAGGTGAACAAAGGCACCTGGAACGATTTCAGAAAATACGTATATTTTCTATATAGTAAGATTATCTTCTTTGAGAGGACCATTCTCTGACCCGACTCGGGCCGTTAAAGCCTTAATTTGGCAACTTATGGTTTTTCCCTGGATTTTCGGATTATTATTATACTAGCCCTTCAAAGTGTACAGACGCAATGGCAAAAAAATAGAAATTTCGAATTTAGCAGCTCGAATGGAAATCATAGTAGATTCTGAAAAATATTTGTCTCAAAGAAGACTAGCGGAAAAGCACAACAGTGGAAAAAACAAATTCGAAAGGCATCTTAAAACAAAAGGGGTTCAGTAATACAAACGAAAGTGTTCCACGTGAATCTCATAAAACCTATAAGAAAGTCAACGAGTTAAACCATTCTTGGTTCGATGGTGATTAGTGATCATATAAGTATTACAGGAAAAAGCGGCGTGCTTTGCAAAACCTTGAAATGTCGAAAATTTTACTGTCAGCGATGGGTGGGTTTAAAAGTTTTGCTGTCGCTACAGTATCGTTTTGAAATCTATAGGTTGCAAAAGTTCAACAGAGTGTGATGAAGCGGATTTCACGTTTACCATATTTAATTGAAAAATGTGAATCAAGAGACATTTGGGGACAATGAATATCGATTGGCATTCCAATAAAAAGCGTCCATGAAAAATAATACTTTCACCATTGGCTTGAAAATCTGAATTAAAAGAAAAAAATAGATAAGATTTTTTTAAGTTATGGGATCCAATAAACTTAAAAACTGAAATGGTAAATTTATTATTTTTGTTTGCCAACACATCCAGTGCATTACAGCCGTTAGAACAAGGGATTATTCGAACATGCAAATTATTGTATAGACTACGCTAGTAGCAAAAATGGACAGCCAAAAATGTTGAAGAACTAGTGAAAAAATTGAACTATCAGATGTTGTAGAATGTATTACCAAAGAATGGGATACAGTTTCAGAAAACACTATCGAAAATGTTTTGAGAAATGTGGAATGTGACGGATCAGAAGAAAATAATAGTGATCTTTTATCGGTGCAGAACAAAATTTTTCATCTTGAAAAACAAGTCACTTAGAAATAGATTTCAATTACGCGAGAGCATAGGGACGTGACGATCAGTGTGGAAAAAGAGAAAAGAACCCAACGAACATGAAGAGAATCGCGATAACAATCATATTGAAATTGAAGAAATTGAAATTGAAGAAATTGAAGGCGTTGAAGAAATTTCAATAAGTTTGTACATTTATCCAGTTTGTTGTTTTTCGCAACTCCCTTTGAAGAAACATAATTTCCCTCTTTCGCCTAATTTTAATTCTCTAAAGCGACCCCCTCTCAAGGCAATCAAAATCACATTGAACCACAGGTGGTCGTCGTGATTCAAAATTTCAGGATCTGAACATACACATTTGATTCAGAAAACTTATCAAGGCTTATTATTCAAAATGCGAAAAATAAAAACAAATGCACCGATAACAAAATCATAAAAGAATAGAACTAGAGTTTAACTCTAGCTATAAATACAAAGTAAAATATTGTTATAGCATCAGTAATATTTATGTGTAGATTTAATTTAACAAGTAACGTCATCCCACTGCACTATCTAGATATTTTCGGAAATCAATGTATTTTAAATCAAAACTGCTAATTCATTAGCTTACATCCCAGTGATCTCGCGCGAAGAGAATCACCTCGAGTGGCTCCCAAGCGACGTCCGAAATTCTGGTTAAAAAATGGAGCAATGTTGCGATCCATTTGCTGATGACCCTGAAACGCAGCGCCTCTGTTTCTTAGGACGGGAAGTTCTCGTCCGCGTGGGCACAATTTTTATTTATTTTGTCGGAACTTGTTTCAAAAGCGGGATATTTGCTGTCCCGCCAAACAAGCGATGGGGCGCGGGCTTTTATTTCCAAAATTGGGATTGTCCCGCCAAAACCGTGACCGTTGGAAACCCTATATAGCAGCGGTTTCCAGCCTTTTTCACTTTGCGAACCCCTTGAGCTAACCTATTTCTCGTTGCGAACTCATTGGGTTGTGACAGTTTGGGCGGCGAACCCCTTATAATGGAGAGTAAATTTTGTAAAAAAAGAATCTTTTTGAACGCGTTAAATTCATGAAAAATTAAAAGTTTATATAGCACATAATATGTAAACGTTCAAAATAAAGTCACAATCACTGATATTTTGACCAGTTTCTGGTTAGTAACCTGTAAAATTCAAATATAATTCTTGAAGTATAAGAAAAATTGAAAATAAAACCATACAACTAATTTGAATGAAATTAAAATATTGGTAAGGATTGTAGAACCAAGAAAGTGAAAAAGACGCCATTACAAAATTTTTCTCGCGAAACCCCTAGGGGTACGCGAACCACCGGTTGAGAAAAGCTGCTATATAGGCAGCACACTGTAAATATAGGCATTCATAAGAAATATGGTGTCAGTTGCAAGCTTTATTAATGAAAGCACCAGATGAATTCTCTACTAAATCAGTTCCACGAAACATCATCCCTCGCTTCCGATTTCCTCCACCCCTCCCCCTTCCATCCCCTTTCCCTTCTACCACCTCTCTCATTCTACCCCCTCTTCCCTGCCATCCCCTTTCCCTTCCACCCGCTCTCCCATTCTACCCCCTCTCCGTTTTCACCTATCCGTTTCCACCCCCTCTCCGTTTCCACTCCCTCTCCGTTTCCACCCCCTCTCCCCCTCCACCTCCCTCTCTCCCCCTCCACCCCCCTCTCTCCCTCCACCCACTCTTCCCATCCACCCACTCTTCCCCTCCACCCACTCTTCCCCTCCACCCCCTCTACCCCTCAACCCCCTCCGCTTCCCCACCCCTTCTCCCCCTCCACCCCCTCCCTCCTCTCCCCCTCCACCTCCTCTCCCCCTCCACCCCCTCTCCCCCTCCACCCTCACCCCCTTTCCTCTTCCACCCTCTCTCCCATTCTACCCCCCTTTTCTCTTCCACCCCCCTCTCCCCATATCAACCCCTTTCCCCACTGCTGCTTCTCACCCCTTTTCCTATCCCACCCTCACTTCCCTCCCACTCGCACCTTCTACGAAAGACAACTGGTCAGCCTTGTACGAGGGCAATGCTACACCCCTTCCAACCTCCACTTTTGTGTTTCTTTTTGCTCCCAATTCGACCGCAGCGTTTGTTTTGCTCCGCGTCTCTCTCTCCACTCATGAGCCGAAAGTCTTCATAAACGCGCCTGTTATTTTCCTTTCCGATCACGTTTTTAGCCGTTTTCCAAAATTCCAATACCGTTTCGTCAGTATGGCTACCTTATCAGCATACTCTTTTAGAACCCGATAGAGTTTGAAGCGAATGTAGACAGGGAATCTTCGACCTTTCCTTTCCACGGGGTCAGTTTTCTTTGGCCATTCAGTAGTCAAGTGCATTTTGCCTCCCGCAAAATATCTACTGATTAGCTGCTATTTTATTCATCACAAGCATGCATTTCATTTAAATATAAGTCTCATATGAAAACAGAAAAATCTATTTTTTCTGTTTTGTCTTAATACAGTTTCAGTTCATTTTATAATTTCTGATAGAAGCATTAATCTTAGTTTATTGTATAATATTCCTCACTTTAATTATATTAAATTGAGCGCTGAATATAAACGTAACATTAGAAACTTGAAGTAGTTGTGTAACTGAGATAAGGTTTCTCTTGTCAAACGCTCCAGTAAAAAGGCACAATATCTATTATTCGATATTCATTCGCACTTGCATACAAAGGAAGGAAACCCTGCAATGGAATTTCCCTACTATAACGAGATTCCCCGAGCGATGAAACCCATTCATCCAGTCTCCCCGCGTTCTCTGTCCCCCACCCCAACACCACCACCACCGCCCCTTACTATTCTGTTCCTATTCGAAGTTCTGCACCTTAACAACGGCGGCCTTCTTCACCCACAAATGGAGGCCGAGCAAGAATATGGCAGCCATGCGATGCATATCGCGGAGGAAGCGGAATATCCATTAAAGTAAACCTCTTGGGCACGCGTTGATCTCCATTTGGCGATGGCGTGAGGCGCATTATGTACTCTGCACCAGGACGAGGAAGATCCAGGCTCAGTGGGGAAAACTCCGGATGAATCAGGGACAGGCGCGTTTATGTTTTCAAATAGTAGTATCGGACTGCAGCTGCAGCCAGTCTTCTTCGCATTGATGTAAAATTGAATGCTATGACAACTTTCGTAATAAAGATTATTTATCCTCAACGAATATCCATTTAACGAGTCAAACATAACGTCATAATATGTGCCAGGTTTTTTATTGCGAAGAAACACAAATTGCATTATTTTTAGAAACTTTTAAATTTAACTTACCACAAGGAGTTGAGAGTAATAGAGGATAGATAATTAAAACTCTCAAAACCCTCTAGCTTACGGATGCTCCAACTTTAAATGCATAATACGTATCAAAATCAATTACTTTAAGATATTTTTATCTATTTTTGATTTAGCTGAAACTGGGTACTGAAGAATACTAAATAGAGAGATGAGAAGTAATTGATTTTTTTTAAATAAATAGGTAGCGTATAAAAGAAACATATGTGATGAAATGGTTATTATACATGAATAGATTTAAACCCTTGCCACAATTTATGTAATTAGAAAAACATCTAAATGATGATAATTATGCACACATTTACACATATATGATGAATAACAAAATAATTACCTATTTAATGAATATAAGTAATACTCCAGGTTATTTTTTCTTACTAAATAAATTATTTAACCTTTTGTGATAATTGTAAGCAAAGATTCCTAGCCGTATTATCTTATTTTACGGAATGACTGGCGCAGTGGATTTGCCCATCTTTATAATCTCCGAGGTTTTTTCGATTCTTACGGTTGCATCGCTGGTAGAATTGCCCTTTGATTGGGATGCAGGGCCATGTGGACCATCGATACATTTCCTGGGAGGTGACTGAGACCCTCCCCCTTTCTCTCCTATCTCCTTCTCCCTCTTTGTCTTCTGTAGAAGTGAAAATGTCATCGGCTGAAATTTTTTCGCTGCTTCTGGTGACGAGGCCGGCCTTACAGATTACCGCGCCATCTTCTGGGAAGCCGATTCACCGAGTGGACCTATACTTGTTTCAAGGCCAAATATTTGTTCCCATCCGAACCTCTGGTCGCATATGTTGATTAATTCAGCATTCACGACTACACGAATTTCATACGTCGACAACATCTTTTCTTTTGGTTTGCTCTTCGTTGCATTTCTGATATGCTTTTCCTGCTTTTACGCGACTAAAAAACTTCTCGCAGTCAGCCATCCCGATAGAAGCCTTCCACCCACGCGCAAATCGTGACTTCCAACTAACCTTGTACTTCAGAAAGCGGTTTCTTGAGTAGCAGTCGGAGGAAGTGTGTGAAACATAATCGCCTTCCATAAATCCATTAGCGTTCATTTCGTACAAATTGTGCCCATCATCCCTGGAGTTGATGGAGAGGGCATTTTAACAAGTCGCAGTCTCCCTGGAGATAGATTCATCGACTTAATGCTAAGGTAGTACCTTGGCGCGTGAGAAGCTTTGCTTTGAATGGCAAAGTGGACGCCGTGGGGTAAGAGAGAAGAAAGAAGACCCGCCAACCCATCGGCACCCGAAAAATTCCTGAATTCTAATATATGCCAATTATTTATTTTGTAATCATCTTTTATTAATTCATTTTAATTTGTGAGATATATCTTTAACCTCTTTCCATGCCAGTAAATGTACGTAAGGAAATAAAATAACTGCGGTTTGGATAACCTTAACCTTTGGCAAATGGCGAAAATATTCAATCTTTTCAATAAAAAAATAAAACTGGCAAATGAAGGCCAGAAAAAATAAACGACAAAACACGTTTAACGGTTCTGCGTCCATTTTCACGAGATCTAAAGGTCGTCTTCGGCATGCTTCTCTAACCGGTGCGTCGATGCCCATATATTATAGCATTTATGTTTGTCCTTGGTGCGCAACAACTGTTCGCGCACATTTCTTGCTCATACATATTTCACTGCGTTTTATCGCCCACCACGCCCTTCCATGAAAACTCAAGAAGTGCTTTTTTCATGGTATCTTGATCTATTTTCGCTAGCGAGAAACTAGAAATGCGAATTAAATGGCAACACTTGTGAATAACGGCAAATATTCCTAACATATTTAACGGATATGATCTAGTCAAGGAGACATTTTTTAGCTTTAAATGCATTAACGTTGAAAAAATTTGCGGAATCCTTGAAATTCATTATTTTTCAGTCTATTTACTGAAAAACGGCTCACGCACAAAATTTATATTGAACGATTTAAAGCATTAAAACTGATTATAGAATCCATTGAGGAATTAATAACTGTTCAAAGGAGAGGTATTATAATTCCATAGCAATATTGCATCTAAGGTTCGAAAAACGACGAAATGTGTATAGTAAAACTGTCAATAACGTTTTAAGCGAAAAAGTTATTTTCACGAAAATGTTCAATTGAAATCTCTATTATGAAATCAAGAAAATGTTTTAAAAATGTATATATCTCCTGATGGAACCTATTAGAGGGTTAATTTAATTCCAACACGACATGTTGCGTTTGTTGAAGAGATTTGGGACCTTCGTCCTTGCGCTTTGACATCACGGCTTTGTTTTTCCCTGGAATTATTTTTAATCATCTACACAAGTAAAAGAGTTTTCCCGTCCTTAGAAAAGATTCCGTTTTTTATTTAAAACTGGAACTAGTATCAGTTGACAAAGAAATGACAAATCCTTGATGCAGGAAATTTAAATTCGCGTCAATTATTCCCGAATAGGAGGAAATGCATTTTGATGCGAAAATAAACAGAACAGTTTCCGCCTTTCTCCCTCTCTCACTCCTCCCGCCTCATTCTCTTCCATCTTTCGCGATACATACACTAAAAGTTATTCTCTTTCCTTATCCCAGCTACTATGGCGCCTTTAAATTTGTATCTCGCTCCACTCTCACATAACTATCTTCCCTTTCATTCCTCTTCTCTGAAGTTTTCCAATGCAATTCCCCATTCCATTGACTTTAAACAACAGCGACACCACAACTATTTCCAACTCGCCACAACCCTTCTCCGCTTATCTCCCTTACTCCCTTTGTTCTCTTCCTTTTGAGGGTCTTACGTCGTTTAATGCCAAACGACATGTAACAGGCCGAAAGAAATTCGAACATTCGGCGCACAAATGGAAAGGCGTTTTCGAAATTTGCGCAAAAACGGTAGCGAGTAGAGAATAGTAATGCAAGAGAGACAATGAGAGTGAATGAACCCGATACAAATCTTCAATGTTTGTTGTCATGATTAGCCACTTAATGAATTAAGGGGTTGGATCAGGGGCGGGCAAACTACAGCCCGATGGCCACGTCAGGCCCGCGAAAGTATTTTATGCGGCCCGCGAAAGCATTTGATGCGGCCCGCGAAAGCATTTGATGAGGCCCGCGAAATCATTTTATGCGGCCCGCGAAAGCATTTGATGCGGCCCGCGAAAGCATTTGATGAGGCCGGCGAAATCATTTTATGCGGCCCGCGAAAGCATTTGATGCGGCCCGCGAAAGCATTTGATGAGGCCCGCGAAAGCATTTGATGCGGCCCGCGAAAGCATTTGATGAGGCCCGCGAAAGCATTTTATGCGGCCCGCGAAAGCATTTGATGCGGCCCGCGAAAGCATTTGATGAGGCCGGCGAAATCATTTTATGCGGCCCGCGAAAGCATTTGATGCGGCCCGCGAAAGCATTTGATGAGGCCCGCGAAAGCATTTTATGCGGCCCGCGAAAGCATTTGATGCGGCCCGCGAAAGCATTTGATGAGGCCCGCGAAAGCATTTGATGCGGCCCGCGAAAGCATTTGATGCGGCCAGCGAAAGTATTTGATGCGGCCCGCGAAAGCATTTGATGAGGCCCGCGAAAGCATTTGATGAGGCCCGCTAAAGCATTTGATGCGGCCCGCGAAAGCATTTGATGCGGCCCGTGATGCCACTATGAAAGCGAACCGTGAAATGCAATGCTGATAATATCCTATTTGTCACTTCAATTGTGGCCGGAATATCTTTTGCAGTGAATTTATGACGCTTAAATATTATTACCTATTGTTTTTTATGCTAATTGGCATTCTCTCAAGTAATTTCCGGTGTGAACCCTAAAGTTGCCCACCAAAGCACTTTCACCTGCCAATGCGCCCCCCTAAGCTTCCACAAATAATAATGCGGCTTCGTAAAAATTTTACCTACCCCTTAGTTGGATACTAAGAACAGAAGCATCCAATTTCTGCATTGATGAAGGAGGAGATATATTTCTTTGAGTTAAAAAGGGAGATCTTAGGTTCGTTTTGCGACGGATTGGAACCTAATACGCTGAGAAAAAGTGGCGATGAAGTTATTGGCGATAATACTGTTCAAGAGAAATCATTCGGCTACACTTATGTGTATATTTCTGTCTAATCAACCTCTTGGATTATTTTATTTTGATACACTTATGCTTTACTGGAACTTCAAATTCTACTTCAACTTCTTCACTACTTCTAACGAACGCTTCCTACAAAGTTTCAAATTATTTCTCGTAATTTTATTTTCCTCTCCAATTCTGGAGCAAGGTTGAGGCTTACCGCTTTGCTTTTCGCCCTCCATATGATGCTCACATTCGTATTTACACATTCACCGCTTACGTTCTCCGATACCTGGAGATTCAACCGCTTCTCGCTTGGCTCTGGTGTCGCTACTTGTCAAATCTCACATTTCCGTCGGTCGTTTCTGTGTCCACGCAGTGTTGCATTTTGCCGCTTGAGCGCGCCTTAAGCGCTTTTCAAACATTCAAAGCGGTGATTTTGATATGCAAATTGTCCACACCATTCCTCTTTAAGGCTGTTTCATAGTTTCTCCGGAGATTTATATAGAAATCATATTCATTCCTTGGATTTTTCCAAAGTTATTGTTGTATTTGAGCTTTCTACGTATTTTGGAGATAAAATTAAAGTTTATATTTGATGCGCAGCTTATGAGGTGGTATTAATGATATTGCGCATTATGATATGACATTTTCAATATTTTAATTTATTTTCATTTGACGAAGCTTGAGTATTTTTGTAGAGAATTGGTATAGCCAGAGTGAAATCTATTATTTTCCTTGTCTATTAGCTTACATCTTGAGTAAAGAAAAATGTAATACGCGAAAAGAAAGAAAGTGATTAAATTTGCATTTCTAAAAACTTCATTCATAGGCTAAAAGACTTGGCGAAACTTCCAAGATTTTTGCTCGAAAACTTTTTCTATTTCCCACCATAACCGTCGCACCATCGGTATTTATTTCGAAATTTATTGCAGTCTAATTTATTTCCTGTAAATAACTTTTAAATTAATAAAAATATTTCTTCGCCCGTTCTTCATCCATTCAAAGAACCAGGCCCAACGAAAGGGGAGTCCGCAGTCCTTCAAGGGGCCCGGCCGAGTATACCGGTATGTTGTATACTTGTATTGTTGACAAAGTAGATCAGTGTGGAAAGACGTTAACAAAAATTAGAGAGGCCGAAAATAGATATCTCAGTGGTTTCCTAGTATTCCTGTTGTTAATATCCATTTATCACGATCATGTATCTAATATATAACAAGAAGTCCAAACCAGGACTAATGCAGGCTGGTATCCCAAAGTTGACGTCCCGAATTGATTAATTATGTATATTGACACGAAATGTTTCAGTATGTGTTAGTCATTCCAAGGAATTCTAATACCATAAATACCACTTATAGTTCATAGTTTATCAACGATGAGAAAAATTGGAAAACAAATTAATAGAGCGTTACAGGTTTAAAATACTAAAAACAGTGCCGGCCCGAGCTACGGGCGAGCCGGGCGGCTGCATTAATTTCAAGTGAATAAATATTGGATACCAATGTATATCGAGGAACAGGCTAGAATCTTGATGGCAATCCTTTTAATTTATCATTATCAGAAATGTTTGCTGAGCGAAGAATAAATTAACATGTTCTTCGTAAACAAACATTTACGGAGGGGGGCGCCGTAATGCTATCTAGCCCGGAATTCCAAGTTTCTTCGGTCCTCCCCTAACTAAAAACAATGTCAAAATCTCTTTCTGGCATTTTGCGTGTATTTTTTTTAAATAAACGAATTTAATAAATGTTACTGTTTATGCGCGAATATGTCTGTATCAACTGTTCACTGCTGAAGAGTAGGCGAGCGGAAAAGAAAATAACCCATTTGTTCACTCGTCTATGCTCAAGCCGAGTTCGGTAACAATCGTCTCCATTGCAACAATCCGATAAAATGCGATTTAAAACGCAAAAACGCTATGTTTTAATAGAAATTCAAGAAAATACGATCAATTGTCAAAATTCGGTGATAAGGATTATAATTTACATTATTTTCCCCTTAGAACAGTGCAAACCTCGCTCCGATATCGCAATTTTAAGATATTTTAATGTATTAAAAGAAACATCTCTGCACGATGGATTTGGGATTTCCTAGGCAAAAAATAGGGGAAAAAATAGTCCTGGAATCGAACCCGAGACTTAGGTCTTCGCCAAATAAGATATAGCCCGGAGGTGGACCCTAGCAGTATGAGCCTCATACCAAAATCGGTCCATTGGTTCAAAAGTTGTTAGTAGGGGACACATACACATACACACAGGACCATTTCATACTGCTGTTTCCTTTGGAAACCAGCATAAAAATGGCTTCGTCGTCGGTGGGTGGGAAAGCGGAACAGTATTGCTATTTTTAACAAACTTTCCAAGAAGCTAGCTGATTGACATTGGGTGGGAATGTTCGATTCTTAAAGTAAATGCCATTTACGAAAAACAAATTTTCAAAATCGACCCGGGGTCGATTCCTGAGAATGATTTCCATTTCCCATAAGATAACATGGAGAAATCGATATTTTGACCTGCAAGCTTATTTTCTTTTGCTTATTAAAATTCACATATTTGACCTTCGATCTCCGGACTAGGACTGCATTGAAGAAAAATGACAACAGTTTCTTATTTTTATCGTCTTTTATCGCCTTCGAATCGAAATCTCTCGAATTTAATGTTTTAATATCATATTTTGACAAAATTTAGCGTTTATAAGGAGAAGTCGCCTTGCCAACCGATTGCATTGTTGAACTCGAAATCCTAATACTCCCACATATCCCCCCGTTCCCTCCGGATCTCCATTGACCCTCCCGGCCCAATCCATAGGTATCAGAGATATCTCAGAATTAGTTTTTACTTTCTCCATATACGTAGTATAAAGAAAGTATTGTTTTCATGAAAAAATTAAAATTCGAGATTTCAACGGAAATACTTTTTGAGGTACCCTGAACAGGTTTTGACTATTTTCGCGATGATGTCTGTGTGTATGTCGGTCTGTTTGTCTGTCTGTCTGTATGTGATAGGATTTTTTACTTTCTCCGTTAGTCATATAAGGGAAAGTATTGTTTTTATGAACATGAAAAAATGCGCAAAAGTTGAAATGATTGTGTTGCCATATGACACAGAATTTTATTCGCCGAAGACGTCTGGCGTAGCTCGGGCTTCGCCGGGTACTTTCAGCTAGTACGGTATAAATATGTACTACTATGTATGTATTCAATATTTTAGCGCAACCAGCATAAATTATATGAACTTATATTTTCAAGACGTTTAATTGGGATTAACAATAAAGATAAGTAATCGTGTACTCGTTATATTTATGTTTCATTTTTATGTTATATTCATTAAATTGTTTTGGCTATTTATGATCAACACGTTATTTTTTCAATAAATATAGTCAATTTCTTTCGGAAATGACTTGTTACTTTGCAGCCCTTATATATATTATACATGCGGACACACACGCACAAACAAACACAAACCCATATACACACACACAAGAGGGGCCCGTCATACACTTTTCACCGGGGACCGCGTTAGCATTCGACGCCCCTGCAAAGGACAGTAGAACAAAAAATCTTCTTGGACCGTATATATATTAGAAGCTTTGCAAAGTTACATACATTGGTACTTTCATCGATCTGTGTAACAAGTATAGGACTATTTGTAATCCTTCCATTCAAATGCATTATAAAATCTTCCGAAAGAATTGCAATTCTACCTGAGATATTGTTACGCGACAAAGGTATTATTTTTAATGAACGTATGGGCAAACTTATCGCCACGCATGATTCCACAGATTAAACAGCCGCAGGAAGTAATGATGCTTCACTTCGTATGTCTTTTGGTTTGAAATGTTTTGCATTTAATAATGAAATGTGGGAAGAAGCTTTTAAAACTTTACTAGTGTTTTAGATCGATTTTGTTAAAATTAACTCTTGGCATTTGAAACATTCAACTTTTTTATGAGTGTTATGGATATTTTGTTTGCAGATTTTGGCATAAGCTTTGCTGGTTTGAAACTTTCAGTAGCAAATGACAAAACACGGTCGTTCTTCATATTTGATTTTTGTGCGCCTAAAACCAAATGGATAAAAATCCTCCTATCTTCTATGAGGGTTTGCTATTTCTGATTTTACGTTATGATTTTAATGATTGTGGTTTCCTGCAAAAATTGGTGAAATTTTCTTTCATTGCACTGTTCATCTGAAATTATTCGAAAATTAACTATTGCAGCTTTGTTGATATAAGCGTAATCAGTCCTTCCACACTCATGATTGGAATCACATCTGCGTTTTTTCAAAGTAGGCATTTAACTTTCGATCGAAATATTAAAAATTTGAAATCCAATTGTAAATAGTTGAAACCAAAGTATGATTTATATATATTATTTATCTTGTTTTTGGCCATTGTCCACCAGCGATAAAAATGTTTTACTCAGAGAATATAAGCAAAACCAAAACTGAATTGTCAACTGGGCAGGCAGCATTAGAGATAATTTGGGTTTTGCAAGGTTATGTAGAATTTTGATGGCTTAAAAATTGCGCGAACTGATAGTTCATGATTGAATTATTTACATATTACACTACTGGATTTCTCCCAGCGCAATCCGATAAGACCCGAGTTATCAATGAATAATTTTGACTTCCTGATCGCAATTGTTCCCAACATGGGGCGCCGCAGGTGATTTTTAGGGGTGCTGCGATAAAATTAGTTTTATATATAAATCAACGATTTGGATGTGTTTACAGGTAACTAGGGTATTAATTTTGTCACTAAAAAATTAATTAATATTAATTTTATCTCTAATGAATTAATTACGGTGTAATACCAAAAAATGGATATGTCCAAAGTTTTTAATACTCGTTTGTGAAAATATAAAAACATTGCCTGAAGGCTGGGATGCCGTGAAGTTCTGTTTATCTTTGAAAGAGAGATGCGCCTGCAAAATGGTTGAGAACCACTGCCCTAATACATGATTTTACTTGAACCCTCCAGGTTACCGGCGAGAAACATTTTTGCACGCATTCAATATTTAATAGTGAATATATGCAAAAATGTGTTTCACATGTATGAAATATTGATTATTTTATGATACGTTTAAAATGTCCACAGTTTGAAAAGCTGTTATTTTTCATGCAATAATGAATATATTGGCGTATCAAATTTTTAATATTTTTTCGCGACCCATTGAAAAGATCTAGGGACTCATAAAAGATTCGCAACCCACAGTTTACGCATCATTATAGAAATATTGAAAGATTTAAAAATTAGTACTTATCTTAGGTACCTCCAATAGCCATAACAAGGTCGTGAAAAACGAAATAGGCATTTAGGCTACATAAAGCGTCTTTAGTGGTTACTGACCGAAGATTGATTCTAAATAGTATTATTAGACTAACTTTGAAGGTCTTAAAATATTAACTTCAGGCACAGAAAGTGCAAAAATATTTGTTGATCCAAAAAAGACAAAGTTCCTATAAACAAGAAGCCCAAACCAGGACTAATGCAGGCTGGTTTCCCGAAGTTGACGTCCCGAGAATTTATTACTTATATTGAAAGGAAATGTTTTAGTATGTGTTAGTCATTCCAAGGAAGTCTCATACCATAAATACCATTTGTAATTCATAGTTTATCAATGATTGAGAAAAATTGGAAAACAAATTAATTGAGCATTATCAGGTTTAAAATACTAAAAGCAAATCAAAATTTGTTTCTGACATTATATTTTGGATGATTTTTAAAAAAAAACGAATATAATAAATGTTACTGCTTATACGCTAATATGTATGGATCAACTGTTCACTGCTGATGGTAATCGAGTGGAAAAGAAAATAACCCATTTGTTCACTCGTTTATGTTCAAGCCGAGTTCGGTAATAATCCACTCCGATAAAATGCGATTTAAAACGTAAAAGCACTGTTTTAGTAGAATTTCAAGTAAATACGGTCAATTATCAAAATTTGATGATAAGAATTAGAATTTATATTCCTTTCCCCTTAGAACAGTACAAACCTCGCTCCGATATCACAATTTTAAGATATTTTAACGTGTTAAAGAAAACATCTCTGCACGATGTAAAAAAAATAGGGAAAAAACGTTCCTGGAATCGAACCCAGGACTTCAATCTTCGCCAAATAAATTATATCCCGGAGATGGGCGCTGGCTGCACAAGCCTCACACCAAGTCTCATGAAACTCGGTCCATTGGCTCAAAAGTTGTTAGTAGGGACATACATACACGCAGACAGGACCATTTCATTAGGCTATGTTTCCTCAGGAAACCAGCCTAAAAATCAATGCCATTCAAAAAATGTAAATTTGACTAACAAGGAGGTGCAAATCATGAATTATATACTTTATCAGGTCGTTATTCTCAGCTGTTTATCGAAGGGAACAATCATGCCCTGAATTGCTTCAGTTGACAATAACGAAAAATTCCAAGAAGTTTTCTCACCCACACGTTCAACCAACTAAGGGAATTTAATAGAACAGTGCGCCAAAATCGCGCATAATGTTGTGTTCATGTTGAGGGTTTTTATAGACCTTGTAATTTGTAGAAATGCAGCTAATATAACCCTTTCATATTATTTTCGTGCTTTTTCTTGAATTAAAAGAAGAGATATGCCCTGTTTCCGTTAGTGTTAAATATTGTTTTTTATGTGAGTGGTGTGGAAGTAATTTATAGGTTGCAATCGTTAAGAATCGTAAATTTTTCTGTTAATATTGTTTTTTATTACTTAAACGTAAAGCACACATTTTCCTTTTTAATTAAGCACAATTTTATTGATATTTTAATGAAATCATTTATTATCACTCTATGCATTTTTGAATGGTATGGTTAGCGTCGTTTTGTCAAAGATGCCAAGATATAACAATTTCAAATAATATAGTATAGTTCCTTTAGATGGCCAATGAAATTCCTTTCAAGCCTTTCGAAAACTTTTTTTTTATGTTTACGTAACTATTTCTTCACTTACTCAAGTATTATTCCACTTTTTCAATTTACATCACCGTTGTTAATCTTTTTATCTTTATTTCATTGAGGAGTGTTGCGTTTATGCTAAAACCCAGCGTACACTTAGCTCAATTATAGAGTCTGTATGTTGACAGTTGCTTCTCGAAATCATTCCATCTCTCGAATTATCCATTTTTCTCTAACTGTCGAGTATTTTTTTCAAGATGACAGCAATCAGTATCCGACCTCACGACATGGAATATCAAATGGAGCAGTTCGCCTTATTTTCTGCATCCGTAGACCAATAACGTCCCCAATGTTTGGCGTCGAGCTGCTTCAAACGATCTGGTAAGGGTGCGGCACGGGCGCATAGGCAGGATCGAACCTCACCACGTAGATGGGGAGAACCACCTTCCTCGGCGCCCACACCTCGTTCCCGATCAAGCCGCTCTGCCTCTCCTCACCCACGCCGCCCACGTGCTGACCTCCGGGGAATCCCCAGGGCCACGAGGCGGGGCCACCCACGGCCCCCACTCCGTGCAGCACCACCACCCTCTGTGCTCCCCTCCCCTCGCCGTTATTCTCTCCCTCCTCGGCTTTCTCCTCTCCCTCCTCGGCTTTCTCCTCTCCCTCCTCGGCTTTCTCCTCTCCCTCCTCGCCTTTCTCCTCTCCCTCATCGCCTTTCTCCTCTCCCTCTACTTTCTCCTCTCCCTCCTCGGCTTTTTCCTCTCCCTCTTCGCCTTTCTCCTCCCCCTCCTCGCCTTTCTCCTCTCCCTCCTCGCTCTTCTCCGCTTCCTCTTCGTTCTTCTCTGGTTCCTCTTCGTTTTTCTCCTCTTCTTCCTCGTTCATCGCCTGTTCCTCCTCGTTCTTCTCTTGTTCTTCCTGGTTTTTCATCTCCTGTTCCTGTTCCATCTTCTGCCGTTCTTCTTCCATCTTCTGCTGTTCCTCTTCCATCTTTTTCTGTTCTTCTTCCATCTTTTTCTGTTCTTCTTCCATCCTCTTTCGTTCTTCTTCCATCTTCTCCTGCTCCGCTTGTTCCTCCTCGTTCTTTTCTTCCACTTCTTCGTCCTTCTCGTCCTCCTCTTTGTTTTCTTCGCTTGGCTCCTCCGATTTCTCTTCTTCTTCGCCGTTCTCTTCCTGTTTCTCCTCGCCGACGTCTTGGGCACTTTCTCCTTCTGGATTAGATTTTTCGCCCTCTGCCTCTTTTTCTGCCTCCGAAACCGTTTCCGCGGCCTCTTTCGCGGTCTCTTCCTCTCCCGACTTGCCCTGAGGCACCGTTTCTCCGGTCTTCGGCTCTCCCGCGGCTGCGTCTGCACCCGCGGACGCCATGGTTTGCGGTTCCGGAATGGGAATCGCCGTCGCCACCGCCATCACTGACAGCAGAAGGGTCATTACCTAGAAGTCAGAAAGTGGAACTTTATCCTTCGTTGACATAAGACAATAAGACTATAATCGTATACGGATGTTTCAGGTGTGAAATTTTCGGTTTAACATTTCCCATTGAAGTCCTCCCAACTCGTCGATTACCATCGAACCAAAATCAAATGGGATTTTTTTCTCTTCCATCAGAAGATTTTCCAAATATAGTAAATCTCTGTTTTGTTATCAAATTCTTTCAAAGACGTGGTACTTTTTTATTTGAGATGAGTTGTGAATCGAATAACTACATCAGATGATATACCTGATAAATTTACCTCCTAGAAGTATCAACGCGAATTCATGCATTCATTATAAAATTGGGAGAGTTCTTCCTAATGAGCTAATGAGTCTATTTGATTTTCTGGGTTTGTGATTTTTTTTTATTTGCATATTTTCTATTGAAATTTATGGTCGGGATAAAATGGTTTCTTTATTTTACTGATTTCATGTTTCTGAAATATAAATTTGATATAGTCTTTTATAAATTATGTTAGCAAGGATGCTAACAGGCAATGATAAAATTCTGCAAGTTAATTTTTAGCCGCCGCCGAGGAAATCCAACGGCTAGTCCCTGCACAGTAACTTTGCCCTCTCGCTCGAGAAGTAGTCGCATATACCCAAATCACACAATTTACATAATTCAAATCTCCTATAGCTATGCGGATTGGAAAATTCTTACTATTTATATGCAATAGATAAAAGATTTTTCTTCCCGAGGCAAACAACTTCTTGGATGAGTAGCCGTCCTATCCCTAAACCTCATAAATACAATGAAGTTCTTAGTGCAGATACCCCCTGAGCCATGAATGAGCATCTGTTTCTCTCACACTTCCCGTTGTTTATAGGACTTCCGCCGCCCTAAATCCCGCACCGATTCCCATGGTCTCCCGTTTCCCTTTCTTTCAACTGCTCAATTTTGCGTTTTCACTCTGGCCCGATTGCTTCCGCAATCCGCTTCCCAATCGCTGTTCTTTCCTTTTTCCCACATCATCCACTAATTTTCCCAGCCAGCGGCGTTGCAAACAGGCTGTTTCTTTCAATTGTTGCATCAATACAAGTGCCTATTTTCAGCTACTAGGCAACATTATTGTTTTTGAAAGTAAAATCCTCCCTTTCGAGTTAATTCGCCTATGCCTCTGCGGTATGCTACTATTACCTCATGAGATGGAATAGTGAAATATTGTTTGGTAAAAAGGAAAACATTTATTTGTATGTGTAGAGTGTGTAATTATTAAGAAATGAAACACCGGAACCAAAGGTAAAATTGGCACCTACAGACGAGCCTATGGCTCTGTGGGACCAGATAAAGTTTCCTCCCTAAAATTTGTAAGAATTTTTTTTGTAATTATAATAATTTATTGTAAATGTATTCCTAAAATATTCCCTAATAATAATAATAAAGATGATTCTGATTCTAAACGAAATATGAAAAAAATGCTTATTTGGGTAAATTTTAAAATGTTAATCAAAATATTTATTCGGATGAATTACGAAAGAGGTACCCGTAATTCTCCGTTCTCCTTTGAAACCTCTCCCAGATTGATTCGGAGCGACCCATCCACGTAATTATTAATAGCGAACTGAGGAACGATGACACTTTGCAAGGCACACTTAATGCACTTGCCCGTCAACTGAAAACAAGTATTCTATGTGTATCGCGAAAATGGCTCGCCCTAGTGGACGATCGAAGGGAAATGCGCTCGGAGAGAACGTTTTAAATATTCAAAGTTTTGCCTCAACTTTGATGTTAACCAGTTGTTAACTGAAATACTCCATCTACAAATTTATCCATTTTATTTTCATTCGTCTCCTCCATTAACTGTAATTGGAAAAATATATTTTTTATGTGTAATTAAAAAAATTCATGCTCTGTCATTATTGCATTCAGCCTAATTATTTACTGCCACAACACATTTTAACTTCGCAGGAATGATAAATACTATAATTTTTACTTATAAAATTAATTGCTTAAAATCAATATCCATTAAATAATTTAATAATAGCTTTAAAACATATGCTGCTTAGTATTTTCTATTCCCGGGAAAAATTCATTATCAGTACCTATATCAACTTTTTGTAAACTTCCCATAATTTTAGCAAAGTATGAAATAAAAAACCGCAATTCATTTATTTCCGTCCTATATTTCGTAAAAAATGGTGAAATTCTCAAAAGCACCAATTTCACAACCCAGAGAACGCCCCATGAACGAAGATTTCGCAAACTATTAAATAGTTACCTCACACACTGCGGAAATCTCTCACACAGCGTATATTTCATTATCTTAAAGCATGAAATAAATTTAGAAACTCAAGGATCTGGAAAAATAATAATCTTCGTCTGAGATTTCTCTTCAGGACGTTCACATTCATTATGCATGTTATTTTCCTCCACTATCTTTTTATAGCGTAATTTTTCCCAGATTTGTTGTATAAAGTGACCTTTTTTTATTAGGAGCAAAACATAATTAAGCAGCTGCCTGCTGTATCACCTGTAAAATATGCGGTTAACTCACGTTGTAGCTTGTAATTTATAATATTTTTGTGGGTGAAGAGAATATTCAGAGTGCGGTTATAGCGATAATATGTAAACTTAAATAAAAAATTGGTAGGGATTGTGAGGGGTATATCTGATAAGACATAAGGAGATATTAAAGTTTTTGGTTCGAAACGTTACTTGCTCACCAGGATTGCGTTATATATTCTTTTAATGAATCACGCATCACTCCAGGGAGAGCGTCCTATCCTATAGCCTTGGGGTTTAGCCATTATGCTGCCTTTACCTCGAACGGTTGACATTTGCGACTCAAAGAATTAAAACAGCTTCAACCTGTTTGCCTACGCACAAATTCCACCTTAAGATTCATCGTTTGATTCCAAAAATGGGTCTCATTCTCATTTTATTGGCTCGGATTTGATATTTTTTTAGATGACATATTTTTCAACTTCCTCTACATTCTATTTTAATTTTCACGCTTTCAGAGCATCATTTTGTTCATAAAATGATGGAATGAAAAACATAAGCTGGTTAAAATTGATGTAATAAATGTATTTTGCAAAGACCATATATCTATAGGAAGATTATTATGTAACAAAACTAATTCCAGAAACAATGGTGCAGCCAATTAAACAGAGATCTTTTCCCTCAGATAATATTTATCTAAACGCAAAAATGTCCGTTATGCCTCACCGAAAAATCCATGCCGATCCAGTGGTTTTAGAAATGGAAAACTAAAAAAGTGCATTCTATTAAAATTTATAGTTTATTCAATAAAATAAAATAAATGGGATTTAAAAACAAATTTATTTTTTTAAACTATTCTTTGCTCTAGTTTTGAAAAACATCGCACGGCGCTCCGGTGCCTTCCAAAGAGAAAAACCCCGATTTAAACTGTTATTTAAAAAAATGTCTTGCATAAAAATTATGACGCAAAGGACGAATATTCGGCCGATTAGGACTTCAGTCGATGGTCTCTTATGATAAGATATTATGATTAAACAAAAAGGATTTAAATCTGAAAATATACACATAACATACATGTCACTGATTTGATAAAAGATTACCCTCATGTGGCTTCTTTAAACTATAAATCTAATAAATTTAAATAGCAGCTAGAGTTGTATATATATATTGCCAGCATTCAACAAAATTTATTTAGGCAAAGGTCATCGACTTTAAAATTGTTATACCTTGACCGTTAGGAAACCCACGATTCTTACTTCTTACAGCGCGGTTGTTAAACCTCCTCAAATGTTGGAATTTAGCTGATACTACATTTTTTAATTTAAATGTATGTAAAATCTACCATAATTTTAATGATTCACATCATTTAGGGCAACTAGAAATAGCATAAATAATGAAAAGTTTAACTATAAGAGAAAAAGTAAAAATGAAAGTCCGTAATTTGAAGATATCAAATTTGATTTTAAACTTAATGGTGAGGCTATTATTTTTGTTTTTTATTTGGATGCCAAAAATACAGACGAAATTTAATACTAAAAGAATATAGCCGATTGTTTGCTGATTTCTTGGAAACATTAAATAACTTCGGGACTTCTAAGTGAAATTCTCAATGTCTGAAAATACCAATCTCCAAATTTGACATTTTAGCATTAGAATTAAACATTATCAAGTTAAATTTTTGTTACAAACAGTGAAATCAGAAATTTTATAAGCAAACTTCTATTTATTTTAAGTAAGCATACAATATCAGCATAAATACTTGAGCAAATGTACAATTACTTGTTTAATTCCTTTGCCACACTACATAGAGATATCAGTTTGATGGTCAAGCTGTACAGCGGGCTCATGGAAAACACACATCGACACCAACACTATCACTTTCTAAGCTCCGAAGGTGTTAACGGCGGGAATATTTGAAAGCAAAACGGTGTTGACGCCTTAACTTACCATTAAGTTCTTCATGTCTGGAAAATTCAGGATATTTGCTCGCGCCGCCGCAGAGGTTCCAGAAGATGAATCGCGTTGAATTAACGAGCCCACGAAAGAAACGTCAAGTACCCTGCTCGTGCACCAAACCGTCCCTCTCGGTGTCCAGGCGACTTCTGTCACTCTCTCCGTGCCATTCTTACTGTTTGGGGAGTGCAGAAGGCGGAAGTCGGGGGCAGGAGGGGGTTAGATGGTGTGCTAAGGGGATGTCTTTGGTAGGCCGTTGATGGAAAGGCCGAGGTGAGTGGAGTGGGAAGAAGGCAAGAAAGCGAAAGTGGGGAGATTATGAGGGGAAGGAAGAGGCGGAGGTCACCGCAGTTGGAAGTTATCGGAGCTTGCGTAGAACTTCCTAGCCAATTCCTTCAGGCGTTAAAATCTCCCACCAATTCTTCTTCTTTCTCTTGCCTACCTCTTTTGGGCGGTCATTAAGATTCCTCAAAACTCTCTCTTCTTTCGCACACCACTTTTCTTCGATGAAACTCCTCAGATTTGTTTATATATTTATATCTATTTGTTCGTTGCCTTCGATTCCTTCTCATAGGGTTATTATTTAGCAATAGCTGGTTTTTCCAATTGCGCACACTCATGGTAACCTGTTTATTATGAGTGCGGAAGGAAGCCAAAGATGCAGACATGGGTTTCTTTTCTTTTGGCTGCTAAACTAGTTTCTGCAATAACTGCGTAAGTATTGTATAATAATGTTGTTCTAAATGGGAAGTGACTTGTTCTATTGAATAGTTGAATCAGTAATTAAAAGCGTTCTTATTCATCTTGCCGAAGAACTTCAAAGAAGATGTCGCAAAGGAAACAATTAATTTGCGTCTCCAGAGTAGTTTTTTGTCTAAAAATGTCTCAACCTCCATTTAAATATTTGCCCTTGAAATAGCCTAATTTATTTTATAGTTTATATACCGTATTTACTCACCTAATTGTCCCTATCACGTAATTACCCCACTTGAACTATGAGGAGGGAATAAAAGATTATTTTTTCTAATGTGACCACTTTCATACGATAAGGTGAAAACCGCATATTTGCCCCATCCCTGTTTTAGTGTAAAAAATTGGTGAAAAAAGTGGAGCAATTCCGCGAATAAATACGGTATACAAGTATATATGTTACAATGCTGCCACCTAAACCGCATACGAATGACGTTAAAAGGTCAGAAGCCATGTTAATTTTTAAATACAACCAAAAATTGAGTTATGCATCAAATAAACAACACAGAGTTTGAATTTCTTTATTAGTAGAAACAAGTTACTTTTGAAAAAATATTTACACACACTACATAATAGATTGATATATTCAACTTAAGATAGTACATCTAATCACAACACCATACTTAACTGCTCGTGGATCAGCTTATGATCGCAAACTTGTGTTACTTATCTTTGGCGGAAAATAATCCCTTGTCCTTGGTTACTATCAAACTGGTAACCTTGTTCTAAGAAGTGGTTTGGGGTATATTCGTGGTTTATTTCTCGGTGCGCAATCTTAATTAATCTTTGCTGCAACGCCCACATGCCTCCCGGAATTTCCAGCCTCGCCGTCTGTCTGTAAGCAAACGTAAATAATTTTAGATTGAATTCGAGTCCAAGAAATATTACGTAGAATGTGGGGATTTTTAATTTGATATAAAATTTTCAAAATTGATAGGAAAACTATATGATCACTCCTTGATCATAAATTATGGAGAAATTCAAAGAAATTAATACAATAAAATATGACATTAAAATTAGATTACTTCATGAAATAATACAAATTTATGATATAGGAGATAGATAAAGATCCTAAGTGTGTCACTGTTCAATGCGTTTTACAAAGTACCGACTTATCAAATAAATTGCAGATCTATTTCAAACGGTTATTTATTTTATACTAGCTAATTACAATGAAAGAAAACATTTGGTCTAATGCAATAAAAACTACTGCAAAACTTTAAAGATTTCATTAGTTCAACATATGCCTCAATCTACTCTAATATTACTATAATTACATAAAAGCGTAACTTAATATACTTTCGGATATAATGGTTCGATATAAAATGCTCGATTACCAAAACTTTCAGAGAATTCATTTAATACCCGCCCAAATATCAACCCTTATATCACGCAAATGTTCGCATCGTGTCACGATCTTATATGTCCGTCGACTAAATTAACGTTGCATAATTTAATGAAAGTCTCGTGGATCAGGCAGCGAAAGATTTAATGCAATATAATATAGCGATGGTTTGTTTTCGTTATGACAGAAACGTAAGCGATGCAACATGTACTTGACATTGTATATTTATGTAATCTGGCAGACTTCGTATTGCGCCTCAGAGTATTTATAACGATGGGTGACACTTTCAAAATTCCAGCATGTATTTCGGAATTACGCGAAAAACATTTCTAATAGATAACAGTGCCAAGGGGGGACTATTTTCTCTTCATAATACATCAACCTTGCACCATAACTCGTGAAATTGGGTCATGTACGATTAAAAGTGTGAGATGTATGGTGAAATCAGGCTATCGTTGATGGCCTGATGAGTGAATGTTGACTGGTTATAAATTTTTAAAATTTTGATTTGATACAGCTACGTCGAAAAAATTATCCTTTTACGAATATACATAAACATTTTTAATTTAACGTAACATACTTAAGTTTATATTTTAATAGAAAATTGGTGGAAGAATATATGAATCAAGTGACATTTTATTTGAGCATAAATCATTACGTGTCCACAAAAATATTTACTACCTCCACTAATATTTTTACAAACAAATACATATATCGACAGTTACGTTTTAATTTGAGAAGTGGTACATAATTCCTGATACATTGTCTCTTTATTAGAGAGAGAAAATTTTAGGTGACCGTTGATTTAATAACTGATCGAAAACGCACTACTATGGCCGCAGCCTCTTACCTCTTTCCCCATTTGAACGATATTGAGTATTATATGGAATATTAAGTTTATCTAGATACTAATAATTGAAATTACTTATTAGTTGAAAAATATATTTCATAAATTAACCAATTATTTATTTGTCTATTTTATTTATTTCATTCATTTGCAAATAAAGGCCACGTAGCGATGGGTAAATATGTAAGCGTGCCTCAAGGAATTCTATTGTTTAGAGCAGTGGTTCTCAACCTTTTTGCGTCTTGAGTCCCACCCACCTTTCTGTCAAAAAACCTATATCCCACCAATTATTTTGTCGAAAGACCTTGGTCCCACAACGGTAAAAACGAACCCATCTTTTCCAAGAAGTGGATTATTATGTCGGCTGCACTTCAGAACCATATTAATCCTTATGGACATTTTTAAAAACCTTTAATATTGGAATAATTTTGTTGAGAAAAACTAAACATAAGTTACCATCGAAACTTCGCGTCCCACCTAGACGACCTTCGCGTCCCACCGGTTGAGAAACACTGGTTTAGAAGACTACTTTTATTGTGAATATTTGCCCAAATGAAAATAAATTAAGTCAACAATTATAAATGCCTAAATATACAAACTTTTTGTCGACCTCTTTATTTTTTGAAGATGCTGTCTATATTTTAATTTTTCTTTTAAGTTTCTTATGAAATCGAAAACTGACAATGAGATGGAGTTTTCCATTCTGGAGCCAAATTTATTTTGGTCAAATTCATAACAACAAAGGGTGCTAACAGTTAACATTTGAAGAATATAAAAATTAGGAATCTGATATCCTAATACTCATTCCTAAACAACATCAGATGGAATGGAAAATTTCGCCGCTATTTGCACTAGGCATGCAGCCTGAACTGCTATATTTTTTCTAAAATTTCCATCTCTAAATGTGTTGGAGCAGAGGTACCGATCCAACGCTAGTAAGTAAAAGCATAATTGGCGTTCGGAGAGAATGAACCATTGGAAAGGAAGCATCATCTTTCTTCTCAAACTTTGTGAAACTGATCAGCTATTCATTGCACTACCTCTTAGGTGCCCATAACTCGTAGGCAAGAGAGAATCAGTAGGTCGTTAAAAAAATCAACGTTAATTAATCTTAACCTGAGAGTTTGGCGTGTTACTCTCGGAATCTATGGCACGCGTGACTCGGGTTGACCATCATTGTTTGGAGTAGACATGAAACTTTCCCATAGAAATTATCTGAAATACATATTTATGAAATTATATAATTATAACTTCTCTCTTAACAAATTAAATTTTTAGAATTTACACGATTTTGCATAATAAAGTATTCCCTTACAAAAATGTAAAATAAATTTACTTTAAATATTATGTGGATAAAACGACGGTGAAAAACCCGCCGAATCATTTTCTGCACGGTGCTGGGCTTAATTGTGTTAGTGATTGCTTAGCATCATCAGAATTCTTATTATTTGTTCACGACTTTTCTATGATTAACATCTTTATGATGATTACAACCATTGAAGCCAGGGTTGCTAATTATGGAGCGTACATGGTTTTTGTCCTTAGTTGTTTGTTAATCTCGTTAAATTTATGGAATATAAATTTATATGTATTCTACAGTAAAAAAACAATGCGTAGGGAAAGGTCCTATGTCTTTGTTATCGTCGTGGTGCTCATTTAAAAAGTGTAAAATGCTGTTTATGGTGTACTTAAAAATTAATAAAAATAAATAAATAGGAAAATTCTGTATGGATGTAATTTTGATAGTTTGTTGTAATTGTTAATCTACAGGCACTATTACATATCTTATGATAACATTAAAGCAGATATTCCCAATGTTTATGATTTTACAATTACATATAGGCAATTAAAGAAATCTATCTAGCTATCAGCTTTTATTTTATGCAGATATGATCAGTAAAAAAAACTTTAGTTTTAATATATTTTAATCTTCAAAAGAGAAAAATTATTTTGTTTTTTTACTTTAAAAAATCTCAAATTTAAATGTTATTACGGTAGCTTAGCTGCGAAATGAATACTTATAATATGAATATAGATTTCTAAGAAAAAATAATGTAAATTATATTATACTTTAACTAAAACAATGAATATATTGTCCTATTTAATACTTTACTTGCTACTCATTTATTATGATAACATTGATGTAAGCATGAATTTAAATTTTCTTTTTACTGCCTTCAAAGATGTAGCACGTCAATATTATCAGATGCCAAAAAACAAGAATTTTATTATTACCACTTTAACTAGTGGAGAATAAAAAATAGTTTTGAACTTAAAGACACATTTTAAAATCATGACACATTTTTAAATTTAATAGCCAATTTTAGATGAGAGTATTTCTTATCAAAATATTATATATTAGTCGTTAAATTATGTAATGATATTCTCTCTGCGATAAACATGCTTAAAATGATTCTTTATAGCATCAAAAACAAGAAAGAAAATGATGAACTACACAAAGAATTACTTAGGCACGAAACGCTAGTATCGTTCGACTTAATTAAAATTGCAACACAAATGTTCGTTTCACATACAGCTAAATAACTTATACTCTGAAAAATTCAAAGATATCTTATTTTTAATTATCACCTTCAAATTTTATCAGATCGCATATTATTGAGAATCTTTCATGGAGTCAGTGAACCTTAAACATGAATAGAAACGTGGAAGAGACTCTAGATTCGTAAACTCTAAAAAAAAAACATCATAGCCCCTCGCTTAGCATTTAATCTTACCATCTACGCCTCCGGATTTGCTGTTGTTCCTCTCTCTTGGCGGCAAGCAGATGATCAACCGGAAGACTTCGCCCGCCCTGGCAACCGTACGATGCCTCCGTACTTCTGCAGTGACTGTGGAGTTTAGAACACCGGCGGGAGGAGGTTGCGTTCGGCGTTATGCGAATTATCTTCTCGGCCAATCACTGACCGCCACACAACTTCAACGCCCTGGTAACCTCCATTGGCCTTGAACTCCTCACCTGCCTGCGATCTCGCTTCTCCCATCTGCCGCCCCTGTCGCTTCCCCTTTCGCTTCCCCTTGCCTTCTTCTTACATCCCATTTTTTCGCATCATCAGGACGGCTTTTTCATCACGCCACAGAAGAGCGGTCGAACGCAACCCTCGGATTCTCCTCGAAAGGAATGTTCAGAGAACGTGCCAAATATTCAAGCGTCGATAACCCGAATGGTGAGACGAAAAAAATGCATTAATTTTTTAAATTTTTCGTTTAACTGAGCTATTTGAGTAAAATTGTGAGGTTAGTAAATTTTAGAAATCAAAGTAATCTTTCTTTCGGGCAGTTATTTTTGCTGCATTATTGGAAACTTTGTCATAAACACCGAGAGGTAAACTTTTTAGTTTTTTATATAATTTGGTACCACTATAAACTTTATCTTCTTTGACATGCAATTATTTATATTTTAGTGTTCCACAAAGTGACAGACTCTTCAGTTGACTTTAAAATAGCTATTTGATTGTAGATTCGGTCTTTTAAGAAATATTCTTTGCATATTGGGACCCTCGTCACATGGGAGGCATTTACGTTACATTTAATAATTCACAAGTGTCAATTCCTCCGTACGTAACTCTTTCTTAGAAACTTCCAGTCGTAATTAATCACTGAAATTCCGTATACGCATTAGGGTTGCCAACTTTTAGGTCTTCATACACCGGAGGTTTTGCTAAGGCTTACCAACTTTAAGATATTCATGAACCGGAATTTGCTTGAAACCTTGAGACTTTAGAAGAAACCCGAGAGGAATTAAATATACGACATATGAAAGTAAACGTGGCTAAAATTACTTAAAATTGGAGTATTGTGTAAGACCAAAGCATAGCTATTTTAATTGCATCAGCTTATAGACTTACCGATTCTTTCTACTTCTATTCGAGTCTCATGGAATAAGACTAGATCTTCCGATTTTCCGGGTAGTAAATTGAAGAAAAGAAAGGATAAACAAAGATTACACTATTCCACAACTCCTCTGGTGATTTTAACATATTCTGCAGTGACCTACTCAACATCGTAGTTGTGTTATATCCAGAGATAAAGTAGTTTGTAGAGTATGGATGATCAACAAATACGCAAGGGATTGAAATTTTTTGTATAAAACAAAATACAATCGAAATTAAACCAACTCAATTCAAACCTTTTATTAAAAACTGAAAAAGTCATAAAAAGGGCATCCCACTGCAATTGAAATTGAGCCGGAGATTTGAGCTACTCACCCGGAGACCGGAGATTATGGCGATGACCCGGAGATCTCCGGCCCAAGAGCCGTAAGTTGGAAACCATAACACTCACAGTTATTTTGATTGCGACAAACAAACCATTAATTTACTGGGTTAAATTTTCGAAATCTTCAAGAATTCGAGTCAATTTAGTAACATTTTAAATTATCGAGACCTTGTACGAAAAGACCGAGGGAGTTCATTTTATAATATGACAAAAATTTGAAGAAATGTCAGAATGTAGACTTTGGCTGCAAAAAACTATTCTTCATACTGCTGCGTCCTTTCATTATACGGCAATCTACGCTAGGGGTTCAATTGTAAAAATGAAATCGGTTTATTAAAAAATCAGAAAAGTCTTTAAAGTGCACGTATTACTTTTAAGTATAATCACTGTGTATTATATTACCAGTGTTTTATAATTAAAGCTTATGAAAAAGTATCTACTTGATTTTAATGAAAATATTACAGTACTATAAGGTAATATTGTTCTATTAAGTTATCAGTGAAAAATCAGAAATGAGATAGGAAGCTATGATTTATAGTCAACTTGAAGACATCTTATTGATGAGTGCTCACTGGGCTTCCTTATCCCAACAACTTGTTGCTATCCATTTATACCATTTACCTTTCATCTTCCGAAAGCACATATATATATATATATATATATATATATATATATATATATATATATGTTACGGTAAAGGTACGTGATCGGGAAATGTGTACATTTACCGGTAAATGTGCACATTTACCACCAAGCTCGGTAAATATTTAAGTTTAAGTTTCCAGAAATACGTATTATCCGTACATTTCCCGGTAAATGTGCACTTTTACCGATGTGCCTTGGTAAATGTGGAAATAAGTAAGAATGAGAAATGCTACACTTTAATAATTACGTTAATTTACAATAAAAATCATCGAGGGTTCGGCTCCACTGGTATATATTATGATTAAGGCTTCCCAATCCGAGGAGAGAATACAGTGACCGTGAGGAGGAACCAAAAACACTTCGACTAACCTACCCAACCCGGTGGGGCCGAGTAAAATTTGCCTTCATTTTCAAATTTAGTTTAGTTATGCACATTTATCGCGAAATTTACACATTTACCGGACAACGCACATTTACCGTACTTCTAACCTGCAACAGATGTTCGCGACGCCGCAAAGTTGTGGCCTGTGTTGCGACGTTTATCCACATTTAACCAGTATCTCTAGGTAAATGTGTACATTTCCCCAATCCAATTGCAAGTTGCATGAGTCATGCCGAGTTCTGCCAACTTTGTCAGGTACAACTCGAAAATGGTGTGGCCATATGCCTGTCAAGAAAAAAAGACAAGAATAGGGCAGTCTCTGTGGCCCACCTGGAAAACGTGCTGTGGCCCGCCAGTGGGCCATGGCCCACGATTTGGGAACCCCTGACATACAACCACAACGATATAGATAACGATAGTGCAAGCGCTTAAAAATTCACCACACATCAAGATTAAAACTCGTAAATAAACCAACGCGATCTCCAGGGCAACAGCGCTTCAGCCACGTGGAGCCTATATGTATTAGATAATAAATTCCATGGGTAATAGCAGTATATTTATAATTTTTCGTGAAATTAAGGCAAATATCCGTAATTTCCAAATTCTCTGGCAGCTCGTCATCATTTCTTCTTTGGTACCTGATTTCTTTTATGCTCTCTCTCGCTCTTTGCCACTGTTCATCTGTCCGTTTTGATCTTCTCGTTCTTCCTCTATATCCTCTACGTCGATCTTCTTTACCTTCTATTGTTTCTTGCTCAGATCTCCTTCTGATTAATTCTCTATAATATCTTCTTCTTTCTTCCATTTGATGAAATAACGGACTATTATTGCCTTAAACATTAACTAAAATTATATTAACTAAATTTTATCTAAAATTAAATTTACGCTCATAATTAAAACAATAACTCTTCGAAATTGCAATTGGTATTCGTTTTCAGTCAAAGATAATAACGAATGAAAGCGTTGTTATGTACACTAAACATAAATAAAATAATAACAATAATATATATTAATTTTAATTTTTTATGAGGCTAACCAACAATAATATGCAATAAAGAAACCTATTATGTAGTTTAAGTAGGTATTAATACTTTCCTAAGTCCTCACCAAATCGGTTTCGTCATCAAAGCAAACAAAAACGAAAGAAATGTCAATTACTATTGGTTTTTTTTTTAATTTGAGCTCGAACTCGAATGTTTCTTGGGGATTTGTTTTGTTAAACGGCTTTTACTATAAGAGTCAAACATTCCTACCAAATTTCAATCGTCTATCTACTCGGAAAGATTGTTAAAAATAAATTTATATTTCATCATAAATAGTTCTCGAATATACCGCTCTTTAATAACGCGCATTAAGGGCGGCACCACAGTCGACACAGGCTCATATTCATTTATTACATCTATCTAATACATATATTAAAGAGAATTCTGTCCTTCTTTCTGTGTGTTTCCACGGTTCGCACAGTTGCAGCACCTTTTTCATTTGCATTTTAAAATCACTTAAAATTGCGATATGAATACGGGACTTACACCAAACGATGCCTAAAAGAACAAAAATTCATTTTCCAGCCATAGATTTTCGAATACACGTCGAATTGTTCCACAAATTTATTATTAACACGAAAATTTGGCTAAATTTTAGACGAAAAAAATTCGTCGTCAAGGGCGATGGCATTGTTGCTGATCTAGCAAAATTACGTTTATATCTAAAAGCAATGACATGAACTTTGATGTTGTATTTTAAATCAATTGTGAGAACTCTTCTTATATATTTTGAATGCATTTTAATCGAAAGGGAAGTAATGATGGCTTAATTTGAACGCTAGTTTTTTTACTGCAGTGGCATTTCTTAAGGCTTGGAAAAAATGCGAACGAACATACGACCGTTAATATTTTAATTAGCTTTTTGTTTTGTTCACCTTGTGTGCGTGCGTGCGCGTGTGCGCGTGCGCGCGTGCGTGTGTGTGTGTGTGAACGTGTGTGATAGCTTTTTTGTGGGTGCTCTAACTCAAAAACTATTAATCAGGTCAACTAAAATTTGATATTTAACATTTTTATATAAGTCACAAGAACTGATTAGTTTTTGGTAAAAATCAGTAAACCGAAAGTGGGTGTTTACTCTTGTCACTTATCCGTTATTTTAAAATATTTGATAAATGTAAAAATGTACTGGAATAAAAGTTACAGGGAATTTAATTATCTACAATCTTTGTTTGAAACATTTTTCCATATAATGCATTGTTAAAGAGATATCTTATATTTTTAGCTGTCACCACCAAGCCACCTACCGACGACTATAGTTAACGATTGACGCTTAATTACGTCTTAGTAACGTTTGCTTTTCTTTTCTTAATTGTTGGAGCTTTGTGGCTATATCCAATATTAGGACATGGTTTGAGTTTATTTCTGTTCTTTTTAAAGTCTAAATATTTCTCTCAGTTCCTTAAAATATTTCTTATAATGTAACCTATTTGGAATTTTTATAAATAATACAGTTATGGAGAAAGTCATGTAGTGGCCACATCAGATTTTTAACTTATACAATAATGTTTTCTATGATCTATATATTCGAATTCATACAGATAATACCACAAAACTCTTAGAATAGGCATTCCGATACTGCTCTCTTTGAAAAAAAAACTGGCATCCATGGTATGTAACGATTTGAGCATTCGTCACGCGCTCGATAGCTCTTGTTTTATTTTGTAAATCGTCAACAATCTTCTCTTTTTCGAGGCGAGCGACTAAGGGCACTAGTAAAACGCAATTATCAGGGTGGAAAAACAATTAAAGGAACATCCCCTTTCCTAACTCGCCTTGCGTCCGCCTTAAAAGAGGACCGCGCTCTCCCCTCGCCGCGAATTCCGATCACGTATGCTTATCCAGCACACCAATCCCCTCGAGTCTACCGCGGGACAGTGCGCTTTTGTCTCAGCCTCCTGCGTCCCTCTTGCAAAAGGGTCACCTTCAAGCCAACCCTTTCGGCACCGTTCCTCTCTTTTTATCTTCCAACTTCTCGCTTTTCTCGAACCTCTCTCTCTCCTCCCCTCGCCTCGCCTCTCTGTTTCCCACCGTTCCTCTTCCCCGATAGGAATGCATTAGAAGTCGCGCCATCTGCTGCGTAGCGGAACGCCAAATAATAGCACGCCCGTGGGCCTAACCATACACTGGTGGCTTCCGAACCAATATTTGCGGTACGCCCTTTCTGAGATTTGCGTGACCTCCTTGCCGGCGAATGCGCGAAAAAGACCTTTTTCTCTCGCGACATCCTCAACAATTTGCAAGAATGTCGTGACGCGTTGTTCAATTGAATCTTCCCTTGATTTTCCCCATTGCTAGAATTCCTCGAACGCTCAATTTGTGAGAGTTGACAAGCATCGGCCATCGAAAGTTTACTTTTTATTTGGATCAGTTTTTAAGAACAAAGTTCCGTACAGTTTGATGTAAGAATGATCATAAAAACTTTTGCTGTCTATGTGCAACGGGTAAAATGAACTCAAAAAACCATCACGGCTAAGCAAGACATTTTTTATTTAGCCGATGAATTTACGCAATGGTTTTAAAGAGTCTTTGAGAAATTTACTTTTGAAACGCTTTAGTGTCATTAGTCTTTGCTTAATTGAGTTTTATGCTGTAACAATCAAAAGCATACAGCGAAATTCCCATTCATTCCAAGTTACATCTGGAATTATATAAGGTGTAAAATGAATTCCATGTAGTTTTTATCAGAGACAGATAGCTTCCGATCAAGCTGAAGTAATTCTGCAAAATTATCAACACTCAATGCATTAATGAATGAGCTCCAGGGCATTTTTAAATCAATCATAAACCATTTTCCGTTTCAGGAAAGTTTACTAAAATTTCAAAGCTGGATGTTATATTTTCTTTACTGTTTTTTAATAGAAGCGCCATTTCTGAGCGGAGAAGAATACTATCTATCTCGCTTTATGGCTGGAATCCAATCTTTATTCACGGATTTTAGTCCTTTTTCAGAATTTTCTATCGGTGACTCATCACTGTCTTGTCACCAACATAGATTTGTCGACGATTTTTAGCATTTGGATCTGTTATTTATTAAGGAAAAAGATCTCTCTAAATGATGGCACGTGACTAATAGGCACTAAGGCAAGAAACGGACTCTTACGAATGTTAGTTGAATATGCGTAAAGAAGATATCACACATAGTGAAGCTGTTTAAAAGGATGTCATATGAAGGTAACCATACTCGGCTATAAATATTATTTTTCAATAATTTGAATTCAAAGCAAGCCATAACTAGGAATGCTAACATTTTTGCCGACCCTCGCCATTTACATCATTTCGTTCAATAATTTTACAATTCCCTTCTTAGAAGCTCTCCATCAACCACTTCTCATTATGAGATGCCTCATTCGATTCATTGATTTCTTGTCCTAAACAAAGATCAAGCATTCATAAAACAAATTCATGGCATAAAGTAAAAAAATGTTTGATTTCGAATGTGCGGAATTTAGCAGGAAACCTCAGTTAACCATCATCCATGATAAGTTTCTGTAATACAATTGTGATATGCAATCTATGAGATAGTAATTTCTTTGAATATATAACGAATGCTCAATTTCATTCCGAGTACTTTTGACTTTTTCTATTTTTGGGAAACATGTGACAGTCTACAGAAAATTTTCTCAAGCAATTTAGCACCGTATTTTATCTTTTTCATGTGAGCGAAATCCCTTGCTCTTGAAACGGTGTCGTAATGCTGCCTCTCCCACCAGACACGGCTCCTCCCCCCCCCCTCCCCGTTGTCTCTCCCCCTCATCGCTCACGTCCAACCCCTTCCTCTCATACCACGAGAGTTTTTCTGAGACATCAATCCATTCATGAAATGCAAAAGGAATAAGGAGGCATTTGTCCCGGCGAGAGTTCTTAGTTTGGTATAACCTCTCAGTTGGCAATATAAAATTCATTACACGTTCTCGCGAAAAACGAGTCAAACGGCTGTCACGCAGCCAACTCCCTTTACGCGATCGTTATTCTTTTCGGCAAAATTACTTCGGAAATTATTGTGTTTCGTATAAAAATATTTTCTCATGCTGTCATCTATAGTAATAGAATTTAAAATCAAAGCAGTAATTTTTTTATTATTTTGTTTACTGCGAATACTTTCCATGTCTTAAGTTTATTTAAAGCAGCGCTGCAAACCGAAACGAACCGAACCGCTGAACCGAACCGAAGCGCAGTCATTTTGCAGAACCGTGAACCAAACCAACCCAAATTTTATAGGTGGTTTGCAGCTCTGATTTAAAGTGATTTGAAATCCTTTGCATTGTTTATATATTTTTAAATTTTAGCACAATATATTGTTAATTAGACTTTATACAGTCGACCCGCCTATAACGCGATATCCTAGAGCGCAGTTTCACGTATACGCGATTTATAAAGCGTGGCCAAACTATCTTAGAACGTGGCCCTGGTTCGTGTTTGCGCGATTTTCGAAGACCGATTTCTCTTATTTTTAATGATGAGTTACATAACAGTATTTACACTATGTGAAATTTGTGTAATTTATGCACATTTATTACTACCAAGTTTTATTATATTAATCCAATTTTAATAAATAAAATTTGTAATAACTTAATTTTAAATTTATCGATTTGTTGTTATGTTATGGCGTTTTTCTATTATATTATTCAGGGTTTTAATACGGAAATTGAGTTCGATGGGTCCCTATCCCCTCATTTCCCATGTACTAAAGGTATCCTATAACGCGGTTACCTATTACACGGCGTTTTCCAGGATCGTATCCCTCGCGTTGCAGGAGGGATGACTGTATTCCCAAAATTCCATCGAAAAATTTCAATTATTTCCTCGTGTATTAAATCATTTAAATAGTTATTTAAACTCATTAGTTTTCATTGATTATTTAATGTTGTATATAATTACTTTTTATATTAATCATAGGAGCTGAGCTTCCTGCTAAATAAGGCGAAATAATTTCTCAACTACCGGTTTCATATGCATTTATAGAATTGCTAATGATCATGTTAATGAGCAAATTATAATCTTTTTCTCCTTCACCAAATGTGAGAGGATTCAGTTATAAATGAACTCAGAGCATGACATTCTCACAACAATTTTACAAGGTTGCCTATAGCAATTATTCCAAAGTGCTGCCGAAATTCCATCGCTTTACTTCATTTCCCTAGGTAAAAACATTTTAGTGCTCGTGTATCTGAACTGTGGATAAATCTCTCTGCATCCATGGCTTCCCGGGGACGAAACAAAATTATGCGAATTGGTCCAAGAGGAATTTAATAATCAGTGTTTAAATATATTTTTGCTTGAGTTTTTGGAAATATTTTGGGAGAAAGAAAACAGTAAAACGTGTTGCCATGGCTAAATTCGAAAAACACTTTCATTTGAATTTTGCATCAATATCAAACAGAGTAAAAGTTACCGTTTATTTCAAATATACCGTGAACCAGATTCGAGAGTCCTTAAGGTCCAGATCGACGTTCGCTATCTCACATTCAAAACTTTCCATATTTTTTCTTCATTGTTATCGTTCATATTTCCTTTCTAGAGATGGTTTCCTGGCGTCATTCTCATTCCTCTTCCGTCTCCCTCTAGACATTCCGTCTTCCCTCCCATAAATCTCTCCTATCCTTTCGTCTCACTCCCACTCCGCTAAACAACTCCTTCTACTCCCCTCCCGACTCCTCCCTTCCTATCCTCCCCCGTGACCACCTGTGATGACCACTTTTCCGTAGCAACAAGCGCTTAGCAACCGCTCCTTCGAGCAACGGCTTCCCTCTCCCCGTCTTCCGAGGAGAGAGGCAGCGAGAGAGAGAGAGGACGAGGGAGAGAGAACATAAACGACAAAGCAATGCACAGAAAGAGGGGAAGTGCAGAAAAGGAGGGAGTAATGGGGTTGGTGGCGGAAGGGGTGTGTGAATAGGTTATACGTGAGAAGAGAGAGGAAATGTGCAAGGGCAAGAAGGGAGGAAGTGAAGGGGAAGGGAGGAGAAAGAGAGGTGTAGAGTGAGATGAGAGAAAATGGGTATAAACGGGGAAAGTGTGCAATAGAAGAGGATAGGAATAAATGGTATAGTTCCCTTCCTTGAAGGGAGGGAGGATGGGGTAGGAGAGTGGGGAAGAGAGGAGGGGGAGGAAGGAAGGGGCGAGAGGATTGGGAGTAAAGAACTCTCGTTTATGTTCTCTTTATATCACTTTCGTATTTTGAGAGTCATTATTATCCTTTCCATATTTCCTCCATCATTATTCTCAACATTTTCCTATACTTCTATTCAATTTGTTTGTCTTTGAAATGGACTCCTGCCGTTATTACGTAAAATTTTATCGATATTATGGAAAAGCAGATGTTTCACTGTGTAAATATTATCGAAACAATGGCTGAAGCAATCTATAAACTTAGAGATTTGTTTTTACACCCAACTTGTAATATATTGCAATGAGTAACGCTCCTCTATATCTACGAAAACTCTGCTTTCTTGCCGTTATTTAAATCGAAGAAAGATTTTTGCGTTGTCTAAGATGACTGTTTTAATCCTGTTTCTTTCATTGCTTCATTGTGTGTAAACAGATTGAGCAAGCTGCGATGATGAAAATAAAACTTGGTAAATTCCACATAAATGTATATTTATGCGGAAACTACCAAGTTTTATTTTCATCATCATGAAGCAATTCCACAAAGTTACGCCGAAAACTATTACATTTATTGAATTAGCTACTTTAAAAAGATTCATTCTTTAAATTTGGATAGGCAATTTAAAAAACATTATATAAACTTTGTTGTTTAATTTGGGAATATTTTATATTTCAATTGAAAAAATAGAAAGTTCTCATTTTTTTATTTAGAAGCCTTTCTGATCTAATTTAGGCATTGATAATTCAATGATCTCGTGAAGTTAACACATTCGGAAATTTGTTCGACATATCTTTTGCTCTTATTGTCGATGTGCGTCTGTACAAAACACCTCGTGAGCACAACATCATTCCCGAGAAGCAGATGTACTCTATAGAGCGAGTAGAAATCGCTCTTTTTTCATCCATCGCAAACCTTTTCTCGGAGAAAATCATAAATAATTCCGACCGCGTCCGAAAGGGGAGCGCGCTGTCGCAAATAGAGGCGAGCCGGTATCTATCATGGCGGCGGTAGGAATCTTCTCCCCACGATTTGTTATTCATAACATGCCTCGGAGTCATGAAATTGTAATGAGGGAAGGCCACATTACGGCAGCCACGCCAATTACCATACAATGAACTACGCCCACCTCTCTTTTGTTTTTTTGGTGAAAGCTCCTTGAAATTGACTTTCCTCAACCGTTCTTCGAAACCTGCCCTCCCAAACGGATTTCATTCGGGTAAAACCGCGGCTGCAAGAACCGAATACGATAGCTCCAGATGCAAGACGGAGTCTACTAATTATGGTATAGCAGGTGGAAATCACGGAGATTGTTTTTCGACCCGCATACATCTAGGCCAATCCTGATTCCCGCCACAAAACGAGGAAATCCTTGCACCCGCCGGCAAATGATTACGTCTTATCAGAACAACCGCAATGCATAGTTCAACATCCTTCATCAGCTGTTTTGTATGCTGGAGTAAGATCAATCGTTCAAGTCTCTTCTCACATAAAATAGCTAAGATTATCTAATATTGTAATAAAACGTTCTAAAGCTACAATTTTATTTGCTTATTTACACTATGCAACCACAAAACTTTAAAATGATACAGTTTTCCATATGTAGCCCTACTTCTTAACTACGTTTTAAATTTCGAAATATGCATCGTTTTTATCTGAAGTATGCATATACTATCAAGCAATTAATCTTAACAATATGTATTGATCCCAGGAATTAATTTTCAGTTACGCGCTAATTAGAAATACCTTTTTTCTAACCGTATGGAGAAAATATCTTTTTCTCATTGCTTAGAATTATAATAAATTTCATCATATTATTGGTATTATATAGCAATAGTAATATTTTAGTTTTAAAAATGTTCAGTGTTATTAGCCTATTTTTACTTTCTCCATAGGGGAAAGTATTGTTTTCATTAAAAAATCGACTTCGAGATTTCAACGGAAATACACGTTTTGAGGTCCCCTGAACACGTTTTGACCATTTTCTCGATTATGTCTGTATGTGTGTGTATACGATAGCTTTTTCTGGGTGCTCTAACTCAAAAACTATAATCAGACCAATGCGAAATTTTATATTTAACATTTTTATAAAAGTCATAAGAACTGATTAGTTTTTGGTAAAAATCGGTCAACGGAAGTGGGTGTTTACTCTTGTCACATCCGTTATTTTCAAATATTTGATAAATGTAAAAATGTATTGGAATAAAAGTATATATAAGCAGGTATATCAGAAGGCTATGGTTTGGGTTTATTTCTGTTCTTTTTAAAGTCTAAAATTTTCTCGCAGTTTCTTAAAATATTTATTATTATGTAACCTATATATAAATATTACAGATATGGAGAGTCATGCGGTGGTAACATCAGATTTTTCATAATGGAAATAGGCTTATACTAGTTTCTTCGTTGTGTCTGTTTGACCGTCCTCCTCTTAACTTTTGAACCGACGGACCTATTTTCATGACACTAGGTGGAAATCTCTTGCTATTTGGGCCGATCTCCCGAGGACAGTTTTTGTTGGGAAGATTGAAAGTCCCGGGTTCGATTCCAGAAACTATCCTTCCCATTTCATTTACAATGGAAATTTGAAATACATCGTGCAGGGTAATTTTCTCTTGTACATTAAAATATCTTGGAATTGTAATATCGCAAGAGGATTTATATTATTCTCTGGGGAAAGGAATGGAGATTCTATTTTTATCGTAGAATTTGGCTTATCTATCGTTTTCGTTCGAATTTCGCGTTTTTTCAGTTTTTATCACTCATTACGAGAGTGTCGCCATTGCAACGACTATTATTAGACTCGGATTCGGCATAGTCCAGTACATACACGTGGAAAGTAGACATCATAAGTTCCATTTGATCATCTTGTTTTAAATAAATAAGATTCGCGTACTTTATAACATATAAAACATTACAAATATACCAACGGAATTTGAATGAATTTTCACGATTTTCAAGACTGTTGGTGTGGGCAGGAAAATGTAATTGGATATACTTCAAGTTATCATCACCTATGAAATAATGATAGCAAAATAGGTCAAATGAAGTTGGTTAACAAGATAGACCAAAGGGATGCGGCATAATGTTGCAGGAAGGGTGCAAAAGAGGTCAGTGACTGAGGTGCGTTCCAAAAGAACGAGAGAAACGCATAAAAGTGATGCGTGTGGCTAGGAATAAAATGCGCCTGCCCTGGGGTTTATAATCTCTGAGATTTGTAACGGGAGCTATTCTGTCTGCATTATGATCCGTTCTATTCGAGCAACGCCTGGACCACGTCCACGTTTCTTCGTCGTCCTTCCATTTCCGAGGGTTATTCCGTTTCCTCGTTCAGTTCCTATGGAGTACTTGTTGGTAAAAGAGTGTTTGATGTAGTTATCTAAATTCACGTTGTGCACTATAAATATAATCTTCACTCTTCATTTACGTAATCTTATAACTTTTTAATATATTAAGAGTCATATACGACGTGTTGAGCAAAAGAAATTCAGTGTTTCGTGAGTAAAGTTTTGTCTACCCACCCATTGATGAAGTTAATAAAAATGTGCATCTAATGTGTCTTACAATTAGAATTACTTCTTATTTTTTATAATTTGATATATTTCCCATAGCCTTGAGTTTCTCTTAAATTTTTCACCAAGCAGGAAAATTATTTACTTCTGACGCAATTATACCCATATTAACAGTTAAAGCAAAAGCAATAAAACAGGTCTAACAATCATCTAATTATAAGACTCATCAATAGGAGTGCTACATTGATTTATCATAAAACTATACAACCCAACAGAAAACAAAAATCGCCCCGATTAATTTCATTCGCTCACTCTTGTCGTTTTTCTTATAACTGACGCTGGATAAAAAATATAGCTAAAAATACTATCTCCTTGAAGACCTTGAAGTTTTTTAAGCAGAGCAGCAATAATAATTTATCCGACGCATTGATAAACCGATTGACTCTCTAGAAATTGGGTGGAAAGCATCACGGGAAGCTTGCTCCGCTGTCGAGAATGGAGCACTAAATCACGCGGATGCATGAATATAGTCGCGCAAAGAGGAGGAAATACGAGTTTGAAACACGTACGGCGCACTTTTTGCGAAACCGCCAGCGCCGGACGCAGACTCGGCGAACTAATAGTCGGAGTAGAGAAGAGCGCATCGAGGGAGGAAGGGCACGCTCCTCTCGCTCGGGATGGTCTACAACGTTCTTTTGCCTTTATTGCGACCTCGGCGACACCCCCATCATTTCTGATTCCCGAACCAGTTCTCCGAGAGCACAAAGCGAGTCACGGCGGAATTCGAAGAGGGAAGACAAGACCGTCTCGGTTTGTCCTTTTTCTCTACTCCCTTCGCCTCTTCTACGAAAGGTACAAGTGAAAAGTTTGTGGAACCGTAGAGAGAGAGGGGGGGCAAAAGCAAAAAAGATACGATAGAGTACGGCGAGACGCTCCTATCTCGGGCGCAGTAGAATCTTACGAAAAATAGACAAGAGAGCGACGAAAAATGAGCATTAAGCCAGCGGCGGATCCAAAAAACGTCTTTAAGGCGGGAGGGTGATGTGCCAGTTACATACATGCCTTCACAGTAATTGAAAATTTATTCACGTAAATTCTTTTTCGTTTTATACAAAACAATTAAATCAAATAAGATTATGATGAAATTGCAATTTTCAAGTTTTACTGGGTCGATTCGTAAATGTCAAGCTAATATTTTATCGGTTCTGCTTCAGCTCTTGGGGGGGGGGGGGGGGGGAGAGGGCAACCGCCACTGCATTAGCAAGTCTTGAAAGACTTTTTACCGTTTTGGACGCATGGATTACTTAGGAACGTAAATAACTCGAACTAATTTCATTAGTTTTACGATAATGATCACAGGTCCATGTTCTTATCCCAATAATACGAACATTGTTAAAATTTTAAAATATCCTTTCCTGCCTAACAATGAAAAAGCTCAATATATTTTTTAGTGCGTCACTGATTATGCTGCAAAATGTGTTGCGGCCATCGGTCTAGGTTAAAAATTGCATTGCACATTTCCCTTTTCAACCGAGGTCAATAATAAAAATCAGATAATTCCCCTTTGTTTGGTTGCTCTAATATTTATTTTTCAATGAATGAGATATACTGAATGATTTGATAGCGGTCCAAAAACAAGATCTAAATGGGAGGGATAAGAAGGCAAAGAAGACTCGGAGGTTAGGAATTGTGGAAGGAGGGCAAGATCGACATTAGTTTCGATTTGACTTTGGAATACATTACAATTGCAATCAATTCCACAGTGGCAGAGGTGTAACTGCGAGTTATGGCGCCTATATAAAGGAGTTTAGGAAACATCTTTTACTATATAGAATATAATAATTTTTGCTGAGCTGCGTTTTTATTAACAACTAGGGGCACGTTCCTGCAAACATTTAGGGAACATTGCGTGAAGAGGCTCAATGCGATAGGTCCCATGACAAAACATTGTGACACAGGGTGTTTATAGTCGAACCACATTTATTGCCACTCTCATAATAATCATATGGCTCACATCAATTTCACAACCAAAAACACACATGATTTTGACTAGCACTTCCCGGCACGCAACATTTTTTGTGTCCGCAGTTTCTGATGGCACAGCAAATCATATGTTCTAAGGCTAAATTATGAAATTCTGGAACACAAAGAGCAACTCATCCGCGGTGATTTGAAAGATATTCAAGCCAATATAAGTGTTAAATAATTACTTATGTGGATAGTAGGCATCATAAGTTCCGTTTGGAGCATCTTTTATAACTATCGTTAGATCATATTTGCCTAGAACAGTTTAATTCAGAAGCAATATGACACACGTGTAGCTTTGTTCCTCACCTATTTGATATACCGTAATTTTCCGATTGTATTACGTATTTTTTTCCTCAAAATATTGGCAAAAACTTAGGGTGCGTATTATATATGGTAACAAACGCATATAACTTCTTCTAGTAAGGAAATGATTTTATTTTCGTACACGATTTTCTAAATAAATTGTACTTTTCATTGCATTCTGATAGTTGTGAGCAACAAATAACAACATTACATACCTTGACCTGCTTGTTTGAACGTAGAGACAGAAATAGATGAAATTTTCATCAACGACACGTAGGTAATATTCTCGTAAACTCTTTCGCTCGGCGGCAAAGCGGGAACTGTTATTCCAACCGACCAGATTTATACAAAATGCATCATTGAGACATATTTTAACACATTGTGTCGATCTTTAATAAGTGAGTCAGAACGTAATGTGATATCCTCGTAAACTCTCTCGCGCGTATATCACTTGGCGGCGAGAACTGTATCGTTACTGCTAATAATCTAGTGAAAAGTTATACTGATATTTGTACAAAAAAATAGGTGCGTATTACGTATGATGATAAGACAATTTTCACATTTCATTCGTAAAAACATGGGTGCGTATTATAATCGGAAAATTACGTTACTTTCAGCCTTATCCTCCACATCTGTTTTTAACTTGAATACAAGCTGCCAAGTAAACTAAAACAGCACGAGAACTCCCTACTGACAACGTGGCTTCTATTGCTTGCCGACGCTTTTCTTTAGATAAGCGAGACGCAACTTTACTCCTAGAGAATAATTTTTGAGAATGAAGCGGGGAAATACGAATGAAACCCGGTCGTGTGACCCGTCGGACGTTCTCTTTCTTCCGAGATATTTAAAATTGTAAGACACGACAGAAACGGGCGCGTTGAATTCTTTCTTTTTCAGAGAACAACAATGGCTGAGGCGAGGCAGGGGACAGGAAAAATGCGATGGGCGAGGGGCGGCGTAATTCGGAAATCGGAGGGCTGAGGGTACAGCGGAGGGAAAGAAGGGGAGGGGGAGACAGCAGGGAGGAATGAGAGAGAGAGAGAGAGGGGTGCTATTAAGTGGAGGGGAAGAAGAGGGAGTGATGGGACGGGTGGAAGAGAGGCAGTGAGAGAAAGATGAATGGGGAGAGCGGAAGGAGAAAGTCGGGGGAAATAAAGTGTAGACGCGAAAAAGGGAATTAAATAGGGGAGGAAGATTGGATCTTGCAAATGAAGTTGCGGCTAGCTCTTCTGTATTATGGCTAAAACATAAGTGTTGCTACGTTTCTAATAATGACAATGCTGACGTTGAGTTGAGTTAAATCTGGTTATCAGCCAAACCTATTTGATATTGTTGCAACTCGGCGAAGTTCAATAGGCATAAAATATAACACCATCTAATTTGATGGTGAAGATAAATCCTATATCCACAAAACTCTTAGGCAACTTAATTACCCGTCCATCCACAAAGTACGCATTAACCCAGTGCCCTTTATAGAATGAACAAATTTCTCTCCAGTACTACTTTGCAACGGAAGTACGCTCCTAGTTGACTCATCGATCCTTGGTGATAGTCAAATTATCTCATAATAGGTTTTTACCTTGACACAATAATTTTTGGAGTGCTTGATTTTTATTATAGTTTCACATTTCATCCGAATTTTGATTGAAAAGTTAACTACTGATAGAAACGTTTTTGCACCAGTGATGTGTTTATGGGTTCCTCTGTTACTTAAAGGCTAGATTCATATTACGACCCTTCTTCCAGAATATATTGAAATAATGCGGGAAACTTAGCGTAAAATTTTTATTACTAAACAGATTAGTTCACTGGGCTTAAAAAAATAGTCTTGTACCAACTGCTACCCAACAATTTGGTGTATTGCAGGATAAAATGTATATTTGGATGTATCTCCACCTCTAGAAGAACGATTTCTGCTGTTTCAATTTTGTAAAGCCGAAATGACTTCAAACCTTAAACGAAGAATGGGCAATTTCTTAATCGAGTTAATAAGTAAGATACCTCGATGAAAAGTTTATACTCTGATGTGAAGTTCTTTTCATTTTATTTTTGCCTTCTGGTAGGCATTCTGTTTTAAAATAAAATGATTTTTCAACGCATTAATCTGCTGAGCTTGTTAGTGGTCGAAAATTCACTTAAAATGATTACAAATGTATGAGCTGTTAGATTTACACGATATTGTGGTCGATTCCCAAGGCCAGCTTAATGATTACGCCGTTCTGCTTTCTCTGCTATAGCAGCCACGGTGAGAAGATAACCTCTTTTATAGGCCCAACAATGTTGTCCTTCAAATCGATCGTTGAACTCGCCCCCGCGAAATAAAAATTTGTAATATAAATTGGGATGAATGTTTTAGGGCAAAGCCAGTACAAAGCGTATAATACTATAGAGCGGTAAGCTTTCAGAGGTAATAGAGTCCTTTAATGCATAAAAATACCTTCCAATGTGTAGTCGTAAACTCGTATGATTGTTGGAACAATTTTTGAAACGAGAAACGAGAACAGCTTATGCCTGTCTGCATAGGATCTTCGGATCATATCATTCCATCATTTCGTATGATTGTGAAAGAGTCGAACAGCGTTAGGCGGTCGAGTTTTTGTTCATGTGATATATTACATGAGGTGGATGGAGTTTAAAGGAAGATGTTTTGATTTAACAGTAAGTACATAGTCTAAAGATATGCTTGATTCTTCCATAAATTCATCCAAGGAAATCATAATACCCTTGACTAGACTATATTATATACTAAGGGATGCTAGGGGATCGGCGGCATCTTTGGTCTCGCTCAGCCCACTTAGGGGGGAATCACATGTTCATTATTATTCTCGTCTTCATAGTTCAAACATTGGGGATGTAAACTTTGAATTGAATTGAAAGCGCTGCCCTCAGCAGTAAAATATGTATGAAAGAAATGTAAATCTAAGAAACGCACCAAATACGGAACTAACGGCAAATGAACCTGAGCCTTGTCTCCTCGTCAGACAGCAGTTGTAGTAGAACGGACAAACAAACAGATAAACTGCACAGGGATTCAACAGGAGAGATCGCGTTAACGCAAATTGCGCGCCTCTGGGAGGCTCTCTGTACATTTTAGAGAAATTTTATTTGATGTTTTCTTCATCGTTTGATGTTTTCTGTATGTACGCTAAATTGCGTTTTGATTGGATAAGATTTTGAAATAGCAATCTACAGACGCCGACAGGAAGGTCGGCGAAACTGTTGTCAGTCCACCAACGTGATGACCACCCGAAAATATGAAGCCTTCAAGTCAAAATATTGATTTAGTTAAAATCCACCTTTTCTTCCTTCCACTTAATCCGTTCCCATTGTTTCCTCAATTCCCCCATACGTCGGTATAAAAGTAGGTATATATGTGCCTTGTGCCTAAGAGTTGTTTATATAAACAAATATAAATTGTTATATTATATGTCCAACTAATTTGACTTCCGCAATTTCGTAAAATCGGCAACAATGTGGTTGCCCTCAGCGACGAAGAATTTTCACTTCAGAAAACGTGAACTTGTGTAGTTCAAAACAAATGTTTTTATTTTAATTCGACGTGAATATGAATTTTTGCGGTAAGAAAATTAAATTTCATTCTTTTAGTCTTTCGTGAATTCAAGAAAAGACCCGCTGCTGAAATATATTATTGAATACAGTGAACGGTAAAAACTAACAGGAAAAAATCCGAATGCAAAAATCATAAAAGTATGACTGGAATATGAATCACATTTTCTGACTTATTAGCGTTAATATAGCATACTCCGATTTAACTCCCACGTTACCGACAGAATGACAAAAAACTGACAATTATTATTATAAGACATGTTCTTTTATGTTTATACTAGTACTAATTTATTCGGCATAAAATTTTTGAACTGGAAACAAATATAAAAATAATAAATCTATAACTTTATTATGAAATGATTATCTCAAACTTTCATTTAAAAACTTTATATTCAGTTAGAGTTATATAATTTCATCTTACATATTTTTTGGGTAATAGGGTCTTCCTTCTAAAGCTAAAATTAATCAATTTATCTCTGAGTAAATGCGACTACGTCAGAATAGTCTTGGGATATAAGCAAAACCAAACTTGATAAAATATGTGGTGAGACCGCTTTCCTGTATTGTTAAGCCCATTATTTGCCATATATATCACTCAAATAATATTTTGAAGTCTACTCATATATAACAGTCTTACTTCGGATCAAACAAATGAAAAAAAGTTAAAATATAGCTTTTAGTGTCACAAGATATTTTTCTTTTATGATTACGACATCTGTTTCAGATTACAGACATAGAAGCCTTCATATAAAATTAATTGGATTATTTATTCAGCTTCTATTAGAGAGTGGAGGAAAATGTTAATATTCGCTTTAGAATATTCAAAAGAGAAATATTTTTACCACGCACCTACGTCTCAACTAAAGCAGTTATGCCGAACCTCTTTTGCTCTCACAAGCCGGAAGATCCACTATTTCTTTTTTCTTACAGCACACTCAGCGGAATCCCGATTTAACACGTTTGTCTGGCAGAGGAGCTGCGGAAAAACATAAATGGCGGTTGTCTAAAATTGAAACACAAGCTGACTCTGCTTTGTTATGATATAAATTGCGAACTCCATCAAACAATATGCAAACGTATAATTGCACGAATTACGGTAGTTTATTCTTCGTCGAATGAAAGTTAGCGGTTTTGATTACTTTTACACTAAATTATGATTCGAAAATTACATTTTTGGAGCCCTATGGTTAATTAGAATAAAAATGACAAAGATCTTTACGATTGGCCTACTGAGGATGGAATATTTGATTCCGAAATATGTATGTAGGCATTCTTTTTAAAAAAGAAGTACAATTCGGTTTGTTTGCTTGCGCGCGTGTGAACAAGGTTCCCTGTCGTGAAATAATTTCCCCTAAACCCGGAGTGTATGAGATTATGTGAATGTTCGGTCCCTGGCGTGGATTATTTCCCCTAAACCGGTTTGTATTTGTGTACTTCTTTTTAAATTTTTGTATGGTTATAAGGAAACTATAAATTTACGCGGTTTTCTTTATCACTATTTCCGAACTCGTATAAAAAATGTGTCGTCTCAAATGTTCGAATTAGGATAGAAAGAACAAAATTGCTGAAATGTAAGTATTATGTTAGACTTCAGGTATCAACAATCGAGACATGCTGCATAGAAAAACAGTGAGGCGTTTTTTTACCTTATTTCCACCTTGGCAAGCTTCTCCTCTCATTTGCAATGAAAGAGCGCAGTTTGACGTCTATTAAATATGTTCCTTCAGATTCTGCTCCGCGCCCCAAATATGAAGAAAAAGTGCGGCATCATACGAATCCGATGTTTGCCAAGAGCGGAATTTGCACGGCTTATGCAACGTGCGTGTGTGTGTCATAAAGTGAACGTGATTCTCGACTTAATACACCAACTACATAAAATGTGGTCGTTAATGCGTTTTCTCTAAGAGACTTTTTACCGATTTATATCTGCTAATCATTTTGCAGCTTAGTATCCATCGAATTAATCGAATTCAAGTGCAAGGTTCGGATGAGTGTTCGGAAGTGTAACCCGATTTCCAACGTCTCTAACGGCAATTTCCTCCCTCTTCTCATTTTAAACTTTCCTCATCATCCTTTGCCTCGTTATCCTATTAGAGCTCTGCACGGACCTGATTTTCTAGGCCCGGACCAATGCCGGCTCAAAGGGTTGCGGCGCCCTTAGCCAACTTTGCTTTGGCGCCCCCATCCCTTTCGTCTAATTGTAAGCTGAGAAAGGTTTTTCGGTAAAAAAATAAAATATACATTTTTTATATAACTTTATTGTTTATTTCATTCAGTTCATTTTATTTAAATATTAAAATAAAAAAATATAATTTATGTAAATTAAATAACAAGTGGCATTAATTATTACATAGTCATTACAATTTCGGCTTCAAAGGTTAACTTTTCGGGCCTTGATAGCTGCGAATCTTTGGATCATTTCATTCCTTGGCGATGGCATGTTCAATTGATAAGATTGCCAACCCATCCAACCGATCTTGTGTCATCGTGGAACGGAGATCAGTTAACTTCATCTTTGAAAAGCTCTGTCCTGCGATGGCCACTGATACTGGAAACGTTACGAGAATTCTCAGCGCCACGAAAATATTTGCCAATGACGCCGTCAAATTGTTTGAGCACATGAATTGCAAGATTTTCATTGGAGAATAATTGCCTTCAAGATGGTTTCGCAAATATTTTAATTCATCGTATAAATCGATGCCGGGGATATCTTTCTGATCGCCATCTGTAAGCAGAATTTCTAAATCCATACAATATTTACGCAGCTCGTCGTCACTCATTTCTGTGGCATAATTCACATTGTGTAAAAATTGGAACTGATCGTTATGCTTTACTATCAACTCAGACCTGTCTTTCGATGACTGAATTGCGTTGTCTAAAATGTTGTTGAAAAAGTGAACCCTAAAACCTTCGTTTTCTATGGTTTCATCTTCGTGTTCATAATCAAACATTCTTTTTCGGCGGCGTTTTTTTGTTTTTTCAAATTCTGGTTCAATTTCAAATTTGATTGCCAACTTTTTTGCATCGTCTAGCACGCGTACAAATTTTTCATGTGTCATTTTTAAGGTATTCGTTTGATTTTGAAAGCCGGGAGACAGCTTGCGAGATATTCATATTGACGTCTTGGAGAGCTTTACTTGTGATGTTTATTTGGCTCAAAATGTCATGCCAAACAATCAGGCAGCAACAGAATTCCGTTTTTTTAAACTGTTCACTTATTTCTTGTTGATCGATAGCGATTGTTTTTTTTCTGTGGCTCTTTCTATTTTTTGGCGCCCCCTAGACATCGACGCCCCCTAAACTTCTGCGCCCCATAGACTTCTGCGCCCCCTAGACTTCGGCGCCCCGGGCCAATGCCACATTGGCTCGCCCCTTAAGCCGGCCCTGGCGCGGACCATACAAATTCGGACCCGGCTCGGCCCGTACGTTGTCGAAGAAATTGTAGGCCCGGGCCGGCCCGTGGCCCGTTTTTAAGCCCCTCGGCTCGAACGAAAAATGTAATTGTATTCCAAATTTTCTACCAACACCTGTGGGCTGCTCGATGAATTACAATTTTTTAATCCACACATTTGTATGCCTTGTAAGACCACAAACAAAATAAATTACTATACAAAATACACACATATGATGTTATAGGCAAAAAATATATTAACCAATTCAGTGCGAAGGACGAGTCACACTCGTTCTTCACTAACCCTGGATTAATTTTCTTAAAAAATACCGTGCCACTTTTTTTGCTTGAACCCATTTTGTACGGAGAACTAGTGTGATTCGTCCTCCGTACTGAATGGGTTAAAGAAAAACTTATGCAAATCGTATACGTAAATTTCAGAAACCGGTTAAAATATTTCGGTCCTTCAAACCCCGAAAATCTTTGTAACAAACTTGATATATCCAGCAATTTTTATAGCCCGGCCCGGGCCCGTAATGAATTCCAAAGGATCGGCCCGTACCCGGCCCGGCCAGTGGAGGGACTCTATATCCTATCTTAATCTCTCTCTCTTTCTCCCTCTCTTTCTCTCTCCCCCTCTCTCACTCCCTTCCCCTCCGCACCCAACCCATCCCGTTCAGAACATACTGCTAGAACGTTCTACTCGATAGGAGTGGGGTTGTAGAGAACCTTCGGATTCACGATCCTCTTTCCTCGCTGTTTTCTGTCTCGTGGCCTTGGCAATGAGATATATGTCCCACGCTCTCTTCTCCACCCCCTTCCCTCCCTCTCTCCCTCCTCTCTCTCTCTCTATCTTCACCCGCCACCCCCCTTCTCCACCTCCTACGCCACTCCCCTCAGCACGCATCAGCACGAGTCGCCCTCCTTCTCCTCTTTCCTTGCGTTCTTTTGCTCATCTTCTTCTTTAATTCTTCTCGACTGTTCTTCAGTTATAATCTTCGCTTCGTATCCCTTCGTTTCTTTATTATCGTCCTCTTCTTTCCTTCGCTGCGCAGACTATATTTTAATTCTATTTGTCTCGTCTCAGCAACCTTCGTGTTTATTAGAAAATTTACGCAACCTTCTCTGTGAAAATTCTTCTTAAACTTCTTTTGATGTCTCCTCTTCGTTTGTCGTTCTTTATTTTGTCTTTTCTCTCCTCTTACAGCCGTTTGTCTCTCTTAGATTTATTTTATATCATTTTAGAGCGCATATGGCATCTCCAATCTCATATATATTTCTTAATCTCGACTTCCGCTCTTATTTTCTGTTCTATTTGGTTCTTTTGTTTATCAAACCCAGTATTCCTGGGCATTGTTAGCTCATTTCCATTCTCGCTCCCTTTCATTTTGCTTTATTTTATTTCCTCCTTCATTTCATTTTTACTTTAGGTATTTATCTATGCATATACATTTATCTGATAAATATTCAAAAATTAAATGTATCGCTTAGTCTGCCGCGCTTTTAACTCAACAGTAACTGCTATTTTCGTATGCAAATAAACACGATTGTAACTTTGGTAAACAATTTCAACATTATTCTACACATATTCCCAATAATCTGGACTGAATATCTTTAAAGCGATGAAGATTACAATATCTTGAGCAATTTATTTTTTATTTTATCGAGCAGATTTATAAAGTACCTTATAAATCACTTATGAAATGTTTTTAGACGACGATGTATGTATTGCCAAATTTAAGGGCGTATTTACAATCAAATTTTAATTAATTTAACGTGATCATCAAATTTGAATAGTATTCTTTTAAATGCTTTTATAAAAAAACATGATCAAACAAAACGTCACGGGGTAAGGTTTATTTTAGTGGCATATGTAGATGCTAGATAATCTTACTTTTCTAAAGTGTTGAGAATCCTCAGCTTTCTCAAACACTCTTAGAGCGGCGTGCGAATGCTTTTACTTGCTCTTACCCCCCTCTCTTTCTCTCCCTCCCTTTCTCTCTCTCTTCCTCCCTTTCTCTCTCTCTCCCTCCCTTTCTCTCTCCCCCTTTCTCTCTCTCCCTCCCTTTCTCTCTCTCTCCCTCCCTTTCTCTCTCAATCCCTCCCTTTCTCTCTCTCTCTCTCTCCCTCCCTTTCTCTCTCTCTCCCCCTTTCTCTTCCTGTCCCTCTCCTCACTCCCCTTTGTCATTTTCCACTCCTTTATCCTTCCATCTCGATTTTCTTTGACATACCGCCTTCCTCTTACTCTTCTAATTCTTTCTCGGACACATTGCGGTATTTCTTCAACCAAACCTACCAACTCCCATTAAAACATTCTTCTTCGCATAATTTTCTCGGAGAAATTCTTCGACGTCCTCCTTTCTTCCGTCGTTTTTCCTTATTTTTCTTTCTCTGCTTTTCTCGACCTTCATTTGTCACCGGAGCTTCCCCTCGCCCTCTTTCAAATACTCTTCTCTACGTGTCACATTACCCGCGCTAGGATTTCCCGCGCGACGCGTCCAACCGTGAATTTCTAAGCGAGATCTCGCGGTCGCTCGATTTAAAGCAGTGGACATCGTGCCGTCGAATCGGACTGTTGCCATCGTCCTGAACTGACTGACTGCGCTAAAAGCTAAATGAGAAGAGCGGGAGATTCATCTGATTCTCAAAGTTTTCTGTAAGTGTCTCATTTTTTGAGCTATGGAAAACATCTCTTCACCGAGTTGATACATGGGTCGTGCCGTATTGAATATATGCACAGAATACTGCAACATTTTTCTTATATACTATTGTATTCCTCAGGAAATCGTATAATAAAGAAATTCCAGTGGTAAAAATAATATCATCGATTTCTGTACTAAATTTTGGTAACGAAGTTTTTCTAAAAGCGCTTACAATAAAGAACAATATTTAAAATATTATTATAACTAATTTATTTCGATCAAGATGGAAAATTATACTCCATAAATGGAATAAACAGGGATTTCAAAGGCGTTTTTTTATGGGAATTACACATAAAACGGTAGCGAAAGATTGGACGGTTCTTGAACGTTTATCTCCGAAACTAAAAGTCGTAATTATATGGTCTTGCCGACATTTTTGTGGTAAATGCTGTCCTCTATCCAAATAAATTATTTAATCTATACCTCACAGATCATATAAGAGCATGGAAGAGGAAGATATGATACTTAATTGTTGTTTGACGGATGCCATTTAACAAGATTCGGGTATAAGTTTATCCAAGTGCTTATATAAATTGGAAGTTCTAATTCACGAATGCGGTCCAAAATTACAATTGGTCGATAAATGTTATTAAGGATCACTCGTACTTAATCTAATTAAAATCCGTCCATTGGTTCAGAAGATGAAAGTTACGACAGACGGACGGACGGACGAGACGTGCTCGTAAGGCGTTCCGCTACTACCGCTTCGCTGGCATAGAACGGCTAAAAATGTCCGTAACTTTCAACTTCGTAAAACTGGTATCGATTGCTTTTAATATAGAGAAGCTTCTATAATGTATCGGAGACAGTCGCTTCTAAGTTTGTAGAAATGAGTACAAATTTATTAAATTAACGCAATATCCATTAGAAAAAAAAAACAGAAAAATATATTTTTTATTCGTGTATATATGTCTAACGTAACATTTAATAGGCATTCATACAAACATCAAACAAAAAAGCATTGCAAAATTATCGTAACTTTGTTCTATGCGCAAATACAAATCTTATTTTCGAAATTGAAACAGTTTTCAACGCTTCTTTCCGTAAACAACTTTCTCTTCCCGACGAACCTCGTCACACAGACTATGCGAACAGGAGCCCTTTTGGTAGGTCTCGACCTTGCCCTTGACTCGGAACCAGACTTCCACCTTCTGAGTGCTCCCGACCTCTCCTCCAGCCAACCTCTGACTCTCAACTTCCCACATCACCATCGTCAACTCTCTCATCTACCTACCATCCTCCTTTATTCCTTCTTATTCCCTTTTATACCCTCTTCTTCAACGCAACAACTTCTCGACGCAAATTTTTTTGTTGAAATTCTCACATCCCCGTTCATCTCCACTTCTCCATTAATTCTCCTTGGAAATCTTTTCGCTTCTCCTTTCTACACGAATCATTGATCGTATTTCAGTTCCACTCGCGCTAAATGCCTGAATTCTATCCCAAATGCGATTTCGATGCTTTCTCATTCAATTCTCCTCAGTGCCACACTTCCAATTTTCACTCTAGTATTTTTTCTTTCCCTTTATTTACAGGTCTCCCTTAGACTACGCATTTATTCCTTTTCTCCCAACACATCTCTCTCTCTCTCTCTCTATCTTTGTCCCTCCGCATTTCTTTTCCTCCTATTTTATTTCCCTTGCTTTCTTTATCAACTATTTCCGTCGCTCTCTTTTTTGTTGACAATGGACTTTCTCTTCGTCTAATATCTCTTTCATCCTTATCCCATTCCCTTTCCCCGCCGTTCCTTTTTTTGCCTAATCCGAAGTTCTTAAAGTAACTCCCTTCGGCCTCCCTCTTAACATTACCTGCGTGTTTTTTTCTCTTTTTTCCTCATATCTCTAACCATTTCATCATTTTCCTATTCCTCTGTTAGTATGGAAGGAATATTTATGAAAATAAAAATTACATATTTAGCTTATCTGTTTGGCAATTTTCTGCAAACGCAGATTGGAAATATGTACTCACAAAAATAATTTTATTTCTTCGCAATTATGTTCTATAACTCTCTGCTTAGACTTTTTTATACCACTTGCTCTTTAGTGTTCTACTAAATTTCTGTTTATACTCAGTCGAAATCCATTCCATCATGTGAACAGGATACAAATGAAAATTCATTTGAATCATGAGGAAACTCCACAAAGTGGATCCTCAACATGTTAATGATATATGATCTTGTTTGACGAGTGGATAATGGCGGCGACAAAGAATCTTGATAATTACAGGCCGGTTTCTTTAACATCATTATCGTGAAAAATACTCGAGTATATTATCTTTAGCTCTGTTATGCGTTATTTAGATGGTCGTTCATCTCTTAGCGGATACCAGTACGGATTTCGGGAAGACAGATTATGTTAAACGCAATTCGGCCTTTTCGTGAATGACTTGTAGCGATGTGGAGAGAAAAATATTTTCATTGACTTCAGGAAAGCGTTTGATAAGGTCTCTCATCGGAAATTAATAGCTCAACTCGTAAAATACAGTACCAAACAGAAAATTTTGAATTGGGTGAGAGACTTCCTCAGGAATAGAGAACAGATAGTGACCATCGATGAAATGCTCTCGTCCTCCGTTCAAGTCGGGTCGGGTGTTCCTCAAGAAAGTGTATTGGGCGCTCTACTATTCCTAATTTACGTAAATGACATTTGTTCAGTAGTTAGTAAAATTAGACTTTTCGCAGATGACATCCTCATATAGTATAGGGCGATACTTAACCAAGATGACCATCAGCCGCTGCAGGAAGGTTTAAAAGCCATTTCCGCGTGGTGTAAATGATCGAAAATTGAAATTAATTACAGTAGGTGTGCCGCAGTATCGTTCTGTAGAAGTATGTAACATATTTACGAGTTACCATTTGTCGTGACTTTTCCTGGCATACACATTCGTCGTGTTATAGACGCAGCTAACAAGAAACTTGCGTTCATAGACAGAATAGTGCGGAATAGTACAGAGAAAGTACGCGAAGCGTGTTATTTTTCACTTGTTAGACCGTAGGTAGAATATGCCTTCAGTATATGGGATCCGTATGAGAAGGTCCATATAATTAAATTTGAATGAATACAGCCAGATTCGTTAAACAAAGTATGAACATATGGAAAGCGTCAAATCATTATTGAAGGACTTAAAATGGAGATCTCTGAAAGACCGTAGAAAGTGCTCAAGGTTAAGGTTCCTAGAGAAATACAGGTCAAAATGTCTAGCAGAGGATGTATTGGGAATAATTAATTAACATACATAGGTAGAAACGATCATGGCGATTAGATAAGTGAGATCGATTGTAGGACGGAGCATTATAGAGGCTCATTCATTCCGGGAAAAATACGAGACCATAACAGGAGAGGCAAATCTGCGAGTAATAAGTGTTATGTAGGCCTCGGTGCATTGCACTCCCTGCCACCTACCAGTTTGGTGAATTGCAGGGTGACATGTAGATGGAGATGGATATTAATTTCTAACCATTCTTTAAATTCTGATTAAATTCGGATTTCTATTCTGAAAATTTACTTTTAATGCTCAATTGAGGAAAATACAACCTGTAGAAAAGATCCAGCTAGAAATAGCATAACTGCGTTAAAAACGGAATGCTCATGTTTCAACCAAAGAATCAACTTTAGTATAACCTATTACTTGTAAATATAACCGAAGAAAATCATGTGTAAATAAATTTTATTCACTTCAGAACATTTGATTCTCTACAGACACAGTAAATCAATAATTTTTGTTCCACGTAATGGGTGAGTGAAAAAGTTAAAGCGAAATTCATTTCTCTTTACCTTAACTTTTCATACGGTATTATGAACGACCGAAAGTACACTATTTAATGAAAAGATTTTGGAACGCCGCGAGAGAGATAATTTCTCCAACGGAAAGATTCGTTAGAAGATGGAGAGAGTGAGGCAGAAGGAGGGAGAGAAAGAGAAAGAAGAGGGAAATTGATGGAAGAGTCCCATTGGCCGAGAGACTTTGATTAAAAAAACTGTTAAGCGGTTGCCCCAATAGAGGTCTCTGAGGATGTAATCGGTCTCATCGATGTTTAGACTTTTTTGTCTTATTTGCCTACGCACAATATTCCCCCCCCCCCCGACGCCCCCACCTACCTCCCCCGACAACCTCGTCTCCCAGCGAGCGCCTCGGATAACGCGGGGGATGGGGCATCGCAGTCGAGCCTTCGGTTACGCGATGGGGGCGGGGCAGGGGTTGTCCGCGGAGGGGCGGGTCGCCCCTTCTTCCTTTACGGCGGTAGCATCCGGTCCTATCGGAGAGGTGAGGGAGGAGTGCGGGGGTCGCTCGCGTGTTTGTGCGTTAGTACGAGGGATGTAGCAGAATCTCAAACCCCTTTTCACCCTCCAACCCCTTTTCACCCTCCAACCCCTTCATCTCCGCAAACCTCGCCCACCCGCTTTCCTAGGGGATGGGAAGCGATTCGCTTGCTATATAAGAACCTACCCGAGTCCACCAAAATCGTCTGCAGTCGTCGAGTTATCTCAGAACCTTATTTCGCTCTTTACGTCGCACCAACAAACCCCAAGCATCAACATGAAGGTGGTGAGTATTCTGCTGCAGATTCTCAGGCAATCTGTCTCCGCCACTCTTACTTTATGCCATAGGGTTCCGAGCTTTTTCATCTGCGGAGTAATGCTCGATATTTTTTGGCCCAGCAAAGTATTTTATTTCGCGCCTTTGTTAAGAACCGTAGCTTTCCTACCCTTTATTGCAGAATGTTAAGCGTTAGATAAAATTTCTAAAGTGACCTATTCGTCATTAGATTAACTTTTCTGCTTTATTTAGATCGATTATTATTATTTAATTTTATTCTGAGGCTTTTTGCTCAACCTATACATAAGAGGTGTTTTAAGCGAAATTGATTAGATTTCAGTCACAATAATTGCTTTAGATTTGTACTACTTTGAAAGAATCAATAGGCATTTTTAGAATAATATTAAAAACTCAGCCATTAAAGTATAAAGAATTAAAACTTTAACGAAAATAATTTTTGCACTGAAGCTGTCTAAACTTAAATGTGCACACTAAAGTCTAAATTAATCGTAGAACCTTCCAAAATTAATTTTGCGTGTATATACTTAATTCGACTTCCTATTTTGTGCGAAATGATAACTTTGCTTCTATTGATGAAATTCTGCCAAATTTCCTCCATCATATTCATTGTTTATTAAATGTAAATCGTTTCAAATTAATTTATACAATTCTTGTAGGCGGCTAACTAACCAACTATGTAATTCTTGAATAAAAAATGAGCTACGTAACATCATAGCCAGTTTACTTATTTATTTATCATGACAGCAACAAAAATATATTTTAGCGCAAACGAATTTAAATGTGTAGCGAAAGTAAAGTAACATAAAATTTACGAATTTTTTGCGTAATCAAAACTATGCAGTAAGATCCTCTTAACAGATTGCTTTCAAGTAGAAACAGCAGTACAGGACGTTAGATTAGGTTTAGTATAATGTTCAGTAGTAAAATAGTTCGTTCGACGTTTTTTAGTGTCGCAATTGATTTATGTCGCGCTGAATTAATACTTATATTCTTCCTAGAAATTGCCCTAAAAAAGCGTATATTATTTCGGATTCATAGGGCAAATTATGTTAGGTCACGAATGGGAGAATACAACGAGGTCACTATCGATCACCTCCAATCAAACGAATCTTTTTTTCCCGGACGTACAGTTCGCAGTTGTCCTCTTCGCCGTTTGCATCGCTGCCGCCGCAGCCGTTGAATCCGTCGTCAAGGTGGAACGCTCCGGCGGAAACTTCGCCTACAGCGTGGACCAAGCGGGCCTAGTGCCGCACCCGTACATGGCCCACACCCCTTACATGGGTGGTGTCCCCATCCATCCGGGAATGGGCTCGATGGTCGGTAAGCCCGTGGTCGCCTACACCGCCACTCATCCCGTTGGTTCCTTTCCCGTCCCCATGGGTGGTTACTACGGCTACCCGTATGGTTCGGCACCCGTCGCCTATCCATATGCCGCCGCCATGCCGGTGATGCCCAAGCAAGAGAAGATGGAATAAGAAAACGACTGCACGACCGCCTCCGCTCCTGAAGGGCCTCGCGAGCGGCCTCCGAAGTCCCTCCGGCGGCACCGAGACGCGCCGCAGCACCATCGCACCACCGCCCAGATGGAGCCTTCTGATGACAACGTTGACGGATTTGCGGATTGAAGGACGAATAGGATTCCCCGATCATCTCCTCATTTTGGATTTCACGCTCCCTCTCCAACTACCCCGGTCAAATCGAGGAAAGATTCGCGAAATGACATTCGAGACTCATTCAAACTGTCTGTCTATGCAAATGTCCGAAGATGCGACGCTTTGAGGATTGAGCGGCTCCGTCCGCTCCCTTCTCTCGGGTCGCGTCCGAAGAAGTTGTTTGGCCAATAAAAATTTCTATCATCTTAATTGTACCCCTTATTATATGTTGAATTGATCACCCGAACTACATTTACGCATGAGGACTATAATTCAGCATTTGGATGGTTCAAACATGTAGATCAGCTTGTTTAGCGAAAGTGAAATTTTGGCTTTCCTGAACAGCAAGGCATGGATCCAAAGTTTATTTATTAAAGCAAAAACATTTTTGTATCGTTCTCTACGTCGACGTTTCTCAAGCACCGGTCCGCGGTTCAGTATCGGCCGGTCCGTTATATTCCATTTTTCTCATAAAATGGGCAGCACTGGTTAATGAAGGCCTTGTGTTTTCAGTTGCTCAAGTGTTACACTGTTAAATGATTGCTGGTTTAAAATTGATTTTTACCGGTCCTTGGTGGATTATTCAGATAATACACCGGTCTGCGTCAAACTTTCTGTGTATATATATATATATATATATATATATATATACACATATATATATATATATATATATATATATACATACATATACACTCACAGTTAACTCCAGCCGAACGCGGGGAATACGTTCTGGCCAAAGATCGCGCACCACAGGGTATTGATTTAATAGCAAAAATGGGGCTACGTTACAGAGCATTGGATGCCAAAACAAAAAAAAAATATAAATAATAACCACTGAGCTATGAAATTTTAATTTTAATATCCCTTAAATAATATAAAGAAACGAGCAAAACATTCCAATAATAAGTTACATAAATTTATGCAGTGAAATAATATCATAACTAAAATCAATGTAAAAGTATTATAAAAGTTAAAAAAGGCATTAAGACAAAAAGTTGAAGATGACAGGAAATTACCAAAAAATGACTGTAAAGATAACTTTGGTGACGGGTTCAATTTCTGAAGAGGAGACATTAATTTGTGGACCTGCTTGCAGAGGATGAGAGAGGTTGGGCAGAGGCTGAAGTTGATGGCTTGATTAAACCTGTAATTTGGGTTTCCCTTTGTAATTCATGATTTTATAAAGGTGCACTTAGGAAGCCATGTCATCGTCAACAGATCTCTTAATTTTCATGGTTCTTTGATAGACAGGATCTTCCAGCCCAATCTTTTCATTGAGAAGCTCTGCTGCTTTTAGGATCTTTGCCATTCCCTTTCATTGATGGAATTAAGCGATCCAAAGATCCTATAGAGACGAGAAAATCGATCTGTTACGATAGTTCAGTGGTAGAATATCCGCCCGGAAAGTGGAAGACTCAGGTTCGATTCCCGGTCACAGCAGACTTTTTTCTCGTTTCGAAATCATTCCCTTTCATGCTAATTCAGGTATTTTCTGCTCTTCATCTTTAGGTTTCTATGCTTCTTCATCGGCATTCACATCAGTGGCCATTAATTTTTCCAACTTTTAATTTCTAGTGCTTTTTTTAAGTCGATTATGTATTCGGTTTATCTGTCCTTCCGTCCTTTTCAGCGATATCTATTGAATCCTATGACTTGGAGAAGCCAAATTTTCAGGATCGAGCTGTTTAAAAAATGGCTAGAAAAGGTACAAATTTTGTGGATCTAGAATCCTTTGAAGAGGAGTAACCGATGTATTCTTTCAATCTCTTAGTTTCATTTTTACCCTTCAATAAAATTTCATTTTTAAATTAGTTGAAATTACAAGTCTCCGATCATGGTTGACATGCCTCTCCAAAATTATCAATAGCTGTTCAAATTTAGTTATTTATTTATTCGTTTATTTATTTATTTATTATTGATTTATTGTTTATTTATTTATTTACTCATTATATATATATATATATAGTTCCAAAAACAGCACAGAGGGCAATTAAATTGAAACATAAAAGTAACAAATAATGTAACGATAAAATAAATAGAAAATATAATAAAATGACACAACAATATTAACACTAACAGTAATGATCATAATAGAACGGCGTCAGAAATTAGGGAAATGAAGGTTACATAGTAGAAAGTTGAGTACGGAAAGAAATGGGTGAGAAAATGTCAAGATTCGGAAGTGAAACCAGTAAGGAATTACATAAAAGCAAACGGGAGGCGGTCAAAAGAGAGAGCGTTGGGAGATGGAAAGTCGAAACTTGGTAAATGGAAAAGATTTTGGAGGCGAGTGCAGCTAGATTGAATACGAAGAGAAAAATAGGATGAAAGTAAAGGGGAGCGATAGAAAATTGCAAATTCAGCCAATTTTTTGCATTTATATCGGTGAATCTTTCCGTGGCATCAATGATGCGTGCTAAACTTCACTGTGGATAGTAGGAATTAAATGTTGCGATGACCCCTTGGTCCATCGGCTGCAAAATTCCCGAGCAGAGTAATGTATCACATTATAGTCAAGCTGCTTCTCTCTCCCTCTCTCTCTCTCTTTCTTTCTCTTTCTCTCTCTCTCTCTTAATATTTTAGTAGTAAGAGAATGCGTGTAATGTTTTAGTAGCAGTCCGCTCTAGTAGGACATTATGGTCGATTCCAGAAAATCAAAGTTTGAAATTGCTATAAAAATTTTGACAAATATATATAGGGCAGTATGTAATTGTAAAATTAATCTAATAATAAAAGTTAATGTTGAGTTATTGGCGACGTTCGGGCGTTTTCGGATGCGTACGACACCCTAGAGGCATTTCGGAAAGCCTCGTTAATGCGAACCGAATGCTGCGCACGGCGATCTTGGTCTCACATAGTTCATACGCGCTTGGCGATCCCGTGCACGGCGGGGGTTACATGAGTATCAAATTCATTTTTTACATTTTAATTAGAAATTTTTCGAAAATTAACAACTTGAACTAATTTACTTGCATCAATAATCTCTCGGCCTAATGATGCGTCCAAATTTATGCGTCGAATATTTTTTATTTGGTACTCTCTTCTCTGCGACATGATCCACGAGGTTTTCGTCTCTGGTATTCAGATGTTTGGCAACTCGGATAGTCAGACATCGTTAAACGATGCAGGGTAAAAGGCTCCATGACTGTTATTGTAGTTTCTTATCCACTGAATTAAGCGACAGTATTAATATAACAAGAAGAAAAGCAATACTTCATATATGGAATATATAGAGACTTCAGAGGCGTTTTTTATGGGATTTACGTACAAAACGGTATCAAAAGATTGGGTGGTTCTCGAATTTCAACCTCCGAAACAATAAGTCGTAATTATGTGCTCTCGCGAGCTTTTTTGTCACAAATATTTATTCGAATACACATTTACTCTATATCTCACAGATCATATAAGAGCTTGGAAGAGAAGAATATTACCTTTATTGTTTGCCTAAAGAATTGTCGCAAACAAAATATTTGATGCTATGCTGGGATTTTCTCAAATTTGCACTTCTGAATCTATAAGTCGTAATTATGTTGTCTCGCGGAATTTTTTTGAGGAAAACGTTACCCTCTATTCGAAAAATTCACAGATTATAATAGAGCTAGGCAGACAAAAATATGGCATTTAATTTTTGCTTGGCGGATGGCATTTAACGAGATACGCGTGTGAGTAAATAAAGTGAAAGTTCTAGTAGGCAGGTGCAGTTCAAAATCAAAATTCGGCGACAAATTTTACTAAGGATCACTCCTACTTAATCAAAACCTGTTATTCAGGAATTGAAAGTCGCGACAGACGGACGGACGAGACGTGCCTATAAGGCGTTCCGCTACTACCGTCCATTGGTAAAGAACGCCTAACAAAAATATTATTACGTACTACATTATTCAAATGAGGCATCAAAAGTAAAAATATTAAGATTATTATTACCTTTTACTTTGAGGAAAATCTTTTTAGAGGCTTTGTTTTCTTGTGGCAAGGCAAAGTTCAGAATATAACGCCAGGTTTTAAATATTTTTATCTATTGATATATAAGCATTACGGTTTATTTCACTGACACTAAGATGATATTTACTCATTATTACTTATTCAATCTATTTTTAATCCAAGCACCATCTGAACATTTTAGCCGCTTATATTAACATGACAGTGTCTCAATGGAGAAGTTAGGCTGTGATTAAAATGGAAATTTATATTCTTCCAATAATCTTAAAAAGGTTGGAAAAACCAGATGGGCATTTCGGCTACAAAGCGGCCGTCATCAGTAGTGATTCTTTTGTGGTATATTGTTTGTTTTTATACTTTTATATTAATTTAGGAACTGTAATTGGTAATAACCACTGATGATTGTTTTTCCAAAAAAATTATGGCTATCGGAGTAACATAGCTTGTTAAGGCAGTGCCTGGCAATTGCAAGATTATGGACGCGACTCGATTTCTTTACTTTATTCAGTTATGTTTAAACAAATATTGCTGTCGGTACAGCCAGTTAAGCATGAGGAGCATATAACGCCATGGCCACTAGGATTGTGTTCAAAGTTTCACTTTGATAATAATTAGTATATTTTTTAAATACAGCTCAACATTGTTTGATTTTTATACCACATCATTTACTTTGGATACATTATTTATTATATATTTATCTATTTATTGAATATTACAAATATTGTAGCCTCACAGAAATTTAATCAAAACAGATATTTAGATCTATTCATAATCAGAAGTTAATTTTACTCATGAGATAAAACTAATATTTGAATTTTATTAATGTTGCTCTCAGATCCTGCCAATTATGAAAATAACTTAGCCCGGCGGAGCAGGAGATCCATACACAGACACCACCGCTGGCACTGAGTCTGTAGTTCCTTTTAAAATTTAATTTAATAATGCGATTTTTGAAAAAAATACTTGATAACTTTCAGTCAGCTTTAGGGATATTTTGATGACATGTGGATACATTTCTAATTCTTTCCTGATCTTTTTCGTTGAATAAACTCACGTCTGAAAAAACTATTGCTTAAGGTATTTTACAAATACATAATAAGTGCCAAAAATACCCTTAATTACTTACATATAAATTTTCACAATAAATATTAAGTATGCGTGAATACTTTGATAGTAATGATGTTATATTACTGGTGTACTGAGTGTGTAGCGATGCAAATGTTGGCATCTATTTAGTTTACATCAAGGAAACAAAAATCAAGTTAGTCTCGCAGGCCCGAGTCAGCCCCGCCGGGTTAAATACGAAATATCGTATTGTAACAAACCTGAAATTATTGCACACGCACTCACTGATATACTTATAACCCAATAGTACACAACCCTTATCGCCCGAGGGATGCTTAGATACGTGTTTCCTAAAATAAGTGCCTCAAAACACTTTTCTATCACATCAACTTGCACATTCTAGTCATGAGACAGCGTATGGCAAGTTACAGGAAAGTAATAAGGATTCTGTTGCTATAAAATATTAACGAAATTTTTTAAGAAATACTGTTTAAGCAATAAAACCTAACTTCATGAGGAAGTACTCAAGAAATTCCAAGTGTTATCACCCAATAGTTACGCAATCATTCCTGGCCAAGGACACGCTGATTCCAATGCGAGTGATCGTATTTCTTGTTCCGTCACTTCCCTCCCTTCCACACGCACAGACCAGTTCGATCACCCCCTCCAATCTGAACAATACCTCCCCTCTCCCCCCACCCCGCTTATTCCCTGACTACCAACCCTTAACACACAATACCTTACTCTTTTAGGTATTACTTCTCTCTCACTCCCTATCTCTATCTCTATCTCTCTCCCTTTCTCCCTCTCCTTCTCTCTCTCTCTCTCAGTATTTAGACGGTTCTTACTTTGTGCTAGTATTTTCCATTCGCCTCTTGTTTTTTCTAATGTCATTTTCTATGTAGTATTTTTTATATATCACACTGAGAGAGAAATCTGTATTTTTAGGGGAAAGTGAGAAGGAGAGAGGGAGGGAGAATGGATGGAAAAGACGGAGGATTAGAGAGGAGGAAGAATGGGAGGGAAAGAGGGAGGATAAGAGAGGGGGAGTAGGAAATTGGAAGTGTCTTAATTTTAATTTGATACTTCATCCGTTTATACCCGTCATTTTTAGCGGGCAATTACACTGATACTTAATTAAGTGTCTTGAACACTCCATCTTTGTGGGATTGGGGTTGGCTAACATTATCGTCACCTACCCTACCTACGCCATCACCCTCAATATCGTCCCTTTCACTGCAAATTCTTCATTACGGAGTGGTCCTTCCATTTATTAAAGAATTTCTTCCAGAACAACTTCAGGCGTACATCCTCATGAATAATTATTATAATTATCACTCTGAATATTGTAAAGATGAGAAAAGATAGACGCGTCTCTTCCTCAATTGATTCTTCCGTTTGGCATTGGAAACCTGCTCGTCGGAAGCACTTCCCAATATTTTCTCGGGAAATTTCCTCCCAGGCACTGCTTAACCATCGAATTGCGTGAATTACTGATATAGATTTGTCGAAATCCGATTTTGTGCGGCTATTTTCTGCGATTGATACAAGGTATCGTCTTTTTTGCGTTATCAGTCGTGCACTCGCGCTTGGGCTTCAAGTTCGCGTGTGATTTCTAAGTTGCATTTTTCTTGTAAAACCGCTTCTGTGCTCACTAAAGCGTGACCTGGTCAATTTCTGACGCTATTTTATCTATATAAACCTTGTCTGCAGCTGCATTATTATTTTGATTGTGGCAGTTTAAACGGAAGCATAGCAACTTGATCTGAGGCACGAAACTTGAAATACGAAAGCTTGGACGCGAGCCGATTGCCAGAGAATTTGAAATTTTCGGATAGGTTCCTAAATTCGCAGAAAATGAAAAATATTCTTCGAGAACTTTTGCAGTTTATTATCTTATATCTATTGGCTCAGCGAGACTCAAATGCTGCTGACATGGAGATCGCGGTGGTTAGATATTTTTAAGCGCTCGCAGTATGCAAGCACCAACTACTCGTGTGTGTATGGATGTATATAATATATATATATATATATTCTCTCTCTGTAGCTGAAGAAGGAGTAGTTCCGAAAGCTTTACGTTTGTGATGTTTCTGTGTTTTTGTGTTATTTTACGTGTGTCGCTTCGACATCCCCGGAGCCTCGCCAACCTGAAGTCGTCTGATTGGTGAGTGCTCACTGGGTTTCCTCATCCCAACACCTTGTTGACATCCATATATATATATATATATATATATATATATATATATATATATATATATATATATATATGTAAGTATATATAAAGTCAAGGTTATAAATTTATATTATAAATTGTAAAGTAAATTTTTAGTGACAAAAAATTATTAGATTATTGTTTTTTTGTATTTGGACAGGAAAACATTTTCGATAGTGATTAACAATTCGAAAATCAAAATTTAATTATATTTCGAAATAATTTGTGAAAGAATAGTGAAATATGTACTTTTCCTATAATTTAGTATCTCTCGATTTCTAAGAAAATGCACGACCAACGGCATTTTTTACGGTCAACTAGGAAAGTGTATATGTAATCACGGTTTACTTCCAGCATTTCAGTTTTTCTACGCCTACCTGCATCATATAACTTGGCCCTTTATCCCCTATGAGCCTCTATGTTTTCCTATTCACAAAGGAATGTTCGCACACACACACACATACACACATATGCATCTAAACAAATACTGTAGACAGCCACAGATTTTTCACCTGTATTACTCTTCAATATTCCATACTTTTCTTCTGTCTGTCCTTAAATATGATTAATCCCGCTCCATTCCTCTCTAACAATAAGAAAGGCTACATCGAAGAGCACCCCACTTCAAATTACAAACTTGGTGTTGGTCAGATAATGAAAACTCGCCAGTAGACCAAGTTAAACGCTTAAAATACCGATATTTAATGAGTAGAAGGATTGATTAATTTAATATAAACTTCTGCCAAGCACTAAATGCCTTAGAAGCAGCAACAGATTCTTATGATAATGCGATGTAATACTGTCATCGAAATTATTTGGTACTAGCTAAAATTACCCGGCGTTGCTCGGGTTTTAAGTTAAAACAAAATATATTGAGGAAGATTTGAGAATAAAACCAAGTAATGAAACCAGATTAATTTTTATTGTAGTACTTAATGGTATGCCATATTTCTTGTCTTCCCATCTTTTTATTAGCCCGATTTATATTTTTTTTGGTGATTGCCCTTCTTTGAATAACCTTAGTGTTTCTTTATTCCCTACTTTAGTTTATATTAAGTATATGTCATTTCTTTTAGTTAATATTAGGTATTGTTTATAACTGTTGTCAAGCAGATTGTTAATCTAACAATACGCTCGTTCCCGTGTTATTTAAATGGGAAAAATTAAAAGAGAAAAACATTTAAAAATTTCAAAATAAATATTAAATACTTTCATTTTTAGGGGGTTTTCCGCCACCCCTATCCTCCATAAGGAAAGCATTGGAATCAGTTTCGGGCATTAGAAAATCGCACTTTAAAATTAGTTAGAATCACTCTAGATTCGAACTCTGGACCTAAAAGGTTGTATTGGCAAAGGAATGAAGTGCATTTTGGTTATCGTGAACATTCATTTACGTTCCGAATTTGCCGGTAAATCCGTTTTTAATACGAAAAAACGCAACTTTTCAACAATGAGAATTGTCAGTTACCATGGTCGCCTCATTTGAGCGTGCAGCAATATTAAGTGTACTCGCGAGCCCCTCGATGATATTACGTCATTTTGTTTGTTTACTTTTCTGTTCTGTTTACGAAGAAAGAAGTTTAAAAGAACTTAGCATGGTCAGTAAAATTTTATTTATCAGATCGCTTGGAAAAGTTTACGAAGAAAAGGAGCTTAAAAGACCTTAATTTTATTTGTCACATAACTTGGAAAATTAAATTAAAATTATCCTAAAAATCCTAATACAGTTTGATAATAAATAAGAAAGAAAAACCTGTTGATAATTTGTTCAAGAAATAATGGATGATGAAAGCCGAAAAAAAGAAACGACTATATGAAAACGAATAGAGAAAAAATAAGGAAAAACTTCTCAAGCAAAAGAAGAATCGTTATTTTGAAAATTGAGAGCAAATTAACCAAGTAAGAAGAGAAGATTATTCGGAAATTCTGGGTTTTCCTGGGCACCGCTGGATACTTCATTGTAACATCTTTTGTAAATAAAATGTGACTGACAAATTGAATTATTTTTAAAAATCAAAATCAACGTAATGTGACAGCGAAGCGTCACAGTCTCCCTATTAGATTTTTGTTTTTAAACAATTCCGTCAGTTGGCTCAGCTAGAGTGTAGTGAGTGACTCGATGGAATCTTTTGGGAAATTCCTCAGGAGGTGTGGGTGCCATTGAATTCAGTCATCGGTTATATATATTCGCTCTCAACGGGTAAAAGGGTTGATGGGCGTTTGTGGGCTCCACATGTAACAACACGGGCGGCAGGTGGTACTATTAGGCGTGGCCCTGTTTACTCCAAAACTACAATTTAGTCGTTATTCTCCGAGACTCGAGTCAATGCTTAAGCAAGGGCAAAGTTATTCAAAACGCTTAAACTGCAAAAGATTAAAAAACAACTCGCAAAATCTCACCCCAGCCAATCACCGGTCGATCCTTCCACCACTTGTAACCACCCGCCGCGGGCGAAATGATGGGAAGTGGGGTTAAGATACCCAGAAGACGGGAGCGTCAAGGGGCCATCTCTTCTTCCTTTCGGTTGGTTAGCATCCGGTCCTCTTGCGGAATCGTGGGAGGGGCGCGGCGGGGAGGGCTTCGGATGTAGCAGAATCCCCTCCCCTCGCTCATCTTCTCCAAGATCCCTGTTTCCTTGCCCTTCCATGACCCCTCCCTCTGGACCGCGCCCACCTCGCCGGCAGTGGGATGGGAACCCTCTCGCCCGGTATATAAGCGCCTCGCTCAGCCCCTGAAATCGTCTGCAGTCGTTCAGCTCAGAGCCTTCTCTACTCTCCACGTCTCACCAACAAACCCCCGCATCATCATGAAGGTGGTAAGTATTGCAGCTGATCGCTCCTAGCCTTATTCTTCTTCATGGCGCTTCTGCGGCCCATAATCCCCTTTGGGAGCATACGATGCTCAAATCTGGCGCCGGTTTCGCCTCAATTGCACCACTGTTGATCTAATGTTGGTCTTTAAAATAGGAATGAATCATTGGTTGAAAATATTTCCTCTATTCATCATCGAATATCTTGCTAATTATTCCTTCGAGATGAAATATATGTGTTGTTAATTTTAGTACGTATTTCGTTTCAAATGCATACCTTATTATTTGATCAATTTCTGCATCTAATATTTTTATATTTAACAAATACAGCTCCAAAATGAGATATTTTATTTATATATTTCAAAGTTTAACCCTCTCATCTAATTCCAAAGTTACTACGCTTCATTTTCAAAGGCTAATATAATCCGTAAAAAAGAGAGCGTTTACCTGCACGGAATGCTATAACTTATATTGGTTTTAAAATTTACTTGGGACCATTTAGAAATTAATTTTTAGCTATGCTACCATTATGCATAGAAGAAATGTTTTTAGCTTTATTAATTTTTCATGAAATACAAATAAGGATTTCTAGTTATAAAAAAATAATTCGGTTGGAGCTTATCCTCTCTCCTTATCCAATCCACTTAATACATTCGCCCTCATTCTTCGCTCCACAGTTCGCAGTTCTCCTCCTCGCTGTTTGCGCTGCCTCCGCCGCAGTTGTCGACTCCGTCGTCAAGGTAGAGCGCAAGGGTGGAAACTTCGCTTACTCCATCGATGGCGTGGTGCCCCACACCTACATGGCCCCCACCCCCTACGTGGCCCACACTCCCTACGTGGCCCACACTCCTTATGTGGCCCCCGTACCCGTCCATTCCGGAGTGGGACCCGTGGTAGGACCCGTGGGCGGTAAGCCGGTGGTCGCCTACGCCGCCACTCATCCCGCCGGAACCTACCCCGTTCCCGTTGGTGGTTACTATGGATACGGCGCCCCAGTCGCCGCCTACCCGTATGGCGTCCCCATCATGGCTAAGCCTGAGATGGTCGGATAAGCTGAGAGGACTGCACGACCGGCTCCGATCCTCAGGAGGCAGAGGGGAGCGTTCCTCCGCGGTTCCAAACAGCCCCTAACATCGCTTCCCGGTCGGAGTCTCTCTATGACTACGAATACGGATAAACGGAAAGAAGGACGAACAGGATTCCCGAAACCTAGATCATCTCCTCAAATTCCAGTATCCCTTTTAATCATGAAAAACAAGGCTCATTCTCGATCTTACTGGTTCTGAGGAGGCGACCTCTTGTGGACGAGGTTTTCCACTTCGGCTGTTTTTGGTCGCCTCCGAAGAAGCCGTTTGGTCAATAAAAATCTCGATCATTCCCAAATTTTATGGTTTTTATTTTTTTTATTTTAATCCTCTCTTTTCTCTGAAACACCGCAATCTCATAGAAGTATTAACATTAGCATAAAAAAGTTTTTATCTAATCGATTTAGTTCTAAATCAATGCCCGTAGTATACACGCCAAATCACTCTGATTGCTTTTTCAAAACTCGAGGAACTTGTATACCGTCCGAGGGTGTACTTTTTATTAAAATGCGGTTTGCTGCATATCGATAGGTGCGACGATGCTATTCTTATTTGCAACTTGAAGATCATAGAATTCGATCCGCCGATATCTTAGTGGAAATAGCTAATACGGCTTCTCCATTTTCCGTGCATATCTCTCCTTACTTCTTCATTTAAATTGTATAATGTGAAGCGTTACTAAACCGAGAAATCTTATGGGATCGTATTGTCCTCATTTTCCCTCAATTCCGCAAAATGGATGGTAGTTATTGCGACCAAAGAGCAGTATGAGAGATGTCACGGTCGTCACCAGGGGTGAGAAAATGGAGCATGAAAAAAGAGACAAGTCATCTAAATTTTAGATGGAAAATGAGGACTGTCGAAGCATTTTTCCTCAGGCAACAATATCCCTAACGTCGCCATAGAACAGGCATTGGCAACCAGCGGCTCATCAGCCACATGCGGCTTGCTAGCATATGCGGCTCTTAAAAGATTTAAGTTAAACTTTATAAATCAGTTCCCTCCTCTCTATAAAGCGCTTAGAACGTAAAATTACCTAATGGCTTCAATTATCAAAATTTCACGTTTACTTAATACAATGTTCTGAAATTTGTATTTGAATTTCAAAGCATTTACTTATTCATATGTACTGCCGCTCTTCTCATGTTGGGTTTTATGCTGGATTGGTAAAAAGTGGATCTTCATGTTAATACGGTTGGTGACCCCTGTCTTAGCAGGAAGAAACCAAATTGCTGATGGACACATTTTAAAAACTCGGATAATTCTTATAACTTCTGAAATTAATCTATTTTTGTGTGTGAGCGCGTATGATTGCGCGTCACGATATCTCTCCTTTGGCAAAAGTTTGTTGTTTTTTTCTCCCAAGATATGGATTATGCGTATAAATTCCTTTTCGTCCGCCCAAAGATTTGAAAGAGCGACAAAAGCAACGATTGCAAAAATTACACAGCTTCACTTTTTCTCCTGAGCGGCGTCGGAGAGTCCGATGAGTCACATATTTAAAAATTAAATATTGACATGTGTCTTTTATTAATAAAGCGTCTATTTAAAAAAGTTATTCTATCATGAATTATGTTATTACAAGCGTATACTTTCATGCCATATTTTCAAACTCAATGAAAAATCATTTTAGGCTTTTTAATTTAGAAACTGTTCTCTAAAATCGACGTTTATTTTAATGCCATTTATTAAGCCTAGTGGTTTTCGACGTTTGAATTTCTTAAAAAGTGACGTCTACTATCGAGTTTATATTTCCTAGAAATCAAAGAATATCGACGTTTTTTCAAATGCATTTCATTGATTTTTATCTAGAATATTATGTAAATTGAATTGCTTCTAATAACATTTCGCTAATAGTGTATATATAAATATTAGACCTCTGTCTGATATTTTTGTTGACATCGACCACTGACCTGGTACAGCTAATTTTTCGGAATAAATCAGAAAGTTTATTTTACTCGTTAAATCGCCCGACTTATTCACGCAATCTTGACCTTTCGATAACAAAATTAATGCGATGTTAATACAATGCACCTCCAAATGTACATGCCGAAGGAAAAAATCCTTGTAGAGTATCAAACATTGATGAATGTAGGAAAAAGCTCAGAGTTCGAAGTGCGAGAGCACACGGAGGGGGGATTGCGGGTATCACTCCAAAAAATACAAATTTTGCGAGAGTGTTTTTGTGAAAATACTATAGGGGCATCTGGCGATCGGTACTCATTTCTCAGTTTGGGAAAACCTTTCTCACCTTTGAGGGTATCGAAAGAAGACACAAGAGGCGATCTCCGACTTTTGCATAAATGGAGAATGGCAGCTGATCATATCGTGAAGATGACCCAAGGCACGAACGGATTATCAAATTTGGTCGAGGTTACTGACAAAGTGCATTGAACGGATTACATTGTTTCGTACCGGAACCGTGCCTTTGGACCCCGCAGCAGCCAAGTATGGGTCCTTAAAACAATTAAATAAGGGACCTTAAAAAGCCTTGTATAGTGAATCCCGAATGGAGTGTGGCCGCCTGGTATGACAAATGCCGATTTTCTCATCCGTTTTGAATGTTTAAAGCTAAAATATATTATATCTCCATAATATCTATTTCAGTTTCGCACCTAGCTTGTGCATGGAAACGCAATTATTCAACCATTCAATCAAATAATTGATTCGAGAACGAATTTTACGTTCTTAGAAATTAGCGAAATGCTACATATGGAGCGTAGCTCTTTATGACGCAAAGACGTGGACGGTAAGGAAAAAGGAGGTAACATATTTAGAAAGTTTTGAGATGTGGGTATGGAGGAGGGTGATGAAAGCGAAATGGAGATAGAGGAAGAGAATCGAAGAAGTATTGGAAATGGTTGGAGAAGAAAGGACGCTAATAAAGACAATCAGGAAAAGAAAATCAAATTGGATAGGGCAAATATTGAGAAGACAGTTTTTACAAAGGACGATCTTAGAAGGAAATTTGGTGGAAGAAGAGGAAGAGGGAGAAAAAGAATAGGAATATTAGATAATTTAAAACATAAATATAGTACTTATAGAGGTATAAAAGAAGCTTCCGGGGAGAGAGAGAAATGGAGGCAGCCATTCAACTGAAACCTGTCTTCGGACAGCAGAATGATGATGATGATAAGGAGATTAGTGCCAATTGCCGAAATGAAAAGCTCTGAAAATCGGTGGACCAAAAAAAGTTCCAAATCATAACGAAATGACTCAATAAACGTCAAAATCACTCGGAAATCTCTTCTAGTCCTATAAATATTTTTTTAAAGGCGAACGCGGTCCTTTTGTTGCATTTATCATCGCCAATGTCATGAAACTACTTTCCACGAAGAATTTGATATTTTAAAAGAAAAAAGTTCAAACTGATTTCTTTAATTTCTATATTTGCTGTAACGCTCCCAATATTCAGTGTTTATCTAAATTTCGTACAGAAATAATTAAATTATAATATTTACACTTCGTAAACTTATGCTTATTTCTGAAATTTTAATATCCTCTGAAATTAGATCAAAATCGTTCCATGCCATTAAACTATCATTGCGTCCATGAGTCGGGTTTCAGTAACTGTTCCTCCACAAAACGTGAATGACCCGTTAATGTCTCCGTCCGGTATAAAGTAGGTGCCAGTGGCAAAAGATTTGCTTGGTCCAGTTGAGCATATTTAGTTGTGTACAGTTAAGCGTTGCCTTAAATAATTAAATACTACTGCCTGTCGTCCAAGTATATAACAGTGTTCTTTCTTAGAACTTTGCGTACATTGTTAAGAACTGCTTGTGGAAAAATGAAAGAATTTGAATAAGTACAGATAATTATGTAAAAGCAAAGGGAAAATGGCAGAAACAAAGAAAATGGTAAAAAGAGGATTTGAGTAGTGTGTCTAGGGAGATACAGTTTCTGCAAATGGCTAAGCGACCGAATTTCTTAATACAATAAAAGAACAACTACCGGAACCCGATATACATATGAAGATGACGATTAGTAGCGCAAACTATTCTGACCGTTTCAGTGAATATTTATTTAGCCATTAACATGTTTTATACATCCAGAAATAAGTATCTCCCATAAGTACTTATCCTGAAAAAATGCCTTCTTGATAAGAGTAAAATTTTTATTTTAATTATTAATATTAAGTTTTAATAAAAAAACAGTGGAAAATACTGAAAAACCCGGATCACCATCATCGTCATATTGGTTTCGTAAAAATTATTTAGTGGAGTTAATTCATTCAAAATTATTTGTGTGATGAGATTGATCAAGGAGTAATATGATGTAAGATGTCTTCTCAATTAACGATGAGAAAGTTTTTGCATACCTTGATTCAAAAAGGATTTTCAATTTCAAAAATATATTTACTTTCATTATTCCATAGAGGAATAACTTTCAAAAGCAACTTGCATAATAAACTAATCGAACATTCTTCATATCATTATTATCACTTAAGTCATATTATCTCTCTCTTTTAAGACCAGTCCAGGAAAATGTAAACGAACCAAAAACAATTATTAACGGAAGATATTTAAGTGTTTTAAGTTAACTGGTGGAACGGCGCGTCAAAATGACGGGTAGGCATGAATAAATAATTAAATTAAAACTTCCCATTTACCGTTTTCATAAAATTCAAGTGCAATGCACATAATTTCCTTAAAATTCATGTTAGCTGATTGTATCTTCAAACCAAAACTTCCGTTGCTATATAAACAAATCGAAAAAGAAACAAAATTACAAATTGAAATTTAAGTATATTATTTGTTAAAATGCATTCTCGTGTATATATTTTGAAAAGATTAATTCATGTTTTTAAAAGTCGGGATTTTATTTCCAAATGAAAAATAATGCAGCAAAGTTGATGAACATCTTAGCTTCTTTGCGAATAAGTCCGTCAATATGCATTGGGAGACATGCATTAATTCTTACATATAGTATGACTTTGTACATATTATACTTTGACATTAATTAATCCCGTCTTTAAGATATCAGTGTTTAATTTCAAAATGCAAAAAAAAATTAAAATTATATCTATGTATAGAAAAATGGTATGTTATCTTATTAAACCAATATATTTACGCGTATGCTTATGCGGATTGAGACAAAAATGAATATCTCGAGTTAAACATTGCACTCGGTCGCCAAGGAAACATTTTACTAGAACGCTATATTTTGATAAAATATGTAATCAAAACGCAAAATTCGAGCGATTTCGAACCGAAGGTGAAAATCGACGAAAAGAATAAGAAACTTTGTTCATTTTTCTTAAAAAGGTTCCTGTACGAAGATCGTAATTCAGTTACTTCTAATTTCATTTTAAAAAAGAAAATAAGCCTGCGCGCTGAAAAATCGATCTTTACTATTAGGACAGAAAATAATCGGCGAATTGTAATATGATTTTGAAAAATATTTTGCTTTTATTTTACTACGATATGTACGCCTTTTCTCATTGACAAATCGTTCGAAATCGTTGGCAATATCGAAAAAAATTTCTTAAGTTGCACAAACGGAGGTTTTTTTCCTGTGCTAGATGTCAAGTATTGCACAAATGCGATATTCTGAAAAAGAAGAATTGAAATAAGATGGAGTTGAGATAAAAGATCGAGCTCGACTTCAGATGCCCCCTTATATTTTTCATACTTTTTTCGAACTCCTTCTCTGTTCCCGTTGCTCATTTTTCTCTGGAACCCACCCGCACATCCTTTCTCTCCACGTAACGACACTTTAACCTCATAACAGTACACGCAAAAACGCTTCTCTTCCCTTTCCAGACGCGGCAACCATGACGAGCCCTCCCCCCCCCCTCACCTACGCCCGCAGCTACTCCGAGAACCCCGATGAGGCAGATCTATCCTTCCGTTGTCCTGCCCCGCTTCGCTCAGTCCCTCCACATCATCCCCCTCCCTCACAGCCAGCCCCCCGACAATCTGCACGCCGACCTCTCCTCCCTCTCTTTTCTCCGGCTCATCCCATTCTTTTTTGGATGCACGACTTGCGGTCACGCCCGGAAAATACCGTACGCTGATGTGTGTGCTCCCGGGACTATGGAGTATATATATAAGGATGCGGGAGTTCCGGGTTCAGTCTTAAGCATTCCGACGAAGATCACCGGAATAGTTCGTTGTTTGTCTCCGCGCGACTCTTGGAGGAGGACTATAGGAGAAGGGCTGAAGAATCTCTCTCGGGTTGTGCCAAACGTCAGTATGGCGTCGGTAAGGACAATTTTACTTTATCTTGCGGCATTTACTGAAGTTTAACGCATAAATTCATGCGCGGATTTCCCAAAAAGGAATAATTATAACAGACTTTGATAATTGGAGCAAATATCTAATTTTGAACTTGATTGTTACCTCCGTTTTATTTGGAGTTTAATTTTAATATTTCCCAAAAAGGAATAATTATAACAGACTTTGATAATTGGAGCAAATATCTAATTTTGAACTTGATTGTTACCTCCGTTTTATTTGGAGTTTAATTTTAATATCGTGGGTGTGTGAAATTCTTGCTTTCGGCGGAAATATAATTTATAAAAATCTTCAAACATGCCTTTTAAGTTAATTCTATTTAACCGCTAAAAACAGAATTTCTTTTCGAAGAGGTACATTTATTTACACGAGGTGAAATTCCTTTATTTATCTTTAAACTTGGTGACAAACTTTTTTTAGCCTTTTTCAAACTTGATTGAATTCCAAGAGATTACGTGTTATGCATTTGCGTATAAAGCTGAAACTAAATTTAGACATTTGAGAAGGAGAAAACATCCTGTACTTGACCGGGAATCGAACTACTCGAATGTCAAAATTTATTAAATTCGTTGCATTTATTGCACTTATTTATGTAATTGATTGCAATTGATTTACAGAATTAATTCAATCAAAGATAGAGTTGAGAATATGAACTAAAATTTTACTTCCAGAAAAACTTTATAACTTTTTTTTAAAGGCCCAACCAGTATCGATAAGCAACCATGTTCTTAGACATAGCACCATAATTCTGTTTTTATATAGGAATCGATTTTCGAGTACATGTGTAATTACTTTCAGGCGTGGTGGCTACCCCTTTTGCTCTTCTCTGTGTCGACGGCCGAGCTGTTTTCCATTCCGATGGCTGATGTTGGTCGGGCCCTCGGAGGGGCCGGGCCCACGCCTAAGAATGCCATCCACCGCGAACGTTTAGCGCTATACAACCTTTTGGAATCGCCGGTTCGCCCATTTATATTATTATTGCATGCATATTGTCTATTTGTCTTTTCTGTGCTTTTCATCTCTCCGTGTTCGAGGTGTACGCTGTAGGAGGCGTTGACCTCTGCTCTGCGTTTTTCGCAAAAATTTCGCCATGATTAACAGAAAATTTAAGCGTCGTAATTGGAACCGAATAATAATAAATGATACATCAATATTTGTTTGGTAATGAAACAGAGTTATTCAAGAAAATCTAACAAGGATATTCGAGTTCACTTTGAACTTAGAAAATTTTTTGCGCTTTTTTTTAATCGTAGTCCACGAAAACAATCTTCTTAGCAACTAAAGTAAACACGTTCTGCTATAATTACGTCATACGATTAATTTTCTTTATTTGGTGCACAGAATTGGATAATGCACGACGAAGGAATGAATGTGAGCGTATACATTACATTACAATTACTTAACTCGAGGTATCTTAAAAATAATTTTCGATTGTTTCAAGGCAGTGCATCGCTTCTGATATATCGTTTGGTAGTGTTTAGATATTACACTTATTGTTAGCCATGAATATTTTTCTTTTTTGGCACATAATTCGTGAATAACGCCTCTGTTTTGCATGTATGCATGCATGAAGCGCGCATCTTTCCTCTCTTCTTTGCTACACTACTGCAAATTCAATCTGAATTCATCACAATCTGAAATCCAAAAATTTTAAAGATCTGATTACCAGGATGACTTTCCAGTTTATAATATCACTTAAAACATATCGATTTGTAGCTTTTTCAGTAAAATATCTATAGGTATGTAGTCTTAGAAAAATAACGTGCTAGCAGGTTGTCACAGAGGTTCAAAGAGGCCTGGGGCATTTTCAAATTTAAAATAAAAACACATGAAAACAAAATGACAACCATTAGCTAAAGAATAGTTAAATTGTAATTTGTATATTTGTTATTTATAAAATGCTATTCTAGCCTTTTTCATGTAAATGTACCAGTTATTGAAGAAAAATCTAATTTTTGTGCAATTTCACATTTTATATTAAGCATGGTGAGTCTATTCAATGCAAATTAGGACTCCTTTAAACTTCAGGCCCAAACCAAATGGCCCTTCTGGTTCCCCTCTCAGAGGCTCTGCATGTTAATCCTCACATAAACAAAAATTACTGATACAGGATAGACTGAGACAGTAGAAAAAATGTGTAAGGCAGGAGCGTAAAATTATTTAAAAACAGCAACATAAATTATCACAGATATTATTGAATAAAAAACATTTTGATAATGTTTAATATCTATCAGTTATGCCATAACAACCCTCTCATCCACTGTGGAATTAAAGCTAATAAAGGAATGAATTAAATAAATGGCCACCTGTTTAGACTTTTCATCGTCCTCTTCTTTATTCCAAGAGGCATTAATAAGCTACCTTCCTAAGCCATATAAAGGTTAGGTAGAGATTATTCCAATTTTATTCCAGCCATTATCCTAGCTTGATAATTCCTTGGAGAATCCAAGTGGGTAATTTTCTAACTAACTCATGTGAATTATCATATTTATGTTGCTTAGTAACTTAAATGTGCATCTGCTTCACTAAATCATTGAATTGAGATATCTTTATCATCGATTGAATTTCAGCCATGAACTGAGCTTCATAAAGTAATTTTTTGGTTTATTTGTTTTTAATCATTACCATATAATGATCTGTAATTTCAAGTGAAGTTTTTAGTATATTTTCAGGCATTTTCATCCACTGGACCTGATGTATGTTTGACAAGTAATAAAAGTAATTCCATAAAAAGTAGATCCTAGAAACAATAGATAATGGATAGAGCAGAAAATATTTACGCATAATGTTATCCATTAATTGCATCATGGTTTTTCTACTTTTTATTTACTTACATTATAAATAAAATAAGATATGCAAAATAGCTTGTATACAATATAAGACTTTTAATGTCTATAATATTATTAGTTGCTACAGAAGCAAAATACTTCATTAGTAAAATCCTAATACATATCAAAGTTTTATCAGTTATTTGTAATTTATATTCCTAAATTATTTTCTCATATCCAATCCTCAATTTAATAAATATTATTATTTATACAATATAGCTGAAAGACAACTGCCATAAACCTTAAGAAAATTTAAATTTTCCATATGAATTATTTTATGATTGATGATAATAATAATAAAGACAATACTCCAAGTGATACAGCAAATCAGGCATGTCAAACTGACAGTATCCAGGCCACATGCGGCCTGAATGTGAATTTTCGTCTCTACTGAATCAATCAAGATGTTGTATAAATATCTGATTATTGTGAAAAGAAGGCAAGATTTTTTTCTTAGATGTTGAAGTATGATGATAGAAGGCATTTTCTAAATTACTGGTTTTTTTGCAAAACAGACATCAAGTCTTATAAAAAAAGTCAACTTTTCCTAACTCTGGCCCTAGTTAAACAACTGTGATCCTAATGTGGTCCTTCCATAACATCCATTCCCTTAGTGCAACTCTGATGCCTCTTTGAGTTTGATATGCTTGCCTTAAATATCTTTAAGTAATAATTTATACCCTATCCTAATCTTAGAGGATTTTATTCAATAATTTTTTAAGCTAATTCATAGCTGCCTTATTTCTAAAAACCTACTTCAACTGTTCATTTTAACTAGGGGCAAGGATATATTCAAGATTCAGAAATTCGTCCAATATCTCAGTACATTCCTCTTAAAATGGAATTACCACAGCAGGATGCATCAGCAAGCAACAAGGAGCTTCCGTTTGCCCCAGCTGTCTTTGCCCCAGGACTTCAATTATTACCACCAAAGCCAATCAGAGCTCCTTATGCCACAGAACAATTCCTGCCAACTGTGAATCACCATCAAATTTATCCATATCAACCACTAGCAGTATATGCACCAGCATTCCCTTTTGTGTACAAACCTCTGATTCCAGAAGAAGACTCATAGACTGTGATGTTTTTACATGTCACCAATTCTGATGTTTCAAAGTATAAAATATAATTAATAAACAAGCACTGGTTAAAAAAAATAAAGAAGGCTGAAATTCAGTGCTAATTTAGGTACAAAATGAAGACGCTTAATGAACATGACTAATTGATACATTTAGTTTCGAAAGGTTAAAGTTTTTCTATGCAATGTGCTTATTACTAATGATAGTCTTATTCTCTTAGGGAAACATTTGCATGAATATTGCATATAGTAATCATCCCCCTAGAGCAGGGAATATATACTTACACAGATTAGTCTGAAGTATATATTAAAGATAGAAGGAGATATAATGCATCTAGTAAAATATTCAAAGTTTTTTACCTGAGAAAAGTTTCAGATGAATTCTGTAGACAAATATTGGAAAGACTATTATGAATGTTTTTGTTTGCATTATATTTGCAGTTTCATACTTCACTAATCTACAGCTTTCATACAGCTTTTAAGTGTATCTTAAGTTGTGATTACTACTTATACATATTCCATTTTTAACTTGTATTTAACAAATTATTTCATCATAAAATTCTGATTGTGTACCTATCTATTTTAGTGAATAAATTTATTCATAAAGGTTTCAATTTACGAAACAAAGGTTCTTTTACAATTGCCGCAAGTCTTTCTTTATTGGTAGATGTGATAAGTTTATATGTAAACCTGAAAATGAAAATAAATTCAACAAAAATGTGGCACAACAATTTACTTCTTGTGCATAAAATGTTTTCAGTACTTTTTGTTTTTTTTTCTTTTATTTTGTTTTAACCCATTGAAATTCTGAATTGTTAATCCTTAAAAGGGCTAATTGAGTTTAATTCTTCTCAAAAGTTATATGAAACATTACTCCAGTTTATTTGTTTTTACGTCTATGAAAGTAGAAGTAGAATACAGCAAGCAAAATGCCAAATTCTCTCTGCTTCAGTACAATCAGGATCCATCTTAAAGGGTTTTAATGTTCCCTAGAAAATGAAATGTTTGCCTGGAAATGAGAAATATGTGAAATCATGATAAATGTATTCTTAACAATGAAGTATTTGGAGCAGAAACTTGTGAAAACATTGCAAAAATGTAAATAAATTCAAATGAGACAACACAACAATGATTTTTTGTGAGATAATTTCATTTGAAATTTACCATGCAATGTCTACACATTAGTTCAAAAAGCATACCATGATGACTAGGTCTTGCTAAACCCCAAATAACTTTTGAGCTATTATTTATTTATTATTATTATTTATAATGCCAAGAATACTGATGTGTTGTTATAACAACCAAGGTATTAACAACTGTGAGTAAGACAGGTGACTACATGCTCAACATCATACTGGCTAGAGCCATCTAGTAGCACAAGACAAAATAAATGAAGCAAGGGTTTGTCACCAATGCAGGGTTAGCATACAATTAGTTAATGTGTATTCACCAATACATACATTGCACCATATGTCCGTATGTACTGTACACTGACACAACATACTGCGTCAGACCAGATTCTGTGGCATGTTGACATTCACGCTGTTACCATGCTCTGTATGGTTGGCCATCTTGAATGCTTAGATTTTGCTTGTTCATTTATATTTTAAACAATTTGAGTGGTATTTTTAGCTTACTTTTCCAAAAAATGGAAAGCAGTCTTATGAGATCGTCTCACTGTCTGTGTGTGTGTGTATGTCTGTGTTTGTGTATGTGTATCCCCCACTAACCTCTTCTTCATGAATGAAGCTTGGTGTAAGGCTAGTGCTCTCAGAGATTACCTCCAGGCCATAATTTATATTCAGAATTTAAAGGTCCCGAGTTCGATTCCAGGTGAGTTCTTTCCCCATTTCATTTACATGGTTAATCTAAAATCCGTCGTGCAGAGAGTTTTTCTTTTGCATTTTAAAAATTTTTAGAAGTATGATATCAGAGTGGGATTTGTACTGTTCTAAGGGGAAAAAAGTGAAGATTCTTATTCTTATCTCACAATTTTGATTTTTGAATGTATTTGTTTGAATTTCTCTCGAAAACTTTCATTTCAGCGTGTGAAAGCCATTTTTTTTATTTGTTGCTATGGTGATGATTATTGCCAAACTCAGCTGGAGTAGAGCTGAGAGCACAATCCAGTCGTGTTTCGATCCATAGCTATCGAGATAACAATCGACCTTTAGGTCGATTCATACCTATCGGAATTGTGGCAAAAAATACGAATACTACATATTGTTGTCAGTTACCATACCAACTCTGTAAACAAAATGGCACTTCTTCTTGAGTAATTCTCATGGCATATTTGGTGAAAAAATTTTGTTTTTGATTTTTGTTGGTCTTGAATTTTTATATATTAAAACTGTATTGAAAGGAAAGTAGGTGGGTTAGTTCTTTCCAGAACTACTTGTTAATCATAATTAGAGATAAGAGAATCTAATGCAATCTAATTTTAGGGTACCTCTGCACTGGCCAAAAGATGATTCATTAATTCACAGTAATATTTTTAGGTGTACATACCTACATAAAATCCCATCTTTATGAACATAATGTTTTTTTTCCATTTAAATGAGTCGTACTCTGTAACTTTTTTGCTAAACCTAAGGTAAACGATCATGAAAACATCACCCCACACTCTCTTTAATTATATATATATATATATTGAAGTATCCTTCATCTAATGCTTTTATGTTAAGCAATTTTTTTATTTTAAGTGTCTGGTTAATTTTTTTATTCAGTTGATCTGAAACCAGTTTGAATTCATTAATTGAGGTGGAATTAATTTCAATGGGTCAATAAAAGTTCCCTGCATACACTATTTAAAGTGCATCAATTAAATTTATTTATTTTCTACTTATCTAATAAAAAAAATTGCCATTCTTCATTAGGAATTTTATTTATTTATTCATTTTTAATTGAATTATTGAATTTATTATTTTAAATATTATGATTACAATTTGTCCATTTTTCTTTTATTGTTGAATTAAATCAAAATTTGGTTCTTTTCTGTCTCACGACAATGACAGGGACCAAACAGGCTAAAATTCAGACACAAGCACTCAACTCAATCGTACAGATCTCTAAAAATTTTTTGAATGAGGAAAGAATTCTAAATGTATACATTTCAAGAGCGAAGCTTTTATCATCAATAGATGATAGTGAATGAAGGGAGGGCCTGTCGTTGCCATGAGATGCATAAACCAACAGATGTGTATGAGATATCAACTTGTGAAACAAATTTTTCCCTAAACTTGATATATTTTGCTTTTTGAGTATGAGCACATGTATGATTGTTTGAAGTAGTCTGTTTGGTCCCTGTCATTGTCATTAGACACATAAACCACCAGATGTGTTTGAGGTATCAAGTCCCTTGCGTGAAACAAATTTTTCTGTAAACTTGATATTTTAATTGTTTCCTCTAAATATTTTTACTTGAGATTTGTATGGTTTAGGAGTTTGTTGTAAATTTTCAATTTTTTGCTGCAGTCTCCTTTCTCCCATATTGGATTATCTCCATATAATAATACACAAGTATTGTTTGGTTGGAATGCTGCGTTGGGTGCAATGTCATGCTGTAAGATGGCAGGTCGATCGACTGTAAGAAAAAGACAAAGAAAGATAGATGGAGACAAAGAAATCAATCAGAGAAAAATTAAAACCAAAGTCGAAATTTGAAAGAATATCTAAAATTTATCTATTCTATATTGATTTTAAATATGATATTTTAATTGATCATGGAAACAATCTTCCTAGTGACTAATATAATAAACAAGTCTTGTATATTTAGTGGGAACATGAAAGTTGATAGCTTCAAGTAGTTTTGTACAGTCAGTAGAGTTGTTGAGAAATTTATAAAAGAATTGGAGGTCAGCAATGGTGTGTCTGTTAGATATTTGACTAAACTTAAAGAGAAATGGAGGTTATCATAGTTTATTTGTTCTAAGAAATTACTTAATTTGAAGTTGATGTACCTAAGGAGCTTCTGCTGTATCCATTCAAGTGATTTACAGTGAGTCAGATAATGAGGGGATCATACTGGTGCGACATACTCAAGTATGGATTGGACAAGTGAGCAGTAAAGGTTTTTAATGACAAAGATATACCTCAAGGCATTGGTATTTCTAATACCGAAACCTAACATTTTTAATACCTTTGAGCATATAAAATTAATGTGATTAGTATAACCTAACTTGCAGTTAAAGAGAACACACCATTTGTAAAATTTATCTAAATAAGATTGAATCCTAATTGCATCTACAGAATTGGAAACATATATATATATATATATATATATATATAAACTTAAGGAAAAGAAAAGGTAGTGATTAGGGTGGCAACAAGGTGTTGAGGGAAGCCCAGCGGACACTTACCAAGTTGGCAGGCTGCTGGGGGCGTCGAAGAGACACGTGTGTATATGTATGTGTATATATATATATTTTTTTTCAGATCATCTGCAAAAATGAGGATGTTAACATCTTGAAAGACATTAGTGATGTCATTAACAAATAGGATATAAAGAAGAGGCCTCTGAGGAACACCATAACTGCCAGTAAATGTAAAAGACATTTCTGTTTTGATTTTAACAGCAAAATTTCACTTAAACAGGTATTCCTTGAACCAATTCAGAAGGTTCCCATAAAATTCTAGGGCATTCAGTTTTGCAAGCAGTATATAATGATAGATTTTGTCAAAGGCCTTGCTAAAATCTGTCTAGATTACATCAACATAGTAAATTGACTCAATGGCTTTAATAATATAATTTTCGAGGGTTAGCAGGTTGGCTAGAGTTGACCAGCCAGGGACAAAACCATGCTGATTTGGAATGATTATATTCTGGAGGAGAGGGAAAGCTTTGTTTAACACAATGCTTTCAAATACTCTGGGAATAATTGATTGGATACAGATGGGTCTATAGTTACAAACATTGTGTCTTTCACCAGATTTATAGATAGGTGACTAAGTTTTCAAAACCCAGGGAATTTTCCTGAAGACAAAGAGAGTTTAAAAATTACTAATAGTGGATAAGATGATAGTGGCATAGCACAGTACTTAAGCAGAGATGATGGGATCTGGCCTGGGTCTGAGGATTTTTTGTTATCAAGGGTAATGAGTTTGTTTGTGATGTCATCAGCTGAGATTGTTGAGATTAACATTATTAACATATTCAAAAGTAGGAGTTAAGAGGAAGGGTTTGTTTCGTAAATTGAGGCAACGAATTTGGCAAAGAGATTAGCAATGCCTCTATTGGACTCGCTATGTTTATTATTGAGGGTCATGTTACCAAGAATACCACTTGTTTTTCTGAGGGAGTAGGTGTAATTCCAGAAATGCTTAATATGATGTGATACTGAGTTTTCAACTTCATGAATAAATCCTTTATAACTGTGCTTAGAATGCCATTTGACCTCGGTTCGCAGCCTAGAAAAGGAAACATAGTCATGTATTGAATTGCTTATTTTATATGTTTTATGTGCTAATTTCTTTTGCTTCAGCAGATTAATCATTTCTATATTATACCAGTTAGGATAAGTGCTTGACCATAAGCATTTCTTGGGGACATAATTTTCTATTGATATATGTAGAATTGAATAAAATTTGTCTACTATCTGATCTAGGTTGTTTATCGTATGCAAAAAAACCCAATCTTGACATAATAGGAACATATAAATTTCATTATATTAGCTTTAGAAAATTCATATAAAAGAGTATAATTCACATTATTATCACATTGGAATGGAATTTCTTCCCTTGAACCTGAGGTATGTGTATATAGTAGATACCTATGTAGGTCTAACAATATAAAAATCTTTTCACTCCCTTACCAAGACCCTGGTGTGGATTTATTATCTGTAAAAATTAATCTTATTTAGCCATTTTCCCCATCTTCTTTCACATTACTTCCAAATTGTAGGAAATGCTGCAATGGGCAGATGTAATACCAAGTGCATCGTCATATAGCATGATTCTATCAAGTTAGGCAAATGCCACATCATCCTGCTGTAGTATGATTCCTAATGTTGGAAAATGTCTCATCATCCAGTGAGAGTGTGATTCTATTAAGATTCCCAACAGATATATAGTTCAAAAAACACTACTTTATTTTTACCCTTAGTTATATATCTTGAAATGGATGATACTCAGCACCGACAAAGTGGTAAATTGTGAGAGAAAGGCTATAGAGAGAATCTAAAACAACAAAACATGTGACTAAATGATGAAGGTTGTATGCCAAGATACATAACAAAATATATCACTAAAAAACGTTAAAAAATTAAAACCAAAAAATATTTTACTAAAAAATATAATGAAAATATGAGTCAAACTTGGAACCTATCCTAAATTTTGTAGCTTTGGTAGTTTATGCTAGCATAGCCTTTCTATTGTTATTTCTATAAAAATGTTTTTTAAAAATTAAAACAGTAAATTTTAATATTAAAGTTTTTTCCCTCCTCTTTATGAATCCGTCAAATAACTTTTTTCTATAAAAAGCAAAGTGAAGAGAACAAGGGAAAGGGGGAGAGGCAATGGAAGGAGGGAGAATGGGGATGAGAAAGTGAGAATGAGATGGAAAAAGAGTGAGAGGCAGAATGGGAATGAGAGTGAATGGGTAGGGAGATGAAGATTGAAATTTTGCATAAACATTATTTTTAATTAGGTTATTTAAGTTACTGTTCATTTCAATGAAAGTTTTTATTTTACAAATAATTATTGTACATTTAAAATTCAAGCAAAAAAGAAAAATACATAAATTTGATGTCCCGTCAATTTTGGCGGGTATGTATGCTAGCTTTTCCATAAAATTGTATTAATCTATTCAATTTTGGATATGATGGATCAATGCTGAACATTTCCGCAACTATTTTTGACCCGATCGATGAAGACTTAAGAATCATTACACTGTTTTTCCGCTTGCCAAAATTTTGAGACTTTGAAATCCCTTGGAAATACTGCATGTGACACCGTTTGATTCATTGTTGATTTATCAAATTATTGCCCAAAACAAGATTAAAACATTCCACCAACTAATCAAATTTGACTCCTAGGGAGTCGTTTACTTGGGTGTAAATCTGCTAATTTGTTAATTATTTTAATATTATATGCAAATAATATTTTATTATTAGATACTTTACACAGTAGATGTGTCATGTAAAAAGTTATTTATTAAAATAAATTTCGAATTCTAAATCCTGATAAACATCGTACTTGAATTTGAATGCCCAGCCGATCGTACTTTGCGTAGCACTTTGCCCGGTGTCAATTCGCGTAACTAACCATTTCGAGGGTACTATTTTGACAGTAGAGAAACGTAACCTGTCGTACGTTTGATTTTTAAGTTTTTTGTACCTATGTTAATTTTGGTCTCACCCAAAGAAGACCTTTCAAAATCCCGTAACTTTTACAGGTGATATCTTATCGGTGCTTCAAGTGTAGTTCTACCGCAGATTGATAATTATGCTGAGCTTAAACGCGTTGGTGTGATATGTTAATTCGTGATGGCAGAGAAGAAAAAGAGAGGGTCATTATCTTTAGAAAGACGGATCCAGGTAATTAAAGAAAGTGAAAAGGGAACTTCTCATAGAAATCTAGCATTACAATTTAACTGCGGTAAAACACAAATTGCCACCATATTACTACAGAAGGAAGAATTATTGCGGGAATGGGAAGCAGTAGGAAAGAGGGATTGCTTTCTTAAGAGGAAAACGCCTATTGGAAAAGTCTATAACAAGTTAGTGTGGCCGGATGCTACGGTTAAAGAGTTCGGACAAACAAAGGAAGTGAAAGAATTATCTTGGCCAACAGTGAAAATAAACAATTTAGTATGGGCATGGTTAAGAGATGCCAATGCTAGATGCATCCCTATTAGTGGTCCTATTATCAAAGCGAAAGCTACGGAATATGCACGGGGACTTAACATCTCCTCATTCAGTGCTAGTGACGAATGGCTGGATAGTTTCAGAAAGCGACATAACATTATATCTATGACAGCATATGGTGGCAGTGGAAGCTTGGATTCAAACGTAGTTGTGGAGTGGAATATTCAAGCACTACCTACTGTGGAGGAGTACGATCCGCGAAATATTTATAATGTGGACGAAACAGGATTGTTTTTTAAAGAATTTCCGGGTAAATCACTTTTAAAAAAGACAAATGAATACACAGGAGTAAATTTCGCAAAAGAACGTTTTACAGTATGCTTGTGTTGCAATGCTGTCGGTGATAAAGAGCCACTCTTGGTTGTGTCCAGTTCTCTGCGGCCTAGAAATTCAAATGGTGTTGACATTTCAAGATTAGGAATTCAGTGGAGAGCAAATAGGAGAGCTTGGATGACTGCGAACATTTTTCAAGAATGGTTGGATAATCTAAACGAAAAAATGATTCGTCAAAATCGCAAAATTCTTCTTTTTATGGACCATGCTTCCTGTCACCCTAATAATTTGTCTTTGTCCAATATTAAGTTACAGTTTATTTCTTCAGACAGCCCAATTTTTTTACAACCACTCGAGGAGGGTATTACAGAGTCATTTAAAATACTATACAGGAAGAATTTAATGAGAAATATTCTTGCCAGGATGAACGACAAAGATCAGGTTACATCAAAAAATGTAAATATGACATCAATTATAAAATGGTTGCATACTGCGTGGGAAGAGGTTAAAGCTGAAACTATAAGCAAGTGCTTCATGATGTGTGGTATTGCAGGGAAAATGTCACATGTGAATATTATGTGGGAAACGAATGAGTCCTCTGAATTGAAGGATTTATGTAAAGCAGCTGGAATAAGTGAAACAATATTTGATGAAAAAATCCAGTGTTGTCAGGATTTTGGTGATGAATGGGATCAGAATACTGATGAAAATGTTTATAGTGTTGCATCTTCACCTAATACTGTAGGATTAGATGTTATGAAAGAATTTGAGGAAGCAAATGGTGAGTCAGTTGTACCATATTCTCTCCATGAATCTCTCACAGCAATAGATCGCCTCAGGGCAATGTTTGCAAATATAAATTCGGAGGGAAACTTTACTCATGTGTTTGATAGTTTGCAGTTAATTGAACAGACAATAGAAGAGATCATCATCAAGGAGAAAATGAGTCACTTTTAAACTAGTCAAGAGTGAACAGTATTATAATTATTTTGATATATCGATCTTTATTTTCTTTTTGATTTATTCTAGAAGGTAATTATTTAAGTTAGCAAAATAATGACGTGGCCTCTTTTATTATTTTTTCATTACTCGTAGTGATCATGATGTTCTGCAAAATTTATTATAAAAGCCAAATTTCATTCCATGTCTCCTTGTTTCATCTTGAGCATGGTTTTTATTTCATAATTAATCTTATTTTGGTTATGGAAGAAATTTTGCAGTTCAGAATAAGAACAGTTAATTTTGCAGATGTCTCATATGTTGTCAAGTGGTTATTTTTCATCATCTTGCAACTAATATATGTTGTTCTTTATCAGAAAAGTGTCAATCTTGGTGAAATTAGTGTTCCTGGAGAACACTTTTGTTTTTTGGAATTTTTTTAGGTTATACTAAATTAATCCATGCATTACATGTCATGAATTCAGGCAACTCAATACTAAAACTATATTTAATTTTTTCAATTCTGTAGGTATTTTTATATTTGATCAATATCATGGGATCTAGGAGGTATTATTTCAAGCTTTAATAGAACAAGTTGTAAACTTGTATTTCATATGCGATTTATATTTATTTTTCTTCATTTTAGTTTACTTGATATAAAATTTGAAGCATTTAACAGTAGTTCTAATAAGCACTGAGATTTCAGTTTTCAGAATACAGGACAACACCTCTTTGTGCTCTCTGTGGAACTTAGAATCCAGTAGTTGGGGAATTTTAGTATTTATGCTTGCTCAACTAATGATACAAAATAAATAACATATACATTAAATATATCAAGAGATGTACTTTAGTGACATTCCCTCGATGATAGAGCAAGGCAATTAAATATGAGACAGACCCATACATATGGAATGACTGGCAATTCCAATAGTAATGAAGTAAATATGATTTCAATATTTCAAAACAACCGAAGTTTATGTATATAAATATCTTTAGTTAACCAGCATTATTATTAAATGTAAAAAATGGTGGATTTATAATTTTATCTTAATTATCATTAGTTAAATCTGCTTGTAACGCCATGTCTAGATAAATGTTTTAATTTTTGCTATATTTATCCAAGGCCATACATTTTCTGTTGTCTCACAGATAGCACATACTAGGACAAATGTGTCACACTCGAAGTTAAGCTGTTGTTAACATGAAAATCTTGATTTCTTTCTTCAAGTCGATTTTGGTTTTAAAACTATATTTGACTTTAAATTGAGGGAAATACCATTATTGTCATGAAACAAAGATAAAATCTTGAAAAATGAAAAAAATATTACAGGAATCAAGACTATCCTGTTTAATTGAACATTTTATCAGAATTTTATCAATATTGCATGGCATCTGAATTGTTTTGCTGTCACAGAGAATTGAGGAATTAAAAAATGCCTAGATTAACTTTGCAAGTTAAAGGCCTAAAAATTGAAGTACTTTATAAAATTATTAGTGAAAAGGTGCTATGTCAATGCAAGTAAACTGGAGCTCACTAGTTCCTGATAATAGTAATAATATTCCAAAATTGGAATTGGAAATAGAATTGCCAAATTCTATGACTACAATTTTGTAGTCATAGAATTTGCCCTGTTGTGTTTACTAAATTCATTTCTATTGAATAAGTAACTTTAATTATCAATTCTATTCACCTTTTGGTATATTTTGCCATGATAATTTCTGCTTTAAGATTAAAAATTGGATAGGTTCAGCTATATTTACTTTCAAAAATATATTCATACCTTAAATCTTTTGACCCCTTGATTTCATTTTTACAGTCTTTGTTAACATACATCGGTTTCAAACTTAATGTGATATCCAAGCAGAATATTAATATTGAGGTGGCCAAATTTAAAAATAAAAATGATAAAATTAAATTTGCCAAAATTTATGTAAAACAGAAATTCTGTGATAGGAATTCGTTTTATTTCTTAAATCTATCAGTCAAAAACTAGAGCATTTGAGGAGTTACAGAGAAAGATCAAGAGCATTATACAAGCTTGTTAAGACTGATTATATGATAAACTAAGTCATCACATTGGCAACATATTTTGATAGATAACAATCTTAAAATGTTGTTTGGTTATACATTCACACAAATGAATGCTCAGGGACTTGAGTCATAAACAGCTGTACAGAAATGGATTTGAAACAGAAGTAGATGTTTAAGAATTAAACTGGTATAAAACAGTATTGTGTAAAAATTCCTGTTGCAGTTATTTTATTGGAGAATTATAGCCTAACCTCTTAATTGAACAGACTTAAATAAGTGAGAATTAACTCTCCTAGTAATATGTTGGGTAAACTGGATGTCCATTTCAGTTATAAAGAAGCCATCTTTGATTGCAATTTACCTATCTTCATTTCTAATCATAATCAAAGGTTGATGAATTGCTGCCAAATGAAGGTGCTTTGAAGCTGAAATTTTTGTTTACCTTTCTGGCTACGGGAAGTTATCAGTATTATCTACTGGATTTCTATCATAGAATGAGATCTTTAATCCATTTTTGAGACAAATAATTTGTGCTGTGTAAATAATTTTTTTAGTGTATATCATGATTCTTAATTATTTGATAGTTGGCATTTTACAATTTAAGTTAAAGCTATTGCAGAAGAAATATATTGTGCAATGACACTATTAAATAGCCTCAAAGTATTTTGTCCATATTTATGCTGAGTATGGTATTAGATACAAAAATATTAATTTTAGACCGTATAACTTACAAACTTGGCTATATGTAAAAATAATATAAATTCTATCAGCATTTTTATATTCACATATCTACTGCTTTGTGCAAAGGATCTTTGGAAATGACTATCTTGTCAATTTTTGATAAAATATTTACTAAATTTCAGTCTATGTATGTGAAATGTAATATATAAAAATATGCTAATTACAATTTAAAGTCTCTAAATTAACGACTGCTGAAGAAAAGACTTGTACTTTTTAAAATTCCTTATTTAGCTTCAAAATCTATTATTGACATGAATGTTTAATAGCTCATGAGAGTTGATATTTTCAATGAATAATGGAAAAAATTCTTAATTATTTATCCTAGTAGACTGCATTCAACAAATGAAACTAAATAGAATGTAATTTGTTAAAGAAAATAGCTTAGTCTATTTTAAGGTTTGTTTATGAAATTCAATTATTTGTGACATTGTGTGTGCACAAATTTAGTGACAAATCTAGCATTTATGTCATCCAATATTTCCTTAGTATGAATTTTATTCTCATAAAATGTTGGAATATGTTTCATTCATAGATATGCATTAAATATCTTTTATGCTTAATGTCTGTGTATGTCAAATTTAGATGGATTATTTTATGTAAGATTTGATGGCATATAGAATTGTAGTGTATGTTGCAAATGTTTAAATTATTTGAATTAAATGTGATAAACATGAATTAGAATTATTACAGATATTGTCTATGTTTAAATATAATTGTTCTATGGTCATTGTTATACAAACATTTAGTTTGTTAGAATATGCTACTATTTATTAATTTATGTAATATTAAAATTGTGAGACTCCTCTGTAATGGTTCCTAAAATTTCTCCAAAAATGGAAGTTTTTGTTTAAAAAAAAAGCTAGTCACCATTATTCTCATGTTTAGCTGGCTATTCTAGTTGATCCATAGTGTCCGATTCTTATTTTAAGACATACTTTACAATGTATATAGAAGAAGTTCAATACTTGCCTAGAATTTATAGTATTTCATCTTTAAGAGGAAAGTACCTACACATATGTAGCAATTACTATGGTAGGATGTATTGTATCCCATTATTTAAGAAAATTATTGTAAACCTATTTTTAAGGTTATGCTTATGTGTGTATAATGTGTCCAGTTCAAAACCATCCAATATATTGTTATTTCAGATCTGTTACTTCTACACTCAAGTAGTTGATGCATATACATATATACTTTAGCAGTTCGCCATGCAACTTATAGAAATGTTCTTTTACTTGAGAAATAATGGTAGTTTTAACCTTATAACTATCTATTACCAAGAATTCGTGTGATTAGGATGGTGATCAACTGTGTTCTAGTATTCTTTTCATATATAGTTATTAAGGCAAATGTTTGCTTAAATGCATATCTATTTTACAGCTAGTTCTACTATCATAACTTTGTGCATTTACGAAAAAGTATTTAAAGAAGCCAGGAATGGATATTTTCTTACAAGAAAAATCATATCCTTATTCAGGATGTACCAATTGCAGTATTAATAGTCTTAAGATGCTTGTGTTCAGAATATTTGTTGGAATATTATTTATTTAAAATAAATTGGCTAATACAAGCATAACAGCTTTAGTAATTGAGATTTCTTTGCTAGGCAACAAATTAGTCAGTAGTTTGCCAAAAATATGTATCTATATAGTGAGTGTTAATAACATTGTCATTGTATGGGTTCATACAAATATTTTGGTTTCTCTGATTCCATTATATATGTTATTGGTTGTACCATATAACATCATATCAGTAAGGCTTAGCCTTTGACACTATTTTTCAAAATAAAGTTCTGCATAGTTGATTTGTTGAAAGGTGTTTTTTTCTTACCCTTAGAATAGTTTAGATATTTATCTTGCTCAAAGTCATTTAGTATCATACATTTTAATTTACAACTATGCCTTGATTAACGTATGTTCATTCTATGCAAACTTAATTAAACATACTTTGTTCTGGAGGCCAATTTTTTTAATTTATATTTTTTAAAATAGGAACAGGTTGAGAAAACGGAAGCTGAGAATAAAGTTTATGAATATTCAAACTTTTTTATTGTGTTTAAGTGATAATTCAAATATTTTGCATGCTTGCCATATGTTTCTATATACAGTCAAACCCTGATTTAGAACCTCCTTATATAGGGCCACCCCTGCATACTGATAATGAATCGTTGTGAACAGAACTTCCGTCTCATTATTACATAGAGCAAGCATATACCTCGATTTGCAGCCACCCCTGCTTTAATGCCAATGTCAGTGATGGACATACAGTAGTGCTAAGTCGGGGTTTGACTATACTGCATTTCCATTCACGAATCAATTTTTTCTGTGGAAGGTGGACCGAAATGATGTGCTGCTACTACCGTGCGTTTTTTGTATATTGAATCGCCTGCAGCTTATAACTAATAGCGTAGGCATATCTTTTCACTTTTGTAGCCATTGCGATCTCGATACACACAACGTTATTTATCCTAGATACGTATAAAATATTTATGGTATCTACTAGAATTCTGCTGTTCCTTGGCATTAATCGTGCTAGTCAATGGGCTCATTAGGAACTAAAACATCGCAAACATGCTGAAATTGTAATCGCTGTGAGTGGACATGTAGGTATTAAAGAGCAATAATGAAAATGCATCCTCAGAATTCACGTTGCATAAGATATTACTGTATATATTATTATTTTTCACTATTAATTCTTAATGATGAATATTTTATTGTTTTTGCCACTAAGGACTGCCAATCATTCTATTTTGGGGATGAGTATGCTTGTTAGTGTCAGTATTGAGAATATTAATAATCTTACCTTTGGCGTAGAAGACAAAGGCTGATTTTGGGGGTCATTTTTATGGGAAAAAATGCGTCTTATATGCCGAGAAATATAGTATATATACAGGGTGTAACAAAAGTTTGTTCTCATAGGAAAAATAAATTTTATTTATATTATTTCTTCAAATGTTCAAATTGAGCTTCTTGTACATTCATACACATCTATCCGCATTCTTAGACTGGTGATGGTGCTGTGTTCTACCTTCTCTTGTGGTGTATACTCACTCACTTTTAATGGAAAGGGCATATCTGAAAAAAAAATAAAATTTATTTTTCTCTGTGAGAATGAACTTTTGTTACATCCTATATATTTGCATTCAAGAGAATTTTGAAAATTCTTTTACTGCTTGTATCAGTGTTATATGTAAAACTCCTGTATCTATAAAAATGGAAAAAAAGATGAGTATTTCAAGCAGCAGGAGTTCCTTTTTTGTTGTGGTATCTGAAAGTAAGTTCATAAAAGCAGCATCAAACCGAAAATCTTTTGCTCCAGTTCTCACAATGCACAAACTTTGTTTGTTTGTTGTAGAAGCTAAGTGTGGTTGGTCATAACAATCTCCAAGAGAAGATACTTATGTTAAATTATATCAGAATTGTTTAAAATACAATTAAAATTTATTGAAGTTGTGGCTTTTCCTGCATTTGCTGGAACACATTTCTATACCTTAAATTATATTAACTGTTTGTATATTGCAATTTTAAATAACCCAACTGCCTTAAGGAACCCATCCTTTTCATTAATCAAGGCATGTGGTTGCATTTACTTTTCTAACCCTTATATAATAATTCTTGTGTGAATTTAGGAAATGAGCATTTACAAGAAAATTGTTTTTATTCAATTCTGTTAAGTGGTAATGTTCATTTCTATGAAATATAGAATATAAAATTGTGTCCTATTAATTTAATCCAATTGTATCGTAAGATTTTTACATTTTCTGAGCTTTATAACTCGTGAATTTTTTACAGTGGCATCACTTAACATTTTGAGTGATTAATAGGTGGTTGATTCACTTTCCCTTAATATTTTATGAAGCGAGTTGTTTCATGAACACTTTTCTCCCTGAAGAGCATATCTGTTGGCTTTGTCTGCTTGACTTAAAAATCCAATATTGACAATGTTAAACTTAATTATCTTACAAATTATGATACTCTGAGCTTACCAATCATTACAAATACTAACAGATGAGTAAAAATCTATATGTATTATAATTGAGTGTAAATGGGGCAAATGGATATTGTTGCATAAAAGTTTTGATTCAAGTTCACAAATACCTTTCAAGTGTAAGGATTAAGATTGTTTTTTAATTAGCATAATTGTTGAATCTATAATGTTGCAGGAAAAACGTGTGACAATACCATTTTGACACATCAAATCATGACATTCACTATCCTGCTTACAGAGTTTAAATAAAATAAACCAACCTTACAGTTGAAATCAACTTGACAAGCTGTGTCACTAATAGCAATAAAAAAGGCTAGGAATACCAAATGTCATTATTGGTGACTCATAAGTAGTAAGATTCTAAAAAAAGAACTGCTATGGGACCAAAATGTGCATCTAGTTTTCCTAGCCTTTTTATTTGCATTGGAGATACATAGTTTGTCAGTTCCTTCTCACATGGATGACCTGCTAACAGGATCAGATTTAGTGGTATGCAAAACATGCATGTGTGTTGGGCCAAGAGGATAAGGGGGTCCACAGTAGGCCAACCCTCTTGTCTTGCTGCAAAGATCCAAAACCTTGCAATAAATTTACAATTTGGGTGGAATATCTTGCAGTAATCTGTTACTTATTTAAAATTTGGGTGGAATACCTTGCATTACGCTGCTACTAGTTACAAATTTATGATATGGGTAGAACCTAAACATTCTGTGCATAGGGTCCATGGGTCTTCTAATCCAACTGCCTGCTGGTTGTGCTTGCCATCCTGGGGGTAAAATGATTTCCCCATTTCACAGGAAATCCACTGAATATCCTGGGAATTTCCACTATATCATAAAGAGAATTTTGCTCTCTAGCCTTTATCATCCGTGCAGTTCCTAAAGGAACCACTTAGACTACTATTTCCAAGTGACTTATTTTCACTTCTAATGCAATAATAAAGAAGAAATTTATATGGGGCACTCTCAAATGCTTGGATTCTTGTGAGAATATATACAGAAACATTGATTTTACACATTTTTCTTTTGGTCCGTAGTTTGTTAGTAAACAAGGGTTTAATTAATTTTATACCTAGTATGGCACTGTGATTGTTTTTACTTAGTTCAGCTAATATAGCTGCTCCTCCAATGTTGAATTTGCTGGGTGAAATTAGTCTTTTAAATAGAATTGTTGCCTGGAGTTGAGTTACTATATTTGGTCTGTTTTCTTTCTGTGCATGGTCCATAAGAACAATGATAAATTTTAAGTTTCTGCAATTTTGCGCTTTCCTCGAATTTAAGACAGGAATTTCACGCCTGAATAATATGTAAACACCCCTGATTTTACATTTATAGTATTCCCAATTACAGTTCAACTGAATTGATTTCTATATTCTCTAATTAAAAAATTATGTAGGGGTATTTTACATTCAAAAATCATTTAGGGGGTACGAAAATGGCTAAAGACCACTGCACTATAGGGTGCGAGTTGACATTGTATACAGGTTATCTCCCAAACCGAGCATATTTTGACCAACTGTTTGAGGTACTACCTATCAAAGTTCAGGTTTTTCTCATGACTCATTTTGCATTCAGAATTTTTTCATCGTATCAATTTATAATGGAACTCTGGCCTTATTGTATTCTTTCGCACACTGGCTACTTTTTCAGTTTTCTTTTATATTTAATGAATACATGACAAAAAGAAACATGGGTAGGATTTAATTAAACCACCCTCAGGCGTGACGGGTTGAAAGAGAATTTTCCGTCTTGAATATTTTCCTAGCCTTCCCTTGGTAGTGGTCAAAAAGGATAGTAATTTCTGAGCTTCAGCCATTTATCTGTATTTTTAGCTGCTCAATTCAGGTAAGTACAGACATCTCTCATTATGGTTTCTCAATGAAATTAAAGTTTGTTAAACATGTTTTTTAATTTAAATAAAAATTTTAAATTATTTTTTTATATTTCTTATTACAGTGTTAAGTGTAAGAGTTGCAGTTCTGAAATTTCTCTCCTGCCCCTCATAACATCATATCACAGTCAAAAACAAATTAAATCAAAATCTTGGAAATTTTTCAATCGTTTGGAAGGAATGGAAAATGCCAAGTGAAAAAAATGTCAAAAAGTAATCAAGTTTAAAGGATTTTCCACCAATGGACTGCGACATTTGAAAAGTGTCCATAGTAAAGTAGAGTGAACTCGCAAGCACAAAAAGACCATGTGAAGATGCTTGTACATCAAGAAAGATTAGCATGCAATAAAAATTGACTTCTTAAAACAGAGTAGGGAAGAAATTTTGGCAAAACTAGCCTCTGTTGATGGTTTTTCAATCAATGCAATTGTTAATAGTGAATTCCTCAGAAAATATTTTACTGATAAAGGCATGTATCTATCAATAATTCTCATCTATTAATGAACATGATTTTCAAACAGTATCTTACTGTGAAACAAATCATCATTTCTGAAATAGCTGAAAAAGTGGAAATTCCCTTTTACAAATAAGATAGATTCAAATATAAATATACAAGGAAGTGTTAGTATTCCACAGAATGATAAGCCTTCTGTCACACACTTCGAAGATCATCACGAGGATTCTTAATAAAAGGCTGAAGAAAAAGAAATGCTAGGGGAAGATCAATTTCATTTCAGAAAAGGACGAGGAACTAGAGATGCTATAGGGGTTGTTAGAATCATATTAGAAAGGGCAATAGAGTACAGTCAAGATATCTGCATATGTTTCATAGACTGGCAGAAGGCCTTTGATAGACTGGAAAGACAGGAGACTGATCAGGTATCTATATGTGAATCAAGTTGTAAAGGTCAGGTTGGAGAATGCAGACACCTGCGGAGTAAATATGAGAATAGGAGTAAGACAAGGCTGCTGCCTATCACCGACCCTATTCAATATATAAGGAGAAATTTTAATGCAAGAAGCATTAGAAGGCACAGGAGATTTCAGAATTGGAGGCAGGATTATAATAAGAGTAAAAAAGCAAAAAAGGAAGAGGAACTCCAGAAAATGATAAATAGACTATTGATAACAGCTAGAAAATATGGTATGGAAATAAATACAGAAAAATCCAAGGTCATTTCAATTTATATAAACCGAGCTGCGGAAATTTGCTTACAAGGCAAAACGCAGGGTTAAAGATCAAGTGTCGAATGAATTTTAAACACGACAATTTATTTTAAATTTATCAAATTACACGTAACACTTATTTAAGTAATATTGGATTGCTAGAGATACTATTTAATGACAGTATTAAATACGAAATTTTTAATTTTGTTGTGTATCGCGATCGCCTTCTTCTCATAGTTATTTGGTGCTGAAGATGACGAGGAAGATGGATTTTTAATTACTTAAATCGTTAATTATACATAATATAATTTTTGTTATGGTAAAGGTACGTAATCAGGAAATGTGTACATATACCGGTAAATGTGCACATTTACCTAGGGTGACCATATTTTTTTTGAGAAACTAGGACATTCCCATTTTTAAAAAGAGGACAAAACTAGGACATTTTAAACTTTTTTATTAACAAAAAATTATGAACGTTATATGCTTTATTGATAAAATAGAAATTTCTTCCGATAAAATAAAACAAACATTCTTTTAAAAATACATTTCATACTTTTAAAAAATTAATATTTTCTAAGATTTTTGGCTCTTTAGTTATTTGATCTTAAAATTCTTGGCATTTCTTTTTCATATTATGTGTAGTAAACAATAAGCCTTTATTTACTTCAAACTGTAACAGGTTTCTTCCCTTTTGTTCATTGAATGTTCATTAATGAAGACCGAATATAGAAGGAATAAATACTATAATTTTTAATAATTCAGAACTTAATTCTAGAGTTTGACAAAAAAACACATTCCTTATGCAGTAGTTCATCAATTTCTTATTTTTTCCATGAATTTTATACCATGAAATTAACTGAACAGCCTTGAAGAATGGATAGGGTGACTATATATTTTTTATGAAAACTATGATAGCAGAGGAAGAAATTAATTTTAGGAAGAATACAAAAATAGGACTATAAATTTTTTTATAGCAAAAGATAAAAAACAGAAAATAGTGGCAAAATAAAATACATCTTGTTGACATAAAAATTAAATAGGTATTCTTTTAAAAAAACATTTAATAATTCATTGAAATTAATATTTACTTGAAGATGAAATTTCTTCTAAAACTTTTGGTTCATTAATTATGTGGTTGTAAAATTCTTCACATGTCATTTGCATATTATATTTAGTAAATAATATTCCTTGAACAGCTTCAATTTTTAATTGGTTTCTTTCCTTTGTCCACTGACTATTTATCAATGAAAATACACGTTCAACATTTGCATTGTGGCCAAATACACAGAAGATGAATTGTACAATTTTTAGTAACTCTGAAGTTAATTCAGAAGTTTTACATTGTTTAAAAAACATCACCCATTTCTCATTTGCAATTAATGTATTCCATTTCTCATTTTCTTGTTGTGTTTCCAAGAATAACTTTAAATTATGCCATTGATCAAACAGTTTTACATCATCGACTGTGACTCCCTTCTCACAAAGATATTCTAAGCAGGAATGAACATTGTCCCAAGAAGGAATTTCTGCCAAATCGATCCATTCTAAGATTTGAAACTCATCTAATGGTTTTAACCATGATTCAATATATTTTAAAGTACGGCCATACAAATTCTCGATTTGATCTCTAAACTGTGTGACTTCATGTTCCTTACCATTTTCTGTTGCAATTTTTAGTATTGAGCACACTTTTAACGGAAGAAATTTATTGGTTTTCCTCTCCTTGAGCAAATGAAAAACAGTCTTAAGGATTTTCCGCACTTCAATTATTGAAATACAGTCTCTTTCAATACGTTTTATATTTTCTTGAAAGACTGAAATGAATGAATGAGCGAATGAAAGGTATGCCTCATTCATGTCATCTTCAAAAAATGTTTGCAATGTTGCTGGTGAATCTCCCAGCAACAGAAAATAGGATTTAAATGCGATTTATGGCTGGAAAGAGAGATAACCATCGCGTTTTGGTATAGTATAAAGGTTGCTTATACTCTGTCTCTACAAAATTGCAAAAGTCCTTTAGTAATTCAACTCTCACAGTATAAATAGAGAAATGATTGTAGATTACACTAACCAGCATTTCTATATTGACTGGTAGCCCATCAAAACTATGATGCACAGTATTATTTAAAACGTGTGCTGGACAACCAATTCCAATTAATTTATCATTAAGTTTTTCTTTTATTATTATTATTTCTTCCAGCTCTTTTGACACCACCGAAGTTAGTATTATAGTTATCACCAGAAAAGGAGATACATTTAGTTATAATGATCTTTTTGGTTAAAACATCACATATCATATTTGCAATTGTGTGTGAGTGCTCATTGGGTTGATTAATTATATCTAATAATTTACATTTAGTTCCACCGTTTTGGTAGTCAAAGTACTGAATTAAAATTGGGAATATTTTCAGTGAACCATGATTGCTAGCATCTGTTGAAATGATTATATATGGTATGTTCTTTAAATCATTCATTACAAGATCAATTGTATGTGGTCCAAAAATATTATTTATGATTGCCTCAGCCGTAGTCCTGCCACACAACATTTTTTGACAAATATGTGAATCAGGAAACATTCTTTTCATTAGCGGAATCCAACAATCCAGCGAGCGGTATGATTGGTGATGCATTACTGTATGATATGCTGCCACGCCTTCAGAAGCTCTGATGAGTTTAACATCCTTGTTAGGTACAATAAATTTTTCCAAAACATTTGATGAAGCCGATGCACATCTGGTGTTACGCTTATGTTTTTCAGTGTTCAGATGTTCTTTCAAATCAAGTTTTCCTTTATTTGCAACAGAAATAACACTATTGCAAGTGATACAGATTACATCATGTTTAGTTTTACCTTTCTTGAATGAAGGATGTTCTTGAAGCATTTCATTAGTTGCTATGCACTTCCTTTTTCCCATTTCGGCTATTCTGAAGGGTTGTGTGGCAGGACTACGGCCGGGGTTTCCCTCCTCCCTCCCCGGTTATTCATTGCACTACCTCTGAGATACCCATTTGTGCTGTAAGAGAGGCGAATTGACTGGGCATTCAAACAAACATTTTTTTGACCAGAGATGACTTAGGACCGAGTGCGGCTTCACAGCCTGCCATGGTGACTATAACGCGCACCTCGATATTTACATCGTTCGTTATAATGTAGTATACATAACGCGCAGACGAAAGTTTTGATACTTAGATATATTGGTACTTTTGCGTTGGGTTAGGTTTCTGTTATTGTCGTTACAAATCAACAACAACAGCATATTAACGCAGATTCAGTATTGCAGATTCTTTTATCAAATTAATAACAATATTAGTTTTTGTTTAGACCAGATTTCCAACAACAGCCAAAACTACTAACGCCTCTAGCGCCTGAATAATGTACTTCGTAGTCACAACATCTATACGTCTATTCCAAATACGTAGGAACATTGTAGTCTGCTCCACCAGGTTGGGTTGGTTAGTTGAAGTATTTTCGTAAAAAAAATTTCAACAAAAAATTAATTTAAACATCCTATGCACCAAGAAAATTAACAAAAAACTAAGTTTTATAAAATACATGATGCTATGACAACGCAGTCCATTATTCGGTCGCTAAAGGCATTTCTAGTTCTCAGTTCTGACTAGAAAAAGCGGTATTCCTTCTTTTATTTATTTATTGTTTTATTAAAGCACAAGGGAATGCAAAGGTGTCCGGAGATAACGATATTCTAAATGATGATATATCTTCTGAAATCGAGGTCCAAGATGTACCGAAATAAATCTTCAACGCAATTGACACTTTCATGATCGAGTCTGGTGACGAATTTTATGGATTTGAATAATTTAATGTAATTATCTTTAATAAATCTTAGTAAATAGTTTTACCTTATTCCAGAGTTTTATCATCACATGTGATTTAACTTACAAAAATTGTTGAGTTTCCCATTGATACCTAAGTCCCGGTCTTTTTGTTATTTGTCGTATTTAGAGCTTGACTGCTTTATAATAAAGGAGCATTTCATGAATTCGTTCATTTAATATGAAAATATATGTAGTCTTTTACTATTTAAATTTTTAATTACAATTTGGCTAAAATTCGAAACTTAAGTAAATACGGCTCACTTGAGATATGTTATTTTCGAACATTTTAAAAATCTACTGTCAGATTGTAGTAAAATATGTTTAAACTCAAAAATAATATATTCTTAATTTACGAAAATCCTATTTTAAACACTTGTGTAGGCTGAGAAAATGAGACAAATGATTATGAATTAATCGTCAAGATGGCTAAAAGCGTAATAATGCCATAACTCGTAAACTTATATTCGCTTTTAAAGTTTTCAATTTTTTCTTATGTATACCGCGCATGTCCATTTTTGCCGAATTTTAGATTTTTTTGTATAGATAACGCGCGCGTTATCTATCGAAAAATACTGTAATTCATAGAAGAGGGCTCCGGTGGTGTGGTTTGAGTGTTGGCCTCACCTTACGATTCCGGCCCTCTATTTGTGCGTTGATATTAGGTGACGAGGATGAGAAAATGAGACAGCGAGAAATATTGAGGAGATCGCACAAATCGACACTCCGTCCTTCGGAAGGGACGTTAAGCAGTTGGCCCCCCTGGTGTATTTCGGAAGAGTAGGCTAATGCCGACACTGGGTTTCTCTCCTCCCTTCTCTTATGATTGCAGATGACTTAGGCAACTGAGAACGGCTTCACAGCCTGCCTCGCTGCCTAACACTTGCCGATGGGCAAAACGTAAATTATTGATTAAATTGCTAATGAGAGCTTTATAGCTTTGCTGGTAAGCTGATTAAGGAAGCCGGTAATGACTGGCTCCACCAAACCTGCATAAATGCTTAGACCGCAAAAATATGGCATAAAAGAACACCATAGAGCGACCAACAAAAAACAATTTCAGAACAGAAATCGCGGAGCATGCCTGTGAAGAACCCGGGCACAACATGAATTTCGAAGAAGCGAAAATAATAGCCCCGCTATCTTCCGAGCCTCACCCGAGAGGCAATAGAAATTTAAAAAACACCGAAAATCTTTAACAGGGAAGACGGTTATTCGCCATCTAACAATTGGAAATTCGTATTTCAAATGGGACGACCAACAGCCAATCAGGGAGCGAAGAATTGTCTAACTGCCATTAACAAGAAAAGTTATCGTTAGGGTGCCTTTTTGTAAGACGGGCAAGTCCTGCATCGAACCTTCGGAACCGAAGGAGCTGGCAAAACTGTAGTCCACAAAAAATAAAAATAAAACCGAAACCGAAAACAAAAAATACAATACTCTACACCCCGCGGAAGCCTTCAGCGCAAAACTACTGATATTATCAGCAACATATATTTTGAATTTTATTATTATTCAAGGGTCCTCAAAACGTGGTTTTCCGTTGGAATCACTAAATCGAATTTTTGCACGAAAACAATAGTTTCTCTATAGGTATTCTTCGTTTACATAGAGAAAGTAAAAATCATACATTTTGCATTGGAAGTTTCCAGTATTCTTGCTCTCTCATGGATTTTTTAGAAATTATATTAAAATGGAAACAAGTAAAATAAGCAATTAATCATTATAATTTATTTCCTACTTGTAATCATGCATATCTATATCAATAGGCGTATATTCCAAACTTGTTAGTTGGATCCGCGAATTTTTAAATCATAGGAGGCAGAAGGTTGTCATAGATGGGAAATCCTCGAACTTAGTGGAAGTTGTCTCTGGCGTTCCACAAGGTAATGTAATTGGTCCGTTATTATTTCTAATTTATATAAACGATATCAGCTCAGTAGTCAGAAGTAAATTTAGGCTTTTCGCGGACGACACGGTCGTCTATAGAGAAATATGCAATCCGGAAGACCGTCAGTATCTCCAAAATGATCTAGAAGCTATTTCTGTGTGGTGTAAGGAATGGCAGTTAGAGATAAACCAAAAGAAAAGCTGCGTCATCAATTTCTGGAGAACCAAAAATATCTCGTTGGATGTAAATTATTCGTTGGACAGAGTAGAGATTCCAGTTTCAGACTCGATTAAATATCTAGGAGTTACGATCAATAATGATCTATCGTGGAACACTCACATTCGCCGATTGATAGGTGCCGCTAACAAAAAGCTGGCCTTTATAGGAAGAATAGTTCGAAGTAGCTCCGAAAAAGTGAAAGAACTATGTTATTTATCCTTGGTCGGACCGCATGTCGAATATGCGTCAGCGGTGTGGGATCCCTACGAAAAGGGACCCACTAATGAGATAGAAAAGGTTCAGCGCAGGGAAGCTAAATTTGTAAAGAAAAATTACGATAGTAAACAAAGCGTAACATCATTAATAGAAAGTCTGAAATGGACATCGTCAGAGGAACGTAGGCTGCAGGCTAGATTTAAACTGCTGGAAAGACTTATGTCGGAGGGACTAGCGAATGAGGTAGAAGGTCTTATCAGAAGCCCGACGTATATCGGAAGGCTAGACAGCGAGGATAAGATTCGCGAGATCGATTGTAGAACGGAGCAATATAGAGGATCGTTTTTCCCTAGGACGGTAAGAACATAATAGGAAAAGATAACGTCGGACCTTTGCTACATTGCACCCCCTCCCATCCACCAAAATGGTGACTTCCAGGGTATCATGTAGTTGTAGAATAGCAGTGATCTTATAATTTATTTTTTCGCCAAAGAAATGATTTAATTATAGACGTTGTGACGTTTTCGCCCCGGGAGTAGCCACAGGTCGTGGGTCAACGAGGTAATGACGGATCGGTAGGCGCCAGTACGGGTAAAAAAGGGGGAAAATTCCGCCCGCACTCGGAAGCGAGGAGGGAGGAGAGGGGGAGAAAGGAAAAATATTCTTTAGAATATTAGTTCTCTCAGTTCGGTAGGTGGCGATCATTCACTTAATGACTCGAACACCGTTTATCATCGAGAACAAAGGGAGAAGTGGGGAATGAAAATAAATATACGTAGGAGAAAGGAAAGGAAAAGGCATGCAAGAAAATTAACCCGGAAAAAATTAAGAGCCTATCGCTTCCTAAAGGCGAGCACTACCTTATGTCCCGCATACACAGAAAAAACGTGAACGAAAACACCTGCTGAGCGGGAGAAGACCAACTAAAGCCAATCTGGTGAGGGGATTCCGGCTACCCAGCGTGAGCCGCACACTGGGGTCTGATAATGTGCTTTTGCGACGAGCGAACGCGAACAGCTACCTGCTCATCGGCCGTTCGCCCTTTTTCCAGAAATGTGAGCCTTATTTAGCGGACTTGACCCATTCCTCTCACAATCAGTAGGGAATATCCTGACTGAACATACTTGGATGAAAAGATAAACGAAATATTTACGTCAAATGCATTCCTAAAACTCGCCGCGGTTAGAACATCTGCATAATGCATTGTTAAGAACGGTTTTTGAATGCTGTCGTCGCTCTAACTTTCAGGAATTACGTGTTAGTATCATCCATGGCGATAACCACTTTGGAATGAAAGAACATCAAAATTAACTGGACACGTATTTTTTCTTATACCCCTAATGGCCTCTCCTTCAAAAGTTATTAACATTTAAAGGTTCCGATAAACCTGCTGACTATTAAATTTCCCGAAAATTGCCGATCTTCACAAGAAGTTGGCGTCCCAGAGTGGTTAAAAGCAAGGTTCATTTCTTATTCAACCTGAGTTCGCGGGTTTAATCCCCATGCGCGTCATATTTTTTATTATCGCCTATGGGCATTTTTTAACTTAATTTTTTTCATTTATATTATGTTATTATGTATCTCCTTCGGTAGATTTTATCACTACCTTTGTCCTATTTATGCATGCTTACTATCTTGCGACACACATTGAAAAGCAATTTATAATATATTAATATAATTAGCGCATGCAAAAACCATTGGGTGATAATTGAATTTCTTCCATTTCGATTGTAACTTTAAAGATCATCGTCTTTGACGAATTCCATTTCCTCAATCATTGAGAAAATTCTTCTGAAAACTCCTCTCCGATGGCTATTGATCGGTCGGATATGACCGAACTGGCGTTACTTGCAAGCAAAGTATGCTCCTTCAAGAGCGCCATGTAATTATGCAGGCCATCGGTGAATTCTTGTTTCTCTTCTGCACTCCCAATGACAGGAACACCAACGAAATTACCGCCGTCGTCATCATAACCGACAGTGGAAGTTCGGGTCAAAGCACTATGCGACGGGCTGGCAACGGTTCCTTCGATCTCACTCAGGTTATCCATGGCACATTTGAACTCTGCGAGAATTTACAAACAACTAATCGCGACGTAGACCACCTGCAACGCCACACCCTCGCCGCCTCACCGAGAGGCACTTCCCCGAGACAATCCCTGCTACGGAAAAGAGGACGAACCCCACGAAACAGTGCTTTTTGTGTTGCCAAACGAGATGCGAGAGGGAAAAAAAGGAAAGCGGGTATTATTACCCCCAGTGTGAAGTGCCTCTCTGTGTTACTCCTTGCTTCAGAATTTACCATACGGCAACAAATATTTGAGAAAATGTTGTGGAGTGTAATAAATGTATCATGAGTTTTTCGTATTTTTTAAATATAATTTTTTCAAAAATTAGTTTTTTATTTCGATAATTAAATGAAAAGGTGCTTACTATAGAGAAATTACCTGAAAATAATTAAAAATAATGGGTCAAATAATATGTTAAATATAACTTTTAGAGCAGAAATGATTACGTTTCTTTATATGACTACTTGAAAGTATTAAAAAATACAATAAAAGATGTGATGTTATTTAGACCTACTACTGAAAAAAAACTCGTCAGGGAAGCAGTTAATTGTTGGAGCTTTCTATATCGGAAGGCTTGAGTTAGTTTCTCTGCTTTGTCAAGTCTAAAATTTTCTCGCAGTTTCTTAAAATATGTATTATTATGTAACCTATTTGGAATTTTTAGAAATAATACAGATATGTGGATCAATTTTTAAATGATTATAGGTCTGATGAAACTTTCAAAGAAATTGTAGAAAGCTCAAAATTAATTGCAGCAAAATTTGACGCAGAATCTGTATTTTGTGGTAGTAGACCACTAAGGCGACGTAAAAAGACAACACATTTTGATTACGAACATGAAGATGAAAATATAGTAGATCCTGAAATTTCATTTAAAAGAAACTTTTTTCTCTGCATAATAGACCAAACATTACAATCTTTGCAGGAAAGATTTACTTTATTAAAAGAACATATGAATTCATTTCAGTTTTTGTATTTGTTAAGTACTCCACAAAATAAAGAATATTTATTATCTGGTTGTAAATAGTTAGGACAAAAATTAACACATGAGAATCGTTCAGACATTGACGCAGACGTCTTATGCGAAGAAATTTTACACTGTCAACCATTTATTTCTAATTTTAAAAACGATATATATCAGATAATTCAGTATATCTATTCAAACGACTTAATCACAGTTTATCCAAACTTTACAATTGCTCTTCGGATTCTTTTGTCTTTACCAGTATCTGTAGCATCTGTGGAACGGGCCTTTTCTAAACTTAAAATTATTAAAAACTACTTGCGCTCCACAATGGTACAAGACAGACTTTCAAATCTTGCCATTATATCAATAGAGTCAGATATTTTGGATCAACTTGATATATATGATATTATTCGAGAATTTTCATTAATGAAAACTAGAAAAGTTCAATTCACTAAGTGATTTTTCTTTCCGTTTAAATATTTATTGATCTATTTCTTTACTCAATAATGTTTAATATGTTCCTATTTCATATACTTGTAAGTTTATCTGTTTCTTATTTATACCTATACAAAGTACAAATAACAAAGTGATTTTCTTGCCAAATAAAATATAGTTAGTTTAATTTTGTACCAAAAAATATTTAATATTTTTGTTTTTATAAAACTAAGTTTATCCGTTAATTTACGTAAAACTATATAAGGTGCAATTCGCAAATGATTTTCTTGCCAAATAACATAAATTACTCTATTTTTTCCAAATTATTTTTGTTGTTTTTGTTTTTGTACCTTTCTTGTATGTTTATTGTTTTTATAATTTTTTTTCTAATTTCTGCTTTTTGTTTAATAAACTTATAATTAATATATTTCGTATTTCATTTTTACTCACTGATACGTTTTTATAAAGTGATTTTTTTATTGGGGGAGGGGTGTAGGGGCGCCAACTAAAATTTTGCACACAGGCGCCGGACACTACTGGCGCGTCCCTGGCCGACCCCGTGCATGCCGCCACGAGCCACCAAACACCAGTGACACCAGCGCATATGCAAGTGGACCAGGGGTGCCAATTTAGCTATTTTCAAGCTAGCGGAATTTAATCTAGCTAATAAAAAGTACTCCTAGCGGATAGCTATAGAAATCCAGTGGATTTTTAGCAGATTTTAAACTTTGTGCAACTTCATGTCAAACGATTAGAAATTTTGATTTTTCTAACCGTTTTGGGGCAATTTGGCGCTTAATTTAGGCACGCAAATTGTTCTCGTAGTATTTGAGCATAGGGTTACCACCTTTTTCTGGAGTCATTACCGAACGCTGACTAAAAACCAGTACTATCTTCCTCATCATTTTTTTGTAAAAGTTTTGTTTGCAAATAAAAATAAAAAGTGTTAGTTATTAAAATATATAAAATAGGGTACTTTGTGGTTTACGCGGCACCACCTCCACAGCGCTCACCTAGGGGCGAGATATGGAACTACAAGGCGCTGAAAGTGGCGAGATTTGGAATTACGTGGAGCAATACTCCATTGGAATTCGGATGGGCCAGGGAAGAGAAATTTGATCATGAACGAAATTTTACTCGGCCCCAACGGGTTGGGTAAGTTGGTGGAAGTGTTTTTCGTTCCTCCTCACCTTCGCTGTGTTCAGAGGCGTCTCCATTCAAAGAAAAAAGAAGGGATACCGTTATAAATTAAATTTTTATCCCTTCTTTTTCTTTAACATGAGGAGGAATGAAAAAGACTTCCACCAACATATCCAACCTGGTGGGGTCGAGTAAAATTTTCGTTCATGTTCCAATTTCCCTTCCCTGGCCCAGCCAAGTTCCAATGGAGTACTACTCCACATAATTCCAAATCTTGCCACATTCAGCACATTGTAGTTCCAAATCTTCCCCCATGGGGCGCTGCGGAGGTGGTGCCGCGTTAACCAAAAACTACCTAAAATAGTCTAATTGACAAGAGTAACAAATGCAATGAATTCTAACATTAATTTCCATTTTTAATAATAATTTTTAATGTAATTTTTAATGGTTATAATAGCATTAGGAACTTCGATTTTAAAATCACAAATAAAAATACATCTTCAGTGACTAGTAACTAGTTAATTAAAATAAAAAGAAACATGAAATAGTCTTCTTTAACAAAAACAATTGTAACATTAAATGTAAGATAATAAAATTACATTAAATAATTAGCATAATAACATATTACATAATATATATACATAATAATACATAAAATTAATTAAAATTGACCTAAAAAACAAAAGATTATAATATCAATTCAAACAAAAATAAAATTCATTTTATATCTTTCCATGTATATTTTTTATTTCTTTTAGCAGCCTCTAGCATCTTTGGTTTTGTTTTTATCAAGTCGTAAAATTCTGAGCATGGCATGTCAAAATTTAGTTTAACTTGTAGTTCAGATGTAGTCGATTTCATTTATCTGTCCAAATGTTCCCCAGAGCCCTATGGGTGCAAGGGGTGCATCGTATCCGGGCGGCAACATATGAGGGGCGGCATTTACGGACGGTCAATAATATTTCTTGATTTTGTGCTTTTCCATCTTGCAGATTTGAACGCATGTACTTTAGTGATACTTGATATTAAAAAATCATTTATCATTTTTACTTATTAATCAGATTATTTTCTTCGTACACATACAAAAAAATAACTGATTCGAGGGCGAGTCCTCTTTCGGAGGAAGGGCAAGTTTTTAGACCTAAAAACGTTCGCAACCAGGACCGTGGCGATTGGTGACACAACAATGCGACCGCCTCAGGCACCCTCCCAGAGGGTGCGCCAAATTCTGAAGGGCGTCAAAAATCAGGGGTGCGTAGAAGATTGAGGACGGTTTACCGATTTTTAGTTTGGTTTAATACATCACAGGTAAGCTGCTTAAATTATATCATGGCTAATTTAAAAACTTTCTTCTATGGAATCTTTTCACATATGAAAAATAAAGGATGCGGAAAAACCGAGAAACTCGAAAATTCCTTGGTGCACATCCGCCAAGAGTTAGGAGCAAGCGATATGGACTACCTCCCTCCATGACAAACATGGGAGCGACATTTCGCAAAACTCGTCCTTTGAAATATACGACGCCCTGTTTGAGTTGCCGACAGATGTAAACAGATATGTAAATACTAGACATCAAGCAAATTCACTGGCACTGAAAATAAAATCATTTAGATTAATTTGCTCCATTGTGCTCTGGTATAACATTTTATCACGGGTAAATGTTGGGAGTAAAACAGATGTCCTGAGAATATTTCTCTTCAAAGGCCGGCCAAGCGGTAAATTCTCGCTGAAAAAATTGTAAGGCATAATACCCGCTAGTCGTATTTGTAAGGTTATTAACATTCGAAAAGGTAATTCAGGTAATACCAGCGGAAGAATGAATAAATATCAAATTAATCGACATTCGAAAAGTCAATTCAATTGACATGTTAAATAAGCCATGCAAGTACTAATAACCAACATTTTCAATGTGCAAAGATAGAGAAATAACTACATAGGTACCTCTATAGCTAAAGACAATCGGTCCTAAAGGGGCCCATACATGATCAAACAACTTGCACAACAGAAACTGTTGACAGTGTATGGTATGGTTTGACGTGTTGCACGACAGTTTGATGTCTGTGGCACAAAATCAAACGTTTGAAAATTTTTGTACCACAAGCAGTGTTGCACAACAGTTGGCAGCATGTATGGACATGTTTGTGTGACATTGTGCAACACCTTCAATTGAGGTTCAGCTTTCGTTCAGTCGGTTGTAACCATTTCCAATAATTTACAAAAGTAGAAGGGTCCATTCGTAAATAATTTTTGTAGTCTAGCGGCAAAGACATTTCCGGTTCTCTCGGGAGGTATTCATGGCTTAAGTACGATCTTTTCTTCAACCACTCATTCATCCATATTCTCTGCTTCCTTTTCCGTTTTCTAGTTGTATTCTCCTCCGAAACACCAGCAATGATAACTTTATAACTGCTAAACACGCCGTTTCAGAGATACTTCCACGATTACAAGCTAACTGCAATTGATGTTTGCACAAACATGTTGCACAGTATGTGGGTTCACACCCTGTTGTGCAACAGCACTTTGCGCAAATTGTTTGATCGTGTATGGGCCCCTTAATGCTCAAAGATTCTCTTCAGCCAGTGCCAAACCATTTTTCCATCTCCTCGACTACTGCAATAATAGAGCACTGTAACCTAGATGGTAGAAATAAAATTAACATTCAAATTTCGACACATAAATTCCCATTCTTGGCCAACAACACTATGATCACGCTAGTATCCGTAACAAATAGGAGGGTATGTCCAAACACGTTAGTTTCCCTCGAGGAAGTTCCTCTCACCCGGTCCACCTAGGGCCTAGGCAATCACAACTTCTAATACGGCCCAAGCGCATCGACGAATGCGCCCCATCACGTAAAAAGATTGCACGAATCAAGACCATAAAATATTATTTTTTGGCTCTTGCAGGGAATTATTCGGAAAGCAGATGAATAGATGTATTATAAAATTATATAGAAGCAACTATGTTTTAGTTTATACTAAATTCCTTTGGCATAATTATCAATGACCGAACGAGTATTGTCTATACTCAAATTTTATAGCTATATTTTTTGGCTAACAGCATTCAATGAGGTTGAAAAACGTTTAGATCTCGCAAATTTCAATAAGGACATTCTTGTCATGCATTAGCTTCACTGCGAGAAATTACAAAAAATAAAAGAACGCTTCTCGGGTGTAGTAAATACACCCAGGTACATTACAAGGACGTCCAACCAAAGGAATTTGAAATGGCCCGCGTTATAGGACAGGAAAGGAAAATCGATATTTAAAAGGAAAAATACGAAATCTAAAAAAATAAAACAAAATACACTTCAGCTGCGAAAAATGGAGACCGATCGAGAGAGTACCTCGAGGTTCCCTTTCTTGAGAAAAAGATTAACACATCTTGGCTCTACGCCATTGCTGTCTGTCCCTAGATTCCGCTCTTCCCTTACCGATTCTCCCGTCCAATTGATTCGTCCTAGTTCATGTTTATTCTGTATCTTAAAAGCCGTACGCCAGTGCAATCTAAATGGGATACATAATTTGCTTTTTGAGGTAAAAATATAAAGTTTAATTCATCGTAATTCGCTTGTTTCTCCATTATGTAGCGTCTAATTTACGTAAATAGGAGGCACGTGCCCAGCGGTATAGCTAAGACTGAGCGGGAATAAGAACTTGTTTTTTAAGTCCTTTACGTTTAATCTCTAGCCAATCTCACCCTCCCGAATGCTTTGCCAGTATATCCTCCGTCAAACACCTGGATGAGAAATCCACCGTGTGATTGTTGTCCACGACCAAGGCCAAATAGTTCGCATTTCATCCCCTCTATGTCCCTCAGTCCATCCACCCCAAAGACTACTACCCCTATTTCCCTTTGCTTTCTTTTTGCCCTCCCTCTCTCAAGCACTATCCTGTTCATTCCATCCATAGACTTCCTCCTATACGATAGCGTGGGGCCCAAGTTTGAGCCATGCCGATGGCTGCATGCACTGGCGCATCATGAGGAAGCATAGGAGGATGGCGTCTTTCTATAACCAGCAAGCTAGGAGGATTGCATCGATTAGTGGGATCATGTCATAATCCTCGTCACGCGGGAATTTATTAGTTAGTGATAATCAGATTTTATATCTCCTTATTGCTTTTCATAAAAGCGCGCGCACACAAGTCGCTGATATACGATCCGAAGTTTATCCCACTTCGTCTTCTGAAAAGAGGGAAGAAAAGCGCTCCTGTGTGTAAAGATGTGTCACTGGTGTACGCTTGACAAATAGCCGCCGTTAAACAATGAGAAAGTCTCAGTTGATAGTGCATGAACGCATATTTCAGTGTATCCGTGAGTGTGTTTATAATTTCGAACAAAAGATATGGAGGGTGCAAATCGACTTAGGGAGCATGCGAAGATGCGGCGGAGACGGATCCCAGCCTCGTCACCCCATTTCTATCGGACGCTACTGTAAGTATGGAGAGCGTGGACGCATCCGCCGCGTACGATATGTAATTCACCAAGCGGTCGGAGTGAGTCATCAAAGAGCAGTCCGACCTCAATAATTTTTAATACTTTGAGGATTTCGGACAAAATTGGAGGTCACGTAATATTAGCTTAAAAACAATCCCGCCAGGATGCATCGGACTCCATGGCGGAGCCCCTAGTTAATTAAATTCCTAATCGTCACAATTGACTGAAGCAATATGACCGTCTAGAGATGTAGTATAAAATCCCCTATGACATAATTTTTCCCAATGATCGAGGAAAAAAGAAACACAAGTCTGCGCGTTGATATTGTCCGTACAACGCAGAATTATCCGTAGATTCTTGTAAATTTTCACACGATTTGAGGAAAATTGATTGCATCTGATAGATTTTATGAATTTTTCCTATTGTTTGAAAAACAAAGCGGCGTAAAATTAGCTGTTGAAAATGACGCATTTAAATATCCGGGATTTTAAAAGGAAGGAAGGTATTCATAATTTGAATGAGACTTACTTTCTAGTTGGTTTTTAGCACGAGCGAAGGCGCTCGAAGATTTCCTTGAAGGGTCAACAATTTGGAAATTACTTTTTCCGTCTCAATCTCACGTGTCCTCCTTTTCGCCGTTGCTAATAATTTTCTCTCAACGCCTGTTATTTTGCTGCCGTTCTCACATGCTACCGCAATTGTTCGTTATTCCTGTCCTCCATACGCTCAGGATATTTTTAATCTCGAACCCGTAAAAAACTGGAAATCCAGTTGTTTGCAACTGCGATTCCGGACAAACAATTTAGTTTGAAAGGGAATGGAATGCGGATCCCCAGTTCCTTATCACTTAAACGGAGTAATAAATTAAGATGACGGTTGAGAACGGACCTACACGTATTGTTAGCTTTGCAAATCGCATTCTTTTTCAAGCGCGTGCCTCTGTCTCTCGTCGCGGAAGTTCCTTTGCCTTGTCGTTTGACCAGTTTGATTTTCAACTTTTAGGATTTTAATTTGTTTCGATTAACAATATTATTTGCAGGATATTTCTCCTGACTGACTAGAGTCTCCGCATTCGTCGCATTTCACTCAAATATTCTTCTTAGCCCCCACGTGCAGTCATACCGTCATAAAATGCACCTAGGATGGGATGATTGGGGGTCTTTCTAGTCCCAAAGCGCTGCAGAGATCCATCGAAGTTGTGCTCCATTTATTTTTTATTTCGATTCATATTCGGTGAAGAAAAAAAAGATTGGGCATGTCGAAAAATTTCCCGGAAAGATCGTAAGTTACCTAATTCACAAAACCATCTTTTAATACGCCTACATTTATATATTGTGCGACAATATTTTCAAAATGTTTTTCATGTTGATACATTGGCCCGCGAGCATAAAATTTATTAACCAAGTGGTCCACATATAAAAATGTTTGGAGACCCCTTCTTTAAATTCATATAATATTTACTATAATTTGGAAAGGGTATAGCCTGTAATTACAAAATAAAAATTTTGGTGGAAATGTATGCTATGAAATTTATTTGGAACACAGGGAAATGGAAATGTTGTCAAGTTATAGTTTTAGTGAACGCGACAAAAGATCATAAATCATTTGTGATCGTTAGACATGTAGGTGAAAGTCAAACTGTCGGTTTCCTTCAAATTTTGAAAAAATGACCTATACTTTTATAACGTTTTATCGATCGGTAGCTTCTACATATGTAATTTAACCCTTAACTACTAACGTGGAGTCAGGCTGACTCCACACCACACATAATGCTCTGACTCATTTTACAATATTGCTCCGGTGACTTCAGTACCTTCAAATGAAATGATGACTAATGCACCCCCCAAATCTTATCAGTGTACCGCGAGCTGTTGGTGAAAAAGCTTATAGTAATTTTTGTGTGGAGTCAGGCTGACTCCACGTTAGTAATTGTGCTTATATAATGCACCAGTCGTACAAAAATGACGTGATCAAATTTTCTAAAAAAGTTGGCTAGGGACTTAGTTATGCCCCACTTGCATAGAAGAGCAACAAATTATCGGATTTCTAGTGATGTAAGGAGGAGAATATGCGCGATCCAAAACTGAAGAGGACCTTTGTACTAAATGTAAACGGCCAATTTGTCTCACATGTGCCAAAAAATGTTCCGATAGTGTTCAGGAGCGACTTTGAGATTTTCAGCTACAAGGTTTTTAACATTGCTCATTTAAAAAAATAAAAATAGATTTACAATTATTTATACTTTTTTATTTTAATACCTTATTTCTAGAAGCCCAATCGTTAACTCAACCTAGCGAAAATGTTTAAATAAAAAAAATTGCGTTCGTTATAGGAAAAAAATTAAAGAAGTCTGTGTGACTCCACGTTAGAAGTTGAGTGATTTTTTTCACGTTAGTAGTTAAGGGTTAAGAAATATTTCATTTATAAGTTCATAAAAATAAGTATGTTGACAGAAAAATGCCAATAATATAAAACAGCGAAAGGATAGCTCAGGGCAGAAGGGGACAATTCTCCAAGGAGAAATTTTAATTTCTGGCTATTAGCAACGTTAAGGTTTACCTACTTTTTTTTATTTATTTATTTATTTTGGTCCAAAAACAGCACATTGGCCTTTACATTGGATACACCCAAAACAATATTTAAAAATATATATATATATAACAAAATACCTATACATATCAAAATATATATAAAAACAGAAATTAACACACATAAGATGGATGTAATGAAAATAAAAATTACAGAAACAAGACAGCTTTTCAGAGACATTCGCCACCTGTGGAGGCACGGAGGAGCGAGGACCTACATGTAATATCCAGCGAGGGTGCTACCTTTTGTAAAGCATTAAATGAGGTGGGAATGCGGTAAAAAAGCGACCTTTGGGATATAGATAGCCGGAAATGCGGAAGATGAAAGAGAGAGCACAAACGAGTGGAACGTGATGGGACACGTAGAGAAAAAAAGAACAAATATCAGTGGACCTGTAGAGACCATTCACCGCAGTGTGAATGAAATGGAAATCAAAATATTGCCGCCTGAGATGCAGAGGACGCAGTTTAAGAGCGGCGAGAACACCTTGTTTACTTAGCAAACGGAAGGCAGGAACACGGTTCCTCGCGATCGCAAGGAAGAAATTTAATGGACGATCAAGACACTTGAGTGTAGTCGGAGATGCTGTGGCCCACACGGGACAGCAGTAGTCCAGGATTGGGAGAAGGAAGGCTGAGAAAAATGATTTAAGTGCTAAAGGTTCATTTATCTCCTTAAATCGGTATAGAAGACTAAGAATAGACATGGCCTTAGATGTGGTTTTATCAATGTGGAGAGAGAAAGATAATTTTGTATCAAAGATTACGCCAAGATCTTTTTGAGAGAAGACCTTCCGGATTGGAGTGTCACTAAGGGAATAGAAAGTAGCGATAGGCTTTTTTCGTAGAGTGAAAGAGAGAAGCGTACATTTATTAGGATTTGGTGTTAATTTCCATATTTGACACCAGTCGGAAATCTTCGAAAGACAATTTTGTAGACAGTCGCTATCGTATGAATTATTAATTTGCTTAAAAACCTTACAGTCGTCAGCATAAAGAAGGACGTTACACTTTTGATCTTTGATAGTATTAACTATGTCATCAATGTAAAGTGTGAAGAGTAGAGGCCCGAGAACACTTCCTTGTGGTACACCTGATGTTACGGGGGAAAGAGATGAATAAAAACAATCTATTACAACTCTCTGCGTGCGGGAGTGTAAGAAACTAGTGATTAGGGAAAGAAAAGATCCATGAATGTTGAAACGATGAAAGAGTTTGTACAGAAGAAGAACATGATCCACAGTATCGAAAGCCTTTGCTAAATCTATGTAACAAACATCCAGTTGGGATGATTTTTCAAAAGCTTCAGTAATATTATAATGTAAGACAGATAAATTTGTTAAGCAGGAACTACCAGGTAAAAATCCATGCTGTTCAGAGGAGATATATGGGAGAGTGAAAGAGAGAAGACGTTTGTGGATGATTTTTTCAAAAATCATGTAAATTACCGGAAGGATGGATATAGGGCGATAATTTTCCACTTCCAACTTATTACCGCATTTCAGTATGGGTGTTATATTGGCGGATTTCCATTGATCGGGGAAAATTCCAGCGAGGTAACACCGATTGAAAAGATGGGCTATTGGATGGCATAAAACATTACAGGTTCGCTTTAAAAAGAGTGCACTCACATTGTCACATCCTGTAGCCTTATTGGTCTTCAAGGAAGCGAGGATACTATAGACTTCTTCACTGGTAGTCGAGATTGATGATAGGGAGTGTGATGACACTTCTACAAGATGAGGGTAATTGATAAGCTGAGATGGGGGTGTGAAATTAGATGTAAAGTAATTGTTAAAGGCGGAAGGCCTTGCCTCGGATGAAAACATTTGAGCATTATAAGTCACACTGTTCGGAATCCTTTGAGACCGGCGTCTAGTGTTTAAAAGCGTCCAGAAACGTTTATTATTTGTAGAAATGTCACTTATGATTGAATTAACATATTTATTATAATCCCGCCGGAGCAAAAACCGAGAGTGGCGCCTGATATTTCTGAAATTATTTAAGGTGTGGGGGTTTGGGTGCACTTTATATAACTTCCAGCAGGCAAGTTTGTTTCTGAGGGCTAGAGAGGATTCAGCGGACATCCAAGGAGGCCTATTCTTGGTGAGACGGCGGGTAGGGACTAGATCGTCAATGGCACTGAGAACAAAGTCGTAAAACAATGACACAGCGTCGGCGAGGGAACCAACCTCGAGAAGACTCCAGGGCAAGAGGGAAAGAACGCGGTTAATTGCCTCCCAATCTGCCTTCTTCCACACTTTCACTGTCCGGTTCGGGAGTGGGGAGGGTGAGCCAGCGGGAGTACCGAGGGTAAAGGTCGCCTCAAGGGAACGATGGTCGGATTCGATGAAATCCCTTCCCAGGATGACCTTGCAGGACTCGAACGACGTCATGACAAAATCCAGTGTTGCCTGATTTCTAGTTTTATGCATGTTACACTGAAAAAGTCCAAGGCCGATGACGAAGTGTTCCTTAAAATATTTATCCATTGGTTCGAAAGCTTCACATTCTTGAGGGGACGACCATGTTAGGGATAAATTGAAGTCTCCCAACAAAATAACATCACCGTATGATCGAGCGCGAAAAACTGAATCAAAGCAGTTTTCTAAAACACAAATACCACTACTAGGCGGACGATAAAAACAACCGACCAACACTTTTTTATACTTAAGAGAGATTTCTGTCCAGAGAATTTCACAATTGGTTTCTAGGTCCATTCGCCTAACGGCCCTCAAATTAGACTTTACTGCAATCAAAACACCACCACCACGAGAATTCCTGTCTCTCCGAAATATGCTAAAATTATCACAGAAAGGTAATTCCGAATCGGACACATTCTCACTTAGCCAAGTCTCGGTGAGTGCAAGTAAATCAATCTGATTGATTTCCTGGAGGGAAAGGGTCAAATCACTGATTTTGTTCTTAATGCTACGTACATTTTGATAATATAACGCAATCTGGGATGAACAAGGCCCCGGGTTCAACTCAATGTCCCCGCAAAGCAGCAAGAGCAGGAGAAAGCGGAGGAGACAGCGATGAGGAGAGGAGACAGCATGCCGGCGAGCAAGGCGATCATTGCCGGGGACACACGTTGGAGAGAAGCGGATAAGGAAGAAGCCTTTAAATTGTATTTCCTTGGAACTGAAGGACTCCTCATCAGATGAAAACATATTTACATTACACAATGTCGAAAACAACGTCGACTGGCACAAATTAAATACAATTATTATCAGAATACACGTACAAACTGCAATATATGGCGGAGCACACGAGCGACGTGACTGCCTTACCGCGGCCATATTCCGTTCCGAACTTTGCGTTGATTTCATAACTCGAAATAATATATAAAGCATACAACTATATACTTAATGGTACTTGATATATTAACTATTCGCCAGTATTTTTTACAATTTTCTCCATGAAACCATTTCCCCCGTAATATTGCAATAACTATTTTATTGAAATACTGACTCAAAACTTTTTCATACAATTGCAATATCAAAACAAGGATTTTCCCGCCAAAACTTTAACATTATTGAATTATGATATGTTAAAATCGGTTGAAATTAAAAATAATTTGCTTCATTGTATGTTTAGCGAAATCGAAAATTAGGGAAATATGAAAATTTTTTGCAATGATTTTAAAACATGCGGTTTTACAATAGTCGGAGCACCTCACACGGTGATAGTAACGCCAGTCGTTCAGTTCGCCCTAGGGGTCCTACCAAGGGCGGATCTAGAAACCTCCCAAGGGGGGGGGGGGGGGGACGATTAAGTACTATTTTCCTCGAAAATAGGAAAATTTTCAAATCTCCCTATATTCGTCAAAATTATATTCAGGACTTTTTAAAGAGATTATCACAAGAAATAATAGTATAGTATATTTTCTATCATAAACCCTATTTTAGGTGAAATATATTTTGAAAACCACGCATACATTGACCTCCCTTATAATAATCCATATTTTGCGAAATTCATGTATAAAGCTTGTTTCGCATAATGTAAAAAAGAAAAAATATATTTAAATCGGGTATCTGTGACATTTTATTAACTTTGTATAGCACTTCTTAACATTTTATTTTAAAAATCACAATAAAAATCAAGTCGTCGATTGCCAGAATTAGCAAAACGATCTAAAATCTCTTCCGGGTCAAGATGAATATCTTGATGTATATGGAGTAACGCCAAACCCACAAGTCTTTCTTCACTCATTCTGTTCCGCAAAAAGTAATAATCACTCTTGAAGTGATGGTATTTCGAATACTTGTAGAACTGCTGCTGTAATGCTAAATTGTGGGACACAATAAAACGCAAAACCTGATTGTCTGTACCGACTATATACTTCTGCGACACTTGCAACTTATAGCACTTCTCCGGCAAACTATCACACACGCGCTAGCGAATCACTGAATGAATGATCTTAAAACGCTCGTAAGCTCTTGAAAACAATGACGGGAAAACCCAAGATAGAGAAAGGTCCTTGTAAAGGATTTTGGGAGATGGAAGAGCTCAGAAGTGGGGAAGCACTCTAAGCAAACGGGGGGGTAAATTCCAAAATGTGTATTTAGAAATATCATTGTAGTCCTTTTGGGTAAACCCAAGAAGAGACATCTAAAAAGCTTCTCAAATTATAGCCATTCGTAAGAACAAAACGAACCGACACCAGTGAATGAGGGTGGAAGGAGAACCAAGGCAAAAACCGATGGCTTTGTTTCATCCTTTTACCGGCACCTAGCCGATAGCGTAGGTCGTTGACATGGCCATCGCCCCTACTCGCGGTTCGAAAGAGAGAGGACTCATATGATACTATCTTTACTGCACCCGGTGCGAGGGTTCTCCAAAAGGCTTGGCGACCGGAGTGCGCACATTGAGCGCATTCGAAGCCAATGCCCCTCGTGGTTAGGTTCCTTCCCCTTCACTCGCCATTCGTTGAAAATCTTGGAAATGCCATTCTCCTCCCCACCACCCCAATTAGCAAGTTTCAGCACCGCCCAGGGTGACACTATCTCCAACAGACCCTTTTTGCTAAAACAATACGTCGACAGCGACATAAAGACAAGAAGCATGGGAAATTTCGAAGAAGAATCTATTCAATAGCCTAAGCCTATTGAAAAAACCATCCCGCCACCTGACAGCCTGCTTATTCTCTTGTCCCAGAGAGTACCTAAGGGGGGGGGGGGGGAGGCGATCGCCCCTCCCTTGGATCCGCGCATGGGTCCTACCAGTTAACATCGGAGGGCAAGTGTGTGCTGCTCATGGAGTTAAGGTAAGCGCATAATTTTCTTGCATTTATTTTCGGTGAGGGTTTAAACCTAGCCAAGTCTAATATAGTTTTTTTTTAGCCTTTCACGGAATGTTTAAACAATGCGAATGAATGAATTTCATCGCAACGGGAGAGTAATTTCGACCACTTTGTTGAGTACACGAATCGTCGTAGTTAACGCTAAGTACTGAAAGTTTTGGTCCTCATATCGAATAAATTTAAGTTTTACTGCACATACATGTTTCCTGTCGCGACTTTTACGCTAAATAACTGCTGCGAGTTACCTATATGCTTTTCTTGCGGCGATGATTTTCCTTCGAATCTACGCAATCGCACTTTTCATATAATTTCGGCCTTTTTCGTAATTTGGTTTTAAATTTATTAAGCGTGTAATAGTGGCGTTTGGAATCATTTAATGCTATAATTTCTCCATAAATATTAGAATTGGCCTCTTTGTACGTTCCTAAAGATAATTTATGAAAAATTAATATTCGTAATTTTTTGACGTTTTAATTGAAAACTGCTTACTACATGCTTGTATTCTTTATTATCCCCTTCGGTCAGTCAGAAATAATCTGGTAAACCATTTATAAAAATGTGTTCCTTATTTTATAGCCCAACGGCCATAATTTAAAAGAAATTCGTGCGAAAAATCAGAAAAGCATTGGCTAACATTAGCTTCACATAAAATTGAAAAATGCGACCACGGCTTGTATAATATTGAAGGAACTTTTCTTTTGCCATCGTGAACTAGCCCCAGTGTCCGACAACCCCGAGGGAGCTGCCCATAACGGGTGTTGAAATTGTGGAGATCCCGGTCATTTCTTTCGCCGGTGTGGAAAACCGAAGGCGAAATTTTGCCACCGGTGTGGAAAAATGGAGAAGGTTGCACAGGGTTGTAGTTGCTCGGGAATCGCCGTGGAGTCGTTCAAACATTCTATTATTGGCCAGGTATGAGAAAGTATGTTAGAAGTTTCGTGCGCCGTTGTCGTGTCTGTCAACGATTCAAAACGGAACAATCCCGGCTCGCGGGTTTAATGGAACCACCCAAAATGACGACTCCATGGACAGTTGTGGCGTCGGATATAATAGGCCCCCTTCCGCGGTCCTTAAGTGGCAACCGCTATGTATTGGTATTTCTGGATGTGTGTACTCGGTGGCCCATAGCAATCCCTCTACGAGCAGTTAAGGCGAAACACGTAGCCCAGTGTTTCCGCACGCACGTAACAAACCAGTGGGGCTGTCCGGAGGTAATGCTATCGGACAATGGGCCACAGTATGTGAGTAGGCTTTTAGGAAGCGTTTGCAAATTGTATGGGGTTAAGTTAGGTCACATGGGAGGCAAAAGCCGAGCTGTTTGCGGAGCATTTGGCCGGCACCATGACGCTACGCGAGGACTGGGAAAAGACCAAGACGGAGGAGGAGGCGAGGAAAAATTTCAATAAAAGACCTGAACGCGCAAAACTTAAAAACTAAACTAAAGGAACATAACAAAAAAAGAATTAAAAAATTCAATAGAAAACAAAAAAGTTTATTTCCAAAACAAAGTTTACAAAGTATCGATCGGCGCAAAAACAGCTGAGAGCACTGCGGGTCGCGGACCTGGCAGGGGCAGAAGCCGCCAGGCGTTAAGTATCGATCGATGCAATGCTGCTGAGAGCACTGCGAGTCGCGGACCTGGCAGGGGAAGATGCAGCCAGGCGTGACCAAAACCTTCCCCTACCTCTCCCCAAGCACTCCGGCAATGTTTTGCCGCGTCTCCCCGATTTTTGTTCCCTTTTTACCACCCTTTTTTTTTCATGGTTTTCTTTTATTTTACGCATTCCTTTGTATATTATTATTTACTTTTCAAATTTTGTTTTTGTTCACTCACAAGAGGAATGAGTTAGTTTGTAAGAGGGCTATAAATGTATATTTTGCAACTCCCTTGCGAGTTCTTTTCTCTTCTTCCTTAACCATACACACCTACCAGGTATATTGTAAAGCCAAACTAACACGCACAAAAGACACTATGCTCGCAACACATGAAGGTCGTAGAAGGTGGCAAATTGCCTACTTGGAACGACCGACTGGACTATGCGTGACCGGAAGGCCGCGCGGACAAGGAGAGATCAGTCCTCAGCCTGCCGCCGCAGCAATCTCATCCGTGCAGTCAGAGCGGGAGGGAGAGGCGTTTCGGCGGACACGGCACTGCACCTCTACCGAGCATTCATCAGACCGCTCTTCGAGTATGCCGCCATCGCAATCACGCCCGGACCAAAGGGCCGCATGAAAGAAATAGCGGGCATAGAAAGGAGGATCTTGCGACAAGTTCTGCTTCTCCCACGACAGCGCTGCCGCCAAGAAGTCTACGCTGACGCGCAGATGGAACCGATACTCCACCGCATGGCAAGGCTGCGATGCAGGGCGGCGGAACGGATGAGGGAGCACCTACCACATCTCCACAACCGACTCACCCAACCCCTATCCCAGATCCTACCCAGACGCTACCCAAAAATCAAACTACCGTCGCCCGGCAGAGTAATAGCTAACCTTATCCCCATATATTACCCCGACTCCCAACCTATATTCACCCGCACCCCAATCCCACTCCCACAGCACCTGCTCCCTCAACCGGGATGGCCCCTACAGTGGGCTCGCCGAAAGTGAAAAGTGCCAGTGTTAATATCTAGACAAACAGTGACCAAAGAACTATATACCAAAGAATATATATACTCTGTTATTGAAATCACCGACGGTGAACTGTTATTGTTAAATCTTCTATTTTATTATCTGTTATTGTTTATATTATTATTTATTTATTTATTTATTTATTATTCTCTACTATTTAAAAATATCACTAGTCAAGGCTGCCTACGGTAGGTTTTACCGGGTTTCCCTACCGTCCCCGGGCGAATGCCAGGCATAAGCCACCCCCGGCATGTATTCAACAAACTACCAATGGTTAAACCATTAGGACGTCTACAAAATAAGAAAAACCACCCTGAAGAGGCAACTAGCCTATAACAGGGATTTATCTAGGATAGGTCTAGTCAATGTATAACATGAAATGTAACCTGTTCTTAGATAAATAAAAACCTTTGAATTGAATTGAATTGAGGAAAGGAGGAATTCCGCTACGGAGAGGTTGCCGTGAGTTAAGGTTCTTTTTCTTCTTATTTTTGGAGAGTGTCGGTTTTTCCCGGAGCCCACGCACGAGCTAGCCGGCTGGCGGAGTGCGGAAGGACCGTCACAAGTAAACTCGGAAATATAGATTGGATGAGGAAGCTACTATTTGTTAATTATTACCGCCCTATAATTTAAATTTATCTGCCTAATATTTTTATATTTTCTTCAGATCCAAACAGAGGCAGCAATTGAAAGGTTTGATAAGTATTCCTTAAAGGGCTTCAATATAATACCGCCATTACTCCGCTGACTTATACCTATGCTTAATGAAAAACCTCTATTCACAGGTGATATATTCCGGCACTGTGGGTATTTCGCCTACAGACCACATATATGCTCTTCCGCAAAGTGATATTTCTTCGCCACTGCATCCAATTTGACGCGACATTTTTACATCACTTTGCTATTATTGAACCATTTCATGTATGTGATATATAAAGCGATCGCTTTATTTCTCCTTCGGCAATATATTTTACCTCATTTTCTCACTTATGGTTCCTTTAATTTAGATTGTAATGAAAAAGGTGTACCTTTTCAATGCGAATCCCTCTTACACGACATGCCAAGGCCTTGGCCTACCCTGCGTTAACAAATAAATAAGCAAACTCGCTGACTGTTGCCTAAGAAAAGACAAAACCATAATACATTTTTCGACGCTTACTTGTATAAAAGTGTAATCATTATATTTTGATTTGCTTGTTTTTTGTGCACTTTGGTATTTCTATGTGCCTCCGACATGTTCTTCATTAATTTTAAAACCATGTTTTACCTGTCTGTGAAATCAATTTGAGGTATACACGATCGATTGATTTCTTCAACATTATGGGTCATATAATCATGGATTTAAATTATGCACTGCCTTTTTTATGTCTAACAGCAGAAAACTTTTTCCCTAGTGCATCATTGAAGGATGAAGATGCCGAACTGAGCCACTATTTGTAAGTACTTAATGAAATATGCGCAATATTTCATATTGGGAAAGTTTCTCTTTACTTAAACTCGTATGTTATTTTAAGAATGCCAATCATCGAGAGAATATACAAGGCAGTGAATTGCAAATTTGCCGAGAAGCCCAGGATCTCTTCTCTTTTACAGGCAAGTGAAATTCAAAATTTGCTATCTAATCATTCATCAAATTTCTGAAAGTGCGATATTGATGTTCAGATTGAGCACCAAGGTGTCAATTTCTCTCATATTTTGTTTAAATGGTTTTGGTAGAAATGAAATGAAGTAGTAACATGAAATACAAAAGTAAATCTCAAGCAAAGATAGTTTGCTTAGTACTAGAATACTAACTATGTATATTGAACTTTACAAACAGAATTGCCCATCCATAATTATATTCAATTGGTAAACATCTACTTTTATATTATTTTGTCTTGGGTTGTGGAGATAAACATCAGAAAGTATTTAATGGTCTTTTTGGATCCAATGTCTTTATTGTTATTTTGAGTTTTAAAATGTGGCTAATTAGATGTTAAATCTTTAACAGATAAGCAACATCACCAGCAATATATACCCAGCTACTCTGATGAGGGGCCCCAAAGCAGTGTCTCTATCATCAAGTGGTAAGTGTGCTTTTTTAAATTTCTCTACACCTAATATTCCATGACATATTTCAGCAAGCTGAAGATAATCATTCCAAGCAAAAATTCTATAGTTTTGAGATCAATTGTTTTCATATTTAAAGGCTAATTCTGTTGTAAGTTCGCTATTGAAAATTCTGGTTTGCACATTCAAAATGCTGCACAGGACAAAATGGGAACATTTGAGCCAGAAATGTAATTCTTTTAAAACGGGTGGGTGGAATAAACAGGAAAGTGAAAACTCTATAATAGGGTATCATTCAAGTCTCAGAATCTAGCATACCTGAAAGTGAACTTATCACAGCTCTTTCCATTTTTAGCAGTTAAATAAGTTCAACTGACATTTGCGCAAGATTTCAGAAAATTGCAAAACTAATATCAATTTTAGGAGACAAGTGATGTCATTTTTGTCATAACTTGTCACCATACTGGTGCTTGAATCACCCTCAATATTTGTTGCAGTTCAACATGAGAGAATTTTTGCTTAATTTTAGCAATTCACACAATTCTATGCAGCCATATTCTATTAATTTTGTAAATACAAAAATTGAAATGAATTTTCGTTGTCTGAATACTTCTTGGAATAATTGTCCCTTTTGCTCTACTTCAGTGTGCCAGATTACTATATATGCTTATGCAATATAAATGTAAATGTATACCATCTAAGGCAGAGTTGCTCAAGCTTGAGATCCACTCCATAAAAATTGATTAGAGAAAGCTCGAGCTGGAGGATTAAGATTTTAAATTTCAGAGATCTATCTCAAATGAGTTTGTTCTCGACATCTTGAGCAACCCTGATCTAGGGGCATTCTGTAGTACTTCTACTCGATTATTAACGATAACTTTCATACAGTATTTTACATCTTCACTATACATCAGTGTTGTCACAATTTTAATTTCATTCAGTGATTTTTGTAAAGTTGACTGATCTTTTAAAGGTAAAATTTAAGGATTCTGCATTTTAGATTCTCATTCAAGGCTCAAGCTGCTTATGCACATGTGACATCTTTTCACTTGACTGTTAAGATGAAGTATTATTCTGTTTGTTATGATTCAGGAAATATATCAAGAATTTGAGTAAATATCTAAGAGAAACTACAATTAAACTGACATAGTTTGGCACTGTCCATTACATGGAACAGTAACCTGTGTATCAAAAAATACCTAGATCATCTTCTTACCCTAATCATGTCTTTCTAATTGAACTAATGTCTTAATGCTTATTTACTTTAATTTTAATTTTACAGAATATATAGTGTTGATAGATGAATCTATAATATTTTTTATTGGTATACCCATTTTTGCTTTTCAAAATCTATCACATCCTAAAGGTTTTATTGCCAGATATCTATGTATAATTTTTAATGATGACAATTTTATGCAAATTTTGAATGATATTGGTAGGTTTGGTAAAAAGACTCATGCTGTATGAAAACAAAATTTTTCCAGCATCTCCTGACTACTGTGCAAGGGGATTGCCACACGTGAAGCTTCTTGAAGAGTCAATGTGGTATCCGAAGAAGACATCGTTGTGAAAGTGTTTTTCAGTGACATTTAATAGAAAAAACTTTTGTAGATTAAGTTCACTTATTTTTCTTTTTTATATTTTGATTGTATTTGATTTGATTGATTGTACTGTAATATGCCTGTGTATAGAGTATTACTAATACGTAGTGCATGATGATGGCTGATCTGGGTAATATTTAGAATGCACACTAGAATGGGTTAGGGTAAAACATGCATGTGAATGTGGTGTGTGGAATGAGTGGTATTTGCTAAGTAATTGTTTTCTCTCCTTAGGTATATTAGCGGAGATGAGAGTTAGTCGACATTTTTGAGGATTTTGTCTAAGTCGGCGTCAGATTGGGCTGTTCTGCATTGTTAGGTATAGTTAGTTCAGGAGTTTGTTGAGAGATATGCTCCTTGTTGGAGGAGCTTGTAGCCCTAGGTCAGGTCATGGATTAGGGCTGGAGTATTCTGGCAATGTCATCCATGTAAAATAAGTGACAACGATGGCAAGAGCATTACCTCCGCTGGTGCCAATGGAAATATGCTCAAATTTCATAAAATATTAATGAGCAATGTTTATTCCTATAATGAGTTTTGTTTTTCTTGCTAGACTCTGTTTTGATATGTAATCTATCAAATGCTGAATTGATTTTTGGGGTATTATTTTAAAAGGATATTGCAAACTAGACAGTTTGTGTTGATTGATCTTTACCATTTCATTTCTATACTGGTAGAAGTTTGAGATGAAATGAAGAATGTACACATGCATGCAAAGGTTTGAATAGAGTGAGCATTTGTGTAGCTGGTGTTTATGTAAAATGCAAATGTTGAGGATTGAATGTCAAAATAGTATGGGTGTGAGTATTACTACAGGAATGAATGAGAGGAGGAATGGATAGCAGAATGTCTGATTTTTACGTTATATGACTGATATTTAGTATAAATGCATTTGTGTGTGGATGAAACTTATGTTTCTGCATGCATCTCTTGAAATTCTGAAGATGATTGCTTTATGAATGAGTATATGAGCAAGTTGATGACTTACTATTTGTTTTGTGAGTTTATTGTTAGTTGTTGATATGGAAATGTAATCTAATGTGCCCAAAATCTGTTCTATGGCATTACTACATTTACAGCTATAATGCAAAACTGTCTCACTGTTAATTCTAAAGTTTTCATAGCCCTCTGAATGGATTATTTTATTAAATTTAGTGAAATAGCTATTCATATCATTAAAAACTGTTTAAATCTTAAATATAATAGCTCAAAATTTCTGAATACCTTTTGCTATCTGTATGCATATTTGTATTTTGATTCCATTGAGAAATGTTAACTTTGTTTTATGTTTGGATATATATGGAACTTATAAAATTTTACCTTGCACTAAATTCATTTTTCATGTAATTTTTAAAACTGTAGCTATAAATATATTTTCTTTAATTTATTGAAAAACACTACTTGGAAATTGTTTTCTGCTGAAATCATGTCAATGAGAAAATTTCATTTTGTGAGAAACAGAAGAAAACGTATATTAAAAATTTGATTCAATGCCCTGCTTTTGGAATTGTTGATGTTAAACACAAATAAGTTGTCATGAGTTGAAATTTGATAACTTGGTAGGTTAAAAGTCTTTAAAAAATAAATGGAAATTATACCATGGTCTATTCAAGGGTTCTGGAATACAGCTGCAATTGCTGATGATTAATAAACTTTTTTGCTACGCACCATACATGGCCACATGCAAGGTAAAAAGGTGTAAGACACCAACTCGGACTTTCTTCAGGCCAAAACTATAATACTTAACAGTTTTAAACAAATTGAATGAGCATATTGTTGGATTAACAATCATCTTGACAACCATTATAAACAATACCTAATATTAAATAAAAGAATTTTTCAGGACAATAACCTTGTAGCAAATGAGTTAAAATCTAATTTTATATTTTTTCAACCTATTAGAGGGCTATGTAAAGATGAAATGGGCACCATTATTGATGATGTCCAATTGATACAAGTTGCATATTTAAAGTTTTAGGGAATCTATATTGATGAGAAACTTAATTGGGAGGAGCATATTGATTATATTTGTATAAAATTCTCATGTGGCCACACCACATGACTTTCTCCATACATGGCAGCTAAAAATATAAGATATCTCTTAAAAAATGCATTATTGGGAAAATATTTCAAACAAATGTTGTAGAAAGTTAAACTTCCTACAAATTCTATTACAGCACATGTTTACATTTATCGAATATTAAAGCAAATATTTCAAAATAACAGATGTGACAAGAGTAAACAACTTCCGGTTGACCGATTTTTTACCAAAAGCTAATCAGTTCTTCTGACTTTCATAAAAATTATAAATATAAAATTTCGCGTTGACCTGATTAATAGTTTTTGAGGTAGAGTACCCACAAAAAACCATAACACACACACAGACATCGATAAAATGGTCAAAACGTGTATTTCCGTTTAAATCTCGAAAACATGACTCGTGAAAACAATACTTTCCCCTATACTACGTATGGAGAAAGTAAAAAGAAAAACTTTTAGAATTGTATTAAGCTGAAATTTGATTAAAATGTGTTTAATGAATTTTACCGAACATTTCTGTTCGGGTGAAAACAGAACGGGTGGTAACACTACTTGCGCATCGTTTAATATCAGTTAATGAATTGGTGCAATTATTACCGTAGGGGTTTATTTCAAAGATTTGAATTCCTCTCAATGCCAAGGCAGAAGCAACAAGCAGAAATTTTGAAAAGTGTAGCTTCAAGATGAATCTTTTCAGTTTCCCAACTGTTGGTTCGCGTACCCCCAGGGGTTCGTGAGATAAATCTGAGAGGTTCGCGAGAAAAAATTGGTAATGGCGTCTTTTTCACTTTCTTGGTTCTTCAATTCTTATCAGTATTTCATTTCCTTTCAAATTAGTTGCATGGTTTTATTTTCAATTATTTACTATGCTTCAAAAATTATATTCGAATTTTACAGGGTTCTAACTAGAAACGGATGACAATATCACAGATTCTGATTTTATTGTAAATGTTGACACTATGTGCTATATAAACTTTTCATTTTTATGAATCAAACGCATTCAAAAAGATTTGTTTTTATAAAATTTACTCTCCATTATGAAAGGTTTGCTTCCAAAACTTACAACTCAAGGGGTTCGCGAAGATAAAAGGTTAACCCAAGGGGTTAGCAACGAGAAATTGGTTACCTCGAGGGGTTCGCGAAGTGAAAAAGGTTGGGAACCGCTGACTAGACAGTGATCCTAGCAAAGCACATTGTAAGTTTTGTAAATGTGACATTAATGTCAATTATACAGATTTGATACAGCATGCAAAAAGTAAAAAACATGTAAGTGCCATGTCTTTTAAAGTTACACCATTGACATAATTTTGTAAGACAAACCACTAGTCTTGAAGCAAATATTGCGATGTTTATGAGTTATCATTCAGCTTTGCTGAATTATGATTATTAGTTGATATATGTAAAAGCACTTATTGACAGTAGGATTATTTCAGAATTAAAAATGCATCGCACAAAATGCTCCGAAGTTATCAAGAATGTCTTGAGTGTTAACTTTGTGAATGATTTAATTAGTGATATTGGAGATGGCAAGTTCAGTTTATTGTTAGATGAATCCAATGACATAACTCATAAAAATGCTTGGAATTGTTATAATATACTACAGTAATAAGCATTTATTCTTCTTTCTACACATCTTAATCTAGTATAAATGGAGAAATGTGATGCTAGTAGCATTGTGCAAGCAATAAAAAAGGAATTAATGAGTAAAAAAAATAGGCCATAAAACCTATTGCAATTGGAACAGATAATGCTAGTGTCATGGTTGGAGTTAACAATGGTGTCTATCAAATGCTTAAAGCAGAAATTCCTCCAATTGTTTTATTTAGATGTGTCCATATTTAGATTATAGGTTTGAAAATAAATTGGGTTGCAAAAAAAGGTGAAATTAATAAAGAGGAAGAAATGTGTTTAAGACAAAGATCCCAAAATTTTCTTTTGTATTTGCTCAAACAGCTTAGGCAAAGACTGCCAGAAAATTAAAAAAAACATCTGTTCTTTCTCCTAAAAATATTCTTCACCCAAAGTGACAAAGTCAGTTACAAGTTCGATGGAACATATGGGAGAATCTAAAGAAACCATATCTGCTGCTGAATATCAATTACAAACAATTTATTTCATTGATTGGAGTAATAAGGTTATTACTAAATTATTCTGGAGTGAAGTGAATCCATTTAAACAACTTTCTAACTTTGCTATTTCAACTTGAATATTAACTCACTCCAATGCTGAAGTTGAAAGAATATTTAGTAGCATGAATAATATCAAGTTCATGTTGAGAAATAGAATGGAAACAGAACTTCTCAAAGCTATCTTGTCAGAAAAACTTGACCTTCTGAGAAATAATAAATGTTGCTGTAGTTATGAACTGCCTAATGATGTTATGAAGGGTATTGTAACACTGGCATCTTATAAACCTAAGCCTAGCAACAGTTATACAAATGAAATGGAATTAGAAGTTAAAAATCAAAATATTTTTGAAACAGGCCATTCTACTTCATCTTTAACCTTTCAAAAGTAGCAATTCATATCATCAGACTCATCACATACTTTATTAGGTAAGTAAAATGAATTTCTTTTAAAAATACCTTGTCTTCTAAAATCTAGCTATTTTTTAGCTTACTTAAAAAAACAATTTGGATTATTTTAGCTTACAAATCTAGCACTTCTGGCTTAAAAATTAGATTTTGAGTTGGCAACCCTGAACTGGGCAACTTAACTGGTTATAAAATCTGTTGATTAGGATCATATTATTCCTAACATATAGATAAGATTTTACAGTGTAAAAATCTTAAGCAAACATTACAGTATTTATTCAATTTGAGAATTCTAAGTACATAAAATGTTTTTGGTAAAATATTCGAAGGTGTGCATCAGGGTTGTTCAAGCTGCTGCTAGCAAGCCTCATACATCTGTTTTAGTCTTCCACAGAAAGAAACTCATTGTTTGGGAAGTGGCAATATTGTTCAGTACCTAACTGGTTGATGCAGAATGTCTTGATTCTTTGGAATTCTTCCAGTACACACTGTGTAATGTATACAAATTTGTTAGTGAAGATTGTACAACTGTGGCTATCGAACTTATGCATATAATCATGCGGCTTCGTGGGCAATAAGCTTAGCCAACTGGTCTATAAGATATCCAACACCTAAGAATCTAATCTTACTTTCGTGAAATTATATACGGTATTTCATATACAAATATCAATAGTCAACTGTACTAAGTAATTCTTTGCAAATTGTAAAATATATAATGGATTTAAATGCTCAAAATGTGTTAGATAAATTGAATGGTATTGTAATTTACCAGAATAACCTACCGTATTTACTCGTGTAATACCTGCACTTTTTTCTCCAACAGTTCCCATCAAAAGAGTGGGGTGTGGACATTACACGAGATTTGCACATTCATCTGTTGATGGTAGGCCACCCACGAAACACCTAGACAATGTTGTGTGGCTGGCATAAGGCGTTTTTTTGATAGACGCAATATGTCATGCATTTTATTTCCTTGATTTTTAATGAAGATTTTTTCGAAAATGCGTTGAATAATATAATAAGATGTTTATCAGGTATTTTTTAAATTCTTTTCCAGCTGTCAGTAGAAAACCTAAATCACATAAATATTCTTTGTAAATAGACGTGTCAGACAAGAGTTCATTCTCATAGAAAAAGTTTGATAGATGTATCAATCTTACATTGTTTTGATTTTAATGATTGATGGAATAAGAAACCACTTTTATTTCTTTCTTCAAAGACACTCCTTTGGTATTTGGCTGCCCTTTTAGGAAATGACTGCCTTTTCAATTTACCACCCACAATTATTAAAACAGGAAAAGAAAAAAATGGGTTAGAGAATTTTTACTAAAAAAAGTTGCACAAGTGAGGGGAGAATTGTAGAGCAACTACAGGCATATACATAAGGAATTTATCTGAAATATATAGAAATTTTGATCGGCAGCATATAATCACAGGCATATGCCAGAGCAAAGTGACCAGAGATCTACCTAAATTGAGTTTGGAATAGCCCTGTTTTAACATATCACTCTGAATATAAGCCTTGTTGACATGAACTGTATCATGCAAAAATGGAGTTTATTCTTGTCAATTTACTCAAAAATAACTGCACGTATTTTGACTAAAATTCATCCAATGTCATAAACATGGATGTGCTATATATCTAGATTGTCCAGACATTGGTCTTTCAAGATATGTCCTGATTTTTTTCTAGTGTCCCGAAAAAAGTTTTCAGGATGCACAGTTGTACCCATTTTTTGGTTTGCTGTCATTATGTAAAGTAGTTGGTTCCAAAAATCGAGTTATTAAAAGAAAAATAATGCAGATACAAAGAGATAGAGGGATTGTTTATTGGAGTCTTATCATTATTATGACTTTTCTTTGCTAAATGGCTCTGGTGAGGCAGCTTAGAACTCAGAATAAGTAATGCACTCTATGTTGTTTAGAATCACAGCATCTCAAACTAAAACCAATATTCTCCGCTAGATAACTCTAGCATGGTATTTGTTTGCACGTCAAAGATAGAGACGACTGGATGTGTTGTTCATTGATTTAGACTTGTATTTGCTCTAATTTTAATAATTTATGTCTGACCACATGGTTACATAATGTATCCACAAAGTGATCAGATAAAAAGTATTAGGTACTTGTACTTGACTGACTAAATGCACGAATGTGCCCCATGTAACGTCACCGAAGCCTTAGAGATTGTGAGATTCTGCAAGATCGTTCGGACTGCAGTGACACGTTAGTTGGACAACCTCATTTTAAAGTTTACAACTTTTCAAATTGTAGTTATTTTTATTAAGTGCATTTGCAACAGCTTTGTTTTTTACGGCATAAAAAAATCAAATCAAACTTGATGAAAATATATTGTATGATCAATTTACAGTTATAAAGAAAGTTGTAAGCAACGAAATCGAAAGTAATGGAAGTTGGAAAACAAAGAACTGTAATGGAAATGCATCTTTAAGAAAATTGAATTTACAGAGCAAAAAAGTAATTTGTTAGATTATGGTCATATTTGTTTGTAGTTCTGGGTCACAAAGCAAGCTGCAAGAGAATTTTTTCTTTGTGTGACATCCAATGGACTGATGAATGCAACAGATTAGAAATTAATACTATTAATGCAATAAATACATTATATTATTACTCAAATCACAAAATGTATTTACATAATATTTAAGTGAAAACAATCATTGAAAATAACTAAAAATGATTGTTGCGGTTTTTTCTTCCTCAGCATCTGGGCACCCTATTTATATCTCAAAATTTAAGTATAGAGTCCAGTAAAATTATGACACATTGAGTTTTATACCAAGTTAGGGTCAAGCACTCCTAACTTATAGCCAAAGCATTGTAGCTAAGAGTCCAAATGACATGCGAATATATATTGGTATAATCAGTGATATTATAGTGTGGATTAGAAGCATATACCTCAATGAGAAAATTTGTGCAATGTATGCTGCGCTGATTCTACATATATATCCATGCAACAAACTTGCAAGATTGTAGTAACCATGGTTAAATTTTATTTAGCATTGAAATCTTGCATCTAGGGAAGGTTAAAACATACCATATATACTTGTGCATAACACACACCCTTACTTTTTGCCAAAAAATCCACTTTTTCGTATACCCTGTATAATGTGCACCCTAGATTTTGAGGGGTATAAGAACAAAATTTTAGAATTATATTGTCATGTTAGGTATTGACTAGAGTACAATAAATAAATACAGACCCTTCCCGGATTACACAAGACTCGACTTAAGCAAATGCAACTAAGTAAAATCCTCCCAAAATTAATATTTAAAATCCGAAAATTCAGTTGGGAAATTTGCTTACACGGCAAAATGCTTCAGGCTTTAAGGTCAAATGTTGAATGAAGTTTAAACACGTTAATTTATTTTATATTTATCAAACTACACGTAACACTTATTTACAGAATATTAAATGGCTAGATATATTTAATGACAGAATTTAATATGAAATTTAAATTTTTTTGCATATTGTGGTTGCCATTGCAGTTATTTGGTGCTGAAGATGATGAGGAAGATGAATTCTATGGGTTTTAAATTACTTACATTGTTATATATATATATATATATTATATTTCATTATCTAAAAAAATTATTTCAATTTGCAGATAATATGTTTTGTTTTTTATGTGTCTTGCGGGAAGTCTACCAAGCAATTTTGTGGGAGACTACCATCAGCTGATTTACTAGTGAAATGTGTAATATTTAGAGAGGATGGAAATACAATTGTAAGGAAGTAATTAGTTGTTTGATACATTTAATTAATATATGTATAAGCTGGATTATTGACAATTGGCATGGTTTTCCCCTCATTTCACTCATAAAAGCGAGAATCTGGTGCAAGATAGGTACACTTCAATTTTTTATTTTAATTGTACAAAAGTGGTACCCATGCTAACCCCTCTTTATGACCTTAAAATTTGGTCTTCAAACTGCTTGTTATACACGAGTATATATGGTCAATATTATGAAATTAGATGAAAATATGAAGATATTAAAATAAATGACTTTAATATAGTCTCCTTATTTACACTTTTCTGGACAACCTGTTGAAAATAAATCAGTTTTTGACAAAGTTCAAATTTCAAATCACAAGTATACATTTTCATACATTAACATTATCATGTATATATCATATCATGTATGTATCTGAAAAATAATTATGCACCTCTCTAACTAAATTATAATACTTCTTTTACAAATCAAAATGAAATTTATCTAAAGATTAAAAATAAAAAGTTTTCTTAATTTTGGGAATACTAATGCACCAAAAAAAAACAATGTACAATGTTTTAAAGTATTGTACAATCCTAATATGTATCACTATATTGTACATAAAAAGTTGGATAAAAGAAATTTTAAAATGTAGACAACATACATTTTTAGAAATATTTGTACTCATCAGACATTCAGTCAACAGTCACAACTACAAACACAATTCAGAGACAGGAAAAATTAAAAAAATGGAATCAATAAAAAATACAAAATTGTATTATCCACAGTCTTGGACGGAACATAAGAATGGTACAAAGCTCCATATATTATTCTTTTTTTTCGCCGCAAGGTTAACCCGTGCTTTTCTAAGTATGTGATGCGTCTTTTGTAACTGATTGCAAATTGCCTTTTCCACATTGAGCTTGCGGCGATTTGCAGCGCCCAGCTTAGATAAGGTTTCATCTAGATTTTTCTGTGTTTCAGCAAGGCATTGCCTCAGGCGCTCATTCTCTAATCTGAGATCCTTCACAAAACTTGCACTAACAACATCACCTATGTCCTTTATAATATGTGATGTGGAAGCTCTAGTTCTATGAGACCTATCAACCTCTGTGAATGATCTTGAATAGACAATGGTGTTTTCTGTAGATGGAACTTCAGCAAAACTCATATTGTCTAGAGCTATCCCTTCAGGAGACTTTGGAGGTGGATTCTCAAGACTGGAGAAGTAACCGGGGTCACTCTCAGTTCCCAAATCAGGAGAAGAAAAGGCATCATGACGAGCAGTGGGAGAAGTGTCAGCTGAAGGGCTTAAATAGGCCATTGCATGCGACACTTCTAGTGGAATTATACCAGGTCTTCCACATGAGTTTCTACTTTGATGTGACATCTAAGGAGTATAATGAAAAATTCATGAAAACATGTTATCAGTGAAACATAATAGATTTAACCTAACAGTCATATCCAAAAGATTTTTTGGAATTACTAAATGTCACTAAAATTAATGTTGCTTAACCTAAAAAAAGTTTCAAGTGTAAGCTTCAGAAACTAAATGCCCTTTTGACTATACGCTAATCGGATTTCTTTCAAAATTAACCATATCCACTCACATGTTGGAAAAGCCCCGACATCCCAATTTTCTCCCTATACACCCACTCCCCGATAAATGCTCTTAATTGGTGCCAGGAAAATCGAGTGCCAACGGAAACAGCACTATTCGGAACACGTACTTCCATAAGAAATGACAATATAAGATTTAATTCGTTCCCGAGATTCTATTAATGGAAATGAAAATAGATAGTATTATATAAATAATACACCCAAGTATTCTTTGTTAACCATATTACGTAGCATAGAATAGGTCGTCATTTGTATTGCAATTATATTTAACATTGAACAGTAAAAACTTGAATATAAATTAACAGAATGCATTTTACGGAACATGTTGATCTCACGCTGAATAAATCGCGCAGGAGCATTAAGGAATAGGAATTAGAGTAGAAGAAGATACCTGCGTCTACTTATATGTACAGGGTGAGGCAATATTCACTATACAGCCGCAATTTTATTAACACAAAGAAAATTGAAACATAATAACATTAGCATCATGACTGAAGATACTGCTCAATTAAGAGAAGGCAACCAATAAGACAAAAAGACAATCGTATATCGAAACGATCAAAACCTTACTACGTTTCGATCAAGAAATATCGGTTCACTCATAAAAGAATTATCACATGTGCTTGATAAATAAAGGAACATGGAATGAGACCAAATAAAGGAAGAATTCAAATATCTTGGTATTACATTTTTAAAAACTGAATGATCAAAAAGGGAGCAATAAATTAAAAAATGTTGGTGCTCTCCAGCTTTTAGTCTCTGTAAAACCTCTAATTTAACCTCGAGAGTTAAGTTTTTCCTCTTTTTCTCCTCTGACCGCCAGTTATCACTCATGATCTTTTTATTTAAAGGGAAAATATAATTTAAACAAAGTTCACTCTATATTTTCACCTACAAAAACATCGACAACTGTACACAGAACCATCAAGCAACTGCAAATACTGATGTCTTGCGTGTTGTAAATGCGCAGAGGTGCTGCACAGTGGACTTCGTAAATTATACCAGAAATTTTGAAGTGTTAATGTAGAAAGCACGAGCGCAATTCAGAAAAAGGTATTAAATTATTTTCAGCATTAATCAGGACAACATTAAACCGGGGGTGGGTGTACTCATAACTCAAAAGAAGCCCAATATTATAATTTATTTGCTTTCTGTAATTTTCCTCGTAAAACTCGGCAATATGGCTAGATATACTTTTCCCATACTTTGTACACCTCTGCAACTTTGTAGTACCTCATCTATTTTTCGATATATTTACTATAACATTATTATTTTGATTGAACTACAGTTTCCTCATAAAACTGCTTTAACAACTGTTATGATGCTTTGGTATTATTCTTGTTAGTTTTGTTATGCTGATTGCTAACTTTTATAAACTTGATTGTAAACCTCAATTTATAAATTTATTTTCTTAAACTGTGCAGTTTTATAAGTGTTTGTTGCCATGAGGTATCTGGAATACAGAGTCAAAATATTGATAGACTACCACCATGAAAAATATGCAAATATTTATTTATTAAAACTTTTTCCTTACAAACAAATTTATTGTAGCGTAAATTTATATCCAAGCTAACATGAGCTATAAAATACCTAAAAATTCAAAAAGGCAAGATTTTAAAGCTGAGGGTGATGAAGAGCAAGAGTTTGAAGTATAAGGGTTAGATCACACAAGTGATGAGTTAGCCAATGGACTAATGATATCTCTACTGATACATAAACTGTGTCAACTGCACCTTAAAAAGCTGTTTTGGCAGAGGAGATTTTATAGCTTTTTATAGAATGTAGCTGTTACCATCAGCATTTAATTTCCACAATAATACACATAATAAGACACTGCTTCCACTCACCAGGCTAATGCTCCCTAAAAGAGCTATCAAGAAAGCATGTTTTCCTTCTTAAGATAGGGCATTATATCGTGCATAGGGTTCATGATGGTGACCTAATCTAATCTCAACTCTATGTAATATATATAAACTAAAGCAATAACTAATACGAATTTCTATAAGTTGCAGAGATTGCTACCTATTTATCCAACTTTCTCCTACATTAAAATTTTACATATACAATTGTTTATGATGAAATAACAAAAAAATACTTTTAGTTGTTAAGCATTGAATGAGCTACAATATGAAAATTTTGACCAAAACACTTCTACTGAAATGCTAAGAAGTTAAATGTTGTATACATTTAAGAATAGAAAAATTATAACAACCAAATCTAAAGAATTACCTGAGATATTGATGGCTCAGAGTCCTCGCCACCTGTCTGGTCTGAAACATAATCAGACATTTCATTACGTTGACGGCCCAGATCTGGAAGGATTCCCGACAATGCTGAAGAAGAGGAGCATTCACTAGGATCTTCCACTGCTTTGATTCGAGCAGTTTCTTGAATCTTTCCAGCTTTTTCAAATTCCTTAGCCAATTCCATCCAATGATTTAGCTTCTTCTTCTGCCTTCCTAGCTCGTAACTCCTGAACCTGAACATGATCTTGAGCCTCTTTTAAAGCTATTTGCAAGTGCAATGCTTCTTTTTCTATCTCTAACAACCTGTCATTCTTTACTTCTTGATTATGTGCTGACCTTCTAGCTTTTACTGAAGATTCATCATACTCATTATGTTTTTCAAACATAATCTCCTTCATACTTCTATGGTCTTTCTGACCTAAACTCCATTGAGCATTTACATCTTCGGATGCTCTAACTTTATCCTGACCACACCAATTTTGCATTCTTGCTTTATTATTGAACATTTGACTGTCAGGTAATGAAGAACCTTTTCTGAAGAAAATTTCCTCACCAAAACCAAAACTTTGCTCATGGGAAATCTTTTCCTTTATTGAGTCATTAAATTTTGCCTCAACTTTAGCTTCTCCTTCTGCACAGAGTTCTTCTTTATTCTTGTCCCTTGCATATACCTTTAAACATAATAATAATGTATAGTATATAAATAACAAAACAAAGCAAGGTAAACATAAAAATAAAAACTTGATTTCCATGCCGATTATAATTTTATAATCACAAAAACAAACTTTGCAATAAGCTTGAATCAGAAATTAATTAGATATTATTATTTAATAAAAAATCCATTTTATTATTTTCACTTCAATAAGAATATAACAATTTTGAATCTGTAATGAAACAGTTGATTTGAAAGAACATAACTTTAAATAAAAATATGGATATTTATTTGATTCATACAAATTTTAACAGTTAAATTTTCATTTGAATTAATGACTTTAAAAAATCTATGCTGTATAAATGTTATGCGACTATAAATAAATTAATATTTAATGTCAAATATGATTAATTAAGTATTAAGTGATTTTGATGAAAATGGCATTACTTCTCAAATATGTGATAAAATAAAATTTTTACAATGAAAAAAACAACTGCCTACCCCATCAGGTAATTCCTTTGTAATACTCCTGCAATCACTCACTGCATCCTTATCTTTGCTTTTCTCATTACCCAAAACATCTTTTAAAAGTGCTTCCTTATCCCTTAACATTGCCCTTAATTTCATTTCCACAACTTTTGCCTCTTTTAGTTCTCTTTCTAGATCATGTAATAAACTCTTTGTAGTAGTTAGCTGGTTACGAAGATCACAGCACCTAGCCTGTTCCTCTTCTAAGCACTCAGTAGCCTCCTTCAGTTTATGACAAAGATTTGCCATTCCATCTTCCATCTGCATAAGTTCAAGCAAAATGAGAAATAATTTTAAATAACCAGAAAGAAAACCTTATGTGAGAGAACATTATTAAAAACATTTTGTTGAGAGAATTTTTAAATCTCTACCATCTGCTGATAGCTGTGTATTTTTATCATACAGAGCCTCAGAGAAGAAACTATGATAAATTCAAAATATTTCAACCTAATTCATGATATGCTTTTAAAGTTCAATACCAACAGAATTATACATTAAATTTTTAATATGGAATTGATGTCAATGTGTAGTGGTATTCTGTCCAGAAAACTAGAAACATGTTAATAATCAATGAGCTGTTTCATTTATATAATCATACCATACATAAAAATATTGTATTTACCCGAATCCAAGACGATTTCTGGACTGCCAAAACAGAAAAAAGATTTTATGATCTAATACATATGATTCCTGCAAAAATTAAAAATTCCACAAAATTAGCAAAAATTTTATTGGGTCCCATAATTTCCTTGAATATCATAGGTCTTTATACTATATCAGTCACCATAACCCTCTATGCTCTCTTTGATGTAGTCCTCACTCTCACAATCTTAATCACTATGAACTTTGCTCATAGACTCCCACAAAACATCATCTCCACTTCCATCAATGGCAATGGATAAGCAGCACTTTTTAAATGCACTCACAATTACTTGTATTTATCTGTGGTCATGATGCCTTGATCCATTGGCAGAGCACTGAAATAGTAGGATTTTATCAACTTTTATATTATAATTGTCTCTTTTAGATAGGGGTTTGAAATTTGCCTTCCCACCAAGGAATCCACCTATAGATAATTTAATCACAGACATTGAAAAATCCATTGAATTTTTCGATGAAAACTCCAAAAATTATATCCGACAAGCTTGTTCAATACAAATCCAACACAACTTGAACAAATTAAATAAGTCTCATCCCAAAAACTATTCCAAAACCATGAAACAACTCAGAGATAAAGATTGTTTTTACATTAAGGCTGACAAGGGCCATAAAATAGTGATCATGGATAAGCCACAATACTTTGACAACGTCCAAATTATGTTGAACAATGGACCTTACATTAAACTCAAGAAGAACCCATTAAATTCCATGATTCAAAAAACCAAAGACATCATTCAAGGATGTAAAACCATCATTGATAATAAATTAAGCTACAAGTTAAAAATTTCAAACCCAAACATACCTAAATTGTTCTGCCTCCCCAAAAGACATAAAGATGACAAAGCCATGAGACCGATTGCATCAGGAATAAATAGCCCAACCTATAACTTGGCCAAATGGCTTAATAGTGAATTTAAACAGATGTCCTTTCCCGACAAACACTCTGTTAAAAATACCTATGACGTGATAAGTAAACTAAAAGACATAACATCAAAAGAGTCTGAGATTTTGGTCTCCTTTGACGTCAAAAGCCTCTTCCCAAGTGTACCTCTGGAAGAAACATCCCAAATTTTAAAATCATTGTTACTAAAACAAAATTTTTCTGATGAAATTGTCCTTGAATATTTACAACATACTAATTTATGCATGTCACAGAACGTTTTTTCTTTTAAAAATGAAATTTACAAACAAACTCAAGGCACTTCTATGGGAAACCCCTTATCTCCCTTTTTAGCCAACATTTTCATGTCCTCTTTTGAAAACGATTGCAAAGAAAAATTTCATTACTTTCCAGATATATGGTTGAGGTACGTGGATGACATTCACAATCTTTGATTTAAAGAAACAAAATGTAGATGAATTTGTTAATCAGTTAAACAACATATATCCTTCAATCAAGTTCTCTTATGAACTTCAAGAAAACAACACCTTGCCATTTTTGGACTTGCTTATCATAAATAATAGACAACACATTGAGTTTGACATTTTTAGAAAACCTACACATACTGATAACTTTATTCCTAACAAATCCTTTCACCCTATGAACCAAAAAATAGCTGTGTTTCAATTTTTAACACACAGATTATGTAACATCCCCCTCAATAAAATCAGATATGCAAAGGAACTTAAACACATAAAACAAATTACCGCTAAACTTGGATACGATAATAATTTAATTAATAAAATAGTGAGAAAACATAACTTTAATAAAACTTTGTCCAATGCCACTTCCCTTAAATTAGACACCAAAAAAGAGGGCAAATTTGTAAAATTGCCTTATTTTCCACCATTAAACAGAGGCTTGAACAATATTTTTAAACATAAGAATTATACCATAACATATACAAATCCTTTTAATTTGAAAAATTTACTGGGCAGTACAAAAGACAGAACAGAATCTTTGAACAAGTCCGGTATTTATAAAATACATTGCTCACACTGCGACAAAAAGTACATAGGACAAACAAGAAGGAAACTAATAACACGCTTCAAGGAACACATGGCTCACTATAAATATAATCGTTTTGAAAAATCAAGCGTTGCCAAACACATCTTTGAAACAGGTCATAGTATACACGTAAACGATTTAACACTGATAACTTCAGCCAATTACTCACTAAACTCGTTAGAAAACCTTCACATTTACAAAAACCGCGATACACTTATGAACACAGACTTCAACAAGACCCTATACAAATTGACAGATTTAAACGACACACACGCCGAAAAATCTTTCCGCGTTTCGCTTGTTTCTCGGTCGTCGTCTTAATACTTTCCGTTTCAACCTGGCAGTTGGAAAGCCATTAAAAAAGTTGAAGAGTTTAGAAGACATTATTTACCATACTTCAATAAAATACCTTTTTAATAAATTTGAATTCTTCAAATCCAACCCAGCTTTAGCTACAAAAATTATCCCAACGTTAGCTAATATAAAAGATATATCAGCATTATAAGCTAAAAGTTTAAAATACCATTAATTCCTTAGCAGACTAAATGTAAACAAAAACAAAGGTATGGTACATCAGCTTATGTAAACTATCAACAATTATCAAAAATCAGTTTAAAATCTAGTGTATCTCCTAACTTGTTAGAAGGAATGCCACTAGTTAACAAAAGCTGAACTCGAACTATTTCATCCGATTTTGCCAATTCTTCCAGCGCTTTATTAGCAGCATTATGTTTTGCTTCTTTCTTCGATCGTCCAGACCCTTTCGCTGAAAAATATAAATAAATACATCAAAGTCTGTATAACGAAAACTAAAACTATTTAAATACACAAAACATACATACAGCATACTTTGTCTACTTTAACAAGATATTCAAATACAGTGTCATGCCCGGCAGAACCATGAACAAGCTCATATTGTGGAACTTGCCCGTGCCTAAACATATACTCGTTCAAGATAGAAGCAGGAGTTTTCGCCGTCATAATAAGTGGATGCGTCAAAATCTACAAAACGACGTCAACCTCAAACAGAGGTACTTCAACGATAAAAACTAGTATTACAGAACTCGTGACATGTCGATATCAATACCACTAATCGCACACCAGCCGAGCCGATATCAATATCACTTATCACTGCTAATCACCCAGCAGCCGTGTCGCAAACAGCAAACGAGCGTAAGCGTAAGCGCCCGCTACTTACTTCCCCTACTTCCCCAACTCCCGTACTTTCCCTCCAGCGCTGTAGTGCGTTTTGTTATATTACCCCCCACTCTGGGACCCCGGCACAGTGTGCAATGTGCGCGACGCACACAGGCGCCAGGTTAGTAAAGGCGCCAAAGATTTCAGGCTTGATTAGTTCGGCGTATACGAGCGGATACAATGTATACGTGGGAGACTATTTGGCAGAAGTAGGGCGGCAGCAGTGAGCATTCACGATTGGTTTTGTTATCGTCTCGGCTGGTTGCCATGGAACACTGGGATGCCACAGATGATTTTTAGGGGTGCTGCCATAAAATTAGTTTTGTAAATGATTGAACGATTTGGATACCAAAAGTGATTGGCATGGCAGTTATCTAATATCAAAATAATTTTGCAGTCATCACCTAACCAGTTAGACTTTCAATGCGCATGGCCCTCCAGTGCTAAATGATTCCAAAACCAGTCAAATGTTATTTGCAGAGTTATCCATGCACATTAGCTTTCACAGTAATGGATGGGAAAAATCTTGATACCCTTTAACGAGGGTTTGCGCCTTTACTGATCATCATTAATTTGAGTGTGTTCATGCCTGCTCTTTTTGCACATCCTTTGATTCCTCTCCGCATGCCATGGCCTCATCACCAGCTGCAAGTACGCCATGAGAAAGACACTGCCAAAATAGGCATTTCATTGGCATTATAGATTTGCACAGCAGCAAGATTTTTATCCACAACAAACTTGGAAAATTTATAAATAAATTTCTCTGCAGTATCTGAATCTCTGCAATAGGCCTGAAATAAGCAACCTTCACTTCCTTGTAGCTGAAGCTATTTAAAAAATACTCTATTGACATCATTTACCAGTGTAGTGTTTTACAGATACTCATAGCTATAGTTTCGTCAATGTATATGTAAAATTTTAATAATAAATCTTTTTTTGCGTCTTAGACAGTAGAACTAATTATGTCATATTATTCATTTTTACACAAAATAATTTTTCTTTATATTTCGATAATGCCAGAAATCCGCGAAACACATTGGATGGCGTATGGAAAGGGGTGACGCCCAACAAAAAGCGTATCCCCCTGCCGTACACCAGTCATTGTGTATCGCCTTCCAATTTGTCTCGCGACGAATTTTTTTCGCAATGAAATTGTCACGCGACAAATTTGTCTATAGTAGTACCGCGTAGATAACGACCTGCGCGGAAATTTCCGTGCACCCCCACCAAGGAGGAGTACCTATACCCCCACTCCCGCTTACTCTCCCTCGAGAGCGCTTCACTTCCTCGCGGTTGCCAGCTCTTGCTACTTGTTATATTTTCCTGTGCTCTCTTGTTTTTTTACGTGTTTGATTTTTGCTTATCTCTTGGACATTCTTTTTGGACTTCGATTTTGATTTTTGCTTTGCTGGGATTGCTTGTGTGGAATGGCCAGTACATCAAAATCGTCATCAGTCCGAGGCAGGCCTCTCAGGAGCCAAGCTCGTGAAATGGTTTATAAAGTAAACTGTTATTTTAAAGATTTGAAAATAGAGAACAATTTGGATATGAATGTGGCGTTATCGACAGCCGAGGCTACAGGAGTTGGTGTGACTACTGTGAAGAAAATTGTAAGAGAGGGGAAAATGTCGGCAGAAAAAGGGCAGTTATCTTTCGCCACCCCTAAGGGCAAAAAATCTGAACGCAAGAAGAGAATCGATCTTGATTATTTTGGAAAATGTTGCGTGCGAAGAATAATCCACGAATTCTATGCGGTGCGTAAAATGCTACCGACGGTGAAAAATTTACTCGCATCGCTGGAAGAAGATGATATACTTAGTTGCAAGCGAACATATTTACTAAAGGTAATTCATCAACTGGGTTTCAACTGGAAAACCTGGCAATCAAAACGAAAGGTTTTGATTGAACGTCCATAGATCGTGGCATGGAGAGAAAGGTACCTAAGACAAATAAGGAGATGCAGAGGACAGGTAATAAAATTATATAGACTGCTACTTTATTTTAAAATGTTGCCAATTTGTGTAACTTTGTGCGCTGTTTATTTAGGTATCTCACGACTTGGGGGCTTGCACGCTGGAGAAGAAGAAGGAAATCTTTCTAAAATGTTGTGAAGAATTCACCACAGAGAAGTGGATTAACACTAGAACCCCGAGACTGGTCATTTTGACCGGTTATGAAAATGACATCGCTACTGTTCGCGTTGTAGGCGTGATAGTGCGCCGAAATTTCATGACTTTTAATCTTTTAGTATGAATTGTTAGTGCCCCAAGTATAAACCATATAGTCTGTATTGTTCACGAGCAGTAGGCATTACTACCTTAAACCCCTGAACCGGTCACTTTGACCGGTAGATTTTTCCCACTCAAACTCGAAGAACGCAAACAGTAAGTAGTCACAAAACGTATACATAAAAAGACATAATAGATGAGTAACACAATGTAGCAGTGTAAGACAATGTAGCGTGTTCCGTATACATCGGTGAACATCATTGATGAGTCCATGGTACGTCATATTCAGCACTGTATGCAGGCAGAGGCTCGGAGGCAGCTCAGCAATGACTCCTGGTGTGTTTCCCTTGACGAGTTGGACGCATTTTTTGCTCTCCTGTACATACGCAGTGCACTCGTTGCCAGGTCTCTGGAGCTTGCTGAGATGTGGTCCAAGAAGTGGGGTCCAGGCGTGTTTGGAGAAACAATGAGTAGAGACCGTTTTGCTGAAATAATGCGTTATATTCGCTTGGACGAAAAGTCATCCCGATCACAGCGCCTGCTAAAAGACAAATTTGCGCTCGCATCACGCACTTGGAATAAATTCACAGAAAACTGCTACTTATGCTACGTGCCGGGGACTTTCCTCACTGTCGACGAGCAGTTGTACCCGACAAAGTGTCGTTTCCCATTCCTGCAATATATGGCAAACAAGCCGGATAAATTTTGTATCAAGTTTTGGCTATTAGCAGATGTGGATTCAAAGTACGTTTGTCATGGCTTTCCTTATCTGGGTAAGGATGAGAGCCGACCACAAGATGAATCACTGCCAGAATACGTTGTAATGAAGTTGACAGAGCAATACCTACACAAAGGGCGAAACATTACAACTGATAATTTTTTTACATCGCTCAAGCTTGCTAAAAGACTAAAGAATTGTAACACCTTCCTCGTTGGAACTATGAATTGAGTTAGGAGAGAAATTCCTGCAGTAGTGAAAGAGATGCGTGCACCCTTGTATGAAACAACGCTTTTTACAACAGATGATGCGACACTGACAGTTTACCAAGGGAAAGTAAACAAGAATGTGCTGATACTTAGCACCATGCACAAAGATTGATTGATTGGAGGCACTCACAAGAAGTTACCAGAATCCGTTTCATTTTACAACAAAACGAAGTGTGGTGTTGATGTTGCAGACCAAATTTGTAGAAAATATTCTGTACGCAGTGGAACGCGAAGATGGCCAGTTCACGTATTGTACAATATCCTTGATATAGCGGTGATCAATTCCTGAATCGTGTTTCAAGAAGTCACAGGGAAGAAAATTTGTAGGCGCAACTTCATCCTGCAACTTACAGACGAGTTGAGGGCAGCCACTGTAGCATCTAGACCAGGAAGATTGATCGCTGGTCCACACGACGATTTTGGTAATAGACAGGAGTTACCAGGAAGGAAGAGAAGGACGTGTCAGGTCGGACGCTGCAAAGAAAACAAAACGACCTATCTCTGCAATACCTGCAAAAAGCGGGTGTGCGGCTCATGCACAGGAGTAGTAAAAAAGATCGTTATCTGTGTGAAATGCAATGAAGCAAGCACTGTACAATAGAGCACCAATAAAGATATTTCATTGGATACTTACCTAATTATTACTTATCGAGTAGAAAATGTTTCCATCCTCCAAATGCACTCATTAAATTCGTTGAGCGAAGCATTAGATTTTCAAATCCTGCGCCAAGAGGGTAGGCAACCAAGTTGTAAGCCACTAATATTAGGTAAAATGGTATTGTTGAAAAAAATTGTAAGTTTATATTGAAACGAAGACATTCAAGCCAAGAAAACCACAAAATCTCATTGAAAAGCAAGAAAAAATACGACCGGTCAAAGTGACCGGTTCCGGGGTCTTAGGTATGGGCCACGGTCCCGGGGTTCTAGTGTTAAAGTGTGTGAACACGTTAAGAAGACAGAAGAAGAGTACTGGAGACGGGATGCCATAATGGATGAGGAAATAGACAAAGTAATTATTGAACTCAGTGGAAGTGAGGGAGATTCTGGAAGCGAGAGTGACATGGACATGTTGACGTCATCGGACGAGACTGATTAAAAGATCTTTTTTAAATACTGTTCTGTTTATTATTAAATGTTGTGATCAATCTCTATTGAACTGGTTTCATTTATTTCATGTCCAACTTCTATTTCCAAAGCTACTCTATAGAGTTTAATACTTTGTATTTCTGATAATTCTGAGTAAAGTGGTTAGTTATAAAATATTACGTTAATGTGCTCTGCACACAAGACCGATATAAAAGGAAACGATTCCATCATTACTTTCCCAAAGGATTATTTAATTAATTTTCCATCTTTCGTTAAGTGTTTAAGTGAGAAATTATGCCAAAAACGACAAAAATCTGGATTTTGCACGAATTGGCAACACCGAGAATTAGCAGCATAGGGAACACGGACAACGTGAAACGGGAAGGTGTGGAGGAGGGGTAAGAAGCCTTAGCTCCACCCACTGGTCGCCAAGAAGGTCGTTATCTACGCGGTACTACTATAGTCTTTGCTACACAGCAACTGTGAGCAACTGAAACTTCGTCAATTACGAGATGCTAACGCCGATGCTTTTGCCATCTGTGAACATCTCCGGCAACTACAGTAGGACCTCGAGGTTAAAGGAATACGGAAAAAATAGGATTGTTCCCGGCTCGCACGATATTTTTAATGGAATGTTACAGGTAAAATATTAATATAAATATTGTCGTTTAAAATTAAATTATTTAATTTAATATACATCCCTCCCTTATAATAAAAGGCTATGTTTGTCCGTTGGTCCATGTCACACTTAAAACGCGAATAATTCAATCAAATATGCAGATATAAACTTGAAATTTGGCATGGATAATTTACTCGGATATGAAAATGTTGTGACCAAGGAAAATGTACGAAAAACGTCCAAGGTTCGACTCCAGGGGATGATTTGCATTCCCCATAAGATAACACGTTATAATCGACTTTTTGACGTGCGGAATTATCTTCTTTTTGTCGTTAAAATTAAAAATAATTGACTCACGACCTTTTGAAGTAGACCATTTTAAAGAAACACAGGGGTTCTTATTCTGTTCATCGTTTTCCGTCTACAGTTCGTAATTCCTCATGTTAAACGTTTAATTCATATATATTGGGGAAATGCCATTTAAACGGGATGTTGCTTTGCCTACCAATTACATTGTTAATCCTGGAAAACCTATTGTTATTTCAATCCTTATAGGTTTAATCATGGAGAGAAAACAGGAGCAGGACATGATTTTCATAGCAATTAATGTAAACAACATTAGTTGCGTTATTTACGAGAAGAAATACCTAAAGAGCTGAAATACTATTACTATGTTGTCCGTCCGTTTGCCTGAGTGTCAAGCTATTAAAACAAGAATAACTTGATCAAGAATGTATATAGAAATTTAAACTTGGCAGAAATTTATATAATGAACTACTCAGAATTTGTTTATATAGGGATGACATGATAATTTAAGAAATAAAATTCCCTCTGTGGCGCTCTTTTGAGTCAAATTTATAAATTTTTGTTTGATGAAACAATATTTTATGTGGACTTAAAATTAAAAAATATATAATTCACATTATAGTATGTTTCAGAGAGTTAAAATAGTTTTCATCAGCTAATGGTGTCTAGCGTAATGTTTAACAAGTTATATTCTTTTTGTATGTAAGATTTGTAAATACGTATATCACGCTGAGAGAGATAACTACATTTTTGAGGGAAGAATGAGGAGAATGTGAGGGAGAAAGAAGGAGGATGGGAAAAAGTGAGGGTGAAGAATAGGAGAGGGGGATGGATAATCGGAAGAAGGAAGAGAGATGGAAAATAGGAGGGAGATAATACAGGGAGAGGAAGGAAAGAGAATGGGAGTGAGGCAGAGGGAAAGGGAGGAAAATGGGAAGTATCTTAATTTTAATACGTAATATACGTCATATTTGACGGGCAATTGCACTAGTTATCCTATAATAATTTGTCGATTTTTGTCCGTCCGAAGCCTTACCGAGGTCATCGACTGCGGTGGCACTTTTTAACGTGTTTGAACAAACTTCCCGATTAAATAGAATTCTGAATTTTTGCACGAATACTCGATTCACATATTATATGGTGATGGCAAAAAATCTCGAAAAAGTCCTGGGGTCGACTCCAAGGAAGACATTTCCATTTCCCAAAAGATAACACGTAAAAATAGACTTTTCGACGTGCAGGATTTAAATCTTTTTCAGATTATAATTAGAAAGAGTTGATCTACGAGTTTCGGATCTGAACCATTTTGAAGAAAAAATTATAAGTTTTTTAAATCTATTCATCTTTTTTCGCGTACATTTCAGAATCGCTCATGCTAAACGTTTAATTCACATATTTTGGGGAAATCTTGCCATATTAACGGGATGTTGCCTTTCCTACCAATTACATTGTTAATAGACCTCGAAATCCTATTGTTAATATGGGTGTAAGCTTGCTTTGAATGGTATTTGTACCAGAGAGAGAGAGAGAGGAAGAAGGAAGGAGAGGGAAATGATTTTCATAGCAACCAAAGTAAACAACATTCGTAAATTATTATATTAAAAGACAACTGGAAACGCATTTTTGTAAGAACATCAAAGTTATTTACGTTATTTCAGTAAATAAATTCTTTTTTGATTTTATGAGTACTGACTGTTTAAATTTAACACAATCAATGTTTGCACACAAAAAAAACTATTTATTTGTTATTTCAGTAACTCCATTCTGTTTTGATGCATAAGTAATGACAATAATATTGTATATGACAAATATTACAAGCATAAAAGGAAATGTAGAAAAAAATCCCGAATAGAAGACCGAGGTTCGAGTGCAGGGTATAATTTCTATTCTCCATAAGAAAACCTCAAATCTCCCAAATATTAACGGGAGCAAAATTTTAAGAACTATCATTGATAACTTTATTTATGATTCAAATAGAATAGCTATAATGTATAAATTATGTTTTATTTGCGGATGAAAACCGTTCGTAGAACGGGTATCTCCCTAGTTATAATAAAAGCCTAGATGGTGGGGTTTGTGTAGAACGCTGACGCCATCAATGGAACTTTTTAACGCGTTTTAAAGAACTTCCCAATTAGGTGGAAGGTTGAAATTTCGCAGGAATGTTTTATTCAGATATAAAAATTAAATGACGAAAAAAATACGAAAAAAGACACGGGTTCGACTCCAGGGGGCGATTTCCATTTCCCGTAAGATAACACGTAAAAATCGACTTTTTAAATTTAATGTTTTCCTGGCGTCGTTCTGATGTATCGTTTTGCGGTATTTAGTCCTTAAAATTACGTAATATGTTTATTGATGCACCAACTAAGAGGAGAGAAGAGTATTTTTTTAGACAGGGATATAATCGAGTCAGGGTGTTTTGCTGTTTTATGGTGTATTCGGTCAAATTATCTATTACTAGTAGTTGGTGCTTGCATTCTGCAAGCATATCATCTCAACATAAAAAACATTCATTTTTCATATTTCATCATTACAAATATTTTTTTAATTCTAAATATTTCACCTCCGGAGCGATTTTCGTTTTTCCCTTATGTAAAAATAATAGATTAAAACAATCCCAAAACTTTGCAATTTAAAGAATTTTATACTTTCTCCATTATGGAGTACTAATTCTACACATTTCTGCCAAATTTAAACGTTGTAGTACTTCCAGAAGTGAAATATTATTATTCCAATTGTTTAAACTTTAAACATTTTTAACGGCCGCCGCAATATGTTTATGGAAAGATTCAAATGTTTATTTGTGCAATTGCACTATTCTGTACATAACTTCAAATTTTCAGCTTCCTAGCTTATCCCGTATGTCTAAACAGTTACCTATTTGTTTAAATTTATAGAATTTTTAACTGCCAAACAAATTAAAATATCAAAGTTTGTATAATCCCTACTTCGTTTTTTTACAATTACTATCTCTAAAAAATATTTCAGCTTCGTAGAACATTTGGAAATGCATTAACCTTGAAAATTTGTTTAAATAAATGCGAATTTTTAGCGGCCGCATTGTTGCACTTTTTGAAGATTTTCGTTTTTTCTAAAATCCGACATAAGAAAAAAATTTCGAATCTCCAGCTCATCTGGAAGTGCCTAAACGTTAGTATCCTCCTCATCCTCCTCCTCTGTAAGAAACGTCTATATATAATGATATCCTCCTCTGTAAGAAACGTCGATATATAATGATAATAAAACCCTTAGGCGGTACGTGGCACACAATAACGTTATATTGCTATGCAACAGGATATATAAACAGCTGATACTGAAACGTATCGGCTATCGTTCATTTGTTTATATAAATTCGTCAAATTGACAAACCTCGGACCTGCATATTTTAAAAGAAGAATGATCATTGTTAATTATTCTTACAGTCTTTTTTCGTCTTCTATCGGAAATCGCTTGCATTTCAAGTGTATTCTCATTAATTCGGACTAAATTGGATGTTTATTTTTAGAAATACGTAGGTACGTACTTATGAAATATAATTATTTGGTGAAATATACTTAAAAGTGGTATTAGAATTACTAGAACTATGCCAATTTAAATAAAAACAAAAAATTTGCCATTTTGGAAGTAATACATTATAATTATTTTCCGTGTTAATATCGCAACCAAATAAACAATGTCTAATGTTTATTTGCTCAATGTCTATAGCAACGAGATAAATAGCTTCTGTATATTGCATTGAAATACTGTATAAAGTTAAAAACATTTAGATTATGCTTGTATAAAACTATATGTATTAATTAATGAAATTAATATTTAAATTGTTTGCTCAGATTAAAAGTAATGGCTTCAAGAGCAACACGTTACGCTTCACTTGAACTAAACGATCGTATATTGGAACTATACCAGGAGAAGAGCTAGTTTACGAAAGTATAGATACCATCGTAAGTGAGGATGCGACAGATCAAATAGCATACCCCGAAGAATTTTTGAACAGTTTAACCCCAACCGGAATGCCTCCGCACAAACGGAGATTGAAACCAGGCGCTATGATCATGTTACTCAGAAATTTAGTACCTCCGAAAGGCCTGTGTAATGGGACGCGACTCACCGTTACACGACTACAACGTAGCATAATCGAATCAAGAGTTATAGATTTAGATAATTCTGAAACTATTCTCATACCAAGAATTCCACTCATCCCATCAGACACAAACATGCCTTTTAAATTTAAGAGAAAACAATTCCCAGTAAGATTAACTTTTTCTATGACTAACAACAAGTCGCACGGACAGGCTTTTGATAAAATTTGCCTTCACCTTCAAAAACCAGTATTTAGCCATGGGCAATTGTATGTGGGTCTCTCGAGAGTAAGATCATTCGAATCTATAACGATTGTGTCAGAAAATCATGACAGAAAATTGTGTTTTTAAAGAAATATTTTAAACTAATGTTTGTGCGGTGCTCTTATAGCGCTTCGAATGTACGGTGCGCTTATTTTAGCGCATTGCATATTAAAATTATTAATGCAAATAAAAATATAGCTGTTTTAAATAAAAAAGGTTTCATTTATTTCAAATATTATAGTTTGGCTAGCGCGCATATGTTCTGCGCGGGTTAGCTAGTATCGTATAATTTCAAATCCCGCATCGCACGAAACGCGCCTATTTGTGATGCACTGTACACATTCCCGGCTTTCTTTTTAATTAGGCAAGTGCAAAAATCTTTTGTCCATACACTTTCATTCAAATTGAATTAAAGCGCTGCACTACTTGAATGCTAACGACAAGTTTTGCTAAAATAAGCCAAGCAGTCGACCCTGGACTTTTTCTAATATAGAGGCTCATAGATCCCCATAAGTGTCTCAGGAAAGATTTTTAGAATATGTGTTTTAATTATAAATTACGCTTTCTTGTCATTATTTACCATGAAATTTAGTTTCTCTATTAAGCAACAATAAAATCCAGTGATAATATGTTTTTATCCTACGGTCAAACAGATTGCAACGATAAGGCAGCAATAGAAGGAGGCACGCTCCATAGCCAGAGTGCCAATGCGCAATGCGTTTAACATTTACAAAAAGAAGGTTTTAAACTTGAAAGAGAACCCGAAAGCATTTTGTCTTACGTCAAGGAAGTCCAAGGTAGATGCACCACTATTGCGTCACTCAAATCGGAAACGGGGAATGTAGTTGACGATAGTGCGGAGAAAGCAAACCTATTAAAATCAACACTTTCAGAAAGCTTTTACTCCTAATGACGATGAATGTGAAACCCCTATTCCTATGCTTCAGGGCGACTCGATGGGAGATTTGATATTTTCCGAAAATGGTATCGTCCTCCAATTTCGTTCAGTTAAAACAAATAAATCTCCTGGGCCGGAGGAAATAACCGCGCGAGTATTGAAAGAGTTAGCTTATGAAATCGCGCCGTATTTGAAATTCGAGAAATCCATTACGTAAGGTGTCGTTCCTAAAGATTGGATGGTGGCACACGTTACGCCCATCCATAAGGGCGGCGACAAAGAGAACCCCGAAAATTATAGGCCGATTTCCTTAACTTTATTATCGTGCAAGATACTTGAGCACATAGTCTTTAAGTTCTGCAATGCGCTATTTAGATAGTCACTCATTGCTTAGCGCAGGGGTCGGCAACATACGGCCCGCGGGCCGTGTGTGACCCCCGAGAGCGCTTTCAGAGGCCCGCGAATCCATTATGAACAAGAAGTCCAAACCAGGACTAATGCAGGCTGGTTTCCCGAAGTTGACGTCCCGAATTGATTACTTATATTGACAGGAAATGTTTCAGTATGTGTTAGTCATTCCGAGGAGTTCTCATACCATAAATACCACTTGTAGTTCATAGTTTATCAATGTTAGAGAAAAATTGGAAAACAAATTAATAAGAGCATTATCAGCTTTAAAAATTCTAAAAACAATGTCAAAATCTCTTTCTGACATATTTTGCATGTATTTTTTAAATAAACGAATTTAATAAATGTTACTGTTTATACGCTAATATGTACGGATCAAGTGCCCATTGCTGAAGAGTAGTCGTGCGGAAAAGAAAATAACCCATTTGTTCACTCGTCTATGCTCGAGCCGAGTTCGGTAATAATCGTCTCCGTGGCAACAATCCGATAAAATGTGATTTAAAACGCAAAAACGATAAGTTTTAGTGAAGATTCAAGAAAATACGATCAATTAACAAACTTTTGTGGTAATAATTATAATCTACATTCTGTCACACACATCGAAGATCATCACGAGGATTCTTAATAAAAGGCTGGAGAAAAAGGCAGAAGAAATAATAGGGGATGATCAATTCGGTTTCAGAAAAGGACGAGGAACTAGAGATGCTATAGGAGTAGTTAGAATCATATCAGAAAGGGCAATAGAATACAGTCAAGATATCTGCGCATGTTTCGTAGACTGGCAGAAGGCCTTTGATAGAGTAAATTGGGTAAATTTGATGAAGATATTAAAGGATATAGGTGTAGACTGGAAAGACAGGAGACTGATTAGGAACCTATACGTGAATCAAGTTGTAAAGGTCAGGTTTGAGAATGTGGACACCTGCGGAATAAATATCGGTAGAGGAGTAAGACAAGGCTGCTGCCTATCGCCAACCCTATTCAATATATATGGAGAAAGTCTAATGCAAGAAGCTTTAGAAGGCACAGGGGATTTCAAAATTGGAGGAAGGGTTATAAGAACAGTAAAATACGCAGATGATCAAGTACTTCTAGCAAGAAAGGAAGAGGAGCTACAAAAAATGATAAATAGACTAGTGATAACAGGAAGAAAATACGGTATGGAAATAAATACAGAAAAATCCAAGGTCATTCGAATATCGGGTAAAGAAGAGAATCTGAACATAACTATTGGGGGAAAGCCATTAGAACAAGTTTATATATAAATATAAATACCTTGGAAGTATCATAACACGAGAGGCAAAATGTACGGATGAGATCAAAACTAGAATAGGAAAAGCAAAAGCGGCTTTCAGGAGAAAGAAACAACTACTTACAGGGAATATAAGGGAAGATATCCGCAAGAAGTTGATAAAATGCTACGTATGGAGTATAGCATTTCATGGGGCAGAAACATGGACGCTAAGGAAAAATGACATCAAATACTTGGAAAGCTTTGAAATGTGGACTTGGAGGAGAATGCTAAAGATAAAATGGACAGATAGGATGAAAAACGATGAAGTGCTACGAAGAATAGGAGAGAAGCGAATGATTATACAGACTATCAGAAAGAGGAAGGCTAACTGGGTTGGACATTACCTGAGGAGAGAGAGTATGATTAAAGACGTGTTAGAAGGAAAACTAGATGGGAAAAGGAAGAGGTAGGAAAAGGTTTCAGCTGATAGACGATTTGAAAGGGAAAGAGAGTTATGAAGATATGAAGAGGACAGCGGAAAATAGGAGTATATGGAGAACCAGGTTTAACCAAGAATAATCACGGACCTGTCTACGGACAGACTGCCAATGATGATGATGATGACATTCTTTTCCCCTTAGAACAGAACAAACCTCGCTCCGATATCACAATTTTAAGATATTTTAATATATTAAAGAAAACATCTCTGCACGATGGATTTGAGACTTCCTATGTAAAACAAATAGAGAAAAAACGTTCCCGGGACTACTATTATGAGACCACAGAATCTGCGGAAAACATCGGATGTAAACACTCATCCGGCCCGCCGAAGTACTCGTGACTTTCAATGCGGCCCTCCGAAACATTCACAGTACGAATGTGGCTCGTCATGCACAAATGGTTGCCGACCCCTGGCTTAGCGGATGCCAGCACAGATTCCGGAGAGGTAGATCATACGAAACGCAGCTCGGGCTGTTCGTGGATGATTTGTTGCGATGCGGAAAGAGAAATACTCAGGTCGATGCCATATTCATTGACTTCAGAAAGGCGTTCGATAAAGTTTCTCACAAGAAATTAATTGCAAAGTTAGGACAATATGGTATCAATCCGAAAATTGTTAGTTGGGTGAAAGACATCCTCTCGAATAGAGAACAGATAGTTGTCGTCGATGGGAAATACTCGTCCCCCGTTAAAGTTGCGTCGGGTGTTTCTCAGGGAAGTGTATTGGGCCTAACTTTTGACTGAACTTAAGATATAAAAAATATAAGTTAACAAATATTTAGTGTATATATAGTATTGATGAACGTTTCTAGAAGACGTTTCTTTAAACCTTACGCATTAAAAGGTAATTTTATTTCTTCTTATAATAGTGATAGTTTATATGAAAAATTATAACTATTTCTCAACTAAAGATAAATTAATGTATTAGCTTAGACAACTTATATTTAGTGATTTCATTATTTATAGAGAACGTACTCAGAATTTCGTTCATTTAAAATATACTCGGTAAAACGTTATTTTATTGCTTCTTATAATAGTGATAGTGTATTACGACAAATTATCTTTAGTATTAGTGAACGTTTTTCAGAAGGCCGTTATTTTAAACTTTACAGGCTAAAATGTGATTTTAAATATCTTATAATAATGATGATACCTTACAAGTTGAGCCTGACCTCATTAATTGTGATACCTCACCTTTTCATTAATAAAGTAGTAAAAATGTAAAAAAATATTTATCAGGAAAATATAACATTTGCGGCGATTATACTAAAAAAATTACTGTCGACCTTGATAGACGGGTAGCCAGAGTATTTGCCGAGGTTCGAATCCCGCCGATAGTGTGGATTTTTGTTTGTCACTCCGGGTGAGGTGTAAGAGTGGATAAGATTGTTTAAATCTCGCTGTTGAATAAAGACGGATTAACATTGTTTTAATTATTATTTATTTTCTAACCGGCGATGACGAATTAAGGAAAATTATGCCATATTTTTAGAAGAATATAGTTAAAATATTTACTTAGACACGGAAGATAAGTTTTTTATAGCAATGCGGTAGCACTGACCGAGAGTTATGGCATAGAAGTGCATTTTTCATTTAATTCTAAAAATTAAATTTCACGAAAATTCCTAAAAAGAATTCAGCAGTTGCAACACGAAATAAAAATATATATAAACGAATGGCTTGTATGTTATAAGCGTTGCAAATGCAGATCATAAGGACTGATGCTCTGTAAATTTCTTAAATCCGACAAATCTCAGTTCACAAGTTTGCTACTGGTACTGCATATAACAAAGTAAACACTTTTCTTATTAGATAGTAAATGTATTCGCAATATTTTGAAAAATATTTATTTCATTTCATATGGCGCATTACCTGTCGATTCTTCCTCACGATACGACTGACTTCATCTCACCAGCCCTCTTGGAGGCATGGAACTTTAGTACGTAGACAGGTGCGCTAGAACCTTACTTTGTTCATTTTAACGAGGGTCGAGCTTGTGCAGCCCCAAATATGGTGATGGATAAGCTTTTAAACTAACTCGACTAAACCAGCTGTCTTTGTTCTAAACACGGATATGCTGAAAATATCTGAGATCGCACAATGCCTAATGATGGTTTCCTTTAATCGTCGTAAAACCAACATGATAACACAAAAATTTGGTTCCCTTTTACCCGAGAATATATCTTAACGATTCATTTCTCTCTATATTATAACCGCGCTAATGTGTGTTACAGAAACTATTTCTTACTTCCGTAAGAGCTAGAATGCTGAAAAAATTCAGACTGATTATTCATGACTTACAGAGAGAAAATTGTGAAAACGGGAAGTTTATAAGTCCAAGAACCGAAAAAGAATTTATTCGAGAAATTTCATTAAGATTATCATTGGAGGATTGTTGCCATTATGTCCGCTTTGAAAGCATAACACGTAAATGAGTGTAAGACGTCTTTCGTTTTCTTTCTAAAATTATTATAATTGTCCTAGAAATTAGAAACTTCAACTATCGTACTTGCAGAAGATCGCGAATGTATTTTCCTACCGTAGATTTTCCAAAACGATTCGAATTGACACAGAAAATTGTTTTGAAGACGAAATTTTTAAGTTCTTCTTGAACAACCAGCATTGTTGCCGTACTCATAAAGTTATATATTGGGAAAACGGAGTAAGACGGGAGTGTGGGGAAAGGTAAGAGTGAAAGAGAAGGAAGAAGAGAGAGAGAAGAGAAAGAGAAGGAAAGGGGGAGGGAGAGAATGAGGGGAAGCGGAAGTTTGGGAAAGCGGAAGGTTTGGTGGAAGGTAGGGATATAGGGAAGTATTGAGGGAGATAGGGAGGGAAATGGGAGGAAGAAAGAGAGAAACCCGAAAATAGGGCTAAATATAATTTTCTACCGTAAATATATACTGAAATGAGTAGGTTCAGGGTTTCACACGGGGCAGGAGACGAATTCAGGAGCGAGGCATGGGGTTGATGCACACAGTGCATAGAGGCAAAGCCCCTAGTAGGAAATAAGTTCTTGCAACTTGGATAGAGTGCTAACGCAAAGGAAGCTCTCTAAATAACGGGATCACACATTTCACCTATCGTTACTATATGAAGCAACTGTAATCACGAATAAATATTAAAACCGAAGATGATGCAATAATATATTACAGGATATTGAATTGCAAAAATATAACTTTTGGATCACCATGTGGGTTGACAATGCATAGCCGAAAAATAAAATTTAGAAGTATAAAATAATTAAAACATCATCATCTAACGCCCTCTTAAAGTTTTTTAGAATTTTGGTAGATCGGTCAGACAGCCCCATAAGTAAAATATTGTATTGGTCTTTATTACATATCAAGGAATTATTCAGAATTCCACCAGAGATAATTTGTATCCTATTAAAGCAAGCTATATGTATTGATTGTTCTTGAATTGAATCATAGGTAAATATATTAGAAAAGTAAGGAAGAGTATTTATGTTTCATTCTGCCTACAGTGTCTCATTATTTCTCAGGAGAAAAGCTATTTCTTATCATCACTATAGTATGGTACATCTGTAATGGATTTGTAACATCAGTCTTAGGTTATACACTAGCAAAAGCTTTCCATTTTTATCATTTTGCGGATTTGCTGGGTTTCATCCAATTCATCCTCCCACATAAATATTTAACAGCTGCCAAGCACTTGAATGGATGTTTTCATTGAATTTTTTGCCATGCCCTAATAAAAAAAGAAATACTCCTTCTCCCCAGTGTTTTTTCTCTCTTATGCTATCCTCCATCACCAGTATTTAGGAGGCAGTTACTTACATAATCCATCTTCGGCAATGCTTAGCAGCATTCCTACTATTTCATTACCAATCATATCTTGAAATGTATGACATTTGAGGAGAACATACGCAAACCTGTTTTCTCGCTGCATTTTTGTACATATAGGAAACTCGGTCGTGTTACAAATCCTAGAAATCAATTTCATTTAATGTGTAACGTAGAATGTTATACCTAATTTGTATTAGGTGTCATCACTGTAAACCGGGTGATTGAGTACATACGACATGATAATGACTTGTGAGAGAGGAGTCATAGAGTACTCTGCGGGATCTGCATCACTGGTAATTTATAAATACTGCGCACACTGAGGAAATGGAATGGTAAGTAAAGAAGATTGTTCTTCCTTTTTTCCATATCACGGTAGTTTGAAACTTTTTATTTATGATATTTAATACTGTTTAATGTGATATTTGACAAGGATAATGAAATATATCAGTACTTACTTGTATCGACCTGTTATGAAATGATTGTTGTTTGACATAATCGAAGTCGAAGCTCTGACTGTGACCTTATCATTACCACTACAGCAGTCAACAGTGCAATCCTTATAATAGTACTGTTTTCATATCACAGATTTTTCCCGACAGATACGTAAACAAAGAAGATTTTGTTTTCTTTTTCTACACAAGAGTGCAGAGTAATTTGGAAAATAAGGTTATAAAACACGAACCTGAAAATATTTATTTACAAGAAGTTAATACAGTTTGAAGTGATTAAAATGATAATACACATTAGTAACTACTTACTTGTATTAAAGTGCTATGGAATTATTATGCGATATCGATCGAACCCGATACAGCTGACGGCCGCACAGTGGGGCTTTTTCAAAAAAACATGGCCAAAATCCAATTAACACTTTTATTGACGACCAATAGCTACATTTTGCTTCCTCATTGGATAGGAAAGAAAATTAAACCATAATATAAAATATTAATAACATAAATCGCATATTTCCTGAGCGGAACGTTACTTTCACTCCCGCCGGCTATCTTGGGCGTGGATCCTGATAGAAAACGACACTTGTTAACATTTTTGCGTGTGCTACTTCGGGTGTCGAAAAGTTTCGTTCGAACTTGGAACATGAAGATGAATGATTAAATTTAAAGATTTGTTTTATTTTTTTTTGATTCCCTCTGAAATAGATTGGCCACATGTGACTGAGTGTCATCACCGGGAATCGGGGAGTTGGGAAAAATTGGGATGATAAAAGGAAAGAAAAAGGAAGGTAATGGAAGTTTTACAGAAAAAGAAGAATGAGCCAGGGGCTGATTCTTCCTAGCAGCATTCAAACTGTAAGAGTGTATCGATTAGTTTGTCCAAACTAAAGTTTTATGTCCTACCTGTAATGGAAAAAAATTAGATTTATAATATTTTTACTTTAAGTACGCCTTAAAATGAACATTAACACTCATATATTATTCCTAACTTAAAATACCAAAACGAACTTATTCTACAGAAATGAATTTTTAAATAATTACTTAAGAGTCAGAGGAAGAGCTTTCGTCATAATCTGCGGATGTCCCCATATCTGAGTCCTCCGATTCTGCCGAAGATACCCTTGTGTCTGGAGGCTTGAGCATGGCAACAACCTCAGGAGTGTGGATTTTGGTTGTCGTTTTGGAAGCTCCCTTGTGCTTGATACAACAGGGTCTGAAGATATTAGGAGACTGTTGAGTACGTCTTCTAAATTCCTTTCTCGGGAGCATTTTCTTGAAAAACGTTCACGATACACTTTTATATCTTTGTTTCGTGCTACGAATCCAGGCATGGAGTGTGGAAAGGCCAAATCTCAAGGTTGAAATGTCAATTATATTTTGTTTCATCGCCTCTATGTTGTTAAAATCTTTTACCGTGGCGCTACAAATGTAACATTTTTGTGTCGATGAATTTGATGATACGGAATTGCATACTTTACCGTCTATCATGGTAAACTGTAAGCTATGTCTTAATAAGAGCTGCTGTTCATTAAACATTGTTGATGTTGGCGTCAGATCATTTATTTCATTTTCTACACGTGTAACTTCCTCAACAGTAGCATCAGCAGTTTCGTGTAGAAATTGGAGTCGAATTGGCCTACAAAATCGAGGTGAAGAATGCCGGGGATTCTGCCAAACAATAATTTTGTTTGAAGAATCAGCATCACCAACTATTAACTGAAGCGGTACAAATGAAGTTAGAGAAATGTTTGAGTCTGAACCAATACTGCTTTCAAATTTTTGTTTGTATTGGCTGTGTCCACAACTACCGTCGCATCCCCACTTAGATATTAACTGTAAGCCAATCAGCTCCTTGGTTGTTAATTTTGCTAGCACTTCTTCTTGTACTTCCACTATACGATGAGCAGTATGGTCCAATATTGCTTGCAACCTAACTTCAACGCTGTTCTGGGTGAACGTAAAACCTTCACGATCGGGATAGCAGCGCTTCTTAGCCTCTTGAACGACGGAGGAAAGGTTTTATTGGCTGGAGTTCTAACGACATTATATTGATGTCTAGTCAACTTCCCTTCTACTAAAATGGACAGTGCTGCATCACCAGAAAGTCTCATAATCTGTTTTTCTCTTCCTTTGTAAGCCTCTCTATATTTGTTAGCTCGCATTGGTGTTGAGAAGGTTACTTCCTTTACTACTTTCGCAGCGTCTACAGAACCTTCTGCACGTAAACTCATTTGGGCAGCATACGTAAGTTCTGAAGGACTCACTTGTGATCGTAATAGTTCAGTCTTCCTACGTTTAGACCTTTCACTACTACAATGGAAATCTACAGGAGGACGACCACTTTTCTTCTGATGCCCGGGCTACCCCAGACGTTTTTGGCGAATAAAATTATGCCATATTGTAACACAATCATTTCAACTTATGCGCATTCTTTTCATATTCCTAAAAACAATACTTTCCCCTATACTACATATGGAAAAAGTAAAAATCCTATCACATACAGACAGACCGACAGACACACAGACATCATCGCGAAAATAGTCAAAACGTGTTCAGGGGACCTCCAAACGTGAATTTCCATTGAAATCTCGAATTTTAATTTTTTCATGGAAACAATACTTTCTCTAGACTACGTATATGGAGAAAGTAAAAACTAATTCTGAGATATCTCTGATACCTATGAATTGGGCCGGGAGAGCCCATGGAGGTCCACAGGGAACGGGTGCATATGTGAGAGTGATCGGATTTCGAGTTCAACGATGCAATCGGTTGGCAAGGCGACTTCTACTTAAAAACGCTAAATTTTTCTCAAAATATGATATTAAAACGTTAAATTCAAGAGATTTCGATTCGAAGGCGATAAAAGACGATAAGAATAAGAAACTATTGTAATTTTTCTTTAATGCAGTCCTAGTCCGGAGATCGAAGGTCAAATATGGGAATTTTAATAAGCAAAAGAATATAAGCTTGCAGATCGAATAATCGATTTCTCCATGTTATCTTATGGAGAATGGAAAATGGATTTTTAAAAAAGATAAGGATTATTAAGTTTAAGAAATAAATGAGTGATATTTACCTATTTAAATAATCTCGCAAGTAATTTTTACTCTTTATTTTAAAACCAAAATTTTACCCAGCTTAACTAAATTTTTAATGCACTTATGATTCAGTTTTCAATACTTAATACACTTCCCCTTAGAAACCTAGGAGTGTTTGATAGAACTTGCTCCTTACTATGCCCTTAAAATGAAATGTGGAACAGTGACTTTGCTTGAGTTTTGGCTGTATTTCTAGAAGAAATACATGGAGCTTCCATGAAGTGTAATTGAAGTGTCAGTACAGTTTTGTACCACATATCTCTGGAAGCAATTTTTCTGCAATCAAATCAGTAAAATCTAAGTTTGGTAGAAATTCGCTGGATGAATGGGAGCCATACATAATCTGTATGAGCTAAAACCCAGATAATCCAGTGTGACAATTTCAATTGGATTCTGAAACAAAATTAGGGTGTTTTTATTTAAAGAACTTGCTAAGTTTCTGTAGTTTCATCACATAAAATGATTTCCTTGGTAACATATCTCACAGACATTTAAGGTAAATGGTTTCTATCAGCATTCTGTTGATTTGTAATTCCTAGTGCTGCATAAGTTTTTCATGTAAACCATATTCTTGTTCTAATACTTTCCTTCACCATCAGAAGTGTCATTTAACTTATCAGGAAGAGTCTCAGTATTTCTTCTGAGAACCGAGTTAACATCAGACACCAATCATTCATCATTTTTTATCCTCAAATACAATTCTTTAAAATCGTTGTAAAATAGTTTAAAACAACTGTAATACGTTATTATAATATTTCTTTGATATCCACCAGTCAATAATATTTCTTAGTAAGAAGTAGTAGTAGTTAGTAGATTTACTTATTTTAAAAAAATACAGTGAGGAATTGATAACTGTCCAGATAAACCAGATATAACCTGCGTATAATGTGCATCCCTACTTTATGATGTGAAAATTTGGTCTTCAAACTGTGCTTTATATACAAGTTTATGCTGTAGTTGTTGATACTACTATGATATATTGTGGAAGACTTGTGAGAGAGTCCATGTTCGTTGGGGTGTTTTCCAGTATGTCAGCCAGTCTTTAATGCATCATCCAGAAGCCTATGTATAGATACAACAGTATTGTAGAACACTTGCTAGAACACATCGAAATGAATAAATAGCATGTTCTATTGATATTGTTTTTTACTTGTGACAGTAGCATCAACAACACAAAGTAGTATTAGCTCAACAAGGAAGCATTTGTTGTCCCATGTTGATGAAAGCTATTTGCTCGTTTGACTTCTTGGATTCACAGCCTGTTATGAAATGTTTCCAAAACACCCTGTACACATAACTATGATTGTTTTTTTCTTTTTCAATGATGGTGCCAGGCAAAACTTTCTGAATCACAAAGCTAAACTGGCAAAGTCTAAAAGTGGTTTAGAGGCACTAACTTATTCATAGACTAGAGAGTCTGTGAAATGCTTCTCATAAAAAGTTTCCATTTTGTCACACAATAATAAAAATTAATATTATTCTTCATTTTCAATTTGGAACATCATCAGAATTATAAAATAAATTTATTTTATGATATATCATCATTTGACAGCATCCAAAATTAAATAAAAAAAGGTTACAATTAAATCATAAAAATTAAGAAACATAAGTATAGATTATTAAATTAAATAACAAAAATTAAAATATGTATAATGTTGGCAATTAGTGACATTGTTTATAATTTCCTAATATCGTGAATAACTTTCTCTACTTTGGTGATTAATTTGCTCTTGATTTTTACAATAATTGAAAATAATGTTTACAATTTGGAGAATAATATACTTGTCATTGTTGAAGAATAGTTTGGGGGTTTCTTAGGTACAAATTTTATTCTTTTATTCTTAATCTTAATTTATAAATGAATTTTTTAGATTTATTTTAAGTACAGTATGTTCTCATTATATGTGAACTCGATTAACATGGATTAGCTTATATGTGATTAACAAAATAGGGAACATAAATTGATTTACGAGAATGGGATTCAGTCTAATGTGATTTTGTAGATGGAATTTTGTATTGGAAAATAGGATTCGATTTATGTGATTTCGATATAAACAATGATTCGAGAATGCATCTATCAGGTAAATCAAGGACTGCCTGTACATAAAAATATAATGACCTGATTTGTTGGTTTTAAAAAAATTTTTGTAATGGATTTCCTGGGTCTACAGGTAAACCAGAAAAATCTTTTGAAAAATGAAAATAAGTACAATAAAAATGACAGGACAAATTTTCATTTCTCACAAAGCACCTTAAAGGCGGGTTTACATGGTGCCACTTTTTGTGCAATATCGCAGTCAATATTACATGCATCACTGCACGCCTCAAGAGGCAAGTGTTAAATGACACAAGTTGGGCAACTCATGCTAGCCTCTGCCACACAACTTTTCCAGGAAAAATGGAATGCATCATTGTGTGCTACTCTTGGCAATTTGTGGAATGCAACATATTGTTGCAAATGCCCACGAGTTGGTGGTAGCATGGGGTTCGGGAGTGATGGTTTAGTGCAACAGAAGTGTGCTCAGTGGACAGTTAGTGCGGGAGTGTCGTGATGTTCATGGTGATAGAGAGAGATCCGAGTGAATCAGTTTACCAATCAAGTGATATAGCACGTAGGTTGCTTTGTTATATCGTGTAAACGCGAGATATCAACAACAATATTGCACAAAAAGTGGCACCGCATAAACCCACCTTAAATAAAGCAAAAATGAACTTTTATTTACTAGGTCAATTGAAGCTCAATGGTTGACAATGACATGCTTGTCAAGGCAACAAATAGCATGATTTTTTCAAAATATATGATTTAAATGATAAAATTTAGTTATTTTGAATTGAAGGCAAACATAGACAAAAATAATGAGAAACTTTATTCATTTTCCTTTAAAGCAGTCCAGGTCCAAAGATAAAAAAGCAATTTTTCTGATTTTAAATAGCAAATGAATAAAAGCTTACACATGAAGAAATTAATTCATTCGTTATCTTAGAGAAAATAGTAGTAATCCTCTGGACTAGAACCCAAATCTTTTTTTAAATTGTATTTCATCATGCCCTTTTAGTTTCTGAATCAAGTATTCCAGCCAACTTTCAATATTCTTCCAAGATTGGAAGTTTGTTAAAAAATTTATCTGTGATGCAAAAGTTGTTTTTGTGGAATGAGGATTTTGTATAATATTGCATAGATAGCTTTAATTTAATGAAAGACTTCCAACTATATTTAGATAAATAATATAAATTGCTCTCATATTTTGATAATGACTCAGCCAATTTTTAGCCAATCTTTATCTTTACTGTGAAAATCGAATTATTTCTATGGCCAGCATACATTCATTGTGGTTCTACCATCCAGTAGGTTTTGGACACCCTCAATCCATCTGTTCTATCCAAAGCATTTCTCTTCCAGTTTTCGTATCCAATTCCCTATTTTTTGCATTTAACATACCTTTCCTCTTCCTACCTCCTTGCCTCTTTCCTAACATTCTTTCCTCTATGACTTCTCTCAATAGACTTTTTTCTACAGTTTTAACCCATCCATTTCTTGTCTGTCCCTTATTCTCCTAATTAAGGTCCTTTCTTCCTCTACTGCAGAGATGGAAAACATATGACATGCATGCCCGAAGTGGCATGCGTGCGATTTTACTTGGCACATGTAAGCTTGTATTTTCTGTATAAAATATGAAGTTTCTTAGAGAAAGAATAAACTTGTGGCACTTGAAAAAGAATTCTGTTGAATCACATTACTTGCTTGGCATGCAACACAAAAAATCATCATCATCAGGTATTCAAAACTTCCTCATTCCTTTTCCTCTCTTTCTAACTACCTAATTTTCTCTAGTCTATACCCACATCTCAAACGCCTCTATTTTGCTCACATCGTCTTTTCTCACTGTCAATCTCTCACACCCATGTAATGCTACACCCCATTTCATGGTTTTCACTAATCTCTTTTTAATATCATTATTCAGACTGCTGGTAAACAACTCTTGCCATTTCGTAAAATCCTTCTTTGCTTTCACTATTCTTGTCCTGATCTCTTTCAAACTTTTTCCATCCTGTGACAGAATACTACCTAAATAACTGAAAAATTCCAGCTGTTCCAGCCTTTCCCCATCCACTGTAACACTGACTTGGGTATCCTCTCTCTTGGAAATTCTCATGACTTTTATTTTCTTTTTATTAATTTTAATCTCAAATACCTTTGCCTTTTCATTAAGGGAAACAACTAACATCTGAACGCCTCTTTCTGAGTTACCAATGCTTTGTCATCTGCATATCTAACTGATTTAACCTGGCTCCTATCCACTTTTACTCCTGTTTCTACATCTCCCCATGACTTCCTTATCATTCCTTTGGCTTAAATATTAAACAATGTCTCACATTTATTCCTAGTGTTAACCCAATCTGATTCTCCCTCTGCTGCCGGCGCAGTCTGGTTCATGTACAGATTTATGATTAATCCTATGTCTCTCAAATCCACCTCTATTTTCCTCAGCACCTCCATTCGCTTAGGCCATAAAACTCTGTTAAATCTACAAATCACATGAATACATTCTGGATCTATTCAATGTTTCTTTCTACCAATGTCCTCATCACCCCTATGGCATCCCTATTGTCACAACCTTGCCAAAACTTGAATTGATCTGCACATAAATACTGTATTTACTCGCATAATTGCCTCCATCACATAATTGGCCCACTTGAACTATGAGGAAATAAAACACTATTTTTTCATACAATAGAGGAAACTGCATATTTGCCCAACCTTGTTTTACTGTAAAAAATTGTACAAAAAAAGTGGGGCATTATGCAATTAAACACAGTACACCACATTTCTGAACATTGCGAATAATTGGTTCCGGAAAACTGACGCGAAATGCAAGTCCAATTTTCTCATAAGACGCCATGTTATTACGGGAGTGGTTCCCAGCCAAACTAAAACAATCATTTTTTTAATAACAAATAATGCAGTTTAACAGAAAATAAAAGAAAATATAACCGCAAATAAAAAATCTAGCATTATAAAGTAAAAAAATACTTTTAATTACCTTCAAAACGCGTAATAGCAAATGAAAACCCAGCATAACAAACCGATTACAATTCTTTCCGCACTTGTACAGTTTACCTCCACAAATTTCGCTTTTCGATCTACTTTTGTTCATTCTAAGGAAACATTTTAATTTAAATTGGAGTGCTGAAATGCAATGTTGAGTACATCATACAAAAATGTTTTCCTGAATTCTGCAACAAACATTTCCAAACCGCAAAAAAACACTAGCATAAAAAGTGGTTCCATTTCTCTTACTAATTACGTTAGAAATGCATAACAGAAAATCAAAACCTAGCGTAATAAAGTTATAACATTTCTTTTAGTAATCGCGTTCAAAATACGTTACAAGATGATAGCAATTCTTAGATTTAAATTAAAAATTCGTAATACACAATGAAAACCTAACAAAACAAGTTCCTTAAATTACATTCAAAATACAAAGATAATAGAATTTAATCATTAAATATTTCGTTGAAAAACGCGAAGATCGAATATTTTCAATATCATACTCGTAAAAGTTGTGAAAAACTAAACGCGTAGTGCGCTTTTAGATTAGCCAATAATTTCTAATTTGGCCGCTAGATGCCAGCAACTTCGACTGTTATCGAAAATAGCGCCCTAGCAGTTATTTTAAACTGAGCTACAAAAGAATTAAGTCGATGGTTATCACTTTGTTTACTTTTAAAACTGTTAATAACGAGCATTATAAATATAATATAATAATAATGTCCATTTCTAGGTTGCTAAAGTTTAAAATGAACTTAGAAACATAAAGTAGAGGGATTTCACGCATGTTGGCATCGTAAACACATGACGCGGAATGCAAGTAATATGCGCGAAACACAAGTAATGGTCATAGAAAATGTTGTCGCGAAGTCCAAATTCGTGAACTGCAAGCACGCAAAGTTCAAAAAGGTGGTGTAGTTATTAGCTTTTGCTTCAAACCTCTCATTTAAATCTTGAGAATAGCTTTAGATGCATGAAAAATTAAGGTAGTTGTTCTATAACAATGAAAATCATTAGATTTATAATTTTTCTTCAAGGGAATCAAAATTGATCTAATGATGTCCTTTGGTCATTCTCCCTCTTCGTATGTTTTATGGAACAATTTATAAAAACTCTCTTTTCCCTCTTTTCCTAATTACTTTAACATTTCTATGGAGAGGTCATCAATTACTACTGCTTTCTTTGACTTCATATTTCTGAGAGACTTTTCAATCTCACTATTCGACATTCCCATCCCAACATTGTTGTTGTCTACATCTTCCTATTTCTCTACCTCCATATTTGCTCATATTTATTTCAGAAATTAGGAGTTAAATGCAACCCTCTGCTTAATCTCATTAATGTTAGTAAATGAAAAACAATATTGTAATAATTTGTACATAAATTTATTGGTACTTCAGGATCTCTGTAAGATACAGAAGTTTCACTCTTCATGGTGAAGTATGAAACCCAAGTATTATAATGTTCTTATCCATAGGTGAAGTTAAACAAATCGATTTATTATCACAGAGGAGTTTTGGCAACAGCATCATCACTGGAGATATCATTACAACCATAATAAAAATGGCACTTTAATCATTTACAAAACTATGGTAGATCCCATTATAACACTCTTTAGGTTTTTATATTAATTACACTTTTCAATTTCCATGCTTGTATTAATACACTAAATAGCCAGTTGGAGAGAAAAGCAACTCCATGACTTTTTATTTTTGGTCCTTTCAGTTAAGAAAGATGTTTTTCTGCTTGCTTTGTATTTATAAAAGAGTTTGCACTTAATTTGAGCATGCAAAACGTAATTATATATATATAGATATTTTATTATCATCATTCTCATGTCCATGCTTTGCGAGGTCAAAATATATTCTTATTATTTTTAAAATATATTCTCTTTGCATCATTTGTTAGAAGATAGGTTATTTGTAGGATTGGATGGCTGAAGGTGAGATTCAAATTGAAAATCATAGCATTCCAATTAAGTAGTCTGTCAACTTACTTCTAAGTAAATACTGCAATCAAATAAAAGTTGATATGCATATGATTTACACTTGAGTATCATATATATAGCCAAATTTGGCTGGGCTTTGATGTGGAAGGAAGGTGCGGACAGAGTAAGGAGTTGATTCTAACGGATTAGTTTTAAGATTTTGTTTATAATTTGAGTAGGCATTAGAAGTAGTGATGAAACTACTTGGATGTGAAGAAGCAAATATTCCTGCAGTCACTGCTGTAGGAGAGGATGGGTTTGAAGAAGAAATAAAGGATGATGAAGACACTGCAAATCCTGGAGATTGTTTTGAAGCAGGTGAAATTGCTGACTGCAAATTTTCTCCTGTCAGAACAAATCCATCCTGTCCTCCTGCACGGTAATCTACCTTTCTAGTGACCCCATCAGGTCCTATGTATGAGAAGGATCCTAAAACATTCCCATATGCATCAGATGTCTCAATTTTCTTGCTGGAATCAGTTTCATAAGAGTATTTATAAGCCAATTCACCTGCACCTCCAACTAGGGCTGAGGCAGGAAGGTGTTCTCCTTTAGCAACAAAACCTTTATCAGCGCCTGCTTCATATTCAACCTTCCTATTGATGCCATCCTTAGCAACAAATTGATAGTTGCCATTTACATTTCCAGATGCATCAGAGCTTTCTTCCCTTGAATGGTCATGTGCACCATATGAAAATGAATAGGTGCCATCAACCGGAGCTGTTGAGGTTATCAAGGCTGATGGAAAAGCAGAATTATAAGCCTTAGCTGTGTGGTAGAGTGGTAGGCCTGGTGCCACTCCTGGAGATCCAGCAACTGTCTTCAATCCAAGTGATGTGTCAAAAGGAATGTGAGCTCCCTTAGCTAAGAAACCTTTATCTGCTCCAGCCTCATAATCTACCTTCCTATTAATGCCATCTTTTGCGACAAATGAGAAGTGCCCCCTTACATTTCCTGAAGAATCGGCCGATTCTTGTCTCGTGTGGTCGCCTGCATCATAGGAGAAAGAGTATGATCCATCAACTGGGCTTTTACTGTCACTACCTAGAGTTGACTCAGATATGATCGGTTTGGTAGCATAGTAAGAGGTGGGAGTGGCAATAGAGCTGACTACACCAGCTGTTTCTGGGGCAACTGGAATATGAGCTCCTTTTGCAAGAAATCCTTTTTCTGCCCCAGCTTCATAGTCAACTTTCCTGTTAACACCATCTTTCGCGACAAATGAGAAGTGTCCTCTTACGTTTCCTGCAGCATCGGCCGATTCTTGTCTCGAGTGGTCGCCAGCATCATAGGAGAAAGAGTATGACCCATCTACTGGGCTGTTACTGACACTACCTGTAGAAGAGAAAGGTATGACCGGTTTGGGTGCGTGGTAAGAGATCGGGGTGGTAATAGAGCTGATGAAACCAGTTGTCTCGGGCGCAACTGGAATATGGGCTCCTTTGGCTACAAATCCTTTTTCTGCTCCAGCTTCGTAGTCAACCTTCCTGTTAACACCGTCTTTTGCGACAAATGCAAATTGACCCCTAACGTTTCCTGCAGCATCGGCCGATTCTTGTCTCGAATGGTCGCCGGCATCATAGGAGAAAGAGTATGACCCATCGACTGGGCTGTTACTGTCACTACTTATAGATGAGACAGGTATGTTCGGTTTGGGAGCATAGTAGGAGGTAGGAGTGACAATGGGACTGACTGCACCAATTGTTTCTGGGACAGCTGGAATATGAGCTCCTTTTGCAAGAAATCCTTTTTCCGCTCCGGCTTCGTAGTCAACTTTCCTGTTAACACCGTCTTTTGCCACAAATGAGAATTGCCCTCTCACGTTTCCTGCAGCATCGGCTGATTCTTGTCTCGAGTGGTCGCCCGCATCGTAGGAGAAGGAGTAGGATCCGTCTTCGTTCGTACTGCCATCGTAATTTGCGTGAGAAGCGAGGGATGCCGGATGAGAGGCCTTGAAAGCTGCCACCGATGCGATATATGCGCCCTGGGAAACTGGCGCATCGGCTGTCGGAAGATGACTTCCCTTGGCTAGGAAACCCTTCTCTGCTCCCGCTTCGTACTCTACCTGCCTTTCCACACCGTCCTTAGCTACGAAAGCGAATCGTCCTCGGACGTTTCCGGCCTCGTCTGCGTTTTCAGACCTGGAGTGATCACCGGCGTCGTAAGAAAAGCTGTAAGATCCGTCGGCATCGGAGGCTCCTCCTTGATAAGCACCAAACTCGGAAACCGCTCCCTTTCTCACTGCGCTCGAGGAGCCGAAGACGGCTGCCGGAATAGACGACACCGCCACCGGAGCCACCGGAAGATGGGCTCCCGACGCTATGAAGCCCTTTTCCGCTCCCGCTTCGTAATCTACCGTGCGACCGATCCCGTCCTTGGCGGTGAATGCGAAGCTTCCTCTGACGTTTCCGGCGGCGTCCGAGCTCTCGTGTCTGGAGTGATCGGCAGCGTCGTACGAGAAGGAATACGACGCGTCGGCCGGACCAGATTCGTAAGATGCGACGGCGTCGGATCCGAACGAGTTCTTTACTCCGAACGACCCAGAGCCTCCTGCATCATCGGCTCCCGCTCCTGGTGCTGCGAATCCTCCCGTATAGGAGTAATCCAATCTTCCCGAGGCCGCATTCCCTCCGTACTGGTAGCGACCTCTAACTCTGTTGGACGCGTCGGACTCGGCTGCGTGGTTCGAACCTTCTCCCGTATCGTAGCCGTATACGTAATCTCCTCCGGGATGCAGGATGTAATACTGCAACCGTCTGCCGGCGGGAAGCTTCGGTGGTTCCCACGACGAGACTCCAATGGCTATCGCCAATGTAAGCGTTACCAGCGAGAGACTCTGCAATTAAGATAGGAGATTATGAGAAAACCATAGATTCGATGTTAGCATGTGTTTATTTGTTGATATTCATCTCTTTTCGAATGCTATCGTAAAAGATTTATCTTAAGAATCCCGAGATATCCATTCAAATTTCTCATGCACTTAAAAATATTATCGAATGTGATATTTCTCTTTATTATAAAATTGCGATGGTCACCATGATGCGTAGCGCTCACTATTTCTTACTTCTGTATGAGCTAGAATGCTGAAAAATTCAGGCTGATTCATGACTTACAAACAAAATTTGCGAAAACGGGAAGTTTTTAATTCGAGAAATTCCCATAAGATTAACATTGGAGGATTGTTGCCACCATGTCCGCTTTGAAAGTATAACACTTAAATGACTGTAATACATCTTTCGTTTGCTTTTTAAAATTACTTATAATAGTCATAGATATTAGAAACTTGAACCATAGTATGTACAAAAGAACAGAAATTAATTTTCCTACCGTATATTTTCAAATACGATTCGAATTGACTCAGAAAATTGTTTTGAAGACGAAAATTTTGTTTTTCGTGAATAAAATATTTCGTTGCTAAGAACAACCAGCATTTTTGCCGTACTCATAAAATTATATAGGACCCTATTGGGAAAGCGGAGGAACACGGGAGTGTGGGGAAAATAAAGTGAAAAGGAGAAGGAAGGAGGGAGAGAGAGAGAGAGAGAAAGAGACGTGAAAGACAAAGATTATATCTTATGAGCAATCGTGAAAAGTTATTGCGAAGTCACCGGATTGAAAATATGTCTGAAGATCAAATTGAACAACACCGTGTTTCACGCATATTCCCGTTAAACTCATCTAAATCCAATAGGTACATAGTAGGAACGAAGCATAGGGGAGGGGTTGGCGGACGTCAGCTGGCAGGGGGCTTTTCCCCTAGTAATTTGATATTTTCGAAAAATTTGGATCGAAAATAATATTTAATGTGGAATACATGAGAAATTTATGTAGAGAGGGCAATTCATTTATCGCTGCTATGGGATTCTAAGTATGAATCAAACACTACCAGTGGCATATATTCAGTTTAAGCAGTTTCTCAAAAGAACTCTTTCTACCAAATGAAGATATTTATTGAATCAGTGTTATAATAAAGAGCATTGTGGAGGTTAAGCAGTTGGTCCCCTTGGTGCTCTTCATAACATGAATGCTGGCACCGGGTTTCCCTCCTCCCTTCTGTGTGTACATATGTCCAGTTGGTGGCAGTGCAAAATGACCTTAGCAATTGACACACTTAAAAAATCAATTACTACTACCACTAAGAACAGTGCCGTACCTGAAAAGTTCTGCCCGTTCCCGCCATGGGTTCACGTCCCTCGATATTAGCTCTCCTCTGTACAAACTTGAGCTTTTGTCCTTGAAGTTCCTAACTAACTATTATAAAGGTGTCACGGTCATGACGATGTTTTTCCGTAAACTTATTCCCATTATTCTTGGGGAACTACCGTGAATGCGCCCTTATAAAAGAAATTTTTAAAAATATTCACGTCGATCACTACCCCCATATAACACTATTTACACTGTGAAGCGTTCAGCATCCCAAACAAGATGGAAAAGTATAATCCTTAAATGGAATACTGTCCGATTTAATTTTTTAATCTATACCTTACAAATCATATAAGGGTTGTGGAATATAAAAGCATGGATTTTAATTGCTGTTTGCCGAGATAACCGTCTTAGACATCGATGTAAAAAAATACCTAAGCTCGGGATTTTCTTGAATTTTTATCTCCGAAACTATAATTCGTAATTATGTCGTCTCGCGGACTTCTTTGTGGCAAATGAAGTCCTCGGTGCGAATCAATTTTTAAATCTACACCTTACGGATCATTTAAGAGCTAGGGAGAGAAAAATATAGCATTTAATTGTTGCTTGGCGGATGACATTTAACGAGGTACGATTATAAGTTTATTAAAGTAATTATGTAAAGTGGAAGTTTTAATTGACGGATGAAGTTCAAAAATCACAATTGTGCAGTAAATGTTAATAGGGATCACTCTGGCTTAATGTAATTAAAATCCGTCCAGCGGTTCAGGAGATGAAAGTTACGACAGAAGGAGGGACGAGACGTGCCCATAAGGCGTTCCGCTAGTACCGCTTCACTGTCAAAGAAAGCCCAAAAAATGGAAATATTTCCCTTCGTTTAAACATAAAGCATAATTTAAACAACTTCAAAAACATTTTTCCAATGGCCTTTTCTTAATGCGAAGGATTTAGCGGCGTCGTGCTGCAGGTTCCATGGCTTTGTGGGTGTCCTGCTGCGTTGCCTTGTTAAGGCGAACTTTCGCCTACATCACAGTCGTCATCAAGACAACGCGGCGAGACGCCCGCAAAGCCATGGAATCTGATCTTTCTTTTAGTTTTTTGGCCGATCAATGCAAAACCGGGAGAAAAGTTTAGATTTCCTTGAGCTTCCTTGTTTTATCATATACGCCGCACCGATTCAAATCGAATTCGTTCATTTACTTTTCATGGCAGTACACTACAGGATGTAAACCAATATGCAAGATAAAACGACAAGTAATACTTTTGTGCTCATTAATATGTGTAATCGGAGGCTAAATACTTCGATTTCGTCCATAGCGCAATTTAGCCTGAGACCGGAATAATAAATACATTTTTAAAATTTTTATTAGTTATTTACATGATTAAAAAGTAAAATACGGAGAGCTGTTGTGGTTTAAGCTTTGGTTGTCGAAAATAAAACCCTCGATAAAAAGATTTTCCTTTAATCTGGATGCTAATGAAAATGGTATATCCATGCCTGAGCTGCGAGGCAAGTTCCCAAACGCAATGAACCTAAGGCATCTAATAAAATGATAGATTCTACAACACGACCTGTTGTTAAAGTGAAGATGAGACTACAACGAAGATAAAATAAAGAAGGGAAAACAATTCCTCCACTTGAATTAATTTACGTCATAGTATTTGTTTTCCTTTCTTTATCACTACGTATCCTTAACCTCATCGAGAATCGGAGTTGAAAGCGGAATTAACAATAGAATCGCATTATTAAACGCAAAATCTCGATGCTTTTCTCTGCTCCACACTCCCTCCTTTTTACCAACTTTTATATTAACTTCGCTTTATATGTATATATATATATATATATATATATATATATATATATATATATATATATATATATATTATTACATTATAATCTCATAATCACATTCTTATTGCAATTTTATTAATAAACATTAATGCGATCTTCTCGGAATAGTTCACATTGAAAATTTATTTGAACACTACTTTAGATGCCTATATTTGTTTATGTAGTTTGTGCCATGAACATAATTTTATTCTTTGGAATTGTTCGCTTGGCTTATATTTTACTTTGGATAAAATCTTTTCTAGTTATAAGTATACCAGTTGTTCTTGCACTTTTCTAAAAGCCCTCACATTTAAGTATTATATTCCTTTTTTTTCAATATTTAAGATAGGTAAGACTGTTGTAAAGGATGTTAATTTGAACAAATTTAAATAAAACATTTCAAAGTGTTGTGCTGTAGCTTAGCAATTCTTCAGCTAACTATACTTATACAATTTATTATTTTTGTCATTTAAGTTAGGTGACTAAAATATGAAATATTCAAGTTTCACTCCTACTAGTATCTAAAGCTGAATTACTCTGAACTAGCAATATATTTTCGTTAATTTTAAGCAATATGAATTGATAAGTCGGTATTTTCATTAATGAAACAAAAGATACTACTATTAAACTTCTTACTCCTTATATACCAAACATTCTTACGTTTGTCACTGAGTTCTCTACTTTTGTCTACCATTCCGACAACTGTAAAAAGATTAAAGTTTAAATAGAGAGAGACCCCCACATCACTCAATAGCTGGTAGACTTTTGCAAATTTTTACGCCCATGCAAGCAGAAAGGTTATCATAATTACATTATAGAGTTTATTCATATTAAAGTATTAACTATATAGAAGTTGGTTATAAAAATTCATTTTTATATCTTCACTTGTTTCTTAATCTATTTAAATTGTCTTAGTTTCTGTATCATAGTGCAGATGATATGGTAATAAGCTAATCTAAAATGGATGGGATTTATTAATATTTAGTTGAACGATGCTTGTACAGACGCTTTATTAGCTTAAGCGAATGGGCGTGAGAGAATAAAAACGCTTTTTTATGAGCGAAGGCATTTGAAAAGACTTTAAGAGCATTAGAGATCCGGCGCATCTGTTGATATATTATAACAAGGCTTGGTAGAATTCGACGTTTAATTTTCCGAGAGGTTTTCGACTAATACCGCCGCTTGGTAGTTTTCGACGTTTATTTTTCCTAAAAATCGGCGAACAATATCGACGTTTACTTTAATACATTTTACTAGACTTGGTAGTTTTAGATGTTAATATTTCTTAAAAAGCGACCTCTACCATTATTTATTTTTCTTAAAAATCAACGACATTTCTCCAAGTTTATTTTTATACATTTAATTGGGCATTTTAGTTTTCGACGTTTATATTTTGGCTATAATAATCCAAGAGGTTGATTAGTCAGAAATACACACAAACATCTACGTTTATATTTCTTAAAAAGCGATACCTAATAACGACGATACATTTCATCAATTTTTATCTAGTGTTATAAATTGAATTCCTTCTAATTAAATTTAACTAAAAGTGTATAAATAAAAATAAGGCTTCTGCTATGCTGGCTTTTTTGTTGTTATCTATATTATGGTGAATGTGTTGTTGTTGACATCGATAACCAACCTGGAAGTTAATTTTTCGCAGTAAATCAGGGAGTATATTCTACTATTCGTGCTCCTTATTCACGAAATCGTTATCATTAGCGAGAAATTAAATGTGACGTTAGCATAATGCACAATATAATGTATGAATAACTATTTTGATGAAAAATATCTCATCTTGTTGAGTAATAAACGACTATAAATGCGGAAAAAACCTCCGAGTGCGTATATGGAACGATACTCATTCGACAGCAATACTAAAGAAACTAAACTAAACTCAGATGGATTATATAAATTTTATGCCAGGGTGCTTTTGGAAATGCCATAATGCCATTTGACGATCGGTACTCATTTTTCAGTCCAGGGAAACCTTTCATTTCGCCTCTTGGAGGAGGTCGACAGATAATGTCGCGCAGAGGACGCAATAGACGTTCCCGAACTTTTAGTTAAATGGAGTCCAAAGTGCGTATGGATTATCGGCTCTGGCCAAAGGTAAAGAAAGAGCGCAATAAAGCGATCATAATATTTTCTAATTTACCTTTGGATCCCACGGCTGCTCAGTATGTGACAGTGACATTAGAAAGCAAATTCCGAATGTTGTGTGGCCGTTTAGTATGACAAATGCAGACTGTCTCTACATGTTTGAATGTTTGATGGTAAAATATGTTAAGTTTGAGAGCGGATAACAAAATTTTAAAACCATGGCGCACAAATTTTGTAGAGAATGTAGTGGTAAAAATTGACACTTATCGACAACAATTAATTTTCGTCGAATACAAAAATTTTTAAATTCGATGTTAATCGACATTTATCCATTTATATCGAATCCTACCAAGCACAACTTATAATGTTGTTTCTACTCAACTCACGCAACTTATTGTTAAATAAAAATTAAATTTGGCATTGGAAACCCCTTTGGAAATTCGGAGAGTTCACAAATTATTACTACAACGTATTTTCCATTCGGAGAATAAAGTAACTTCAAATGAATTAATTAAATTAATTAAATGAGTTAATTATATTAAATTTTATTTATTAGGTACAATAAAAATAATACTTGAAATCATTTAAAATCGCTGACGTTTCATCATAGTGTAGCATCTAATGAGATATAATGAAATCATTACACAAACAAAAATATCTAGTTGCTATATGCCAAATTTGATTCCGTAAACTAACGTAACTGTCTGTTTAACAAAGACCCTACTTCTTTTCTTCCGTTTTTCGTTTGTCCAGATTTGCTCCATCGTCCATAATTGGACGAATGCCTGGCTATCGGAAGTACTCTATTCAACTCATGCTCAGTAGCTCCAATTGGAAATCGCGGATGTTAAGCGTGATTGACAAAATACTCGTTCCTTTGAAAGAGAGTGTTATATTCCAAATGGTATCCAAAAACCAACTCAATGAACTTTTCCTTGAGTCTCAGGAAGTGATTGGGCAAAAAATAAAGCTTATTTGGTACACATGAAATGGAGTATGATCGAGGAAAGATTAATTCCTTCTCCATGTCATTTTCCCATCTATTCCCATCCTTCGTTTACCCTTCAAGATAAATCGTTGCACTAATCGTTTCCCCGGAAACCTGTGGCTTCAGTAATGAAAATCAAGTGTTGTTGGAAACCACTGCGCTCAGAGCGGTTCGTTTTTCTGCACGGTTGCGATTAGTTGATTTTATTATCCTATTATCGCTTCTTTTATATTGCATCAGACTTCAAATCGATTAGCTCTTCTTTTTATAAGACTCGCTCCAATTGCAAAGAAAAATGTCTATAATTAAGCTACTGATTAATGAAGGAAAATTGCATAAGTAGAAATGAGTCACTTTTCAGTGCCGCAGCTATTTTCCATTTACTACCAGTATTAGTATTACAAATGCGTGAAGAACAGATTCTCAATAGGGGACGTTTCAATTGTCGCAACTTATTATCATTATGTTTAAATATAAGACGTATTCTATTAAAAACTTGGCTTATGTTAATGCTCCGTTTTTACAAGAAAACAACATATTAGGAATTATAGCATGTCGATAAGTGACTGCAATTTCCGCGAGTGGCTATGTTGTACGCCAAATACAGAGTAATTGGTTGTGCAAAAATATATTACTCCATTCTTTCACTTGGAAGGAAACGGGTTTGCATTTATTAATTGTCTTAGACTTGATGAAATTCAATTCGAAATGAATTGGAGTTAGCCTACGCTATGTATTTTTCAATGGATTTATGGTAAACTAATTCGCCTTATAAAATCACGCCTTATTATTTTGTCTATCACATTAGTGGGCAACCATTTCTACTTGGAGGGCCGCATTTGTGGCAGTGAATCCTTCTGTGGGCCGCATTGCAAGTTGTAAATACTTCGCTGGACTGGATTAAAGTTAAATCGGAAGTTAATTAGAGATTTATAGGAACCATATGAGTGAAAAACAAGTTACAATTAGCTTTTTAGGGTTAACATTACAATAGTCATGATGAAATTCAATCTAAGAAATACCTTTGAGAAAAGATCAAAAACAAATTTAATGAGAACTTATTTTAATTGAATGGCGTGGGATCTCAATTTAATGCTCGACATTTTAACAGGTTTTTCTAGATGCAAAATAACATTTGGTGGGTAAATAAAAATATGAAAAATGTTTTGAAAACTACGGAACACTGGTCGTGGGTCTTATGAAATTGCTGAAAGGGCCGCATCCGGCCCCTGGGCCGCAGGTTGGGCACCCCTGGTCTATCGCATGGCAGCGTAAATGTTATGCATTGCCGACAAGACGTATTATGAAGGTTTTATTTCACCAGGGAATAAAGAATACTTAACAAATGCTGGACTTACGTGTGATAACTTCACCATAATGGCCACTCTAGACAGAGACCGGCGACGTATTCAAACACTTCTCTTCGCTACTTTTGGAAAGAATTCCCGCGAGTCGTAGGCGGTGTAGTAGGGGTGGCGCTGGGATTTCTCAGGCCGCAGACGCCAAACAGGAGCACCTCCACGACACTGCTGATTGCTGTCCATCTCCGGAGGGTTTATATAGTGGGCAGTGGGGAGGGGCAGGGAAGAAGGCTCCTCCTTCCGTCCCATCGGCCTCTGCGAGTGACCCATCTCCACCTTACCGCTCATCTCTCGCTCCCCCACTCCCTACCATCTCCTCCTCATCCCTCGCCACCCCCTCCCTCTCCACACCCCCTCCTTCTCCACACTCCCTCTCTCTCTCCACTCCTGGCTGCCTCGCCTCCCATCGCCCCCTCTCCCGTCCGCTCTTCAGGATTAACCTTCTGCTGTACCGTGGAGATCGTCGATTTTTGATTTCCTGTTTTTTTGCAATTAATTGGAAATATATGGAGACTGAGAGGGAGGATCCTTGCCTCCAAGCTTATTCCTGTCCGAGACTTTGAGAACGAAATTTCGATTCATTCTTTGGAAGTAGAACAAAAAGTTAGGAAAAAATCTTTCGCCGATTTTGACCCTTTAAATGTGATATTTTAGTTATAATATTCAGTTATCAGTACTCTTGCTGTTAAAATCGATCATTTTTGTCTTGAAGCACAAGAATTACTATGTATTTTGCTCTTCTGCTAATTTTATTTATGGCATTATTTTAGAAGTTTTAAAATGCAAATTAATTAGATTTACATTGGAACAAACTTACTGCACCAAATTCAGTTGTTTTTCTCGAAGAATTTTACGTTTGTATTTTAAACTTTTCCGATTTTAGTAGGTCTCGGTTTAAAGTCATTATATATACTATATCAATAATAATAGTTTCTTGAAATATGAACTTTGGCACGTTTATACAAATATTGATCATTTATACTTAAACGATTCAAGTTTCGCTTTCATTTGTTGATAATTCAATCTCTGATATTCTCTTTTTATCTTATGGATGACTTACCGTTGCCTTTTTTCCATATCAACGATGTTCTCTTCATTATGGCAGCGGAATCGCCACTTATTGTGATTCCTATTTCGGGTGTTTCCTGCTTATTATTATGCGCTTTGTGTGGTATTACAATTACGAAGGTGATCCAATAGCATATTTTCTCTGTGAAAACGGCTTTGTTTATAATTAGATTTAAAATGAAAACTATTTGATAATATTATGATGAAACGTTAGAAATATCATTTGACAAACGCCATACTAATATATGCCCTCGTTGCAAATCAGTCTTCAACACTGGGACTTGGGAAGTCACAGCAGTTTTAACTCTATGAAGTCTATAATATTTGATTAATTTATCTACTTCAACGCTGTGGTATTATCTTCCAACAAATATTAATGATAGGGGGTTATTTTTTAAGCGATGGTGCGATATCAATTTACTTAGCTCTAACGCTTACTGTAATGAAAACTGAAAACAAAATCTTCGAAACCAAAGGTCTTACATAAAATTAACTGGTGCTTTCCCTGATTATTACGCAATTTTTATAGTTTTATTTATGTTTGCAAGTTTATTTTCTAAGCAATTAGGCGTCGGATCATTCCTTCTATTAACAATTATCACTTTGTTTTCTTTAGGCGTTCTTTACCAGCACGTCTCGTCCGTCAATCTGTCGTAACTTTCAACTCCTAAACCGCTAGACGGATTTTAATTAAATTAAGTACGACAGATCCTTATATAAATTTATCGCCAAATTGTGATTTTGAACTGAATCCGTCAATTATAACTTCTACTTTACACAATTACTTTAATAACCTTATACTCGTGTCTCGTTAAATGGCATCCGTCAAGCAACAATTAAACACCATACTTTTCTCTCCCTAGCTCTTATATGATCTGCAAGGTATAGATTTAAAACATTATTTGGATAGGGGACATCATTTACCACAAAAAAGTCCTCGAGACCACATAATTACGAATTATAGTTTCGGAGATAAAAATTCAAATACCGCCCAATCTTTCGATATCGTTTCATACGTATTTCCCCTAAAGAATGCCTTTGAAATCTCTGTGTATTCCATTAATGGAGTATACTTTTTCATCTTGTTATTATTTTATTCGTTTGAAGCTTATTTGCGTGAATATGTACAATATATCGAGTTATTTGATATTGATATTTCAGTGTTTCCTGTTTTAAAAGTTTTGAATCAAAGCTGGTGTTTGGCAAATAATGGACCATTTATGCTTCAAAGTTAACAAGTAATGAATATTATTTCTGATAATTACATTTCTTTCACATTTCGAGCAAAATTTTGGCCATTTATTCGTGTACTTTTTATACTCTACTTTCCGTCTCCATCTTGCGCGTGGTTCACTTTCGTTTTCTTTCCTTCCTCGCATAAACTTTCCCTCTCCCTACTCTGACTCGAGACCGCAGCCAACCCTCAACTTTCGCCTCTCCTTATTCTTATCCCTCCACACTCCTTCCCTTATTCTTCAGCGTGTCCTTTTCTCCTACGCCTTTTACCACTGCCTTTATCTGCATAACTGGAAGACGCTCTTCTTTTTCCCGTTCCATAGCACACCACCCACTTCCCCTTTTCCCTGCTACATCCATTCTACATATATTCCCTCTCTCTTCTCCTTTCTTCAGCTTCTCTTCCATTATCTAACCGTTATTATTTCTTCTTTTCATAGTTTCCTTCCTACGTCTGAATTTCGTCCCTTTCTCTTTCCTTTCTTCTGCCTCTCTCTTCGCCTACGTCGCTTTCTTTTCGCATTCGATTGTCCATCTTTGCGACCTCGGATGCAAGGTGGAGAACCTGATTCACGAAAAGTGTCCAGTCTAGCGGGATGCGTAGGCGTTTAAAAGCTTTTTGATGGGGCCATCAATCCATTCTCTTAAGGCGATGAAATTAGTTTTTCTCATACTCTTCTTAAGGCTCGAGTTTATATTCTTTGCGTATGCATATTTCCGCTTCGTTGAAATTCCCTTATCGCATTTACGAAGAATAAGGTAGGGGGAAGGACACCTGCCCGGAGAGCACCGCTTAGTAATGCTCTGCCCTCTAGTCCTAAACTTTATTTCTTTGCTACCTCAATCATATCTTTTTGCAACGCATGATAAACTTAATCAGTAGAGCCACTTACACGATAAAGCGAGATTTTATTTAAGGCAAGTGCAGTGCCTTTTATATTAAGGCGCTTCCGCGAGACCTGCAAGGATAAGAACTAAGATATGTCATCATTTATTATTGCATCTTTCAAAAAGATAGAAATATGACTTTGCAGGCGAATTGCATACGATTTGCGTCTATATAAAATTAAGGAAACGTTTTTAAATTGCGTCATTAGGGAGTTTTTTCACTTTTTCTTTAGTTGTTATAAAATATGTAATTTATAAAAAAATGTCATCTTCGTTATGAAAGGAAAATGTGGGTGTGTCCATTGGGCATAAACTGAAATCGAGCGTGGATTCTTCCCCGTTTCAGAAACGCCTTGAAACGTTTTCTTGTTTATTTCCTTCACCGATCACACTCACGCGGGCGTAAATATTTAAGTGTGCCAAAAACGGAGACTGCGTAGCGATGTGTTGCTTATCGCCCTTCAACTCTGACCCCAGAAGTGGTTCCTTGGAATATTTAACTCGTGCGCGAGTCACTCCATTTCCGTGGATCAATCGCCCACCTGCGACAAGTCGCTCCTCATTATAAAAAAAATGCCATGTATCCCTCTAAAGTACTCTTCGGTCATCAAAGTCGGATTGTTCACTCTCATTGTATCACCCTTTCTTTCCTTCCTGAAAAAGGCTATTGTTTTTATTTTTTAATTCATGGGGAAGGCTATATCTTTTAAATGCCACTCCTATGGCGTACGTCTACGCAGAATTTTTAATATCCATAGCTTTGAGGAGAGAACCATAAAGGAAACTATGTATTACATGTGGTACCATCGGTTTGATCTCTACGACTAATCATAACGATGATAATAGAGGTCGTCTCTTCTAAATTCGAGTTTTCTTAAAACTAAAATCACGTGATTAAGGATTTAGTTAGCTCACTTGCTTTTTTTGGAGGTTTGAATTTAAATGTGCATGTTTTTCTATTCTGGACCGCGTAGCACATCCAATTTTTCTCTATTTCATTTTCTCTACCCTCCTTATTCCTTCCTTTCTTTTCCCTTTCGCTATTATCGTTTCTTTACATTTTTCTTTCGCCACCTTTCGCCTCACTTTTCATCATATTCGCACTATACAGTAATTTATATCTTTCTATCCAACTCGCATCCCTAATTCCTTTTGCTGCTCCCCTTTTTTTCCTTCCGCCTTCTCTGCGCATCCTTCGTCTCATCTCGCCCTCCCCCTCCAATTCTCCTCATCTGTCTCTCTCCCTCTTCTTCCCTTCTCTCTCTCACTTTCTTCCCCGCCATTATTCTCTCCACCCTGCACTCAAGGACCCGCTTCATTTAGCGCTAACACCGGAGCTGAAATTTCCCCCTCTCTCTCTCTCTCCCTGCCATCACTTGATACCGCTCTTCTTCTGTTCTTCTGACCCGTCATTCCTTGTCTCGCGTCACGCACTCCCGTCCACCTTGAGACAAATTCTTCCTCTCCCTCCGCTACCCTTCCCTCGCCGCTCAATCCCCTCTCACTCCCCTTTCACCTCCTTCCTCCCGCGCTGTGCCCTTCTTTACACAAATCACCCTCCCACTTTCCACTTGCTCTTCTTCTGGCTCCTTTAGCCTTCACCCAACCCTGAAATTCCGATTACCTTCTTCTCACCCACTCCATTTTTCTGCCCATCCTGCTTTCATTCCTTTGCGAGAAGTGTGTTATTCCATTCACTCTTTTTTCACCGTTTCCAGATTTTCAACGTCGCTGTCAACGTGCTTTTCTCTCGCTTCCGTGCGACTGGGGACCCTTTCCGAGATCGCTTTCTGATCTTTAGAGGGGTTATGAACGTGAACAATTGCTAGCCTGCGACCGCGCGTGCGGTTGTGATGACTAAACCTTGCCGGAGGCAGGTTGCGTGGGTAGAGAATTTATGAGGTTTAGTTCAGTATCTATATCTGGATGTCAAATTCGAAACATTATCTTTTGCGGATATTTTCGTTTCGGAAATGTTGTGGAGACTTTAACGCCTGAATTTTTACAGAATTGAATTTTTAGCGAGGTTACCTATGTCTTTGTGAGAGGTTCCTCGTATGAACTTAGATGCTATAGTTCCGTTCAAAAATATGAAAAAAAATCTCATTGCTGACGGTTATCATGGAAGAGTTCTCAGGTGGGCATGTATAATAATGGCTTTATAATAAAAGTGACCAAATTGACACGGGTATATCCAATAACTAAAAAGATTATGGAAACCAGGTGAAATTTTCGGCTACAAAGCCGCCACTAGAGTCACTTGCTGTGGAAATTTGGTTTTAGCCATAAGTTGAATTCGATAATTTTCTATTGAACTTTGATGACCATATTTAGATAGTGCTAGAAAATATTATCTTTCGTAAGTTAACTAATTAGAGAGATTTTTCGATCTAAACAACAGGTAAACATTCAGAAAATATATTATTCGTAAGATTTACAATGGATTATAAGTGTTCGTATTACTGCTTCATGGAAAAATCTCCGTATTTGAAGACGGATAGTATACGTAAGATCTTCAAAGCAAATTTCCCTAGGTATTATCGGTAAATAGAATTGAATGTCGTTTATAATCACAAATTTATTGATAAAGCTAAATTAAAAAAAAAACGCATTGGTAAATTTACTATTGAAAAAGCATTATGAGTACTATATACGAAGTATGAATGAAAATTCCAAAATAGGTAGAATTACAGGCGTTAATTATATTAGCAATGGAGAGACAGCAAAAAGTTGTATTAAATGGATAATCTTTAGGCAATTCCCATCTTTACTAATTGGTTCGTAATCATTGCCTAAAATGAAATATGACGGGCAAGATTTTATAAAAGTGAAAAATCGTGCTTCGGTGTAAACTGGAATGACATAACCGTTTTATAATCTCCGGAAAGTGACACTCGCGTTGGCATTGAAAGGTGCGGTGTAAGACTCGCCAAGAAACGACGAATTTCACTCGAACGCAACTTCACTTCGTGTCAACAAACCACAGAGATGGATGTGGATTACCAATTCGTTTTGCGTTTGTTTTAATTTTCAACAGACTAAAACCAACCTGCGGCAGGAACCAAGGTGAACGAGATCTCGATTTTTGAAGACCATTCAAATCGATATTAACTCTAGAATGGTAGCGCTATTTTTAGGCTCTTATTGGTAACGCTGCTTCAGTTTGACTCACTTTAACTTAGAATAAAGAAATATCATTAAAAACGGATTGAAAATTATTTTTATTAACGTCAAAATGCAGTAAATGTTAGAAATGTGTAATGAAATGAAATGTGGTGCTCGCTACAGATCGACTTCTTGCAAAATATGCAAAGAGTGGAGGTTTTCCTTCTCTTGGCATAATGGCACAAATGAGTATTTTCCTGATATTTTTCGCTCTGTCACTTAAATGTGTTTATTTCCTCTCCTAAGACTTTGCAAATCATAGCTTTCAGATCATTACTTAAGATTGTCAAACTGAGTCTGCTTTTTTGCCATTGGCTACGTCAAATTGACGCAGTGGCTTACCTTAATATGTAGCTGTAACGGTGACCAGATAAAAATAACTTGTTGTTTCTTTGACAGCACACAGACAACTAACTAGAGGAAGCCCCGCTAAGAGAGAGGTGGAGAGCGTGGTTGAACACGAACGACATTAGACGCAGCTTTCGGAAATGTGAGTCAGATTGACTCACGTTACCATTACAGGGATAATGAGCACGTACCGAATCGTAAATGACACGAGACAACATATTCTTCAGATTTTGTGTAAAATGGAAGTATGTAAGTATATATTTGATCAATTGCATAATGCTCTTTTAGTCTCGGAGTTTTACTATCTCAGTAGATGTAAATTCCAAAAAGGTCTAGGACACCTTGATTTTTAATAAGCATTCTGTTTTTAAGGTACTTCATGCAAAATTCATTATTATATTAATTTTTATTAATTTTATTATACATATATTTGTAAAATTAGCGATACTTCCCAAATTTTTAGAATCTTAAGCATGTGTTAAGTAAATTTTTATCAAGTAAATATTATTCGTTTTTAGTGAAACGTTCAGTTGTGTTTCATTACCAAATTTTCTGTGAATATGTATAGATGGACCAAATATGATGGTAATGAAGCATTTACAATGGTAATCGGTTAGTTCAAAATAAATCTAAAATTCACATCTACTGTCCATTTTGGATACATTTAGACTTGGAAGAAGAACGATATATCGCAATTAATGTTTTTTCCCACATTTATTTTTTTTTATTTTTATTTATTTCCATGCGGCCCCTAAACAGCCGTAATCGGCCTTTTACAAGGGGCTCATTAACATAATAACAAGGACTATCACAAACATCCATGCCCTAGGTGAAGAAAAATCCACCTAGGCGGGATTCGAACCCGCGACCTTCGGAATGGCAGGCGAGGACGTTACCCTGCCACCACCGAGTAATTATTGTCGTATGATGCATGCGTATTGAGCTCTTTAAAATTGCAGCGAAGGCTTGCCTTCGTTAGATGTATTCGCAAGTTTTTTTGTCACAACTTTATTTGCCGCTGTGTCATTTAGAGCAGGGGTCTAAAACACGCGGCCCGCGAGGAGAATTTTTGCCACCCGCGATGTGAGATTCTTTTAGCACGGCCCGAACTCATGTGCACTTCTTAGAAATATTTCACGTAAATATCTGTGAATAATGTAAGAAATTCCAGTAGCCCCTAATGGAAGGAGAGAGTGAATTTCATGAGAATACAAAGCCGTCTGAGGACTAGGAAATCCTGTTACGAGGAATACGGCCATCGGATTTGGTACGTAGCCATAATGCGGCCCGGGAATTTGGTGCAGAGCCTTCATGCGGCCCGCGCACTGATATGAGTTTAAGAATCCTAATTTGGAGCGGCTCAGAGAATCTCTTTCCCACTCTCGCCCAAATTCGAATCTTTGATAGTCTCTTCCGCGGAAATATTTTAATACGAATTTCGTTAGATCCGCATTCTCAAGGTCGTTAAATTTATTTTGTAATATTTAAAGAAACTATTTCTTACCCTTGACAGCTATGGCGGAATCTATGGAATATATAACCATACGAAAGATATCTAAGTCCCGTCACTGGCACGACTGGTTATGCTTCTCCCATATTCGTTGAATCGAAGTCGATGAATTCCGAGCGTTTAACGTTCAAATTTCGTGTTTCTGCCTAACGTAGCATTTTACTGTCTTATTGTATCCTGTTTCTTTTTTCCAGTTTTTTAATTGCGTTGTGGTAAAATGTTTTCATTAAAGCTAAAGAATTCGTTCTTGCAAAAATATAAACATCGCATAATAGAAAATTTAAGAAAATTATACCGTTTCAGCCGCTTCAAGGTCTCCTTTATTCTCGTTCGAATCTGCAAAACTAATTCACCGCTACAAAAGAGCCCCCATGCGGCTCACTCTACAAGCGACATCCTGGTTATTCTCTTTCTCTCACGCACACTTTCACTCTTCCCGTGTTTACAGTCTCGTATAAATCCGAGTCTCCAGGGCGGAGGGTGAGTGGAGGGAAAATAGGGGCGTCTATTCACTCTTTTTTATTGTACGGCATTTTTTCAGGACCAGTCCAAAACGGGTATTCGCTCGACGCAGGATTCGCTCGTCTCCCCACGCACACTCACGGGCCAAACGAAAGCTTCAAAATGACGGTCGGGATCCTCGGAGAATGATGGGACGTTCGCCTGCCCGAGCGGTCATTTGCATTTATTTTTGCGTCGCGTCCTCTTCCAGAACGGTGCGTCGCACGTGGGATGAGGAAGGACCTCGCGTCTCCTAGACGCCCCCGTTCCCGGCTGCCGCCGGTGCACCGCACGCATGGATGCCTCGCGTCGCTATGGCAATTTATGCGGCATCTCGATTGCGGGGTGGGTCGGCGATGCGATGCCTCGAGGGCGCCAAGGGGTCGCGACCTTTAGCTCCGGAAGGCGAAGGTCCCTTTCGCCCTCGGATGCCTCTTTCGCCCTCGGATGCCTCGCCCATCTTTTGTGCGGGGCTCTCGATCCGGTACCTGCCTCTGCCTTCATGGATCTAATCTTTTATATATAACTAGCTGAAATTACCCGGCATTGCTCGGGTTATTAAGTCAAGACAAAAATGTTGAGTAATATTTGCGAATAAAACCAAGTAATGAAACTAAGTTAATTTTTATTGTAGTATTTAATGCAATATATCTTGTTTTAGCAACGTCAAACTTAATAGATTGCAACGTTAATGATTTTAGATAAATATTATTAAGTAAACTGCGTTTGGACTGTGGTCATTTTTAACGATTAACCAAAAAATTTTCAATATGGGACTATTACCTTTTTCTTAAGGGAGAAGCAATTAAAATTTCCCATATATATTATAAAAACACATCGTATTCAAAATGTCAGTTGTCAAATTTCATAAGGCAAATTTGTGCTATTATTAATAAACGAAAAATAACAAATTGTGAAGTACAAACAAATTCGTGTTGGTAACAATTCATGAGTGAAAAATAAAATAAACGGTTGAATTAATTCTTTATGAAAAAATTGCATATATATTTTTGGTAAAAAGAAACAATCGTAAAGCGTTATTAACATAAAACATTGAAAATAATTGTTTCGTGCCATTATTTTCCTCTCTAAGATGACTTTTAAACATGCAGATTTAAGACTGACTTCGCAAAAGTTTTTTAGGATACCACTAGTCTATTATAGTTTCTCGTCGGTCTGTCAGCCCGTCAGTCAAAAGCCTTTTTCAGTTTTATTGGTTGACTGCGCAGTCAATCAAGAATCGGGAGGTCGTTGTAAAGGAATGTTAACTTTAGTTACGTTAGATGTTTACTGAATGCGAACGGTTATATGAATAATCTTGAAACAATTTAAAGATAGAAAACGACACGGGATTTGCACAGTTATACAGTATATGTACACAGTGATATGTATGAAAATTAATTTTGGTATCGTGAAAATTTAAATCGGCCAAAAATTACGTTTTAAGAAGATTTTTCTGCTAATTTTATATTTAAATCTACCATCATTAGATCAATAAGAAATTGTTACAGTTGAGTTATGTTTTTTATGGAATTTTTTGAGTTTGAAAAATCTTTAATTATGTATTTTTTTTACTAATATTATATCTAGGCTTGGTAGTTTTCGACGTTTATTTTTCTTAAAATTCGACGATTAAAATCGACGTTTATTTTTCCTAAAATGGCGACGAATGTCGACTTTTATTTTTTCTTAAAAATTGGTGAGGAATATCGACTTTTATTTTAATACATTTTATTAGGCTTGGTAGTTTTCTAAGTTTATATTTATTAGGGATCTTAGAAAGGGTATTGAATGCCGAATGAAGTGAGGCTGTCTGGTGTGATAAATGCCGATTTTCTCTTTTGTTTTTGACGCTTGATATATTAAATTTGAGTGTGATAAAGCAAATTTTTAAAATTCTGGTGAATAATTTCATAGAAAATTTAGAAATGAAATTCAGCACTTATTGACGACAATCCATTTTGGTCGATTTTGAAATTTTTACGAATTCGATGTTATCGAAATTTGTCGATTTAAATCGAATCCTACCAAGCCCAATTATATCATTTAATGCAATTATTTTTTAAGTTGCATAGCAACGGTTAGTTCCCTAGTGTGATCTAATGTGTTGTTGGGTAGTGGAGCGTGGTCAGCCCTATCTGCCTCAATGGGACCCTCGTTTGACCTTTGCTTATCGGTGAATAATTCTACTTCCTCGGCGCCCTCAGGATAATTGCTCCAGGTAGACTTCCCGCGACATTTCCTCGCTCCATTTATCTTTACACGAACACCATGTTTCTCCGGTACCGTATATTCCGTGAATTGTTTCCTCTAAACTTATCGCGCTTGCATTGTTACTATGAAAGCTGTCAACAATTCTTTATGACATCTTAAAACCGTCGTGTGTTTGAGCTTAAGTATTGTTTCAAAAGTTCCGCATTATCCTCCTCACCAGTTTGGAGAATACTCTTATCGACGGTTGAATTTTTACTTCGTCCTTAACCAAAGTGAAATTTTGTTTTTTTTTCTTTGAATAGTTGAGATGTTTTGTTTGAAAGAAACAATTTTACTAATGAAATGTATCCAATGACTCGTAACAGACATTCCTGTTGATGTTGTTTTCATTCGGTTAGTTATGATACCCCCATATTAATGACATTGCGCACAATGTCTAAGCTACGAAGATTAATGGTTAGAAAAGTCATTGTTCTGATTTCAGTGTTTTGAGCTCTTAAATAGGTATCACTCAATATAGCTATTAAATGAATATAATTTATTTATTTATTTTAACTAGCTCATAAACATTCTTTGACAACGATAACAAAGTGCATTTGCTAACATTCCCTGGACGACATTCGAACTCGGCAGCCAGGCACGGTATCTACCCCTCTACCGAGGTCGGCAGCTATATTCACTGTGTTATCCCTGCATGATTTTTTAAGAATTGGTATTAATAAAAATGAAAGAAAAATCTTAAATCCTAGAGAAGGAATATTTATGCAATTCTTAAAAAACTTTCTTTATTTATGCATTTTGTCTATTATAGATGCGGAAATTTGGGTAATATATCGATTTTAAAGTGAATTTTCTTCAAGCAATTTTTTCGATTTTCTAATTACTTAAATAAATTGCTTCGTAAAACTAAGACATATATTTCATTACTCTTTAAAGCACTTTTTAATACTTTGTTTCAACTTTACAAGAAAAATTTCAAAACCTCAGGCATATTACTTATGAAGTTCATTTCAACATTTGACTTTCCAAGACCATTCGTAGCTGTTTAATCCTCATCTTTAAGAAACCTTGAACGAAACTGGAATTCAAATCCTGGAAAGAAATTTCCTGTCCAGTTGTCATCCTCTCTCTACGCTACGTTTTTGTCACCACTACTTTTCACGACCACACCTCTCACCCCCTGCCGCAGCTATCGCTCTCCTCCCCCACGCCTCTCACCCCCTGCCTAAGCAATATACCCCCTCACACCTCTCACTCCCTGCCGCAGCTATCGCCCTCCTCCCCCACGCCCCTCACCCCCTGCCTAAGCAATCTACCCCCTCACACCTCTCACCCCCTGCCGCAGCTATCACCCACACACGGCGCCTCCCTTTCATCAGCGGCCATCAACCCCTTTTTTCCCCTTCTCCCATTTCACGCAATTTCCTCGTTTCTCCACCTTTGTTCATCGTCTCCTTCCTCTCCTTTGTTTCCCTTTCCGCGCTGAATCGAGGCGACGTCTCCCCAACGAGTCTTTTTCCTTTTCAAAGGGAGCACGATCGCAATCTTCAATAGGGTTCGACGGATCGCATGCGAAGAGGCGCGGAACAGTTAAATCTTCCGGAACGAAGGATGAGGCCTTTTCGGGGAAGAGGTAAAAAGGTTTCCTTTTGCGAAGTGTCCTCTGCCTGGGGAGATTACGGTGATGGACGTCTGGTAGTCTTGTGATCGCATTTTGACGATGTGCATTTTTATCCTGCTCTCGATTAACTAGAGTTTTCGTGTTTTTACTTTCGCCATATAAAAAGTATAGAGAAAGTATTACTTTCACGAAAAAAATCGAATTCGAGATTTCGACGGAAATACATGTTTTAAGGTTCCTTGAACACATGTTGACTCGATGATGTCTGCGGGTGTCTGTTACCGGAATTTTGTGGGGCTTAACTAAAAAAATATGAATCAGGTAAATGCGAAATTTTATATTTGAAATATTTGTGAAAGGGAAAAGAAATGGTTAATTTCTGGTAAAAATCGGTCAACCGGAAGTGGGGGTTTACTCCTGTCACTTATCCGTTTTTTGGAAATATCTGCTTTAATACGTGATAAATGTAAAGAAATGGTGGAAAAAAGTTATAGGAAATTAAATTTTCTACAAAGTTTGTTCGAAATATTTTCCCATATAATTTTTTAAACTAATCTTTTAACTGCCACCACCACACCACCTACGGGCGAATATTATAAACACTACGTTTAGTTACGTCTTATTGTTAGTAACGCTCCTTTTTATTTTCTTAATTGTTGGAACTTCCTGGCTATAGCCAATATCAGAAGGCTATGGTTTGAGTTTATTTCTATTCTTTGTAAAGTCTTTAAATTTTTCCCGCAGCTCCTTAAAATATTTATTATCATTTAAACTATTTGGAATTTTTAGAAATATTATAGGTATGGAGAAAGTTATGTGGTGGCCATCTCAGATTTTTTAGGGCTAATATTCTGAGGTTTGCCGCAAATATGACTCTCAGAACGAAGTATGTTATCCATAATTTATTAATGTTACGATCATAAGGATTTTAATGCAGCGAGGGACTATTTAATTTAAAGTATGACGTTTTTATTTCACAGCATTCTTGAGACAAATTGCTGTTTCATTCAACATCTTCTCGCTGTCGATATTATTAAATGCTAAGTCTGTGAAGATAACGTTTAAAATGGCTATTTAGTCGTCGGCTAAGCTAATTACGTTTAAAATTACATTTATAGGGGTAATAAAATCGCCCATTTACATTTATCATTATATGCTGGAACTTAATCAACCCATGTATTGATATTCATGACGTGTGATTGCAGGTGCCGTTTAAAAAGATTTGTTTGTCTAATAACTAAATTGTAGTTCTGCCGAGCTCGATAAATGACTAGCTGATCGAGTTTGTCAATGAGGGAGGTCATTTACTGTCTGTTTGCTTATCAGCGAAAATTTTCTCCAAAAGAAATGAACCGGTCCGAGGGCGCGCACACGCTCACATCGCATCCACGCAGTTTTTTCCATTTCAGCATTACAACCCTGCGAGTCGCCGTTAGCCATTGGCAGGGGGCGTCATTGAGACAAACATGAACTCTAGCTAAAGTCTGTATTGGCTTATCTTAAGGCGTCTTTGGAAGGGTGATCTGTGGTATTTCTCGGTTTTGACGAATGGTACGCTTTGATCTAGCCCTACGCTCACTAGCGCCGGTGGGTACAACTGTGCCGCGCACGTCCTCAACAAACTTTTCAAATAGTTTCCGCTTGCATTCCATTCTTCTACTCTTTATTGTCTGCCATTTCAGGTCTATGATACGCTCGCATCGCATCGACACTCTCCACTTTACAAATCTTGTCTCTCTGCGCTGGACCATTTCGAGGTCCCTAGTCAGGCCCTCCTCGAAAGGGTCCCAGACTGCGCAGCGGTATTCCACGATCGGACAGATTAAGAGAGAAATATGCGATTTCTTTTACATTCTTGGAAAAACCTCGCAGGACTCTGGAGGAAAGCCCTCGGATCCTGTTCGCCAATTTTACAACGGTTTTGACGTGATCTTTACTGCATATGTTGCTAATGAGTGTAACTACACAGTATTTATAATTGCTGACGTATTTCAATTTTTTCCATATATTATGTATGAGTAGCAAAATAAATTCCTGGAACGCGTGAAGTTCATAGCGACGCATTTCTCTATACATATTCAAATCAATTTGCCAATTCTTCCACCACTTCGCAATATCCTAGCAATGTCACGTGGTTGTTTCCTTAATTCATTTCTCTATACAAAAGCTATCATCCGCGAAAATTCTGACTTTACCCTGTATATTATCTGCTAAATTATCTATGCATTCCTAGGACGAGAGCGGACCAAATACTGTCGAGAATTATTCACTGGGTTCTATCTGAAAGGAACGAAGCAATGTTATTTACGATTCTCTCGTCAATTGAGTAAGTTTTTAATTTTTGTAATATTTTCAAGTGGGAAAAGGTGTCGATGGCTTTCATAAAATCCAAAAATACCGCGCCTACTCTTGTTCCGTCGTACGCTGCTTTCACAATATTGTGGGTGAGTAGAGCTGTGTCTCCGATGACCTTCCTCTCCGTTAACCATGCTGGTTTCTGTTCACAGCTCCTTTGCCTTAATGAATCCCATTACTGAGCTTGTAGCATTCGGCCAAAACAATAGCAATAAATCCGATGATCTGCTGTGCCGCGGTACATATAACGGAATTATGAAGAAGGGTAAGGTGCAGTTTTATTATTCTCAAGCGAAGACCAAAGAAACGAAATTTCTCCAAAAGATCGATATTCCATGGTAGGATTTGAGACGATATTCCAGTTACTTGAAACTGAAACCAAGTTGATTCGAAATGGAGAATTGTCAATTTTGTATCAACGAATTATTTCATAATCCGGACTAAATATTTAAAGCAATTGAAAAATGTAGGTTTTGGCAATAGTTTTTTTCGTGTGTGTGGGGATGGCGAATATTTTCTTTCATTTTTTTATAATGTGCGATAAAAAGGTTCTACATTGTCTTTTGAAATTTTGTTCGTTATGCCGCGGAGTTCGAGTGAGCCCGAAGATAGGGCGCGAAATTAAAATGGTTGTAGAGCACTGTGTTGGCCGATGGGTCATCCGTGGGATAAACGCGATTACGGGAACCATAAGAACATCGATACGCACGGCGCAAAATAGTATTTTAGTGTGGCCGCCTCGGATATTAAAGAGGCGTCATTTAAGGTGGCCTTGTATTTATTCTAATGAGGATTTCGCAAAAGCAGCGAATGAGACTAAAAGTCTATTTGAATAAACACTTTAAAATGTGCGGCGCGGGGATTTGCGAGCCACGTCACGGCGGAGAGAATAGAGGAAGGGATGTACTAATTACACGTGAAGATTAGCGAGAGAGAGAGAGATATGAGGAAAGAAAGGAAGCTGCTTAGAAAGCAAAATTAACCCGAGGAACACATCCCGTCGTGATGATCCTCAAACATGGCAATTTTGTGGACTGATGAAGACGTCCTTCAGGTCTTTGGTTCGATTCCCTGTCTACGCAACTTTATATTCGTTTAAGTTTATCTATCTGCGAGTGATAGAAAACTTTATGGTTTTCACCTCCTGTGCATTTGGTAAGACTAAACACAGTCAACTCCCAGTATTCGCGTAGCGTATCTCTGTACACCTGTTTAACATTCGCGGCGCATAAATTTAACACGAGCGGGAAAGAATCAAGAAAATGTGCATTTAACGAAAACGTATCAGCAGCTGCAACCGGGTGAAGATTTGCTCCGGAAGATCTCGGTTTGCCCGCATTTTGGGTTTTGCCCGTGAACGAGGGAAGTGAAAGGGGAGCGGAGGCCCTAGGTTATTAACAATGCCAATTTACGGGTGGGAAATGTTTGCTGAAATGACCATTTATTTGAGAGAGAAATGAGTGTTTTTGCTATTGGGCCAAGGTTTCTGCTAAAAGTGTAACGCCTCTGTTTTTGTGGAAGGTTAAGCTTACAGGTGATAGCCGGAAGTGAGTTTCAGGAGTTAAAGACGTTTCCGAAAGGTGGAGTGCTGGATGTGAAATACAGGCATCCCTCGCATAAAGACGATAAGATGTCCCACGAAAAGCGTCGTTATGCGAAACGTCGCTAAGCGAAAACCAAGCTGAGTATTGCGAGAGCTAGGCGGGAAGACATACAATGATCATTGCGTAAATTCCTGAACCTTTTATGACAATATCTGTAATTAATATCAAAGGTAATTCAAGAGGACAAATGTCCCGCTGAAATCTTTAAAGAATCCCGTTGTAGCAAGACAATTGCCGTGGAGTTAAATAGGACCGAGGGAAAGGCAGTCACTCGTGTCTCGTTAGGGGAATGTGTGAAGTGAGGAGACTATTGCGACTGTTCGCAGAATAAGCCTCATGGGTACGGAGGACAGGGGATAACAGCTTTGCAAACAGCTGAAGGTAGGGAGGGATTAGTTTAAAAGAGATGGCCATTTAAAACAAGGTGTTGATTATGAAATTAAATATTAAATTTAATTTGGAGGTGGGGTGGCGCGAAATGGCCGAACTACGATTTCCTATGAATGATAATTTAAACTAAGGAAGTTTGTTGATGGAAGGTTGAGGATTGCCAAAAAATTTCTTAAATTTGCTTTGCTTGCTATAAGGTTTGAGGGAAACCCGTAGCCCCAGGCAATAGAAAAGTTATGGAGGATAGTGAATGATTGATCTGTAGATCATAGAATTGAAGGCTGCGTGATCATGGGAAGGATGGTATCTGGAAGTGGATTGAATGGTGTGGTTAGCATACGAGGACATCCTATATATTGGGGATAGAAAGATTGTTGGAGCAATTGGCAATCGTGAAGACTAAGGAAATAAGGGGCCTTGGCATTCGAGTTCATGGGCAAATATTAAAGCGAGTTAAGGAAGGCACAATAAAAGCTCAAACTGGCCGAAGGAGATATCATCCACATATGTAAATTCACCAAATTATTACTAATGTTGCAAATTTTATTGTTTATTGATTCCATAAAAATTCTGATGGGTGGAAAGCGATGAGCCCATTGATAATTCCTCAGATTGATTATAAAGACTTCCATTTAAGTAAAAGAAATTTTGGCAAACGCACTTTTAAAGCCCCTATAAAACTGCATCTTAAACTCTTGTTGAGGGAGAGAATCTCTTCGGCAAGGCCTAAAACTTTGACGGTAGGTACGTTAGGGAAAAGGTTGATTACATCAAAAGAAACCAGTTTATACTTGGGACAAGGTAAAATCAAGGTAAAATTTTTGCGCGAGCGTTAGAGATATTTAATGCCATATTTGGGGGGAAAGGAGGTTAAGGAAGAAGGAAGGCACCGGATGCAAGATGGTGGGCGGGAGCTGACACATTAGACACAACCGGCCTTACAGGGATGTTGTTTTTGTGGAGTTTAAGAAGACCGTGTAGTATGGGTGGGAGAGGATTTCGATTGGTTTCATCCGCACGAATCGCTGTCAGAAGATAGCGGAGCACTTGCGGATTATGTCTTTGAGGTTTTTATGGAATGACTGCGGACTCGAGATGGATGCTGATATTGTTTAAAAAAATCTCCACTCATTGATGTGGTCGACTCTGTCTAAAATGATGACACAGTTACCTTTGTCGGCTTTGGAGACTATTAAATATTCACACACTTTTCTCTGAGGCTTTTGTGCTTTGGGATATTCGGTGGGGCGAAGATCTCAAAGATTTGTGGCTTTGGGGATGGTTGGGGGAGGGTAGGAATAAGAAAAGAGAATTCTTTGACAATTAGTTTGAAATTAGCACTTTCACCATAAAGAGCCAGATCGCAAGTAATGGTCAGACTTTTGAGTTGTTTCGGAGTTATATATACGTTGGGAGAATGCTTCAATCCCAAACTAATGAGTTCAGATGAAATCGTTGTATTTTTTGTTACTTGGAATATCGATTAATTGCTACGATGGCAACCCTAACATTGAAACACTTGAGGCTGGGTATTTCTACGACCTTGTTCACCTTGCCTTATTCGCCAATTTGTGTGATTCAAGTTTCACTATTACCATTGCATGAATAATTTCCAGCGAGAGGATTTTACGCAATGAAATAATAACTCAATATATGGGAGCTTCAGATAACTCAATGTGTGTTTGCATTATTATTTATGAAAACTTATTTTACTTTAAATTGTATTCGAGTCAATGAGTCTATTATATATTTTTATAAACTCAGGAAAATTCTTTTTAAGTTTTTTTATGTTATGTTTTCTCTTATTGTGTTTCAATCTTACCACGAAACTGTTTTTAAAAAGATAACTATGAATACTTTATCTCATTTCGTATGGTTGCAACTGAATCCTAAAATAATGTCTAAACCAATCATAAAGTTCTATTTGGAATAGTTATACGAAGCTCTCTAGAATAGCAAAGCGTACTCCTGAAAGATAGATTTATTTACAAAACATGTTCGTGGCATAAATCTTCACCATCTCCGAAGACAGGTTTCAGTTGAATCGCTACATTCATTTCTCTCTCTCTCTCTCTCTACGGAAGCCTCTTTTATACCTCTGTAAGTACTATATTTCTTCTTTAAATTCTATGATATTCTATTCTTTTTCTCCCTCTTCCTCTTCTTCCGCTAATTTTGCCTTCTAAGATCATCCACTATCTTCTCAATATGTGCCCTATCCAATTTGCTTTTCTTTTCCTAATTGTTTTTTGACATAAATAGTAAATAAAAAAATCATTCTATTTCGTAGTATGTAAAGCTTAAGATTTCCTATGAAATTAGATAAAGTATCTTTAGGAGCAATTTTTTATCCTCTTAAGAGAAAAAGTTTGAATTTAATCTGTGTGCAAGAAATCAAGTACATATTTTCACGAAATTGAATACTTATGTAATGTACGATATAAATATTGTTTTATCTTCAATAAGCATTTTTAGTTTGTTACTGGTTAAAACGCGACATTACGCGAAAGCTAACGGAAATGGAATATAATCACATTGAAATTTATGCAGCCTATCATTTACAGCTATTTAATTGCCACAGATATTATATTTTTATCAGCTGGATCTCAGCTATAAGATGAGCTCCATGGCTTAACTTTGGAATACTTCATTCGCCATCGTTACTTATTTCGTTTTCAAACCATCTAGAATTTTTTCGCTCCTTCCGGTTTGATAGCATAAAAATATATTTGTTTGGGGTCAACCTGTTGTTATATCACAGACCTCTGAGGATTTTGAAGAAAATAGTTTCGATTGTATATTATGATCGTCATCATCTGCCTTTTCATACCTAGGAAAAACTGTCGCTACATCACCTCGGATATGGAGTGAGAAATCCGATACTGACATCTAGTGATCTACTCTTACTGGCTATTATTCTCAAGGTTATTAGAGATCCAATTTGCATACTGTTATTCACTGATATCGACGAATTTTGCTGCTGATTAACTTTTTGTACTGACTTTATATTGCCTCACGAATATTATATTTTTCTTTCTTTATTTATTTTTATTGACATCACTTTACTCATATTTTTATTTTCTCTTCTCGATATCCGTTTCCTTTATTTACAACTTTATCTTCGGAATACGCTCATCAATCGATTTAACGTAAATCACAGAGATTCGTAAAAACTAACCTTTTACTAACTTTTAAAGTTGGTATTACTAGTCCAGAAAATTTCTACTTGTTCTTTCAATTTAGATTATTCCTGTATTTGCTGCTTTTTAGAATTAAAAAATGTCATTTTGACTCGAAGTTATTGTACACTTTAGGCATGAAACATACTTTAGGCTTTTTAAAAAGCGGATAAGATTTCTTTAAAAAAATATTTTCAATTCAATAATATCGAATTCAGATTGCAGTTGAAGACGTATTAAAAATTAAGAATTAATTTTGAAAAAAGAACTTAACTTAGATATCTCTAATAGCCGTAATAATGTTATGAAAGTCCAGATGCGCATTTCGGCAACAATGCAGCCGTCTTCAAGGGAAATTCACAGAAAGTAGATTCTAAAAACTAGTCTACCATTGGGCTTCGACCATGAAAATAGCAGGCACATAAGATTCTATTCCGTGACGACAAAACCGGATCAGTTTGTAGGACGTGTGATCGTGTTGCTTCTCCAGAAATGGTCTCGCCAACTCTAATATCATTACGGAAACGAGATGGGGGAGTTTATTTAATGAATTAAGTCGGCAATCGTTAAACTTTAGTTGAACATAGGCAAAAACATATTCAGAGTTCACTAAGCTGTTAGTAAATTATCTTTTGACATTGAGTAATGGTCGACCATAACCCTAAAGAAAATTGATCGAAAATATCGTTTCAATAGTTTAAACAGTAAAGATAATAATTTGTACATAATTTGAGAGGTATTCTTCTAGAAGCAGGTGATCGTTTCAAGAATGCTGACTTAATGTGTGTAACGGAAAATAAAAATAATTACCGACAGCTAGCAGAAGTGTAATTATGTTAAATAACTGAATTTAAATTTTAAATGAGGAAAGCAAGTCGGAAGATGATATATTTTTCGGGTTTACGTTTAAATTTTAATTAAAAATTAAACCTCTTCCTCTTCGTAAACCCATCATATTGTGTTAAACAAGTATAATGCGGACGTTATCATATTTATAAATAGAAGCCAATAATCAGCCAAATAAAATATTTTAAAAGATCATTTTACACTAAATAAATGGCATTGAATAAGCGGTGCTAAAAAAATAAACTTTTCTCACTCGAAGTGAAGTTGTTTTGAAAGGACCCAGTCGAAGCGTGCACTCCCAGACGTGAACGATTAGACAATTTAAATTTCCTGGTCCCGATTTCACACCAGTTAAGATGCAATCGCAAATGGGATCACCGGTGCGTCAACGGTAGTCCGATAAGACTTCCGGCGTCTCCCTCCCACGAACCGCACGGGTCCTCTCCAAAACACCACGTCGCCCTTCTATAATACCCTTCGTTTCCACGCACCGAGGCTTTCTTCCATTGCCCACGCAACTGGAAAATAAATTTATTTCCCTTTGGCGAAGAACGCTTGGTAATAACAGGGTTCCATGTCCTCTTCCATACCCTTAATGGCATTCCTTATATGTGCTCGGAATACTCCATACCCAATTATAACTTTTTGTATTTGATGTAGCAAAATTGTTTTTTGATATCTCAGTAACGCGGTGCTTTTCAACCTTTTTTGAGTGGCGGAACATTTTGGAATGGAGAAAAAATTGGCGGTACACCTTTATACATACGCATATATGTATATTTACCATGGCTGTGGGAACGCGCATGCGTACTGCAGCGGGATAGAACTTGTAACCTGCTAGTTTCTGCTTCCCCGATTGATGGACTGACGGTGTGAGAGAAAAGTTAAAATACTTTTTAAATTCATTCAGAAATATAAATTTATAGAAAAATTATTTTCGGTGAAATATTTTGCGGAACACTTAGGTCAACAGTGTCCCCCGGAACGCCGGTTGAAAAACACAGCAGTAACGTATTAATGGTCCATTAACCCATTAACGCCTAGCGTGATCATATGAACAAGGCAAACATCGCAACATTTAAATCGTGCTATTGTCTTTATTTTAGATACATAATATTTCTTTTTTAGAATATAACTTCTCAAAGGTTAGATTAAACTTTTTATATTGTTGCATATTTACTTAAAACTATAGTTTTTGAGTTGTGACAACATGATTTGACACTTGCCATTAATCCGTTTCGAAGCTATGTAATACTTTATTACATTTCTTATAGTATGTACGTTCTTTGTTCTTTTGCATAATCCTTGCTTCATATATATTAATTATATGATGATTTAACTGTAATACAAGTAACTTTGTTGTATTATATTATTTATGACTTGTGTAACACAGAACTTTCCCGCGTGATCATATGGACACGCTAGACGGATCCCTTAGCAATATGATCCCTCCATACGTTGATGTGTAAGGCAATCGACAAATCGCCTAAAACTGATTGTGGAGCTGTTTGTTTAGACATATGCTCCATAAGAAGAGATGAATAGGTAGATTGGGTTAAATTTAGTATTGCTTGACAGAAACCAGGGACCAGCAAACAAAGTGGTAGATAGTAGAAGTAATTGTTTACAACGAGATGAGCGGAGCAACTTAGTGTGATCCTTTGAAAACTTCAGTATGAAACAGAAACCTTTTCAAGACGGATGGTTTCTGACATTTCTTGTTACAAGGCGCTGCAGAGATTTAGTTTTCAAATTTCTTCTTCCGATTTCTTCGAGTTTCCGTATATCCAGCTGAATTGAGAAGTTAATCATCACGATCTCCATAAAACTACTAAGTTTTGCAGTCATTTTATACTGACACTGATTATTAATACCAATAAGTATGTTTTCTAGTCTAAAAATAAAAGAGTGAAGAAGACAGGATTCTAATTATTAGATGGATTGACAATTCAATAGCTACTGTAACGACCACTGGTCACAGTATTGAACCAATTACCATGGTTTCATGGTATTTCTAATCGAAGAAAAAAACTGCGCATTTCTCGACCATTCGTGATATATATAAGGGAGTAACAGACAGAATGAATGAGAATGTGTTTGTTCATAGGATCGGAATTCGAGGGGGGAAATGATAGTGGTGTTTATTTACGTGGTTAATAGACGTATATTTACACGATGCGTGGATTCTTCATGAAAAGTCAGGGGCTGAAGTCTCACAATTAGACTTTCATCGTAGCATAGTTCAAATCTATTTAACTCGGTATAAAAATCCTTCTATTGCAACTGGGCGACCGTCAGTGTCAAAGGTTAGCACTTAGCAGGTCCGAGTCAGTGACGAAATTCGCCTTGATGGAGTATCCAAATACAGTCGAATCCCGATAATCCGACCTTCGATTGTCTGACATTCCGTGTAATCCGATATAGCCATTGGCAGCTCAATATCTGCGACGAAAAATTATCGGCAAATTCGGACGAATTTTTGAAATTTAAAGCGAAATTTTGTTATCTCATTGGCAACGAAGGATAGTTAGGTGAGCAGATATATAACTGGGATGAGACAGGCTTAAACTATAAAATGCAGCCTTCAAAAACTTAAGCTTTTCGGGCTGAAGCTTCAGCTCCTGGGTATAAACTTAGTAAAGAAAGAGTGACGATTCTAGCCTTTAGTAACGCTACTGGTAACCACAAATGAAATCTCGTACTTATTGGAAAGGCCAAAAAACCACGAGCTTTCAAAAACCTAGCTCCTACTGTTCTACTACTTTTGTATAATTACCTACTGCTACTGATGTCATATTATTGAGACGCTGGCGCGACCTAGCCGCAAGGAAGAGAAACAAAGCCTGGAAACAAACCTCAATTACTCAATATTTTAAACAATAACTTTAACTTCAAATAATAGTTTTTTACTCTATTATGTTAATTGTACTGTAGAATAATGATTAATAAACGTGATTTTATACTTATGTTACACTTCAAATTTTTGTTTCGTTTCGCCCCGTTCTTTTCCGTATGGTCCGACATTTTCGGTAATCCGACCACTCCTCGGTCCCGTTTAGGTCGGATTATCGAGACTCTACTGTACTTGTAAACCAATATGAACAAAATAGAAAAAAATAAAACTCCGGCGTTCAAGGGTTAAAATATATAGAGCGCGTGGCAAAATCAAGAATCATATGTATGTAGAGTATAGTGATAGAATTCTTTATTCCTAAAACAATAGACGAGTAGACTTGTAATGTATTGATTGTCATCCCCTGCCTTACACTTCCCTCGATGACTTGCAGGGAATCGTATGAATCTTTGTATATCGTGAGTGTTGATGCTAAATATTACGCGATAATCTCATTATTTTTCTCTTCTGTTCTTTGCCTGATGTTATCTCTCCATAAAAGAATCTTCGTGTCCTCTTCCCTCCCTTTCCAATCACCTCCCTCGTCTCTGTAACCGATCTTTCTTCCGCACCTCACATCATACCCCTTTCTTCATGTACACCCAGGGGCGCCGACAGCCAATACGGGTCCCTGGAGAAACAACTTGCCGGGCCCCACTCTACGAACTTAATTCTCTCTATAGGTTTTGGCTACTGACGTAAACCTTATATTCTCTTACCACAATAGTGAATGTTTTTCTTTCAAAATCAAATTAAATGCAAATTGAATGATGTCGTTCCGTTTTACTGCACATTCTGGTATTTAGGCTGTTAGGCACACAAACACACACACACACACACACACACACACACACACACACATATATATATATATATATATATATATATATACACATATATAGTATTAACAAAATGTTTTCTGCAACTGCATTAATCTCATAATAAATAAATCTAGGCACAACTTATGTGCCGCAGATATATAATTCAATTATAGACATTTAGTTCATTTAAGTAAGTGTTAAAATACCGAAATGTAATGAATGGAGCGACGGTTTCTTAATGTATCTAATTTCAATATTCTCGCCAAAAAATGTTATACTGTGTATAAGGCTTTAGTAAAACCAGAGCGTGATTTCGGATATTTCCCGATACATTCCCAGCTGGCCATCTGTGCATATTATATTTTACCCTTTTGGATATCAAAGCTTCCGAGGCATAGCGACGACCTTGTCAGCAAAATAAATGAAGTAATAAATTGTATTTATCTTGCACATATTCGGTAGAAGTATTCATCGGGATGCCGTTCCGACATCGAGCAGCAATATAAATAAACAACATTACTATACATATATTTATTTACAATTCTTACGTAATACATTTTTTTGTTATAATTCTTAATAATCTTTTATATATAATTACTCAATGTCTGTGTATCCGTCTGTCTGCCCGTCTGTCTGTCCTCCCCCTATTACCTCTTGAACGTTTTATTTTGTAAACGCCATTTTGTATCTGCCGATTAGGAGACCCTGGAAAACTCTTTTCATTTACAGAAGTGTCCCAGGTTCGACTCCACGAGACGATTATATTTTCCTATAAGCAATGATGAATCCGATTCAATTAGCGTCAACTAAGTCCTCAAATAGACGAAAGAATTGTATTATTCGCTTTGCGCTTTTTACGAAGCATCGAAATAATTGTTGTAGCAACGTCAAACTTAATAGTGCAACGTTAATAATTACAGATTATTATTATTCAGTAAATTGAGTGTGGACTGCACATTTTTAACGATTGACCAAAAGAAAAAATCTTCTTTCTTTATTTCAATACTGGATATTACCTTTTTCGTAAGGGAAAAGCAATTAAAATTGTGCATATAAATTATAAAAACAAACATGAAATTCAAAATGTTAGTTGTCTAATTTTATAATGAGAAATGCGCTATTATTACTTTATTATTGTTAACATCCAGATTTCTGATTGACTTCGCAAATGTTTCTGCGGGAACCAATAGTCATTTATAGATGGTGGATTTTCTAATAAAGCGACTTAAGAATAGCTGTACCCAAACCTCGGGTCCGGGCCCCATGACAGTCCTCTGGTCCGGGACCCATGAGAGTCCTCGGGTCCGGGCCCCATGAGAGTACTCGGGCCCCATGAGAGTACTCGGGCCCCTTGAGAGTACTCGGGCCCCATGAGAGTCCTCGGGCCCCGGGGCAGCGACTCCCACAGCCCCCTCCTCTCCTCAGTCCTGTGTACACCTCTTTCTCAACGCCTCTTTCATGTGTTTCTCGTCTTACCAATGGCATTTCTTCTCAAATTCCTCGTAGTTTTGCTTAACAGATTTCAAAGTAATCTCACGATTTTATTTTGTTTTTCTTTTGCTGTCGAAGAGCGATATCATTCACATCACAATAAAGATCAATATATATATATATATATATATATATATAGCAACAAGTTGTTGGGATAAGGAAGTTGTCTCTCTCCTGTGCTGATGAAGGAATCACCCCCGAAAGCTTGCGTGTTTTTTTTTGTTTTTTTGTGTTTGTTTTACGTGTGTTACTTCGACTCTCCCAGCATCTCGCCAACCTGAAGTCATCTTATTCTCTCTCCATCGCTGACGAAGGGCATATGCCCGAAAAACTTTTATGTGTGTTTTTACATGTGTCTCTTCGACGCTCCTAGCAGCTTGCCAACTTGTTAAGTGTACACTGGGCTTCCTTCAACACCTTGTTGCCACCCTCATCACTACCTTTCCTTTTCTTTAAGTTAATTTATATATATATATATATATATATATATATATATATATATATATATATATATATATATATATATAGTTTAAGGAAGGATAAAACTGCAATAAAATATTTATGTAATGTATATACCAGTTTTAAGATGTCTTTAATATGCGTGCAATCGAGTTATATCTCTTGTTTAGCATACACTATGGTAATAACTCTTAAAATTTCCTGTTTATGAGTAAATTGTCTTTTTTTATTCACACACGCAGAAACATGCAAAAACCACTCTCACAGTAAACTCAAACTAAGATATAAACTAGACACCGATGTTTCGACAGCTAAGCTGTCACCTTCAGTAGTGTGAAGTGTAGGAGGGAGAAGGGGGTATATATACATGGAATGACCGTTAGGAAAGGGGGAAAAAAGTGAAAGGAATTGGAACGGTTAACTGAGTAACTGATAAAGGGGGGAGTGGGGGATGGGACCTAAGTCGTTGTTCATAACTTTTTGTTTTTATGTATGTATATGCTTTCGTATGCATCGAGTTTATTGTATTGGTCTATTGACTTGAGTAACGTTAGGTTTTCTGTGGTGATAGGATGGTGAGTGTCAAAAATATGAGTTGCAATGCTTGATTTGTCTATTCTGTTGTTTCTGTAGTGTGCTATGCGTTCTTTAAACCGGGTTTCCAGTTTTCGTCTAGATTGTCCAATGTAAATTTTGTCACATCTATATATCTTAGTTTGAGTTTACTGTGTGAGTGGTCTTTGCATGTTTCTGCGTGTGCGTGTGTTTTCCTTTGACTTAGGTCCTGCGACGGCGTTTGCCAGCAACCTGCAGTGTGAGTGTGAGTATTCACTTACTTTTTACGGTGAAGGAGTTTTTGTTTGTTTATTCCTATAGGGATGTCTGTCTGTGGACACATCCGTGGTTATTCTTGGTTAAACCTGATTCTCCGTATACTCCTGCTTTCCGTAATTTTCTTCATGTCTCCCTTTCCCGTTCAAGTCGTCTATCAGCTGAAATATTTTCCTACCTCTTATTCCTTCAAGTTTACCTTCTAACACGTCTTTAATCATGCTATCTCTCCTAAAGTAATGTCAAATCCAGTTCGCTTCCTCTTTCGTATAGTCATATTCGCTTCTCTCATATTCTTCTTAGTGCTCTCTCGTTTTTCGTCATATCTGTCCATTTTATCTTCAGCCTTCTTCTCCATGCCAACGTTTCGAAGCTTTCCAAGTATTTCATGTCAATTTTTCTTAGTGTCCATATTTCTGCTCCGTTTTACCAACTTCTTGCGAATATCTCTCATCATTTTTCCCGTTAGTTTCTTTCTTCCGAAAACGGTCTTTTGCTGTTATAGTCTTCATTTCTTCGGTGCATTTTGCTCCTCTCGTTAAGATACTTCCAAGGTATTTGTAATCTGAAACTTGTTCTAAAGGCATTCCACCAATACTTACATTGAAGTTTTGTTCTTTCTCGATAATCGCAGGACCTTGGATTTTTCTGTATTCATTTAGATTTTGTATTTTCTACCTGTTATTACCTGTCTATCATTTTCTGGAAATCCTTTTCCTTTTTGTCAGAAGTACTTGGTCATCAGCATATTTTACTGTGTCTATAATTCTTCCTCCAATATTGAAATGTCCTATGTTTTCTAGCGCTTCTTGGATTACCCCTTTTCCGTTTTTATTGAATAGAACCGGCGATAGACAGCAAACGTTTCTTACTCCTTTTACTGATACTTACTCCGCTGGTATAACCTTGCTCCAATCTGACCTTCACAACTTGATTCATGACCAGATTCCTGTCTCTCAAATCTGCACCTGTATCCTTCAATCAGCAATACCCAATTTACAAAGGCCTTCTTTCATTGAAAAAATATACTTAAAATATATTAATCTAACTGCTCTTATAAAATTGAGATCTCAATTAAGAAACTCCTCAAACTTTAAATGGCATATAACTCTAGCCTCTGCTACGGAAAGGAAATCGCTGTGCGTTTCGTGAGATTAAGCGAACCGCAGTGCGTGACGTGATAAGCTGGCGCAAATAAGCGAAATATACGTTCCGCGAATTTTGAAAATTGTCTCAATAATTTCTGCATTATATGGAATCAGTTTTCAAAATTTTCAGCATTTTTGTACTAAAAATTTTGTTGTTTTTCCTTACATGCTTCGAAAATAGCTGTAACTTATATTGATCTGAAGTCTGTGCATAAAATAGTATTTGGTATTCGTGTCTCCTGCCACTGCTTACGACGGACGTAGCAGTGGAATTTTTTACATAAGAAACATTCCTCATGTAATGGATTAATATACGTTGGAGGGGTTATAGCAAAATAAGATCCGAATACCGTAAATACTCCCGTATAACACTTTTTTCGAAATATTTGTGGTAAAAATTAGGATGCGTGTTATACGAGGGTACATAATCTTCCTATTTTCATTTGACCCCATATTTCCACAATTTCGACACATTAATTACTGCCCGGGTATCCTCATGTTTTTATTGGTAATTTTTACGAAAAGTAAGATAGATAATAGTAAAAAATTATTAACTAATTCTATAAACATACATTAATTAGCTATGAAAAGAATGAATTCAGTATTTATTCATTTTAAAAGCCAAGAAATTCTTCGTCACTGGACCATTCTTCTTCGATGTTGTAATGGAAATCGTCATCTTCGGTATCTTTTGTATCCTCCGTTGCCGTGGCGCTGTCATCGTCGTCCTCGCACACCATATCATCTTCACTACCATCTAAACCAGTGGTGGCCAACCCGCGGCACGCGTGCCACTCGTGGCACAACTTACTTGTGGCACGCAGCCAGGTTGAAAAAAGTATTTGTAACAAAAAGTATGTAAAATAAAATAATAGTAGGACCGTGAATTTTAGAGAAAAGTGGTTTCAAGCTATTCATCGTTAAAACTGTGCTTCAAACAAGTTTTCCAGAGTAAGTAATTCTATTATTTTATTATGTAAATGTAATGCATAACCTTTTCTAGATTTCAATTTTCGAACACAACATGTTCGAACACACACGTTATACATGTCTGCATTGAATATTTTCTCTTACTATATACGTTAATTAACATATTTATTATTTCAGATAATACGGTATTTTTGGCTACCCTTTTAAAAATATGTCAATCAATAAACCAAGTACTTCAACAGCTACGATGAAGAGGAAATATAAAGAAGATATTGCTTGCCGGGAATTCAATACAGCTTGGGAGGAACAGTTTTTATTTACTAATCAGGATGTTGAAAAGCCAGTATGTCTGATTTGTAATACTTGTGTTGCTGTCCCAAAAAATTCAATTTAGAACGGCAATTTAACCAAATGCATTCAGATTTTAAATCCAAATACCCAGCTGGTTCTACTTTGCATGTCAAATTTGTGTATAACAAGAAGAAGACTTTGTCAGGCCAGCAAGCTTTTTTAAGAAAAAAGTTGGTGAATTAACACCTATGGTAAAAGCTTCTTATGAAATTTCACTTCCTCTTGCTCGTAAGAAAAAAACATATTCTGACGGAGAAGGAATTATTACACCTAGCCTTTTAATATTTGCAAAATATAGTGTTGACCCTGAAATAAATGGAATGATTGACAATATCGCACTTTCCCGAAATAGTGTTATGAGAAAAATTTATGACATATCCCGCAATGTTTCAATTCTTCTCTAGACTCATATAAATATTTTTCATTAAATATTGACGAAAGTTGTGACAATACTGATGGTGCTCAGCTCATTGTATTTGTCGACAGTATTAATGACAATTTTGACATCAATGAAGAACTTTTAGATTTGTGTCAATTAATTTCTTGCAAAGGTCAAAATATTTTCGAACAACTTAAAAACTGGATTGAAAAAAAGAGGTTGATTGGACAAAATTAGACAGCGTTTATACAGACGGGGCTCCTGCGATAAGAGGAAAGAAAAACGGTTTTGTAGCTATAATAGAAAAGTACTTGAGTCGCAAGATACAGAAATATCATTGTATTATTCACCAGAAGGTGCTTTGTGCCAAGGATTTGGATTTATCTTACGTATTTGATCCAGTAGTACGCTATATAAATAGAATTCGATCCCGGGCATTAAACCGACGTGAATTTCGTGACTTAATTTTTGAAAACCCAGACTCAGGTGATAATAAAGAGTTATTGATGCATTGTAATGTTCGTTGGTTATCAAAAGGAAAGGCACTCGAGAGATTTTGGCACCTGAGAGACAGTGTTTTAAAATTTTTAGAAGAAAAGGATAAACTGCCAGAAGACTGCAGACTTCTGAAGAACGAAGAATGGTTGTGGGATCTTGCTTTCCTTACGGATATCACGGGACATTTGAACATCCTTAATTTACGCTTACAAGGTAAAAATAATATATTTCCTACTATGTGCAAAATAATAACATCGTTCAAAGCAAAGCTTCAGCTTTTTTCTGAAGATTTTGCTAAAAAACGTTTGACTCATTTCAGTCATATGCAACAAATTGAAAATGAAAGTAGTAACCGAGCAAATTTTGAAAAGTATAAATATTTTGTGAATATTTTGAATACTTCATTTGAAGACTTTCAGGAAGACAAATACAATGTTGAACTATATGTAAACCCTTTTTCAATAGAAATTGCTAATCTCGATAGGTATCCAACAGAAATTCAAACTGAAATTCTTGTTCTCCAGAACCACACTGCACTACACAGCAAATCTAAAGAAAAAATTTCTACTCCTGTGAGTCAAGATTATATTGATTTTTGGAAATTTCTTCCTGTGGATGAATAACCAAATTTACGCAAACTGGTTCTCCGGTATTCGTGCAAATTTGGCTCTACATATATTTGTGAACAATCGTTTTCAACAATGAATATCATAAAAACCAAGTATCGATCGAAACTTACTGACGATCATCTAAAATATTTAATACTAATGGCATGTTCAAATACAAATCCAAACATTGATGCAATAATAAATAATGTGCAGTTGCAAGTGCCTCATTAAGAAATATTTGGATATTTTTAAATTTGATAATGTATGCTAATAAATAAATCATATGGAATAAAATTATTATACAGAATTTGTGTTTTTTTATAAATTATTTGTATGACTTTAAAAATTATTGGGTGGCACGCGATAAATTTTTGGATTGATTTGTGGCAAACGGCAGAAAAAGGTTGGCCACCACTGATCTAAACTGTTACTGATGCAATATTTCTTAAAACCTTTTATAATAAAATCCGTGGACAATTCATTCCACTTATTCTCGCATTTCACTGTATATGATTTGCTACATTGTAACTCACCTTTCCTTTTGTTGGCACAATGATGATATATTTTACGCATGACGTCGCCCTACACCGGCGCCCAGCCTGGTGGTGAGGTGCAGGTACTACTTACAATTAGAAACAATGGCAGCTGATGCCTTTGAATACGCTGGGAGTTGATGCTTCTTGTAGAGCTGCCATCAAGTTATCGTTCCCTACTTTTCTCTCAGCATTCATACGTGATTTATTCTTGATTCTTAGAGTCTGTAGTTAATTATAGTTATTTGCTATCGTTTTTACGTGCTCCAGAGTGTTTTAATAAGGGTACAACTGAAGGTTGGGCGAACCCGTCCACCTCAGGCGTGACAATAACGTATGTAAAAAACTTCGACATAGCATTATCGTCATTTCTTAATTTTATTAGCTCAAAGAATGTCATATGCCATACTATGAAATTAATATAATTCAATTTATTGTGTATATCCTAATATCATCTTGTAAGTAAACATAGAGTATGTAATGATTGAGTTAGCTGACGTTCTTTTGCCAAGTTATTCGAAAATTTCATTTCGCACTTTCATTATGTTACCAATACAATAACAATAATTCGGTCATTGCTTTAGACCACGTTACACAATCTACTTTATTCTAGAACGGTTACGCTAAAAAAAATCTTCGTGCTATACGCGGGTATATAGAAAAATCATAGATTACGAGGCTGAAAACCCCCCTGCGCGGTATACGAGGATGCGCATTTTACGCGGATATTTACGTTAGTTGGTATCATAATTTTTTTCGGTGTTTGAAATCAAACTGAAGTTTCATTATTTTCATAAAAAATTTTATTATCCAATTATTTCTATTTTATGCATAAATTTACATAAACCGTACTTAGAAAATATGCGATGCCCATTTTTTCTACCTCTCTGAAGGGAAATGATAAATCTTAGATTTACTTAATATATGTTCCTCTACCTTACAAAAATATACACATATAAATAAAAGCTTAATCCATATTGACCATCCGTCGACGACTTAGGAATAAAAACGCCGAAAAATCTCTAGAGCGCATGCGCATCATTAAAGTGATGCATCGCAGAAATTCACGACGATGGCGAAAACAGGGCGAACGTAATTTAGGCCGGCGGAGAACGGAAACGCTGTCTCTGGGCAATCGTCAGCGACGAACGATTCCAACGTCCACATTTTTGCGAAAAGTCATTTTCGGAGTAAACGAGTTGTATGGCTGGATTTTCCGTGGGGCGAACAGGTGGGATTCCGTTCGCGCGATCTTTGACTGAAGGACTCAAGTGTGCTGCGTTTTGGTGCGTTCCGCCTCCATCGTTATGCGGGGGTGTCTCGTGCAGAGGCCGTCCACCTCCTCGCCGCTGGGACCCTCAGAGGAGGCGCCGACCTCCTCGATGCGAACGTCGCTCCCGCCTCGAGGGCCGCAGCCGGCTGTGGCACTCCTGAACCAGCGGGGCCAAGATCGATCGATTGGACCAGCGCGATTCCGGGCGCCGTTCCCACTTCGCCCGGGGCGGGTCCTTCCACGATGGAGTTCGCTTCTCTCCTGTAGTCCCTGGGTGGTCCGTCCTTCCTTATGGGCCTGTTTGCCCTCCTCCCCTTCACCCTGATCCTTTTCCTGCCGTAGGGACCCTCTCCGACGGACCTGCCGCCTATGATGCGTCCCCTGAAGGGTCCTCCCGGCCGGACCCCTCCGCCGGCGCCTCCCCCTTCGCCATTGCCAACGTTTTCAAAGTCCGTGCCCGGAAAATTCCCGCCCCCTCCCCTCTGGCCGCTGACTTCCTGGTCGTTTGGGCTATTTTTGTCGAAGTCCTCCACCTCGAATGCGTTCTCACCGGGCACTTCTTCTCCGCGTCTGAATGGCCTATCGTCCACCCTCGGGGGGGAAGGAGGCGGGGGGAGGGACTGGTCGCCGGGGTCTTCGTCGTCGAACTCCTTGCCCGGATACTTTCCGGGACTCGACTCGGGGACCGAGGGTCCGCTGTCGCCTCCCCTTATGGGAGGACTGGGCAGTTCGTCTTCGGTGGGGAAGGGGTTTCCGTCTAGGGGATTTCCGGGGGAAGCGGCTCCTTGGGGGAAGTTGCCGCCACCGCTGGAAGACAAGTCCGGGATGCTGTCGAGGCTCTCCTCCTTGAAATCCGTGTCGGGGGGTCGCGGTACTGCGTTGGGATTCGCCGGGAACGTTGAGGCGGACGGCCTGAGGGTGGGGGGACCACCTCCCGGCCTGGGGCGCGTCGTGGGAGATTGAGGAACTATCGTCGGTCTCGGGAACGGATAAACAAAAGGCCCCGGGGGTCCAAGAGTATTCTGAGTGACCCTGAACCCTATTCCTGGTCCTGCGATGTACTGTACCGTCCTGGTTCTTCCTTGGGAGTCGAGATAAGTGTACGCTCCTCTGACGTTACCGTTGGCGTCGGACGACTCCCTCCTTCGATGCTCGGGCCCACCGTAATCAAACCTATACGACCCGTCGACGCCTCTGTGGACGGAGGTTCTAGCGCGGGCTGGGCCCCTCCCTCCGGGCCCGTAAGACGCTTGGAAGAGGGAGAGACCGGGGATCTCGGGGTCCGGGTAGGATCCCCTCACGTAGAACCCAGTGCGACTGCCCGCTAGGTAGTCCACCACCCTCCTGACCCCCGCGTCGTCCACGTAAGTATAGCGACCTGAAACTTCCCCCTTGGGGTCCGCCTGCTCGCGCCTCGAGTACACGGGTGAGTCGAAGCGGAAGTTGTAGCTCCTGTCGGCGTTTGGGTCGTCGTAATCGGGTTCCTCTTCCTTCTGGGCTCCTACGCTTCCCGGTGGCCCTCCCTGAGAACCCGGCCGACGTCTCCCTGCGGCGTCCTGCCTCCTGGAAATGGCGTGCCTCGAAGATTCGCTTCCCTCGACGCCGTCCTCTTCCGGTTTAGAAGTAGGGCCGCCCTGCACCGTGTTCTGCCTGCGAGAGAACGCGTGCCTGGACGATGTCTCACTCGCCGTCAGAGCCTCTCTTTCGGGGGCCAAGGGAGTGGGCCTGAAAGAGGCGTCCTGCCTTCGGGATATGGCGTGGCTCAAGGAAGACTCGCTTTCGTCCGGGTTGTCTCGCCGCCGACCCGAAACCTTCTCTCTGACCGGGACGTCACCTCCGTGCCCTCGCGGCACGGCGGCTTCGACGGCCGGGGGTCGATTCTCTTCCAGGCGGTAGCGTTCTAGTTTCGGAGGAGATGAGGGGACTTCCTGCCTGCGAGAGAGCGGATGCACGGCCGAAGTTTCGCTTCCCACGAGATTCTCATGCTCCGCTTGCGTCGTCCTCGGTCTGTAAGTGGTTATCGCGAAAGGGGGTGGAGTGGTTGTTGTGGAAACATCGGAGGATGAGATTGTTCCCAGCGAAATAAGGAGCAGCATAGGAGTTGACCACATGATGGTGGCTGAAATGAGAAACAACGGGAATTAGATAGAGTAAATCTATTTTTAGTTTTCGGCAGCAATGCTTCGAATAATTAGCATTTGTTCGGTTTAAATAGATAAATTTTCGGGAATAGCACTGTATTTTCCAAATCAATTAGCGATTCAAATTTGACTTAAGGCTTTGAATCTTTGAAATGCTGCGGTTAAGTTTACAAACGTAATAAATCTAATGTTGCTTCATCGAGTTTTACGAAGTATGAAAAAGAATTTTACTGGAAGAGATAACAAAAAGGATTCTTTGATGTGTTTAAATTTATTTTTCCAGAGGTTTGTGAAGGTATTGTCAATGATAAATTTATTAAAATCCTTGAATGTATTACTTCAAACTTTAGCAGATCGACACGTTTCCAGTTAATACTATTTTTAAAAGGCGAATACAATGCCATCATTACTTTCGCTTGCAAAAGTTAGGTATCTGCACTAAATCTACATTGATGGAATCATTTCAGCATATACTCGTTTCACGTCTATTACGTGGAAATTCATCAGATTTAGGAAGGATTGAGAACAATCGCGCGATTAAAGATCTAAAATTTTCTGGGTGATGGCGAAATGAGTCATCACGATTCAGTACACGAAGAAGCACATTCTTTAAGGAATTAAATTAAAGGCTTTTCTGCGTTTATGGAAAGTTGTGTTATGAAGATAGAACTTGGCAAAGATTGGAAATAATTTTCACGCAATGTTTTACGAATAATTATTCTGTTACTTATAAACGTGTTCGGAAGAAAATTAAATTAAATTTGTGATAAAGAAATTATTTACGATTAAAATTTATCTGATCCTAGAGCAGGCTTTTCTACGATTAAATTCAATCAATAGACGAAATTGATAAAGGCGATCAAATATTCTAAATCCAACATAAGCATTAGGGAATAAACAGGAAACCCTTTATTCCTAAAGCCTTGTGTTCATTTTTATAGCGCGTGTTTTCGTGGCAATGAGAGGCAAATCTGAAATGAGATTGCGCTCATTGTTGTCTTCCGCCGCCATGAGCATGTGGGAGCCTCTCGATCTTTTTACTCACGGCAATTCCGCGCCGGCTTTATGATTTCCGCGCGGTAGGAATTCATTTGTTTTTCTCAGGAAATCTCGAGCCGTATCGCCAAACTATGATCTGCCCCCGTTAAAACCAATTATGAAAAATTTTATTTAGAAAATCCTCTTTTTAAAAGCAGATGGAATAATTTAAGATGACCGTGTGTTGTTTTCCATCCGAAATTATTATTAGAGATCGCGGTGCGTACGGACCTTCCTGCAGAGGGGGCCTACGGGAAATGCTAAGTTATGAATTCTTATTTGTGTTAATACATATGAATATATGCAAAAGCGTATTTTTCCGCTTATAACAAAAAAACTACGCTGTTTTTATTTTTGCATTCGTGCATTTTTCAAGGTGAGGAACCCGTCACCAATCCTGGCATCTGAGTCCACGCAGTCGTAGTTACCTCACTGCTACTAAAACTGCGATGTAAACCTCAGGATTTGTGATTGCCATTATAATTTCTGTATATCATTGCTGCGGTAAACATAACTGTCATCAAGTCGCTCAAATGAGGAATATAAAGTCTTTACACTTGTGTTAATTTCTTGGGTCATTAAAAGTGAACGACAAGGTGCGTAATTCTCAGAAAATATTTACGCTAATAACAGCTTCAAATGACACGCGACCCGAATTAATTAAATTGAAAAATTATCTATTTTTTCCTCGAGCGATTAAAGTGCGACACCCTTGTCTTGCTGCGAAGTTGTATTACAATGATAGAGTTAAACAGCCGTATTTTATTCTCTGTTATTCGCTCAAAACGTCTTTTATCAGCAACTTTAATGGATTTTAAGAATCATGATAAGCTTATACATTTATTCATGTGCTAATTATCTTTCATAATGCGTTAATTTATCTCAAACCGTGAAATTGTAATTGTGTTGTTTTAATTTGCTATTTTTAGCATTTAAATTGAAGGAACACAATTCTATATACCAGCTTTTATTTCTGTATACTGCATCCCTGAATTTGAAATCTAATTTTGATCAGGCTGCTTGTAGTTTTCATAAAGATCACATAACGCAGAGGTCGTTAAACTTCGGGGAGCATCCGGCCATTTTATACGGCCCGCGAAGATATGACGGAAACGAGATCCGTGAAACTTTACGCAGATAATATCATATTTGTTTATTGAAATTATGGTAAAACATCTTGAATGTCGATACTTAAATGCTGAAAAAATGTTCCGTTCTTATGATGCAGAAAAATCTTTCGACGTAAGCTCCTAAGCTGCCCGCCGAAGCATTCGCAACTTCCAATGGGGCTCGCTATGCGGGAAAGTTTTCCGGCTCCTGCCATAATGTTATGGGATTTTTTTCTCACGTGTAATGTTCAAACTCGTTATAAAATTGCTTTAAATGCCTTTTTCGTAACGGTTTTTGTTCATTTTAACTCATGATTAAATAATCGAGTGTGCCAATTGAAGTCTTGGGGTTGCAAAATTCCATGCAGATCCTCCGAACGAAAGCTTTTCGCCGCGAAAGAGTATAAATCCTTTGCGCGACATATCGCAGGCACAAATCGCGTGCGAAGAATCATTGCTATGACAACCTTGAAAAGTTTCAACCGCGGAAGCATTCGGCGTGGCGTATGGGAATCTTAATCTTTTCTTATTCCTGCTCCATGGAGCCGGAAGCTACGGTGCACAATGAGAAAACTTCTTTTAATTAATAAGATTTGTCCTTGGCCGAATTTTACATCTGTGCATCGGGAAGGTCGCAATATAGCGATTTAAGATAATCATAACATCTTGAGGCGCTTATTTTCGTATCCTTGGCTGGTGTTTGGGATGTAGAGGCAGAAATTTAAAAATTGTGTTGTTTATTATATTTTCCAGTTTCTTTAAACCTCTTGAGACAAATGATTTTCTCAGTGATGTGCTTACGAATTTTATGATTTCACCTTTTTCTTTTTTTAATACAATCAAAAGACATCAATACTTTTTAAGACTAAACAAAAACAAAGGAAAAGCGAGTTGAATGGACACAATAAGGAATCTTCAGCTACAGGAAATGTGTTGCGCCAGATTTGCATCAAAAGCGTTGGTTTGATAAAAATCTTAGCTTTTTTATTGACAGTAAAAATGATAGTAAAAAAAACGATTTTTCAATTATATATCCAAATTTGTCACCATCACACGATTTTACATGACTGTGGCAAAACAGCTAACTAATGGCTTTTAGACGGTCAACTTAAGAAAATATTGTTTTTGAAACTTTGCTCGTATTTTATTCTTTCCTCTCGGTAATTTAACGGTATGCATTCTAAATCTGCGTTGGTAGACGCGTTATTCTGACACTTACTGTGCATGTATCTTCTATATTGTAATCATTTAAATCTGATGATTAATTTTGCATGAAACGTAATTGATTCGATGCTATTTTTTAAATTTAAGTAAGAGAAAGTGAGGAAATTAGGTAAACTTATATCATTTCCTTCAATAGTTGAACTATAATGATTTCTTTTGTCAGTTATACTACATAGGTAAATATTTTATCTTCGCGTTACCCTGTAATTCCTGAATCCCAGCTGGTTATATCGGATCACATATTGGCATCGTCACCATTTTATACGCAATTCGTAAGATAATATAAGTACTCTATATGAGGATTGAATATTATTTAGAAGTTTTGGGATCTTAGCCGGGGTTAATTATGTCTTCGCCTTTTGATATTCCACGAGATTAATAATAGGGCTAATAATGCCCAATTAAGACTCCAAAATCACATAAATAATTTTATATGTAAAAGTGACAATATGGTCATGAATAATATAATCAAATAAATACTGCGTAATAATAATAATTCCCCCAAGTTATCTCCAAATTTTCTCATTTCCTTGTCTCAGACTTTCATCGCAATTTAAATCTCAAAGAATTGCATCGCTGCAAAACAGTTTCTACCAAGCATTCTTTTGCTTTCAATCGAATCATTCCTACGTATACCTTAGGCGAGTGTGCAACGCAGATTGCTTAATCGATGAAAGACCTTTATCTCCATGCAATGCACTTCCACCTCCGCGTCGTGCTAAAACCGTCTGCTTCCTTTTGCTATTCTAAATAGACAATCTCTTCCCACAATCTGCCGATTCTAATCTAGTAATTCCTTCTCTACAATTCCCTTCTCCATTCCCCGTTTTCCTAACACCACGCCATATACCTCCATACAGCCTCATCGCACCCTTGCCCTCTCCATCCTCCCCTTTGAAGCCCCACCTGACCTCAGGTCACTCCACCATCAACTCAGGGAATCGCAGTTAGCGTTATAGGAGGTGAGAGATAGAAAAAGAATAATCGCCCCCTTCCCTCCCTCTCTCTCTATCCCTCGGTATATTTCGCAGGTTTTTCCCACCTCCCTTCTTGTACGGGTGGTTTCCTGCAATGGGTTTTTTACATGGATAAACTTCATCTTCATCCTTGATTTTTCCCACAATATAAACTCTTTCCTTAGGACCGATCATATTGTAAAGACATCTTGTCCAATTTATTGTAAGTATATATATATATATATATATATATATATATATATATATATATATATATATATATATATATATATTTACTCATTACTCTCATTTACTCTACTGCTGAAGAAGGGCATAGGCCCGATAAGCTTGCGTGTCTTTTGTTTTTGTGTTCGTGTGTTCAACGTGTCAGCAGCCTGCCAACTTGGTCTCCGACTTGGTAAGTGTCCGCTGGGCTTCTTTCAACACCTTGTTGCCACCCTCATCACTACCTTTTCATTTCCTTAAGTCTATATATATATATATGTGTATGTGTGTGTATTTTTGTAATGAATTTGGGGTTAAGTGGAAGAGGGGACTACACAGTCTCAATCTCGCCCCGAATAAAAGACATAATCGATCAATCTCCTCCTGTCACATACTGCTATCCCTTTCCCACACCTTCTTTCTCACTTCCATTTGCCTTTCTCAATGTATCTAAACCCTTTTATCACCTATTCCTTTTCACTTCCTTCCACTTCTCCAATCTCATCCCTCTCCTCCCTCAGCGTCTCTTTTCTGTATTCTCTCCACCCACCTCTCACCTCCCCATCGCCTCTCCACCCCTCCCTGCCCACTTCCCCCCCTTACACACCCTCTCCCCCACCCCCCGCCCCCCCTTAATAATGATCCCTAATGATGTCTCAGGGTCACCTTCGTTCGGTACCATTGTCTCCCTCGAAAGATGGCGGAAGTGAGGTGAGGAAGGTCCCTTACGGCGCTATCTTTCGCTCCGATCTTCCACCGAAGTGCCGCTCGGCGTGCGAGGCGCGGGCGGCTGGATAGGAAGTGGCCAAGATGGGGTCGATACGCACCGAGGTTTTCGGGGTCTAGGAAGCGGGGCTCCTCCCACTTAATTGGCGTCCGAAATAGGGACACCTGTCCTGCGATCGAGGCTCTCCCGTTAAAGAGTCGAGATAGTGTACTTGTCGATGGACGCAAGTGCAGGTGAAGGAACGATCGCTTTTAATTCGGACTGCGCGATCCCCGTTTGCGCATTTTGCAGTGCTTGGAGAAAATCTATGGAATACTTTCAATTAGGTGGTTAAATTCGATATATTATTTCTACGGAATTGTAGCCTCAAGAATAGATTCGTTTTCTTCCCCCTATATTTTCCATAGCTGTCTACTCGCCGTTGATTAGTAATCGACTGAACATCAGTGCGGAAATGAAGATGCTCCATAAATTTTATAAAATTTTATAGTTTTGGAGAAAAACTTTAATATCTATTATGGTGTCTAATCTACGCATGAGAGACGATATTTGTTAGGGAGTTCATAAAACAACGTTAATATTTTCATTTTCTGTAAAATAATAAATTCCAATCTTTAATTATTTCCGTGATACATAGCTTTCGATATCAAGAGAGCCCATTTTCTTATTTTCGCGATCAACGATGTTCTAGGATATTTGTAAAATATTTTAAGGATGTTAATAAAATTCATTAAATAAATTGTTAGATAGAAAATACCTTATGATATCAGAATATCTATATGCGAATAAATATATTAAATAAGAAATGGCACAAATATGCAAGTACGACTCCCTATTTTTGTTATAAGAATTCTTAAAAAGTTTAAATTTTTGTATCGTTATTCTGTGCTAAACTAATTATGCGCAAACTCCGTTTCTTTGAATTTATGAATTTTTACTTAAAATTATTGCTGAAAACGTAAAATATTATGTTGCGCGAAAAATAAATATAAAATAATCATGAAATTGTTAGTTTTGTTTTGATGTAATATCCGAATGAACTAACAAAAAATATATTTCCCAACATTCAATCTTGTAAACAAAAATGTCATTAAATGATATATGCCAAGTGTTGACAAAAATTGGCGACTCAAGGCGGTGAAGCCATTAGACTAGCCGTCAAATGAACCCTCTCAACCGTAGCGCATCCGCAGGGTACGGAAGAACTCGAACTTCTACAACGCATGATTTTTTTCAACAACTCCACTTCTCCAGACTCACCCCTTGCTACTCAAGTCCTTCCGGGTGCGAGAAGACACCGAACACCATTCACCCAACCCTTCCTTCTGCACCGGCGTCCACCGGGTATCCAAATTCACTCACAAAAGGGACTTTTTAATGCGCACTCTTCATTCAACTCGGACCGACTAAACCTCGCTTTCTTATGACCACAGTTTTTTATGCCCCACGTATATATACAGGCAGGGGTGAGAGAGGGCGAGCCCAGGGGAGCAGCTCTCCGGTGTCCGGGGGTGGCCAACGGGAGGGGGGGGGGGTCGCAGATGGGAGGAGCCGGCTAGGGTGGGGGCCGCGAGTCTTGTCATTGGGAGTTGTGTTCGTCAGGGGTGACGCGGGCAGGAGGGGGGAGTTAGCATCTTGCAGTCGTCTTCGTCTCGCAAGAGGGCCGCCCCCTCCCGCCCCCTCCCCCCGTGCCATATACCCCTCACCCCCTTTGGACGGAGGTGAAGAGTTAGCAGTCGTGAAGGTGTTAAGGGCGGAGACCTAGGGAAGGAAGGGACGAAGAGAAAAAATCTTGGGAACGCAGAACGAGATCGACGACCGTTGATAAAGTTTCACAGTGACTTCTTTTCCAGCGCTGCCTTTTTCACCCAAGGACTTTTCCCTGTGCCGGACTGAGACAATGGAAGGAGACTGCGGTTCCCGTATTTTCGTTTCCTCCCTTTCCCCACCCCCTCTCCCTCGGCCGGCATCCCTTCGCCTAAAAAAACTCGGAGTAATGTACATTATGCACGAACTAACCTTTACCTATTTCTTTCGAACGTTGGGAAATTTCTCCCTTGCGTTTTTTCCGATTCGCTCATTTTTCTTTGCTGAGGAATTTCCGCGGAAGTAGCCTTCATTTATTATTCCGGGGACTAAAAATCCTCGGCCTATCGAACCGCTTTTGTTTTCGGCCGCTTGGACCGCTTACCTCGTCGATCGAATTTTCAAAGCGGCGTCCCACTCGGGAGTGCTTGCTTTGGAAGGGTTAGCTCGCGCGTGGCGCTGCATCCAGGGAACGTGTCACCTGTCATTGTCCTCAGACTCGGAAATTACGTTTCTCTTCCTCACGTTCACCACAGAAATAGTCTAGAACTTTAGTTCTTAACCTTTTTTATTCTCGCGCCCTCCCTTCTGATCTTCTAAGATCCTCACGCCCCCTCCCCTTCGGATCTTCTAAAACCTCCACGCTCTCGTCCTTTCCTCAGAAAATTTTCTTTTATGTTTTAAAGGGTTTTTTATCATAAGACTATTGGCAATTGTAAACAATTTTTTGACATAGGTTTGTAATTGTTTCTAAGGGTGCTGAGTTCTACTGTTTAAGTTTATATAGTGAATTCTAATATGTTCAATTTTTGTTTCGACGCACAATTCACAGCTGACGAACTAGCATAATTTTTGGGCGGTCAGCAATAAGTCATCATTAGCCTAAAATAATCCGTGTAGTTTTTCATATATTATTTCTACGTATAATAAAACCATTCGTCTGCACCACATCTCTTATTGAGGTGATAAGTTTATTATGAGACATTAGTACAAGACTTATATAATCTAAACAGTTATGAAATAAATGAAAAAATATTAAAGCAGGTAAATTGGACAGCATTACAAAAATATGATGGAAATTTGAGCCAAAACTGATTTTGGTCGAAAATGCTTCGACCCCTCCCCCCTCCCCTAGAATGCTCATACACCCCCTAGGAGGGAGCGCCCCACAGGTTAAGAACCACAAGTCTAGAACATTGATTTCCAAAGTGTGTGTCGCGACACATTAATGTGTCGCTCAGTGCAATGAAGTGTGTCGCGAGATGTACTCAAAATATGCACCGGAAAATTTTAATACGAAGCATAATTCTTCCAGTAAAAACAAAGCATAACAGCGTAAAAATATATAAAAATATATAACTGTAAGTAACGCTAGAAATAAATAGAATAACATAACTCCAATTAAAAAGCAAACAAAAGTTTTTGATTATAGTATAAGCTTCATATTATAACGCGTAAACACAGGGGTCGGCAATCTGCGGCTCTTAAATCAGTTCGTGATCACAAACTCAACATACACTGCAGCATACAAAGTTGGCCTCTCCTCGTAACTTAACGCATTATTAACACTTCTTAACATACATACTTACACATGTACAAAATAGAAAAGAATTGTAGATAGTGGGTGTTGCGTTAATTTGGCTAAGGGTGTCTCCACCAGAATAAGTTTGGAAAACACTGGTCTAGAACATATAAGGATACATTTTTCCCGTTTGTCTCTTGAATAAAGACGTTTTTCTCCGCCGTTATGTTAACCCCAACAAACGTGTGCGTACACGGGTTTATGCATACACATACTTGTCATACACATAATAGTTTATATATAAATAGCTGAACACTTTCTCTTTGACAAACAGGCAATGAGTTGGATATTTATTTTTATTGGTCCAAATTTGAAATTTCAGTAATTGCTGTAATGCCTAGTTGTTTTATTTTAGAAAACCTTTTTTAAGATTTCGGTTCCTAGTTAACAGAATAATGTTGATTTATATCTTCATGCCGATGGTAGAGTGTCATGTTTTCAACCTATTCTCCCATTATCATCCCTTCCCCTCAATTTTGTAATTATGAGCTCATTTGCGCTTTCATTAAAATCTCTTTATGATTTTCTCAGATTGTTTTCTCCAAAACCCTCAATTAGCAACATTATCCTTCGTTAAAACTGTCCTACCGCAACTGCCTTAAACCAGCCGACCCTCAAGGCAGTAGGTTTCATGTCTTAATAAGTAGAAAAATACATTTATTAATATATGGAAAACCACGATATTTTCCCATGACGATATACCATAAGCCACTGTGAAAATAACAAGGACATCGAAACTTCACTCGCGAGATGTTTCATTATTTTATTTCCTCGTTTCCTTTGTCTTTTCTCGTCGCGGTTGGGGTGGGGGTTGGAGGAGGTGGGGGGCCCTTAGAGAGCGCCCGTGTGCGTGTGTGAGTGCGGGGGTGGGGGAGAGGATCGCCTCGCGACTATCTGTCGCGCTCATCAGACGGATAAGGAGCGGCGACGAAGGATCTTCCCTCCGCAATCCTCTCAACTTCCCCTCGTTCTCGCCAGAGTGAGCATCCTCCCTACCTCTCCCACCATCTCGCTCTTCCCCCTTCCCTCTCACTCTCTCTCTCTCCTCTCTACCCCCTTCCCTCCCTCTCTCTCCTCTCTACCCCCTTCCCTCCTTCCTATCTTTCCCTCTGCCCCCTCCCTCTCTTTTTCCCTCGCGAGCACCCGTCTTTCTTCCGCTCGCTTATTTCCCCCAACCCGTCGCTCTTCCTTTGTCTGCCCTTGTGACGGTTCGTTTGCTCTGCTCAGTGACAGTGATAGGGTAAACATCTCTAATGAATGGCAGGCATGAAAACGAACTTCTCTGTTTATTTTCGAGCTACTTAAGGGTATCATAGAAACGTTTTGAAACCAATTCGAGCGGAGATGTGTTTTTGGTTTATGTTAAAGTTTGCCAGCAAGGGCATCTATCTGTCTCTCAATTGTTGATAATCAACACTGATCACTGATTTATTCATGCCATAATAATTTGTAAAAGTTACATATTATATCCAGTACGCTATAGAATTCAAAAACCCAAAGCTATTAAAAATATGAACAGTTAAAATATTTTATAATGTTTTTTTTTAATTTTAATGCATTCAATAAGTTGAAATAATTTCCAAAAGCTGTGATTGAATGTTCGTATTAGAGATTCGGACACAAGAACTCGATGCTATTGGCTGTTTGGAACCATGCTAGTTTAACATGGTTTAAAAAATACAAACGGAAACAATCCAGACAAGACAAAACGACAGTTTTTACAATAAAATCCGACATAATTTTGTTGTGTTGTTCCCTTTTTTACAGTCATGAATACAATTTAACTTTAATCTATTTTTATTGTAAAGGAGAGAATAAAAAAACCATTAGTAGAAGATATTTGCATTGAGTAAGTCGATTTTTGCGGTTGCATACCAATATTGAAAAAAATCACATTGGCTTATTTTTAAAAATTCATTTAGATAATATTATTTTTTTCCGAAAATTATTCCAAGTCAAGTAGTTTTTGTATTTTTCTCGGATATAAAGTGGCACTGGTTTTTAATTCAATATTCTGTTGAATTAATCACACTTTTTTATAAAATAAAAAGCATTTTTAAAGTGATGTAAGCTTGGATATCTCAATCTTTTAATCGACGCTGTCTAAATTAATCCGCATAGTACAATGTATCGCATTCTGCACGGCATTTCGGTTTAATCTTTTAATTTACAACATTTTTGCGCCATTAAGTCAAATTAATCCGGATTTAATGTGCTTTGATAAGCCATCAAGACGAAGCTCACATTTTCGTACAATGAGAAAGGGACGAGGTTGCTGTTAAAACACTAAAACAGGATCGTGCACCATTCTGTCCGACCCTTGATAGATCAGCTGCCATCGCTCATTACGGCAAATGTTAACAATTCGTCGGAGTAAAGGGAGAGGTATTGGAGGTGTTGGCGCATGCGCAGAGGTGTGGGAAGTGGGCGGCCGAGCAATTAGGGTGGCGAGTGGACGTATGTTGCGGGTGGAGGCCATACGAGTGGCCCTCCACGTATGGATTTTAGGAGATAAGAGGAGACGACCTCCACGGGAGTAAAACCATTGTCTTCGAAAACTCCATTAAGTTTCGCTCTTAATGAGGAACCGAGATGGCGGCATCTTGGGTAAATTCGCACGACTCTCATGAGAAATGATCGGGAATGGGCAAGCACTCTTTCGTTTCTTATGATTCTTGTGCGTTCATGCGGCCAAACCTTCATCTGATGCTAATTCAGAAAGAGAGAGAGAGTGTGAGAGAATACGGGTCAAAGTTCAACCGGAGCCGATCGAAATTCTCCTTCACTGCATTACATTATTGTCATCGAAAACAAGTTTCTTGCGCTCTTTGGCGAATTATTTTACATCACTGTTGGTTGTGTTGTCTTTCTGTGCTAAAGGAAAAAATCATAATCAACAATCGCATAAACGTTAGTGAATTATAGAAATCAATCTGTTAAAGTTACCTCAACATCTTGTTAACTGCCTTTATAAAATTAGTATGAATGTTTTATAAGAATACTCGCATTGTGCATGCAAAATTTCCTGTCAATAACCCTCATCGGCTCGTTAATGCAATGAGAGGTTATAAGAAAACAAAAATAAATTTGTTTTACTGTTAAGAGAAATGTTTAAAACGATGATTCGCAAAAGAACAAAAAACTGAAGAAGCTATAACTTACTATATTTTCCTTGAGTCATCATGTGTCATTGTTAATTTATTTCAAAACGTAGCCGTTAAAGAATATCTTGCGTCAAAGAAAAACTTTCTCGTCAATTCACATGCGTTGGAAACAATTTACTTTTATTAAATATTTTAAAGTCCATCAGCAGCAAATTCTTTTTTATTATTTCGCCAACAGGAATTGGTGGCATATCCGCTAGTTAATTTAATGCGTAAACTGAATGAGATAAGCGATGGAAATAATAAATTCCGAGGCAGATAGTGACGTAAGGTCAGGAAAGCATAGAATTAAGAAGATATTATCATGCTTGAGTTCGCTTCAAGTCTTTCTATTAGCAAGATTTGATGTCAGAATAGACAACCCATTGTTGTGTTCATTTGTAGAAAAATCCGAGGCCAATTTTGAGGATCATTTTTCACGCAAAACTGCATCCTTTTTGGATTCTGTTTTTTCCGTAGACGATTGTAATCAGTTGGTTTGAGTTGAAATTTCTTGCGGGAATTATAAAACGAAACTGAATGCAAAGATTGAGAGCCCGTGAAATATGTTATCATCTAGTTTTCTGCCTACTTAAAAAACTCAAAAGAAACTAAAATAGGAAGAGGTAAACCGATATGGTTGGAAAAGCATTCTAGGCTAGTTCTCAAACTCGCTACCTGCAGTTATCAAATGAATATGTTTAAATTAACTCTCGTATTTTCGCAGAGTCGTACCATCTGGGTGTTAGGTAACTTTCTTACAAGTATCGCATAGAAGTGAGTGACCCAAAGAGAGCTTCGTTAAGCGGGATTATTGTTTTTTCATTTTGAATTGCATCGAACAGAGCGTCCGTTTTTGTATTAGCTGAGAATGTTCCGTTTATTTACTGCCAATTTTTTGCCTAAAATGACGATATATCTTAAGGTTCCTTTAGCACGTCCAGTGCGTAGGACGCACCGGTACGTCCCATTATTTTTTCTTTTAAATTGGTGGAGAAAACTCTCCGCTTAGTGATAAGGCTTTGAAAACTTCACCCCGCCCTCAGTTACGTCAGTGCGCCAATTTTTATTGTCTTCTGCAGTAATGCGAACATCAACCATATTTTTAGTAATAGCAGATTCACTGCAGAAATTAGTGTAGAGATTATATTCCGTAGAAAAATTTTGTTGGAGAACTTACGAGATAATTCCGTAGTTATATTGATTTAAACAAAGATTTATCACCCGGAGAGCTGAACTGGCCAATCTATATAATGCACGTTGGCATAAAATGTTTACGTAGTGCGGACGTCCTAAAGTTTTTGTCTTTAAATTTTACCAAAAATTATTTAAACATTCTCCACACAAATAACACTATAAATGTAAAAGAGGGTGCTGCACACGAAAAAGTGTTTCCGGTACCGGGTCGCTCAGTGAAAGCGTTAAACTATCTGCGCCATTTTTCATTTCTGGAAAGCCTTTATTCCTGCATGGGATGAGTAAGCCCGTTCAAAACGGTTTCTGTAATGAAGCAATATAAAGAAAAAATTAGACAACATTAGTTGCTATAGGGCTCTTTCGCGAAAGTTCCTTAGATTTTAGAGACTTTTGCCCTCTTAAAGACTACCCCAATGTTTTCCAACCCTAATGAATGCTAAGGTGCCGAGAAAAATGTTGCCACTTAATGAATTCGATTTGAAACATGTAGTATTTTTATTACCTTATCTCTTATCAACACTACCAGATGAACACGATAATTGCGGCACCCCTTTGCATTTATTTAAAATACGAGTTGTCGGTGCTTGCGTATTGCAATCGCTCAAAAAAATCACCATCCACCAAGGTCTAAATTCGTAAATAAACCAACGCGATCTCCAGAGCTATTTATTTATAATGAATTTGTATCACACTAAAAATAATAATAATCTCTGCCATAAATATTCTGAAGAATTTCTTTGTTTGTTTGTGCACTTATAACGCAACAACTACAGAGCGTAGAAGCAAGATAAATGTGCTATTTTAACCGCAATAAAATGTTAAGCAAAATGGGTATGTTTTAAAAGCAATTTGAACTAAATATTTCATTTTAAAATGTTTTTCTCTTTTAATTTTTCCCATTTAAATAACATGGGAATGAGCGTATTGTTGGATTAACAATCTACTTGTCAATTGTTATAAACAATACCTAATATTAACTCAAATAAATAATATATACCTAATATAAACTAAGGTAGGGAAGAAAGAAACACTAAGGTTATTCAAAAATATATAAATTTGGCTAATTATTTCAAAAGGTAAGTGAAGACAGTTTTAATGTGCAACTTTAAGAGTTGTCGTTCTCTAAAAACTTTTTGTGTATTCTCTATATCGTTTATACTTAGTAGACAGCGAAATATCTTTTTCATTAATATTGAAAATTAATAAAGTGAAAGATATCTCAGAAGATAAAATAAGAAAACTTCTATGATAATTCTTTGATTTAGCCCAAAATTTATAATCGTTAACTCTTCCTCCCTTGAATATCTATGCATCAATTAAGCCAATTAAACTACTAGATTATAATAACACTTTCCGTGTCATACCAACACACTTTCTTTCGCCAAACTCTGTTTCCAAGTCCGGGAACTCACTTTGTTTCGTAGGTTTAACTTTAAAATATTCACGTGACAAATTATATCCACAAAATCAGCCTTTGCATGGGATCACATATGGGTAAGCTAAATTTGAATATATCTTCAAACGTGTTTCCATCGGTTGCGTCCCTAGAGCTTCCAATTCCTGCCCAAGTTTTAATGTTTTTGAGATTCATGACCACATAATATCATGCAGTTTCTTCCACTGGAACTTAATTTAAGTGAAATAACCATATTTTAAAAGTGATTCCATCGATTATTTATTATGATTATTTGATAAAAAAATAGTCGCCAAATTTATCGATAAAGGATGTTGTAAAAATTTATTTATTTGGGCAAAAGATGGGAAGAAAAGAAATATTGCAAAGCATTAAGCACTACAATAAAAATTAACCCGGTTTCATTACTTGGTTTTATTCTCAAATCTTCCTCAATATTTTTTATTTTAACTTAAAAACCCGAGCAACACCGGGTAATTTCAGCTAGTATAGAAATAAATTGAATATTTTGTGTATTAGGATTAAGACTTCACCAGATGTTTACCTAGTTGGCTGTCGTTAACGATATTATGTAATATAGTACATTAATTCCCTCTGAAAGCATTTAATGAATGCTCTTGAAGTGTGGAAATCAATTCCCATTGAAAGGCATTGGAGTCGTCGCTATGGTAGTTAATATTTATCATTATTGAACACCAAAAACAGTTTCATAATTTTATGATTGAAATAAAAAATTTTACGCAAATTCAGCATGGACTTCAATGTTGTCTTCAAGAAAAATAAACTTCAATCTTTCACTCAGAGAACAGTTTATATCCCGACTTCATGTCTTCATTTTAAATAATTTGTAAAAGCAATTTTGTAAACCCCTGCTCCATTTTCAATGATTTTCTTATGGGTGTTTAAAATTGGACATTATGGTCAAAAATACTCCTTAAATATTAAAATTTTCTGGAATTTCGGATAATTTCGTGAGTTTGCACCGAATCACCTATCTTCATGCCAAATTTCAGTTATGTAGCACTTCTAAAAGTACCTTAGATTTTATATCGTATATCCTGTATATGTAAGAAGCAGCTATTTATAATTGTATACTTACGCAACGGCCGCCCCTTAATGTTGGCCTCCAGTGTGCAATGCACCCGTGGCTCTGAACGCACGTCTCACCTATGCAATTTTCAGATAAAATATTTTCGGAGTTAATGTAGTTGATTATTTAAATGAGCCTAGAATAGAAGGAGCTTTATTGCATTCCTAATGCGAAGGAAAGAATTATTAGAAGAATATTTTTAAATGACACCTGGAATCGTGTATTTATTTCTCTGCTCGTCAGCCACGATTTTTCACTCGTCATGGATGAACAAACGAACTTATAATATGTTCGACCTGTGTCTGTGTGTGTGTGTGCGCGCGCGTGCGCGCCTACACACTTTCAGTTGGCTTCCGCGGAGTTCTACTTACTTTTGGAAGTGAGCTTCGTATTATAAATGTTGGGAATCATTGGTTTATTGGTCTATCTCTCTCGTTCTTTTTTCCTCTCACTGAGAACGATCTGCGCTCGTAGTAAATCACTTTCTGTTGCTTTCTATCTTCCTTCTGTTGTAAATCTTTAAATATTTGTGATGGAATTCTTACTTAACAAATTTCGTATTTACTCCTTTACTCCAAAGTGAGACATTGGATATTCAATTGGCTTTCCTGTGTATACTTCATTAATTGAGCAAGACAGGATATTTAACTCTAAATAATACGTTGCCTGTTCGCTAATTCTGGCTATGTTACAGTGTTAGACGTAGTGGTTTATTCGCTAAGATTGTTTACTGGAAAGTTTTCTGCACGTAAATAGTTTTAATGTAATGATAACCTCATGTATGCGAAAATCGAACTTGATAAATAGTAGCACAATATATAAATATCAAATATGATGTGGATTGGCGAAACAAAGCATTATTACTTGACGTGTTATCGCATGACACCATTTGGGGCAGCTAGAAGGTAGCTGGGTGTTTGGTTTGTTTGATTGTTTTTCTGGCTAATCAATCTCTTGGATTATTATAGGGTAGCTGGGCGTAAAACTCGATATATTTTAACATCTCTGGACGCTCCACACGCTTCACATGTTAAGGGGCCCCAAAACTTTGCAAAAGAAAAATTTAAATCAAATGCTTGGCTTGACTCTCTTGCTCAGGATCCCAAGAACTCTTAAGGTTACCGCAAGAAAACAATATAAAATAATTAAGGAGACAACAGGGTATGCTAACGCTATCGAAGCTGAAAAATGACTGACTAGGATTTTGGTTGTATGCGCGGCAGAATTGGTCGGTGCGGCAAATGAATAGCGCCTACCGCGTAAATTGAAGCATCGTTCACTCTATATGGAACGCGTGTATGTTAATTAGCGTAACTCATACATAGCGAATAATAAAATGTGTTAAATATAAAATCTAATTTATTTCATTAAAGAACTGAATGACGAACATGACATTAAACAATACTCTCGTTTTCTGCCAAATGCAATACAGTAAGTCCTCTTTATCCGCTATATTTTAAATAGAAACAACCTGTGCGGCACATAAGTTGTGCAACTGTGCCGGAACCTTATTTGTAGAGCATTTTTGTTTTTTTTTGTGCATTATTGAAACCATTCGGTAATTCCATGATGTATAATATCGTAATTAAATCATATTTTTGCCTCGTATAACTCTAAACATACTTTGTCATTATTTTCTAGGAAAGCAGACATTTCTATCGCTTATTTTCCAAACAGAAGTCACGTGTTTTCGCTCAACTAGTTAGATAACTTAATTCATTGGAGAGCTCGAAAAGAGACTTTGCCTCTCATAAAAAGGGAATATAAAGGGTAGAATATCTTTTACTTTTATGAATGTTTTGTATATCGGACGACGTAAATTCCTAAAGGCAATAGTTTTTTTAAAAAGATCAAGTCGTTGGGATACTTTAACTACGCACTTCTTTCTAAATTTCTTAGAAGGCCTCAAATGCTTAAATCATCGAGAGAGTGTACCTATTTCAATTTATTGTTAATCAAGAAAGGTATCATGGGGGGACATTAGGAAAAATAAATCGACATCGCTATTTGAACTTCTTCCTTAATTTATGCATGCGATCGGTTTGACAGCAATAACTTCATAATCAGTTTGATTTCATTAGTTGATAATAAAATCCTGAACTATCACTATGTTTTTATGTAATAATATACGAGGGTGGTTCAAATGAAAACAGCAAAAGGGAAAAGAAAAATGTTTTATTAAAATCTTTGACAAAATACTCATTTAATTTACTTTTTCCTCTTGCAATGCACGTTTTCCATAGCGAAACCAATGCATGGATTCCGCCGGAGAAGAACTTTTTTGGTTGCTTGCTCATCCAATCATACACCGCATTTTTAAGATCGCAGTTGGAACGAAAGTGTTTCCCTCGTAATGCCTCTTTGAATGGGCCAAAAAGATGAAAATCACTCGGAGCCAAGTCTGTGGAATAAGGGTGATGGGATATCACTTCAAAATGCAGATCCTGAATGGTTTCAAGAGTCGCACGGGCACTATGAGGACGGGCATTGTCTTGTTGCAAACAAACCCCTTTTCGGATGAGTCCCCGACGTTTGGACAGGATTGCAGGCTTCAGCCCGTTCTTAAGATCATGGTAGGAATCAATATTGACAGTTGTCCCTTTTTCCATATCTCTCCAAAATTACTCCATTTTTCCCAAAATGCAGTCAACATCACTTTCCCTGCGGATAGTATCGCTTTGAATTTTTTTTTGCTTCGGCGAGCTTGGATGCCGCCATTCTTTACTTGCTCGCTTACTCTCAGGCTGAAAATAATTGACCCATGTCTCATCCCTGGTCACTATGCGGTTCAAGAAATCTTCCCCTTCAGCTTCATACCGAGAGAGTAGCACAGAGCAGGCGTCAACACGTTGTTGCTTCAGGTCTTCAGTGAGTTGCCGGGGCACCCACCTCGCACAAACTTGATTAAATCCAAGCTCTTTGTGAACAATATTGTGATCAGATCCAATGCTGATGTTCAATTTCTTGCTGATTTCTTTCACTTTAATGCGATGTTTTTCGCGAATGAGTCAATCAACGGCAGAAATGTTCTCCGGTGTGACTATGCCTGGCTGATCAGCGTCTTCCACATCTTGTACACCACTTTTAAACTTTTCAACTCATTTATACACTCTCCTCTGTGATAAACTGTTATCTCCATACACATTATCCATCATCCTGCGTATTTCAATTGTTTCACTCCTGCGCTGAAAAATCGTGTCAATGATCTCAACTCCAACTTTGTGCAATGTTCTATACGAGATGCCATATTTATATGACAAGGGGTACCAAATACGACAAAATATCCCACCAACATAGTAATAGCAATAACAACAAAAATAATTAATAACAAAAATAGCAATAACAATAATAATATGATTTCGTACTTCTTCCCACTTTCTTTTCACTTTTGCTGTTTTCATTTGAACCACCCATGCAGATATTTATTATTTTAATCATACGTTTAGTCTTGTAAGACGATAATCGAACCCCATTTATAAATGCCCTTGGTTTTGGAATCAGTGGTTTTCTTGGGAAGTAACCCCCTCGGTTCGGAGGGCCCACTGTAATTGATCCTTCATTAATATCCTTTTTAGAGCGTTATCACGAAATTTCACTTCCGGAAGAATTAAACGAAGCTTTGTTTCCTCTCAATTATTAGACGCTTAAAAGCTTAGGAATTGAAAACTAGACACTGAACTTAATTAAGAACAAATCAAGATATAAATGTATACGTTGGAAATAGATTGAAACTGAGATTTGATGTTTAACTAGCATTTGCGATTCCCCCTCTAAAGATATGCAAATAAAGCTCCGTCCAATTAGCCCGCAATCATTGGCGTGTGCTGAGTGCATTAGAGAGTCAATTACGAGGAGAGGCACACGCGTGGCAAAGCCGTGACCGACGGTAAAGATTTACGAGGACCCTTTACTACGGGGGAGCGTGCTCATACCGAGGTACGAGCCTTGGATTTCCTTTGTTAGAAAATGACCAACGGAAGAGCGTAAATGCAGCCTTGCGCGTGCCCGATCGACCTCCTGCCCGCAAAGCCGTGAGAACGCGCGTAATTTACGTTCGCAGCCCTATTCGTAGAGTCTGGGCTTGGGAGACAGTTCTGAAGCAATCCGAAGGGAAATAAAGAGTAAAATTTAAGGGATTTTCGGTTCCACGTCACTCGGGTGGGAGAGTTACGTGTGCCTTTGGGGGCTGTTGTATGTGAGGCAACGATTCCTCGTAACTTGTAAAATGTGCGCCCTCAACACACATAGGAACCCTTTCGAATGAAGCTATTAGTCACACACAACAGCAGGAATTTTGTCTGAAAGGAAAAATGCCTTTGAAAGCGTTTCCGTCATTCATCTCGGGAACAATGGCACAAATTTATCCTCGACCTCACGGCAGTATTTGTCGCTATCACAGATGTGGCTGTTAAGGCAAAATGACCTAAAACATAAACTTCATTTTTTACGAGACAAAGAAATACGGACGTATTTGTAAATGGGATAAACGGAATTTCATCCATAGATTAGAAATTACTTTGAAGACAACTTGCCAAATCGAGTCCATGAAAAAGAGAAAGGTATTATTTCCAGATCGAGATATTTGGAGAACGCTGACGAGGGCAGAAACATTTTTACTGGTAACATTAATGAAAGTATTGGCAACAAGCATGTAAAATGATGAAAAATTTCCAAACTTCATAAAATATAAATTTATTGGAATCGACAATTAAGTCGTTCGTAGCACTTTTATTAGGCTGGTTTCCAAAGGAAACATAGCCTTATGAAATGGTCCTGTCTTTGTGTATGTATGACCTTCATTAACAACTTTTGCATCAATTTTCATGAAACTTAGTATGAGGCTCATGCTGCCAGGGCTCACCTTCGGGCTAGATTTTATTTGGCGAAGATTAAAGTCTCGGGTTCGATTCCAGGAACGTTTTTTCTCTATTTGTTTTATATAGGAAATCTCAAATCCATCGTGCAGAGGTGTTTTATTTACTACTTTAAAATATCTTAAAATTGTGATATCGGAGTGAGGTTTGTAATGTTCTAACGAGAAAAGAATGTGAATTCTAATTATTATCACAGAATTTTGAAAATTGATCGTATTTTCTTTAAATTTTACAAAAACAGCGTTTTTGCGTTTTAGTTGCATTTATCGGATTGTTACCATGGAGACAATCATTACCGAACTCGGCTTGAGCATAGGCGAGTGAACAACATGGTTATTTTCTTCTCCAATTTACTACTTTTCAGCAGTGGATAGTTGATCCATACATATCATCATATAAAAAGTGACATTTATTAAAGTCGTTTATTTTTCAAAAGTACATGCATAATATAATGTTAGAAAGAGAATTTGGCATTGCTTTTAGCATTTTAAACCTGATAATGCTCTATTAATTTGTTTTCTAATTTTTCTCTATCATTGATAAACTATGAACTACAAATGGTATTTATAGTATGAGAATTCCTTGGACTGACTAACACATTCCGAAACATTTTCCGTCAATATAAGTAATCAATTCTGGACGTCAACTTAGGGAATCCAGCCTGCATTAGTCCTGGTTTGGACTTCTTTTTGGTAGTGTTAAAGGTGTACAATAGAAGTATTTACTTTATTCAGGTTTGTCATTTTTATTATAATTTAAACAATATTAAAATAAACTTATCGTAAAGTATGTGCTTTGGTAAATCATAATATCGGAAAGGGAATTTTAGGTATAAAAAGTCGGTACAACATAAATTACACAAATTTTCTCAGGCCCTTACTCTTCAACTCAATAATGTTAGTGATTACATTTATACGCATTTGCGTGCTAAAAGTTTTTTTTTCTGTCAGTGTGACTCGAAGCAAGGACGCTACGAGTTGAGAGAACTTGGCTGTAGCTAGGTGAAAAACTCGATATGTTACTATGTCACTGGTCTTATATGATAACAAATATAGCTTGTATGTTATTGTTATGGCTATATCCAAAACTGGACCATTTTTTATTAAAATCCACAAATTTTTTTTTAGTTTTATGTCGACATTTTGAGGAAATCGGTAATAATAAATAAACTTTGCGGCGCGGCGTTGTTCATTTCAACGAAACTTCTGTTCCGGATGGCTATGTTACGCTGAATCCGTTAAATTGCTGATTCCGTGAAATGGGTGCATTCGGTGGCACCTGTTTTGCCGAGTTAGAAGAAAAAGAAATTGAAACTTCGGAACGTAATAGCATGTTTTATTAATTAACAATTACCGTACTGAGTACGAGACAAGATTCATTAAAGAAGGTGCTCCAACTGGCGGCCTCCAACCTACAAATACAACATGCATCTTCTGAACAATGATTGCCTCGTTCGTTCGAAAATTCTCGCTGTGTTGCGGATTGAATCACATGCAGCCTGGATGCGAGGGAAAAGGTCCGCCTTTTGACCGACTGCATTTTCATACACGAGGCGTAGCGAACATCTGTTGCAGTTTAGAAGCACGGTAAATGTGTCTTGACCGGTAAATGTGTTAATTTCATGGTAAATTTGCACAACTAAACTAAATTTGAACATGAAGGTAAATTTTACTCGGCCCCAATGGGTTGGGTAGGTTAATCGAAGTGTTTTTGGTTCCTCATCACGTTCACTGTGTTCCCCCCTCGGGTTGTGAAGCGTTCATCTTAATATATACCAGTGGAGCCAAACCCTCGATGATTTTTGTAATAAATTATTATAATTATTAAAGTTTAGCATTTTCCATTCTTACTTATTTCCACATTTACCAAGGCACATCGGTAAAAGTGCACATTTACAGGTAAATGTCCACATTTCCCGATTACACACCTTTACCATAGCACACACACACATATATATATATACACATATATATATACATATATATATATATATATATATATATATATATATATATATATCCTATACGAGAAAGTCAAATATCTCAAAAGGGACTTTCCCTTTTGAGATTGAAAAACATTTGGAAAACTCGAATGGGATAACTATGACATGCTTCATTGTAAGGAAAAGTTGATAATATGTGGTTAAACATGATACCCCAACCACCAGCGAGAGTTTAAGACGTAGCATATACGATGTATTCTTGACTAAACTTAAAGAATAACATGGATCATATTTGCTTTATATTAAAAAACAGATGGATGAAATGGTCTCACAAATGCGATTTTAACTCGAGAAACGGAATTTAAAAAATTTTCGGTGCAAACGAAAGGTAAAAAAATATACTTACCAAGCAATACTGGCAATAAATGACGACGAAATATATACGTAAATGAGAGAGTAAATAAAAACTTAGTAAATATCTTTGTAACATCTTTATATAGTGTTTCTTCTCGATTGAAGCTCTTTTGAGATATTTAGTAAGATTAAAACTTGCATTGCATTTAAAGGATATCGATTAATCTGATAAGCATATAATAGTCAAATAATCTGTATCTGCATTTCTACTGAAAAGTATCTTAATTAAGCGTTAGCTTATATTTCAAGGAGTTAACTATTTTATTGACACTTGCTCCATATTCTGGTTTTTCATGTAAGAGGGGGCCTCAACCTCTCCCAAATAAAGGCATTTATATTTCTGTCTATTATTCAAATGTGCATCTTCATGAGTGGCTTTAGAGTTTTATTTATTTTTAATACTAAATAGTGAAAAAATATGCCTACAATGGACTATTGATATCTAATTAATATGTTGCTTTTTATGAATATATTTTCCAGTAATTTTGTACCGTACCGGATAGCTAAGGGTATTGTAATCGTAAACAAATGCATAGCGATGAGGCGATTGATTTGACGGGAAATTTTTGAAAACCGTAAATTAGCTTTTATTTAACATTTAAAACTACTTGGAAATTCCCTTGAAGGGACTTTTATGCAAGGAAATATTCAAGCAGGAAACCTAGACTCCTTAGGAATAGAATTCACATTTTATCGATTACCACATTTTAGATGACTCCAACGCATTAAGTGACACGAGCGTAATTTAATTTATAATGGTAAATTAATTTTTAAACGTTCTCTGTATGTTCATGTATTTAAAATCGATAGAGTCGAGGTACCTACGAAATATTGCGATGAATTAGGATCGCTATCATTTTACTTTTTATTAAGATGCGAGGTATTCGCGGGGAGAGAAAATTCACATTGAAAATGTTTGCAATTCAGCTCCACTGAGATTCGACTGCCAAAGGAAGATATTAGTCCTGAATTGCCCATCGTTGCACTAGCGCAAGGATTCTTGCTTCTGGAATAGGCACGAAAATATTTTTTAAGAACGTCCGAGACAAAAAATGCCTCTCTTCAAGGAAGGCGATCATGAAGATACGAAACATTTTGGAAAAACGCTTTCACCTCTGTCCATTCTTTCACTTTCCAAAATCCGAAGGTCTCTTAAGCTCCTTAAATCTGCTATCAAAAGTTATTTCAATGCCTTTTTGGAGATTTTATCGTTTTTTCTTCTAGAAATTCTATCGGTGCGTCTGACCTGTTATCTTAAAATCCGCAGAAAAAGCGGGTAGTGGAATTTTTTTCGCTTTCTCCATGTGTAAAGTTAAAAAGAGGAAATATATTCCGTCTAGGTGTGTGAACCACCCTCGTGCCATATCTGTAGAAACACCTTTTCGACGTTTCAAACGGCGGTGTGTATGCAAATGCATTTCTGCAGTGTTTACGAAAAAAAACTTAAATAAAATCTCTGCTTACTTAAGTGGCAGTACAAGCTTAAACACGGGAGAAAATAAAAAAATTAACCGCTATTTTGTGGCACGTATATTTATGCTCGTGCTTTCGTGGATCTTAAACCGATGATAAAATTATATTGTTTAGACGCGCCGCGTTCTTTTTTCTCATTGTTGCAATCTTATTTTTAGCATACTTTCCAGAATGGAAATAGGGTTATAGTTTCGTCCTAGTGTCTGTTTGTCTGCCCGTTCCCGCTATTAACATTTGAACTAATAGACCGATTTTCATAACACTTGGTGGAAATCTCTTGCTACTTGGGCCGAGATTCCGAGGATAGTTTTTGTTGCGAATATTGAAAGACCCGAGTTCGATTCCAGGAACTATGCTTCCCATTTGAATTACACGGGAAATCTGAAATCCATCGTGCAGGGTAATTTTCTCTTGCGCATTAGAATATCTTAGAATCGTAATATCGGAGCGGAATTTGCACTATTCTCTGAGGAAATGAATGAAGATTCTAATTTCTATAGTAGAATTTTGATTATCGATCGTATTTCTTCGAATTTGCTTTTTGCAGTTTTTATCACTCATTACGAGAGTTTTGCCATCGCAACGACTATTGTTGAACTCGGATTCGATATAGTCTCGTATATACACACACGCGTTATTTTTGCCACACAAATACGCGTGTCAATTTAGTTTTTCGTTCGAATGTATTTGTAATATTTTATAACGCTAAATTATGACATTTAGGAACACGAAGAGCGACTCATTTGCGGTGATTTTAAAGCTATTAAAGCTAATATAAGCATCAGATGTATAATTATGTGGAAAGCAGGCGTCATAAGTTCCGTTTGTGTCGTCTTGTTTAAACATTGAACTCACGAAATAAAGTGCGAGTAAAATATCTTGATCTCTGTTAGTGCAGAGATAATTTGCGACACAGTTGCATTTCCGAATTCAAGATGCCAGATAAATTCGTAATCTGGAAAAGAAGGTCTTCGGTTTCGTCGGTCGTGTTGCGTTGCAGGTTTCGTGTTTTCCGGTGGGCTTTATCTAACTTCCACGAAATTGCAAACCTTATCTTATTTTTATAGTTTTGATGTATTTCCAAATCGATTATTCAGTTTCCCGTGGGAGGGACGCTTTCCCGTGAATCTTTAGCGCGTGTCCATGGCTTTCTTCGTATTCTTCCCTCTTTGACCTTGATTATTTTCCCCTCGTGCTTTTAGAGCCGTCTTTTCCAATACTGAATCGCTAGTTTGTGTTCTAAAGCGTCTGTTCTCATCGATTCCCTCTTTATTAAATAGCGATTAAACTGTCTCCCAATTTGCTGCTTTGTTTCATGTCGGTTCCATAGGCATTGGCATATCTGTTTATTTTATTTTCCATCTTTCCTTTGGCCTCTTCTTCTTCCCGATAACCTTTTCTTTTCTCTGATCTGTGATTCTGTTTCCAAAACTGTCGTGATCATAACTCTTCAGATAAATTTTTATAGATCATCTTCCATGGATTGCAACGGGTTCAATTTCGTTCCAAATAACGATTTTTGGAAAACTTAACTTTCTAAAGACTACGATTTTACGACTGATCAGAGTTATTTCTCTTCTTCAATTTTCTTCTTTCAGCTCAATTCATCATCATTTTGTCTCCGCGACTTGTTTTGAGTACCTTCTTTTATATTATGCAATCTTGCAAAACTTCTCCATCATGTGACATAATGTCTTCGCTCTCCCTTCCAATAAAAGGGCTTCAAGTCCGTTTCCTCAAAGTTGATTCAAATAAGTAGCTACCAATTCTTTTTCATAGCGTGAGAAAGAAACATATTATAGTGCACTAGACCCCAAAAAATGTATAGAATTAAAGCTTAAATTAAATATGGACAAGGCAGAGGTCTGTTGAGATTGAACGTATTACGAGAGAAATACAGATGTAATCTAGTATATATAGACGCTTTTTACAGAGGAGGATTATCTATTATATATAGAAGTTCCTTACAGAAGAGGAGTAACATATAACATACTAGTAGTTGTTGCTTGCATTCTGCAAGCATATCATCCCAACATTAAAAAAAACATTCATTTTTCATATTTCATCATTACAAATATTTTTTTAATTATAATATTTCACCTCTGGAGCGATTTTCGTTTTTCCCGTATGTAAAAATAATAGACTAAAACAATAGCAAAACTTTGCAATTTTAAGAATTTTATACTTTCTCCATTATGGGGTGTTGGAACAATTTTTGAAACGAGAAAAAAGTCTGCTATGACCGGGAATCGAACCCGGGTCTTCCACTTGCCGGGCGGATATTCTACCCCTGAACTATCGTAGCAGAACATTTTCTCTCGTTTCTAGTGGAAGACCCGGGTTCGATTCCCGGTCATAGCAGACTTTTTTCTCGTTTCAAAAATTGTTCCAACTTTCACAGCTTATGCCTGTCTGCATAGGATCTTCGGATCATATCATTCCATCAATTCCATTATGGGGTATTAATGCTACACATTTCTGCCAAATTTTAAAGTTGTAGTACTTCTAGAAGTAAAATAATATTTTTCCAATTATTTAAATTTAAAACATTTTTAACGGCCGCCGCAATATATTTATGGAGAGATTCAAATGTTTATGTGTGCTAATGCACTACTCTGTACATAACTTGAAAATTTCAGCTTCCTAGCTCATCACGTAATGTCTAAACAGTTATCTTTTTGTTTAAATTTTTAAGAATTTTTAACCGCCAAACAAATTAAAATATCAAAATTTGTATAATCTTTATTTCGTTTTTTTTTACGAATTCTACTTATAAAAAAAATTTCAACTCCGTAGCACATGCGAAAATACAAAAACCTCGAAAATTTGTTTAAAAAATTGCGAATTTTTAGCGGCCGCATTGTTGCACTTTTTCATGATTTTCGTTTTTTCTAGCCGGTTTTGCACAAAATCCTACCTATGAAAAAAATTCGAATTCGAATTCATCTAGAAGTGCCTAAACATTAGAATCTGCACTTCCAGAAAAGCGGCAGACTCGAAATTTTGTTTGTTTGTTGGATTATGTGCAAAACCTACTAAAGAAAAACGAAAATATAAGAGAAGGTCAACAACGCGACCGCTAAAAATTCGCAATTGTTTACACATATTTTTAAGGTTTATGTACTTTTGAGTGTGCTACGAAGCTGAATTTTTTTTAAAGGTATAATTTGTAAAAAAAAATAAACAAGGATTATAGACAATTATGATATTTTAATTTGTATGGCTGCTAAAAATTCTTAGAGTTTAAACAAATAGGTAAATGTTTAGATACTACGGGGCGAGTTAGGATGCTGAAATTTGAAAATTATTTAGAGCATAGTCTATGAAAACAAATAAATATTCCAATGTATTAATAAAATTTTTATTGAGTCCGTTAAAAATTATTTAAATTTAAACAATTAGATAAATGTTATTTCACTTTTAAATGTGTTACAAATTTAAAATTTGGCAGAAATGTGTGGAATTATTAACCCAATGTGGAAAAAGTATAATATTCCTAAAATTGCAATAATTAACGATTGTTTTACTCCATTATTGTTCCATAAGGAAAAAACGAAAATCGGTGCAGAGGAGAAATCTTTTGAATTAAAGAAATATTTCCCATGATGAAATATCTCTCTGAATAATTAATGTTTTTAAAGGTGAGATGAAATGCTTGCAGAATGCAAGCACCAACTACTTGTCATTATATATGGACGCTTCTTACTTATGATATATCAGGAGGATACTAATGTCCAGCCCACGCTACAAGAGATAGAGAGCTAAAAGTTTAAGCGTTTGTAGAGGTCATGGAGAAATCTCCAGAAAAAACGGACCTCGTACCTAAGTGACATGGGTTCGACTCCATAAATTCCGAATGTTGCATTTTTTCCCATAAGAAAAGCATTGCGCCATTTTTGTAAATTAATTTCGGGCACTTGCCTATAAGCTGGAGAAATTAAATTTTGAGTGTTGCTAGATGGTTGAAATACCTATTAGGAATTGGTATCTTTTTGACTACAGTGTCCTGGGTTCGGCTCCAGATGCCACGGAAAATCCCCCATAAGTTAGCATGGGGAAAGGTATTAGAGTGTGTAGACCAGAGTTGAACAATTCAAAAGTTGACACTGGCCAAAATCGACTTTGATTGGACCTAGGCGGGGCACGCTATGAAAGTTTTGTACATAAAAAATGTAAGTACCCTATTATAGATTCAGTAATTACCGTAACAACTTTGACATTCAATTTTATGCGACAAAAAAGAGGTGAAAAACAAATGTAATTTACTTATTCATTGGGAGTTGTTTCACCGTTTTTCTCTCGCCATTCCACTTATCCGGAGTAATGCTGGTAGTTCCTGTTCTTAGAATGCCTCATAAACTATGATCTCTCAATACGAAACATAATGGAGCTTTGTTTAATTTCATAAGAGAGAATGATTGTTCACACATGCGATAAATATCCATAACAAATTTTATTTGTATTTTTACGGAAAAGGAAAGCACCAGATGAATCCTGCCGAACGACATAAAATGTGTCGGCGGGCCAAATTTGACCCGCGGGCCGTATGTTGTGCACCCCTGGTGTAAACCAATCTAAGAGGAATAGGAAGATAAAATTTTGCTCAAAACTAACCAGAAAAATAGGAAATTACAAAATTGATAAGTTTTATGGGTATTTTTTACCCAATTTGTACATTAAAGTTTAATAATTTTTGTCTCGGAAACTAAAAGTTGTAGGTACGAAATTTTACAAACAATTTGCAGCAAATTCTACATTTAAAAAAACAATTTTTTTAAACTTCAACGATGCGACCGCTAAAAATTCGCAAATGTTTAAACAAATTCTTAAGGTTTATGTATTTCCGAATGTGCTACGAAGCTGAAATTTTTTTAATGATGGGATTTTCCCAACTACTTGTATATATATATATATATATATATATATATATATATATATATATATATATATACACACACACAAGTTACAGTTTCATCTTCACGGCAGGACTTTTTTTAGCAACTTCCCTCTATTCCTGCTCAAATATTTCAGTTTTCCAACAAATAAGCAACAAAATCCTTTGATCGCGCACGACCCGAGGGTTCCGCTCTTTAAAATTGTGTCTGCTCGCCGAAGATCTTTTTCTAGATCTCGCCTTATAACCTTTAAAAAAAATCGAATTATTGCGAGGACGCATCAGATGACCCGAGGCCTTGAAGCATCAACGAAAAGATCTTCGACCCACGCGCGCATGGCCTTGTCATCTGGCGAACATTTCCGACTCATAACTCACTTTGGTTCCTTCTTCGATTGATTAATACTCGTCCCTCGCTGCTCTCATGCAAATTGGATTTTTCTTGAATGACACGTTTGGCCTTTCAATCGCGTCATATGACCGCAACGGGCCGTAATGCTATGTCGAAAGCAAATCGAAACTCAAACCGTTAAATTATTATGATCTTTGATTTGTGGAATGACATAAGCATAGCATAGCTAGGGAGATTTATTTTTTACCTGTCAGGTGAATATTTAATATCAAGTAAAAGTTTTCTCTTCTAAATGAAGAAATACGTTACATTCGATGTTTTTTGCTGATATACGCTTATCCTCTCCATTCTTCAAATATTCTCAGTATGTGCATCTGTGTCTGTTGTGCGTATGCAAATGTAATATATATATATATATATATGTGTGTGTGTGTGTGTGTGTGTGTATGTGTGTGTGTGTGTGATATATTTTGTAGAATAAAACATTTATATAATAGACACACAAACATATTATTACTTATATACTAAGTAAAGAGGGAAAGTATTGTGATCGTGAAAAGATTCGAGTTCGATTGCTCGCATAATCCTCTCCATGGCATAAATATTACACCTTAATTTTCAGATCGAAAAGTAGAACACTTGAATCCCGTTTTGGCTGGATTCCAAAGGAAACAAAGCCTTATGAACTGGTCGTGTGTGTCTGTGTGTCTCTCACTAACAACGTTTACATCAATTGGCCGATTTTCATGGAACTTGGTATGCGGATCGTGCTGCCAGGCCCCATTTCCGGGCTATATTTTATTTGGCGAGGATTGAAGTCCCGGATTCGATTCCAGGAACGTTTTTTCCTATTTGTTTTACAGGAAATCTCAAATCCATCGTGCAGAGGTGTTTCCTTTACTACTTTAAAATATCTTAAAATTGTGATATCGGAGCGAGGTATGTAATGTTCTAACGAGAAAAGAATGTGAATTCTAATTATTATCACAGAATTTTGATAATTGTTCGTATTTTCTAGAATTTCTACTAAAACATAGCGTTCTTGCGTTTTAAATTTCATTTTATCGGAATTTTGCCATGGAGACGATTATTATCGAACTCCGCTTGAGCATAGATGAGTGAACAAATGGGTTATTTTCTTTTCCACCTTCAATAATGGATAGTTGGTCAATGCACATTAGCGCATAAACAGTAACATTTATTAAATTCGTTTATTAAAAAAACACATGCAAAATACACTGTCATAACTAGATTTTGACATTGCTTTTAGTATTTTAAAACTGATAATGCTCTGTTAATTTGTTTACCAGTTTTTCTCTATCATTGATAAACTATGAACCACAAGTGGTATTTATAGTATGAGAATTCCTTGGAATGACTAACACATACTGAAGCATTTCCTGTCAATATAAGTAATCAATTTGGGACGTCAACTTTGGGAAACTAACTTGCATTAATCTTGGTTTAGAATTCTTGTGTCCTTGTAGAAGACGTTTATTGAAAAATTAATTCCGAGGATGAAGAAAATCTGAGTAAGATAAAGAATTCAGTAAGTTCGATATTAGTGTGCGCTATGAAATGGTTTGAAGTATATCTTTTCATCTCTTTATATGTTAATTAAGAACGAAAGCTCATCTTTATAATGCGTTGCATGCTTGCCGTAAAGTGCCCCTAAAGCAAGAAAGATCAGTACAACATAAACTGCACATATTTTCTCATATACTCATATTCTACGTAAGCGACTGGTCTCCCTACACTCCTTCCTGACTGGATGGAAATATAACTACTACATAAACAACAAAACCGCGGAAAATGTCTTCTGCAGATAAATGTTGTTAATATTAATTATGTAAAAATAACACTTCATAAATAATCATACCATAGATAAATATCATGTATGTACAGATTGGCGAAGCTATATAGGCGCTGAAGCATTGTTGCTGGACGAAGATCGTTGAGAGAACTGGGGAGAACTGGGTGGTAGCTGGGCGTATAAATCTATAGGTATATCATAATGTCACTGAACGGTACATAGTTATTTTTTGAGAAATTTGTTTTACGCAGTATTGTTTATGACTACGAGTTCTATAATTGAATGAATTTTTAACAGAATCGTTAGAGCTATTTTTGAATAAGTCGACATTTTATGAAAAATCAACTACCCTTTATTGTCGAGTTATATCGTTGACCGCGTCATTTGCTTCTATCATGGATGATTTTTTGGCTTAATATGAAATATAATTCGATTTCGTTGAACCGTTTAGGCTCTAGAGCTGCGCACAGATATGGTAAAAAAGCACGTTTTTGAACTAGGGGACACCTAAAACGTGTATTTCCGTCAAAATCTCGAAGTCGAATTTTTCCGCGATTACAATACAGCAGCACTTCCGAACCGGTGGTTCGCGTACCCCTAGGGGTTCGCGAAATAATTCTGAGGAGCGCAGCATTTTACCCTCTGACAGTTTATCGAGTTCCCCGCCAGTTTTTCGTGTTCGCCAGAAATTTTTGTGTTCGAACTCAATCAAACGACGCACCCCTGCAAACGCACGCACCCCGGCATACGCACGTACTTCGGCTACGCGAATACTTCGGCTTTGCGCGTACGTGCAGAGTCGTTACTTTTATAAGCAGCAGACATAGACCAGGAGAGAACGCTACCATAGTGCGATTCAACCAATAGACTTTCGCGAGTGGTGCGCCCTCTTCCCGAGAACAGACCGAATAGCGGATTTCCGACCTGGCAACGTTGCGGACTACAAGCCGTCAGTCACGAGTGTCGAACCTGAGTAGGAGGAAGGATACAGAGAGAGAGAGAGGACGAGCAAGCAGCGAGAGAGCAGCCTTAAACCGGCCAGCTGATGATTTCCCCGTTATTCCACGTTTTGTTATCTCTCCAAGTGGGCAATTCTACTGAGTATATTTGTATATTTCTGCTTTGTATAACGTCACTCCAATAAAGTTGTAAGCATTTCCTTGTCACTTTACCCTTGTGTTATATTTGATTTCCTGTTGGCAGCAGCAGTGTCCCCTAAGAGCTTTCGTATCGTTTTTCAATTCTAAGTACTTTGCGAATTACGAGAGATTAATGTAAAATGAGACAGTTGCGTCTCAGGAGTTCCCGAGAAAAATTTGGTAATGGCGTCTTTTTCGCTTTCTTGGTACTAAAATTCTTACCAATATTATAATTCCTTTCAAATTAGTTGCATGGTTTTGTTTTCAATTTTTTCTCATGCTTCAAGAATTGTATTTCAAATTTACAGGGTATTAACTAGAAACTGATTACAATATCAGAGACTTAGTTTATTGTAGACGTTTACATAATATGTGGTATATGAACCTTTTATTTTTAATGAATTAAATGTGTTCAAAAAGATTTCTTTTTACAAACTCGCCATTATAAGAGGTTCGCCGCCAAAACTGTTACAACTCGAGAGGTTCGCGAAGATAAGAGGTTAACCAAAGGTGTTCGCGACGAGAAATAAGTTAGATGAAAGGGTTTGCGAAGTGAAATACTTTGGGAACCACAGCAATACCGTATTCCACCGCTAACCGCGGTTGGAAAACCGTATCTGGTTTTGTCAACCGCGGTATCTAGTCTTCAGTATCCGTGGTTCTCCGAGCGGTCTTGTCTAATTTTACTAATATTAAAATTCATATTATTGAATATGCTACGTACTAACTAGTCGTTACCAGAATGGGAGACATAGGAAAGAGGATTTGTAGTTTCCAATATGGCCATGTGCTAGTCGAGTTCCAAGAATTCCATGGAAACGTCAGTTTTACCAAAGTTATTTAAAGCATAAAACTAAGATGTGCGGACAGCGTCAGCGGGATCTGCTCTGCCATTGTGTTATTATTAATGTATGGTGCTTATTTCTACTTTAAACGTATATTCTTTTGTATTTTTTATATATTAAACATTTTTTGGAATGTATACTTATTTTTAGCATTGGAGTACACATTAAAGGACTTAAGTTATGCCTCCAAGGGATCACCCCCCCTAACCTCCAATTTCCCATAAATCCTTGCCCTCGCCAAACGTGGTTTCGCTAACCGCGGGTTGAGTCGAGAACATAACTCCCGCGGTTGACGAAGGACTACTGTACTTTATATACGTACTACGTATAAGAAGTTTTGACTTTTATAATGACGGTTTTATGTGCTAAAACCACATTTGTAATGGGACGTTCCGGAATGGCGTTCCGGTAACTTTTCTGGAGATGAATATTCCGTGATTTTAGTTAACGTGTTTTCTGATACAAATATTTTAAACGGGGTTTTTGTTCAAAAGCGTATGCATGCGCCCTCTGGCGTACCGAAAGGGAGGACGGTCCTCACTCGCCTATCTCCATTGATATTCTCTGAATACATATTTAAACCCATTTCACACAAAATTCCTTGATTATACGCCACAGATTAGAAACATAGACCAAGAGATAGAAAGATTTTGACAAAAGGTTTTCAAAATAAATTGTTTTCGGCAGTGAATGATCCAGGATGAAGGAGGGGGCAATCGTCCCTTCCCCTAGGGATGTTTCTGGATCCGCCCCTGCAAGCCCCACAATCTTCCAAAAATATATATTTACTAATCCCGTCACACTTTAGTGCCTTCCACTTCCTTTTTAGTGCTTTTCGGCATTGCTGAAAAGCACTATTGCCTTCGTGATGTCCATCCGTCCGTACGCATATATCAGGGAAGAATTGGCTGAACCGATTTCAACTACATTTTGGTACATAGTCTTTACATAAATACATGATCAAAATGTCATGTTTGCACCTAATCGACTTATCAGAGGTTCCACAATTACAAAATAAAACTTTTCGGTAATTATGGTTTTGCAAAGAATTGGCACAACCAATTTCAACGATTTTTTTATAAAGGAGGTGTGCAACATATAAAATAAATACAAGATGTTTAGCATAAATGTAGAAAGCAGGGCTGCCACAATACAAGGAATAATATAATTTCATTTTACACGTATTTGTGTTGAACTGTCCACATCAAGTTTAACCAGTGGCGTAGGGACCATGGTGCCGATGGCTCGGTCGAACCAAGGCTCATGCGACAAGTCTTCGACCCGCACAATAATCTTAATTGAAAGCTCAGGCGGTAAGTTTTTTTCCTGGCAGTGCGAAAGAGAAGGGGCCCTCTGTCTAAGCATGGTATAACGGGAGGCCACGTTCTCTCGACGTGAATGAAGCACGTCGTCACCAAACGGGCAAGCAAAGGTCGAAATTCCCACAATATGCGTTTGAAGGACCCATATATCCGAAAAGAAGTTGTTTCTAGAGTGCACGTGTACCACGCTGCCTTTTGTCTTTTTTCCGGTGATTCGCTTGTCTTTACACCTTAAGATCCGACCCGTCCCCGGTCCCCGAGTTCATTCCTCCTAAACCTCACTTTCTATTGTCAAAGCAGCATCGTTTTGTCTTTCGCCTCTGTGCTTATTTCGTGTGACCTAGAAGAACTCTTACTTTTGGTTTGCGGAATTGAAAATATCTTTATCGCCCATGATTAGGGAACAGCACAGCGCTCTGAATTCAAAAAGTAAGACATTTTTATATATTATTAGCTAATTACAGTAAAAGGGATTCTCGCATGAAATCCGCTTTAAATTCTCGCGTCACTTTTTTATAATTTAACCAACTTGGGAACTTGTTTTTTATTGATTGCTTGAACAAACTTATATTATGTTATATCTAGTGGCGTAGCGGGCACCCCTTCATACCCCGCGTGGCTGGAGAGCCCTTGGCCAAAGCGGACCCATATTTATTTCCTGAGGCCCTTAATTTTTTTTCCGGGACCTCAATTTTGTTTTGGCGGGCGGCTCACATATTTTCTGGCACGCCACTGGTTTTAGCTTAAAATTAATGTTTTTTATAATCGAATTATATATTGTCCTTGAGAGAATCAATAGTTTGCTTTTGTGATGGCTGTCGACTGGCGTGCACAAAAAATAACACGACTGAAAATTTATTCGAATTTGTAACTTTAAAATTGAATAATTATATCCTTTAAATGTACAAACATAGATGCGGAGCAGCTAAGAAGGAGTTGTACGCCAGTAATGCAAAAAATCCAAAAATTATTTATTAATTTTTCGGTTTTCTCTACTAAACAATCTAACGGCAATTTTTCTACCCAATATCATAATAGTATTATTTGTACTGATTTTTTAAATGAAACTTAGTCATCCTCTGTCAACTCAAGTGTCCATAGTGAACCTGATATTGGGAATATTTCTGAAAATAAAATAATAGACAAATTGCAAGTAGTAGAACAGGAATAAGTAAATGAAATCATTAATGTCAATAACGTAACAACTATAGTCCATGAATATCCCTCAGATAACAGTAACTTTAGTGAAGCACTTTCCTCTGCAGATAATTTGAAATAGACAAAAGCCAAAAAGCTATAGGTTTGCAGGAACAATTTTGCAATCAGATAAAAGAAAAGTGGATAACCCTAGATAAAATGAAAGGGCAAGGATACGATGGTGCGGCCAATATGATTGGTGTTTATTCAGGGGAGCAACCTTGTATTAAAAAAATACAACTTCGTGCTATATAGGTGCACTGTGCATCGCACAACTTTAATCTTGTATTAAATGATTGCATAAAATTAATTCCACAACTCTGTAATTTTTACAGTCTACTTGAGAGAGTGTACGCGTTCTTTGGGAATAGCACTGAGAGATGGAAATTGTTCTCTGCAGAAGAAACAATCAGCACCACACTTAAGAGGCTGTGTTTCACAAGGTTGCCCAACAGAAACGATGCGCTTATTGCATTAAGGTTTAGGTTTACAGATGTTTGAAAGTTTTAAACATGATATTTTAAAAACAACAAAATCTGAAGAAAAGGCTGAAGTAACAGCCCTCCGTAAAAGGCTTGAGTGTTTTGAAGTTGTGATAATTATTGTAATGCAAAGCAAAATTCTCACAACAATTAATATCGTCTCTAAAATTCTCCGATCTGAAAAACAGGACCTCAACAAGGCTACTGCTTTGTTAAAAGATGCGTAAGATGACTTAAATTTATATTGCAATGGTTTTTAATCTGTGGTTCAAACTGCTACAGATACAGTAATAGTTGAGGCATCAAATCCGAGTTTCAGAAAAAGAAAGCATCGCGAATCATAACACATTTTGACAAGCTTGCAAACGACAGCGAATGAGCCTGTAAATTATTTAAAATCAATGCTTTCTATAAATCGCTTGACATAATTCATATTCAACTAAATTAACGTTTTCTAGTACTTTACAGTGTCGCAAATCTGTTTAGATGTTTGCTGCCCCAACAAATGCTCTCATGCACTGATGATGAACTATTAGAAGCTACAAGTAATTTAGCAGATGTCTACTCTAATGATCTCACACTAGATTTAGGCCCTCAGATTGTATCTTTCAGATCCAGCTTTAAAACGCAAATTAGCCAATTTGATTCTGTATATGATTTAGCATTTATGTTAATTAGCTTCAACATTTCCAGACGCATGCCCAGCCTGTTTACTATTTCTTACGCTTCCTGTTACTGTAGTTACATCAGAACGCTCATTTTCTAAGTTGAAATTGATAAAAAATTATTTGAGAAACGCCTCAGTCGACTCGCAATGATTACTAATTGAACGAGCCCGTGCTATTAAATTTGACCCTTCTGCAATTGTATCCAATTTTGCGGAAAGTAAAGCTCGCAGGAAGAATTTTGCTAAGTAGCAAGTTAATAATGTGTTATGTGATAGATGCTATTTACATATCGGCTACAGATTATTTGTCTTGCATCATAAATTTATTTTTGTTATTTACAGCTTCATAATCGTGCAACCTGATTTCTGTAGATAATATTTGTTCTCTGAAATAATATTATTTACAATTAAAATTAAAATTAATTAAAATTGTGAAAAAATTGCAATATACCAAAGTATTAATAAATTGATGTAATTAAAATTATTCCCTATAAAAAATAAGATTACCAATATATATAGGATTAGAGTGGGGCATAAAATTGTGAAAAAATTGCAATATATTTATTTATGAAACACGGAAGTATTAATAAATTGATATTATTAAAATTATTCCCTAAAAAATAAGATTACCAATATATATTGGATTAGAGTGGGACCCCGAAACGCCACTGAGTTTAACCAAATTTAATATTTATGATGTACACATAATAACCATAACAGCATATTTGGACCGGATCATCCACATGGGATTGCCTCAATTGCAAGTGAAATTCTTTCAGTAAGTATAGACTCACATTTGGCTGCTTAAATATTTAAAACATATTCTTTTGAGAAGACGTTCGAAAGTGGAATTAATTATTTAAATTTGTACAGATTCAAAAGATGTATCTGCTCCGTTGAAGGAATTTGTGTTATAATATTTTGAGCTTTACCGGTAATACGGGTTCATTTACCTATATATTGCATTCAACATGAAAGTGAATAACTTGAGAGAAAAAAACCATACGTTGCGAATAGGCACTCTGACATACAATACTAGTTTGAACTTAAAAATTTGCGATTACTTCTGGTGTTCCCATGGAAACAACATGGTGGGAAATAAAAGAAATTTTCTTCTTGGTGAGAAAGCTTCTCATTGAGGATTTTGTCTTAACAAACCTCTGCTATGTTATCGTGTTGATAAAGTATTTTATCCTACAGTTGTAAAGATGTTAGTCGTAATAATGACAGTATACCAGTTTTCCTCAAATAATATTAAGATGTTTTTTCCGAGAGTTGGAATGAGGAGGAACTTTCCAAAATGGAAGGCACAGCTTTCTGAGATAAATACTAATAGAACTCAAGGGCAGCTTCAGGCGGAGGTAGTATCCATTTAGTGGTCTCACCAAATATTTGCCCTTTTTGAATAGTTTTTTTTTTGGAATTTTTTTATATATACTTAATTTCGTTTCAGTTCCTTTTAGTCTTTCTGCAGCCTCCTCAATTCCGATTCTCAAATTCTGTTCTTAAACACTTTTTATATTAAGGTTCCTTCCTTAGCAATTTAATCTTCAGAATCAGTTCGACAATAAAAAACTATAATTTTGCGTGAAGTGTCGGTAATACGATTGAATCTCGAAAGCATAAATCATTTCTTAGAATTCCAACCTCTGATATTTTCTTCGTTTCCTCAACATAGTCCAGGGACCAGTTAAAGATAAAAAACGCGAATCTTTTCTTAAGTAGACAAAATTCGCGCCCGCTGCCTTTTAAGAACGACATTGCGAGGTTTTGAGATCATTTTTAGTGCTTTTCGTCAATGCTAAAAAACACTGTTATCTTCGTGATATCCGTCCGTCCTGATATCAGGGAACAATTGGCTGAACTGATTTCAACCAAATTCGGTACAGAGAATATTCACATAAATACATGATCAAAATGACATATTTCGACCGGGTCGACTCAGCAGAGGTGCCAAAATTTCAAAATAAATCTTTTCGATAATTATGAATTTGGAAGGAATTGGCCGAACCGAAATTTATTTTTACGCGTATTTTTGTTGAACTGTCCGCATCAATTTTAACCTAGTTCGATGTTTATAATGTGCGCATATATGCAAAACCATAATTACATATTTGGACAGGATCAAACAAACATGGGTGCCAAAATTACAAATTAAACTCTTTCAATAATTATGGAAGGAATTGGCGGAACGGAATTCATTTTTATTTTGTATATAAGATTTGTACATCATACCATAATGAAGTCAAGATGTTTAAATCGGAGCTAAATAGCAGGGCGCCCACGGTAAAAAGTAAGATAATATTTGAAGCTTTCCCGGCGAATCATCATGGTGAATTTTTCTCGGGTTTCCAACCGGGTTGTCTCGGAGATTTCTTCCGACGTTTCGGCGACTAGCTCTGTCGCCATCTTCAGGGATCCTGAAGATGGCGACAGAGCTAGTCGCCGAAACGTCGGAAGAAATCTCCGAGACAACCCGGTTGGAAACCCGAGAAAAATTCACCAAGATAATATTTCTTTTACACGTATTTATAGAGAACTGACCGCTTGGATTTTAACCCAATATGATATACTATATAATCTCCTTATAAATAAATAACCAAAATAGCATATTTCAACCGGGTCGACTATACAGGACTACCACAATGTCAATGTTAGAATTTTTCTGTAACTATGAATTTCAAAGGTACTGTCTGAACCGGTTTCAAAAAGTAATTTCGTTAGTAGGGCGAGTATACATAGAATGGCTAAACGAAATGAACATGTTTAGAATGGATCTAAAAAGTCGAGCTACCACTATATAAGAAAAAATAATTTTCTGATTTCAAAGCAAATACATTTGTATACGATTATACTACGGCGAATTTGACGAAAAGCACTTTTGTACCACAAGAAACCCGTGTTCATCCCTACTTGTTATCTGGTATCACCGACTTGAGTCGTACGGTATCCGAGCTTCGCCGTGCCGAGCATAATTTCGTTGTGCATTTATCGAGATACATCTTGCCTATCCCTCATAAACCCAACTACTCGTAATTATTTAGACTCGCCATAGGTCACAGATGAGCGCGACGTTTGTCCAACAAGGTTTCCCTTCCGTCAGGAGGCGCCCTCGTTTTTCATCTGTAGGTCATCTTCTTCTCCTCATCACTACACGAAAAGCGGCTTCGCATTACATTCCTACTCCTTCACCTCCTCCCCCCCTATATCTCTCCCTCCCTCGAAAGCCGCAGAGTTGCTTCCGAATGGTCCTCTCAGCGCCTCATTCATCGCCGCCGCCAATTTATTTCAACTTCGCACGCCTCATCTCCCCATCCTCCTCCTCTCCCTCTCCCCTTTCACTCTCCCTCCTCTTTCTCTCCCCCTCCCCTTTCTCTCTCCCCCGCTTTCTCCCTTCAACTCTCTCTCCATCCCCTTTCTCTCCCCCTCCACTTTCTCTCTCCCTCCACTTTCTCTCTTCCTCCCTTTCCCTCCCCTTTTCTCTCTCCTTTCTCTCTCCCTCCCTTTTCTCTCCCCTTTCTCTCCCTGCCCTCCCCTCTTCTCATCCTCCTCTCCCCATCCCCTCTCCCTCCCCTTTCTCTCCCCCTACCCACTCTTCCTCTTCACACTAATTCCCTCCTGCGCATCCCAACCCAACTCTGTCTTTCATTTCGCCGCCTTTTTCCCACTAACGTCCGCTTTTTGTTGGATCGGGCGGCGCTCGAATATGGATCGACGGCGGCTTCCGATTCTCTCCCTCGTGTCCTTGGAGGAGCGTTCTCTCTCCTCATGATGGTCCCGTGAGCGCAAGGTCGGTTGTGTCCCTTCGGGCTGTCATAAATAAAGCTGCCTCCCTTCCGCCGCCGCCCCTTTTCCCGCCCCATTCTCCCGCCACGTTCTTCCGTCCCATTCTCCAACCCCCTTCTCCCTCCATCTTCTCCAAACCCCTTCTCCAACCACCTTCTCCCCGATGCACCTCTCAAGAGGGAACAGAAGCGATTATCTTTTCTCGACGAGCGGTCGTTAATATCCTATCGATAAGATCGCGAAGACGTCGGTTTTGGTGGGAGGCGTAAGAAATCGGGCAAAAAATGATCCGATTGTGTATTTTTAGGGAAGAGTATCGTTCGCATCCCCAACGCCGTAGGGATTTCTCTGCACTTTCGATTAAAGGCATTAGATCTGTTACTTATTTGGCGTGGTGATCGACGTTTCGGATAAGATCGTGGTATAATGCTCGACCGATCGGTACATGTCGTCGATGGAATAGTCTTTTTTTGCTCTTTGGACCAACATATTATGGTAAAACAACCCCTAGAATTTTGCCTTGTGAGACATTAAATGGGCAATTATTATGTATTGGTTTAATGCGAACAACGCGGTGAAACCGAAAGCCTTGCAGCCTACTATGTATTGCATTAAAAATTAAATTTCTATTGGAAAACATTTTTATATTTCGCACATTCAGTTTGTGTCATGTATAGTTCTGTCAAAATTTTGGAGTGCATGAAGAGCCTTTTGGAATATTTCGTTTGCTTACTTTTAAAAACTCTCTTCTGTGAAGTGCTGAAGAGAAGATTCGTTTTCATAATCTAGCTATAAGCCCAGAAATCAGTTTTCCCATTGTGTTTGGTTGGCTCGAATTTGAGGACTTCGGCGTATTTTGCAAAGAGATACTTTGGTTAGATAACCGGATGCCGATTGGAATTAACACATCCCAAACATGAAGACTCTATTTGGCCGCTGTAAATGAAAAGTGCGTGCGGTATATTAAATAGCCTATATCGATTCGTGGAGAAGAGATGGAAATCCGATGGGGAGTAGACGTGGCCTCGAAATCGAACCTTGGATTGGACCAATTTCGCATTTGTTGATTCTGATGACACCGCAATTAGTAGATAAGGACCGATTCCTCGGGGAAGATCCTCCTCCAGCGCATTAAATCAGTCTATAATTGGTCGCCACCCTCCTCGTGAGCTCTCAAGCAAGGTCGCTCCGGAATTCCCGTGCCACATTAAAATGCTCGGCGGACGCCTCCGCCCTGACGTCACGGCTAAGTATTTTAAGAACTGCGGTCCTAATGGCATTTATAGAGCACTTATAATCTCATTTTGTCATTCCTCGCAACTTCCGAACTGATGGATGAAAAGGAACTTTTGTGTTCAGGTGTTGGGACAGACAAGAAAATTTATTTCTAACGTTCATCACGTTGCTATAAAGATCACCAAGACTGCTCGAAGATTAATTTGATTTATTTTCCTTAAGATTAATTTTATGTCGGATCGACAGTTTAAATGAGATTAAAAGCTACCAATTGATAAAAAAATCATTAGGCATGCAGCCAAATTTAATTGCAGGCAACTGAAACTACCAAGAAAATAATAATGTGGATTGTGTTATATTTCGTTGCAATCAGTTTTTATTATCTGTAAGCTGTTATTTTCTCATCTTTTCAAATTTGTCAGAAAAACGCGATTTAAAATTCAAGATAAATCCTGCCCATTATGTCAATTTACTAAGACAGTTCATTAAAGCGGCCATTGTAATTTTTTAATTCCGTTGCTAATGCATATGGTTTTTTCATGTTAAATGAAAGACTTTTTCTTAAAATATACCTTTCACTCTGTGGATTCATCGTGTAAAAGCTATTTCAAAACAGCAATAGGGCCATTGATACAATCGACCGTTTCTATGAAAAATAAAAGCTTTAATATCACAAAACTGTTCACGAAAGTCCTTTATAATTCTCTCGTGCTAGTCAACGAAATTTATGTTCCTCTGCTTTCAGTTTTAATTGAGTTCATTAAACTATCAAGAGATATTTTTAACGCAATGATGTTCATTTTTCCTTATTTCATTTACATGATTTATTTATCCACATTTTCTCAATAAGATTTGTAAGAATAACGATTATAGCATTATAGTGAGAAGCTTAAATTTAGTAGTTCAGTATTTTATTTCTTTAGAGCGCGTAGATTCTTCTAGCCTCCGTTTGTCAGACTCGATCCCATCCTAAATGATGAGAGAAGATTCTGAGATGGAATTAAATTTTTTTAAAAATGTTTATTACAACAGATGATGCAAATATTTTGCTAGAGAAAAAATAATCTTGAGGTAAATTTGACCGATATAATGGATTCTTGCCTCTGACTTGCAGCTTCCTATCATGAACTCAGTAAATCACAGTTGTAACGAAAAATTTAATAAAAACGAGTTACCAATTTTTCATCCAATTCATATTATTAATATTAAATCACGATATACCAATGTAGAGCTTATTCGACCGCATCGAAAAGAAAAAGGAGGCGAGGGGAAGGGAGGAAGAGGAGAGCGGGGAGGAAAAGAGTAGGAGGGGAGGTTGGCCGAAAGCGGACACCTCCGTGGGATCGACGTTAGTCCAGATCCATCGCGTGGAGAGGAGCAGTGGTCAGCGTTTGAGTATCCCCAAGGTCGTAATGCGAGGATCGTCGAGGGAAAGGGAAAAAAGAAGCAAAGAGAACGGAGAGAAGATGGAGCGAGGTTTCGAGATGAGGGTCTGCATTAAAAAACGGCCAATCTCGCCGTCGAAATGTTTTCCCTCTACTTTTCGAATTCTTTCGTCCCGTCTCCCTCTCCTTAGGCTGGATCCTTATTATCATTATCCGGTCCATCCTTGGACTTTTTCCAGGCAACCCTTTAAATCTCCCACTCCTCCTCCGCCGCACGATCTTCAGCTCCCTCTCCTCCAATATCCCGATTCACCTCTCTTCCGATGCACGCCTGGCCGCACCTCATTCGTCTCAATTTTCCCTCCGCGACCTCCGTTTGCCATTTCGGGAGACAAGGAATCCTTCTGGAAACCTACGTTGTACTCTCATCTCTAGATCTCTAAATTTGATTTGAAGAATTCCATCACGTGGAGAGAAAAAAACACAGTCAATTATCGTCCATCGTCTAATTCGATGAAAAATATATTCGGAAGAGAGAGTTGCGTGTGTGTATTTCTAGCTAATCAACCTCTTGTATTATTATAGGAAGAGAGCGCTGCGTTGGCCGGTTTAATTTCGGCGATCCCTGCAATGATCTGCAATTCTTCTCGAGGGCAGCAGAGGTGGGCCCCCGCAATCGCGGTCCGAAGAGCCCGAATCGTAACTGCAATTACAGGGAAATAAATTATGCAGAGCTCCAATTACCTTTATGCGTGGGAGAGGCGGTTACGCCCATAGAGGGCAGTTGTTTGATGACCTTCTGTCCGAATAATTTTGCCGCTATTTCTCTTGAGGCGGCATCGTGATCAATGAGTAAATATTTTATGCCCTTTTATTTATCGATGTAAAGCTTAAATCTTCGAAGTAGCAGAAATAATCAATCGAGTGGATTGAAATCGTAACTCTAATATCGTATTTAATTTTATAAACTGAGTGTATGCTGTTAGTTGGTTCATTAATTGTTTCGAGGAAGTTAACCCTCACTCGCGGTGAAGAACATGAAATAAAAGGCGATTTATTTAATTTTTCCTTTTTTCCACCTCCCTAAATTTAGCTTAGATTTATTGACATACTGTTGACAAATACGCGCTAAGATCGTCAGCTTTTTCTTCGCGTCAACCGGATGAACGAAAGTATTTCATAGTTATGGAAGTTTTACTTTGTTGAAGGAATGTGCTACTTAATCGTCTATTCTCTGCAGCGCTGATTCCTATCCATTTTCATTCCATCGCACTTCTACAGATAAAAAAATATTGGCGGCACTCACTCCGCCCCACATTTTCTAGCGTAGTCCTCCCGTTTCTCTCAAAATTCCGCGGCACATCAGCTCATATCTGTCGGCACACTGGTTGGGAAACACTTTTCTACAGAATAGGAAAAACAGCTTCCATTACGCGGGAAAATGCAATTCTCTTCGATATTGGAAATAATAATTTCGACAAGTACAAATTCCGTAAGACAGTTTGTTGCGATCCACAAATCAGAAATCCAGATGTATTTATAACCTTTACAAATTTTAAAATATTGCATAATTTATGTAATCGTTTTTAAACTGATACTCAAGGCTTTGAATATATTTTTTCCGGCGTGGTTTATAGAATTGTACTGAGGAATCCAAGAACGATTTTTCTTCAAACTATTAAAATATTTTTATGATGCGCGAGATTGACAATCTCTATTTTATCTATTGATTTATTGCTTAATGGAAAATTTTAAGAACCATGTTCTTATTATCCTATGCGGGCAGTCGGACTTGAGTACATCTCACCTTTTGAATTTGGAAATATATTTTTTAATTTCATAAGTTCATAGGCAACAATGAAAAGGAATGAAAGATAAATTTACTTTGTCGTGCGTAAATTACGGAATAAATAGTAACATTTATAATTTCCACTTTTGTTTTGAAATGATTGCGTTTTCTTTCACCACTGTATCATAATATGATTTCGAAATAAAAGTGGACATTATAAATTTTATAGTTTATTCTGTCATGATTTATCAAATGTTACACCTTTCTTAATAAAGTGCAAAATGTAGATTATTTTTTGGCTATATTCTCTATAAGCGTAAGATATTTTTTGAAAGTGTTTGATACGGAAAAACACTAAATACTCTCTAGGAGACGGTTTTAATTATTTTTTATTTCATAACCTGGAATCATGTCATGACAGTGAAAAGTTTTTAATATATGCTGACGTATATGAATATCAAAGTCTGACCCTATACGGGATCAGTGCTACAGTCAGAATGTTTTAATAACTGTTATAGCATCGTTAAATAAACTATAAAACTAAACAAATATATTCTATATAAAGATCGGCTACAAAAATATTATTTGGAGGATATCTAATCATCTTTATAATTTAAATATGAAGATGCTCGTCTTTAAAAAACTGGTTGTGTATTTTATGCATCAATTTTATCTCATGAGTTTGGCTTGAGTACATATGTGAAAATGTGAGAATTTCGGACTCGACAAGCAGAGCATCTGTCTCTTGGAAGCATATTTCATTACTGCCTCGAGAATGGAAGCTTTTGTTTCCAGCAACTAATTAGAACACGCTAGATGCGAATTCATAAATTCATTTTCGATTAAATCAGTTTGGTTGCTTCAATCGTTTTGCTGATATTTGAGTTTCCAACTTGAATCATATTTCACTTAAGATTTAACATTCTCGAATGCTGTGACCGGACCTATTTCCTATAGCAAATAACGCACTCCTCTCATCAATCCTTTATAAGACCGCGTCGAGAATTAATATTCCCGGAATTCAATCAGTCTCAAAATAATTAAATCTCTTTTCTGAGGCGTCGTTTTTTCCGCAGCACTGTTCAGAACTTACCTTTACGTAGCAACCGCACTCGGCGTATCCATTGACAGCTCCGAGAGAATGATTGGCACCTCCCTCTCCCCTTCCCCACGTTCCGCCTCCCTGTCCCACCTGATGAGGACGCTCCTGGGGCGACGCCTAAATGGCCTTCGAACCCCCTTCCAACCCCTTCCCTCAGACAGACCACTCGGATGCGACTCAAACCCAGGTCCGCATCGGTCGACACCCAAGCAGATTCAAAATGTGTAGCGAGCAGGAAGGTCAATTTATTGAGGTAGGTGGGGCAGTGAAAGGGTCCCGGGGGCGGGACAATAGCAGTCGCGATAATTAGTGTCTGGAGATCTCACTTCTCGGAGAGAGAGAAAAAAGGAAAGCCGAGGAGAAAAAGGATTCCTTGGCCAGAAAAGTTCTCGGAAAAGGGTCGCGGAATGCTCTCTGATTCGATCGAAAATCGCAATCGAAAATAATCCGGGCTAGTGAAATCCAAAAAATTGAAACTACATACGTTGTCGCCTCGCTGGAGAAATGAATAAATATTTTTCTCAGAAAATGAGGAATTATTGTTGATATTGCTTTACAATTACAAGATTTTACCTCAGCATAAATGTAGTAATTTTTTAAATTAAGCATCATTTTCGGAACAACAAATGGTTGTATGCCGAGTTGTATGTTGTGAAGTATGCGCGCTGCGATTTCTTTCTGAAAATTAAATATAATTTTGGTAAGTGTTTAAATGTGATTAAAATTGTGCAATTAATCTGATTTTTGGATAAGGCAATCAGTATGTACTTCAGCAAAAACTAATTCCTTAAATCTTGCTGCAGTGCATTCTTCGAAAAAAATGGGAACGGTTGCAAGCGGTTTGGCCAGGCTGTGCTGGTCCATTCGCATTTCCAGCTTATCTATGAATGCGCCTCGGTGTAAATTTCTCGAGTTTATGTCGCGCCGATGTGTTTACTGTACCCTCGGTCGCTTAGCCGAGGGTAGGGAGTCTAGGGTATCCAGGCTGGCGATGGGCCGCTTGTATTTGTCCCACCACCGAACCTGGATCTCCCCCACTTTTTGCACCTCCTTGTGCAGCGAAGTTTTGACCTTTAGGTAGAAGTCCTTGGCCAGTGTTGGCAGCAATACGTCGAGCGTCTCGACGTCGGCGTCGCGGTGTATTCGGGCGATGCTGTCCTGGCGGGAGCAGTTTAGTGCCATCCGCAAAGCAGCATTTTGAACGACTTGTAGTCGTTGTAGCGTGGTCCGGGAGACTCCTGACCACACCGGGGCGGCGTAAATCAGGGCCGGGAGCACGCAGGACAGAAAAAGTCTCCTCTTGGTGGCCATGGAGAGGGATCTTGAGCCCAGGATCTGACGAATCTTCCTCAGGGCCCCAAATCCTATGCGGCGACATGATTCCACCTGCTGGTTACATCGCAGCTTTCGGTCCAGTTGGACTCCCAGGTAGGTGACTTCAGCATCCCAGGGGATGGCGTCTCCCATCACTGACAGGTCGACTCCTGGCGGGGCGCCGTAATCCGGGTAAAAGATGGGAATTAGTTGGATGTAAAAGGAACAGAAACTAATAAGTTCATATCACTGTTCATTCCCGATCATGTGTGAAAATCTGATACGTTTAGTAATATAACCATAGGTCTCGGTGGTGGCAGGGTAACGTCCTCGCCTGCCAATCCGAAGGTCGCGGGTTCGAATCCCGCCTAGGTGGGTTTTTCTTCACCTAGGGCATGGATGTTTGTGATAGTCCTTGTTATTATGTTAATGAGCCCCTTGTAAAAGGTCGATTACGGCTGTTTAGGGGCCGCATGGAAATAAATAAAAAAAAATAAAATAAAAATTCATATATTTCTAAAATATCGAAATTTTTCCCAATCTTACTTGACACATATATACATAGAATAGAAGACGTCTGACTGGGGAAAACAAACAAAAATTGTTTCTTTATTTCACGACATTTTATGTGCACTGGCAGAAAGATGGGATTTTGAAGATAAGGAAGTTTAAGGAGATTGGAGAGGATCATTTATTACAAACTATTCCTAAACGGTTGGGCCGAACAGATTTCAGTTTCAGAATAACAGTCATCTTCAATGAATCGCCGTGAATGAATTTCGGTTGAAGACGGTTACTGTATTGTCGTGTAACGCATGTGATATAGACCACCATTTTATAGCGACGGGAGATATTCTTGTTGTTTATTGGAGTCAAACCGAAATATTACCTCGATAATTCAATTCTTTTAATTTAACTTTTGGAATTATAAACATCCCTAAGTAGTTTCTTACCTAAATTCCAAATGCTGAAACGAAAAGGAGCATGGCAGAGAGTGCGACTGCATAACAACAACGCTACTTCAAATCCTTCTTAACTGTAATCTCGCATTTGACAAAATTTACTACCTGTCGACTCTGGAAATTAATTCAACGTATTTCTTTGTCCATTGTGGTCCATTTATGCATTCATTAGCACCAGTGAGAAGAACATGCACGTCTATGACCGTGATTATCATCTATTCAAATATTCTCCAAATGCCAAATTCCTCCTTGCGCTATTTGCCTCAGGTAAATATTATATGGAGTGCTATGTGGCGTGAAAAATTCCAGCTTGAAATCTGTCCTATCTTTACCCTCAAAACTCTCAACCTGCTTGTCTCATGAATGATCTATATTAATTAAAGAGTTAGATTTTCTAAAGTGTTTTGTTAGACAAAGGGCCGAAGTATAATTAACTAATCAGTATCCTGCTAGGGCCTGTCAAAGAAATGTTATGCGGTGTCGTAAAAAATCGCGGCGAAAGGGGAATTTCTCGGCGTCAAGGTCGGAGGGCAAGACTCTGGAATTGGGAGCGTATTATTAATGGTATCCGGGCCATCCATTGTTTCGCCGACGTTGCTCCGAATATATCTCATGCTCCATTGAGGCAAAGTGGCTACGAGAGGGAAATTGTCGGAGAATGTACGGATCTGACTTATGTGCACGACCCAGGCCACGGTCCAGCATGAAAAACAATTCACACGAGACGTCCAATTACCAAGGTCCTCCTGATTAATGCAAGTGAGAATTACGCCACGAAGATGAATAAAAAATTCACCCTTTCACAATTTCTTTATTCCATAAGATCCGCCATCATTAATCGTTCGCCTATTCATCAAGTTTGGTGTTTTCCTTTTCATGTAATCGCACGTTTATAATGTGCGTACAGATGGCTACGCGACTTTCGGGATCCCTACATTCTCCCCTTCTACAAAGTGCCAGTAAAATTGCAAACTGAACCGCTCGGAATCAAAATTCGATACGAGCGATGCGGGAACCGCTCATTCCCGCTCTCACCATCTCTTCAATCCGATCGTCTCTTTCCCCTTCGGTGGTCGCTCGGGGAACCCCATAAATTTCAGCGTGACGCGCGGGCATTAAATCAGTCCGGATGCGAACCGGTGACTCCGAGAGTGAATTAAACAACACTTACGCGAGAGGGCGGCCTCAACTCGGGAGACTTGCGAAAGTGACGCCGTTTGCATTCGCCCGCGGTCGTTTCTTTTCCTATGCAAATTTCGCAGTTTGTTTTTTCGTGAGACGCGATCATCCTTGGCACCTTTGCTCCCTTTTTGCGTTCGTCCCTCTCGCCGCCCCCTTTGTCCCCCCTCGCGCCCCCGCCGCCTGGGAATGTTTTTAAAAAATATTCGACCTTTCGCGTATTTTTTCCTTTCGGCACTAACTAACCCTTCTGCGCTGCTCGATGATAATCTCCTTCTGTTTCCACCGAGTTATTTCGCTGTCTCCGCGAGCGGAAAGATGGGACTTCGACGCTGATTAGCAGATTTGACCCTCCCTCTGACGACACAATCACGTGATACTACAATGTGATGCAGGAAATGACTGAGTTTACTTGAAAGTTTATCTGTCGTGATTAATATGTATTATGCGTATCATTTTTATTTTCCATTTCGATTTGTATTTTAAAATCGCACTTTTATTAAAAGTGCAGCAAAACCGAACATCTTAGCACATGCGGATATGCAGCAAATTGAAGTTTCCCATCATAATGTCGTATGAAATTTCTGATTTCACTTAATCAAATGTTTACTATATGTTTAATGTAGTATATGTGAACATCAGTGGCGTCGCGTGCCCATTTAGGTTGGGTGTGCTTTTATTGGGGATGGGGTTATGCAACCCGCGCTACAAAATTCGCGTGTTAATTTGCGCGTACGATTGCATATTTATCGACGTGTGAAAGTTTTAAGAGAGCATAGCGCAGCAGCGCTCTTCTTAATTGGTCTAATGCAATTAATCGTAGAATAATTTTGAATACTTTAATTCAGTAACTGATATAATTATGCATCACGCGCGCCGTTTATGTGAAAAGGGTTAACGCTTCGTTGTGAGAAGATTAGGATATCATTGGCAAATACTAGAGTGAAGCACGAATTATCTGTATTTTTCTACGATTTTTAAATATGTACAACTATATAATACGCACAGAAATCTGAAAAAGTAATCACTTGGGAAAATATTATTTTCCCGATTGAATCAAAGAAAGGCTTAAAAAAACTCATTTCACTTACTTATTTATACACCAGTTCCAATCTCCTGTTTTGCCTTAGGAATTGTGTTAGCACATCATCATAAAATGAAGGTCTTTTCTTCATTTCCACCAGCAATGTCTTTTCAATGGCGAGTGAACTTAGGCCGCATAACCTTTCCTGAGTTTGTGTTCCTCTATAACACGTATGTATTCTCTTCATAGCCGAAAAAGAACGCTCGACTGTAGCAGTAGAACTCGGAATCGTCATGATAAGTTTCGCTAATTTTTAAATTTCCTTGAATGCAACCTGAAGCTGATTTTCTTGCATGAATTTTAATAGGTGATGCACTGGTTTCCTCGCAAATTCATCAGAAGAAAAGAGCACTTTTAGTTCATTTTTTAGGCGAACATAGTCAAAAACTGGTCCGTAGAAATCCTTTAATTTTTCTAGAATACCATCAGGAAAAGTTTTCGCATACTGATCATATCTTTCGCTACAAAGGAGTTGAAAAAACTCAAGTTTCGAAAGTGAAGAGTATCTTTCTTCCATCTCCAGGCACATGCAGTCGACTATTCTCTGGTATAATCGAAGGCACGCGCTCTTCTCCTCTTCTTTAGATCCTTTTCGTCTTTTAGGCTTCGACAACTCAACCGTATGCTTTTCCTTTGCAGAAACCCAAATATCATCAAATCCATGTTCCTTGTCATTCCTAAGCTGTTTCATAGTATCATGCACCTTTTTACAACAGTACAATATGTCATAGGATGATGTTTGCAATATATTATTCAAAACATCAGTATAGCCAAACAGAACAGAAAAAATTTCTAACAGAAAAATTGTTTGAAAATCTTGCAAGAAATACAAAAAACCACGAGCTTTGATTACAGCATCCACGTCCCATTCCCCAGAATTCTCCACAATGTGTTCAAAAAATGCAATAAGTTGACTTCTGTGGCGTTTTACTGTGTTTGATAAACGGGAAGTAAAGTTCCATCTGGTTGGTGCGATGGAGGGTAATTTTTTAGCAACAAAATCTTGCAAAGCATTTACTCTTTTCGATGATTTAGAAAAATATGCTGCCAATCCACTGATAGTTTGGAAAAACAATCTACATTCCTTGATATTCGAGAGGCTTTGCTTCAGAACTAAGTTCAAAACGTGAGCGTAGCAATGCGTAAATATTGCTAAAGGATAGGCCTCGATAACTTTACTCTGCAACCCATTAATATGTCCACTCATTACACAGGCACCATCATAAGTTTGGCCGACCAACTTGTCCTTAATATTAAATTCCTCAACTCTGTTTACAACATGTTTAAAAAGACCACTAGACGTTCTATCATCACTTACGTCTGTAAATCCGATAAACCTTTCGTGTGTTTGCCCATTATGGACAAAACGAAAAACAGTTGATACCTGCGATTTCGACATGACATCAGAAGTTTCATCCAGAAGAATGGCCACAAATGTAGCGGAAGAAATTTCTTTCTTTATAGCATCTTTAACCACATCAGATATAGCGTTAATGATATCATTTTGTACTGTGGGAGAAGTTCCTCGAAATATAGTCGATGCCTTTAAATGACTGTCTAAAAGAGGATCATACTCACGGAGCACATTTAAAAATTCTATATAATTCCCTCAGTTGGCTGAATCTTCAGACTCATCATGACCTCTCAAAGGAAGCTCTTGCTTAGCCAAATAACATACAGCATCAATTAATCTTTTTAAAATGTCTCTATTATTCTTTACTTGTTCATTATGACGACTAATTTCAACTTTTCTTTGGCTGTCAATGAGAGTGTCAATTCTTTGTTTTCCAAACATCTTAAGATTTAAAAATGACTGAACATGTGGTTGGGAGCGCTCATGTTTTTGCACTGCTGCAGCTAAATGATTAAGATCGGAATACCCGTGCTTATTCCAAACACTTTTCTCTTTGGAGAATAATAAACAAGGCCAACAAAAAGTCTTGACCGCACTTCACATCCAGTTAACCATTCTACTGGACCGTATTGTGAAACAGAAAAATGTCTCATGTACTCAGTTTTTGCATCTTTGTGCTTGCACAATAAATTTGGAATAGGAGGACAAGGCTTACCTTCTTCGACTATGTTCATACAATCCGCAAAAGCTCTGGCAGAAAACGGGGCATTCAGTACATCGTCAACACTGTTTACCATTGTAAATATGGGCAAAAAGTTATAAATTATATCTAAAAAATTATAAATATATGTTAAAAACTTGTCTAAATCGGTGTCATAAACACGTCGGTTCACACCTTACCCCACGCACGCAAAACAGACGAAACTCAGAAAACAAAAACAGCATCTCATGACAATTAACAACGTTGAATTGGATTGCTTCACACAATAGCCAATCACAACCGCCAACTACTTCTGGGTGCTGTTGTCTCAGCGCACACCCTGCCACGCCTTCTGGACGGTTTAAAACCACAAGGAGGCTAAGAATTTGACCCGCTGCGTCATCTGTACGTATGTTTAAAGGGCTCAAAGCTGCTCGTATTACTTACCGCACACCCGGGCTATTAACGTGAATGTGATACAATGTTTACGCGCCGAAACTTCTCCTCTTCATGAAACATTGTATATTGGATTTGATTTTAGGAATCACGCGAAGCCAGAAAACGATTAGGGGAGTCTTTAACGGGAATAAATGCAAAAATATAATATCTGTGACACTGCGAATCCGTGGGTGTGCACCGCACACCTAGCACACCCTGAATATACGCCCCTGGTGAACATATAAATAGAAACAGATAAAATGTAGAACTTGAGTCCAAATACCAAACACTGTTTCAGCTACGGCGTATTCAGATTACAATTGGAACATATATCTATTCTCGTTAACAATTAAACAGGAAAACTGGACATATATAACCACAATAATAATGGCAGTGGCCTATGCAAATACATGCAAACATTTTTCGTGAAATTGCGTTTAAAAAGAAGCAAGAGCATTTATAATTTCGATGGCCATAATAGCAATTAAGTGATTTGGAAAAAGGTGAGCATGCCGTAATCTACGTAGTCTATTCTTCGGCATAGGAACAAGTATTTTCTTATATATTTTCATAAGTCAGCATACAACAAAAACAAATGTGTGTGCATTTCTGACTAATCAACTTTTTGTATTATGATAGCCATACACACCAGACGCGCTCTCAAGGGAGGAGGGCAACCCGGTGCCGGCATTAGCCTACTCGTAACTAAGAGCACCAAGGGGGCCGATGAACAAATACAAGCGTTCCCAGTTTAATCGTCATGTCCATAAATGACTCATCAGATCGAAACTGATTTCATAAATAGTTGCGACATTTACGGCGACTATCCCCGTTTTGTCTCCAGGACCCGGATGCGACTCCAATTCCGTCGTTAGCGTCAACCGAAAGCAATCTCATCCCGTCCGATCTTCTGTCTCTCTCTCTCTCTCTCTCGGCGCCGGGGCGTGTGGAGGGGCGGTGGCGGGGGGGGGGGGGTCCGAGGGAAGAGGTGCGAGGACGAGGCGAAGGCTGCCACGGGGGCGTAGTCATTCTCAGCAGCTCACCTTTGGATGGCACGGGTGTGTGCGGGGGATGACGGGAAGGAAGAGATGTGGGTGGAGTGGTGCGTGCAAAGAGGGAGAGGGAGACGCTCCCTCATCCACACCCACTGCCGCTCTTCGTCCCTTTCCTCCCCCACCCCCTCTTCCTCGCTCCACCCTGTCACACTCTCCCTTCGACCATCCTTCCCCACCCTCTCTTCATCCCTCCACCCCGCCTCCCCCCACTCCTTCCGATGGCCGACAGCCCTGCCAGAGACTCTCCCTTTTCCCGCCAATTGAAATAACATCTCCCTCAAGGACTCCGCTCCTCCCAGATGCCGCACCGAAAAAAATTCCCGATGGGGAACATGACGCGGTCTCGAATTGAAATATTTAAATGCGATGGGTTCCATATAAAGAGAGTGGTTCTCGCGTTCCGAGTTTCACTTGTCGATTTCCCCTCGCCCGGTCACGGTATTCGAAGAGGCATTTATATCCATTTCCCCATCCGACGAGCGTATCGCTATCTATGTCCGAATGGCCGCGAAATCTCTCGTACGGTCGAATAGATAAGGGTTATATTTAAAAATGGTATCGCCAAATGTCCAACGGGTGGACCCGTCGCTAATGCGTTTTTTACCTCGTAAATTCGCGGTTTTCCTTGATCAGTCTGTGTCGACTTCCGTCCATTTTCTTGCCGTGTCCTTGAAAAGTGACTCGAATTGCTATTATTTGTCGAATTACAGTCGTTTTTGCATTATATATGGCGAAGTTCTATCGTGTGCAGTTATTCCAGGTGATAGCAGTTGAATTTTATAAGTGAATCAAAGAAATATTCACCATATTTCTCATAAAATAGCAATGCGGTCAGCAATTCTCGTATAATGGAAGCTGAGAGTTTTTTCATTACTCAATAACTGAAAATAAAATTACTTTTGAACCGAGATCTGGCGCACATTTCAACATTGTTATGAAAAAAACTAACAGTAGTGTGGAAATAAACCGCCTTTAAATTTTTACCTTCGGTGGATAAATTTAAAAACTGTAGTTTGTAAATAAAAAATTAATTTAACAATAGTTCTTTCCTTCGTTTTACGCTTGCAACATCTTTCCTCTGACATATTGATGTATTCTTATATAGCTCATAAATAGGAGTAGTTACCTCGCACTAATTACTCGATTCTCGATCGATTTGCGTTTTCTAATTGTTAACCCCGCACCTATTCTCCTTTCCCATTCCCATTCACCGTTAACCTCTTCCAATTGTCCACTCCTTTCTTCCGTCTTCCTTTCTCCCTCACCCATCTTAAAACCTTTCTCGGCTATCTTCTCTACGCATCTTGCATCTCAACGACGTACAGCTGCTTTCAAAAATTATTATATTTCAATCCAAAATAGCGCTTACATAAGCACCAATATTAATTTCATGCATGCTGTCAAAAATTCAAACTAAAGCAAAAATTTTGATAGTCAGAGTTGCATAAGATTAAGGATATGAAATTAAATTTCCAGTCGAGCACTCTTATCCTAATTTCCCATGTACAATGCGAAGCTTTGACTATGGAGCGACCCACTTAAAGGTTTATTTAATAGACAACACGCATATGCAAGCTGCGCACTCATAAATTTTGCATGTTATCATGAAATTTTCGTATTACCTAATATGTAGAAATTATTTCCGCTGGCCTGACGAAATTACAATATCTGAGCATTTACGTTAAACAAAACTAAGGAAGCATTGGAAAAAATGGATGGTTTACGGTTACCTATATTAAGCTTGTTAGGATAACATGCATGTTATACTAAGCTTGGTAGATGGATAGTAAAGAGTTGGACGAATATCACTCCTGTTTGCGTAATGAATGGATACAGAGCGTCAGAAATGCGTTGATATAGCTTCGACGGGGTAATTTCGCGAAAGATAATTGGACAGGTTGTTTAAATTAAATACTGCATTGGACTAGGTGTCCATGTGGCAGATAAGTCACGTCCTTCAGTCGTGGTTAATGTTTTTTTTCTAAAGAACTTCCCGTAGCAGAAATATGAGCCGCTCGAAAATCTCTTTTCTTATTCCCTGTGAATTTTATCGATGTTGTTCGGGTTTAAGTCTCGGAATTTTACCCGAAATAAACAAACTGCGTACACATCTTCAGATTATCGCTACTTATTTTCTTTCTCATTTTTTTCTGGTATTAAAAATCAATATTAAAATGCGGTCTCAACGTATCAGGTCTTGGTTGGTTTCTATTTACAAAACCCTACTCGCTGCTAGGTTTCATTTTCTTCTATACCTGGAGGTATTACTGTCTCTGAAATCACCATAGGTCGTAAATGGTATCAAAACGCTCTCATATCAACAGAATTATCAAATATCGCATCATAAACGCCTGTTGCTTAAATTTCTGCGATCGCATATGATGCGAAGAAAAGCGATATAGGGAAAACCGATTCTCTCTCTTTTTCTGTCTCATCGCTTCCACTAATTTGCCCCGGGCGAGATAGCACTCCATTGCCTCTCTCCGTAAATGTTTGTTGAGATATTTACAAAGTACATGTTAATTAATCATCGCTCTGTAAAAATTATCGATATTGAAAAATTAAAAGGAATGCATCAATATTCTAGCCTGTTCCTCGATATAAATTGGCATCCAATACTTATTCACTCGCAACTAATGCATAGATAAATGATCGGGTTTGGGCCTGCCCCGAGTGCGATTATGCCACGCGCAATCTATACTGAACTGAAAAAATACGAGATGCCAGGAATAATGGGAAGAAACAAATGTGTCTCGTAGATACATTTATTGCTGTTAATGTTCAACTTTTATGGGCATGCCAAACTCAAAGAGGCGTCGGGGCCTCATTAAGGCCGCATTAGAACGATGGTCGTTAGAGAAGAGCCTCAGTTGTTTAATGAGGGCCAGTGCTGGAACGATAGACTTTAGCTAGAAGATTGGACGTCTGTTTTTCAATTAAAAACAATTTAGAAAATGCTGTCTATTGTAATTCGGTAACTATGAATATAACGTCTCCTTTTCGCTAAAATAAAACATTTATATGATTTTATTCTACAGATTGTGATGGGCCCTTATACAGTCTTTTACAATCTGTTTTTAACTTTATTTATTTATTTATTCTTTATATCATGTTAGGTGATGTAGGTAGTGTTTAAAATGTATAGATACGGCGATAATAGCCCAAGAGGCTGATTCGCCTAAAATTACACACACACACACACACACAAAACATTTATATGAAATCCCACACGACTCACTAAAGACAAAAATTAAATATCGGGCCGCCAGTTTGACATTCCTGCTCTACAGCGATAATCTTGAAATCTTTTACGAATGCATTCCCCTAAATTAAACTTTAAACTCATTGATTCGAATGAAATGGTATAAAATGCTACGAAAACTATAAGGGTTGCTGTGTTTTGGATTAAAAAACCTATTTCACAAAATGCTGGCTCAATATCACATAAAACTTTTGAACCAGAGTGAAACAATGTTCTTTTCCAATCCAGTTTGTTTCAGCTGATTAAAGGAATAACACCAAATTTGTAGTGAATTTGTAGGGCGTTAGTGTAAGACTATGATCGCTGTATCTCCTCCTTATTGGCCTTTTATTTGAATTTTGTGGTTAACTTTTTCACTATAAAAGCTCATTTCAATTTAGAAAGAACACTTTCGTTAGGTTAAATGAAATAATCTTGAGCTCTCTTTTTAACCTTTGATTTATTACTCTAATAACCCAGTATAAGCGTCTATTTCGAGGATGGGTTTTCTATATTTCATATAAAGTTGAGAAAATTAAAGTCGTATTATTGATTTGTGTTCAGTAAAAAAACCTTTAAATAGTGAACGGTGGACAATAAAAAATTAGTTTAGAACGACTTATGAAATGGCGTAAGATGATCTAATCAAAAGTTAAGTGAATCGAGGAAATATGCAGTTCGAGAATTCTGTGAAACGGAACCATTGTCATAAGGAATGTTGTAAGAACCAATAAAATTATACATTCCCGTGTTTGATCACTCGAGTTGAATGCGGCAAAATGCCTACTAAAGGACGGATATAAATTAACTTGATCAGATTTGCAGAAGGAGAAACCAGTCTGGAATTGCTCCAAATGATTTTTCGAAATTGCCTCTGGTCAACTGAGTTTTTCCGAGCGCGTTAGAGTAATTATCTCTAAGCACGGTTTTATTTCGTCTAGTAATTAATCATGGAAAGCTCGTAGTGATTCCATGAGATTTTCGCAACCACTTCTACCTATTAAATGTAAACCATACAAATGCCAACTGATATCTGGAAATCCTTTCATGTTTACTCACTTTATGCTCACTGACGTCGATGGAATGTTTATTATCATAAGGGTTCAGGTTAAAACTGCAAATATAAAATATCAGAGAATTCGTTGCGGAAAATGTTTAATTTTATTTTTTTCGATTTGACGAATTTCGTCATGCGCTTATTATCATGGATGGCATAACTTATCTTTTGCATAAACCGAAATCGTTGATTGAATTTTCATCGTTTACTATGATTTCCTAGAGTACATACCGAAAAATCGCTAGATTAACAGCATTGACTAAGACCTTGAAAATATTATACCGAAAGAGACCGAGTGATTACGCGACGGTTGTTATCTTCGCAATGGAGAGCTCAAGGGGAATTTTTTGCTAGAATTTCAGAAACCGCATAGAATGCCACACGATGAGGCTTAAGCTAGGTTTAACTTGACAGCTATTAGGAAAGGGATGCGTGCGGGGGAGAACCGGAAGGGGAGGGGGCGTCTGGGTTTGGGAAGGGGATGAATCAGAATGGCGTAGTACGCTTCGACGGCGCTTGTGCTTGCCTACGAGGAAGGCCTCTCGCGTGCCAAGGACCAATTCCCACTCCGCCCATTTTCCACTCTATCATGTCTTCTTATGTGAAATAGTTACGCCGCCGACGCAATTCCTACCTAATGGTGGAGGGAAAATCAATGGCAGATGTCCAGTAAATGCCGATCACGGTCTCTAAATGGGTTCTCTTTTAGCAATGGACGCTAAGAAAAGAACCAAACTTTACCGAAAATTCTAGAAAATAGTAAGTTTCTGAATATATTTTTACTTTTTGAATGACAATTGTATAATTTAAACTAAATTGTAAGCGGCGGAAGTTGCGTTGCAATGACGGAACCAAACGGTTGCTGGGCGATAAAATATGAGCCGAAGCGTTTATTAATTCAACCGGATGCTGGAAGGCTCGGATCGTTTCCATAGTCACAAAGATATTTGTCCGCTTTCAGGATTTTAGAGGTTTACCGATTTTCTTTCCCAAGGCTCGTTTTTAGTTCCGCCGTAATTAAAAAAAACATCTGCTGCGTAAATATTGTACTATTCTAACGCAATATCACCGAAATAAACAAAAGCGAATCTAAGCATTCTTAATGAGGTAGGTTGATTTTGTATTTATTACTTTTCGGAAATTTTTTTCAGATTTCAGCCGCAATATTTGCTAGTTTTTCTATAAACTAAGATTTAGAATCCAAAGAGTGTATAACTTTTAATAATTAATTACATCATTTTGATCTTTATCGACATCAATAGTTTCACCGCCATCGAAATTATTAAGTTTGTCACTTATCTTATTAAACAACTTCTTCATTGTATCTCTTAATACTTCAGTTTAAATGAGCGTAAATGGAATGGGTAGGCGACGGCAGCGAGCGATTAACACAAAGCGACGCGCGAAAATAGCATCAGATGGCGCTATTGGGAGACTCAAAGGAAATTATGCGCCGATTTCAGTGTCGAGGCATTCTCATAGTTAAGGCCGAAGAGTTAATCGCGCAACTGTCAGTTCATGTTTACGCGAGGGTTATTTTTTTTTCTTTGAGTGCGATCTTTGAATTTTTCCGTTACCATCGTTTAGCTCTCGAAAAACCAATTTCCGAAGCCATTAAAGAAGATATTGTTCATAATATCCCAAATAAAGTTTTGTTTACAGAGGCAAAATATCTTATGTGGCTACCACATGACTTTCTCCATACCTGTAATATTTCTAAAAACCCCAAATAGGTTAAATGATAATAAATATGTCATTATGACATTCTGTATTTTAATAATTTTGCTTTAAAGTTGTCAAGTAGGTTTCGACCCACCCTGTACTTTCCCCCTATACTACGTATGGAGAAAGTTTAAACGGACGTGAGAAGAGTAAACACCCACTTCTGGTTGACTGATTTTAACCAAAAACTAAAAATATTCCTGTCCTTTTAATATAAGGGTCAAATATAAAATTTGCGATGATTTGATTAATAGTTCCTATCACACACACACAGACACAGACATCATCGAGAAAATGGTCAAAACGTGTTCAGGGGACCTCAAAACGTGTGTTTCTGTTGAAATATCGAAATAGATTTTTTCATGGAAACAACATTTTTCCCTATACTACGTATGATGAAAGTAAAAATGAAAGTATTCAGCCATAATTTTAATGCTTTGCATATGAAAACCTTGTGTGCTGTGGACTTTTGACAATCCTCAATCACGGATGTATTTATGTACATGCAACAATTCACACCCGTAGATTTCGTTCGGCAACGTCGTGGAAATCTTAATAAAAATTGGAGCCTATATCAAAAAGTGTATCCATCGAAGCATTTTTCTATAAAACGCCGTGATATAATGTTAATTTCCTAACTCAAAACTTTTAGCCTCTTGAGCTACACAGATATTGAAATACTTTACTTTTGAAATTTTGTTATGCAATAAAACCCTAATTTTCTATTTATCTTAAATATGGCAGAATATTTATTCTCGCTAAATACAATCGACGATTCTTGTGTCGGTAGATGGTGAACAAAAAAGAGGACCATCTACACATCGCTAAGCGTATACTTCATTTCGATTTTGTCTTTAAAACATCTTGAAAATGGATGAAATTGTACGGGAGGACACTGCGACTTTCACTAAAACAGTCATACACCTCGAAAGGTCGATTCGATAAAGGTCTCTCCTCGCTATTTGAATGTTCTAAACCAGGGGTCGACAACCTACGGCCCGGAGAGCGCTTTATGCGGCTCGGGAAGCGCTTTATGCGGCCCGGGAAGCTATGATGAAAGGGTGATCGGTATAGTTTAACATGGACAATTCCATATTTTTTCATTAAAATTATGAATTCAAAACCTTTTTTGGTGACGTTTTAACGTTAGTAAACTAATTAAAAATGACTTTCCCTAATATGATACCAATGTCATCTGATTTAAACTCCCATGCCGCCCGCCGAAGCTCTGTTGACTTCCAATGCGGCCCTCTGAAGCCTGCACATGTACGAATATGGTCCACCATGACGAAAAGGTTGCCGACCCCTGTTCTAAACGCATCCTAAATAACTTCTTTTAGAGCAATTTTTAACGAAATACAGTGCATCACGCTTTTATGTCCTCAATGTTGTCGCCACATTTTAGCAGAAAAGCGTACCTCGAAGGCTATCGATATTCAAAAGAGCTTCAACGACAATATAATTAACTATTATTCAAATCCTGGTGAGGCAGCCTCCTGCTTGGCGCATTGCGCCGTCATCAACTATCGTTCAAAGTTAAAGTTATAAATTTTTAACCTCATTGGAATACGAAAATGTCATTTCTCGCATTTATCCGTGGTCATAAAAGTCACAGCGAGAATAAAAATCTGGTCAAAGAATAATTTTTTAGGGTAAAACAAACCATCATTTCGATTTACCGAATTCATTAAAACAAGACTGAGTTGTAAAAAAATGCTGCTCAATATTTGGACTGCTGAAGTAGACAGCGATGCGGTCGTTCACTTGACGATTCTGGTAAACATTGGCTTTCTTCACCCAGGTCAGTTCCTTACGAGTCGACATGTTATGGGAAATGAATGGAAAGAGGGCGGTGAATAAATGTAGCGCCCTAAAGATACCTGTCGGCGTCAATGGCGAGTATGTGAGGAATGCGGCGGCTGCGGGAGTAGGGCGTGGTGCCAGATGGCCTCGCTCCCCAATGTCCACGCCCTCTGCCCGCCTTTTTTCTATGTAAATGTATGCATAAAGACAGAGAGGGCGATCACCTAGCCACGACCTCACACAACCTGCTCACTATATGTTGTTCCGATCCACTACGTTTCCGCCGTAAAATCTGAGCCAGCGATCTCATTATAATAGCTATTAACGGAAATTAAGTGAAACATTCACAAAAACGTTAGATTTATCGTTGAATACCTCCACGACATACAAAGAGCACTTACGTTCCCATCAAAGACGATTCTACCAGTAGGGCGAGTATGGAATGGGAAAACCAGATGAATATGTTTAGAACGGATCAAAAAAGCAGGGCTACCACAATATAAGGCAAAATAATTTTCTGATTTCAAAGCAAATTCCTTAGTATACGATTATATACTACGGCGAAGTTGATGAAAAGCACTTCTGTATCACGGGAAACCTGTGTACACCCCTACTTGTTATATATTATAACTAGCGTAATTGCCCGTCAAATATTACGGGATTATGATAAAAGTATTGCAAATATATTTTATTACAATATGAAAAATCGGCAAGATATGCTAAATAATGTAATAATAATAAATAAATAAATAATAATCTTCCCTCCCTCCCTCTCGCCGTCCCTCTCTTCCTCTCTTTGTCTCCCTCCCTTCCTCTCTTTTCCATTCCTCTCTCTCTCCCTCTCTCTCTCTTCCTCTCTTTTGTCTCACCCCCCCTCTCTCATTCCCTCCTGTCACAATCTATAAACTCTCCCTCTTTTCCTCTGTCTCCCTCTTTATCTCTTTCCTCCCGTCCTTTTCTAATTCTATACCTCACTTACTCTCTATGTACCTTCCATTCTATATCCCTTCCCTCCTATCTCCCTCCCCACATCTCCCTCTCTCTTACTCTACAATTATTTATATAGTCGTTTAGATAAGCAAAAGAATCCAAACAAAATCCCAGTCCCATTAGGATTATGTAATTTTGCAAAAAATCCTACAATAATTCAAGGCAACCTATGCACTCGTATATATTACACGTATGCGGGATGAGACAGCAATTGTTTCTCTAAGTTTAACAATGACGTGGTCGGCAAGGCAACATCCCGTTTAAAAGCCGATATTTTCCCAAAATATGTGATTTAAATGTTTAATATGAGAGATTTCGAACAGTAGGCTAAAAAATATGAATAGAATAAGAAACTTCATTAATTTTTCTAAAATATAGTACAAATTCGAAGATCGTATATCGATTCTTTCTAATTTTAATTTCCAAAAGAATAAAAGCTTGCACTTTAAGTAGTCGCTTTTTACGTGTTATCTTATGGGAAATGAAAATCGCCCAACTGGTGTCGAACTCTGGTCTTTTTCCTGTTTATTTTTCGTCATTTAATTTTTATATCTGAATCAAACATTCCTGCGGAATTTCAATCTTCCACCAAATCGGAAAGTTTGTTGAAAGGCGATAAAACGTGCCATTGATGACGTTGCACCGTGTCGCACGAATAGATATTAAGCTTTTTATATAGGGGCGATTGTATTGAAAGGAAAGTAGGCGGATTAGTTCTTTCCAGAACTACTTGTTATTTATTAGGCTGATTCCCAAAGAAATAATAGCCTTATGAGATGGTCCTGTCTGTGTGTGTGTGTGTCCTGCTAACAATTTCTGCATCAATGTACTGATTTTCATGAATTAGGCTCGTGCTGCCAGGACTCACCTCTGGGCTATATTTTATTTGGCAAAGATTGAAGTCCCCGGTTCGATTCCAGGAACGTTTTTTCCTATTTGTTTTACATAGGAAGTCTCAAATCCATCGTGCAGAGATGTTTTCTTTAATGCTTTAAAGTATCTTAAAATTATGCTATCGTAGCGAGGTTTGTACTGTTCTAAGGGAAAAAGAATTTGGATTCTAATTCATATCAGAATTTTGATAATTGACCCTATTGTTTTTAATTTCTACTAAAACAGCGTTTTTGCGTTTTAAATTGCATTTTATCGGATTCTTACCATAGAGACGATTATTACCGAACTCGCTTTGAGCATAGACTAGTGACTAAATGAGTCGTCTAGTTTCTAAACCAGACAAGTCCAAAATATAAAATTTTTTAGGAGGAAGAAAAACAGTTTAATTTCTCTTTGGTAAGCAGCAACATTTTTGGAATAGGCTTGCTTAAAAACTTATCACATGTACATTCAGGGGTATAAATTAGTTTCCCAAAAGATTTCAACTGTGGGTATAATCGAAAATTTATTGTATGGACTTGGTTGGTTTTGAATTCAAAATTAAAGGTGACTGGTTTTGAGACGGAATATTGGAAAAAATACCGTTTATTAACTATTCTTCTAAAACAAATATTTATTTAAAAAGGGACATTGAACTTAAAAATATACAATGACACAAATACCTTGGTTGTATTATAATAAAAATCAAAAATTACGAAATTGCTTTAAATAAAAAGTGAACAGAATAAATTCCTATGGTAACATAAACATCCTTTGGACCATATTAAATAAAATTTAAGCATTACAAATCTTTTGAGATTGTTGTAAATTGACAAAAAGTAAGATATGTACAAAAATAAAGCTTGTCACGGTAACATCAGTAGCTAATAATAACAATAAAAATCTTCTATGCTCCAAAATTAGCTTTTTTGGAACAAAAACAGAGAGAAATAATATTGACTAAATAAAAATTGATTCATTTTCGCAAATCATGTGATATTCATTACACTCTTCCTCAAATTGTTCATTATTATTATTATAAACCATGCCTTCGTTTCCAGTAAGGACTTTACAATAGAAAGCCAGTGAGCTTAAAATATAGTATTTTACAAGTAAATTTTTGTCATCCCTTAAAATCAAGGGAGCTATTGAGATCCCTACTGGTACAGGCTTTGGTCAATTCAGTTTATGTTTTTGTTAATGCTTTTGTAACTCACGTTGTCAATTCGGAATTCACATCATCTTTCACTAAAATATTGTTATTATTTCAAATCAAATCTTTTTGCGTCTTTAAATTTGAAGTTCCACTGCCCTGGTAATTTCAGATGTACTTTTCCAGTTAAAGACTGTGCCTTCTAAACGGGCGTTGTATCAAACTCAGAAAAATTGTAGTATATTCGGATGGATCTATGATCATATCTTTTTTCTTGATTCGTTTTTCAATTTGTTTAAAAACCCTGTTTGAGGGGAGAAAAGAGTGTCCTACCACCGGAAATATAATTTCGACTTCTTCGATGTATGGTGCAGCATTATGCAAAAGTCAACAAGACAGAATCCTTATCATTGTTGTGTTTTTGTTCTGCCCTCCACAACCATCACAGATGACCCGAAGAGTATTAGTAGTTTCAGGGAAAAAATCATACTTGCACAAACAATCATGGACAGCTGAGGCTAATCCATTGGACCTTTTTCAATGTTGAGATCCATCCCATGCATAAACGAACACATTATCTTTACTAAGCTGTTTTTTTGAGTCTCCTACAACAATAGGAAGATTGTATTTATACAGCGTGACTGGTGGACCTCTCAGGAACTAATGGACTTGGCTGATTTTGATACTGACGGGAGATTTTCTACATTTAATTTAAGTAAGAAGTAGCTGGTTTAGATTCGTAAACCTTTGTGGGTAGAAAGAAAGGACTTTGAACTTGTAAAAAACGCAAAAAATATATTGTTGCCAATTTTTAGACTTGTCTGGTTTTGAAACTAGACGACTAATAGCACAGTAAAGTTAGGTTCCTGCTGGAAAAATTACTAGAAAGCTGAATTTTTGCTCGAAGGCACTACTGACCATGAGGAACGACATATCAAAATATCAGGTGCTACACCCGTGTGCTTCCTGGATTTTTAGGCCCTGGAAGTATTTAGGCCACGACACCCCTGGAACTCACACTGGCGTCATACAAAGCTCAGTGATGCATATTTGTTTCCCGTAGCGGGCAATAAGCTTCTCTTTTAGGCGCTTTCGGCTCTATGGCTTATCATTCACTTCTTTGCAGACAGATTGTATGTATTCTTCCAGTTCAGCTAATAAAAATTGGCAATAGCCACTCTCCTCGAGGCACACACATAGCTTCTCAAAAACTTTATTCTTATCACTGTCCACGGGTCTGCCTGGTCGTTGTTTAGCATCCAAAGACAAGCTCGAGGAAAAAAATGGCACAGCAGTCGCTGTGATACTTTGCTTCTGCTGCTACAAGGCCCACAGCATCGGCGACACGAACACTGACAATTTCGCTCCATTCGTCACCCCTTGCTTTGGCTTGGCCAACCACGTTCTGCTTGAACTCTAGAGTTGTCACCCCATCTACATAACGCCTATATTTAGTAGCTCTCTTCGTCTCTTTACGCGCCGAAGCTTCATTTCCACAAAACAAACAGTCTGAAGTTACATCAAACTGATAGACTGATGAGCGGAGTCTAGGAGCTTGAACAACTGGCTCAACTGTCTCAGTGTTTCCATTATTTTTGCGTTCAGCTTTTTTAATCGAGTTGGGCCTCGTGTACTCGTTTCTACGATTGGAGACAAAAATTCACTTTAAGAAAAAAATTACTGCCAAAATGATTTTAACTCTCTGGGACATATTATAATTATGTAGTCCACATAAAATATTGTTTCATTAAATTAAAACTTATTAGGTAGTTTTATTCGAGGGGAGTGCAATATATCCCCCCTCAAAATAGCGCCACGAACGAACATTTATTTCTTAAATTACCATGTCAACCCTAAATAAACGAATTCTGATTACATCATTATACAAATGACTGCCAAATTTCAATTTTCTATCTACATCCTTGTTCGAGTTATTCGCCTTTTAATAACTTTACACTCAGACCAATGGACGGACAACGTAGCCTTTTATTATTATTTTTCTGACCCTTTGAGTCTTTCGAACCTCTCTTTCTCTCCTTATTTCCCAAACCGTCCTCAAGATCTCCATCCTTCTACCTAACTCCCGTAACCCATCGCCCAAATATTTTACACTAGCTGAAATTACTCGACGTTGCTCGGGTTTTTAAGTCAAAACAAAATATATTGAGTAAGATTTGAGAATAAAATCAAATAATGAAACCAGGTTAATTTTTATTGTAGTGCCTAATGGTATGCAATATTTCTTGTCTTCCCATATTTTGCCCATATTAATAAATTTTTCCCGCATCCTTTATCGACAAATTTGGGACTATTTTTTAAATCAAATAATCATAATAAACAGTCGATGGAATTACTTTTAAAATATAGTTATTTCACTCGAATTGATCTCGAGTGGAAGAAACTGTATGATAAAATAGGGTCATGTCTCTCAAAAACATTAAATTCTTGGACAGAAATTGCAAGCCCTATAGATGGTTCTAGTAATGCAACCGGTGGAAAGACGTTTGAAGATGTAACCAAATTCAGCTTAACCATAAATAAAAAATGTAGTTCAAATCGCTTTAAAACCCCTCTCATTTTGCTTACCTTTTTATAGCGGTTAAAATGGCACCTTCATTTTGCTTCTACGTTCTGTAGTTGTTGCGTTATAAATGCACAAACAAACAAATTTTTCAAAATATTTATGGTAGAGATAGAGATTCTCGGTTTGTTTATTAAAACGTCCAGCAAATACCTCAGATTTCCATACCGTTTCCATTTCATTAATATTCAATTTAGCTCATCATTATGATTTTTAATCTTTTTGAATAGTATTTCAGCTCTTTAGGTATTCTTTCTCGTAAATAACGCAACGAATGTTGGTTGCGGAAAAGAATTTCCCACCTCTTCCGCCTTTCTCTCCTTCTCGTATTAAAACCCTTTAAATGCACGCTTAAACACAAGGATTGGAATAACAATAAGATTTCGAGGTTTAACAATGTAATTGGTAGGCAAGGCAACATCCCGTTAACATGGCAAGATTTCCTCAAAATATGTGAATTGAACGTTCAACATGAGGGATTTCAAACTGTGAGCAAAAAAAAAAAAAAACAGAATAAGAAACCTTGTAATGTTTTCTTTTAAATGGTCTTTATCTAAAGGTCGTGGGTTATTTTTTTCTAATTTTAATCTCTAAATGAATAAAAGCCTGCACGTCAAAAAGTCGATTTTAACATTTTATCTTATGGGGAATGCAAATAATCCTCTGGAGTCAAACCTTGGACGTTTTTCGTAAATTTTCCTTCGTCACTGCATTTTTATATCGGAGTATATCATCTCTGCCGAATTTAAAGTTTATATCTAAATATTTGATTGAGTTATTCGCGTTTTAAGAGCGTGACATGGACCAGCCAACCAACCAACATAGCTTTTTATTATAAGAAGGTGAATATTTATTATGCTCATTTTCGAAGTAAACAAACATGATAACTCTCGACTTAATTATTTTGTAGCTCATTTTGAACAATTTTCGATGATGAAACTTGATATTAAAATTAAAAGGAATGACATCATTTTGGAATGTAAGGTTTTCATTTTCTATTTATTATCTTTGTATTTTGAACGTAATATAAGGAAATGTTATTTTGTTTTGTTAGGTTTTCATGTTTTATTATGAATTTTTTATCTAAATGTATGAATTGCTATTATCTTGTAACGTAAGATTTTCTACCGCGTATTTTGAACGCGATTACTAAAAGAAATATTATCACTTTAATTCTTCGTTTTTGTTTTGTTACGTATTTGGAACAAATAAAAGAAACGTTATCACTTTCTTAGGCTAGGTTTTTATTTTCTATTACGCATTTCGAACGTAATTAATTAAATAAATGCTACCACTTTTTAATGCGTGTTTCTTGTGGCTTGGAAATGTTTGTTGCAGAATCCAAGAAAACATTAATTCATCACGTACTCAACATTCCATTTCAATAGTTCATCAATTAAAAAAAACATTTCCTTGGAATGAATAAAAGAAGATCGATAATCGCATGCGAAAATACACTGAAGTTGTACTGCACAAGTGCTGAAAGCAGTGTATTCGCTTTGTAATGCTGGGTTTTCATGTACTTCTACGCGTTTTAAAGGTAATTAAAAGAATGTTTTTCACTTTATGATGCTAGGTTTTAATCTGCTGTTACGTTTTCTTTTATGTTTTGTTTAACTGCATTATTTATGATAAAAAAGGGAAATCTTTAGGTTGCCTCCTATTTTTACATTGGGTCTTATGGGAAAATAGGACTTGCACTTCGCGAATATGTCGCGTCAGTTTTCCGGAACTAATTATTCGCGAAGTTCAAAAAGGTATAGACAACAAAGAATAGATCGCATCTGCTATTATTTACTCCTATGGAAAGAGAGCAATCACTAAAAAAAGCGCCATATACATGCTGGAAGTTCTCTAGAAATATGTGTAAAAGAAATATTATTTTACCTTTTATTGTTGTAGACCTGCTCTTTGGCTCTACTTTTAAAATCTTTATTTCATTATGGTATGTTTTACAAATTTTATACACAAATTTTGGTTGAAACCGGTTCACCCATTCCTTTCAAATCCACAATTACTGAAAGAGTTTAATTTGTAATTGTGATACCCCTGTTTAGCCGATCCAGTCCAAGTATCCTATTATGGATTTGTGTATATGTGTGCATTATAAATATTAAATTTGGTTAAAGTTGATGCTGACAGCTCAACACAAATATGTGTAAAAAGAAACTTTAAGTATATTTATTATAGAAAATTTTTATTTAGTGCCCTTTTCTTGCACTAATTTTAAAAACGGCGGAGTTGTTATTTTTGTTAATAAGAACTTTATTTATAAATGCAAGAGTATAAATCTTTCTATGAAAGGAGAAAAGTTCTTTGAATGCTCAGCATGCTCTTTTATAATAGATAAACATTTTTATTTTCATGTCACTGTATTAATTGCCATCTGGTGATTTTATCCTATTGTTAAAAAACTGGAACTTCTGTTGGACCATCTCTATCAAAAAAATGTTAATTTAATAATCACTGGTAATTTTAATTGTAATATACTCATGGATACCTCTGCAAGTGTCCATTTAGGCAATGTTTTTCTCTCATATGGCATGAAATCTCATGAATCAAAACCAACACATATCACATCAAATTCTCAGACTCTTATTGACAATTTATTCTCCAACTATGTAATACTGTGGCTAATGTATTGATCATTGAATATCTGATCACTTTGCCCTTGAAGCTTCTTTCAATCTAAATGTCTCACTTCAATCTACTTCTACCAGTTATTATCACACGAGAGTCTTTTCTAAATATTATATTTCTAACCTGTCTTCTCTTCTAAAACACAAAGTTTGGTGTGACGTTTACAGTGCCAATACTTTCAACAAGAGTTTTCATTGTTTCTGCTCAAAATTCTTATACCTATTTAATTGTGAAATTGCCATAGTAAGAAAAAGAACTACGATAAAAAACAGAAAAGAAAGAGTTGGATTACAGACGACATTGTAAGGCTGTCCAAGGTTGTGAAACAACAGGTCTACTATAATAGACTATGTTAAACTATAGAATCACATTCAATTTTTATGAATACTAAAAAAATGCATCAATCTTTAATCAAAGCTGCAAAAAAATCTTAGAGTAATAATAGATTAGATAAAGCTCCAAATAAATCAAAAGAAGCTTGGCAGATAATTAATGATGAATTTGGCAAAAAGGCTCAATACATCTCCAAGGTCAACAATGCTGAAGGCAAGCCTATTACTGACCCATCTAGTATTTGCAATGTAATCATGAATTCTTGAATTTTCCCTGTTATCCCCATAGCCAAGTGACTCTTTTATTTGCTACTTATTAATGTCCAACAACTATTTAACCAACTCCATTTATTGATATCCTTGTGATGAGAAGGAATTACTGTTACTGTTTAATTTTCAAATGTGGCACCCCTGCCCAGTCAATCTGGTCCAAATATGCCATTTATGTGAAGATTCTATGTACCAAATTTGGTTGAAATCATGTCTGCCAATTCTTTCGTGATATATGTGTATGGACAAACATCATGAAGATAATAGTGCTTTTCAGTAATGACGAAAAGCACTAAAAACGAAGCAACTTTTTTATGTGCTTCAGATTTGTGCAGTAGCATATTTCATGTGGAGAAGAAGATTGTAGTGTAACAGCCATAATAAGTTATAAAGATGATATACAAATTGTATTTGCTATAGATAAAAATAATGGAAAAAAGGGTTGAAATGGAATGTAAGATGGCTTATCTCTCTTTATGGATTTATTTAATCTCTTCTAACAGTGGTGACACTTTCTTTTAATTTTTATATAAACCATACATATATCCAGGGCTCGACAAATTATGCCAAGTCCTACTTGCCAGATGAAAAATCGTATTCGCTACCCCAAAAAATGTGATTTTTTAATGTCATTAACTGTTCATATCTGGTCACCAACTAGTAATATCAACTCGCCACTGGTGATTGATGACCGTATTTGTCGAGCCCTGCTTATATCCATACTATGCATATCAACATGTCCAACATTATTAATTTTCGAGCAATCAGCAGAATAATCTTTATTAATTAAATATGAAAATGTTAGTGTAAAAAACAAGATTGGATTATTTAAAAATTAATATGGTCATATCTACAATGTAATACAAAATTTAGATTTTGGTTATTTTATGCAAATTGACGCTTTATACAAAATTTACAAAATTCTCATTAAATATTTGTTTTATATACACTTAATTTTCAGAAGCATTATATTTATCAGTATAGTTAAATATTTACAGTTTGAACATTTCATGTAGATGCAACAACATGTGAAGATAAAATATAAAATATTCAAATAACAATTTACATAGTATATGAAAGACAAAGATTAAAATCATTCTAATGAATTAAAATACTTTTTTGGTGCAACTAGCCATTTTTCATGTTAATTTGCTAGGTGAGAAGTTAAATTACAATGTATATTTTTAAAAAGTTGCATTTCCCATATTCACCATCTTCAACTAGTAAATATTGCAATATTTAATGAAAATGTTCATAGCAAATTGAAGTAAGCATTCAGGTAAATGTAAAACTAAAAGTATTATCTGTATTTTCATTATCTATTGGTTTCCATGCTACTTCAATACTGTAGGTAATAGTAAACTGTTAGTTTTTGGTTCAAGCATTTAACTGTTATGAGTACTTATATGTTAACATAAATGTTTAGCATTTAAGATATGTAGAATTTTACATCATTGCATAAATAAACATAGAGAGAATGCAATTCATAAGTTCAATTGTATCTGTGCAACAATTTTCTTAGATATTTATAAAATAATCTAGTAATAATTGATTATAACATTTCCATATTATTCTAATGTAAAATTATTATTTCTAATAAATAATACTCATTGAGTGATGATAATTTTTGCATTTTAACAATTTCTGAAAGAAAAGAAGTGCATGAAATTCTCAATCATAAGCTCGTGATGATTTTTTGATAATTCTTATAAAACATTTACAACAGAGGCATGACTTTTTAATTGTTGCCGTATTTACCAGAATCGAAGACGAGGTTTTTTTTCCAAATTTCAGCTTGCAAAAATTGTGGGCCGTCTTAAAATTCATGACCCAGGTTTCAATGCTTAGCATTGTCACCTGATGACCCGGTCTTGAGTTTTCTAAATAAAAATTGTGGTGTTGTAAAAGTTAATTTTGTCATGTTATTTTTTTAGATGGAATACCAGCAAGGTCAATACAGTCGAGTTCATTCAGTGAGAGATTAGGTCATGAAATCTTTCTTCTGTTTTGGCAGTCTGCTAAAAGGGGGATCTTAGATTTAGGGTCATCTTTGATTCATGTAGAGATGGTATTTTCAGTAAGATTTTATAGTTTTGGAATTAATCTTATTATGCTTGGAAATCAAGTAAGTGGCAATTTCATGCAGATTCCAACTGATTGTCATTTCCAATGCAATAACTCCCACACTTATGAAAATACAGCTAGGTAGACAAAATAGGTACATTCATATGTTCCCGATTCAGTCACATCCTTTGCAGTATTTTGTCAATATTGTCAATGTGGTTCCATTGGGTAAATCCGTAGTCCCAGTCCATTTTTCAATTCAATTGGTGCAGTGTATTTCACTATTCACTTCACAGTTGAATTCCTTGGTCCCGGACGCCTGAAATATTCAAAATGGTTAAATTAATCAGAAGTTTAACTTATATAAGATGTTAATTTTCTATGCTATATGACTATAAATCACAAGGAAATATATAAATTTACTTCTGATTCTCTCTCAGATAATTATTTTAAAATCAGTGTATGTTCATTTCATTATTGGAGAGATAGCTTAGGAAGCCAAGTTTAAGTTAGAAATGTTTTGCCGTGCATACCTCTGTACTTGATGTGTTGCTATTTAATACAATCTTAGGAGATGAAAACAGTGATTTCTGTGCATTCATTTCATTCTTGTTAGTTTTGGAACTTTTGCAGTCTTTTGTTTCTTTGTGTGGTGATGGTGTCCTTAAACTTGGTGCCAGAGGGACAGTTGCAAGAAGCCCTGATGGAAAAATAAAATTGGACGAGGAGAAGAGGTGGATATGTAAGGATTATTGGAGGTGTAAGGCAGAGGATGATTGGAGTATGGCATGAGGGTAAATTGAAAGGAAGAAGGGGAGTTGGATTTTAGTACGAGGTCACAAAACATTATTATATTTTAGGATTTAGGTAATCCATAGATTTGGGGCAAGGTTTAAGAGAGATAGTGGACAAGAGAAAGTAGATAAGAGTATATTAATGAAGATGTAAATTAAATTCTTTCTCTTTATCTTACAATGAGACCAATACATATAACCAATGAAGCACTCCTTTTCCTTTTAAACATCTATGAAATTTAAAAAGTAATCACACAGTTATTATGACTTAAAAAAGTCTGTTGTTTAGAATAATACTATTCATAGAGATTCCTTGATTAATATATTTTTTGTATTTGATAATTATTTAAAATTCTCTCAGCAGAATCATTGAATAATTTTTTAAGTTTCTTTATTTAAAACTATCCTCTAAATCTCATTATATTTATTCCATGTATAAAACTATTTCAAAACAATTTAGCAGCATAGTTAACTTTGTATATAATGAATTGGCTAGAAAAATATAAACTTTCTTTCTTAAGCCTATGGTAAGCTTCTGTATTTTTGTTTGAATTGAATATGAAAATTTGTACACCTGCATAACTAACAGTGGATAAGATTTGCAAAATTAAATTTCTGATTGTAACAAAAGTATTACTAAGTAGCATGCCAACATGTGTCATAGTTAAATGACGTAATTTGAAGCAATGTGAAAATTTCACATAACTTTTAGGTAGAAATTGATAATCTGCGATACTTTCTTTAGGAATAGATATGTATATAAAGAATGTTGAACTTGAGATTTAAATGTCCTTATGAAATGCAAAATTGTGGTAGATGCCTTCATTTCATATTATGAGGTTAAATTTTAGATGCTGAAAGTTCTTGGTACTGCCTAGTAAGTACAATTATGGCAACCTTATATAAATTTTCCTTACCTTGCAGAAAGAATTATTTTTTGGATTGCAAAATAAATTTTGGTATGTAATTAACAAATGGACTTGTAAAATAATTTTCGTTACCTCACATATAAAATATTTGGGCATATCTACCACCTACATAAATCAACTCATTTGTAGGGCCAGTGCTCACACAATAGTATGGGAAAGATTTTTAAAAATTAATAAAATTCTGCTGAGATAACTAATAATTTTAGCTTGAGTTTTGGAAAAGTGAATTATTTTGCCTTAAATATTTAAGAAATAAAATTGAATGTAATCCAATTGTCCTAACCCATTATTTTTAGCGAATTAATGCCTGTGAGCCATCCCCTATGTTTTGTTTCATTAATTTTTAATTTTTCATTAAGCATGTAAAAACCTACGTATAATTTTTTCACCCAAGCTTTTGAGAGCACTGGCCATACTATTGAGTTTTGAAATGGTTAAAAAGGAGTTTGTGGCCATTTGAAGACTCTGCTGCCTGGACAAGCCCGCCTCATCTCGTCCCCCCTGAGATCATCCCTCCCACTATGAAATAAGCCGCTCACCAACAGAACACTCCTTTGCCGAAGGATGATGCTCAGATCCTGCAAAATAGCAGTTGTAGGATGGTCATTATTAAAGTTAGTGGAGTATTTGTGAGGTGCAGTTTCTTTTTCTCTTGGTTTATGTTATGGCTTACAACTTATTCCTTTAAAGTACATTCCATACACATATATCTAAGCTTAAGATTTAAAATTCATTTTTCATCTATTCTTATTATGTTATTCTAAATGTTGTAATCATGAATAAAAAAGTCATGCAGTTGACACTTGGCATACATACTTTGAACAAAAGTCAATATATTTACCAGTGGAATTTAAATATTGCTATGAGATCTTGTTGCAACTATTAAGGATGATTTTATGACCTGATATGTTAACACTGAAGTTACACCCAAGGTTCTTTACAATGTCTGACTATCTGCAAATAATAATAAATAATATTGATGATGTTTATTGCTTATAACTATAAAGTAAATCAATAGATTGTGAGATATGTTTCGTGGTATCAGTTGGTAAAATCTTTCATTAATTCAGAATAAATTTTATAAAAAATATTTGTATTCCATTAGGAATAATCATGATAAATAATAAAGACTAAATGCATCAGCGTTAAGGTAAAAAAAAGGATTAGGCTTGCAAAACTAATATTTTTGCAAAGACAGACTTTTGGCTTTAAAGTACAATTTTATTTTTACTGAAGTAATGATCACAATGTTTGCTTTTTAAATCCAAAGTTCTTAGTCCCATCTGTTAAAGTAATTAATGCTGTGATGCTTGCTTGCTTATGTGGTCTTTAAAGGTAAATATAACAAACTTGGCATGCTAGGTAGAAAAGACATTTTCAGCATTAATTGATTTTTTCTATGGACATGAAATTTTCAGTCATAAGAATCACAAAAAATTCGTATGCAGATGTACACTTTGAAATTAACTTAGGGTCTGAAATGTCTAGAATTTCCCTTGATGTGTCAGTTTAATTTGAGCAAATGAAAATTAACCCAGAAATATATGATTTAATTTATGGTTTTTTCATGTTTACTTTACTGCAGAATCTTTTATAGATAAATTTAAGCAGGATATGCAAAAGTATTAGCTTAAATAAATGGCTTAACATTTGAAGATTTAGTCAATTCTACAATTTCTTACAGAAGCTGCTTCTGCATATAAAAATAATAGCATTGTTAACATGTATCTAAGATGTACAGAGATGCATATAATATTTTCACATTTTTTTAATAATAAAAATTTAGCAGCATGCCAGGATATTTAAATATAATGTAATATTACAATCAAAATTTTCCTAGAAATTTTAAGAATACATATAGGCTAAAATAAATCAAATACATTAGTAAAGAGTTACTATCTCAACTGTAACCTTTACTTTCTTCATAATTATATTTTACGAAATATAATTTGTTATCCATAGGTACTTTGTTACATACCAAATTTGCTGGCCTATAAGATGCACCAATATTTTAAACTAAAATATTCAGACAAATATTTCCTTCTTCATATTCCCCCTAAATGGGAGATTTTAATGTCTATCCTAAAATTAAAATACAGGGAAGGTCTTCTTCATTTAGACCAGTGTTTCTCAAACTGTGGGCTGTGGCCCCCTAGGGTGGCACAAAATTATTTTTGAAGCAAGGTGAAATGTCAAAAAATAAAGTTTTCACATATAATATTATGTTATTAGGGAATAACAATGTAATAAAAATTATAAATAGTTGCATTAAATGAAGAAATTGTCAATAAAGTTTCTTATTTTTTACTATTTTCATTTCACAGGGGACTGCATGATGTTCAAGGGGGCCACAACAATTGAAAGTTTGAGAACAACTGATATAGACAACTTTAAAAAATTCTAGCTTAATAATAGTGAATTTAACATGAATGTTGCAATGCTCATTGATCACAAATCTCAACAACTTTTTTCACCTTACACTAAATCCATGTTTGCTCCAAATGAATAGCAAAAAATGACTCAGACAGAGAAATCATTAACTTGTGATTTGTTGCTAAATCTTGGATATGGTCTGGAGCAATGAATACTTGAACTGATTCGTGGCATTCAGAGACAAGGTTATATCTAATCTAATATGGACACATGAATTGGCATTATGAGAAACTGAGAACCCATATGTCTTCCTTGAAGTTATTAGTAATTCTGAATAGGTGATTGTCTTTCACGAGAGAATTTGCATGGACTGTTTGTCTGTATGTAACAGGATTCATCTATCTTTCAGTGCTTCAAACAATTTCTGCTGTTTTTGGCTGGATTTCTTGAAGTTGTCTACATTATCATAAAAATTCTTTATATTATTTTTACGTCTAGTTGCATCTTCACGAAGAAAATTCATAATGGGGTCCCAATTAACATTAACATTTCAGAAAATAGTTCTGTCATAATTGTCACAATCTTTGCTGCGCCAAAATTATTTTTTCTATTACCAGGTATAATTTTTGTATTTAGATTAGTTTAGAAACAGATTCAACTGAAGTTTGTATTTTAGATTAATTAAGTGGAACTTGATGCATTAAAAGTACCATATTTGCCCAATTATGAGGTGATTGTCTTTTCTAAAATTTAAGCCAAAAAATTCATACTTCCCTTATAATCATGACTATTTTTGGGTATAAGAGCTACTTTTCTTATGGTTACCCAGCCAAGATCTATTTTTTCCACAAATTTAAAAAAGAAATGATACAAACAAGAAGAACTTCTAATAAATGTTAATTAAGCAAATAATCAAATTGATATTTTTAATGGAATACCATTGTAATTTGCACAAAATATTCATTTTTTGAACTTCCAACAGCTTCATGGTGCAAGCCTGCTCTAAGAGCACAGGAATGCCTGCGGTCAAACCACATTTGGCCCGTTTTTTTTTGTTTGGCACTTGCCTAAAGCCATCCCTGGAGGCTAGGAATCTATATTATGTATTAGTTTTTGCAACTTTAATTTTTTACCTATATATTTTTAAAAATATTTTTTAACAGAAATTCCATATACTTTTTGATTTTTAGATTTTGAACAAATTATTTATTAGTTTGCTTGAGATTGACCAAAAATGGCTCGGCAATTGATTTATTCCTCTTCTCCCTCTCATCCCCACTAAAATTCAATCTTCTTACGTTCTATAGTCTGTTCCACCATTAGAAGACAGTATTATGCTTATGATGCACATAGCTGCAAAATTTCTCCTGTATTATTCTCTTGTCTTTGTCCTGTATTAAACATTTTAAGAAATAAAACTAATAAGTTGATGTAGACTACTGGAAGCCAATAAATAAATTTGTTAATCTTATAGCATAATTATATTGGGTAAAAAATTAAGCATAGTATAAAAAATTTTTGGAAAAATTTACAGTTAAAAAGAATGATAGTATTAGTATCAATACCCCAAATGTTTCTTCTTTCGAGTGGCTTCTGAAATAAGAGGTCACCCTATAATCAGACAAATATGGTAATTTGAGTAAAAACTGATGTTTGAAGTATTAGAATTATAAAATTTAAAAAATGTATCCCCAATTTCAGATCCTTTAATGCTACAAATTGTGATAGTTCTATGATCTTTTTAATATATATATATATAATATATATATATATATATATATATATATATATATATATATATATATATATATATAATATTTTATATTAAGTATGTTCATTCATAGTTACTCTACCTATTGGTATACTTTTGGCTTACCCAGCCCAGTCTGTACCATGCAAGGCCTTTCTCACATCCATCCCCTTCTTTTAATCCATCTAATATTCCTTTCCTCTTCCTATCTCTCTGCCCCTTTCCTAGCATTCTTCCTGCTATGACTTCCTTCAGTAGACTGTTGCCTTTCTAAATTTGGCCCATCCATCTCTTCCATCTTTCTCTTATTACTCTAATTTAACTTCTCTCTCCCTCTACTATATTTAAAACTTCATTTTTTTTCCTCTGTCCAATTAATTTTCTCCAGTTTACACCAAACCCACATCTCAAATTTCTATAATCTGCTCACATCTTCCTTTCTCATTGTCCAACTTGTCCGTAATTGTTAAAAAGGCATTCACATTCACATGTGACATAATATCTACTTAGAAAATTATTTTAATAAAAATACTATCTCCTCTCTAGCGACTTGGCAGTTTACTGCCACTTAGTATTGGGTTAAATGACAAATCACAGTGTCAAATACCTTTTTAAAATATGTAGTTAGTTAGATACAGCATATAAAACCCAGGTAGAGTAAGTCTCACAGCTATGGCTTATGGTCATATAGAGCTGTAAATAGCACAAATATCATTGATAACAAAATAAATTTGGTAGCTAAAAGGTTAAAGTCTTTGACTCACCTTTACATGATCCAAATTCCAGATAATATAAAGTTTTGCACCAATTACCTGAGCTATTACCTGAGCTTTTATTTATTTATTTAGAACAATCCTAGAAAGCCCCAAAAAATTCAAAATGTTTATTTTCATCAGTAATGCTTGCAAATACTGGATTAGAGATCTACAATTTAAAATTGCAAAATGTGTGGTATGATTTTGAACATTTAAATATTTACTAAATTAAAATAAAAAATTCTTGGCTATTAAAAAGGCTAATACATAATGATATGAACTCCTTGAATGCAGACTGAATGAAAGCACAGAACAATGAAATATGAAACTTAACAATTAATGGTATGTAAACACTTTGCCCAGTGGGAGCAACTCTCTACTGAACTGAAGAAAATAATATTGTCAGTAATGCATGGTGTTGCAACATTTTATCTCATTATACAGGTACAAAATATGTTAATAGCACTTGTGAGACTATTTCATTCTTGTTAGGAAATAATTTGGTTGTGACAAAATGGCATCTTGAAAGACTAACATTAGGCTTTAAGGTATAATGATAAAATGTGTCTGATATGCCTAACAGAAACTTACTTGAATAGTTTTTCTTTTCGATGTTCATATACTAGTTGTTCTTTTTTCCTAAAGATGTCAAAATTCATTCAGTCTATTATATATTATAGAATGAGCTCTTAAGAATCTACATACCGATATTTGATAGTTTTGTAGTTTTTAACTTCAGTTTATCACTTCTCATTAGAGAATTATCGAGTTCATCTTATGGTTGTAAATAAATTCATCAATAGGTACTGAAGCATAAAATTGAAAAATCAAGTACTTATCCTAGCATAGTAGTTTCTAAATAGAATTTACTTTCATACGATATGGGAAAACCATGTATTTGCCCACCCTTCTTTTAGTGTGAAAATATCATGCAAAACAGAGGAGCAATTACATGAGTAAATTGGTTATTTCCACAATTCAATATGAAGTATAATATATGTGAATACTTTGATAGCATTGATATTTTATTACGTAAAATAAGATCATACCTGATAGTCCAAAACTATGATGTGAGTACTGGTGCTAGGTCTGATGCACTGAATGTGACAAAAAAGGCCCTAGCGATTATACACATTCAATGATTGTGCTTAGCCTGCTAGACTAAACTGAAGTAGAAGATTGGGGAAGAGGTACTGAGTATGGTAGTGATGCTAATCCAGTTTTCATCAAAGAAACAGACAAATGAATCTCACAGACCAGCTCCACCATGTTAATATAAACTACATAAATATAATCACAGTTCTAGGTTTTATAAACCAAAAACTGTTAAGCAAGTGTAAGTGAATTGCTATGTTTTTAGGTCAATGTTCAAGCATTATCGTAAAAATTATTGAAGAATAATATTATGTAATTTGCTTCTTAATGTTTATAAATCCAGAAAAAATTGTCTATTTAATGAAATTGGATAATTTACATTGGATGCATTGAGTAGGGCTAGAAATGGGACACAGACCCTTTAAGATTTTTTCACAGACTTAAACACTCATGGTTAGTAAAATAACATGGCTAATTTGTTTTTTTAAGAAAAAGGCAAGAACATTTTAAATGCATTTTTTGTAATGCATTGTATATATAGAGAATTGCTATTTTTCCATTTTATCCGAATACAAAAATGTTTCAATTTCCTCTATTCTGAAGAGTAAATAATGAATATGAATATGAAAATTACTAACCATTGCAAATCTAAGGGTGCTCTGACACTATTATAACATTGTAATTAGGTACTATTATACATGCACACATGCACGCACGCACGCACGCACGCACATATATATATACATACCATAAATATTTGAAGAATTTGTTTGTGTACTTATAACACAACAACTACAGAACGTAGAAGCAATATGAATGTGACATTTTAACCGCAATAAAAAGTTAAGCAAAATGGGAGGGTTTTAAAGCGATTTGAACTACATTTTCCATTTTTTTTTAAGTTTTTCTCTTTTAATTTTTCCCATTTAAATAACACAGGAATGAGCATATTGTTGGATTAACAATCTACTTGACAACCGTTATAAATAATACCTAGTATCAACTAAAATAAATAATATATACCTAATATAAACTACAGTAGGGAAGAATGAAACACTAAGGTTATTCAAAGAAGGGCAATCACCAAAAAACTATAAATCTGGCTAATTATTTCAACAGGTAAGTGGAAGACAGTTTTAATGTGCAATTTTAAGTGCTTTTGTTCTCTAAAAACGTTTTATGTATTTTGTGTTTTCTCTATACTTTTATATTTTTACCTAGGTTTTCCCCACAAATTAAATCTGTCTTCACTTATATCTTTCTATGTTTTGTATATTTTATATACTCTTCATTGTGATACTTTTATTTTTAATGTTTGTGATATTGACGAAGGGTTAAATGTAAGAATGTACCTTATGGTCCAAATTTCACCTGAATAGACAGCGAAATATGTTTTTCATTAACATTGAAAATGAATGAAGTGAAATATATCTCAGAAGGTAAAATAAGAAAACTTCTATAACAATTCTTTAATTTAGACCAACATTTATAATTGTTTACTCATCCTCCCTTGAACATCTATATGTACATTTTGCTTTCCTTTCAACTAAACATTTGTGTGCATCAATTAAGCCAATTATACTTATTAGATTTTAATACTTACAAATTAAACCCACACAATCAGCCTTTGCATGGGATAACGTATGGGTAAGCTAAATTTGAATATACCTTTAAATGTATTTCCACCGGTTGCATCCCTAGAGCTTGCAATTCCTGCCCCAGTTTTTAATGATTTTGAGATTCATGACCACATAATATCATGCATTTTCTTCCACTTGAACTTAATTTGAGTGATATAACTATATTTTAAAAGTCATTCCATTGATTATTTATTACGATTATTTCATAATAATATACAATCGCCAAATTTATCGATAAAGAATGCAGGAAATACAAGAAATACTGCATACCATTAAGCACTACAATAAAAATTATCCTGGTTTCATTACTTGGTTTTATTCATATATTCCTCAATATTATTTGTTTTGATTTAAAAACCTGAGCAATGCCAGGTAAATATCAGCTAATATATATATATATATATATATATATATATATATATATATATATATATATATATATATATATGTATGTATATATACACACACACGTGGTACCACCACCCGTGATAATGGACTGCTTGCATTACAACAATGAAGCCCTCCGCCAACAATCTGACCAAACCTCTTAACTTCCTCTCCCCTTCAACCCCACCAACTGCTACTCCTCCAAAATTTCTGGGAAAACAAGAAGGCCTCCCTGATTCCACCATTTTCCTGATGACCCCCAATACACCGCAGACCCCAACCTTTTACCTTCTCCCAAAAATCCACAAACCCAGCATCCCCGGCCATCCCATTGTTGCCAGCTTTAACTCTCCCACGGAATGCATCTCTGCTTTTGTTGACTCCCACCTACAACCTCTCATCCATCACATCCCATCTTTTATCAAAGACACTAACCACTTTCTACAATGCCTCAAATTACTCCTTTCCCCTCTCCCACCTAACACAATCATGTCCACTATAGACATCTGCTGTCCACCATGAGAAAATCACTGGACTCAAGACCATCTGACACAAGACCCTCCTCCCATTTCCTAATGGAGCTGGCTGAAATGATGCTCCATAAAAACAACTTCTCTTTCAGAGGGCACCACTACACTTACAAATAAAAGGTATCGTGATGGGCACTTGCATGGCACCCTCCTATGCCAATATCTTCTTAGGTGAATGGGGAGAACGCTTCATTGACATATACCCCAGACCACTCCTATGGCTGAGGTATATTGACAATATTTTTCTTCTCTGGATGCATGGAACTGACTCCTTACATTCCTTTTTACAATGCCTCTCTTCCCATCCCATGCTTTCCTTCACCCACCATTCCTCTGCCTCCAACATCACCTTCCTGGATGTTGATCTCTCCATTCAGGAAAACAAAATCCACACCAGTGTGCACCTCAAGCCCTCCAACTGCCTTCAATATCTCCAATTCGACAGCTGCCACCCCCTCCACACCAAAACCTCAATTCCTTATACCCTAGCCTGCCAAGGGCAGAGAATCTGCTCAGACAGAGACTCGCTGTCCGAATACTGCTCCACCCTCAAACATGCATTCCTAATAATTTTGTGAATACATACATACACATATGTATTCACAAAATTATTAATACTGAATTTCTTTTCTCTATTTCATTCTTTCTAACTATTAGAATAGTTCATAAATTTAATTGGCCATGAAAAATGCTTTAGTCATGCCTTAAAAATTTTGCCTTTTTTCTAATTTTCTTCTATTTAACCACCAACCATTCACTTGTAAATATAAAAATCTACCATGAAAAAACTTGCTGATGTTGCATTGAAACAAAAACTGGTTCTTGCCAAAATAAATCGTTTTTTTTATTTCTCTGATTATCATGTTGCTTCTTTTTAGAGTACAATTTCAAAAGGTCGTGGTTAACAACATTAACTCAATAGTTAACATTTAAAGCTAATAAATGCTACTTTTAAAATATAGAATAGCCTTTATAACTATTTGACAAGCTGTACAAAAGTGAAACATAGATGTGATTCCAAAATATATTACTTTTATTTGGAAATAGATTATTTTTCAGAGACAATTAAATTATAATTTAATAATATATGCAAATATATGTTTGCTGTATAATAGAATGCATTGCTTTTTAATATAAATGCTTGAGCAATAAATATTAAATTTTTTTCAGAATCATATTATTTGCAAAAGAAAAAATTCCATGTAGTAGTATTAAGTTATATTTGTAACAGATATACTTAATGAAGGAAATATTGTATTTGGACTTACCAGCTCCTCGATATTTGCTAAGCTGCCGATAGACCTGCTTCATTCTTTCCATATTGACTCTGCTAGCACCCGCATGATTAACCATGGGAACTGAATAATCCTTCCCTATAATACATTTTGAGGCTCGTTGAACTGATTCTGGTGCCATCCATGGCTCATGTATGTATTTGGTAGGGAAGTTCTTCAGAACAGGCACATACTTCCTTTAAAATCACAAAGTAAAAGTGTTATTTGAAAAAATGCTCAAAATTATGCATACAATCTCACACAATTATTTTTAGCAAGGAAAATAGTTAAATGTTGACATCTACAAGATGATGCCAATAATGTATAAAAAGAAATATTTATGGAACTTTCAAAGAAATACAAAAAAATTTCAATGACAACTTCTCTTAATTATGAGACAAAAAATTTCGAAATTCATAAATTATGCTACAAATAAACCTCGGTTATTTTTATCTAGTGCTTTTGCATTTTTGCATGGCAGGCCACATTTTTGGATGTGAGTCCTTTGACAGGCCATATTAGAAGTCCTGATTACTTGGTGGGCTGTATGTGACAACTTACTCAAGAGATCAGATATGATTAAAAAATTAAAATCACGGCTAAACCATTTTTTAGAGTAAAATGTTTTATGATTGCAATTTTAAGTAAAACATACGAAATTTTATGTATTAAATATCACAGATTACAGCCTCATCAATACATCATGGGCTGCATAAAATTGTCTTGTAGGTTTCAGTTGAAGCCAAGGTTGTATCGCAGGCATCTCATTTGATTAAATTATTTTCTCCATCATTTGACAATTTATTTTCCTTTGCAGTTTAGATCTTAGTTCTTAAAAGTCATCTAAATGGAAAATATATCTTATCCTACACTTTGGAAGTTTCATGGTCCTGGGGAACCAGTGTTTTGGAAAGGGATATTTGCTTACTGACCATCGTAAAACATGTGGTAACGAGAGCAGATTTGTTCCTTTGAAAGAGGGATACTGTCACCCAGTTGGGGCTTCCTTGCGAATAGAAGACATTCAGAAATAAAATAAACCAGATAAGAGCCTAAACATTGGATGTGAGGGAAATTACCATTTTTTCCCATGTAGTTTCTTGACAAATAAGGTAGGGGGAAGGAAGAACGGAAGAAGAGTTTGTCCCAGAATTTTTCAGGGCAGTTCTTGGGGAATCTTATGCATATTATGCACCTGAAACATTTTCATAGCAAACTGAAGAATGTACAAGACGATGATGCACCATGTGTGGAGACAATGGAGGATGAAGAACAGTGAAAGTATGATGTGCCTTTTGCAATGCTGAATTATGTTAGGACCGTGTTTCTGGATTTATTATACGAAAGTCAACTTGCATCTTTATCAAGCAGAATACCAAAACCTTCGAACCTTACCAATATTTATAACTTACAGATATATTTTTCCTGAAAAATACTATTTATTTCATATCTCTGCCATGAATTTAGGACAAGTTATAAAGAAATAACAATAGTAACACATATCATGGAATTTAAATGCTGAAAAAAATCAAAAAGGTATTTATGCAGTTTAAAGGATAAATAATTTTTTCAGGAAAATGATTTTGCACTGAGCAACCTACTAAGAGTAAAGGTCACATTTTTCTCCCACTCGTGGCAATATTTGTTAGACTTAACCTGTTTTTATGTATAATTTATGACTGCTCTATCAGAAAAAAATCACTTTTGGCAAACTTCCAGATAAAATGCTTTGCTCATCTGCTGATAAATAAAGTACATACTTACATTTTTTAGATAACCATGTCTTTTACACGTTTATTATATGGATGAAGAAAAAATGCTCATACGTACATTAGTTAGGTAGGAATGAATATCTTTGTAAAAGGTTCAACTTCTTCCATGCAAATTACAAACTTTGAGAATAATAAGCAGTTGTAACCTGATGTAATCTCCATTGGGGTCAGCTTTGCGCCCAAATCGCACTGGACAGTAGCAATGGAAAAACTGCTGGAAGAAGGATGAACAGGAAAGCCACATCCACATGCCTGCATTGACTGACCAATCAGCATCAAGTAGTAACTCTTCAAAAACCTAAAATTGTGAAATGAGAGCAACATAATTTAAATTAATGATTTTCATACCATTACCCGTACTACTTTTACTATTGTATTTATCCGAACCCCCTTTCAGCAGACTGTCAAAACAAAAAAAAGTAATGGCCTAATTTCTCACTGGCTGTATTTGGTGTATATTTCGAACTCACGTATTCAGTATAGGTATACTAAGTTCATTCGTTAATTGAAATGGTTTGTTACAATTTTTTTCTGATATAAAAAAGAATTTTAAAAATGTATTTTTTAAATTAAGACTATTAATTGAATTCCGGATTGTTTGCAATGAAAAATACAATTATTTTATCTTACATTTGATTTGTTTAAAAAACATCAATTAAACGCGTAACCGTACTTCCTACAGTTCTATGACAACTCGTCGCAGTCATTTCGATGTGCATCAATTAGTCGTGCTTAGTTTGTCGCGCATCAGTTCATCTCTCGACAAATTCATCATGGTGTCTCACCTTTCAATTTGTCTCGCGATGAATGTCTTTTGACTAATGTCTTGCAACGAATTTGTCTCGCAACGAAATTGTCATGCGATGAATTTGTCTGGCAATGAATTGACACGCGATGAGTTTGTCGAACGATGTATTGAGGCGCGACGTGTCACCATACAAAAGAAGCAATTTCAACAAATTTTATGCGCTATTTAAACTTATTTATACTGGTAATAGTACTAGATAATATCACCTATATGAATTTGAAGAATATTTCATCAGTTACATTTGTTTCGGGTTGTCTCAAGTAAGGTTGGGGATCCTCATACAACAATTAAAGGAGAATAATTGAATTTGTCCATTTTTATGAAAGAAATCATATTACGTTGAGTAAAATACTATTAGCATCATATTTTACTAGGGATAAAAGAAATAATAGCCTTGCGTATCTGAGTTATTTTTACCTTTCCTTTGAGAACTACAAACTGTTACCTATGTTCATAGTTCTAAAAGGAAAACTAAAATATTAAATTATATACTGTAAAAGAATATGACTCAGATACTATAAGTATATACCCATTACCGCTTATCTGAGAGATACTGCTCTCAAAAGTAAAAAGGTTTCCTAATACATATTTATTGCCAAGTCACGGCATATGTAGTAAACAGCATGGGACATTTGAATAAAAGTCGGACATGGCAAGATTATGAAATTCTTGAATTTATAAAAATTAAGCTCTTACAGTCGAAGTGAATACGATTTCGAAGAATTGTGTAGTAATTTTCTTACTACTAAAAGCAACTCTACTCCTTCTAATATCAGAAATAATGATAGTGAAAGCGAACAGCCAATCGAAAGAAAATGGTAAACTAAACTTAACAATAATGATTTTAATTGGAAGTCAAAATTATTTTTACAATTTTTATTTAATCATTTCTTATGTGTACAATAAATAATCTTAAATGATCAATTTTTACTTATTAATCACAACTAAACAAAATGTTTATAAAAAACTCAGTCCTTAAAGAGGTTACGTAAAATAACGTGTTGGAGAGATTCGCGGATATACGAGACCTTGCTCGCAAATACTGGTTAATGGGAGATAAAACCAAATCGCGGATACGTGAATTTGCGCATACTCAGATCATGGATAACGGGGGAGTAGTGTACTGTCAACATCTTTAATAAATAATTTTATTTAAATTCATACTTTATTATGCTTTTTATATGCATAGTATATTATCATATATTAAAATCATAATAAAATACACCGGAATATGGTTTGTTCCTTTGCCTATTATTCATCAAAGAGTGTGTCTGTGTTCACAAAAGTGGATCAATCAGTCTACAAACTAGGAATAACAGTAAACTTATGAGTCATTGTGTTAGATTCTCAACTGAGACCTATTTCGCTGTAGTTTGTTGATATTCCAGTAACTGTAAGTATAAACAGTAGTTCTATTTTACCATTTTCCTTCCGCTATTTCACACGCAATTTAAAACTAATCTTATTTTAGATATAACCAATTTTGGATAAGAACGCCTTAATAAAATATTAGCAATATATCTGATATTTATGGGATAAATGCCAGGACACCTCGCATGCAAGAGATTAATTGCATAGATGTAATTAGCACAAAATCTACTAGATTACAGTACTGTCATTTTACCATACTAGTAGTTTTGTTACTTCCCTGTAGGTGACACACATATATTGCCTGATGCCATGCCAGTTGCATACAACTTTTTTTTATCCTAACCACACACCCAACACCAATGATCAGGATATGCCACTGATAAGTATAGGTATTTTAATATAAAAGAAGCCTTTGAAAGAGACAAGTTTTAGTGTAGCTAGATTTAGCATTTATTTCTATTTGGCACAAACCTTCATGCCTTCTTCCCATGATATCCAAAGATCTCCTCTTGTCAGGAAGCATGCCACAGCATGACGAGCTAAATGATGAATCCACCCCTCTTCCCTAAGTTGTGTCATAATGGCATCAATCCATGGAAATCCAGTCTGGCCCTATTTAAAGTAGGTGGTTTGATCTTTCTCTTTCATTTTTCAGCCACATAATTCATCCAAAACATTATTTCATTAAAGGTTTAAAATAGATTATTATCAATAAAACATCCAGTGGCATATGGTGGGTATTGAATGAGGGCATGCTGAACATAATCACAGAGGCAAAAGAGCAGTAATTTTAATTTGCACAGTTAGTGAACCCAATATGTTTTTAAATAAATACAAGCATAGAGCATGTGTGAAATGGTCTGCTTGCCTTCACCAGCTATCTTCCAGTGCATGTACTGCACTAATGTACTATGGAAGATAGCAGTAGATATGAGGTAAATGTTCAACTCAACTGCAATGCATAGCAACCAACATTATTTTGGTTAAAATCATTTAATCATTATTTCATAATAGTGTTTATTGGATGTACAGTGCTCACCTAGCATACCCTGAATATATGCCCCTGAAAACAACTTGACTTATATAAGATTTCTTGGAAAAATCTTGAAATATTAAACCAACTTACATTTGCCCATTTGGCTAAGGCCTCCTGGTTTTTGTCCCATGGAATTTGAACACAAATAGGATTCCCAGCCATTTTGTCAAAATTGGGATTTTGTGTTGCTGCACAATAAAAAAATTCCCTCCAAAGTATTTGGCCATGAAGAGAAAGAGGAGGTGGAGCCTTTTTGATCTGTAAATGAAGTTTTTACAATACATTTAACATTCAAGTAATATAAGCTCTAAGAAATTCAGTTTAGATGTGATTGAAAATCAGTGAATTTCTTCATTTATATAATTCATTCTCCAATCCTTCATTATATTAATTTGGCAAAGATAAGATCTTTTATTGTGTGAATTGGTATAAAAAGTATATTGAATTCTTATGGAAATATTAGAAAAGCCTAATTTTCAACTAGAATATTAACCAGTGTTTGCAAGAAAAATAGTAAAAACAATAATTTAGAATATTTATTGAGGCTATAAGTGATCAAAATTACTTATTTATGTATTGTTTCAAGAAGAATTTTCATATTTGTCCATGAATGACTGCTCTATTAAATTAGAATAATGATATGAGTTTTAAGCTAGGTCAAGCTGAAATATACTATTGAGAAACATGATTTCTCTACATGGGTTAACTATTCATTCATTTCCTCATAGAACAAGATTTTTCAAAGAATGAGAAGTTGACATCATTAATATTTTGGATTTCTTTTCTCTTTCCTTAGACACTTTACATTTCAAAGCTTCATTGTATATTAATCGTTATTGAAATAGAGGTTAACTATTTTCTTTTTAGATATTTGTGACTTTTATTGTGTTGTCTGATTTATTGATAAATATGCAATTCTGAGATGGCATTCACCTTTTGATAAAGATCTGTAAGTTGGTAATAAAACAGTCTTGTGGAAAGGCATCCAAATCGGAGGTAAGGGGAAAGACCAGTCTGGCTTGCTAAAAGGGACTGTGGCGTCATTTTTGGCCGTCCAAACGATGCCACCCATGCTTTTCGTTCCAAGTGGCGCTCTAACCGTGCAAGTGCTTCAGATTCACCCCCTTGCCATACAGGTGGGAGCAGTCCTTCGGTGTCAAATCCTGAAAATATATTATGGGTGGCAATAGAAAGCATGAATTAATATTAAATTAATACCATAATGACTTTTTCTAAATGCTTTTAACATCTGCTCTGAAGTTGAGTAAAAATTAATATTATCATTGTTCAGACATAATAAAAACAAAAAAGAAATATAATATAAGAACAATAAGATGAGTTCAAAGTCTGCAAAGTAGTTAAGACATGATGGGAAAGGAATTAAGAATAATAATAATAATGTCATTAGAAAAATAGCAAGAATGAATCTCTTAATTTGCCTAGTAAATAATTAAATTTTAGAACTTGTTACATCCATTTGAGTCATCCTACCTGGAAGATAAAAGTCACAAGAAAATAAGACCAAGCAGTTATGATTCAAAAGACAATGGATGATTGTGGAATTTGTGGAAAAGTGGGACTTGGACAAAAGTCTGGTCACCAGATACCATAAATCAATTTATTATATTCTATACAAATTAAATAAATTTAAAAAGAACTATTTGAGTTAAATTATTACTGCATATATATCTTTAAATATGCATTTGATACTTTGATTGTAATTGGTTAGTGGCATTTATCGTTTATAATTTAACCAATTTTAAAATGGTCATTCACCTAATTCTTCTAATGTAGGCACACCATACTTGTCATCATGGTCATCACACAGGGGTGTGTAGGCAGATCCAACAAATGGTGCAGTAATGGGTGGTGCTGCACATTCTGGAGGTTCCATAGAGGCCACAACCATTTGAAACTGGTGATAGGTTAGGGGTGGCTTGCCAGCATTTTTAGATATGATGCTATAAAGGTAGAAAAAATAAAATTTTAAATAAATTCATCTAGACTAGTTAAAAAATGAATTCTTATTTTTTTTAAGAATTCTTTATGTGAATCAATTATCAAATACATATTCAATATTATGCCATATTTAAAATTAACTTTCACTATTTTCAGTAGTTTTAGTATTAAAAAACATATCTACTAAAATTAAATTCATAAGAGGGAAATTATTGTTTTAAATCATGTTTGGTTAAACAGAGATAATTTAGGATTTAATGGCAAAATATGACTGAAACATTACTTTGAGTTCACTGCTTTATTAGAAGTTTAATTTACTGGATTATCAAAATTGTGTTTGGAATACTCCTCAGAATTGTACACATTTACATGAGAAATATGTTATCGCACTAACTTTTCCAGTTTGTAGAGAGTATGGGAAACCCTGGAACAGACTTCTATGCCTATTTCTTTACACATGGCAGTGATGTTCTGGTCTCGAACTCTGCCAAAAGGCTCTGGATCCTCTTCAAATGTTAAGCAGGTTGTTCCCCATTCCTGTTAAGATATTATGCCATATTCAAAACTCAGCAACTTGAAATTCCAGTTCAGATGAAATTAATACTAGATGCAAATTTTTCTGTCTTACTTTGAAAAGCTTAGGAAGAGCATCTGCTGGTTGACCTCGTATTACAAACAATCTGGAGTTCAGCTTTCGGAGACTACGGTCAAGATCCTCCAGACATTGTAACAAGAATCTGCAATTTCAAATTATTTTTTAAAATCATGCTTAAATCTTCAAATTTCAATATATATATATATGTGTGTGTGTGTGTGTGTGTGTATGTATATATATATATATATATATATGTATATAATATGTAAAAATCTGATGTGGCCACCACATGACTTGCTCTATACCTGTAATATTTCAAAAAATTCGAAATAGGTTAAATGATAATGACTATTTTAAGGAACCGAGAAAAATTTAGACTTGACAAAGAACAGAAATTGACTCGTACCATGGCCTTCTGATAGGATATAGCCAGGAATCTCAAACAATTAAGAAAAAAATCTGATGTGGCCAACACATGACTTTCTCCATATCTGTAATACTTCTAAAAATTCTAAATACGTTACATAATAAATATTTTAAGAAACTGCGAAAAAATTTTAGACTTGACAAAGAACAGAAATAAACGCAAATCATAGACTTCTGATATTGGATATAGCCACAAAGCTCCAACAATTAAGAAAATAAAAAGGAGCGTTACTAAGGCGTAACTAAGCGTCAATTGTTAACAATAGTCGTCGGTAGGTGGCATGGTGGTGGCAGCTAAAAATATACGATTTCTCTTAAACAATGCATTATATGGAAAGATATTTCAAAGAAAGGTTGTAGAAAATTAAATTTCCTACAATCTTTATTCCAATACATTTTTACATTTATCAAATATTAAAGCAAATATTTCAAAATAACGAATAAGTGACAAGAGTAAACACCCACTTCCGGTTGACCGAATTTTACTAAAAACTAATCAGTTCTTGCGACTGTCATAAAAATGATAAATATAAAATTTCTCGTTGACCTGATAAATAGTTTTTGAGTTAGAGAACACAGAAAAAACTCGCATACACACACAGACACCATCGAGAAAATGATCAAAACGTATTCAGGCGACCTCAAAACGTGTATTTCCGTTGAAATCTCGAAATCGATTTTTTTTCGTGAAAACAATACTTTCCCCTATACTACGTATGGAGAAAGAAAAATCTGATGTGGCCACCACATGACTTTCTCCATACCTGTAATATTTCTAAAAATTCCTAATAGGTCAATAATAATTAATAATTATTTTAAGGAACTGCGAGAAAAATTTAGACTTGACAAAGAACAGAAACAAACTCAAACTGTAGCCTTATGCTATTGGATATAGCCCCGAAGCTCCAACAATTAAGAAAATAAAAAGGAGCGTAATGTGTTTACAATAGTCGCCGGTACGTGGTGTAATGGCGGCAGATAAAAAAATGTAGTTTTAAAAATTTTCTTCAACAATGTATTATATGGGAAATTGTTTCAAACAAAGGCTGTAGAAAATTAAATTACCTACAACTTTTATTCTATCACGCTTTTACATTTATCGTATATTAAAGGAAATATTTAAAAAAATTGGATGTGACAAGAGTAAACACCCACTTCCGGTTGAACAATTTTTATCATAAACTAATCAGAACGTCTTCCGTTAACAAAAATGTCAAATATAAAATTTCACGCTGATCTGATTAATAGTTTTTGAGTAAGAGCACCCAGAAAATTGCGGTCACAGACACACATATTCACAGACATCATTGAGAAAACAGTCAAAACGTGTTCAGGGGGCCTTAAAACATGTATTTACATTGAAATTTTTTCCATGAAAACAATACTTTCTTTACTTCGTATATGGACAAAGTAAAAAGAATTTATAATTCATATATGGTTAGGCTGTCTCAATAATCGGACAACTTTGTTTTTTGAAAACCTGGTACTCGCGGGCCTGCCTTGCGCTATAAGGAATCCGCTTAAAACGGGGTCACGCAATGCGAGGTATGCCTGTACATATATCTATACTAATAAAGCAGAAAGTTTGCTTGTCTGTCCGCTAAAGTCTAGTGCACTTCTGCTTTACCTATAAGGTTGAAATTTTGAATGTGGGTAGTACCATTCCAAAATTCATAAAAGGAATAAATCCAAAGACCATATATTTATTAATTTAAGTAGGCATGACAAAAAATTTAATCTTAGAAAATTGCGTTAGTTCAGTTTTTTCAACACATGATGGCGATAATGAAATTTTGTGTAGAAATTTAGAAAGATGAAGTGTATCGTTGTTTATTCTTTATGGACGAATAACTATTTTATCTATAAAGAAGAATGGTTTTATTTTTAAATTTTTAAAATCATTTGGCAATTTAATTTATTTAAATTTTGGATCATTCCACGGAAAATAGATCTTTCAAAAAAAGGCAAATTAATCCAACGCGAGGAGCTGGAACGGCTCATACGATGGTTTGTTTCCAGCACGGGTTAAAAATAATAATGTGGCGAAATTTAGAGCGTCAGGGGGAAGGATGGAGGCCCTCTCGAAACGAACGTGCGATCTTCCTCGTCAATTAAATACGGAAACCCATGGCGGGCACAGGCATTTCCATGCTCTCTCTCCTGTGGGTCGCCCTCCCATCTCCTCCCCCCCTTCGTCCTCCTTCCGGGGGTCATAGGAGGAAGACTGTGCCCCCCTCCTCCCAAATCGATTCGAGAGAGCGACGCACGTGCCGGGGAAAGCCTTCTCCCACCCCCACCCACCCCGCTCCGGGTTCCGCCCGGTCACGTTGTCGGTTGTTCGTCGTAAGAATGAACTACGCCCCTGTGATGCGCTTTTTGCCGACCGAGTTCTCTCACCTATTCGTAGAATTGGCCCGAATAAAGATGGAGAGGATGGGAAGGCCCCTTCTCGCCCCGCCGCTAAGCTACCTGCTGGCAACGATGCGAATTTAGCTATTTAAGTTTGGTAACGGGCTAAGGTAAATGATAATCGATTCCGAGGTTCCGTAACCACTCTTTAGTGCAGTAATGGATATAAAGTGAAAAAGGAGGATTTTCAGTCAAATGAATATACGGCAATAGATCAATAAAAAAATCCGAGAATTATATTTTTTGACTTTCAAAATCATGAGAGAGAAAATATTTTTAGAATGGAATTCCGGAGAAATATGTGGATGACGCGTGTATTTCCTTATCATCCAGTCTTGCAACTGATATGGAATCGATTGGGAATGTTTACACCGAATGTAGTACATATTATGGGGAAACTGGGTAGCTCACGAATAATAACTGATATATTTCTTAGATAAAAACTCTTTATTAATAGGCTTCATTATCATCATTTCCGTATTTTCGCTTTTCATTGTGATTCATGGTTCCAGAGACAACTATCTCCCGATCTCTTGCTTGTTATTTTATTATGCAACAAACACTGTCATAAGAAGATTCACTTCACCGGTTTGCATTTGGATTTTACAATTCATTGTTAATATCGTATATCAAAAGCAAATTCTGTAACCTCGAGACCACACAATAGCAGTTAATTAATCCATGCGTATACGATGACATGTTTATTTTGCGAACTTATACCTCACAGGCAAGCCATAACAGATTTATAGATATGGAGACTATATATATACGTATATACATATTTATAGATTTTCACGAATGGGAGCCGGGATGATCTATGGAAGAAAAATTCGATACACGAGTTTATCTTTTGCTAATTATCTGTGATGAAATGTTCATTAAATAAATTTTGATGAGCTAGAATATAATTTAGTTATAACAGTAGCGGAAACCTTTACGCTATCGCAGAATTTGACCAACCGACCACGACGGCCTGCCATAAGGAACAACGTATTCCATCTTATTTAAGGTTTCTACTTGATAAAGTATAGTGGCTAGATAAATTTCCTTTAATGTCTTTATTTTTACTAAACAATATTTCTTATGACTACAAGACACAGCCAGAGTGACAGTTTAGATGAATATTAATTGAAATTCCCTGTAACTTCTATTATGAATCCAACTAATAGATTAATATATGTTATGTACGCCAACATTTGACTCATGTAGCCGCACTTATTATTTACTTTACGTATCGCTGCATTATCCAAACGGAGAGATACACGAGAGAATTACAGGAAAGAAGAAAATGACTAATTTAAAACATGGCGTGCTTCCGTCGTCTTTTGATTACAAAAATAAGTCAACCGCTAATATCTTTCTTGCGAAAACTTAGCGAGTTGAAAATGAATGTTGGCCTTATATCGCAATCGAGGTCGTCTACAAATCGAGAATGCCGTCCTATTGAAAAAGAATCGCGTGTAGGGTGTCCGTCTCTTCAAAAAACCCAGTGTGTTAACAAAAATCTAAACCCGTAAAACTAGGTAGTGTGATGATGGCAATTGAAAATTATATATGTACTGATATTAATGCTCGTCAACATGATGGGAAGGAATATATTATTTATCATTTAACCCAAAATCTCGTACTAATTATTCTTAGAAATAATTGATTCATATTTCAAATATCATAGAAAACTGTTATACATTAAGATATCTCTGTATACACTTGCTTTGTATTTTAAAAATTTTAATTCATAAGCAAAATCCAACGACAGGATAAGAAAAAATAAAACAAAATTAATATAATAAATTATTATAAATAACAAAAAAATAGTGGTTTAAAAATCATGGTGAAAACATGGCCGTCATTTTTCCTTGTAATAGTGAATTTTTTACATTAACTCAAATTATTTCCATATCTGGTTCGCGGTAGTGCAATATATAATTGGCCATGAGCAGAATCTGGCTCATCCAGAAAAAGGCCTATATGTATGTGAAAATGTTTGCCCTTGAGACTTAATTATTGTCATACGAAAAACTGGAATGATGGGAAATTGACGTTGTTTTACCCCTCCACCTCCCTCCTTATTTCCATGTATCTCTCCCCCTCTGTCTAGACGACACGGTAAATTCTTGGTAGTTCATATTAAGGCACTCAATTCGTACGCATATATTACGCATATGAGAATTGAGACAATAATGGGATTTCGATTTCGACATGGTTGTCAAAGCAAATCCTTATAAAATAGCTAAATCTTGTCAAAATAAGTAATTTAAACGTTAAATCCGAACGTTTACGGACTGGGGGAGACAATCGACGATAGGAATAAGAAACTCTGTTCATTTCATTTTAAAACAGTTCGGTTTGAAGATCGAAGGGAAATTTTTCCAATTTTTATGAACAAAAAATGTTTGCATGCCACTAATTTGTTTTAACGTGTTATCTTATACGAAATGGAAATTATCGTCTGGATTGGAACCCAGGTTTTTTGGGATTTTTTCACGACTTTTACTATAGATAAGAATCAAACATTCCTACCAAATCTCAATCTTCTACCTGCTCGAAAAGTTTGTTAAAAATAGCATTAGTCAGTCATAAATAGTTCTTGATTCTTCCGCTCTTTTATAACGGCCGTTTAAGAGCGGCGCCACAGTCGAGCATTACACTTTACACATATCCAAGCAAATTATATAGGGAGGTTGATGATATGCTTATGGAAGAGAAAAGGTAAATAGGGTGCATGGATGGCAACAATGGGCTTAGTTCGGATAATCGAACGATGATGGAAACGAAAAATAAATGGACTAGATAAATATATTGTATTTTTGACAATTCCCTTATATTTTTGTGTTTGTTACATTTTATTCAAATTAACAATTAAATTTATGTTGAAGTAAACTACATCGGCGTTACTTGTTGCTTAATTTCGAAGCCGGTTTTATTTTAAAGGATTTTCAGATAATTGTTTTACCAGATATTTGACGTTCCGATGCATAAAAGTACAAGGAAATCGAATGCGCAAGAAACTAAAGAGCGGATATTTCTCTATCTTAGGTAGTTTGAAGCCAAATATATACGATTTTTAAATATCCGTCATGGATTTTAGAAATGGCAAGCTCTAGACGCCAACAAAGATAGGATCTCTTTAAAATCTCAACAGAGAATTTGATCATACTTCCCAATTCAATTGTCGTTTTCTGTAGCATTTTGTGACGCATGTCACCAAGAATTTTATAATAGTATTCATGAACGACATTTTGGCCTCTGCGTAAAAAGTCTGAGTGACTGATACCGTTACAGTCCAATAAGACAGATGCCACAACTTTTCCTTGAATTTTTTCTGTGATGCTGATGAGCGCCTCAATTCCATGCTTGAGCGCTTAAGTCTCCGGTATATGGTAACGAACTCGTGTTTAATCGCATGTAACGATGCGTTGTAAAAAAGTGTGGCCTTCTGAATTGAGGCAACAAAGAAGCTGCGATGAAATCTGCAGTGTCTTATTTTTGTGCAATTCCATGAACTTTCCTGGGACCCATCGTGAAGTTAAGGTACATACTTGTGAATTTTTTTTTCTACTGACCAAATATTAAATTTTTATGTACGGATTTATTTTCTAATCAGTTGTAATTAATCAAGCGATCGAATTTTTTTTAACATACCGCTTGAGTTATGTACTTGTAATACTTCCGTTTACGTTCTTGTCTTCGTTGTAGATAACTCGTATCCTTCTGCTTTCAAAATATATTATATATTGATATTAAGGGTATTTTCTTAATTATAGCAGATTTTATTTACTCAAAATTTTGAGAGGAGATGTAAAACAGAGACTCAAAAAATTACTTTGAATCATCTTACAAGTTGGAGACTTGAAAAACCGAACGCCTAAAAGAACAAAAGTTTGTTATCCTGCCATCCAAAGAAAGTCAAGGTATATTTTTGTTCAGTTTTTATTTCATAAGAAACTTTCACGTTGAATTTCAACGGGCTCCCCTTAGTCACAATCAGTTATGGAAACACACACAAGGCCGGTGGAAGTACTGGGAAAACGGTGCGCTTGTCATTGGCCTTGCGCCTTCTGTGGCATCGCGCTCTGTGGAGGAGTGGTGGAGGGTGGGTCGCAGATGGCGGGCGGCCCGTGACGTATGCCGGTGCTTATCAACTTGGGTTACGCGGAACCCTAGGGTCCCGATAAAGATTGGGGTTCCGTATGGATCCGCGAAAATGGGGGAAAAAGGCAAGATTTCGCTACCGCTCAGTTACCCTAAATCTTGAATTTCTCCCTCACGCTCAGTGGCGCATTTAAGGGGGATCGCACAGGGGCCCCTTGAAGTAAGGGGTTCCGGAAAAACGTTCGTGTATGTTATCTCAGAAACATTAAATGTCTCAATTTAAAAATCAGTAGAACTTCTGTATGATTCCATAAAAAAACGTTCGTTAAGAGGTGTCACAAAAGAGGGAGCCGTTAAGAGCGGTTTCTATATATATATATATTTAGATTGCAGGACCCCCGACTGCTTAGCGCCAGGGACCCCAGGAAGCGTCAATCCGCCACTGATCGCGCTTATATTGTTATTATTATTATCGAAATTATTTATATACTGTTCACTGTTTTATATACGATGTATATATACGTATATGTACCGTACATACATTGTTACATAATGCTAAATAAGGTAATCATGTATTGAACGGGCGTGAACGTGGAGCCTTGAGTGGCGAGAAATGGAACTACATATATGTTTGTTTCTCATAAACCTTTAGTTTTACGGCGTTTGCTCTGCTTCGGAAACCCAATCTCCGCTGGCATCGAGAGGGTGAGACCTAATGCTGTGTAAAAAAACTTTCCTTACTTATGTAATCGTATATTTGGCAGAAATAATTACATTAAAAGATCCTGTCATAACGCCCGTATTTAAAACTAAAATTCGGCATACTTTTGAATCAAAAACGCCTTCAACCTAAATTCAAAACGATGTTCCACATTTTCAATAAAAACCTCCATATTTTTGTGTTGTAAGCGGGAAACGATCTTTTTCCATCCGGCACTTTTATCTGTTAGTTCATTCTTACTCTCCATAAGGCAGGAGATAACAAACATCTCCAAGATAAATGCTTTTAGATCGAATGGAAAGGAGGCCTTGTTGAGCCTGCACATTTGGAAGTATAAATTTTTATGTTTATTTGTCCAAAGAATCGCTGAATTAATTCCGCAGTCTTTCAGAATCTACGCTATATTTAGCTCGGTCAAACCTGCCCTCGATATACCGCCCATAAATCAAAGCCTCTTTTTGAACTCATTATTCCTCTCCTTCTGCAAGCTTCCTTTCCATCTGCCGGCCAACCGTTATTACGCAACGGTGAGATTTCCATACCAGATGGCGACACAGGGCGCTGCAAATGATTGATGCTCACATTCCCTAATAGCCCTTTGAACGCAAGGGACAGATATGGCAGTGAATGGGCCATAGTATTTCGACAGAAAAGGTATACTCCGACACGAATGTCAACTGTTAATGACTGAATTAAACAAATTTTTGATTATCGAAAGTATAAAAACTTAGCGCAGTGCAAGAAGACGCCGCTTTTTCAAAGCTCAAAATAAATTATAAATTATTATAAATTTAGGGATTGCAGCGTGAAAAACTGTCCGCAAAACGTTTTCATTTATACTGCCAAATGTTTTCCATTTTGATACATTTATTTCAGACAATTGTTGCACTATTCCCATCCCTCTTGAATCAATTTCAGGAGCAGAAGAAAAATTCCTTTTTGTATAATTAGCTAACTTAAAATCCACTTGGGAAGGCTCCACTTTGTGGAAAAATTACATGATAGAAATGAACGTCATTGTAATTCCAATTAAAAGAGATTTACTCGACCGGTTTCGCCCATTAGCTGACTCCTATAAGCACAAACGATGGGATATGCAATGCGTGCACTTCCGTTAAAAAAAAGTCGTTCTATTAGTAGTTCCTTGTTGCACAAAATAAATAATTCATACATACGTTAGAATATTAAAGTAGCTCATATAGATTTATTGCCAAAATGTTAGCCGTCTAGGTACAACATAACGCATTTTAATCGAATTAAAATTCTCTCAACAAACGAAGTTTTCCGTTCACGAATATTTATTTTTTTATCAGTATTTTCGCTCCATTTTACAATAAAGCGATTTCATAAATTGCATCACATATAAGCCGATTGAAAAAATCTCAGGCCGACAATAGATACCTCTGGAACAGATTTCGAAGGATTAGAGAACCTTATGTAAATTCACGAACAATATGCCGCATTTACTTGCGCAATTTCTCGCATAGCGTTTCCCTCTCTAATTTAGTGATGGGAACAAACGATTTCTTCCTGCATAATTTCTTTGTCTTTTCTTTAAAACGAGTTATGTTCGCATTATTGTGTCCGACTCGGATCTTTCATCTTGCGCTCCTTAAGCTCTCCATTCGCAAATCTACCTTAGCCTCAGTATTGATGCCAGCAAATCCACACTTAAAAATAAACATAATTCGTATAAATTTTCCCCATCTGCTATGAAATGTCGGTAAAAATGAACGTATCCCAGTAAACATGATATATTAAAATAAAATCGATACAAGGCTCTCAATGAAGCTCGTAACGTGAGACTAGACTTTGCGAAAAATTTCCATGCCGGATTAGGAAAGAAGAAAATAAAATAGTAGCAGTTTCACTTTTTTTTAACTTACTTTAATACGACCTAAGTTTCATTGGTTTTTTAAAAGTGGCATTGTAACGAAGTATTTCATTTCCTTCTTTCTTCATCCGGAAGGTTTATAACAGCGTTTTCCAGCCTCGTGAAAACCACAGTGAATTAATCTCACACTCGTAAATTTTTATTTAGCTATATTGGATCCAAATTCATTTTGGTGGTTGGTTTGTGCCCTTGTTTGGCTAATATGTCAAAACTCGGTTATATAATTCTTCCAATGGAGAGGCGATAGTCGGCAAGGCGAGGGACCCGCTCAGAGAAGGCACGAAGTAACGAATTTTCATGGAGAATCATTTGATTGACATGACGAACTGAAACGTATACCAGAATTATGTCTATGGAGATGTGGTCGGTTGTAAAGCGACCTTATTGGTAAAAAAAGTGAATTCCTAATGCCATAATTTCTAGAAGTTTTTTATGTTGCGGTAACACCTTGTTATTAACACCTCATTCTCTGAATATAACTTGAAAAAGTCACGAAGGTTTATGACATTGAGAAGAAAATTGGTAAAATGGCAGGCTAGATACTACTTATGGGGTCATATTTGACCCCACAGTACCAATTTAGGGTTACAACTAAAATACAAAATATATTTTTTGTTGGTTATTTATGGAACGCTTTGCAAAGTGGTCTCAAATTGAGCATGGCAAAACTAGGAAACGAAATTCTAAACATTTGTTACAAGTAAAATAAAATTGCTTCCAAAATATAAGAAATAATTTTCACTGATCGTCGTATTTTTATCGAATAACTTATAAATTTAATGGCATTAAAAAGATATTTTATTCGTTCCAAGATAAATAAAATACAAAAGATGATATTTATTTTTGTGTAACTTTCCACACAAAAATTGTGTGTAAGGTTCTATAGTTCATTTATATTATGTAACAATTAAAAGTAAACTCCACAAAAATAAGCTAAAATTAAAGTGCATTATCGCCATGCACTCACACCAGTAAAACGAAATCCAGAAATTTTTCAAATAGTTTTAAGGTGCTCTGCCGTTCTGCGATGGTTGGAGACATTCGCAAAAAACTGAAAACGAACGTATTCGTACTTCATAAATGAGTTATAATGCAAATATAATGCGATTAAAAAAATATATATACATATATAAGCGCTGAAGAGGCTAAAATTGGGGCGTCTCTGCCGGAAGCACTCTGATCGATGTAGGTATCGATTATTCGGCCGAAGCCCATTATGGTCAGATGAACTTATAAAAAATGTATGAATAAATGCTCGATGTAAAAACCTACGCTCATATTCTTTACACCTCCGCCTGAAAATTGACGGACATTCGTATTCAATCCAATACAATTTAAGAAAACTATGCAGCGATTTGTATTCATCGATTGAGAAATAGCGGTGTTGCTTTTCGCACTCCTTTCATACGCTGTTGTCGTCAGAGGCGGCGGGCTATCCAAAAATACTCCGCGTATCTTTGCAATGCTTATTTCAGCGTTCGAAGCGGGTCGGCCGCATTTGCAGATTCGGTGACGGCGGGGTCAGCGGGAGCAAAGGGCAAAGAAAAATTCCCTCCTGGTTGGCATTCTTCGGCCCTCTCCATCACCCATCAATCCCTTCCCTTCTGGGATGATACGGCGTCAGCAGCACCTTGAGCATGTCAACGATCGACGCTTAGGGAAGCGACTCGTCACGAAGACGACTACTTATGCAATTTATGTAACGGTCGTTCCGAGTGTATTCGCTTGGTGAGGGAAATGGGATTTGTCGCATTACGCCTCGCGGTTTTATAACAAGCTCAAGTAACGGGTTGTGCTGCGGAGAATACGTCTTCCTTTGAAGATTTATGATATTTCCGTGCAGGGGGAGAATAATCGAACTGGATGTATTGATGTATTTTAAAAGTGCTCATTTTTGCAGAATTCATAATGCGCAGTTACAGTGAAAGTTACAAGATTAATGTTTTTATACATACGTAGTCATATATACTGTATACGATGATGAACATGCGATACCGGCAGAAAACGTGCTACCAGTGCTTTACTTGAGCCTGTACTTTCCGGTGCGCAGTACCGGCAGTTCAAATTTCGACTTTTAGCGTACCGGTAGTTTTAAAATTAATTTCTAACGTACCGGCACTATTATTCATCCGACTGCTAAATGAATCGCTGTTCCCATAATAAAAAAAACAATAAAAGTGAATTGCAATGTGTGCTGCGTTTTCCCCCTATCTGCTGTTACGGAGAGTACAGGCATTTATTTTTATCCATGTAAAGCACTGCGTGCAACGTATTGACTTAGAAATAATTATTAACTTGTATATATTTTAATAAATTTGGTCGCCGCCACCTCGATATATGCCATATTAAATACAAGAATGAAAAATGTTTTGAGAAAATTTTAAAATAACTCTGTGCAGGTTATAATTTAAAACTCACAAAGTAAGTACTAAAAAATGAATTTCATAATAAGCACTTAAGCGTAAAAAATTGAAAAATAATAAGTAGGCACTTGTTTTAGGTATCTCCAATAGCCATTGCAGGGTTATTCTGATTCAACGAATGAATTTGATTACTCAGCTCATGATTTGTGTCTAATATATAATATAGGACAGTGGTTCCCAAACTGGGAGTCGCAAAGACGGAATGATTTTTTTAGTTTTTTATTGTATAAACGTATACTATGTGTATATTAAAATTAAATTATTGCTCAAATATAGGTACTTATAATATTTTGAAATTAATATCGCACTTATGTAAATACATTATTTTGGAGTTAATTTCTTTTTGAATTTAAATCAAAAGAGCTCAACGATATGGCATAATACAAAGCACGCTGGAGGCACAAAAATTATGAAAAGAGACACTTGGGTTGCCCACCCATGCTCTAAGCAATGGCTCTGTTCTACTTTAGATAAACGATCTTTTTCTTATAACTAACAACGGGTTGGACGAAATTCCCATCCGATTCATTCTGGAATTGGAATTTGTCACCCTTTTCTTCGCAATGAGAACCATGTTATTTTCATTCGTAGAGAAAATCCTCCAGGCGAGGCCCGTGATATTATACGGTGATTGGAATTAGAGGCGAAGGGAACTTTAGGTGAGCCATTCTATTTCAAAATCGAGAGCACTGATCCAAATGTTTCTGTTATTTGCTCAAATAGAATCCAAAGAGAACGAATATCTCTTGAAGGGAGCGGAGAAGGCTTTTCCTATCATATGACAGCTATGCTTCACAGAGAATCATTCATCTCATATTTCCCACTTTTACTTTGCCAAAATGTACCTATATGGTCACTTTTATCACAAGTGATAAAAGCTTTCGCACAATTCTAGCAGCATAAATATCTACGCCAGACACAATACACATTGGTGAGACGACGTATCATTGGACTAAATGCCACCTACTATTTCAAATAATTATAATACGCACGGCTGAAAATTTTCTATGTTAGCATCGAGTTAAGTTAGGAATATCATTCCAAACATCTACTTCGTCCGGGCGTTACGCTCCGGAGACCTTGGAAGCATAAAGCTACACCTCGGGCTGCATGTCCAAACACGTTATTACACGGGAAAAGAATTTACAAATAATTTAATTTAATGCTTTAAAAAGTAATATTTTATTTTTTGCTTAAATATTCTATTTTACTGCAATTTTTCCTGTTTTGATATTTACACCTTGGCAATCCTGTTGCGATGGCTATTAAAAATGCTATCCCTAAAACCTAATTCACAAGTTTATAGCGAAAATTTTAAGTAACGTTGATTGTCTTCGTACCCGTCTCCTTCATGACATTCCTTATTACATGATGGAGGCGGAGATTACGCACGAAATTGCCATTGCATTTTCAAACGAATTTTAAATTTGTATTAATAACTTGTCGAAATTAAAATATACGGCATGAAAATTAAGTAATTATGTACAACTTCATGAACAAGTATCTGTGTATTTTATCAATTACGTGCATGACTAAGTTGAAAATTAACTATTCCAACTTCACAAGCCCACGCATTTTCATCGATTGAAATATTTTCAAACTCAAAGAAAGCGATGTTCAAAAACTATGGGTCATATCGAGCAAACATTATGATCTCTAGGCGCTCTGTTTAATCTCGGCCACATCAGCCACCTACACGCGCTTAACTGCCAGCTGCGTGCAAGAAACGTGAGGCAGCACGGAAGTGACTCCTGATTTCTTATTCGTTTAGGGTTTACTCGAGTAAGCGTGTCAAATTAATTGCTTATATACATTAAAAGTATAAGAAATTTATGTAAAACAGGGTAGTCATCTGTCCAATTTTTTTTGTTAATTATTTCATTTATACTCGAATATTAACGCGCTTTTAAAAATAAAGTAGATTTATATAAAACAAAAGAACAAGTTCAGCGCAGCGGTAAATTTTTTATTTTAGTTATTGAAAGGTAAGAAGCTTTTTAACTTTTGAAACTAACCGAAAATATGAAAAAATGCGAAAATACCTAATTTGCAAGCGTTCCTCAAAAATTTTCCCACGGGCGAAAAATACACGAAAATGAGTTTAGAAGCTATATATGTATAGAGGTAGGTGTATGAAATGTTTTAAATTATTGAAAAATTATGGAATGTAAGCCAGGAAATATTGGTGCAAACGCGAAATATAAAAAAATGCATATTCTCGAAAGCTATGACAAAACTATGCCGCTAGGCGGCAGCCGCTTACCTCCATTTGTTGATCCCGACATTAGAAGAACCAGCAAACCAAGGGTCCAAAATAAATACACACCGGAATGTCGTCGCACCTTTAAGTCCTTCGCGCAAACTAGGATTGTCATGCAGACGCAACCCTTTCCTAAACCAATGAACAGTATGCTTCACAGTTTTTTCGGTGCCCATTTTTATCCCCAGTTAAAACCACTCGTTAAGGCGCAGGTCATTGTGGAAAGTAAGCTACTAGTATTCTCAGAGTCTGCGAGCGTTTAAGACTTACACCAGCTACGGGCCACTTCGCACATAATCATAACTTCGATCCCACACCGCTATCAACGTGACTTACTAACTTGGTCGGGAGCGGTTCTCTGATTGGACGAAAGTGGTCACATGTTAAAAGCAGTCACGTTGCTGGTCGTGAGGCAAGCGAGGGGCACTCAGAAAAAGATGTTGTGGATTCCGGTTTTCAAAAAAAACGTAAACATCTCGTTGCAATTGTGAGGGTATGAGCGAAGTCGGAAGCAGTTTACTATTTCAGTCGGATCTTGCATATTAACATTTATATACGCTGGGTTGTGAAATAAAACAATCTCGGAATTTATTGAATTCGTCTGTAATTCCGCGCAAAATAATGGTCAAAATAAAAATCACATAAATATTACATCTTGAAGGTCTCATTAATTACGAGATAAAAAATCACAGAATTAAGTCATCTGCAATAATATGAACGAAACTTTTAGAATTACAGATAATACAGCATGTAAATTATAAAATAAAATGACTGTTCAAAGCATAATAAACGTAAAACTAAATCTGATATTAAGATAAATTTGAGGGAAATTTTCTGGGTAACATTGCATTAAGTATATTACAAATTCGCAGTTAGCTATCGACTAAATCAGTCCTTGACAAGCATTATTATTTCATACTTTTTCTTAACTATGCGGCTCTAAGTTATATCTGACAGCTTATATTCTCATACTAGCTTACGCTAGAACCGATGATACAATAAAGGAATAATTTTTATACTTTTAGTATTTGGATAATTTTAAAATTAAATTACTTAAGTATTGACGAATAATTCATTTTATTTTTTATTTTTTCATTGAAGCGTAGAATGTCAACTGCATTAAAATTTACCGTTTTACTGATTTCTTTTGTTCGGGTTTCAGTCTAGACTGTTTCGCGGTTAAAATGGCGAAGAGTTTGAAAACGTCTGGCTCAACTAAGAACAATTTACGTAAACCGTTAACATTGGTAGATGTTGAATGTCCTGTTTGTAGGGACATTTTTATCGAACCCGTCACATTGCCCTGTAAACATTGTTTTTGTTTGCAATGTTTCGATGGCACTATGGAGAGTGTTAGCTTGCAGTGCCCAATGTGTAGAACTAGAGTAGGTGGTTGGTTACGAACAGCAACTAAGGACAATCGAGTGGTTGATATGAAACTGTGGGAAATTATTCAGCGTGATTTTTCTGATTACGTCAAAGCAAAACTAAGAGGAGAAGTTAAAGAAATAGAGCAAGGTAAACGTAATGAGGTGACATTGGGATACATAGTGTTTGTAAGGCATAAAATATCATATGTTTTGTGCCCGAAGTTTTCAATCATTTGTTTCCAATTCGTTTTAACGTTATTTTTGTATAAAGACAAATATTCAGCCATTTCTGTGAAGTTGAATGACTCGGAAATTAGCACAATATGCCAGTTTTTGAACAAACCAGAAAATGAAAGTTCGAGGATAATTTACTTAACGGGACGTTTTAGTAATCATAAAATTTTCCCTTTTTTAGACTCTTTACATTGGTATCTTGAAAATACCAAAAAGTCTGACAGCTGATAATGCACGTTGTTATTGTTTTTATACATTGTATGTTGAATCTGTGTATTCACAAGTAACACTTATGAATAATGTTTATTATAGAAGTTCCTCCAATTTGTATAAGTAAACCAGGAGAAGTTCGTAAGGAATACGAATTGCAAAAAATGGCCATCGAGGAAGAAACACGAAGACAGCGTGAAAAAGAAGCAAGAGCTAGTACAGAGCTAATAATTAAGTTACAGGTATTTATGGATATTGATAAGGTTATAGATAAGTGTACTGAAAGTTGTCATCTTTGATGAAAATAACAGTAAATATTAATGCAATTTAATTTCCTATGTTTGTAATGATAAGCCTGCCTAAGTAATCTTGATGCTATTCTGAATCCTGTCCCCGGTAGCCGTTTTGTGATTTTCCATGCCTATTGTGATTGCTTAGGATGTCACTAAAACTTTTTTATCAACATAGTTTAATGTGAGCAAAGATTTAGCGATTTAGAATTCATATGTTCATTTTCGCCACTTTTCAAGAGTCGTGTTAACTTCTAAATTCCTTATGGATTAATAATTATCATCACTTTGAATCCATTTTGTTGAAATTTATACTTTAAAGCAATATTGATGTTATATGAGAGATGCCATAAGTTTAGTAGTGATTGCATATCTCATGCTATCCATATGATGTTTCATCACCCTTTTCTTTTGCCAACTTCTGGATTTGTTAAATCTCCAATTTTTAATTTTTTTATCTTTGAATTATACTATTTCCTACCTTCTCTCATATGGAATTATAAGGTAGTTTGGCTTTATCTGAATTTGTTGTAAATATTTTTTTAGACAATGTCATTTTATACTTGTTCATTCAACATTGATGTTGTTTGCCCCCAAGAAATTTTCTTTTGATTGAGTGTCATTATAATGTTTAGCTGTCTCAAAGATGCTGATGTAAATTCTGTAGATTGCTATTTTAGAGTGAAATTCAAGTCTTATGCTACTGGAAATATATTCAACCTTTGGAAATGTCCTTTTGATATATCTTTGAGATTTGTTTGTTTTCTGACGATAAAGTTCTGCTATTAAGTATGTTCAGATTGTGCTTATTTATTATCTTTATATGTTTGTATTTTTTACAACTAATGCTGATAATGTTTTGTGGTGTTTTTTGTTAGATATCTACACTTGTCATTTTTTTTCTTTAGCCTCGTATTTTTTATTTTATTTTTTTCGTATTGTAGGATGGTAGTTGTATTTCTCTCAACTTTAAGGAGTATTTTATTACTATAAGCCTTGGTCAACAAGTTTATTTTTCTCATCTCTTTGCTAACACCTACTAAGTTATATTAGTTTTTAAATTATTTTAAAATCATTTCTTTTGCTTTATTCAGTTTAGTTTATGCTGTGCATGGAATGTTTTCATCAATTAAACTTACGTAAAATAGCAAATGTCAGACTGCTTTTAGCTCCTCCTCCGAGATGGCAGACAACAGTTTTTCATCAATTTACTGCTCCAATTGAGTTTGATATTTTGCTTATATTATCTTGCAGAATTTTTATGCTGTATGTGTTGCAGTCATTTTAGGAGAGACTAGGAAGAAACCAGTAATTTTTATTTACTTGTCCTGTAAATGTTATTAAAATAGCTCAATAATACTCATCATATTAGAAGGAACTTGTGACTGGAAGATGATATTTCTTATTAGGATAAGGAAAAGGAAGCAGTGGCAGTTGCATGGCACCACAGTACATTTTAAATGGAATATGCAGTTACTTTTTAGCAGTAAATTTGAAATTTTCAGTTTTTTTTAAGGACTTGGTATAGTTAAGCTTAAATTAGTGAAAGTACGTATTCTCTGATATTCATTTCATCTTATACAATCCATTTTGGAATATTATAAAATTGTTTTTACTTAAATGTAACATTTTTCTATTTAATTAGAGTAAATTATTGACAATTTCAATTTATTTCAGGAGGAGGAGAAGCTGGACCAGGCGAAAAAAACAATGAAAATGAAGAGGAGTTTGGCATTGGATGAAGAAATTGCTCGCAAGCTAATGATGGAAGAGGTATGGAAATGACTATTCTATTGGCCCAAATGTGTGGGATTAGCATTAATGTATTTCCTATTTGTGTTCTTTTTCATTTTGATGGCAACTTTCGTGGTAGTTTTTGGATTAGTATTGCTATCATCTTTGGTTAATTTGATACTGGTGTAAGTTTATACAATATGGCCATAGTAAACTTCTATGTAACTTCAAGGAAATTCTTTTAGCTTTTCCTATTTTAGGGAATTTTGCCAATTCATTTTATCTCTAATAACTTCTAGGTATCTTAGTTGAAAAGAAATCTTTTGGCTTTGTCACTTTATACAATTATGTTAGTGTTGATAGAAATATAAGTGAATGGATTATTACTTCTTGATACTCGACATTAAGTAAGTCTAAATTTACATATGTAATACAATTTTGTTCTTGTTGTTGAAGGATTTACGATTTAAGGAATCAAATATTAGAAATATAATGCAGTGTTTTTCTAATATTTAGCAATCAGGTGGAATCAATTAACCACTCTGTAATAATTTAAATTTGTACATGAAAGAGTTATTGATATGTTTCATTGAGATAAATATCTGCTTACCTTGTTGAAACCTATTGCAGATGAATAGATTCAACAGGACTAGTCCGATTGGATTATCTAAGAAGAATGTTACTCATTCCTCTGAAAGCAAAGGAAACTCAAATCAGCCTAACAGGACAGATAACAAAGAGAACAAAGCATTAAAGACCTCTACATCTTTAATTAAGGGGCCAATGGATGTTTATTTAGGTAAAGTATTTAAAAAAGTAGTGTTAACTTTTGATAATCGTTATACACCATGAAATATCAATACAATTTTATTGCAGTGGCTGTTTTCTACTCTAATTTTTGTTAAAGCATGAAAATTGACTGGAAAGTAACTTTTATTTTTGGATGCCTGTATCTCAATGAAAGAAAACTTTTTTACAAACCTCATTTTGTTAAAGGTTTCTCTAGGTTTTGATGATGATTAGCATTTTCATCAGATGAAATTTGTTCAGAAGCATGATATATAAGGGTGATTCAAATGAAACCTGCCAAGTTGTCAAATTATAACAATGAAAAATAATGGAAATCTTGTGTCACGTTATTTGTGTGAAGTCTACTGGCAACACTGGGTGCAGGTGTTGCTCCATCCACTGACATCACCTTTAAATAGAGGTACAAGATGACGGTATCCTTGCAGTCGATGTCCGCCCTCATACTGCCCATACTACACTGCTATTATATGGGAAATTAGGTTTGAAGTGTTACCTAATCCTCATTACTCATCAAACTTAGTGCTGAGTAATTTTCTCCTTTTCTGGTCCTTGAAAGAAGCACTAAGAGAGCATTATTTGGATCTTGTTTGTTATTCGTTTTAAAATCATGACACTTAATTTCGTAGGAAATGTAGCGGTGAAAAATCGACACTTATCGATGACAATTCATTTTCGTCGAATATAAAAGTTCTTAAAATTCGATGTTTATCGACATTTACTAATATAAATTGAATCCTACCAAGCCTACGTATAACTCAGATCCTACTGTACTGCTCACGATCGTCCCGAAACGTTTTGGCACCACGCGGTGCACTATCACTGGACTGATACTGCCTTTGATGTGATTCTCTGGTGAATGCCAAATTACTCGCAACTTTCGCCAGATCGGTGAGGACTGCCGGATAATGTTGGAAGTCGGATAATTGATTGCCGAATAATCAATGATCTACTGTATACTCTTTTTTAATTTTGATAACAAACCTCGGGAACGATTTGATTTTTTTCTTCCAGGTCTTTTGGTGTCTGTTGTGCTATCTCCATTTGCTTCCATAGACAGACTATCTCTGTTCATGAAATGGGTACACCAACCAGCAGTTGCTCCAAACTTAGATGATTTATCTGACTTGTATTTTTTGTATTTTGACATTTCTGGAACATGCAGACTAACTCCAGTTCTCATGGCGATGTGTCTGTTTTGTCAACATTCAATAATCCAATTGTTAAGTGCTTTCTGCATTGCAGGGAATGATTCAACACTAGTGCAGTCTGCTTTCTTTGTTCTAATGCCACTTTACTTTTCTGCCATCCTCATACTTGGTACTCAATGTTATGAAATAAATCGTTTGCTTACTTATTTTGCATATGTTTTAAGTCCTGTTGTTTACATGGGCCTATTACAAAATGAGACAAACGATTAAAAATTTTTTACTTTTGACCTTTACACATTCAAGTCAAGCGCCATCAATAGATGATGCTCAGAATTTGCCAAGATCTGAGCACCATCTATAGATGATGTGCTACTACACAGTTCCTTCTGCTTTCAAAATTTTGCACCCCTCCATTTCATCAGTTAAAACAATTGAACCTTCAGAAAGGTCTCATTTGAAGTCTCTATCGTATGGTATACTTCGCTCCTCGGTACAAGTGTATGAGTTTTATATTTTTGCTTGCAGCCCTTGTCTTTTCACATTTGTATCTATTGATTTATTTTTCTTTATTTTCTGGTAAATAATATATGCCTTTTGTTAACTTATTTTTTTAATGTCAATTTTCGTTTACTAAAACTTAAATTTACCAAAATCATGTTTATACCGAATGAATTTAATAATTTAACATTCATATAGAATTAAATAGGAGGTTATATTTTAAAAAATCTCAGATTTCGGTAATCTCTGTAAATACATCCTGGCTTGAAAGTGTTAACCTACAGATAAGCTGATCCAATTTCTTCTAAGCGTCTATTTTTTCCAAAAATTTTCAGCTTATGGGCAAGCATATATGGTATTTTTATTTAATCTGTGTAGTTATTTGTGCCTTACTTTCAGGAAAGAAAAAACCTCCTACTAATATGAAAAAGTTGGTACCTATAGGCAGCTCTGACAACTTCAAGTCTCATTCAAAAAATGATAAAGTGGCAGGTTGGTGGAAGCATTGTATTTATTCTTAAGTTTTTAAAAAGTTATATTTTTGAAACATAATTGTAATTGTTCAGTGATCAGAGCTTTTATATGGAATGGATGACTATTTTTATCACAAGTTAATATTTGCAGAAGGTGAGAAAGATCGAAGTGCAAGTGGTCTTAGTACTGGAAGCTCAGATAGTATCAACCAGGAAATGCATCATTTCAAACCCATTAAGGTTGTTCCAAGGACTCCGCCAAAGCAAATGCCAGGTGAGAATTTAATACAATCAGTTGATTTTTTGAAACCTGTACCTCATTATTTAGAAAGAACTCTTAATATCTTACGATGATTTTCTTCAGTTCCAGAAAAAATTATCTTCATTTTAATTTTTAATCATTTTATGTGGTCAGGTATTAAATTGCTGGCCATATGTTGTAAATGCTCATCTTATGAAAAAGAGCTATAAAACTTTCCACTTCTTAATCTTTTATGACTTTTTTCAATTTAGTTTTATGTTAATGTCAATAGAAGTAAATTATTATATGATGAGCAATTCAGTTGCAATTAAAGTTAATCAATGTCTTTATTTTCAGATGGCAGAATAATTGAACCCAAAATAGTGAAAATAACTCCACTTAATCTAAGCTGTTCTTTTGACGATCAAATTGCACTGCAGCCTCATCAAAAGTATGTTTATGTGTATTATTTTTATTATTAATAATCATTAGATTTCATTTTGCATTTTAAATATTCTTGTTCTTTCATAAACCATTGCTAATGTTAACAAAATAATATTAAAATGAGGTTTGATTTCTATTTATAGTTGTTTGATTATCAAATAACACCAATTTTTATTTATCTGTTGGATGTGGTATAAATGCTTAGTTGGCTGGATAAGTAAACAAATACAGTATAAACCTCATTCATTACAAATTGAAGGGTCTAGAAAAAAATCATCTTAAAAATCTGCTGGTTCATACTATCCAAATTGCAATTAATATGGACAGTGCCTTTGGTCTACTATTAAGAGTGTCAATGTTCAGTGAATTATTGCTATGTTCAGACATTTTGCCAAACCCTACTCGTCGAAGAAAAAATTCATTCACCATACCCCAAGCCTCTGAATAGAAATAAATAATTTTTTACCTTAGTTCTTATTGCTCCTGGAAGTTTGTCCATAAAAATCTTTTGAGTTTTTTTATCTCTCTATAATGTTATATATCATATATTGTATAATGTTTTTGCGATCAATGACTGCCAATTTTGGGGATGAGTGTGTTCGTTAGTGTCATTGTTGAAAACTGTAACAATCTTATCTTTGGTGTATAAGACAGACTGATTTTGAGGGTCATTTTTCTGGAAAAAAGTGTCTTATATGCCAAAAATATGGTACTAATATGTATCATTAACTGCACATAAATATCAGTAAATATTGGTATTCTTTGTAATAATTATGTATTTCAGTGAATTATTTGTAACCGATCAGCAATATATTCATTTTGGGGGATACAAAGTATGATATTACCAAAAATCTCGGATTTCGCATTTTACCCAAACATGCTGCACGTGCACCTTCCCCTGAATGCTGGATAACCTTTTAAAGCCATTCATGACTTCAGGGCATAGCTTCTAGCAAGTGTTCATGGTTGACATGCCTCATAATATCAATAGCTGTTAAATTGTAAATTCAGTCGAATGCTGGCATGCATTTTTATTAGATTATCTTTCCATGGCATCAGTGATATATGCTAAACTTCTCTGTGGATAGCAGGACTTAAATGTTGCGATGTCCCCTTGGTCCATTGTCTGTAAAATTCTAGAGTAGAATAATGTATCACATTACAGCCAATCTCCTCTCTCTCTTAGTAGTAAGTTTTAGTGTTAGTCTACTCTAGTAGGACATTGTGAGTGAATCCCAAAAATGCAAGGTTGAAATTGCTATAAAACTTGGACAAATATATGTACAGTGCAGTATGAAAATGTGAAATCAATCTAATAATAAAAGTAAACATCAATTTATTGATGACATTTGCATGGTTTTGGATGCATCTGCAAATTGAGAGGCATTTCGAAAAGCTGCGATAATACGAACTGCATTTCACTCATGATGATCTTGGTCCCCCATAGCTCAATTGTATTAGTGTAATTCTGCACATGGTGGGGGTTACCTGTGCTTGTAGCTGTGATGTCATACCTCCTGGTATGACCACAAGATCGGTATTCATATCTTGAAGGGCATTTTTGACTTTCTTTTAGATGGCCTTTGAATGCATTTAGTAGGAGCATTGCTCTTTGTCTTAACAGTGCCCCAGGTTGTCTATTCCACAAAACACTCAGCCAATCCATTAAATCTGTTGACATCCATCATTGGCTTTGGCATCTAACAATCCATTGGGCAGCAGTTCCTTCGCCATTGTTTTGCATTTTAAATTAACATATGGTGGTAATTTTGTGCCATCTGCTAACACTGCTAGCATTACAATAATGCATATTTTTTCATTCCCCATATTTTTCTAATGATGTTTTTGCACCTTTTTAGTTAACTGTGTAATTGAATGGCATGTTGAAATAAATAGGTGTCTCATCTGCATTACCCAGTTGGTTCTGAAGGTAATTGTGAATTTTCTGAGACTTAATTACTGTATATGGGAGAAAGAAGACTATGGCGAAAAATTGAAATTCACAATTTAAAAATTAATTTTTAATAAATTGCATATTGTAATTAACGTATTTACCCAAATCCAGGATGACCCCAAATCTAAGACGACTTCCCCTTTTAGAAGATTGTCAAAACCTAATTATATATTATTCCTGCAATAATTAAAAAAGTTACAAAACTAGCAGAAATTTTTATTAGGTCCCATAGTTTTCTTTGATAGCATAGGTCTTTGTATTATATGTCATCATCACTCTCTATACTCTCTTCACTACTGTTCTCATTCTCCATATCTTTATCACTCCTAACTTTGTCCATATTCTCCCACAAAACTTCATCTTCACTTCCGTCCATGAAATTGGATAAGTAGCACTTATTAAATACATTCACTATTACTTCTGGATTTATCTGTTGCTATGATGCCTTGATCCATTGGCAAGCTTTGCAAAAGTAGGTTTATTTAGGTTTCTTTTTCACTCTGAATATAAACCCTTTTTAATTATCTTTAAAAATCTTGTTGACAGCACCATGGCGAACTGGAAGCTGTGATATCATTCCTCCAAATATTATTACAAGGTTAATTAATCTTTAACTTCAGGAGTGGTATGTCCTTTGAATGCATCTGGTACAAGCATCCCTCTTTTAATAGTTACAATGTGTAACCAATCTCTCATAAGTTCTTTTGGCATCCATTCATTTTCATGACATTAACCTTTTTACGCAGGGTTTAAATGCCCGCCTATAAGGTCCCGCTGCCCGAGTTTCTCAAGGGTATTAAAATGTTTCTTTTTCTATTTGAAAAATATTGTATATCTCACGATCTATTGGTGAAATGTTCAAATAGAAAGCAGTTTATAATAAATATATTGTAGAATGACATTGTTTTTGCTTACTAGAGGAAATAAATGCTATGGTTTATCATATCGGTATATAAACTTGATGTAGACAAAAAAAAATTAAATACAAAGACTCAGTTTTTGGTGGCATGGTTCCTACTCACTTCACAGCTATTGCAATCCTGGTATCCTAGATTGTTGGGCTAGTGTGATACTCCTCAAAGCAAGGAGCAACACAATCCTACGTCACAAACCTTACATTTATAATTTGACCCGGTTATTTTCCTTTCATGGAGCACATATAAGATATATACATAAAATATTTATGAAGTATATATTCAAAAAGTAAAATATGGATATATAAATAATATCCATAAATATGTAAAATATATTCTAAACACTAAAGAAATAAACAAAAAGCTATGAAAATTTATAACTTGTCAGCTTACTTCTCTATATTGTGAACTGCAAAATAATGACGAAGATGGAATGTATGTCAATGCGTAAAAGGAAGAGAAGAATAAATAAGGGAAGTAAGGCATGAGTATTGTCACGAGGTTCATCTTTTATTGCATCTGTTTGAGTTGTGAAAGTCCCACAGCTAACGCCTACCACTTGAGACAGACACTCTCTAGTGTTTGTTTACTCTCCCCCCTCCCTTCCTTGTGCATGGTCTTTTGATTGGAGGTCATTTTGTAAAATATTTACAGAAATATATATTCCAAAAGAAAATTATAAATAATATTCATAAATAAGTAAAATATATTCTAAACACTAAAGAAATAAAAAATGCTATGAAAATTGAATACTCCGCAGGTTACTTCTGCTCTATTGCACGAACTGCTAAGGAATAACGAAGGCAGAATGTGTATGTCGATGCGTAAAAGAAAGAGGAAAATAACCAAGGGAACTAAGGCATAAGTATTTTCACAAGCTTCGATTTGTATTGCATTTATTTTGAGTTGTGAAAAAGAGTCCCACAGCTAATGCCATCCACTTGAGACAGCCTCTCAAGGGTTTGTTTACCATCCCCCTCCCCTAAAAATTTTTTTGGTATTCAGAGAAGAGGATAGGGAAAAACTGTCTCATCTTCATTTTCCTCTTATTCTCATGTCCCTGTGACAAATACGATATCTGTGAGTGGCCTCAAAAGTAAGCATTACACGTGTACCATTCAGCATACTGCCGTCACATTTGCTGGTACATATATGGCACATTCGGCAGATAAAGGTTAACTATTATTCCAGTAGGCATTTGTTCCTTGGACATTGTTTTTCGTTTTAGGATAACGTCTGGTGGTAATTTTGATCCATCTGCTAAAAAAGCCAACGTTACTGTAACTCGCATTTTTTTCGTTGCCTGTGATTTTTATTATTTCAGATTTTGCATCTTTTTCATTGGCAGTATAATGGCATGTCGAAGAAAACGAGTTTCATCAGCATTACCTTATCTGTACATGTCAGCCATTTTAAGGTTTAAGTTTTTAATGTTTTTCAATTGACTTGCACATTATTATAGAAAAAGGTTTTTACCTTAAAAAAACGTTGAATACAATATTTTTTTATGAATGTTTTAGTTAGGCAAAACTAAATTCTGTCTGCTGTGATGATGTCTGCTCAGCTGATTGACACGAGTAAAAATCATTTGCTCTATTTCTTCACACTGATCTCTATCAATACCTAACAATTTATTTATGTCTCTAAAACACTTTCAGAAATTAGCTCTTTCTTTACGTAAAATTTTGTGCTATTTCTTCTAAGAAAGTAATTTGAAAAAACTTGACAATTTTCATTAGAAAATCCCATCTTGAGAAAGAATATGCTTAATAATAACACGACAATTCAAAACTGCACCCAAGATTTCATCAGTCTTTCAGTTTGTAAATGGCTATTTGCTAAAGTTAATATTCTGAGCCTCTAGAGCACTGTTTCTCAAAAGGTGGGTTGCATCCCCGTAAGGGAGTTGCGAGAGGATTTTAGGCGGGTTGCAGGCACTCTGTGCTAAGGCAAATGATTTTATTCTTGTTTTAAGAATCCTGCCGGTTTTAATTTATCGACATGTTTTGTTAAAAAAAATAATTAAAATTCTCTATCTTATCGATGTACAAAAACCTTTTTAACAAATGAGTTATTTTTATGTAATAAAACAAACAAGAAATTATATCTCGGTTGCGATTAGTGCTTAAAAAATTAAACTATACACCACATATTGTCTTAATGTTTTTAATGCACATACGTAGTTGTAGAGAAAATAATTTATAGAGCTAACTTGTATTTATAAATAGCACAAGATAAAAAACTCTCTTATTATTAATTTCCTTGTCATCCTCACCCCTTCTGTATGGAGAAAATGAGTGTTTTTTTTGCTACTCGAATAATCTCGGGGGGGTCGCGGGAATACAACATCTGGATGAAGGGGTCACCTGGTGAATCTGCCTGAGAACCACTGCTCTAGAGTATTGCTGTCTAACCTTTTAATGTTGACTGGCACCTTTACAAATAAAAATTTTAAAGTTAAACATTTGTGTGGTATAAATTGTTATTTATTCTTCATGCGATAATGCAGTGGTGCCCAAACTTTTCTAATGGCGAGCCACATCAGTGGTTGCGAATCCCTTTGTGGGCCGCATTGGAAGATGCCAATTCTTCAGCGGGCCAGATTAGAGTTTAAATCGGAAGTTTTCTATATATTCCGAGGTGCCATATAAGTGAAAATAATGTCTAAATAAGGTTTTCATGGCTAACATTTCAATATTTAGAGTTTTATTATAAAAATTTTTAAAAAATGTATAAATTTGTGTTAAATTTTTCGTGTTGCTTTTTTGACAGCTTCGCGGGCCGCACGAAAACCCTTTGCGGGCTGCACCTGGCCCGCGGGCACCACTGCGATAATGCATTAACTTATTGAAATAGAATTATGTAAAAAATAAGTTATAAAAATGTACTATGGTGTGAATATTCCAAAAAATTGATGCAAATCCAATTAACATATAAAAAGTTATAAATGTTTATAATGAACTACATCAAAATTGGCCATTTCAATTAAATGCCCTCTGGCCATATGCTAAAGTGGTATTTAAATCTAGCCGATTGCTGAAGAGTTAAAGATCACGTCATTTGTATGTATTTGCTGTATATTTTGAACACATGTACCGTATCTCCCCGAATTGAAGCAGACCCCGGATTTAAGCCAACCCCCCCAGAAATTTCCAAAAATTTTTACAAAAAGGTAAATTTCGTAGATTTTGTGCCAGGCATGGATGCATGGCCTAGAATACATTATTAGAGAGGTTGCTTGGGTCTTTGGGTTGGCCCTGACAACGGCTTATATTATCATTAGCCCATTTAAATGTATAGTTAAAAATGTATTTAATTGTTTGCTATTTTATTTTAGTTCTACTGTGAGCACAAGTCAGGCTGGCTGCAAACATCAATCACCAAGGACAAATGTTGTGCGAGAGCTATTCCAGTCAGTGAAACCTTTGGACGAACCAAGAAGGCCATCAGCTTTCCGTGGTAAGCATATAAGAAAATATTTTAAAAACCATTGTTGGTGGAGTATTTTACATCCAAGTCATATGTCTTATGGGTTTCAGTGACCCATACTTTTCAGTTGGTGGAATGACAAGTGCATTTAACTTTTCTCTGTCAAAGAATATAGCGTTGCATCAATTGTAGTTATGAAATTAATAGAATGGACCATAACTTTGTGTTACTCCATGATTAACACTTTATCAGAAAATAAAGCACATCATTGTAGGATTCACAAAATTTTATTGGTTAAGTGACCTAGTTTCGACATAGCATGTCATTCTCAGGCGCAGAATAGAAGAGTACTTAAAACAAAAATATTTGTGGTTTGGACTTTTTCCTAAGATGATGGTCATCTTTGGCATTTCTCTTTGTTTTTATCCCTTTTGAGGATAAAGTTCTCTTTCATTTTTTTACCAATTTGTTTAGATATTCAACATTAGCATTTCTTTGCCAATCTAGTTTTTTTAAAACCTTGCTATGGCTATTGGAGACACCTAAGTTATTCTTAATTTTTCAATTCTTGATGCCTTAGGTCAGCAGTTTCCAAACATTACAAAACTGTGCCTCCCTTCACCTAAGAAAACTATTTTCTCCATCCTGTATGTCATTCAATCACAGTGAGACACAACTGTCTCATTTTACATTAATCTCTCGTAATCCGCAAAGTACTTGAAAATAGAAAAACGATACGATACCTCTTCAGTGACACTGCTGCTGCCAACAGGAAATCAAATATAATACATTGGCAAAATGACAAGGAAATGCTTACATCTATATTGGAGTGACATTATACAAAGCAGAAATATACAAAGATACTAAATAGAAATGTCCACTTGGAGGGATAACAAATGATAAGAAAAGTAATCGACTGACAGGGAAATCTTCCGCTGGCCGGTTCAAGGCACGTCTCTCTCCAAGTCCTTCCACGTTCTCTCCCTCTCTCTGCTTCCTTGTTCCGTGACTCTCTGGCTGCCCGTCCGCGACATTGTCAGATCGGAAGTCAGCTAGTTTGCACTGTATTGCGGGAAGAGGGCACACCACTCGCGAAAGTCGATTGGTTAAATCGCACGATGGTAGCGTTCTCTTCTGGGCTAATGTCTGTTGCTATAAAAGGAGAAACTCTGTACACATGCGCAAAGCCGAAGTACTCTCATTTGCCGAAGCACTGATGGGGAACTCGATAAACTGTCAGAGGGAAAAATGCTGCAACAGTTCGTAAACAATGCCTACTGGATCTACAATTGCAATTAATATACCGTATATAATTGAATGTAAGCCGATACCGATTGTAAGCCGACCTTCTCTTTTCACAAGGGCACACAAGGAAAATTCCTTGTAGGCTGTACAGATGTTTTGGTTTTCACAGATCTTTTATGTAAAAAATACTAAAAAGTATAAATGCTTCTCTTTTTCACTCCTCCAGCATCTCCCATTCGACTCGACAATCCCCTAGCGCCATTGTGCAGCAAGATTAGATGTTTCTTCTGCAAATGCGATCACTTTCCTCTTAAATTTTGCAGAATGTGTTTGTTTCATAATGGGGTAATTGTAAAACACAATATCTTGTCACACTGAAGGACTGAAATTTACGCTTACAAAGGCACGAGGAAGTGACGGTCTTAGGGAATCCCAGTATGCATATACTATAGTATGTTTCTCGTCTTATGAAGCTTGACTTTCACATAGCAAGTAGCCTATGAGAACCTTTTCCCTCTCCCCTTCTTCCCTTTTCCCTCTCCCCCGTCACCCGTGGCTTTCGAAATGCATGCAAAAACCTAACAGCATTGCCAGATATCCGCTCTTGAAATGATCTGCTTGCGAATGAAAGGTGACGCGTCGCAGAAAAACTTACGGTCATTGTTTATTACTACCGGCCATTTTCCATTGCGTTAAAATGATAACAAAGTGCAAAGTGAAAGCGATAAAGAGATCGCAACGGAAGCGTGAACGCAGTAGAGCTGGTAACATAGTCGACTAATAGCGATGTGAACAGCACGATGGCGAGAGAGAGACTGAGCTTCTCCCCTCTCCGTCGCCCGTTACTCGAGCGTTGATTGGATGCAGAAATAGTCACTCACAGAGGATTTCAAGGTCAAGCTTCATAAGACGAGAAACATACTATAGACACACTGAATCAACATAGTAAACAATGTACATGTTTCGAAAAAGTAAAGAAATGAAGATTTTTGTTCCACTTGTAAAAAGAAACAGTGGCAAGTGCCAACCATCAATTCTTTTCAGTTCACGCACCACCACAACCATCGATTCTCAAATGAAAGTTTATCACATATCAGTGTATTAACTGAAAGTTGACCGCAGACCAGTATATATTGTCGGAATATTCCGCCAAGGACTGGTAAAACCAATTTTTATCCACCAACTATTTGACAGTATTACACTTTGACAACTGAAAACACAAGCCTCTCATTAATCGGTGCTTCCCATTATAGAACTTAAGTTGATGTAGAGTTGTGTAGAGTTATTGTCCAGTAAACCCCCTCAGGCACGCATCCCATTTTACATAGCACTTTTATTTATTTCTATTTACATTGCAAGTGGGCGCCTGGCCCGGTGGCAGAGTTACAAAATTTATGAACCTGTCAGGCCTTACACTTGCATGCTACTAAGAGCTTGCTTTAATTACTGGTTATAATACCTCTTTGATTCATTTCATTGAGCGTTTCATTCATTGTGGATTCATAACCTGCAAATAATAGTATTTTTCAACCATATTTTCATCTGAAATTTTTTATGTACATTATCTATTATTTGCAGTTGATTTATGGTTCTGTGTACACTTTTGTAGGTCAAAATATAGAGTGAACTCTGTTTAAATTATATTTTCCCTTTAAATAAAAAGACCATTAGTGATAACCGGCGATCAGAGGAGAAAAAGAGGAAAACTTAACTCTCAAGGTTAAATTAGAGCGACGGTGACTAAAAGCAGGAGAGTGCCAACATTTGTTTGTTTTTTGCTTCCTTTTCGATTGTTCGGTTTTTAAAATGTAATACCAAGATATTTGAATTCTTCCTTTATTTGGTCTCATTACATGTTCCTTTATTTATCAAGCACATGTGATAATTCTTTTATGAATCGATATTTCTTCATTGAAACGTAGTAAGGTTTCGATTGTTTCGATATACGATTTTGTTTTTGTCTTATTGGTTGCTTTCTCTTAATTGAATAGTATCTTCAGTCATGATGCTTATGTTATTGTGTTCCAATTTTCTTTGTTAATAAAATTGTGGCTGTATAGTGATTATTGTGCCTCACCCTGTATATATAAGTAGACGCAGATATCTTCTTCTATTCTAATTCCTATTCCTTAATGCTCCTGCACAATTTATTCAGGATGAGATTAACATATGTTCAGTAAAATGCATTCTGTTCTTCATTTATATTCAAGTTTTTACTGTTCAATTTTAAATATATTTGCAATGCAAATGATGACCCATTCTACGCTACGTAATATGGTTAACAAAGAATACTTTGGTGTATTATTTATGTAATACTACCTATTTTCATTTCCATTAATAGAAACTTAGGAACGAATTACCGTATCTGCCCGAATATAAGCCGATACTTTTGTCAACATCTATCGTGAAAAAAATCACCCTCTGCTTTAATGCAAGCCTGAGGAAAAATTTGGCATCCTCGTACGATGCCACCATCGCTGAAAAAGTCTTGTTTCCATAGCATACCTCCTATATTCCACTGATAAGCGATGTGTATTATTTTTCATTAGCCAATAAAAGAAGTTCATATTAATTTTTCTTGTTTATTTTATATTTTGCTATAGCCATTGTCATTTTTGTATGCATGTTAAAACCCTCTTTCATAGAATGTATTAAAATTGCATATACTGACTAAGCAGACGATATCGTCTGCTAAGTCAATTCGCAAAATTCGATGACGACTTTCGATGCGCAACTGTTTGAATTCCGCTAACATAAGATACGTCTGACTTGAAGGTGTGAGCAACGGCGTTAACTGTAATTCATCTGATAATTAACAGCAATAATAATAAAACTTGGAAACCTCTTTCATAGATTCTATTAAAATTGCGTATAATGACTAAGTAGACGATCACGCCAAATTCGATGACAGCTTTCGATGCGCAACAGTTTGAATTCCAGTAAGATAAATAAATATACTTACATTTGATTGTAAGGTGTGAGCAACGGCATTGACTTATTATTATTATTTACAATTAACAGTAATAATACCTAATAAAACTTTACATGGAACGTATATAATTATATAGATGTAATGTATAATGTATTCTAGGTTGTGCGTGCATGTCTGGTACACTTAAGCATAAAATTTACGAAAATACTTTTTTTGCCAAAAAATGTTAGAAAATTTCGTGGGGTCGGCTTAAATCCGGGGTCGGCTTCTATTCGGGCAGATACGGTAATACATTGTTGAAGAAATTTTTTAAAAACTAAATTTTTTAACTACCGTCATTACTCCATGGACCGGGGACTATTGTCAACACATTACACTCCTTTTTTCCATTTTATTTTCTTAATTGTTTGAGCTTTGGGACTATATACAATATCAGCAGGCTACAGTTTGAGTTTATTTCTGTTCTTTGTAAGGTCTTTGAATTTTTATTGCAGTTCCTTAAAATATTCATTATCATTTAACCTATTTGGAATTTTTAGAAATATTACAGGTGTGAAGAAAGTCATGTGGTGGCCACATCAGATTTTTACCAAAAACTAATCAGTTCTTTTCCATTTAACGAAAACAGAGGTTGTAGAAAATTAAATTTCCTACAACTTTTAATCAGATACATTTATCAAATATTAAAGCAAATATTTCAAAATAACGGATGTGATGAGTAAAAACCCACTTCTGGTTGACCAATTTTTACCAAAAACTAATCAGTTTTGACTTTTATAAAAATGTTAAATATAAAATTTCCTGTTGGTCTGATTAATAGTTTTTGTGTCAAAATGTGTTCAGGGGACCTTAAAACGTATTTCCATTGAAATCTCGAAGTCGATTTTTTTCATGAATACAATTATTTCCCCTATACTACGTATATGTAGAAAGTAAAAATCGGTCAGCCAAAAGTGGATGTTTACTCTTGTTACTTATGTCGCTACTCTCTCCATATACTAAGTATAGAGAAAGTATTGTTTTCATGAAAAAAATCTAATTCGAAGTTTCAATGGAAATATATGTTTTAAGGTCTCCTGAACACATTTTGACTATTTTCTCAATGATGTCTGTGGATGTCAGTGACCGGAATTTTGTGGGTGCTCTATCTCAAAAACTATTTATCAGATCACTGCAAAATTTTATATTTGACATTTATATTAAAGGGAAAATAACTAATTAGATTTTGGTAAAAATTGGTCAACCGGAATTGGGAGTTTGCTCTTGTCATTTTTCTATTTTTTGAGATATTTGCTTTAATATTTGATAAACATAAAAAAGTACTGGAATAAAAGTTGTAGAAAATTACATTTTCTATAACCTTTGTTTGAAACATTTTCCCATATAATGCATTGCTGAAGAGATATTTTAAAAACTAAATTTTTTAGCTGCCTCAACCGCACCAACTACCATTGACTATTGTAAACACTTTATGCTCCTTTTTATTTTCTTAACACGTTCGCGACGGCATGCACCACCGGTGGGTCACGCGCGTCTCTTCTCACAGGCGTCGTGACCCACCGCTGGGTCACGGGTGTTCGGCCGCACAGCCGCCATGTACCACTGGTGGGACACGATACCTATGTTTGAGATGCAGTTTTCATGCGCATACGCCCCTTGATAGGAATCTATTCTTCATATATACGCTCACAGAGGAAGAAATAGTTACAGTTTGTGGTTTTTATGAAAAAATATGTAAAACCCATAATTTTCCGTGTTCACTACATTGAGAGTCAATGACAGAATACGTGCACCCACGAAACCATATTAATAAGCCATATTCTAAACAATACATAGCCTTATTTACTATGGGCATTGGCATAAAAGTTTGCGGGGGAATGCAAAACACAAAAATGCCTAATACCCAGGGGCGGAAACAAATACGTGAAAATTGAAACATAAAATGTAATAAATGTTATAAATAATAAGAGAATCAGTAACACTTGGGTTCTTACTTTTTCAAGTTAACGTGAAAAGTAATTTCACATGTTAATTTTAAAAATAATTTTTCATACAACGTTTACGTTTTTCCAGATATTCCCTCCCTTCCAGCGTCAATATAAACATCGTAACTATATCAAAATTCGAATGGAATTGTGAAGTAATAATATTAAATGGCAGGCATTTTGATATATATTTTTATTAATTCACGTCTATAAATAACCCAATTATTTACATGATGAATTATTTTATAAAAATAACACACCGATACATGACTAAGAAAAGAGATGGCAAAAGACACAATAAAAACAACTCATAAATGAGAAACAAAATGAAAAAAAAGAAAGAGAACAAGAAATGCAATGCTGAATTACAAATATATTTCTATGTTGATGTAATTATAAAAAACAGTGGTAAATTACATAGAGTATAAAATGTAATATATAAAATTCTTAACCTCGGCAATTCATTGGAAACTTGAATATATAAATGATTGTGTATGTTAATATAATGAAACAGTATTTGCATTTATAGGTAATATAAGACATAAATAAAAAATATACAAATAAATAAAATAGCAAAAAAATTGAAACTTTGCTATGCTTATTTTATTTACTTATGTTTTTCATTGAAACATTCTAAACATAATGCTGGCTTTCCTTCACAGTCATTGCAAAATGTTTTTACCTTTTTTGCACTTGCTCGAGCTTTTACCGTTCCCTCTTCCGCACATATTTTCTCATAGCATCCCCTACACCTTTTTCTAGATTCCCTGGCTGATCCAGCTAATTTTCCTAACTCATGAAGTTTGTTCTTTCGCTTGGATGGCCCTTGTTCTAATTCATCACTTTTGCTGCTTTCCCCTAACTCTTTTCCCAACAGTCCATTAACAATCTTTTCTTTAAATGTTAACATGTCCATTTTTTTCTTATTCTGATTGAAACTGTTGTATATTATCCACGAATTTACCATGCAAGTGCCAAGGAGTAATTCTAACGCAACTTTTTTATACCATTTCAATGACCTTCGAATGCTCGTGTAGTACGCTGACATCTGGTCAGAAACATCCACTCCTTTTTTAGCATTATTGTAAGCTAACACGCATTGAGGCTTGCTTATGCTTTTTACCTTTCTTTTACTCGAAACAGAACCTACTAAATTATTTGTAATATCAGGGTTAGTATTTAGCATAATAACTGGTCGTTTGTCCTGCCACTTCATCACTTTTACACCGTTTTCATTTTCTTTTGCCACAATATCACCTTTTTTTAGTTTTTTCTCGCACACTTCTTTGGGATTTCTCCGTCGGTTACTTCTCAATGTGCCACAAACGTAGGTCTGCTTTCCCAAAAGGTCTTCCGCAAGAGGAACACTAGTGTAAAAACTGTCCACATATAAAGTCCTGCCCTCATGAAGAAGTCCTCCAATCAGTTCAAGCACTACCTGGTGACCGTGTCCAATCCCACTCAACCCTGGAGTGTCACTTTTACCTGCGTAAATCTTTAGATTATATGTATAGGCCTCAGGCGTACATAACTTGTAGCACTTTACTCCAAATTCATGCGACTTCCCTGGGAGATACTGTCTAAAAATTAGCCTCCCTCTCCAAGGAATCATGGATTCATCTATCACTACATTTTCACCGGGAATCAAGGTGTCTCTGAATTTTGAACAAAGCAAATCTAACATAGGTTGTATTTTTGCTAATCTATTTTCTGATGGAACTTCATTGTTGTTGAAATGGAAGCATTTCAATAACGATTCGAATCTTTCACGTTTCATTGCATTCTGAACTAGATCGTTGCGGTACAAAGGTTTATTGGACCAATACAATCTCATTTTAGGAAGATGGTTAATACCCATAGCAATGAGAATACCCATAAACCTCTCCATCTCTTGTTTACATGTGTCTCTCCACATATGCATCATGGATCGCTTGCTGAGAGTTTGAGATGCGATGAACTGTTCTGCATATCTGTTTGTCTCCTTCACTATAAGGCTCAGTACTTCCCCGTTCACAAAATGTTTATATACACTCACTGGCTCCGAGAGATCCAAATCCACTTGCAATCCATCACTTCCACTGTAAGTGAATTCCCGTGCGGTATCAGTGCAGTTTCTCCAAATGTTGGAATGCCTTTCCCTCTTATCACCATCATCTTCCTGTGCAGACAATGTTTCCTCTATTTCCACCTCTTCGGAAGATATTGAATCATCATCTTCCTCTGAATCAGACGGTTTATAAGAATCTTCGGAATCCGAAAATCCTGACATTGAAACTTCTGAATCGGACATGGACTCTGCTAGATTTGCAAATGTATAAGATAGATGCCAAGGATGTTACACAGATCACAGTGTCACTCGTATGAAAACCAAGGAGAGAATGACTGGGAATAGCAAAAATTTCTTTCCGCCCGCATTACTTGTTGGGATGCTGTACAGCCATAAAGGAAACTACTTTCCTTTTCCGAAGTAGCAAAATTCGCTTCCGTCGCGAACGTGTTAATTGTTGGAGATTCGGGGCTATATCCAATATCAGAAGGTTACGGCTTGAGTTTATTTCTTTGTAAAGTCTAAATTTTTCTGTTCCTTAAAATATTTATTATCATTTATCTTATTTGGAATTTTTATAAATACAGTAAAACCCCTTATTTACACTTTTCTAGGGACCTGGGAAAAAAGTGTATAATGTGGGAAACTGCAAATTGAGGGAAAAATACATAAACTGATTTTACTTTTAAACTCACTCATTTGTTACAGTAAGACTAACAATAAAATCAGTGTTAAAAGAGCTAAGTTTATAAAGAGTATATCTATTTATTCATTTACTTAACCATCAGACTTCTTCAATAATAATAATATTAAAATATGTGCCAAATGAAAATGCTAGTATGTATAGTAAGCTTAGGTTTCTATTACATTCACCACATTACATTTTTCTGGAAAATTGTACATAGACATACTTCAGGAACATCATACTTTTTCGAAGCTTGAATATTGTTCATTTTTTCGTCTTCTTGAGCTTTGACTATTTTAAAATTCATATCATAACCTCGTCGTATTCCTCTGTTAACCTGGGATTTGGAAGAACCTTTTCTCTCAACATGATCAACATCCTTTTTGTCACCCATTGTTAAAATAACAGATGGGTAAAAACTCGCTAAGTTGGGCACAGAGAATACGCCGATGCACTGATAGCTAAAATTCAATGACTAATGAGGAGTTGAGCCGTCCACTGAACTCTATCTATTCTCACTTCAGATGCTTTTCATGTATGCCTAATGTGTCTACAATGTAATAAGTATCTTGTATCACTTAACAGACGTGCGGAACAACTACACCACCTATTGGCGACTGATGTAAACACTTTACACTCCTTTTTTATTTTCTTAACTGTTTTAGCTTCGGGGCCGTATCCAATATCAGGAGGCTACGGTTTTAGTTTATTTCTGTTCTTTAAATTTTTCTCGCATTTCCGTAAAATATGTATTATCATTTAACCTATTTGGAATCCATAGAAATATTACAGGTATAGAGAGTCATGTGTTGGCCACATCAGATTTTTACTTTCTTCATTTACGAAGTATAGAGAAAGTATTGTTTTCATGAAAGAAATCGAATTCGAGATTTCAATGGAAATACATGTTTTAAGGTCCCCTGAATATGTTTTGACTATTTTCTTGATGTCGGTGTGCATGTGTGTGTGTATGTGTCTGTGACCTGGATTTTGTGGGTGCTTTAACTCAATAACTTATAGTCAAATCAGTGTCAAATTTTATATTTGACTTTTTTTTTAAAGAAGACGTGCTGATTAGTTTTTAGTAAATATCGGTCAACCGGAAGTGGGTGTTTATTCTTGTCACTAATCCATTTTTTTAAATATTTGCTTTATTATTTGATAAATGTAAAAAAGTACTGGAATAAAAGTTGTAGAAAATTTAATATTCTACAACCTTTGTTTGAAACATTTTCCCATATAATGCATTGTTGAAGAGATATTGTAAAAACTGAATTTTTTAGTTGCTACCACCACACCACCTACCAGCAACTATTGTAAATACTTGATGCTTCTTTTTATTTTCTAAATTTTTGGAGCTTTGGTGCTACATCCAATATTAGAAGGCTACTATTTGAGTTTATTTCTGTTCTTTGTAAAGTCTTTACATTTTTCTTGCAGTTTCTGCAAATATTTATTATCATGTAGCCTATTTGGAATTTTTAGAAATATTAACAGTATGGAGAAAGTCATGTGGTGGCCACATCAGATTTTTTAATTTAGAATCTAGAATTTTTCAATCAATCCACTACTTGTATGATTTTAGGAGACTGTGCAAGTCAGCTCTCCGTTTAGCAGTTGGCCTCCTTGGTGCTCTTCATTAACCTGTAAACACCGTCAGACATACTATTACGTCCTGTGAAAACTGTCCAATCGATCGTCAATGGGTTTCTTTTCTTTGTTATTTGAAAGAAGATGTAGTGTCTGTTCTCCTTTTCACATAAGTGCTTTATCTGTTGTGTGCAGCAATGAAGCGAGAGGGCAAGAAGAGGACACGTCCACATAAATCACAAACCTTTATATTATAAATAAATCTCTTCTAATAAATCAGTAATACTACCTTTCCTTAAAAATTTCCAGTCAAGACATGAAAAAGTTGAGATATGTAAAACTTTTCACCTAATTGGTTTATATGGGTACAGTCCTAGTATGAAATAGTTACTAATTTAAATAATTTTTTTATTAAGATTGTACATCAATATCTTTCATGGATTTCCTGATGCTGAATGTTATATGTTAACGGTGAATGCATGCCAGATGTTTAGCGTTTAATGTACATTCTCTTCTACTGCAGCAATGTTTGTGTGTAAAATATGATATGCAAAAGGGGTATTTACAAATTACCTGTTTTACGTAAATCCACAAAAAAACTCGGAAAAATTGAGAGAAAACTTTGCAAGTTATGAATTTTTAAATTTTTTTCGAATGTTTTCGCAATGCAATCGTGAAAATATAAAAACATCATCCAGCTATATGGGTGGGATTTAATAAATCTCTTCTGGGCTTGAGGGGTTAAGAGTAGGCTAATGCCAGCACCAGGTTTCCCTGCTCTCTTGTGAGTGTTTGGTGTGGAAGAGGTTATGGCTATAATAATCCAAGAGGTTGATTAGCCAGAAAAACACAGAAACTGCTTTCTCCTATACTACATATGGAGAAAAGAAATCGTTATTTTCTGAGTCATTGATGAGGGAAAGAGAAAAAAACCTTTGGCATATCACCTTTGAGCCTAACATCTATTTTTTTTAAATGTAAAGGAACTGAAACTGCAGCACATCAAGATTTCATCAGAAAAAGATCTTGACGATGAAAAATGAACAATTAAATAAGTATGTTTTTGATTGGAAGCTAGAGCTGGAAATATACCTATGTCTGGACCTATTCATCAACAGAAGGCTACATTTGCAAATGCACTCTATGCTATGAGCACCAAAAGAAATGTATTACCTGTTTAGGAAGGAGACTGAGGATCACAGACTGAAATAACACAATAGACTGTAATCAATAGCAGTAATGCTTGTTCTTCTCTAATATGAGCTAAATTAAAGGACTCAGATCGAGTTAAAATCTTGCCAACTGCAATAAAGTTTGATTTGTTCTCTTGGTATGGTCAAACTCTGATTTAGCGTCACCGTTTGTCCATCACTGACATTGGTGTTAAAGCGGGGTTGGTGGTAAATTAAGTGAACGTATTTACCCGAATCCAAGACGACCTCGAATGTAAGAAGACGATCAAAACAGAAAAAAGATTTAATCTAATTACATATGATTCCTGCAAAAATTAAAAAATCCACAGAACAAAAATTTTTATCTGGTCCCATGATTTTCTTGACTATCATAGTTCTTTTTACATCAGTCGTCATCACCCTCTATGCCAGTGGTTCTCAACCAGGGTGACATAATGCCCCAGGGTGACGCGAGAGTTATTGAGGGGTGATGCAAATATTTGATAAATTCACAGCATATCCCATTCTGGCTTATAAAAATAAATAAAACCAGAAGAATACCTTCCTCTGCTTCTTTAAATGCATAAGTTTTTATCTTTATGTGTTAGATAAAGTCCAATTTATCTTCAAAGCTGACTTGAAGGAAATGGAATCGTAAACAGGGTGATACAGAACTGAAATAGGGTGACGCAAACAAGAAAAGGTTGAGAACCAATACTCTATCCTCTCTTCATCATTGTTCTCACTCTCACTATCTTTATCACTCTGAACTTTGTTCGTAGACTCCCACAAAACATCATCTTCACTTCCATCCATGGCATTGGATAAGCAGCACTTCTTAAATGCACTCACAATTACTTATGTATTTCTCTGTTGCCATGATGCCTTGATCCATTAGCAGAGCATTGAAATAGTAGATTTTTTTAGCTTTCCTTTTGGTGTTATAGTGCATGCACATGCACAGAAATTTACTTTGGAGGGGGATCTGAGGACGAAAACCAATTTCCAGCAATTGATTAAATAAAAGTCCTATTCAAATAATATAAACTTTTATAACGTTTTTAGTTCTCATAACCCAATGCAGCAAGTGGCAGCGTAGTAAGAGGCAATGTAGCAAGTTGGTAGCATGGTTATCGCAGATTCCACAAATGTCTGTACATTGAGGAGGGGTTCTGGACCTCTCCTCCCCTCCCTGGGTATGTCATTGTTATAGGGTGATCTCCACTCAATAACCACTCAGATTATAAATCCTTTAAATTACCTTTAAATGGCTTGTTGACAGCAACATCAAGTACTTGAAGCTGTGATTTCATTTCTCCAGGTATTATTACAAAGTCAGTATTCGGTGCATTCATTGAATCTTTAACTTCAGGAGTTGTGTCCTTTGAATGCATCTGGTACAAGCATCCCTCTTTTAATAGTGCTCCTGGTCTTCTATTCCAGATGATGTGTAACCAATCTCTCATAAGTTCTTTTGACATCCATCCATTTTCGTGACATTCACTATTATTCCAGTAGGCATTCGTTCCTTGGACATTGTTTTTCGTTTTAGGATAACATCTGGCGGTAATTTTGATCCATCTGCTAAAAAAGCCAACATTACTGTAACTCGCATTTTTCGTTACCTGTGATTTTTATTATCTCAGATTTTGCACCTTTTTCATTGGCAGTATAATGGCATGTCGAAGAAAACTCGAGTTTCATCAGCATTACCTTATTTCTACATGATCAGACATTTTAAGGTTGAGAGTGACGTATTTAAAAGGAATGTAAGGCAAAATGACAATTAAAGAATTTATGGTGTGAAATTGTTGAATGGGGAAATACTGGTTAATTACGCCGTCATTTGTTTTGACATCTGTGAAATGATATTCACCAATAGTGAAGAAAAGTTGAGTTCACTTTAGTAAATCGTTTGTGCAATAATTGTTCACTAAACATCATCATTCAAAAAATAAGACCTGAATGACAAATGATATCACATGTTTGTTCATTGTTCTCATAGTGCTTAAGTAAATCTAGTTTTTGCTCTAGCAATATAACTTTTCTCGGTTTCTTACTCTCACCACCAATAATATGTGAACCATAAACTCAAGCGTATTTTTTGAAGTAGATTACCGCCATTTTGAATCAGCTGTTCAACTGTTCACCATTTATTTAGCAGATGTTATTTAAAAGATTTGTAAAATGATATTTTAAACAACAAATAACTAAGAATTGAACATTTTTGTTTTAATACATAAAATAATTTTTCCAAAGATAACAACATACGATTTATAGAAAACTACAAAAATGGTCAAAGAAAATTTTAAAAACATTCAAGAATTGTATTTTTAAAACCATGAAATCCCTTGCCTTCTGCATCAGACTCAAAAGTTGTCAAATTCATCCTCTGGATCAGATGTTACAATAATAGGATCATTGTAATCCACAATTAATGAATAGCAGGGCATAAGTTTGTTTCCATTTCCACTTTATAGACCTTTTTCACGATCGTAGAGAAGTCATGGAGAAATTGTGTTAACCGAACGACCAGTCGTGTTAGTCGAAAACCAGGGTATTCACTACGAAGTTATAAGAAACTTAAAGCTTTATCGCCCTTGCAGTGTAGATGTGGAACACAAAATGGAACTGTAGTGTTTCTCTATCATTGCACAGCCATATTTGCATTTCTTTCAAAGAAATAATAAGAATATCTTTCAGATGCTCTTAGAAAGGTCATTCTTATTATGTAATGCCACTATTTTGTCAAAGGCAAAATTTCTTTCTTGTGCTGTAGTCTTACAATATGCACATATTTGTACTCGGCTATTAGTGTTTGTGTATAATTTAATCCATTGGTAACCTCAAAAAGGAACTTTATTTTGCCCCAAAGAAGAAGTATGTTTAGTCAAATATTATGTACTAGTGTAAATGCCCGTTGAAATTCAACGGGAAAATTGGAACTTAATATATTCAAATACATTGGAAGGAAGTGAGCTAAATCTGACACTTATACGAACATTAGATAAGATAGATGAACAGGTTTTCACTTGAATATATTTATTTATATTTAATGGTAAGACAATAAGAGTATACAATTTTTTAACTAATTTAACAACATCTTTAACGTTTTATTCCGAAAAAAATTAGCTATTATGGACTCACCAGATATGTTGATTTTATGTATGAACACCAATTTCGTTGTTCGCCAAGGGAACGTTTCAATAAAAATGCAAAATTTTGACAAATTTTCGAATATTTTAACTTAATGTGAGCGAATTTGATTTGAAAACAACAATCGACGATAAGAATAAGAATCTTCATTTAATTTCCTTTGAAATGGTTTTTATCCAAAGATCGTGCGTCAATTACTTCTAATTTAATTTTGCAAAAGAAAATAAGTCTGCAAGTGTGAAAGAGGTATATTTAAGATCTCTGTTATGGGAAATCCCATATAGCGTTCCAACCAACAAACCAACCAACAGATTAAGGCTTTTGTTAATAGTTTAATGTTTATTCATGGGTATTTATATGGTTGATAATTCCAAGGAAACTCTCCGAAAAAATGAACGGATGGATATCTCCAGGACAACTTGATGCAAACATTTTTTCCTTATTTTTAAAAAGGTCTAATACACTATATAAACTATTATGTGTGTATTTTAATTGTTAATAACAATATTTAATCAATTAATGTGTCTTATGAACTATTGTTATGTTCTGCTGCAATTAATTAATGTTTTTTTCCTTTGATAATATGTTTAGCCTTGTGAGCTAATACCCATGGTTTTGGTATTTGCTGATGTAGCATCAGCAGTGCTTTCCAGGAATGTATACCCTGAAGACAACAAGTGCTTACTGTATACTGAAAAAACATGTCATAAAAGCAATTTCAATTAATATATTTATTCCTCAATCGAGGATTATTCATTATTTACTCTAATTCCAGGCCCTGGAGCCATAGAAGGTGGTGTCCCTGAGTCTGACAGCAAAACCTTGGATTCGCATGAGCCCAAGGTCCAGAAAATGGAGTCCGATAATGTAGTAGGTGAACTGTGCATTGCAGGCGGGAGCTCAAAAGATGACGACTTGAAAGTGCCAATGAGGAGACGGAAACGAAAAATCCCAGGCGGAGGGGATGACAACACACTCAGGAGTGAAGATGGTTTAAATGTCAGAGGATCTAGGGACGATAGTGTTGCAATAGAGGTAGAACCAGAGAGTGTTGTAGTAGAGATAGACCCGGCCTTGGAACTGAGTGGTGTGACGAAAGAGATGTTGCAAGAGCAGTACAGGAGAGAGGCTCAGTTGCATCAGGAACACAAAGATTTGGAGTTTGCTAAGCAGTTGCAGAAAGAGTGGGAAAGTGAGGATCGGTGGATTGACAGGAGGAAAGGCTCTCGTTTGGAATATGAACTGCGTAGCAGGTTGACTTCACAGAGCAGGGAAACAAAGACAAAGTCTGCGAGCAAGAGTAAAAGAAGAACCACTGTAGGTAATAGGCCAGAGGGTGGTCGGAGGCAACAGTCGCTGGATGAAGTTTTATCTTGCAAAGGTAAAATGTAACAGGATGGTAGGTGGGGGTTATCAGCCTATTATAGGTTGCTCACCTTTTCTGGAACTAAATATCAGAATATATAACTCCAAGTTTCAATATAATGGCTTTTTTTGTCATTACTGATTCCCCAAATAATGGTGCTTTACCATGCCAAAACTGTGTATAAATCTTGTATATTTTAATTTGGCTGGTTATTGTAGGAATTATTCTAAAGTATATTTTTTGACAGTTTAAAGTTATGTTTAAAAATAATAATAAATGAAACAATCCTTTATAGTGGAGTGGATTGGTGGAAACAGATAATTTATTCCAAATGGTATTGTTGCTTCTAAACTGCCTGTGAGTAAATATTCTTTAGTTGCTGTAAATGCAACTGTATGCCATGATTTTTCTTTGCTCTTAAATTATTGTTTAAAAGTTGATCACCATATTTATCTGAAGGTAAAACAACCTTGAATAAACTATTGTAAAAATATTCACCTAATTGATGATTTATCTTTACTTGTAAATTCCAGAGGACCCTTGATATTTTTAATTCTAAGAGTAAGAAAATATCTTCCCTTCCTGTTGGATAAATATGGTGTATGCTAAATATCTTTAAAAAAATCAGGTGGGTTAATTCTCATAAAATTGTACCTTATGATTATGGCTCGGATTTATATGTGGTACGAAATACTAAGATATTTACATATTTACCATATTTTTCGGTCTATAAGAGGCACTTTTTTCCAGAAAATGACTCCCATAATCAGCCTCTGTCTTATAGACTGAAGGTAATATTATTACTGTACATGTGTATTCCATTTATTAGGAATTAAAATCTCATCTTACACTTAAATTTAAGAGGTGTCTACACATGCAATGTGCACAGCACACTCCGATAGCCTAATTAATAGGACTGCCAAGTGCATGCAGAGCACATTTATCTATACAAGTTTCAATGCAATTATTTGTTTTAGATCATCACTATTTACTTTCACAACTTAAGTTTATCTAAACTGTTATCATGCCATAATATTTTCTTTAAATATTGCCAAATACAGAATTAATCATGGCTAGAAATGATGCATGACGTGTCCATTCCTAAATGCTTTGGTGAAACAAAATACTTTTTCCAGAAAAATCTTTTAAGAAATCAGGGTGTCTTATAGTCTGAATAATATGGTGTGTACTTAGGAAGGATAAAATATGTAAGCAAAAATAAATGTACAAGTGTTTTATTCATTTTGCTGAAACTTAAGTAAAATCAAAATTTTTGTTGAATGTTTCTCTAATGTACTGCTTTTAATAACTTGGCAAAATAGAAAAACAACCATCAATACATCCTAATTACTAAAAGCAAACCTGAGAATTTCAAGTCATCACGAAATAAGTGCTTACCTCAAAAGTACACCTTCATTTCCACAATACTCCAACAATAAGTCATGCACTTTGTAAGCTGTCGAATGTAATTCTTCATTTGTTAGCCCTAGATGCAATTTACCAACTGAAGATTCTTTCAGATGTTGTTATTCTTGCAAATATTAATTTGATGATTATGCTTGGAGAATAGTCTTAAACTTGTTGTGATGTCCACTGTCAGAGGCTTAATTTATACTCAAAACATGACTAATTATTAAAATCATCTGATAACTTATATTTCTTTTTGCTCTGGACAGATTTTATTCTTTACCTCACTATAAAATTTATCTGGAACTTCTTCCAGTTGCTTCATCATTTGCTGTTAGGTTGATTTGATATAGGTTTAAGTGTTTTAGGTGTTTCTCCTTTAATGCAATGTTCCTTGCCTCATTTGCCATACATTTCATTTTTACAATTTTGTGGCGCTTAAAACCACTAGATTGAAAGGATATACTTCAATGCATCACTCTATCATCTGTTTGAAATACAGGCAGACCTCGTATTTTGCGAGGTTACTTTTCTGAAGAACTCCATGAAAGGCAAAACCGTGGAAGAGAAGTAATTAAGACAATGTGAAATATGTACAGAACAGATGAAGAGATGACAAAATATAAAAGTTGAAGGACGAAAGACCAAACAAGATAAATAACATGCAAATGAAGTGAAAGAAAAAATATTTAATTTTGGTAGTAGAATCCGATAAATTATTCACAATTGCCTCTCATAGGGGCTACTGACACAGATAAAGCAAAAGGCGGAGGTTTAAATGTAAAACATCGGATCCCAGATGCAATAAAATAGAACACCTAAAGGGTAGATAGAAACAAAAGAGGATCCCTATAAATAAGTTAGAGAAAAAATGATTTAATTAGAATTTTCCAACTTACCATGAATTATGTAACAGATGACGTCAGAGATACTGAAGAATAACATTAGTTGTTGCGGACGCAGGAAGGTGTTGGCTTGAAGAATTCTGTTATATGAAAATGCCTTCCTTTCATTTCTAAACTTTTGTAAATTTCACAATAAGGAGCTAATGCAGCATCAATGTCACTCTTGAATTTAATGCTCCTTTCCATTAATGGCTTGATATCCATTATCTTCTCTTTTACTTCATTTACCATCTTAAGGATCTCTGATAATGCTTTTGCTGTTAATTTTGATTCCTCATGCCGTATCATCTTCATCACTGTCACTTGACTGTAAAAGTTCTACAATTTTCTCATCAGCCAATTCTTCCTGGTGGGGCTCAATGAAATGTAGGAATGATTTGGCATTTGTTTCCTAAATAAGCTGGTTTCATCACAAACACTTGTTCTGGTTTATAACCCTTTGGCTCAATGAGATTCAAAAACACACTTGGGAATTCCTTAGTTATCTCCTGATCACCTGATGCAGCTTCCCCCAACAACAATATTACACAAATTAAAGCGTTTCTTATAATTTTCAAGTCAGCCCCTACTATAACAGTAAAACTTGCTGAAGAATTGTCACCATTATTGCCTTCACTCGATCTTTAAATGATCATATAAATTAAGGGCTTTATTTTCTATTAGCAGCCAACTAAGGGGTATATTTTTTGTCATATCACCTATCTATCTTTATGATCAAAAGTTTTTCCATTTTTTCTAATCTAGTGTGATGGGTCATAAAAGACAACTTAGCATTCTATGAAGCAGTAGCACTAACATTAATTTGAATTTTGTCCTTGGCTTTTTTAATGTAGCGAATTGTTGACTCATTCACTCTATATTCTCTAGAGATAGAGGAAACACTTGCACTGTTTTTAATCAATCTAATGTACCAAATTTTTCTTTCAAGGGCATAACTTTTTGTATGACATAGTTAGAGACAAAAATATATTAACCTGGATAAAATGTCCAAGTACGTGAAAATCTGCTACAACTAACAAATGTCTAAATATGTATAATTTTTAATTAATACTGACTCCAGATCATGTGAAACGTCAAATATGTTATTATCTTTAAGGTATGTCATTACATATAAATCTGAGCCTGTTTGTAATGTATTGGTGTTCCAGTCTTTAAATGTCTCAAGAGTATGCTGCATTTATTTTCTGATTTTATTGAATACCAATCGGTGTATAATGTTTAGCTTCATCATATTTTGGGAAAAATATGAAGAAGAGCTAATTAAAATGTTCTTTTTGTGCATAAATTCTTATGTGACATTTTTGTCCGAGTGTCATTTGATGTTTCTAAGCCAATCTTCATTTCTTTGTACCCATTAGTTGAACCAATTTAGTGAGATGAAAGTGAACATTAAAAATTTAATCCTGCCTAATTCAGCATTGAATGTATTTCAAAAAGTAAATGTGCATAAAAAAACCTTAAAATGTGTTTAAAGCTATCTTAGTGGCAATATTTTCCAATCTAGACCAAAATAGCCATTGTTGTTGCTGACCATGTTTCACTTTATTTCAGTGTTCACTAATCATTGCCCGTCATTGTACCAGTTAGTCAGTGGACATGGCCTCTCTGCATTTTGGCAACGTCCATGTATTGCTTTTTGTTTTTTAGTTGTATCATTTCTTATTCACCTCATGCACTTGTGCTGTTATCCAGTTTTACCTAGTAACTTTAATTTTCTGTATTTTGCTTTCCATAAGTTCTTAAGAGCATATCCTCCAATGGAAAAATAAATTAACTGAGGATAGCTTTTATGAACTCTTTGCTTAAGCTGTAAGAAATATAAGCGTGCTAAGGATTCATTACAAAAATGTTGGCTTTCCACCTTTGTTATGAAAGATTTTTTTCATTGTTCCTGAATTTTTGTGTAGTCAAAATGTTATACATTATATATATGTATATATATATATATATATATATATATATATATATATATATATATATATATACACACATACATGGATATATTAAATTAATGTAAAAATTGTAAATAAATAAGTTTTACACAAAACTGACCATCAGTTACATGCCAAAGAATTGAAAGTATCTTTTCTCTATATTTTTAACCACTTTAAAACTTTTCCTGTAAGGAATACCTTAATGTTAAATGAATTTATGTATTGTTTTTATTTACATAAAGTACTTTGATTTTGGAGTGGGCACTCTACATAGCTGGTCACATGGTTTCTTCTATAGGTCATGGCATTTTCTCATTAAAATTTAATTATTATTTGATTATTGATCAGTCTTATGTACCATTTTAATAAAGGTCAATGAAAAATAAACTTTAGAAAAAGTTACAATCCAGAAATTCTTACTTCGTGAAATGCTTGTAGTTGTTAAAATGTTTCATTGTCTTCATCCTATGGAATGACAATTTCACATTTATAATAATAATAATAAATAACGTCCCAGAATGGTGAAAATATTATTAATTGTAAACAATAATAAATATTTTTTGCTTTCGCATATAGGAAGTAAATGTGGAAAGTACTGTGATTGGGAATACAGTGGAACTTTCCTAACTCAAACGTCTAGAACTCGAATTTTCCATAATTCGAAGTGAATTAATTTTACCGGGCAAAATCTCTATGGGAAAAACTTATTTCTATAAGTCGAATTTTCTATAACTCAAATATTTTTTGTTTCCCTTGAAGTTCGACTTATGGAAGTTCCACTGTATATTCAAATTTGACATTTGATGAATTTTCAAGTTTTAGGTAATGCTGACTCTAAAAAGGCAGTTTTTTGCAATTCTGTTGTTTATAGTGTGTGTAGCTAGGGGCTAAGACAATGGTTCCCAACCTTTTTGTAGGCGCGGCAACCTTTTAAAGATAAACAGAATTTCGTGGCACCCCAGCCTTCAAACGAGGTTTTTATATTTTCACAAACAAGTATTACAACGTTTGGACATATCCATTTGTTGGTACCAGGCTATAATTAATTTATTAGAGAAAACATTAATGCCATAGTTACCTGTAAACACATCCGAATCATTGATTTATTTACAAAACTAATTTTATAGTGGCGCCTCTAAAAATCAGCTGTGGCGCCCCAGTGTGCTGCAGCACTCAGGTTGGTAACCTCTGGGCTAAGCAGATCAATGGAATCGGATGAAATTTATATTGGATATTGCATGGAATGGAAGCCTTGATAATATTAACCACATCATGCTACAATGGAGGGCAGTTTACTCTAGCCTATTTTCACAAAATGTTTATTTACTCAAAAATGGCTGCATGTATTTTGATTAAAATTGGTTCAGTTATATAGTTCAATGTCATTATGGCACAGGGGCAGTTACTTCAATATATACTCAGTAAATTGAGAAGTAAGTTGCGATGAGAGATAAGTGTTACCAGAAATGTTAATTTGGGTTTTGAGGCCTTACAATCACATAGAATAATAACTGGTTTACACAATGCCTATTTAATCAAACCTTCATTGGAAGTACATTATTATTGGGAAAGAAAAGGTGATTTCTTTATAACATAGGGATCGTATATCAGAAAAGAAATTGAAGAAAATATTTCTTTGCAGGGAATGGAAGACTGGAACAATTTACTTGCAGGAGTCTTAAAAAAAGCCTCTTTACTAGTCTCTCTTTGGGAGATCACAGGGCCTGGTGGAACATTTGCATGCACTTATGATTCAGAAACTTTTAATAGTAAATTTTAATATATAAAGCAACTTTTTCTCCCGCTATGGGTGTCGGATATTTTTCCAATTAAAAAAAAATGTATTTCACATGTGCTGCGTATATTTTTCAGGGAGCAGTGGTGGAACTATGGCAAGGCATTGCGTTGGGGCCTTGGCCACAAAGGGACCTCAAAAAATAATGAAATACTCCCCCTCTTGCAGAGAATAGCCACCAAAATTTTTCATTAATTTGTCCATTGAATTTCATGCACATTTTCTTATGGTCGAGAATGTTGCTTAATTTCTAATTCTAAGAAATACCCGGTGTGGTAACAGTATACCTTTGAAGTTGCGATATCAAAATATTCGTTCTCTCTTGAATGCACATGCCTCCGAGTGATTTATTGGCTTTTGTGCTGCTGCTTAATTTCAAGAATTAGTATTGATTACATTTTAATTCTTTTAATGTAACAATATTAGTAATGTTAAGGCTGTTTGACACAACACTTACTTCAGTCACTGAAATCAGTACTGAACTCGTTTCCGAGAAAATAATGCTAATATTATATATCGAATTCAATTCGATTTTAAGTGCCATGAGTTCGGTACTGATTTCATTGACTGAAGTGTCTCATGTCAAACAGCCTTTATAGCAATTACACAGGGTTTGATTACTTGCATGTAGTTACTCAATAGCTGGTACCATGCCGGGTATTGTATTTGTGTGTTGAATTGTATGCAATTAGAACAGTTGATTTAATAATTTCAATTTGAAATTGGTAAGTTTTAATTTCATTTATTTTTCTGCTAGTAATAAAGTCAGTTTTAAAAGTATTGCATAAAATTTCAGCTTCTTTTAAAATTTAAGCTTGTTTGATTTGAAACACGATAAATTTAAATGTTTGTTTTCTTCCCCATAGGTAGAAAATGTCTTAAAGAAAATTTGAAAGTGGAGGGTCAAAAATAATATAGTATATTTTGTTATTATGTATTTAAAATGTTAAAGAAAAATTTATATAACGTATTTATTTTAAATTAATTTTATTATGGGATGCATCGTTTTAATCATTTGCTTTGGGGTCTCAAAACTGAAGTTATGCCTCTGAGCAGTCGCACTGCCATCAAGCTGCAAATTTTATGCCTGCTTTTCGAGATACATTTTTTCTTTGAGCTTACAAAATGAAATATGTTAATACATAATTATTTTAATAAATAAAACACCTTCGCTCACTATGACAGTACAGTGGGTTCTGCTTATTAGAGTCAAGTCGGGAAAGAAATATTTGATTCTATTAACTGGCTGATTCAATTATACGGAGGTTGGATACTTGAGGAATGTTATACATATAAGAAAATGCTCAAGTAGAATTTAAAAATACTTTTATAAACTGTAAACATTAACTTTATTCAACATACAAATTAGGGAGTTTTAAAGTAATTTTCCAACTTCTTTTTGATCAAGTTGTCATTAATGTGAGACATTGAGTCAACTTCCACCTTGTACAAGCGGCTGAACTCCTCAGGCTGTCCTCTCAGCTCCAGGGTTTGCCAAAGAACAGCCTTATTTCTTGAGAGGAAGGGGCTGGTAATGATTGCCCTTCTTGATCTTCTTCCTCAATGTCTTCATCAACACTCGAGTTTTTACTTAATATTTCCAAAACAATGTCATTCTCTCTCAATCCAGGAACTACAACATTGTCATCATCTATTGAATTCCATCTCTTCATCAGTCTTTTCATCATTCTCTGCATCATTTTCTGCTTCATTGTTTTCTTCAACCAGAATAAAACCAGCTTTTCTGAAGCAGTTAGCAATAGTTTTAGATGATAATTGCTCCCACGCCTTCCTCAGCATGTGCATGGCATCTAACACATTAATCTTTTTGGAAATTTCAGAAGTACTTTTCTCGCTGTTATTCTCATCAATAATTTCAATGATCATTTTTCTCATATCTCGTCGATAAAGAGTCTTAAGTGTTTTTATTATCCCTTGATCTAATGGCTGAATGATGGGTGGAGTATTTGCTGGAAGAAAGACCAGTTGGATGTTGTTCATTGGCACAATTTGGTGTACTGTACAATTGTCCAAAAGCAATGTGATCTTTCTTCTTTGAGCCACAAGTTCCTTGTCCCACTGGAGTAAAAACTCTGAGAAAGTCTAGGTTGTCATCCAAGCATTTTGATTGCTTTTGTATGCAACTGGTAGTGATACACCTTGAAAACAGCGAGGGTATTTGGATTTACCTATAGCTAGGAGGTTCCTTTTATCACTTCCAGTCATATTACAGGTAACGAGAACTGTTATACGGTCTTTCTGCTTCTTTCCTCCTGAGTTAGAACTGTTTTTAAACGCTAAGGAGGAATCTGGCAACGCTCTATAATAAAGGCTCATTTCATCTGTTATAGATTTCGTCCGGTTTCTACTCTTTCAAAAGATCAGTGAGAACTGACCTTTTTCCACTCTTCAGCTCCTGGTTCATTTGCATCTTGCTTCTCTCCATGCAATTTTTTGTGCACAATGTTGTTCCTGTCTTTCCATCTTGACAACCACCCATCTGTTGGCTTGAAATCTTCTTCACCAAGGCGATCTGCAAATTTCACTGCTTTTTCCAATAATATTCCCCTACTGATTGGAGCATTTAGTAGTATAGCATGGGAAAAGCACTTCAGCAGAGCCTGCTCAACACTGGGACACTTGCCTTCACATTTTCTTTTCTTCTTAGAATATAAGTTGGATGTTTCGCAGTTCTTAATTTCTTCACGATTTTTCAAAAGTCTACAAAGTGAAGTCTGCGAGATCCCCAATCTTGCCGAGGCCTCTCTATGACTCAATGAAGGAGGAAGTTCATTGTAATTTCTTGTCAGCTTATCCTTCTCAGCAAAACTAAGATCCCTCCATGAATTCCTCTTTGACATTTAGCAAAGATGAGTTTCTTTTGATAATTTCCAAAAGAAAATGCAAAATTGAAGAGAGGTAAAAGACAGACTACCACTTTAACACCATCTGATTACGGAAACATTTAGTGAATAATGACTAAAGCAGAAAGAAGAAGAGGAAGAAAGATTTTGGAGGTTGGGGGAAGAAAGAGTTCATTGGCTAATGCCTCAACCATTTAAGGCATGTGTTTTGTTTTCCTAGTCCTGAAATTGTGGTGGAAGGTGGGTGAAGAATGAGTTCATTGGCCAATGCCTCAACCGTTCAAGGAATGTGTTTTGTTTTCTTCAGGATTTTCCTAGTCCTAACATTGAGGGCTGCAATAAAACTAAGCTTTACCCTTGCTATCTGTGGGAGGTTGGGTGGTTTGTCATAGGTGTCGCCTCTTCTACCCACCCTTTGACCTTTTTCATGTGCATGCTGAACTCTCAAGGACAGTGACCTCTGGAGGCACTTAGCTGGGAGTTGGAGACCATTTCTTGCCAGCTGCTTGACTAACTCCCTGCAGGGAGGGTAAGCTAGGCATCAATGACCTTGAAACTACAGAAAAATGTTTGGCATCACAGAAATAGCTTTTCTTGTCAGGAGATAATGGACATTTACATATTCTTAGGAAAAGGAAGGCATTATTCTTTGGGTTGATCCCAAGAAGGCCCTAAAACCCTATAGCGATCCATTGACTCGTGATTCAATTAACCGAAATAAGTGATTCCAATAAGAGAAGAATTCGGAGTACTTTGGATACAAAATGGTTTGGGTTTTTCTATTTCGATTCGGTAAAGCGGCTGATTCGATTAACCACTGATTTAATAAAATGGAACCCACTGTACTCGATAATTTTTTCTGAAATTAAAATAATGTAGGTACTTCATAAGTACGACAAAATTTTTAAATAGCTGGTGTAATCACATGGTTGGCACCGCCATCAAGTCCACCCTGCTCTTCATAGATAGGCCTCTTCAAGGCAAAAAATTGTAAAAAGCAAATTATAAAATAGATCACACCATAACTATTAATAAGTGTAAACCAGTGAAAATGTAATTCAGCCTGTTTGATAAGTAGGTGTCATCCTGGTGGTGCGAATAATGGCAGTCATCCCTTGACCCCTCTAGCAGCTTTGAAGGCTTTCCAGAAACCATGAAAATCCTTAGATCAGGCTTAAATAGCAATTTAAATGATGCCTGTTAATGGATAATGCATGCGATTATATGTATTTTATACATTGGAATTCTTTATCTGTATTGTTGCCTCCTGATCCTAAGGGCGATTTGTAATGTGTATGATAATATTAATAATTCAGGGAGCTTTCAAATTATACAGTTTACATTTTTTATGTTGCTTGTGATAGATTTTGTTGTTTAAATGTATTTTTATATTATTTACTGCTCCACTGCTGTCTTACTCATAGTCTCTGAGAAATTTCTATAAGGTATTTTTTAGTATGCTGTGTAAGATACTCTCATGCGAGAGGAACATTAAATATAGTACAGTGCACTCTCGATATAGTGTGGGTACCGGGGAAAAAAGTTACCCTGCTTTATAGGGAAGCCTGCATTATATCAAGATAACTAAACTTAAAAATTAGTTTTACTTGCATGCACTAATATTAATGTAATACATTGGAAGGAAAGAGAAGAAAACAAATAAAGCACAACAGCTTTATTTATAATTGAAGTTTACAAAATACTTATAGCCTTATGACTGTTAACTTGCAGTTTTTATAAAAATTTTGTTCAATAAGTTACTTAAAAAAAACTTAATTTTTTCATAAAAGGGACAATGAATTTTGTAACTCCAATAATTATAATAGTAATTATCTTTTTATAAATGTGGTAATATTTTGCTGCTTGGTATACTTTGTTATTTTATTTAAAAGGAATTTTTTCTATGAAACCATCTGTAACAATTTTAATGGGTCAACTTCTTTCTGCATTACCATTCAGGATATAAAAAAAACTTTTGTTGCCTTGAATATGACCTGCGTTATATCCAATACTGTGCAATAATGAGTCGTGTTATAACTGAGTGCACTGTATTTGTTCTTTTATACTTGAACAGCTTGAGAGATATAAAAATTGAGAGTTTCTAACAAGAAATTTATTGTTACTGCCTTGATGCACAGTGAAATATTTTGCTCACTCTGTTTACTTAGTATTTCTTGCAGGTACAAGTGTATGAATTGCGGATGGTGCATTCGGTGGCATGTGTGTTTGCCGAGTTAGAAGAAAAAGAAATTGGAACTTCAGGACGTAACAGCATGTTTTATTAATCAACAATTACCGTACTGAGTACGAGACAAGATTCATTAAAGGAGGTCCCCAACCTGCAAACAACATGCATTTTCTGAACAATGATTGTCTCATTCGTTCGAAAATTCCTGCCGTGTGCGGATTGAATCACAAGCAGCCTGGGTGTGAGGGAAAAGGTCTGCCTCTTGACCGACTGCTTTTCCTACACAAGGCTCTTGATGTGACCCCAAACAAAAAATCCCGAGGATTGAGATCCGGGGAACGAGCTACACTTTGGTTCTCCTGTTCTATATTGTTTTTTTGCTCAATTAGAAGTACGAGTTGTGAGGAACTATTGTTGGTCAGTTTAGGGTTGCAGGATAAAAAGTTTGTGAACCGCTGATATAGATAAAGTATTGTGGTTGTAAAAAATTTAATTGAATTTTGAGGAATATGCTCATTTTATGTGCAACATTCTATAAAAGAGGTTGTTGTAATTCTGTCTGTCATCTTTGTGTGGTTCTAGAGGCTGAATCTGAAGAAATCTTATACTTGGCCAGGGTATCACACCAATTAGAATCCTTTTTCTACCTTAATGAGCATAAATTTTTATATTGTTTTGAAAAGCATAAAAAATGAGCAAATGTTATTGCTTTGTCATCCATCCAACTGTAGACATTCAACCTTTTTGTTTCAAGAGATTATTTGAAAAATTCTCTTTTTTAATTAGAAAGCTCTTATCATCCTATGAATTTTTCCAATATTGGATTTTCCCATTTGTTCTGTTAGGTGGCTTCAAAGTCAGGGGAGGCAAACTAAAATCCTGAAAATTTTTGAGAACATCAGCTTGCACCTCTTACTTTAGTAAGGGTATCTTGTTACAAAGTTGTAATTGGAACAAAAGATTTTAAGTTAAAATTCATTCCGATGTTATGAAGCTACATAAGCAATATGCCTCAAAATATGACAGTGTAACATCCTGTGCCACCAATGTATCAATTTTTATGCTCAGCTAATGCCAAGCTGTCCATTCAATAATTTAACAAACAACATTATTTTTATGGGCTTGAAAATGCAGATATGAGAAGTTTGTGCAATGTGTGTTTCATTGATTTTTCAATACAGGTTTCTGTATAAATTGAGGGTTTCACTGAGGCATGAAATAGAATGAGTTAAATTGTTTGTGATTAGGAGGTGCAGCCCTAATTTAACCCTGGGTCTTATAGAGAAGGCTTCTCTATTGAAATCAAGTAGCCATACCAGTTACCACACATGTTGTATGTATGAATTTTTGTTTTTACATATTGGCTGGGCTACATCTTCAGAGAATGGCATTTGCCTCAAATGTGGCACATTTATCTTTTCGAGCAAGTGAAGGCTAGCTTCACAAGTTTAACAACTCCCAAGAACTTCATCACATCAGAAATATAGGTGAAACGGCTTTTTGGCTCTACAGCCAGAGCTACATTCCTGAATGAGTTGATGGCTCTCATGACAAATGGGAGGTATATGCTGAAGCAACTATTTAATGCTCATTAAACAGGCTTATTTTGTCAGTATACACATGATAAATCCTGAATTTATAAAGAAGGGAATTCTGTTTCTTTCATCAATGAAGCAAAAGATATGCCAACTTGGATGTTTTATGGCAATGTTACAGAGGATTTTAAATGTTAACTTCTTCTTATTTACAACTCACAGAACTCGATCTGCCACATGTCTTGATGAGAATACCTTACCAGTTGTTTGGAGATTGAATAGGAGAGCATGAATAACAGATATTTGGTTTATGAACATTTTTTTCCTTGAAATGTAAAAATACTGCCTTGCATTCTTATATTGCTTTCAAGGCTTGACTCATCGTCAATAAAATCCTGGGTATTTGTAAACTTATGTGGTTTCCTTTATCATGTTAAACTGATGTTTCTGCCACCAAACAGCTCAATCTTTATGCAGGCCACAGATCAAGGCAACTTATCAGTATTTGAAATTAATTATTTAATGCAGACATTCTTACTGTTTCTGCATACCATATGGAGACGCAATAAGCGACCAAGTCATGATTTATGGAGAAAATACAGCATCAATAGTGTATGGATTGAAATGTAGCAATAAATGATTGGTTGGATAAGGAAATGGCCTCATAAGTCAGAAATTGATGGACTTTAACAAAATCTGATGTGGCCACCACATGACTTTCTCCATACCTATATTATTTCTAAAAATTCCAAATAGGTTACATGATAATAAATATTTTAAGGAACTGCGAAAACAATTTAAAGACTAAAAAGAACAGAAATAAACTCAAACCATAGCCTTCTGATATTAGATATAGCCACAATGCTCCAACAATTAAGAAACTATAAAGGAGCATTACTAATTGTAAGATGTAACTAAGTGTCAATTGTTAACAATGGTCGTCAGTGGGTGGCATGATGGTGGCAGCTAAAATATTTAGTTTTTATGATATCTCTTAAACTGCATTATATGGGAAAATGTTTCAAGCAAAGGTTGTGGAATATTAAATTTTCTACAACTTTTATTCTAGTACGTTTTTACATATATCAGATATTTCAAAATAACTGATGTGACAAAAGTAAACACCCACTTCTGGTTGACCGATTTTTACCAAAAACCCATCAGTTCTTGTGACTGTTATATAAAAATGTTAAATATTAAATTTTGTGTTGGCCTGATTAATAGAGTTTGAGTTAGAGCACCTGTAAAAAACTCGCATCATCGAGAAAATGGTCAAAACGTGTTCAGTGGACCCCAAAACATGTATTTCCGTTGAAATCTCGAAATTGATTTTTTTCATGAAAGCAATACTTTCCCCTATACTATGCATGGAGAAAGTAAAAGCATTTTAAAAGTGTGCACATTGATGCAATCCAAATTGCAAATCATATGGACATTATGAGTTTCAATGTTTGGTGAATATTGCAAATTTGATTCTGTCGAAACAAATATTTGTGATAAGACTGGATACTTGAGTTGTAAATAAATGATCAAATATTGGAATAATTTTATCATGGATCATTTCCTGGATGAGGGTGAGGCAAAAGTGACAGATGCCTTAGACATGATACTCATGGTCACACATGTCATTGAAATCTGATCCTTAAGTTATTAAATTAAAATTTTGAGAAGTGGTGCTTTGTGACATAGGTACTCTAGTTATCACACAAGATTATTTCCAAATATTGGCATTGTATTATTTATTTGTCTGATTTTGTCTTTTACTGATTCAACTTGCGAAAGTAGCTTTTATAAATTATGAAAATTTTCCATCGTCATAGCATTTGATTGCTTACAATTTCCATCTGTTTCTATTTATTGTAATATTCATAGATTATGGCAATGCTATTGATGGAATAACATTTAACATTTCAAGTTGAATATCGAAAATGGGAAATAATTAATGTATCATAGTCGCCATCATGGAGAGCGCTTTCTTTAGTTATTCACAGCTTTTATTCATTATATATCCTGAAATAAGTATTACATGGTACTTTACATTGTTGAGTAGATTATAATTACTTTTTGGAGAAATGTTGAGGAAATTTGGTGTCAGAACAACTGAAAGAATACGTTTATGTAGAATTTAGGCTATGCTCCGATAATTATTTTGTTAATACATTATTTGCGAGTTAATTTACACTTGTTTCTTTATCTGGGATAATTTTTATTTTATCTGTCGGAAAGAACTCTTGACTGATAAATTCTTATGGGAAAATCAGTTCACTTTAAGTTTTGGTAGCTCAGTTACAACGTTAACCCGGGAGCAGGCGCGCGGGGTGACTTGAGTCATCTCACCAATGTAAATACCTCTCATCCACTAGTGGCGCATTTTTTCCTTTACCCTAGAATGCTAACGCTATTTTTAGGCCTTATTGGCGTCAGTTTGACTCACTTTAACTTGGACTATGGAAATATCGTTAAAAACTGTTTTTAAATGATTTTAATTAATATCAAAATATAGTAAATGTTAGAAATGTGTAAATTAACAATTAGAGAACAATATTTTTTGGTGCTCGCCACAGATAGGCTTCTTGCAAAGTATGCAGAGAGTGGAGGTTTTCCTTCTCTTGGCATAATGGCACAAATGACAGAACATTCTTGACATTGTCGCTCTGTCGCTTGATGTGTTTCAGGCAGAGGCGTACCTGGGAGATTTGGCGCCTGTGGCAAAATTTTAAGGGAATACCTCGTTTAAGTAGAATATGATTTTTCCTGCGTTTTAATAAAGAATATTTCAGATCAGTCCTTAAGTTTGTCAAATAGAGCCTGCTTTTTTGCCATTGGCACGTCAGTCCCTTGTGCAGTTCTTGCATAAATTGTAGCCGGTATCAGTGACCGGAGTAAAATAACAGGTTGCTCCTTTGACAGCTCATAGACAACTAACTAGAGGAAGCACTGCTATGAGAGGAGTGAGCGTGTTTGAACACGAACAGCATTAGACTCATCTTTTTGGAAATGTGTACGAGTGACTCATGTTACAATTCTAGGGTTAAGATAATTAGTACCTTTCTTCTGAACTCTCTTGAGCATATTCATATCACTTTTAGGTCTCAGTAGCATTTAGTCCGTGAAACAGCATTTCAAAAATCTTTCTGGGGAGACTCAGTCACCCCGCACCCTTTCACCTCATATATCTTATTATGAGTCTTGGTAAGCTTTTTATTATGTATCTAGCTGTAATTTTCATAAATCGATGGAAATATTTCAAACAAAGCTTGTAGAAAATTAAACATTCTGCAACTTGTATTCCAGTACATTTTACATATATCAAATATTAAAACAAATGTTTCAAAATAACGGATGTGACAAGAGTGAACACCCACTTCCGGTTGACTGATTTTTACCAAAAACTAATGTTCTTGTGACTATCATAGAAATGTTAAATATAAAATTTCGCGTTGGCCTGATTATATCGTTTATGAGTTATGGCAATCACAAAAAATCTGTCACACACACACACACACAGACGGACAATCGAGAAAACGATCAAAACGTGTTCAGGGGACCTCAAAACATGTATTTCCGTTGAAATCTCGAAATCGATTTTTTACTTTCTCCATATACGTAGTATAGGGGAAAGTATTGCTTTCATGAAAAAAATCGATTTCGAGGTTTCAACGGAAATACACGTTTTGAGGTCCCCTGAACACGTTTTGACCATTTTCTCGATGATGTCTGTGTGTATGTGATTTTTTTTCTGGGTGCTCGAACTCAAACTCTATTAATCAGGCCAACGTGAAATTTAATATTTAACATTTTTATATAACAGTCACAAGAACTGATTAATGTTTGGTAAAAATTGGTCAACCGGAAGTGGGTGTTTACTCTTGTCACTTATCCGTTTAAAATATTTGCTTTAATATTCGATATATGCAAAAACGTACTGTTGTAGAAAATTTAATATTCTACAACTTTTGTTAGAAACATTTTCCCATATAATGCATTGTTGAAGGGATATCATAAAAACTAAATATGTTACCTGCCACCACCACATCAGCTACCGACGACTATTGTTAACAGTTGACGCTTAGTTACGTCTTAGTAACCCTCCTTTATAGATTCTTATTGTTGGAGCTTTGTGGCTATTTCAAATATCAGAAGGCTATGGTTTGAGTTTATTTCTGTTCTTTATAAAGTATAAATTTTTCTCTCAATTCCTTAAAATATTTATTATCATGTAACCTATTTGGAAATTTTAGAAATATTATAGGTATGGAGAAAGTCATGTGGTGGCCACATCAGATTTTTTCATGAAAACAATACATTCCCCTATACTACGTATGGAGACAGTTCTTTCTTTCTTTTACAAATTAAAATTAGATTGAATTAATCTACGCTCTTCGGACCAAGACCATTCTAAAGAAAATGAACAAAATTTCTAATTCTTATCGTCTCATGTTGCCCACGATACAAAATCGCTCAAGTTCTAGGTTTAAATCATATTTATTTGAAAATTTTAAGCTTTTTAACGATATGTTACTTTGCCAACCGTATTTGTTACTTTCTCCATATACGTAGTATAGGGGAAAGTATTGCTTTCATGAAAAAAATCGATTTCGAGGTTTCAACGGAAATACACGTTTTGAGGTCCCCTGAACACGGTTTTACCATTTTCTCGATGATGTGTGTGTGTAATATGATAGTTTTTGTTGGTGCTCTAACTCAAAAACTATTAATCAGGTCAACGCGAAATTTTATATTTATCATTTTTATAAAACAGTCACAAGAACTGATTAGTTTTTGGTAAAAATCGGTCAACCGGAAGTGGTTGCTTACTCTTGTCACTTTTTCCGTTATTTTGAAATATTTGTTTTAATATTTGATAAATGTAACAATGTATTGGAATAAAAGTTGTAGGAAATTTAATTTTGTACAATCTTTGTTTCAAATATGTTTCCATATAATGCATTGTTTAAGAGATATCTTATATTTTTAGCTGCCATCACCACGCCACCTACCGACGACTATTGTAAACAATTGATGCTTAGTTACGTCTTAGTAACGCCCCTTTTTATTTTCTTAATTGTTGGAGCTTTGGGGCTATATCGAATAACAGGAGGGTATGGTTTGAGTTTATTTCTGTTCTTTGTAAAATCTAAAATTTTCTCGCAGTTTCTTAAAATATTTATTATTATGTAACCCACTTGGAATTTTTAGAAATATTACAGATATGGGGAAAGTCATGTGGTGGGCACATCAGATTTTTGAATCTTGAGATTGTATTGTCGTCTCAACCCTTATACTATATGCGTAAGGAAAACGTGCTTTGAATGTTTTAATAGGTGGGAGAGAAGGAGAGAAAGAGAGGGAGAGAGAAAATTAAATGCTCCATAAATTTAAAATAATTTTGGGTGTAAAAGAATTGTATAGCGTAATGTATATCTTTGTCATGCAATTTCTATGCCCTCAAAACTATTTTTACTCTCTGGAATACTCAATTATGTGAATTTTATATTTATTGTTTACTTTTTAATATTCATAAAAGTTCGTTTAATTAATTTATATTTCAATTTGAACTTATTACTTAATTCAAGCATACCCGTCATATTTGACTGGCATTAACGCTATTATGAAATACGTATGTGAATAATGCCTTGACAACAAATAACACAACGAGAAGTGAACTTACAATTAGATAATTCTTATTATTATTGTCTTGTTCATAATATTATGTAAAAACTATAAGTTATCAAAATTACTATTGTCTAAGAATAATTATTATTATCTTGCGCAAGTATTGTTATTATTATACAAGTTCTTTTGCATGCAAGCTATCTAATCAGAATTTTTGAACAATAAAGATATATTTAACAAACGTGTAAATGATATGGATTTAAAATAAATTTGAATTTTCCAAACTATTTCCTTACTGATCTAAGAATACAAAAAATAAATAAAAATCATGAAGAATTGTTGGAAAATGTAATTTAAAAGTGACTCAGTCACCCCGCGCGCCTACTGCCGGGTTAAGCCATAAAAACAAACGCATTTTATCTAGTCACTATCCAAGTCACTTCTAAAAATATTGCTCTTGAATAAAAACCATGATAATGCTTTTATTTGAACATGTTATTCTGAGAAATGAGCATATATGACAACCAATTTTTACTTTCTCCATATATATAGGAGAAACTTTTGTTTTCACGAAAAAAATGGATTTCGATATTTCAACGGAAATACAAGTTTTGAACATGTTTTGACCATTTTATCGATGATATGTGTGTATGTGAAAGTTTTTTGTGGGCGCTCTAATTCAAAAACTATTAATCAGGTCAACGCGAAATTGAAATTGAACATTTTTATGCACAAAAACTGCTTGGTTTTTGGTAAAAATCTGTCCAACGGAAGTGAGTGTTTACTCTTGCCACATCCCTTATTTTGAAATATTTGCTTTAATATTTGATATATGTAAAAACGTACTGGAATAAAAGTTGTAGAAAATTTAATTTACTACAACTTTTGTTTGAAATATGTGTCCATATAATGCATTGTTTAAAAGATATCTTAAAAACTAAATATTTTACCTGCCACCACCACGCCACCTACCGACGACTATTGTTAACAATTGACGCTTAGTTACGTCTTAGTAACACTCCTTTATAGATTATTAATTGTTGGAGCTTCGTGGCTATATTAAATAACCGAAGGCTATGGTTTGAGTTTATTTCTGTTCTTTATAAAGTATAAATTTTTCTCTCAATTCCTTAAAATATTTATTATCATGTAACCTATTTAGAATTTTTAGAAATATTACAGGCATGGATAAGTCATGTGGTGGCCACATCAGATCTTTTAAAATTAGTATTTTTTTTTGTATTCATGTTTCCATCTACAGAAATCGGTACGTTGCATACATATAATGCGCAGAATTAGAAGCGCTACAAGGTCTTCAGAAAGAGCGCTTGGAAGGTGGGTTTTTTCATTCTGCCGTGGCGGAAACGGTTTTAAGCAGTACGAAGTCTGTACCTTTACGCAGTACCTCAAAATTCTCCTTCGCCTCCCTCACCAACACGTTCCCCAAATGTCCTTATCTCTTTGGTTTTTTGCTCTGATTTCGTTTTTTCCTTCCAATTTTCGTTCCAACCGCCCCCTTACACCCTCGCCTCGCCATGTTATCGCGTTTTTCAAGCTGACGGTCCCCAGCGATTTTAGAATTCTTGCACATCCCTCTGCTCACCCTCTTTCCCCAGCTTTCTCTCTCTCTCCCCCACCTCCGTCGCGGCCCTTCCCTTCCCTCCCCACATCCCCCACCATTCCTCCTTCCAACCCATTATTCCTCCCTCGAACCCTATCCTCTTTCCTTAACTTCTCCCATCCACCAAAATACCCCGCCCATGACTTCCGCCTGAATTTTTTATCCTGTCCGAACAGCGCCCATATATACAACTCTGGTGAAGGGAGTGGGGTGGGTAGGAAAAGGGTTTTCGCCGTGATATTAAGGGAACAGCAAGAGAGAGATCAGGACAGAGGAAGGGGGCGACTCGAGGGTTGAGTCCCACAGGACCGCGAGTTTTCCCACTGGAATTTTCTGGAGAAGAAATGACATGGATGCGGCGCCCCTCGCCCCGCCCGCTTTTTAGAGATCTCCATCCGATCCTTTCTCCCTTCCCCATCGCCCCTCGCCCGACCTGGACCCTGGCCGTCGTTGCGATATGTCATCGGATTTGAATGGGAGAATTAATAAGCCGAGCCCAAATTACACAGCGGATTGAACATGGAATGGCAGCGCGGGAGGAGGCTGCGTCTGAACTTCTTCGGATTTGCAGATTCTAAATTTTGATGGCGCTGTGGCACGATCCTCTAATTTCAATATCGCTAAATCGTGACCTAATTTCACTTCGCCTTGGTATCTATAAAGCCATTTTTAAGAATCGCGATATGGATGGATGGGGATAAAAGTCAGACGCGCCATTTTGAATAGGAAAATAGCATTAAAACTATTCTTTCCTCTCAGGACCGTTTTAAGGCATTTGGAGGCCATGGGCCTTAACTTTTTTGAGGTCCTCCACATTTGCAGAGCTCGTCTTATTTTTGAAAATTATGCATTGATGGTAAAATGTTGCGACAGTTACTACCTATCTGATTTCTTGGAGAAGTGAAAATATACAGTATTACGCTATTTAGGGGGTGGATGTCTGGGGGGGGGGGGGTACTATAAAGAAATACTGGAAAAATTAAAATGTTAAATAAACAAAAAGTATAAGGTAAACTCACGATTTCATATTATATATTTATTAAAAATTCATTGTACAAAACCAAATAGACTATTGTTCTGTTTCTTTCCTCATGTCTAGTAATTCACAAGTAGGTATTTCTGACTTTTGATTCTTTGTTTTATTTCTCCTCTCCAAATTTTGAGGGCCCTTCTAAGGTGAGACCCTAGGCCAAGGCCCATGTGGCCTCCCCCTTAAGACGGCTTTGCTTCCTCTTCTGTTACGTGATAATTTCCGAAAGGTTACCACCTCTGTGGCAGTTGCAAAAGGCGAAATGTTTTTTTTCATGAGATAAACCTAGTAAAAAGTCGCATTTCTTCTCGTATAGCTTATTTTCGAGAGCGGGGCAGGTCCGTTTGCTGTTGCCTTATACAGTTTGTGTCTCTTACTTCTGGTGGACATCGATTCTATTTTGGGCACGGAATGAACTCTGAAAATGTTAGAAGTGAATGGGATCTTTATGGGAGAAAAAGATTCTCCTCACACCACTTGCTATGGGTATATTAATACCAGTGCTGTAGTGGAGGATATACGGTGGCATAAGCCGTATACCCTTTGCTTTTTTCGTATGAATAGGGTATACCCTCTTGCTTTTTCGAACAAATGGCGTATACCCTCACCTTATGAGAAATTATACAGGTTGATTGAAAAAACACCTAATTCTTCCTTTTTCGTGTCCCCAAATATTGAAGCTGCACCTTGAAAATCTGCAGCCCACGAAGATATTTAATACCGATATTCTAATGCTACTTTTATTTCGATCAGGTTGAAAATAAATGCTGCACTTATTATTTTTTGCATGCATCACTAAAATATAATTGAAATAAAATTTTCAAAGAAATTTAAAGTAAGCTCATACGTTTTCTACTGCCATCGTAATATTATGGTCATGTACTTTGCTCTAAAAAAACTGGGTAAGACCCCCACTCAAAGTTTTACTTCCGAGTACCCTTTGTTTTTTATCACTACGGCACTGATTAAGACCCATCTGAATTCTTTCTATGAAGAAATCTACATATTAACCTTGTCAATTATTTAAACTTTAATTAGAAAAAAAACAATTTCACTAATTTTTATTAAATATGTGCAATAACGCTATTCAGAATAAAAAATCTTTTGCCTGGAAAAGGAAAAAGTGCCACTCGGCATTGAGTGAACACTTTGCCGCTGAAGAATTGCCAAGATAAAATTTTCATTCCTATTTATAACTTACTTTAGGAACCAAATTGAAGTTTATCGTTGTGAAATATTTTTAATTTATCCAATATGCTTGAAACAACTTTATTTTTAAAACTTCGCTCTAATGTGTGTCGACATTGCCCCTCCTTATAGGAACGTATGTTTGCAGAGCAAACAAGCGGAAGATCTGTGAACCAAGCTCACGAAGCTTTACAAATAAGAAACAATATGGCGAAATATGCGCTGCTCTCAGCATTCAAATGAACGTTTTATAGTTTTCGGAAAACAAATGCCGATTCATCCTAATTTGGAATTCTTTAAGGCATTTTAAGTATTTAAACATTGAAAAATTATTAACCTTTATTGGCCAACCAGTATGCATTTGCTTTTGACTTAGCGGTATTCATATTTTTCGTTTGTGGTTTATGTCACAATGTGCGCTCCACTTTAAAATCGCAATCTTCATGTTTCGTTTGGGTTATCCTCTCCTGCGCTTATGAAGTCCGAAATATTTAGAGGGCAGGAATGGCCAACTGACACAAGTGGCTCGTGTTCGTTCCGAGAGCTTCACGCTGCACTCTCTCGGAAGATGTTGATATTATGGATCCATCATGTCTGCAGGAGGAAGATATACAAATGAAAAAATCCCTTGCTGCATTCCTAGTTCTAAGAATTGTTTCATTTTCCGAAAAATCGAGACTTGAAATTGTATATAAATTATTACTGTGAGGTAAGATAATAATTTGTGACAATATAATTAATTATTTGGAAAATATGATTCAAGTGATTCATGGCTAAATCCAGTATCATCAATCGATAGTAGTCCAAGAAGCTGATTCGCCATCCAACACACGCAAACACACTCAGTATCATCGGAAATAAGGATGTTCAAAAGCCATTCTGGAAAAGATCGCAAAACTTCCTTTTAAAGTTCCTTAAATTATTAAATAATTATGAACACGATGCTGCATAATTTGTCAGGCTGAATTTTTTCATTGGGAATATTTATAAAATAAAATATTCCTAGATAACAAAATTGCTAGTTGCACATTTTGCCTTAAAAACGAATGTATATGATGGCCATTACAGCTATAGAAATGCAGGTAAATCTGTAATGACTCGTGCGTTCTTAGAAGATTGATTATCCGTTTATTCCTATTTCAGAGAAAATTCACGTGATTTTTTCTTGAATTTAGTATTTCAACTTGAAAAATAACATTTATGTTATTTATATGGCCGTACTGATAAAATGAAGCAATATGGAGTTTTTCCAGCGACCTCGATTCTTAATGAAGAAATTATATTATATCAGCGATATTTACAAAATAGATGAAAAGACCATATTAGACTTTTGTGAAGTTTTTCAGACACCTTACTGAGTACATATTCAGAAATAAAGTAAGGTTACATTGCTATGGTCGAATTTCACCAAAGTGGGAATAGAAAAGTTTGACAGCGTAGTTTGGCAACGTTAATTTTACTTCGAATGTCCTCCACCGAATACTTTCAGCCCTAGGAGCCCCCTTTTCCCTCTCAAGAGAATCCCCTTCCCACAATCCCCTTCCCACAACCCCCTCCCCTTTCGCCCCCATCGTGCTTGCCTTCGCCTAGCCTCCTTCCTTTCCGCCTCAATTTCTCCTCTGCCTCCTCCTCGCCACTCCTCTTCCTGTTCGCTAACTCCCTCCTCTCCTTCATATTTCATGGTGGCAATTAGTCGAGCGCGGAGGAATAGTCTAGAACAGAGGCTACCTCTTGCTACCCCACTCCTCACTTTCTCCTCCCCTTTCACTCTTTCTCCTTTAAGCCACCGAGGGTGGAGGAGGAAGGCAGGAGTTTCAGAGAGAGAGGGAGAAAGGGGATAACTGGGGAGGTAAGACGAGTGAGGGAAGTCGCTCATTCCATAATTCACGCTTCCTCTCTCTCTCTCTCTCTCTCCACATCGTGTCTCGCGTTCTTTCGGCGGACTGTTGCAACTTCACTCTCCCTCGTCTACTGTCTTTGTTCAATCTCGATTAACTGGACTCTTCGGGATTTACTCTCGACGTCTATGGAAAAAAATTAAATGTCGGGAAACCTTTCGAAAGACATTCAGTTACATGCATCAATCTCAATTACCGAAAGCAAACCAATTAGTTTACTACTCACGGCATTCAACTTCTTAAGAAGAATTTAACTTTTCGGTTCGTTGATCGAAATCTCTTCTGAAGCGACGAAAGGACTTTATAACTTAAGAATTCACATTCTTTCTATTGGAAAATGAATATTAAAGTCTTCTCGGATGGAAGGTATAGTGAAAATTACTATTCAGCTAACGTAGGAAATGTACATGCAATAGTTATTTACTTAATGTCTTCAACATCGTGCAGTTTAAAACGGCACAAAAACCTTCGTCGGTATGGTTCCGCGACAGAGCCGGGCTAACATAATCACGGGGTTCGGTGCAAAATGTGCCCGCGAGGCCTCTTACGCTTCAGGAATTTTAGAAATAATTAGGTGAATTGCGTTAATTTTGTCCAAATAATCAGGGCTTTAGTAACAAGCCCTATCTCTACTCGCCATGGAGTCTGATCCGAATCTAAAGTACGACAAAATATTGTTCAACAAGTTGTGAATTGCTAACGATATTGGTATTCCCTTTGGCCATCGATTACGAACAGATTTCATAGTATAGATAAAGTTTAGAGAGAAAATAGTGCTTCCTTTATAGCATAAAATTAAAAGATTTACTATCATACAATAGATCATTTTTATCTTAATTAAAATTGTAATTATTATATATAATATGAAAACATAGATTAATAAAATGTATAAGTTGGTGTTTTGATTGTTTGCGTGTATTCATATCCGCACCTTTAGTCGTCAAAGTGTTTTGATTTTGCAATATTTTTTATGAATATCACTGAATGCAACTTCCTCCTCGGCCGAATAACTATCTATTCGCTTACTTAATGCAATGCATCGACTCACCGAGACCATGATCCATCATTGGAAGGAGCCATTTACTGACACCATACTTTACTATCCGCCGAGTTCTTTTTACCGAATAAACCCAATAATTTTCCTTGTTTTGATGTTATATTTGTTCGACGGCCGATGTAGAGGTTTCAGAATGATTTTCGGCGCCTGGATTTGAACGGCAACCCATCTCCTCGCTGACGGTAGGTGACGTCATAGGAACATAGGGTTCTTTGTTGAATGCGACCGTTCTTCTGCTCGCAGCGAGTGAGAGCCTCGTGTTTTCTACGGTGGCTTTGGTTCCGAGAACGTACCCAGGGCAAAGTGCGGGAGAATATGAGGGCGAATGAAAATCTTAAAATTTAAAAGATGAATCATTGAGCTCGCTTTTGGGCTTGATTGGAAAATAACCTACCTCAAAAGTTCGAGAGCCGCAAGATCCTATCTATCTTTACACACAAATAAATATAGAGTAAACAACGTGAATTCGAGGCAATTCTGATAGAATTCATGTCCATTAGGCCTCCACAGCACATTTCAAGTCACAATACGCTTTTCTTTTCGGCAACGAACACCTTTACCATGTCCTGAATGGGAAGAGTTTATTTCTCAGGAAATTTAAAAGAGCCGATTGAGCCTTGTAAACCGCGGTTTGGCCACTTATGCAATGGTTAATCATATTCGCTAATCAGCCGAATCGCAGCAGCAGGCAAATCCAGTTGCCTTAATACGGTTGATTGCACAAGATATGTATTTCATCTAAAAAGTAAGCGACTGCGTCTGTTTCCATTAAATCATCATTTTTCATTAGAATAAAAATAGATCTATTGCCAATTTTTATTACGAATGCGCAGTGATTTACTCAGCCGTCTTACGTCTAAAAGAGCCATCTGTAGGGCGAAATTGGAAGGAAAGTAGAATCGTTCAGTGTAGGTCGTCCATCAGTGCCAGCCGCGTTCGCAGCGCAAAGAGAACGCGCGTGCGAACAGCGTCGAAGTTGTCCATGAAATGTACCCGATCGCGAGAATTCCCGGCTGTTGCGTCGAGGGATGAAGATTTACGAGACGCCAGATATTGGTGAAATAACGTAAGTACCGCAGCATATTCATTTCCATTCGAGTGAATTATTAGGTTTGTCGGGGTCGGCTGCCAAAGGAGCAAATCGGTCGAAATATACGTTTCCATTTTCTTATCCTACTCGGAGAGCGGCGCATGCGTCGGGAGAAAGTTTTTCATGCTTCTCAGGCAAGATTCCAAAATTCCGACAATTTAGGGAAGTCGAGGTTTGGAGAGAGATAAGTATTGTCGTTTTGGTTACTGTAAATTGATTTAGCGATGGAGGAAATTAGGATTGGACGAATAGGATCGAGAGGGGAGGGGTGTGGGCTGGTTGGGGCACCCCTGTGTCACTTCTACGTTTTTGCGAATACCTATAGAGGGTAGTAGCATCGCCGACCGTAGCGGCCTCCGTATCTCGGTTTAAATTGTAAACTTTTCATAACTACCACTAAAATGTCAACATTTCTGCTTCAATAATTTAAATAATAATTATATAATACAAATTTAATATAGTTATAGTCTATATATTCATATTGTTTTTAACGTATTCCTTGGTGTCATGGGATTCCTTGTCATGGGGTTGACGTCATGGCGTCATTCTGAATCTGAAAAGATGGCGGTTAAAGCTAAGATTATAAGGAGCAACTATTGTGCTGCAGTTTGGTGTACCAATTTTAATGGTTGCCGAGTTGATAAACAAATTTCGCTTTTCCGTTTTCCTAAACAGGTTACCAGGTATGTTCGTTATGTTATTTGCTATTATTAGGTTGACCCGTTTGATAATTTAACTCTCTGCTTCAAAATTTGGAAATCGTGGTATTATTTGTAATATTTGTAACTACAATACATTCATAATCTTGAATTCCATCATTCAATAAGTTCTTAATAATGTACAATTTTCATGTGCTATCCTCAGGTGAAAGGTATAATGTTGGTGGGAGTTTTAAATGGCATGAACTCCCTTCATGTTCTAGTAAGGTTTTACATTTTTCTTTCTCCGTATCCCAATGTACTTGTGCCTATTAAACAATTAGTATGACAATTTCTGAATAACAAATAAATACATGAGTTGCATATCTCTTTAAAATAGGTGAACAGCAAATGACAGAGACACACCATGAAGAAGGAAGTCATGGCCTTCAGTTGCCACTAGGTCTAGATGCTGTTTCTTCCACACCAAGGAGACCATTTACAGGAAGGAGACAGTATACACCTAGAACGCTTGGACGAATTCAAAGGTCTCGCAGCTGCATCACTGGTCTTCGAGCAAGACTGTTTCGCATTGGTACCCCAAAATCAATTAGCCGCTCCCAAGAAATGCAGGATATCATTAAAATTTCAAGGAGGTATCAAACAAAATTTTTCGTAAATTTGATATGTTTTGTGATTGAGTGGAGTGCGTGTGTGTGTTTGAATTTAGTCTGTTTGATCCCTGTCATTGTCGTGAAACGCATAAACCATCCGACATTTGTTTGAGATATCAAGTCCCTTTTGTGAAACAAATTTATTCTGTAAACTTAGTATATTTTAACTGTTTATCTCTAAAAATGTCTTGGAGATTTGTACAGTGTATGAGTTTGTTTTAAAAATAGCTTTCACTGTAAAATTTCAATTTTTCACCGTATTCTTTCTCTCATATACACTTATGAGCATACAATCTCACATCTTTGCAGCCTTCAGTAAATGCAAATCGTGCATTATACTAACATAAGGTATATCTTTCTGTAAATTTTCACTCTTGTGTGCTTCTTCAACTTGCACTTGGAATAGATTACATCTGTTTGAGTGGTGGGTGATAAGACAGCTTAAAATCATATTTTTGGTTTGTAAAGTGGACCGCAGCCAGAAAGTTGCAAGTATTGTAATGTCAAATGATGTCAAAAGACTAATAGAATGTGCCAAAATGTAATTGGTCTGGTTGTATTTTTAAATGTGGGGGTACTTAGTGTTTCATCATTATTATGAAGAAGAAAATGTGTATTTGGTCTATTTGTTTTATAAAATGCACCACCTTTTTTAACTTCACGAGCTTGCGGTTCGCGAATTTGCATGCGTCATACATTAGCGATGCCAACAAAGCGTTTTCACTTGCTATTACGCGTTTTGAAGATAATTAAAAGAATATTTTTAACTTTATGATGCTAGGTTTTCATTTGCTGTAACGCCATCCTTTATTTTCTGTTAAACTGCATTATTTACATTAATTAAATTAATTTTTTAGGTTGATTGAGAACCGTACTCGCATATATAACATTGCGTCTTAGAGGAAAATTGGACTTGTACTTCGCGAATTTGCTTTTCGCGGCAGTTTTCCGGAACCATTATTCGCGAAATTGAAAAAGGTGGTGTATATGAGAGAAATACATTATGTACTTAACTCAATATGTGTAAATTGTAGGCATGTATTGTATTTTTAGGCATCCAGTTGTAAACGATATAGAAGCATCTTACTGTACATTTTCTTATAATAAACTACTCATTATAAATTGATTCTGAATGTTGTTATTTGGCAGCGTTATTTCCTTTATAACCATCTAAATTCTAATACAGGATTGTTTTTAATTCGATCATAACTCTTATAATAAAATTATTTAAATTTATTAAAATATTTCTATTGAAAATGTTCAATTACATGTGAAGCAATATCATAATTGTAATTTTCCCTTGTGACTAGCTATTCCGTGAAAGAAAGTCTAGGTTGAATTTTCAATTAATGAAATTGCATTTCCGATTAATGAGGAAAGATTTATCTAAACGACATTTGATTCATTTTTGTAAGAAGCTATAATTCTAATATTTATTTTGCAGTAATGAACAGAATATGATATAATTACGACAAATTCGTTCTTATTCGATAAATAAAATTTTCGCGAATATTTCATACACATCAAATGGGTTTGAGTTTACCGCGCTATAGCTTTACCCCGAGCCGCCAGAGCGCTCTGCATGAAACGTATTCTTATAGGTCTTATGGACTGTCACTTCCTTATTCCTTGGTTGGGGGACGACGGAGGGAGGGAAGAAGGCGGGTGGGGGAGGAGGGAGTTGGCGGGGAATACGAGGGGAGAAAAAGGGGAGGATGGGTTCAGGCAATGACTAGTACCCCTACGGAAAGACCGGAAACTTAATGCTATAAAATGATTCCCAGGTTTTTCCATGGAAGGCGGCAATCGATGGGTCAACGGGAAAATTTGGAACTACGTGTTAACGAATGCTAGCGTGACGTCATCACAGGATGTCCCTCGCCCCCTTCCCCTCCCGTTTTAATACGATAAACATAGCGCATATAAATTGCACGGACAGATTAAATGGACTTAAATGAAAGAATTGCATACAAGAAACCAAATTTATTACCGTATATCACACATTGCGAGAGTACAAAGTCATTATCAAATTACATAACAATGAGGTATTTTTACATAAATATTATACAATCAAGAGATAAAAATGAATTATTGTAACAATTTTACAACGTTGATACCTTTTATGCATGAAATGAAATTCACGTGGACGACGAAAAACGTCAAACTTTCACGTCAAGAATGAATTTGTGGATTAAGCAAAAATCTATTTGTAAAGTGATTTCTTCGGCCCTGGAACACATTCTCTTTCTGTTGCACCTGTAAAAAGAACGGAAATGAATTTCTAAGAATGTCAATCATTAAACCTGTTAAACAATGAAATTGATGCAGGAGGCAATGGGCATGCTTCAAATGTTGCAATAAATGTAAAATAAGGCAAATGCGCTTACGGCCCATTAACAATGTTTCTATGAAGACCACATTACCATTTGTAAAATAAAACACATCACATTGCACTAGAAAATGTCCACTTTATCTATAATTTATTCTAAGCACAGTTGTATTTGCTGACGTTTACGTGTTCACAGCAATTACAGTTAGCCCATTTAAGATCTATATGTATTCATCATATATCAAGGAAAACTTTTGATAGAGAAATTTCAATTTCTCGATCGAAAAATCTATACATATTCCTAAATGTTTTGAAACAAAGAAGAATTATCTTAAAGTCTAGGATTATAAACAAATGCATAATGAGAAACAAGAAATAATCAAGTTAACAATTTCTGTGAATTCAAAATATTTCAAATTAAAACAATGAGACATCGCTATGCTACACTTATTTCATTCTATTACAAGCACAATTCTATCCTCTGGCGTCTATGTTGCAGTTTAACTTCCAAACTCACTATAATCTACTGATAACCGCGAGAAGTTTTAAACAGAAATTTCAGTTAATCTAAAATTACGGCTTATTTTGTGAACTGACACGTACCATATTCACGGCCAAGGCGATGGATGACACAGCTAGGTGAAGTAAGCGAGGCTTAACAACTAAAAATGAGAAACATTTTCTCTCAAAATGCTTCTCGCACACAAACAAACGAGAGAAATTTCTTTCCTTCCTTCCTAGAAGATCTATCCATTGCAGGTATCTGTTATGAAAATAGAAAAGAATTCTCACAAAACGCATTCACATAACACTACTTAGAACTAGTTCGTTAGAATTTTTTTCAAAAATAGATGATATTTTTAAGACTTACCTGTTGATTGGAGATCAGAACAAATTCATTCCGTCACGTTTTCTTAAACAGTGATGAATGCATATCTACTATATATCTACTTGACAAAAATCAGAGTATCTGTCAACCACTCTGAAACGCTGCTGGCTGTTTAGAGAGTCCGATATATTTAACAAATAAGACATTACAAAACATTTAAACAAAAGGAATTAATAAAGATCCCTTCAATCTATTCTTCGGTGAGCACGCAGTCCCTGCTGTTCCTTGTGGCACGTTAGTTTTCTTTTAGTCCATGAGTGGCACTTTCCTTAGTTGAAGTCGCCTTGAGTCACGGGAGCTGGACTGGTCTCCGCCAGGTCTTCTCCTTCCGAGGTAAACTCTCGTCGTCGCGGAGAAACGAAAATCACTATTTCCCCCCTCTTTCGGCCAGGCCGTGAACTCCCGCACCGCGGACCTTCAAATGTGCCGCATATACTCGGCACAACTCTATAAGCAATGGCGAACTTTTATCAAGCAAAATGGCCGCTGTTCCGTTACGATACACAAGGAACGTGTGGCGCTGTGGTGATGCGGTAGAGAGAGAGAGAGAAATAGAGGAAGAAAAAGAGAGAGAGCTGACTGCGACTGCAGCGCCTATCGCGGACCCCTTAGCATAGTGAACTACGTGTAAAAGCTGGGAATCTATTCTCCCATAAGAGTTTCATACCCCTGGGTTCAGGTATGGGTTGTGGATAGGAATGGATTAGAATGGGAAGAAAGGAATGGAGAAAGATCTTGCCACTTACGAGTAGGGAGATTTTGACTTTTATTTTGGAGCGACAGGGTAATGGCAAAAAAGTACTTCCCCTGCCCTATTAAAAAAATAAGTGTTTCGAGGTCCACCAATTATTTATTAACTTAATATTTGATAATCTATGGCACGGGATTCACAGCGTGGTTGCGTCATAGCTTCTTGGAGGATAGTGAAGAACTTTCTTCCTTTTAAGGAGGGAAATTGGGCCAATTCCCAACCCGTTGAATTTCTTCGCACGGCATGGCGTATTTGGCAGGAAGATATTTATTGCGCGTCAAATAGAAACGATTAAGCAATGTGACGTTGAGGACAGATACCCACGCTAAACCAATTCGTGATCAAATGAACGATTTAGACGTTCCCAAACGATGGTTCAATTTCGATTTTCGTAAAGCTCATGCCTTACGATTTGAAATCGCAGATTTGACCGTGCGTGCTAGTATACAGAGGAGATGGCGGGGAAGGAGGAGGAGAGAGAGGGAGTGGGAGGGAGAGGGAGAGAAAGAGGGGGGGAGGGAGTTAAAGGGAGGAGGAAAGATAGTGAGATAGGGAGGTGTGGAGGGAGAGATAGGAAGGGAGAGTGGTAGGGAGGAAGTGAGAGATAGATGGATAGATAGGAGAAGGTAGAGGTAGAGAGGGAGAGGTAGAGAGGGAGAGGTAGAGAGGGAGAGATAGAGAGAGGGAGAGAGAGAGAGAGGGAAAGTGGTAGGGAGGGAGGAAGAGATAGATGGAGAGATAGAGAGGGTGAGAGAGTGGTAGGGAAAGCGGGAGAGGGAGGAAGGGGTAGGTAGGTAGGGAGATATAGGGAGTGAGAGATATGGAGGGAGATTGGTAGTGAGGGAGAATGGTAGTGAGGGAGATTGGTAGGGAGGGAGAATGGTAGGGAGGGAGTTTGGTAGGGAGGGAGAATAATAGGGAGAGAGATTGGTAGAAAGGGAGAATGTTAGGGAGGGGGAATGGTAGGGAGTGTGTGTGTGTGTGTAATTTAAGGCGAATCAGCCTCTTGGGCTATTATCGCCATAATATACACTTTTAACCACAACCCATTTGTGGCAAACTAACCATAGCACCAGACACACAATAAATATATAAATAAATTAATAAATAAATGGATAAAACAGATAGATAAATAGATAAAACAGATAAATAAATGAAGTTAAAAACAGATGGTAAGAGATTGTATAAGGGTCTCTCCCAATCTGTAGAATAAAACATCAGCAAGACTGTATAAGGGTCTCCTGACATGTATAAAATTTTTCCCTGCACTAGAAGGAGCTATTATGCCCGTACAATATAAAACCTTTAAAAATGGATAGAGAAAGGATCTTTCTTCCTCTTATCCCATTGTCAAAAGATTAAAAACACTTAAAAATTAAATAAATGCTAAAATTCTGGACTCCCTTAGGAATGACAATGTTCTATTTATATTTTCTGGGAATGGTAGGGAGGGAGATTGGTTGGGAGGGAGATTGGTAGGGAGGGAGTAGGGAGAGAGAATGGTAGGGAGGGAGAATGGTGGGGAGGGAGAATGGTGGGGAGGGAGAATGGTGGGGAGGGAGAATGGTAGGGAGGGAGAATGGAAGGGGGGAGATTGGAAGGAGAGGGAGATTTGTAGCGAGTGAGAATGGTAGGGGGGGGGGAGATTGGTAGGGAAGGAGGTTGGTAGCCTGGGAGAATGTTGGGGGGGGGAGAATGGTAGGGAGGGAGATTGGTAGGGAGGGAGATTGGTAGTGGGGAGATTGGTAGGGATGGAGATTGGTATGGAGGGAGATTGGTATGGAGGGAGATTGGTATGGAGGGACATTGTTAGGGATGGAGATTGGTAGGGATGGGGATTTGTAGGGAGGGAGATTGGTAGGGATGGAGATTTGTAGGGAGGGAGTTTGGTAGGGATGGAAATTGGTAGGGATGGAAACTGGTAGGGAGGGAGAATGATAGGGAGGGAGAATGGTAGGGAGGGAGATTGGTAGAAAGGGAGAATGTTAGGGAGGGAGATTGATAGGGAGAGAGATTCGTAGGAGAGAGATTTGTAGGGAGAGAGATTGGTAGGGAGAGAGAATGGTATGGAGGGAGAGAGAATGGTATGGAGGGAGAGAGAATGGTAGGGATGGAGAGGGAGATAGAGGGAGAGAGGTAGTTAGGGGAAAGTGTGGACGGATGGAGAGGTAGGTAGGGAGGGGGGACTCGCTTCTGTCAGGTCAAAAGACTTGAGGTTTCGAACGGCCTTGACGCTTCGAGTGTTGTCGAGGGTGAATATTTCAAAACGGAGGTCGTCCCAAGATCAAAGTCGTCCAATTACCGTTTACGTTTTGACTGGATGTCCAAAACCGTCTGAATTGTTCAGAGGGTGGAATCTCCTGCTCTGGCGTGGTTTATCCTTGTTAACCCTTGGCGTTTGCATTCCCCGTCGTCGAGGTTGTTCGCTTGATCGCTTGGCGGTTGAAGAAAGGTTTTGCTGAGTTAGCCGACTCAAACTCCCTTTCGCTGATGTAAGCGCTTCATCAGTGCCAGTAAACAAGTCGAATTTACTCACCCGCTCATGTAGTTTGTACGTAAAACACCAATCTCTAAACATTTATAACATTGAATCTTGTCAGTATGATTTATAGAGCTAATTAATTTTTAAATCCACCTCAATAAAATGTCATTCCTTGCATTTAAATAGTTTTTATTTTCATTCTGTCAAAACATGATATTGAAGGAGAAACTTTTTTATCGCAATCGTTTAAAATGTTTTTTTTACGATTTAAATTGGCCTTTTGAAGCCCCGGCCGAAATCTGGTTAATGTGGACTAAGCATTAAATTTTCAGCTTTAACCAAACAAGTTATTCAGCTGAAGAATTTTTTCGGTGCGGCAGAACAAGTGAATGTTGAATATGAATAGCAATTTAAAACGAAAGTAATGAGTCACGCTGAAAAATGTTTTTATTTGGTCTGTTTGGTCTATGTTCATATGAATGATATTTTACTTCGACCCAGACAATATTTGCGTAACGTATTTAACGCTTTAACTATTTCATATCTAGAATAATCGTTATTTCGTTCTCAAGTTATAAGGGACAAAAGTCAAATTTCACTATGGTCGTAAGTATCTAATTAATCTGGATATACAGCATTTTTAAAAGTGTTCAGCAAGCGAAGAAAATGTCCTTATGCTTAGAAAAAATCGAATGGAGGAAGTGTCGCGCACTACGACGGATCTTCGAGAGAGAAGATTTTGAACAAAGGCTTTTATTGATGCTAATGCGTTCATTAATAAATATTGCTATGGCATTCTACGAGCTTAAAATTTGTAATTGAGAAGTTAACATTCTGCATCAATATATTAAACTAAGAAAATAATATTTTTATGGGTTTTGTCTTCCTGATGTTGCAAAAATTTATAAAGTTAAAAGTTGCATTTGTGATCAATTCAACAAACTCCACTTGAGAAGGACTTTGTGGAAAGATTCCATAATTGGAATAAATAACAATATTGTTTAGTGGAAATTACAATATTGTTATTTATTTGTATTATTGCGATGAATTTAAATGCCGATATGGAAATCAAACCAATTTTTTCTTTTAAATCAAATTATTGTAGTATATATTTGATCGTATATATTAATTAATAAGCAATCTCGTGATAATATTCAATTCAGGGAGTACTTGATTAGGGTGTAAAGCTTTGAATTCGTATATTTCTTACCAAGTTGAACTTCGGAGACTATACGCCCTTTCAGCACAATAATTCATGCACAAATCTCAAGGATCATACGTATTTATTTTGATAATTCATGGAATTTTTATTTTAGCTTCTATAGACAAAGCACACCAGGCAAAAACATTTTTCCTGATTAACCATCTGAATGAATTTATCTGAATTTTTTAGGATGATTTTCATTTCGAGTCCCCAGAATTTATATTTCGTAAAATATGCGTATTAAAGTGAATTTTGCGCGAATTCTCTGAACTCAGAACGTATAAATTCGACTGTGAAGGTTTTCCAGAGGGTTAAATGAAATTAAAAGTCAAAGAAATAACAAGATGGAAATGAAGTTCAACGATACATGCAAACTCTGCGATGTGGAATTCGGCATCTTATAATACGAAATAGAAAAACCTAAATTATAGCTTACAAATAAATATATGCAAATATTTCAAGGTCGAGCACCAATGCTTTACTAATCAAGTTATAAAATACTAGATGGCAGTATTAAGAGTGAGGGAAATTAGACAACTTTCCTGTAAAATCTTTTCGTTTGACATAAGAAATAGGGTTTTGTAGTTGTGCGAGAATATTTAGCCTCTACTAATTGTTTTTCGCGAGGAAGCATTTGAAAGTGCGCCAAAGGCAGAGGAGACGAACTCTACATTAAAATAATTAATCAAAAATGAACGGCTGGCCTGCGGTCAGGAACTGGCAATTCACTCGTACGTGTTGGTTATTCCGGTAAGGTGTGTAATCGGAAAGGCGAGAGAAATCTCAAAGGAAGGCAGTGGAGAGAAAAGAGGCGAATAAATCCGTGTTACATCTCTTTTCCTCTCCCCTGAGTTCACCCTCCCCCCATAAACAGCCACTACTCCTTGTTAGGCGTTCTTTACCAGCGAAGCGGTAGCAGCAGAACGCCTTATGGGCACGTCTCGTGCGTCCGTCCGTCTGTCTGTTTTCATCTCCTAAACCACTGTACGGATTTTAATTAAATTAAGTATCAGTGATCGTAATTGAATTTTATCGCCCAATTGTGATTTGGAACTGCGTCTGTTAATTAGAAATTCCACTTTACATAGTTGTTTCAATAAAATTATACTCGTATCTCGTCAAATGGCATCCGTCGAGCAACAATTGAATACCATACTTTTATCTCCCTAGCTCTTACATGATCTGTAACGTATAGATTAAAAAATGTATTCGGATAGGAACAACATTTACTACAAGAAACCCGAGAGACCACATAATTACGAGTTATACATAGTTTCGGAGATAAAAATTCTAGAATCGACCAATTTTTCGATACCGTTCCATACGTATTTCCCATAAAGAACGCCTTTAAAATCTCTGTGTATTCCATTTACGGAGTATATTTTTCCATATTGTTACTTTTGACGAAATATTAGACCAAATCCTGTAAATAGGTGTGTCAAAAGCACTTTCAAAATATGGAAAATTGCTAATTTTACAACATAATAGCGTTTGAATAAAATTTAATGAAAAAAGGCCAAACGGATTTCGTTTTTTATTTAAAAATGAAAAATTTCTTTGAATTTCATTCTTTTTAAACTTTTCGATTTATATATACAGTGCAACCTCTATAATCAGAACCCACGTTAATACGAACTCCCAGTAATCCGAACTGTTTCTCAACATCAGGTGTAAAGAGTCGGTTAAGCCAAGCGAGCGTCGAAAAGTGAAATTTGAATCTTTTTTTTTGTAACAAAGTCAGGCACATATGTCCATTACCTTAATAACGCCTCTTGCTGCTGAATAGGCAATCCTTTGAAACATTGTTTTAAAAGGAATGAGTAATATCAGCACGGCCGGCCATGTCGATATAAATATAAATAAATACATAAATTTAATACTTAATAGAGTTTTTCTCGTTATTTTACATGAATCCAGTAATCCGAACACTTCGATAATCCGAACACGCCCTTGCATTAATTAGTTCGGATTATAGAGGTTTCACTGTGTGTGCGTATATAAATATACATACATAAATTGAGATTTATGAGGATCGAAGTTTAGAGAACTCCAGATTGTACTTTAGTACTTGAAGCCACAGGGAGAGAATAAGGACTTTCTATTCTGATCTGCTGGACGTCCGTGCCGATGGAATTTCACTGCTAGAATAAAGTAGTATTTGTAATGCTTTCACGTAAATTTGTTAACGGGTATTTTCTCACACGCAGTCTATTGTCGATCTCGGTACTGATAAACAGCTGATCGCTCATAAGCACGTGTGCATCTTAAAATATCCAAGTATGGGTCCGAAATCGGAAAAATCGGCAAGGGAATCCAAGGACAAGGATTACACTAAATTCGTATATCTGTCTTTTAATTTATTTCAAATTCAAGCTCCTTAAATGAATTATGCACCTTTTTTCTCTCTAAATATATACTTACGTTTGTAAAATAACAGTAGGTTGCGTTTAACGCTTAGACGTTTTAAATTGTAAAATTTATCGCTGGCACGCCTTATCCCATAGTGAGGTAAAAGTGGCACGCCACTTGTGAAATATTGCAGGTCCACTGGCGACGAGGGAGCGCCGTCCTATTTTGTAACTAAAAAGCGAAATTGCAAAGGGACAGAGGTGAGAGTGGAGATAGAGCGATGGGGAAAAGGTCGTATGTATGGACAAAAATATAACAGCATTAAACGCCTCGTTTGCAGATACTCAAGAGGGGTCGAAGAGGGGGAAGATTATTAACCCTCATCCGCGCAAGGATAAATACAAATTGGTCTGCACAAGGGGAAATGGTTGTTTTCCGATCCACGGTAAAATTACTGGATATGGCATAATAAATAAACATGATGGTCCAAACAGAACTTATGATGCCTAATTTCCATTTAATCATTTATTTAATACTTATGTTGGTTTTAATAGCTTTAAAGTCGTATATATGTAGCTCTTTGTGTTCCAAAATTTCATAATTTAACGTTATAAAATATTACAAATACATTCGAACGGAATATTAAATTGATCGCGCGCATTTGTGCGGCAAAAATTACGCGTGTACGTATTAGAATATACCGAATCTGACTCCAACAATAGTTGTTGCTATGGCAACACTCGTAATGAGTGATAAAAACCGCGAAATCGCCAGTATTTACGCGAAATTCTAAAGCTGTTTCCATTATTAAAAAAAGTTGCCAACATGTTGTGGAGCCGACATGCTGGCTTAAATTGAAGCGTGTTTCCACTCAAACTTTCATTTTGATTTAGTAGTGATCGAACACCTGACAATGGACGAAGTCGCATTAGTTGCCTCTTTCGCGTTTGTAATTTACGCTGGTAATTACCTGCTTTTGAATCGGGAACGTAAAAGAAAACGGTGGTGGATTCGAAGTTTTTTTGGGAAGCGTGAATTAGAAGGGGCACATCATTCGCTGATGAATGATCTTCGTCTCCACAGTGTTTGCAAAAATTTTATTTGAATCACTGCAACAGATTTTGAATATTTACTGCAGCTAATTGCGCCTTTTATACAAAAAGAAGACACCAAACTACGAAAGTCTGTGTAACAGGAGTACAGTTGGCTGCTACGTGACGCTTTTTAGGTACTGGTGACAGTTATGCAAATCTAATGTATCACCTCAGGATTTCAAAATCTTCACTATAGAGATTTGTACCACATATTTGCAATTTCTTCTACGTAATTAATATTGCAGTTGAGCTTTGACCCGATTTCGATTAGCGCATCAATTCGATTATTTGCTTGTTTATGTTCAATAGATGCAACATCCCATAAAACTGAATATTTTCGATAAAGTTCAATTAGTTTAATTGTATCTGCTTTTGTCCACTCCATAAGTACAAATATGCGTGTTCACTTAGTTTGCCGAACAACTGAAGACCGACAGCAGCGAGCAATAAACAATAAGTGTTTGTTGAAAGTTGAAGAGACTGACCTTGCTCATGCGCAAACTATGCCAACATGTCGGGCAAGTGTTACCACTATACAGAATAAAATCGAACACAACAATTCAGCGAGTTTTCGCAACCAACATCCAAAAGAAGTTGAGATTTCATCGACTGTTTCCACTTGTATTAAGATTTTGCTAACATGTGCCAACATGTTGGCTTCTGAAACTTGTATTAATGGAAACCAACCATAAGAAATACAACCGATAAGCAAAATTCTACGATGAAAATTAGAATCCTCTTTCCTTTCCTCAGAGAATAGTACAAAACTCGCTCCGATATTACAATTATAAGATATTTTAATGTGCAAGAGAAAATTACCCTGCACGATGGATTTAAGATTTCCTATGTAAATCAAATGGGGGGGATAGTTCCTGAACCCGGAGCTTCAGTCTTCGCAACAATAACTATCCTTGAGAGATCGGCCCATGTAGCAAGTGATTTCCAACAAGTTTCATGAAAATCGGAATATTGGTTCAAAAGTTAATAGGGGGGACGGACAGACATACAGACGGACGGACGGACAGACAAACGGACGGACGGACGGACCGACAGACGGACAGACCGACGGACAGACCGACGGACAGACCGACGGACAGACCGACGGACAGACACAACGACAAAACTATAAGCCTATTTCCAATCTGAAAAGTAGGCAAAAAATATAATTAAGCATGATTTATTTTGCATTGACCATTGTTAAACTTGCCAGATATATCCGGACTTGGACTTGTAAAAATTTTGCGAATAATTATTTTCATCTTGGATGGTAACTTCCTATTCATCACTACTTTCACTGCCCTCAGACTCATTCACTGCAATTTCGTCATCAGAATCTTCCATTTCCATTTCAATGTTATCTTCATTTTCAGAATTCACATATCCTACAATAATATTATCAACATTTTCCAATTAATTTGGGGCACTGATATCGCCGTCAGATTTATTGCTGCCCGATTCTATGCCATCTTCTGTTATAGTCTTCAATACCTCATCAGCTCTTGGGATTCAAGCTTTTTTCTTGCACACTTATTGGGGCCTTGGCCAAATAAACAAAGTCACCAAGTTCAACGCCTGAAAAATTGAAAGAAATGTTATGTGTCACTGGTATTATAGGTAGAGGGGTCTAAAAAAATCTCCCCTTGCGAGGATAAGGGTTAATAAGCCTCCAAAGACGACCCAAGAGCGACTTACATCAAGAAGGAAAGAGTATCTAGAAATAATTTGTCGAATGTCCGTCTGAGGCAAGGTCATTTAAATGACACTATTTGAATCAACATAGTCAACATAAATGAGGAGTCCGGATGGCATAGTTAATAACGCGTCAGCTTACGAATGTGAAGATCCCGATTCGGTCACTTTTTATTTAATCATATATATATATATATATATCTTTATTTAATTTGATTGATGATTTTGATTGGAACATGGCCATCGAGTTATCTTTTTTTAAATTAATACATTTGCTGTTATCTTGAAATATATGAATTATAAAAGCAAACTATATTATTATATTTTTTGAGTTGCGTAGGAACGGGAAAGCTAATAGTTATAATAAAACAGCAATTTTGCGTGGCAAAGAGTCTCGTCTTCTCGTCTTGCAGCGAAGGAGGTTTATCTTTATAGTGCAATGTAGAGATAAAATGTTATTTGGGGTCACCTGAATCCACGATGTGTCACGAGACTACCCATTTTTGCTGCCTTTCCTAAAGCTCTCACCTAGCCCTTCGGAAACACCCCGATTCCGCATAAAATTCACCTCCGTACGTGACCCAAAGACCGTGGCTCCACGACCGTTTATAATCGCGGAAAGAAATGAGAGAGGCGGGGAAATTAAAGTGCAAGGCGGTAAAGGGCGTGGTGGGATGGAGAGTTCCAGAAAAAGTTTGAAAGAGCCGTCATCGAGCGAGGCAGAGGTTGGCAAAAGAAAATGAATAGCCGCCCAGCCGGCTGATTGCGCTGCAACCGCATGCAAAACGAGGCTCTGCTGGCAGTCACTAGCGCCGGGCCACTTTGGCTTTCCATTTCCCAACTATATTGCGTCGTTTCATTTAGATGTTTTCCACCCTTTGCAAATGCCTAGTTGGTTTTAAGGTTACGTCGCTATTGTTTTTGAACACTCACTAGGCGCGGGACTGCTCGCAGAATCTAACCTCGTCCGAGTAAAATCGATCATCGTTCTATCCGTGTATTTATATATGTATCTGTCGTTCTCACTTTCTCACTATGAGGGTGGCGTCAAAGCCATTCTCTCCCTCTCGTCCTCCTTTCTCCCATGTCGTGCACATCCCATTTAACCGTTCGACTCTGCGCATGCGCGAGAGTAATCGGTACGCGAGACGTCGCGTCATATATACAAATTAAGTCCTTTCGCACGCGATGTAGTATCCTCACCTCACTCCACGCGCGTGTTCCGTGAGCAGCTCTGACGCTTCTGCTGTATGGTTTGATTTTGACGGAGTGTACAAAGAGTGCGGTCCTCGCAAAACGCGGGGCGTCACATCTTTTTTAATCGGATTGCGGTCGCGATTCCTACGGCTCTCGCATCCTAATCCTTTCGCGCACTCGTCCCCTCTGTCCGCTTGTTTTGCAAGCGAGCTTATCGATAAAAAACGACAAAGTAAATGCGATGGGAAACGAGCGAAAGATGATTCTGCGCGTGGGACCGTGAAACAAATTTCACAGGACTGAGGACAAAGGCAAAGCGGTGAAAGGGACCAAGTACGCATAGGAAATAGAGGCTTTTCGTGAGCAAAGAGGATAGAGAGCATTCAGAAGACAATATGGTGGTCTGCGCAAAGGTTTAAATGGTTTTAATAAAGAGAAAGGTCGGAAGTGGTGATAATAGAGAAGATCGCCCTTCCTCCTCTCAAAGTATCGACTTGTGTGGTGGACGGGATTTAAACTATTACATCTCTCTCTCCATATTTCTCACTCTCCATCTCTCTCTTTCTCTCCATATCTCTCTCTCTCCATATCTCTCTCTCCATCTCTCTCTCTCCATATCTCTCTCTCTCCATATCTCTCTCTCTCCATCTCTCTCTCTCTCTCCATATTTCTCACTCTCCATCTCTCTCCATCTCTTTCTCTCAATCTCCCTCTCCATCCATCTCCCCCTCCGTCTCCATCTCTCTCTCCATCTCTCTCTCCATCTCTCCATCCATCTCTCCTCTCCATTTCTCTCTCCATCTCTCTCTCTCCATTTCTCTCTCCATCTCTCTCTCTCCATCTCTCTCTCCATCTCTCTCTCAATCTCTTTCTCTCCATATCTCTCTCTCTACATCTCTCTCTCCATCTCTCTCTCCATCTCTCTCTCCAACTCTCTCTCTCCATCTCTCTCTCTGTCTGTCTCTCTCTCTATCCATTTCTCGGAAGATGGACTCTCTCGCTTGCTGTTTCGCCGTCGTTACGGAATTGGGCGTGATTCGACCCTAGTCCTCGAAAGTCCCACCTCTCCTACTCAGCGGGGTAATTCCTCCCCTCTCGGCCAGGTGGCGGGGCGATCGCCGGCGAAGCGGCTTTGATCTGCCACCACCCGGCTCTCGATGGAGGAAGGAAATGACTATTTGGCATGGCAAGATCCACTCTGCGTCGGTTTTGCTATCGTACTAGTTTGTGGCAAGGCGGAAGAGGGGATGCGATGTGTACTTCTCCCTCTGATAATCTGATCTCGCCGCAGCGAATGAAGGAAGGATCGTAAGACGAGGTCGGTTCATAATGCGGGTGATGTTATTGTGAAAACGAGATATTTTGCTCAGTTAAAGTGAAAATACTGAATTTTAGTCGGCCGTCAAACCACGAAGAATTATGAGAGTAAAATTGAATTGATCAGATTTTAAACGTAAGCTGCAAATGGAATATATTAGTTGTAATTTATCAATGATAAAATCAGCCAAATAAATCAGTACATACATAAAGCGTGCTGAAATTGATTTTAACGCAAGTAAGATTGATTGATTGATTGATATGGTTTCTATTTTGGGCGAGATTGAGACTAAGAAGTCCCATCTTCCGCCTAACCCCTCGTCATGAAATATATATAATAATACATGGTACTTTGTGTAAATACAATTAACAATAAAAATACAAGAATTGGAAAAGAAAAGATGTAATTTTGTGGGGGAAAAATAAGAACTGCTGAAATAATGAAATCCATGTAAAAAACCCACAGCAGGAAAACATCCACACAAGAAACCTACTGAGATTCACTAAAGACATTAATAACTGAATATTTAGAACAAAAGATGAATACATGAAAAACTTAAAGCTATCCATCAGGAAAAATTTGTTACAATACGAATACATCATTAATTTTATGAACATATGAAAATAACAAAACGAATAGATAATAACACTGTTATGACTAAACAAAAAATAGAGGAGAAAAAATAAATAAATCTATAAAAAAGTATAAATCATGCACAATGAGTATTGTTTTGTCAAAATCAAGATTGAGAAACAATTGAAGCGTTAAGTGTGTTTAACTGTTCGTTCGTTCGTGTCGTTTGAATGATGAGAGCGAGTGCAAGTTTTTTATTGTTTGGGGAAGTTCGTTCCATAGTCTGCAAGCAGTTGCAATGAAGGACTTGTTGAATATTACCGTTCTGTGTTGAGGAATAAAGAGTATATGGCACTCTCTCGTATTACGGTTATGTACAGTGTCTATACTCTTGAATTCCGTTGCAAGGTAATGTGGATTGTTAGAAGTAAGTAATTGATATAGTAAGGAAAGCAAGTGGAGGCGTCTTCAGGACTCCAAATTTAGCCAGTTTAGTTTGGCGAGTGAATCTGAAATATGGTCTGATTTCTTCAGGTTAAAAATATATCTAATGCACGCGTTATGAGTTCTCTGAATCTTTAACGACAACTCTTGAGACAAATCTTGGTACGCTATATCGACATAGTCAAAATGCGGAATAATGAGTGAAGTTACCAGATGCTTTTTTAGAGAAACTGGAGTACTACTACTTGACTTCCTAAGTGAGTGAAGAGATGAGTTTACTGTTCTACACACATTTCTAACATGTGGGGCCCAAGAGAGGGTTTCATCTATGAGCAATTCAAGATTCTTTACTACTTTACAATAGGGTATCGTTGAATTTGCTATGTTGATCGGAATTTTTTGGGATTGATAAATTGCGGCTAATATCTTAGGGTAACCAATTAAGATGGCCTGTGATTTTTCTGGATTAATACTAAGAAAGTTTTTATTACTCCAGGCCTCTAGCGTTTCTAGGTCCTTATTGATATTTTTTAGGGTTTTCGCGAGATTGTTTGCGGTAGAACTTGAGTATATTTGCAAGTCATCTGCATAAAGATGATGGTTGCAGTATTTAAGTGACAAGGAGCAGTCGTTTATGTTTAAAGAAAATAGTAGGGGACCCAAAATATAGCCCTGTGGGACGCCTCTCCCGTTGGTAAGCCAGTCAGATGATGAATTAATGGAAATCACTTGTTGGGAACAATCGCTTAAATAAGAAGATATCCAATTAATGGCCGAAGGCGATAAATTCATTGCGAGCAGTTTAGACAGCAGGACATCTTTGTCTATCGAGTCGAAAGCTTTACTGAAATCTAGTAGTACTAGGATTGTTACTTCCTTTTTGTCCATTGCGCGGCGCATGTCGTCGGTGATTTTTACAAGAGTATTGGTCGTGCTGTGAGATTTACGAAAATCAGATTGAAAGGGATCTAACAATTGATTTTCGTTAAGAAAGAGCGTGATTTGTTCATATACTAATTTTTGATAAGGTAGGCAAAAAGATAATTGGGCGAAAATCGTTGATTTCAGTCGATTTCGATTTCTTTGGTAATGGCCTTATGAAAGCGCGTTTCCATTGCACTGGAATTTTTTCTTGAGATAGGGAGCAGTTAAGTATATTAGTTATTATTGGTAGAATAATATGAATCAATTTCTTGATGGAGATAGTAGATATGCCATCTGACCCTTGAGCTTTAGATTTAATTTTTTGAAAAGCATGCAGCACTTGGAATTGAGTGACCGGGATGAACTTGAACGGGTTAAAATCGTTGTTTAATTTTTCCTCTGTGACAGTAATCGAATTAATAACTTCCCTTTTTATGTTGTAATTAATGACATTCGGGGGTGTAGAGAATTTAGAATTCAACGAGGAGAGTTTGGCAGAAATGATGCAGAGTAAAAACTTATGGCTTTGTTTGATATTGATTTAAAAGTTATGAGAGAGATGAGAAGAAGAAAAGCGTATTAGGGAGACTTAGACGACCGAAACAATCTTTTCACGTGACCTTGTGTCCAAACTATTATCTCTCCCGCCCCTTTTTCTTTTATCCATTTTTCGTTTGTATATATATATTTCAATATGACCAGACGCAACGTAGCTATATCCGAAGTTATACGACTTAATTATAATTTTTAATAACAGCTCTGTAACCGGATAAAAAAGTTCTCTATGTCTGATGACACCCTACAAAATAAAAAACTGATTCAGTTTCTTCTAAAACACATAAACTCTTGAGCCCCGCAATGATGTCAGACTATAGATGGACGTATTTGTAAAAAATAATTTTTTCGGCCTTGGGAGTGACGTAAATTCAAAACAAGTGAGGGAATAATGGCCGAGCAAATTACATAAGGCGCTTTTTTCCACCGATTGCTACCTTTCCAGCGGAGTTAAGCTTCGCACATACCATGTTTTGCTGGTTGTCTACATTTGTAGCAGCATGTGTGTTTTTTATTTTTTCCTTTACTCGGCAGCAGCTTATCCTAGATCCACTAACTTTTTACCATATCTAGCTCTTATATATATATATATATATATATATATATATATATATATATATATATATATATATATATATATTAATCAAACGTAGAAATTTGGCTTCTTCAAATTGAGGATTTCAGAGATATTGTCCGTACATACGGAATGACAAACAGAATATGAGATTTTTAAAAAATTAGCTCATAAAACTTCTAATTCGAGTTTTTTATCATCACAACACTTTCTATATGTACTTCGTATGTGAGAAAGTATAAATGTCGACTTTTCATGCATAAATTAAACAAAAATTACTATCGATGTGACAAAATACTGCACGGCTGTCTCCTATTACTTTCATTGTACATACATCAAATTGTTTAAAAAAATGTTTTTATCCAAACAATAGGGGTGGCTATTGTTATCTATATAAAATATGAAAATTAAGCAAAAGTGTGGCCCATTTGAAGGGAAATTGAAGCAGTTGCGCTCATTTCATTCAATTATTCTAATGCAATTAATTTTTATTTATCAATGTTAATTTTTATAGGTTTTGATATAACTATTTTTATAAAAACAGAAAAATAGCAGAATTTAAAAACAAGTCTAGTCTTCTTAAGCTATCCCCAATGTTTTCTATCAGTCGAACCGATATAATAAACACACCTAAATCTTTGACTAAGAATTACATAAATATCAGCAGTACTCAATAATATAGTGGTTTATTTACAACGAAAACCAAAAGTGTGCTGAGGGAGCCTTAACATAGAGAACGTTTTCCCTTATGCAAGCATGTAACGCACAACATAGTTAATATGAGAGAAAATAAACGATGTATATTGCAGATTTATCTGGTGATAATTATTGGAAATTATGTAACTGTCTCAACTCGTCTCAAACTCCGATATACAAACATTTTTAATTAATGCTATGCATATCTGTTAAAATACATAATAGTAGGGGCTCCGATTTTTTCTTGGTTAGTACTGAAGATACACAAATGCAAATTGTGTGTCATATACTTGGACTCTTAAGGTACTAGCTGTTATTTTCCACTTAATCACCACCCCTCTCTATGCATTTTCGCCACCGCTGCACCACAGCCTGTATCCCCCACCGTAAAAGAGGCTGTCACATGACTTTTCTCGCCAATGAATTTCTTCTTTCACGGTGAATCCCTGCGTCGCCACTATTTTGACCTCGGTTGATAATGGTGTACCCAAGTCTCATCTCCGGTGACGATGTTGTCGAGGAAATCGTACTGCTCCACAAGATCATCTTGTGTTGTGTAGCATATAGGCCAATGAGGGTGTTGTTAGAGGAAGAGTACGGCAATAACAGCCCACGAGGCTGATTCGCCATCCAACACACACACACACACACGCACGCACTCACACACACTCCACAAGATCAGCACACGCCGGCATTTTCTACTCCTCGTGATCTGGCGTTAGCATTCATGGGACCCCTCTGGCACACAATTTCTTGTATCCAAAATTGCTCAGAATTTTGTGCAATGCGTTAATCCAATTCCCACGATCTCAAACAGTTCCCGTGTCCTAGTGCGTCGATCATTATTAATCAACTGATCCACTCTTTCTTCATTTCTCTCTGTCACTGCAGTGGGAGGGCGATCTGATCTGGACAAGTCCTTTACACCATGTTCACCATCTTTGAGACGCCTAACCCATCGTCTAACTGTGCTTACATCGACAAACTCCGGCGAATTTCAACTGGCGAAATTTTTTCTGTTCACAGAAACTCGATTACACAACTCTGCTTCGTACGGACATCGATATCACCTTCCATTTTGACAGACTGCCATAGCCCTTCCACCTAACGTACAGTGATGAAACTTACAGGAAGGTTCAAATTTTAACCTGATACTATTACATAAAGGCACGCGAGGAAGAAAAAATTTGGAAGCGTTACTTTCCGATTGCCCCTCGTATTTATTCTGAAAGCAAGCAAATAAAAATTGAAAAAAAAGTTTTGACATATTAAAGTATTATGTTTTCCTGCAAAAAGTTTTTGATAAATGTTTGGATCGAATCTTAATGTTTCAATTATATAATATATACAGAATAAATAATGTTAATTATATTTTAGGGCAAGCGGAATTATTATTTTTAATCTTGTATGGTTTACCATTATATTACGCAAAAAATCACTCTAACAGCTAATTATTTTTACTTAAAAAATTTGACCTCAAACATCACCTCTAGATTACAATTTTCAGCTATATATAAATTACGGCCAATTTCAAAATTACTAGGTGATCTCATGAACACGCAAGCGAAGTCCTTATGCAGTAAAACACTATCCAAACGCTGAAAAGCGGTAAATAGTGCTTTATAAGGCACATAAAGATGTTTGAGAGGGGTGTGGTGTTTTCATTAAATGGTACAACAACATTGGCACACTCTCGCTGTTGCGCAGTGAGCAGTCGTGAGTGGGCGTTGGTACAAGCGCACCGTGATTTCCTCTCCGTTCGTTCTCTCCCCTTTTCATTCCGCCTCCTCTCTTCCTTCCTGTCTTGCTTCTTCTCTGAGCGCTGAGGTGCTATTAAACTGAGATTCAGAGCCTGCCGGTGATTGCTTTTTGATGATACCACATTGCTCCACTTTTTGCATCACTGACCTTTCTCCTTCATGCCTTTTTGTACCATTTCTTTTTGTTGGTCCTCAATTTCATTATTCTGTAATTCGTTATAAATGGCTTTTTTCATCTCGTCTATTTCATGGATATTATTTTACTTTGCTTTATATAAATAACATCGTTCTTAATGCTCGCGTCTGAATACAATATGTACTGTATTTTATTAAGTATTAGAGAGAACAAAGGGCCAAGAATATTAGCTATTCTGACTCCGTTAAAAATTAAAGCGATAGTATTTTAATTTTAATTCGTTCGTACGCGTTTCGTAAATTAATAGCTGAATTTTAATTATAGAAAAGTATAATTCGCTGAAAAAGGCAACGATATCATAAATTGAATTTACTCTGTTTTTTTAGCTCATTTTAAACAGCAAATGTTAAAAATTTTATAATTAAAATTAAGTCAAAAATCGTAATATATATGTCATTTTAAAAATTAATTTAGAAATAGTCATATTCCCAAAGAAATGCTAATCATTTTCTAGAATAAAATGGTCCTTTACAATTGAAGGAGATAAATATTATCACAAATTGAATTCTCATCTATAAGAATAACTAATATACGGTCGCATGCTAATCAGCTCATGGTGGGATCCGAAAACATGACCTTGCAATGCGAACACTGTGACAACCCCTCAGTGAGTATTTACATCAGGGAATAAGCGATAGATAACTCATACATCTATAAAACTGTTGAGTAAACCTTATTAGCATTTTAAGATCAGATTAGCTCTTCGATCTTTCACCGAACGAAAAAAATAACGCAATTTCATCGTTTAATAGATATGGGTGTTTTGAGGGACAAACCATAGTCGGAGCTCATTATAATAACTTTGAATTCATCAATAGATTTCACAAAATTTAGGAATAAAATAGTTTGAGGCTTATGTATATGTATGTTGCCAGTCTAAATCTGTTTAATTCCTCTATTGGCTCAATCAACAAAATTTAATTCCACGAGGCCGATAATGTACGGTTGCGGTACCTTTGTTTTTGAATGAAGTTATATTGAATTTATGATGAGACGTTGCCGCAAAAGCACACGAATAACTTACAATGGACTTCCGTTAAGGGAGATCATTTTGTAGCATAGATTGAAAAATAACCCAATCGACAAAAAGTTCCCGATACCCAACAATAGATGCCAGCATCTTTACTGGAGCAGTTGGTGCCCGTTGCGGATATACTCACTCAGTCTCCACCCCCAATGAGTTTATTCGAATAATTACCACATTATTCTTACCAAAATGCATCAAGTTGAAATAATATAATAGTGATTTCGTTAGAACGTCTAAATATAATTTTGATTGAAAGTCACACAAATTGAAAAAATATGACTTTTTAATTACAATGGTCTTCTTTTGGGCTCTGGTTACTAAAATACACGGTCGAGAGTAGCTGTCTGAGATATAAATATCGATTATTATAGCAAATAATATCATCAACGCACGGAAACATTTAAAAGAAAGTTTCTTCTAACCGAATCCACATTGTAATATATCGTAATAGCAATATGATCAAAAATTGATCTGAATTATTGTCACTGCTCAATTGGACTAAATCGCGCACTCCTCAGGGAAAATTACAATAGATCTTGTCTCAGTTGTGATGGGGAAACGCATAAGATCTTTGTATCGGAGTGATTACGATTCCTCGTTAGGTGGCGGTGGATTTGCGATCGATAGCATTGAAAGTGAGTTAGCAAATTAAAAACCGCTGAAGATCTGGACCTAGAGGCCGCGAGGTAAGTTTTAATACAGTCGCCATAGGTTATGTCTGCTATTTGATCGCGTGAGAAATTGTTCTGGGTTTGGAGACGAGAGCGTTATAGTGGTGTAAAACCTGAAATGGAATTAGAACGGGAAAATGAGAGCGGGGGTGGATGGGAAGGGAAGAAGAGGAAGGAGAACGGGTGGAATGAGGAAGAGGGAGGAGGTAGGAGAGGGGATGGCAGAGAAAAGATGGAGGGATAATGAGGGCATGGGATAAAAAAGGTGATCTTAGAAAGGTGAATATGGGAGGATAAAGGTGGAGAAGGAGAGAGGATGAGCGAAGAGAGAAAAAGCTGAGGAGTCGAAGGTAGAGAGTTAGAGATATAAAGAGGGAGAACGGGATATGGGATAGAAGAGGATGGGAGGCAAGGTGGAGGGAGAGAAAGAGAGGAGGAGGGAGGGAGAGGAAGAGAGGAGGAGGGAGGAAGAGGAAGAGAGGAGGAGGGAAGGAGAGGAAGAGAGGAGATAGAGATATAAAGAGGGAGAACGGGATATGGGATAGAAGAGGATGAGAGGCAAGGTGGAGGGAGAGAAAGAGAGGAGGAGGGAGGAAGAGGAAGAGAGGAGGAGGGAGGAAGAGGAAGAGAGGAGGAGGGAAGGAGAGGAAGAGAGGAGGAGGGAAGGAGAGGAAGAGAGGAGGAGGGAGAGGAGGAGGGAGGGAGGGAGAGGAAGAGAGGAGGGAGGGAGGAGGTGGAATATGGGAGGAGGAATGGAGGATGGGGAAGCCGGGATAAATGGAGGGGACCTCGGAGGGATTTTGGCAGTGTTGTCGAGAGGCAGGCGCACTACGCTGGCTTGGAGTCACTCCTTGTCGAGGGCATACTCCCGCGGCCGGCACCCCAGAGGAAGCCCCTTTCTCTCCTCCATCTCTCTCTCTCACTCTGCACCTCCGTCCAACTCGTCTTCCAACTTCCCATCGCCACCCGATTTCGACCACCTCTCACTGCCTCCCCAGTCCTCCCCCTGCCCTGTTCCCTTCCCAGGGGGGAAAGAGTGGCTTGTTTGTCCGCAGCCGTGGAGCTGAATGCGTGGTAATATCCATCACCAGCGGTGGAGACCATTGTTGACCATTGGACCGTGGTAAATTACTTGATTGTTACCGGAGTCGGATTGAGTGGATTTTTCGAAGAGTGCAGAGGCGAGAGGGAGAGAAGAGGTGGAGGGCGTGGGGTAGAGGGAGTGGATGGTCGGATGCGGCTTGGCGGGCGTTTCGGAGGGCAGAGGGGAGGGGGTAAATTGAGGCCGAGTGATTTCTGACGAGTGCGATTGGGGGGGCGCGAGGGAGGGGTGCGAGAGAGGAACTAATGTCAACTGGATGCGAGAGATGATTCGTGAAATGAATGGTCCGAAAGAGATTAATCGCTGACGCCAGAAAAAAATCCCTAGAAGCACACACGATTTAGGAGCTGAAATACGACCGACGATGCCGTCGAATCGCTGCTGTGCTCGGAACGAACCTTGATGTTTTGAAATGTCCCGACGGCATTGCGACCAATTTTTTTTATGAAATTTGTCGCGGCGTACATAGGTCCTCCATTTGGGATACCTTCGATGTCCTACCCAGTAGCATTTCCCAGTTTGTCTCTTTGGACGCAGGAAACTAATAAAATCATGGCAAACTCCGCTATTAAATCAACAGTGAAATATTCATTACATCAGATTTGATAGAATTCTGTGAATATGGATTTTAGGTGGAGAAATGTATTTCTTTTACTTATATCAACATCCCCTGAATTTGTTATCATTTGTAACCGCTTTAAAAATATCAATTTCAAATGCTCTAATTTTATAAGAGAAATGACTGAAAATACAGTACTTGTGTATAATTTGAGTAATAAAAACTTGTTATTGATATCAAATGTGCGATGATATTCCTAATTTGGAATTCAGTTAACTTAAAAGATTACGTACGGCTATCAGATTTTCATAAATCGCTCTAGAGACGATTTAACTTGAAACTTTTTAAGCTTTACAAACATTTTCAATAATTTTGTACCTGCTATGGAATATTGTGATTTATGTTCCATTTTAAATTTTAACACTAAAATTGTGCGAAATATATAATAGTTAGTATTGATAGTATCGGACGGTTTGGGATATACGTACACAGTTCAGTTTCGTATTAATTACCCGATTTCGAAGGTTATAACTTAGAAGCGACTTAACCATAATCCAAAATGAAGCATACGCTTCAGACCATTTCTTTCCAGACTTTTCATAAAGATTCCTCATTCACTGGAAACAATAAATTACATGCCTCTCTGCGCCATCGCAATTATAAAAATAAAAAGAAGAAATATTTTCATTGTAATTTATTGTTATTATTTTATTGTAATTTGAACAGTAACATATATGATGTTAAAATAAATCAAAAGGAGGAGGAGAAACTTGTTAGAGCTCCTGCCTCTTTGCATATAAAAGTGAGTTACAGTAACAAAAAAGTAACTACATATTTATTAATAGCCTTCGGTGAACTTAATGGCGATGGGAACTAAAAATACAAAAATACCCACAATCGCACGCACACGATTTTGATAACGGAAAAATAAGCTTTCTTTTTTTTAAATTGTACATATTACAGATTTTAAACAAACTTCTAGCAAATCTGTAAGATAATCAGCTACTAAATCCAATATATTAACTGATATGAAGGTCTTTTCTCTCTATTAAAACAAAGTTTTAGGCAAAATCTTATGAAAACTCCTAGCCCTTTCTCTGGTTGGTGGAAATATACGGAGGCCTATATTGTCTAGTAATATAATTAAATGATCACAAAGTGAGTGACTGAATATTGTGCACAAAGGCTTGTAGAAAATCAAGCAGTAAGTAAAAGTAAAAAAAAAAACTGATTTTAAATCGGGTACAAAAACTACTTAAATTATTGTAAAAAATATGCTCATAAAAATTTCGCGTATAGATCTGGTAGTCTTGACGCCCATAAAATAAAGAAATATTAGAGAAAGCGGCATAGAAACAGATAATTACGAAGCGATTTTTAGCGACATTATAACAGAAAATGCTTAAGTCTCCTGTTGGGTTCCACTTTATAAATAAGTTCTATTATAGATGTACTAGCGATTTGTCCGATGAAAATCAACGGAAGAGTTACATTCATCTCAGTTCTTCCAGAAAGTGAAGTGCTTGAAATTTATTACATTCAAATAATTCAACTGTTAATATTCGATAAGATCATTGTAAATTTTTGCGACGTTAAATTATGGCATCTATATAACTTGCTCTTTTTCTTATGACTTGGTTTGCCAGTCTCTCTTCGTTGTCCTTCCCTTTCGATTCTCGGTTATTTACTAGCCTCGCGACTTAATCTGTCAATTTATAGTTCGTTGTTTATTGATTTCAATAGAATATATTGGTATTTTTCGTAGTGCTTGTTGTAACATAGTGAGGCTAGTTTCATAAGCAGAGCAAGATTCAATTTACACACATCAATCCATATTGACAACTATATAGCTTCGTAATTAAATACTAAAATCAACGAATGAATGAGGAAATGATATGTTATGCCGAGCCCTGGATTAACCAGTGAATGACTCAATCAGCCTTCTTAAGATATATATATAATCTAACCACACGACTAAACTAACAGTTTAGGCCAGGGATAGCAAATACATGGCACGCCTGCGATTTTAATTGGCACGTGTAAGCTTATATTTTCTGTAAAACATGAAATTCTGACGGCTCAAATTACTTTCTTCGCACGCGTCACAAAAGTCATTTGTCATTCTACGGCCGTTCATATAACGAAGGCTTGACACATTCACGAATCCTTGCAGACAATCTTGGAAAGAGAAAAGCAGCCATTACATCCAGTAATTAATTGTTAACTCTATCAAATAGTCTGTAATATCATTTCGCTTCAATAATAATAGAAAATCGAAAGAAACAACAGTGGAGAGCTTTCTTAAACTAAGGGAACCCAAATAACTGTCATTCGTATCCTTAAATCTAGGCAACCCAAGTGCCACATGTTATAACCATCAAAATCAGGCGAGCCAAAATATGTATGTTATGGACTTGGCTGTATCCTTAAAAGTAGGCAAACCTAATCAAATCAATGTTTTACTTTATATTTGGAACCCAAAGAATTTTGCAAAATATGCAAACCATGCAGCGCTTAGATGCGTATTTTTGTTGTTAGACTATACAAACAAATGTCTATGCGTGGGAACGAGTTAATTACGTCCTTGAAACTGTTGAGAGAAAACGCGCTGCGTGAATTGTACAAATTTTGGAAGAAGTAGAGTCGTTCCTCCAGGTTTTGGGACATTATTTTTTTACGTAAAAAAGTGAGAAAATGACATTTAAATCATAAAAAAACAATTTGTAAGCTAAAATTATGGCAGAACTACCTTCCTTCCTTAGTTTGCATACCGTGGGGATAATCGGGTTACTGGGCAAAAGTGGAATCTTACGGTATAGTTTGATCTGAGATTTTATATATATATTTTATATTCATCAGGAATTTTATCATGAAATTATTAACAAATAAATTTCATTTATATTTATTTTTATTATAAATACCGTAAAAAATTCTGTAAATTTTATACAAAAACGAGTAGTAAAAACAAATTCAAATGGAGCCCCAAATGCCCAAAATGTGAAGCGGCCCTTTAAAAAAATGCACCTACACAGTTTATTTATGAAACTATGGAACTAAGAAGATCGTACTAGAAGACAGAGGAATCCAGGGTTAGATACTATTTTTAAGTGTCACCGCGTGGACATTTAGGCACCCGAGGCGGCGCGCGAAATTAGAATGTTGCGAAGTTTTCAGCTATTCAACCTAGCTCCCCACACGTTGTCTAATAATGATTAACGTTGCAAGAAACTGGTATTCTGTCAATTTCCGTTTGTACGAAATACAGCTTTAACGGAAATATCATTTTACGAAATAAAATTGACTAATCGGGAAATGCTTAAAAACGTCTGGTGATGTGCTATATGCAATAATAATTCTAATTCAGTTCAGAAAATTGCGCTAAAATAATTCCAAAGATGAAATAACCTCTCTTTTTACTCACTTTTATTTATTTTTAGTGAAATTCACGAAGATAATGTTTGTTACTGATTCAGGTACTGATCTTCGAATCTTCAAAACGATCTGAGGACACTCCAATCGATCATTAATGTGATTTTCATTTATAGATTCATGTTTATAAACTTTATACGTGAACTTAAAGTAAAGGCTTTCGAGTAAATTGCCAATTTTCGTTTTTCCGGAATATTTCCACCACTCAAACATCTTCCTTCCAAAAAACACCATTTTCCAGTTGACTTATCACAAGTCTAAGATATCTATTTTACCTCTCCATTTTAGCTAGATTTTTAAATTTAATTTTCCTAAGCATTGTCCTGACGCCTTGAATGAGTTGTCAAATTTCGTGGGATGATGGCCGAAATGTTCTTACTCGCACCACTGCCAGGACACGTACGCGCACGTTGTGATTCAAATGCCTTCTTTTGAACTGAGCCAGATATGCATAGGGTAATAGTTGAAGTGGTTTCCAGTTGCCTCACTCCATGGTGTTTATAACCTAACACCAGGTACATACGCTGCGCGGACTACAATTCTCAGTTAGTTTCCACTTATCTTACTGGCATGGTTGACCCACGAAGAGTACATTCTCCGGCCAATGTAGCTCTCAAGATTTACGGAACGCTCAAGCCCTTCTACAACGACCAGGAGTCTTTAGTAGAAATAAAGAGGTAAAATCTACATTGCGATAAATTTTTAAATGAATTCAATCTATTTCAAAACATAATATCTTATATATAATCCCTTGGATATAGACCTTTGTTTTCGCGCCATTGCAAGTTGATAAGGCCCAACTCTATATATGCCTCGGGGCTCATCCCCCCTATAAGCTGGGTCCCTGTGCGCTGTGAACTTTTTACACTGATAGCAACGAAACTGGTACCCACATGGGAAATGTATCCATAAAAAGTATGTATGGAACCTATTCATGCACGTATGGGCGTGTATAATTACGCTGCGGCATATTGATAGCATTTGTAAATATGCTAAAATTTTAATATAAAGTTGAAGCCTGAAATTATTTGTAGGCAAAATAATGATTTTTTAAATATTTAGCTTAATCTAAATACGCCCTAATAATTCCAAATATCCGCTATTAGCCAGGAAATGTTTTTCAGAAATCCATCAGGGAGAGAATAGAGTGCCAATTTTCAATCACACGTTCGGCTTAGTGACTGCGTTTGTTTAGTTTCAGCATTATTGGCCACTTTGACTTAATGTGACCCATTAATTATTAAAATCATATAATATTGGAACAGCTGAATTACAGATCCCGTAATAGTACATGATATCAACTTTATTAGTGCTAGAATATACGTCGACGTACGAAAAAATAAAAAATCCATTGCTTAGAAAGGGGCAGTATATTTGTTCAAAATTGATTCAGAAAATATGACGCACGTTTATTTAAATTTTAAAAACGTAGTTTAGTATAAGTAATGAGGTTACTATAAGAGTTTCTAATGCTTGAGCCAACAAATTATCTTCTGGGTCATAAATAACATTTGTTCCTGGAAAAACTTTGAAACAGGAAATCTTACTGTTACTGGTAATATGTCACAATTTCTTTACTGTGAGATATGAAGAGGATGTTAATATATTTTATTATATTATAAATGGTGCTATCAATAAAAGTATTTATTGCTATATAAAGTAATGACACGACATTTTTTATTTCGTTATATAGATCCTGTCTGCCCCATTCAACCGTTCATGAGATTCTTCAAGAGGAAAATTTTTTACCAGTTTCATTCACAAGGGTGCAAAACTTAAAACCAGAAGATCATGGACACAGGGTGAGGTACTGCAAGTGGTTGTTAGAACATCATCGTCAAGATCCCGAATTCATTTCATCTGTGCTCTGGAGCGACGAGGGCACGTTTTCAAGGGAAGGAGTGTTCAACGCGCACAAGGAACATTATTGGGATCGTGTCAACCCTCGCGTTGTTCGCGAGAGGGCATTCCAAGAGCGCTGGTCCGTCGACCTCTGGGCTGGAGTTTTAGGAGAGCAAATCATTGGCCTCTATTTGCATCCTGAGAGATTATGTGCGCGGACATACGACATTTTTCTTCGGGATGTCCTTCCAAATTTGTTAGATGATGTGCCGCTTGCACTACGCCAGAGAATGTGGGTTCAACACGATGGGGCTCCGGCACATCGAAGGATGGCTGTGCAAAGTGTTCTGAATGCCACATGGACAGACTGGTGGGTCGGACGTGATGGCCCCGTTCGATGGCCTGCAAGGTCACCTGACCTGAACCCCTTAGATGTCTTTTTATGGGGCCACCTCAAATCGGCTGTGTAAGATGTCAACCAGCCTGAGGATATAAATGTTGTAGTAGCACGGATCCATGCCGGTGCTGCAATGGTAGATAGGGAAATGCTGCAGAGTGTGCGGGCAGAACTAATGAAACGAGCTGAAGGCTGCATTGCTGCCAACGGGAGCCACTTTGAAAATCTCCTATGAGATGAGAATTAACTACTTATTATTTTTTTCTGTAACATTACGTCACTTCCGTTTGAACACTTCCTAAAGGGACGATGAAGTTCAAGTTATTTTTTATGTCATTATTTACGTTTGTTTGGTTAATGTTACTCATTTGTTAAGATTACTGTATTCGTTTACCGTGAATTTTAATGTATCTGAATGAAAAGAAATGAGGGAAAACAATAAAGACAGAAATCACAAAAGATTTTAATATAAAAAATAAAAAAACAAAATACAAATAAAAACAGAAAAATTACCAAAAACCAATCAATATAAAATAAAAACAATAGAACCTGATAAGAGATTCGAACCGCGAACCTTTTGCACGCAAAACAAACGCGTTATCACGGTGCTAGCGGAACACGAAGACTATGAGCGTCGAAAAGCTCTATCTGTCGAGTATTACCGTGCGGTGTTGCCAGATCGTTTCATTTTTAAGTGCGATTTCTGACGAAACGAAGCGTCTGACACTTAAACAAATAATATGTTTTCGACTCGTATTAATGCATGGATTCACGTGGTTAGTTTATTATGCCGGAGTTTCCGGACACCCTGTATATATATAAAATCGCTAAATTTTGCCTAAATGTCATTTAAACATTAAATTCGAACGTTTGCGGGATAAAAGAGACAATCAGCGATAAGAATAAGAACCTTTGTTTTATTTTCCTTTAAAAAGTCTCAGTTTGAAGATCGAGGGTCATTTTGTCTAATTTTTATGACCGAAAGAATGAAAGCATGCACGTCGATAAATTGATTTTTACGTGTTATATTATGGGAAATAGAAATTATCTTCTGGAGTCGAACCCGGGTTTATTTAGTTTTTTCCTTAAATGACTTTTACTATAAGAATCAAACATTCCTACTAAATTTCACTCTTCTGCCTACTAGAAAAGTTTGTTAAAAATAGCAGTATAGTCAGTCAGTCAGTTCTAGATTCTCCCGCTCTTTTATAACAGCTCTTTAAGAGCGGCGACACAGTCGAGCATTACACTTGATACATAACCAAGCAAATTATATAGGGTTATATATATATATATATATATATATATATATATATATATATATATGTATATATATATATATATATAAAACATACACACATTACATAGACATTTATAAAATGAAAATCAAGCGAGGGCTGCCATTAACTTCGACATGGTTCCGCGTCACGAGATAAGCGGAGACGCCACGGTCAGAGAGCGGAATATTTTTTGTCGGTTGAAAAGACACTAACCGAGTGATAAACAAAAGGCCACGTCACCGTCTGGATCAAGGGAGCCAAACCGCGCATTTTGGGAAATTGAAAAAACGCCAAAATATCTCGGCGTTCTAGCGTTTTAATTGTGACGGAAAGTGATGGAGTGGTAGAGTGTGGGGGTGGATTAGTGGGAGGGACTGAGGGAGAATAGATGGAAGATAGAGGGAGGATAGAGGGAGGATAGAGGGAGGATGGAGGGAAGATAGAGGGAAGGGCGGTGGTCGGGGGAGTTTTTCAAATGGACAGCAAGGGCCAATGAAGAGAGCGGGGCATTTTGCATTGCGGACGATGAATATGTATTTTTGGGAATGAAATGAAAAATCAGAACGCCGCAGGAGATGGCTATTGGGTAATATTTTCACGGTAGGACTGTCGACGATAGGAATTTCTCCGATATAATTTGTGCAGAAATTAAAATTTTAGCCGACGGATACAGTAAAAGGAGCGGATAAAGCCGAAGTGATTTTCGATCGAATAATTTGATGCTGTGCCTAGGGCTTTACGTTAAGCGAATTTTTTTATCCAATTCGTGCGATGAGTTTTGTTCTCGCTGTGGCGCTGGGAGTGTAGCGGATGAGAAACTAACATCACGAACAACCAGAAACATTTTCATTCGATTCGTGAAGCTAGATGCAACAATTGCATCCAATTCGATATTTTTTTGGGCTGATTATTCTAGCGTAGAGAAATCTCGTACTACGCCATAATAAACGCTTATTGGACAAATATTTCTACTCGTTTATATGTACAAAGCTTTGCGTCAACACAGAAATTCCTCCGGAATTAGTTTCATTTCGATATTTTAAGGGTATTTAATGACCAAACCTAGAGATTGGTATTTGCACACGTAATGAGTAAAGATTTAAGTCCCCCTTGTATGCGACATTTTTTAGGAACGGAAATACGGTCGGTTTAAACGGATATACCTTAATATTATTCAAATTTATCTTTCGCGGATGAATATTTTTCCACAATTTTATAGGAGCATTTTAATAAAACGATAAAATTTCGGACACGAATATGATTACAGGATTTGATTAATTTGTTAAAGATTGAAATTTTTGAAAAAGTTTGGAAAAATATCGCTGATTTCGTTTGGGAAATCGTTTCATACGGTTCCGTAGGTTCGAGTTAAACCGCTCTGACTGGATCCATCTACGAACCCTTTTCATTTCTTGTAGTGACATCTAGCGTATCATATTCCATAGTTATTGCCTCTTTCCTAACATACTTTCTGCTATAGTTCCTTCATCTCATCAGAATATCAAATGAGTTGTTTATTCTTTTCTTCGCCCATTCCATCTTTTCTTCGCCCATTCCATCTTTTCTTTATCCCATCCGTATTAAATAATCCTCCTTCCAACTTATTATCTCTATTTCAAACCATAAAATTAAACAAGATGATCCAAACGGAACTTGTGATTCCTACTTTCCATGTTAACATTTATTTAATACTTATATTGGCTTTAATAGCTATAAAATCTCAGTGTTCCCAAATTTCATAACTTAGCATTATAAAATATTACAAATACATCCAAATGAAAAACTAAATTAATCACGCGTATTTGTGTGTCAAAAATAACTCTTATGTACTAGACTATACCGAATTCGAGTCCAACCATATTCGTTGTGATGGCAGCACTCTCGTAATGAGCAATAAAAAAATCAAAAAGGCCGGTATTTACGTGAAATTTGAAGAAATACGATCGCTAATCAACATTCTACTATAAAAATTAGAATCTTCATCAATTTCCTCAGAGAATAGTACAAATCCTGTTCCGATGTTAAAACGCTAAGATATTTTAATGTGCAAGAGAAAATAACCCTGCACGATGGATTTCAGATTTCTCATGTGAATCAAATGGGAAGGAGAGTTCCTGAAATCGAACCCGAGACTTTCAATCTTCGCGACACAAAATATCCTCGGGAGCTTGGTCCTAGAAGCAAGAGATTTCCACCAAGTGCCATGAAAATCGGTTTATTAGTTCAAAAGTTAATAGGAGGCAGACAGACAGACTGGCAGACTGAGACTCGGACAGACACAGCGACGAAACTATAAGCCTATTTCCATTCTGAAAAGTAGGCTAAAATATTCCATTGATATTTTCTCATATTCAAAGGTCTACGTATTGTTTCACTCAAGTTCTGGGATTTTAGGTCTTTTTTAAAAATCCTATTAAGAAGCTCTCTCACTCATGTTTTTGGAAATCCCTCTTCGATAATTACTGTTTTTTCTCTAAAAGTTTCTGAAATTTCAAATGTACCTGCTATACTGCCTACATACACACATTTATGCTAGATTATATTTTTAAACTTGATAAACTTAATCAATTTTGTCGAATATAATGAAAAATTAAACATTTTTTATTTGACGAGTTCACCGGTTCCTGAAATTAATTTTCTGAATTACTCGGCTCATTATTATTCTCGATATTTTATATTCCATGCTATTTTCATAAAATATTCAGCGTGCGTCATAAAAAGTGGTGAGAGCGAACAGACTCGTGTAAGTTTTCTTTCCGATTTTATGGCACTCTCCTGGTTAAGTTTTCAAAGGTGAAACTTTTAATTATTTTTTATTCGCTTACCTATCTCTCTCGGCTCTGTAGCTTTCATGTTTCATCAATTATTTTAGTTACAACTTCCCGTAAACCTCATTTTTTGATAGATTAAACACGAAAATTGTTCACCGACTTATTTCCCAACTGTCTACTGATTTTTAGCAATACAATGTTAGTGCAGGACGCTGGAAGAAGAATATCTTAAGCTTATAACATACGCGAGAGAAAAACGCAAGTTTTAGTTATATGTAAAACAAAAAAACTAAGCATCGATTCTAAGAATTTTAGTCCTTTATAGGATTCATTTTATAATAGACGGATATTAAAAGAACGGAATAAAAAACCATTGAAAAAAATCTAGAGACTAGATGTAAAAATTTAGAATTTGTTTTAAGTGAGAAATGTTTAGCTTGAAGCGAAATGCAAGGAATTGATAGATACAATCAAACGCTGTTAAATGTAAACTGCAGTTACATTTATCGCGTAGGAACATATCAAACTTAACTATGCACGCAAGCGTAACTTCTGTGCAGAATTTGCGTCTCAAGTAAGTAGGTAACTGAATGCATCCTCTTAATGTTTGCTTTGATGCTGGTCGCAGGATAGATCAATGGGCGCAGGATAATTCAATTAAAACTTGCTCTGTGCTGAGATTCATTCTCGCTCTGCTTTCGCTTCCAAAGCTATGTCAGTTGGTTGCGTTAAACAAAGAAATATGGGAGGCGTTTCAACGCAGAACACTGGACGGTTCAAATTTTCATCCGCTATTATAAGAACTATATTAATTTGTCATTTATTTATTTAATTGGATTTTTTCCGTTTATTTCGCAAGGAGATTTTAATAGAAGAGGTATAGCGCTTAAATTTTCTTTCATTCCCTTTGAATCACGTTTCGAAGCTACCGAATCCACGAGGATTAAAAAGCAGGAGAATCTTTTGCTCAAATAATCATTAAAATTATAGCTACAGTTTGAAAAGTCGTAAATTTACAGAAATAAAAGTCACCATTATGCATAAAAGGCAATACTAGCAATACTATGAAAATTTTTTAATTTGAACTAAAACAAATATAACCCTAAGATACTGAATAAAAAGTGTATGATATTTTTCTTATGCTCTATCATGAACTGATAAACGTACTCCTTACGTTATATACGTTTCAGTTTGAACTCGGGGCAATTTAGTTAAACTAAACGTTAGCGTTTGTTAATTTTAAAATTGTTGAATCGGAGTGGAAACGTTTCTTGCTCTCGGCCAAAGAAAAAGATGATTTCTGTAATGGGAAGAGTCCGGGTCATTAGAATTTGATAAACCAAAATTTCTCTTAACTTTATTTCACTAAAAGTCTGAGTATAGAAATTGATTTTTAAGAAAGCATTCGTGTAACGCATGATTGTCATTAGACACACCTTATGCGTTACCTTTATTAATTTATTGAATTTAATCTTTTATAAATCCCGTTTTATAAATAAAATGTCGTATATTCCGCCCTTGAAGGTTGGAGTTTAATTTTTCAATTTCTATTCATAATGCGTAATCAACCATACTTCTTCAACACATTTCATATATCGTTAATTTTACTTGGAACTGTATGAACTCATGACTCTACTTTTCAAGCATATGCTGCATTAATATTTACCATGAAATCGCCCCACCAGGCAATTAGTTGATATTTGGGGAAAAATAAACAATTTTCATTGAAATTTCATCCATTACATTAAAATGAACCTTGTGATGGTGTTTAAGCTGCAGTTGGGCCAAAGGCCGTTGACCAAAATGGTTTGCTGTAGAGCGCGTAACATAAGCTGTTACGGAAACGCTTTCTCCATGCATAACAATGCGTGTGGACCTCCGAAATTTTCTTATCCCTATCCTCTCCTTCTCTTCCTCCATTGCCCCTCTTTCACATTCCCTCTTTCACTTCTCCTCCTTAACTGTCACTATTTTCGACAATTTGCCGCGCCTTTATTTTCTCCTTCGATAGCGTTCTCTTGCCATTTCCTTAAGCGTGTTCTTCAAGCTGTTCTCTTTTTATCACAATTATAATTTTTTCCTTATTTCGCTCCTCAGTTTGCATTTTCTTATCCGTCTCTATTTTTTACGAGCCAATTAAATATTCAGCCTGAGACTATCATTCCAGTCGTTCCACCCTTCCTTCGATTCAGACTCCACCCCTCCATGGCTTCCCCCGACGCCCACTTCCCTCCCTCTCCCCCCTCCCTCTCCCCCTACCTCTCCCCCTCCTTCTCCCCCTCCTTCTCCTCCTCCTTCTCCCCCTCCTTCTCCCCCTCCCCTCACTATCCCCTCCCCTCCCTATCCCTTCCCCTCCCTATCCCCTCCCCTCCCTATCCCCTCTCCCTCCCCTCCCTATCCCCCTCCCCTCCTCTCCCCCTCCACTCCCTCTCCTCTCCCTCTTCCCCTCCCTCTCCCCATCCCTCTCCCTCTACCCCTCCCTCTTCCTCTCCACCTCCCCCCACCCTCCCTCTCCCCTCCCTCTTCCCCTCCACCTCCCCATCCCCCTTCACCCCTCCCCCTCCCCTCTTTCACCCACCCTCGCCCTCTCCCCCTTCCCCTCCCTCTCCCCCTTCCCCTCCCTCTCCCCCTTCCCCTCCCTCTCCCCCTTCCCCACCCTTTCCTCCTCTCTCTCCCCCTCCCTCTCTCCTCTCCCTCCCTCTCCCCCTCTCTCTTTCCCCCTTCTTTTCCTGTCCTTTCCCGGCACCCTCTCCCCTATTCTCCATCCATCCATCTCTCCTTCGCCCTTACCATATCTATCTCTCTGATACAAATGCAGAAGTGACGGGCAGTTGGCGAATCCCTGCGTCGGTGAGAGGACGCTCTATCGGTCAGAGGTCACACCAACTCAAAGCAATGCTCCTACGTCCTTGTCTCGCCCGAGTTCCTCTACCCGACCCCCTTACATCGTCATCACTCCCATTCGCCACATTCCTCGAGGATGGCTCGTGTGCACTCAGAAAAGGCGGTGGGTGAGGGGACAAAGAGAGTGAGAGGGGGAGACGAGAGATTTGCTGCGGTCTGGCGGAATGTCAAATGTCCCACTTCCCTCCCCTTTTGCTTCTCCCCACGTCTGGTCTCGGATGCAGGAAGCCTCTCTCGCGTCCGTCCACCGCAGGGCCTCCGAAAGCCCTCTGGCGGGGCGAACGAGGTCGCTCTCAATCTCCCACGCATTCCACGCACTCGACCAAAAAGGAAAGTGGTGGGTGAGGGCTTCGGACGGGATGGAGGGAAAGAGGGGGCGAGGGCGTAGGCTGAGAGATCCTGCGAATTTGTGGCCGTGGTGTCGGGGCTAATCGTCGAGGCGATTTTGGAATAAACCCTTTCGCGCTGCCCCACGCTCGAGGCATTTAAGCGAACGAGACGATGTGTGTTGAGCCGAGATCGCAGAACTTGAAGAAAGATATTTGCGCATGTCTTTGAAAACCGTAGTTCTGCGCATTTTCGAAGGCCATGAGGTTCGAATACTGTGTGCGTCGAATGGGATACACGATCGATTTTTGTTGTTTGTATGGAATTTTTGGTTAACAACCTCTTGGATTATTATATCCCGTTACTCCTTCCACGCAGAACACACACACAAGGGAGGAGGGAAACTCGGTGCCGGCATTACCTTAATCTTTACGAGGAGCACCAAGGAGTCAAACTGCTTAACGTTCCTTCCGAAGGACGGAGCGCTGACTTGCGCTGTCTCCTCAAATCACACAAGCAGGGGAAGGGGCGATTTCAGGTTAAAAAATCCGACCTCCACCAGATTTGAACCTGGGACCGATGCGTGGAACTACTCAGCCACCGCCATACACGATCGAGTTTTCTTTTTGCGATAATAATACAACGACTGCCACTTTATGCGGAGTCTCCTCAGGGCGCCGATTGTCTGGGTCTTTAAGACGAAACTCGGATTTGTTGTGTTGATAATTGAATTTTTAATCGAGTGAAGAGCATAGGTCCCTCAGATTTTTTCACATTGGCGGAATGAGCATCGCTTCGCTGTGCGCGCCAATATTAAGATGGTGCGCGGATGTGCGTCACATAAAATATCCAATATGGAAGGGTTCACGGCTTTAAAAATGTAGTTCGCGGCACTCCAAAAACTGCCGCACGGCCGCGCAGTTTGGAGAGAACCGCAGTGATGAGTACAGGTGAGTGTAGTCATAAACTCGAAGCGTTAGTTACTTGGATTTTTTAGAGAATTTTAAATAATTTTTTAAATAACATTTTGCTGTTGGCCCAGTCTGAATTTCGCCGTTTATTTTTATAATAAATGTCTAAATATGAAATTTTGATATTTGTATTAGAATTCTTAATACCGAGATAATAGTGAATGCATGATTGAGCACGTGCATGTGTGTGCTCTCTTCGGCGAATTATGCTTGCCTGAGTCTGTTCCAGTGTTTACCAATCGATGATTCTCGAGTACCCAAGGGTTTCGCCTAATGTTTCAAGAGGTTCGCCCAAAATATGCTTAGTGAAGGATTTTGTTTACATTCTATGTAAATATATAATAGCATAAAATTGTGTATAATATAAATGTGGATAAATATAATTTGATGGATTACAATATAAAGCGATACTCTCCTGTATCTTCGGCTATCTATTAATAATAAATAAATAAATTGCGTGTGTGTTAATTACTTTCTTAAAACTATATACTTAGTTAAGGACTTTTATTAAATTAATTTTTAAATATAATTTATTTTATAAATATAAAAATCTAGAAAAGTAGGATGGAGTAAGGTTTGACATTTTTTTCAGCATTATTATGCGAATGAATAACAATTAATATAAATAAATAAATAAAATACCTCAAATCACCAGATTTTCTCAGAATATTTTATTTATAGTGTGTTCGCGCAAAAAATAGTTATCAAGCAGTGAGCAACGCGATAAAGTTTGGGAAACCTTAATCTGGTCAGGTCGATTTTATAATGGAAGAGTTTTAATCTTCCGTAAATTTTTACTTTAAAGTTTCCCCGCGAATAGTTTAATTTAAACAGCTGAATAGAATCTGAAAATCATGGATACTTTGTCATTTTATAAATATTTCCGATTCATTAATATACTTTGCAATTTTTTGTAATCTAACATTTTTTAAAAACCTTTTTGAAAATATTTTTGTTTTTCCATTATAACTATTTTTTCCACATTTAAACTTCACCGCAGTCTTTAAAATCGGTCGTCAGTTAAAATACTTATATTCCGAATATGGTGGAACCTGAAGAGACTATACCATTACCATAAATTTCAACGAAAAAACAATTACAGGAATTTTAATCTTCATTTTAGTTGAGAAAATGTTTTTGACTCATGATAAATTTTGCTATTTATAAAAATATTATTAAGAAATATAATTATCTATTCTTCCCTATTGACCATTATAGGTCTCTCCAATAGTCATAGAAAGCTTATAAAAATGAAATTACGGGATTTTGCTATCGATGAATTACCACTGATTACGGCTGCTTTGCAGCAAATATGCACAATTGTTTTTCCTTTCTTCTTTTTGGCTATTGGATAGGTTTAATGTCTCAATTTGATTTATGCCTTAAGGCGAACTCAATAGTTGTCTGTTGCGTTACTTGTTGGCTTCATTGAAAAAAAAATTATTTTAAACCCAAAACGAGAAAATGACAACTAAAATAAATTCGGATGAATAATTAATCCTAAATGAGTTATGATATGTTATGGGCTATTTAAAACATGTATCTATTTATAAAATTAAATTGAAAAATCTCTCATTATTTTGATGTTGCACATAGATACTAACGTTGTCACTATCAATTGTTTGTTTGTTTGAGTACCCAGTCAATTCGCCTCTCTTACAGCACAAATAGGTATCTCAGAGGTAGTGCAATGAATAACCGGGGACAGACAGACAGACAAACGACTTTATTAGGGCGAAATTGAGACTATGTAGTCCCTTCTTAGGAGGGAAACCCGATGCGGCATTTGCCTGCTCTTACGAAGAACACCAGGGGGGCCAACGGCCTAACGTCCCTTCCGAAGGACGGAAAAGCTGAATTTGCGCGGTCTCCTCAAAACACACAAACAGGGGGCCGGGCAACCTTGGAAAAATCCTACTTGCGCAGGATTCGTGCCTGCTGCCTTTTCAAGCAGCAGGCGGGTAGCAGCCAGCGTCCTAACCACTACACCACCTGCACCCCAGTAACAATTGTACTCTTATGGTCTTGCCCTTATAAATTAATAGTTGATAAATATGAAGTTATTGAAGAAATCGACCATTTTTACATTAGTTTCATTCATCCAAGTGTTTGATCTATATATTCGAATGAGCAGTATGCACTAGTCGAAGTCGAAGGAAAATGTTAGTTTAGCTTCAGTAAGGCAAGGCTTCATGCAAATATGCTGTCTTCGCCTTTCCGCTCGCTAACTCCACCCTGCTTCCCTCTATTGGATGCTGTTTGATTTACGGGAGGCTTATTAGGCGGCGTTCTTTACCAGCGAAGCGGTAGTAGCGGAACGTTTTATGGATACGTCTCATCCGTCCGTCCGACCGCCCGTATCAACTTCTACCTCCTGAACCGCCGGTCGGATTTTAATTAAATTAATACGAGCGATCCCTATTAAACTTTTTTGCCCAATTGTGATTTTCAACTGCATCTGTCAATTATAACTTCCAGTTTATATAAGCACTTAAATAAACTAATACTCGTAGATCGTTAAATGGCATCTGTCAAGCAACTATTGAATACCAGATTTGCTCTTTTATATGATCTGTAAGGTATAGATTATAAATTTATTCGGAAAGAAGACAACATATACTACAACAAAATTAGCAAGACTACATAATAACCACTTATAGTTTCCGAGATAAAAATTCGAGAAAAACCATAGCGCAACATAACATCTTTTGTTTACATCGATCGCCAAGACAATTCTATCGGCAAACAATTAAAAAAAAAATTTCTCTCCTAAGCTCGTATATGATCTGCGAAATATAGAAAAAAGTTATTCGAATATAAGACAGCATTTCCCACAAAAAAGGACCTCATAATTGCGACTTATAGTTTCAGGGATAAAAATGAAAAAGCCGCCAAATCTTTCATTACTGTTTTTACTTATTTTTCACATACAACGCCTTTGACATATCTGTGTAATTAATTTATGTAGTATACCTTTACATATTGTTCTCTCAATCTATGTCCGTATCTGTAACAACTTAACTTTTAATGAATTTAATAGTTCTTGTTGTCTCAAGATTAATAATAATTTTAGACTTTATCCTGTTGTTTTTAGCGCATAATTATAAAAGTATTATTATATTATTGCCTATTTCTGTAGCGCATTACAAGCGCAAGAACCATGAGTGAACCAGAAGGTCTAAATATATAATTCCAGTCTTTGACACATCTAGTCCAAGTACTTGTCTGTATTTCAGTCCCTTTGTGGCGCACTAATTGAAATACAACGATAGGAACTCCAGCGTACCTGGCAATAGCGTTTATGAAGTTTACTGAATTGAATGATTTGCCTCAGTTCACCTTGATAAGTATTATAAAAAGATTTAGAAGAATAGTAATGATTTGTTTGTCAGATCCTTAAGAGGCTAGAGTAGCGGATTTTAAGTCCCAGCGGTTGCCTGCAAAACACGAAAATATTTTATGTGGCGTGCAAGACCACAATAAAAAGCTCTCTATAAAATTTGACAAGGGTAATTTGACGTTCTTTGAACGAATTTGTGTTCAAAAAACCTTGGCTAATGAAGCTTCAATGCTGAAAAATCGTCAAGGTTATGGTTTTTACGCATATTTTAACACATCTTCTTGAATTACTTCCGATGCAGACTATTATTTTTCTCATTGAAGCATTTTCAACTTTCATTGCAGGTCATTAGACGCATGTTACCGAAGTCTCACCTCGCACAATATTTTGCGCATCGCTGCTTCAGGATATTAGCTGATGCACAGTCACTCGCCCTCGGCGTTGTTCATTTTTTCAAGTCTCACTTCTTCGGAGAGCATAGCTGATGTCATATTTGCTTTACTCTTTCTTCTTGTATCTTTAATATTTACTTTTCTTTCCTTCCATTTTTACGCTCTACGACTTTTTTATGTCTGGCTCATTATTATTTTCTTTTTCTCCTCTCGGAAAAAAACTATTTGCTCTTTTACGCCGCTTTTTCCAAGCTTACGCTGCCTTATATTACGAATAGCTCGTTATTGAATAATTTCACATTTTTGCCGGCACTCTTTTCGGGTTGGTTGCTATTAATCTTCAATTGTTCATATGAAGCATTTTTTCATTAACTACCAATTTCGTGATAAATAGAAGAGGAGACTACGGTGAGTAAGACTTTGAATTGAAGATTCAACTTTTGTTATGGTTTGTAGTCGAATCTTCAATTCAAAACGTTTGTTAGGGTTTGAAGTTGAATCTTCAATTCAAAACGTTTGTTAGGGTTTGGAGTTGAATCTTCAATTCAAAACGTTTGTTAGGGTTTGGAGTTGAATCTTCAATTCAAAACGTTTGTTAGGGTTTGGAGTTGAATCTTCAATTCAAAACGTTTGTTAGGGTTTGGAGTTGAATCTTCAATTCAAAACGTTTGTTAGGGTTTGAAGTTGAATCTTCAATTCGAGACGTTTGTTTAAGGTTTGGAGTTGAATCTTCAATTCAAGACGTTTGTTAGGGTTTGAAGTTGAATCTTCAAGTCAAAACGTTTGTTAGGGTTTGGAGTTGAATCTTCAATTCAAAGCTCTCATCATCAGTAGCTGATGTCAAGTGGCGGAGTTTTATTTTGTGTCCAGAATTAAAACTGTTTTCCGTTGGCAAGAGAGTGAAATTGGGCAGGAGATGAGTGGGTTTGTTACGGTTTGGAGTTGAATCTTCAATTCAAAGTTTTACTCGCAATAGCAATTTCATATTTGATTCATTTTTTACTTTCTCCATATAGACAGTATAAGGGCAAGTATTGTTTTCATGAAAAAAATCGACTTTGAGATTTCAACGGAAATACACGCTTTGAAATCCCCTGAACACGTTTTGTCCGTTTTCTCGATGATGTCTGTGTGTATGTGATAGCTTTTTTGTGGATGCTTGAACTCAAAAATTATTACTCAATTCAACGCGAAATTTTATATTTAACATTTTTATGACAGTAACAAAAACTGATTGCTTTTTGGTAAAAATCTGTCAAACGGAAGTGAGTGTTTACTCTTGTCACTTATCCGTTATTTTGAAATATTTGCTTTAATATTCGATATATGTAAAAACGTACCGGAATAAAAGTCGTAGGAAATTTAATTTTATACAACCTTTGTTTGAAACATTTTCCCATATAATGTATTGTTTAAGAGATATCTTACATTTTTAGCTGCCACCACCACGCCACCTACCGACTATTTTTAACAATTGACGCTTAGTTACGTCTTAGTAACGCTCCTTTTTCTTTTCTTAATTGTTGGAGCATTGTGTCTATATACAATATTGGAAGGCTATGGTTTGAGTTTATTTCTGTTCTTTGTAAAGTAAAATTTTCTCAGTTTCTTAAAATATTTAATATTATGTAACCTATTTGGAATTTTTAGAAATATTACAGATATGGAGAAAGTCATGTGGTGGCCACATCAGATTTTTTAAATGTACGCATTAAGTCATTGTTATGGTAACTGCTATAATATCCCTCACGGGACGGGAGGCAACCGGCACCAGTGAAAAATTAAACAAATTTAATCTGTCAGTTCACAAACCACCGGCGACGGTTTCCGTGGCGCCGCCGCCAGAGGGTAACTCCACTTGATAACCTGCTTACCTAGCGCAGTGGTTCCCAAACTCTTTCCTCCTGAGGCTCTCTTGATTTGCATAGAACAGTCCGCGACCCCCATATAAAATTTTTATCGATAATGTTTAAGACTTTAATTTAAAAGTATTAGCTATGATTTACATAGCTTTGGATGAAGAAGAATATTCGGAAATATTCATAAAACTTTGTTTCGTCGTCCATCAATTCACGATAAGAGTGTTGAATATTCTCCGACAATCTTCCTCCTTTTCCAGGCTCTAAAAAAACATTTTCGGGTCTGATTCACGTTCAGCCACAGAGAGAAGAAAACTAACGGCTATAGTGACTGTGTTGAAGGGGTAAATGGGGATTATGAGGCCGGGGATTGCAGGATGCACTGGAGTGATCGGAGATAAAATGTGAAAGGTTTGCGTAGGTTGAGACCGGAATGAGAAAAAGAGTTAAGGAGGTGGATGCGGACAAGTTCCCACTGCCGGAGTCGGAGGTGTAATCATGAAGGGCGGGGACGGCCCTCACCGTGAAACAGCCGTTGAAACGTCTCTTATAGTGATTAGCACGAAGGGCCGCGCGTGGAAGACGTCTAAGCTTTTGCTATGATCGTTCATACAGATGTTGAGAGGTTATTGGTGAGAGTATTTCTTAATCATTTCCATTCTAAATGAAATTATTTAGCCCAAATAAAAAGATCGACAATGAAAAACGCAAACTCCGCAATTCTCCGTAGCAGTACTATATCACGCTCCCAAAATTTAGCGTGGCTCAATATTTTATTCACAGGAGCTCATGAAATTATTTTTCGCAGCTCCCATTAAGGTTGCCATATGATGGCAGATGCGTCGGGCAACGCCTGTCATATTTCGCTCGTCCTCTTAATTTATTTTGAATTTATTTGACCAATCGATTGCCTGTTCCTTTCCTCCTCCTTCTCACTACATTCTCCCTCTAATTTTCTACCCCTCTTCCTCCCATTTGCCTCCCCTCTCCCTCCCATTTTCTTTCCTCCCTCTCTCTCCTTATTTCTCTCCTCTCTCCCTTTCCCTCCCATTTTCTTCCCATTTCTCTCTCTCTTTTTCCCTCCCTCCCATTTTCTTTCTCCCTCTCTCTCTCTCCCTTTTTCTCTCCCTCTCCCTCCCATTTTCTTCTCCTCTCTCTCATTTTTTCTCTTCCTCTCCCATGTTCTCCCCCCTCTCTCTCCCTTTTTTTCTCCCTCTCCCTTTTTTTCTCCCTCTCCCTCCCATTGTCTTCTCCCCCCCTCTCTCTCCCCTTTTCTCTCCCTCTCATTTTCTCTCCTTCTCCCTCCCATTTTCTTTTCCTGTCTCCCATTTTCTTCCTCCCTCTTTCTACCTTTTTCTCTCCCTTCCATTTCTTCCCACCTCTCTACCTTTTTCTTTCCGTCATTTTCTTTTCCTCTCTCTCTCTCCCTCCCATTTTCTTCATCTCCCTCCCATTTTCTTTCCGTCTCTCTCCCATTTCCTTCACCTCTCTCAATCCTCATGGCAGAGACAGATTTTCCTCTATTGCGCCTAGTAGTGGGCAAGGAAGAATGGTGCGGGAGGGGAGCAATGAAGGGGAAAGGCTGTTTTGTGGCTGGTTTCGGAGAATTCAATTTGGTTTCCGCCCCACGTGACCTAAAACTCGATCAAATGATGGAGTGTGGAACGTTCGATGATTGCCAATTTTTTTTGCTACAAAAGTATCTGTAAAATTAGCGAAGTGGTCGCGAGGAGAATGTGCGGGAGGGGGGTGTATAAGCTGTTAGTTTCGCTCGGATTGGGCTGGGGTTGCGCATGAATGTGGGGCGGAGTACGCCGTAAAATAGCCACAACAGGTGACAACGACAACCGCGCCGAGGCAGACCCACGGATTGTGGAGGGAGTTTCACGAGACGGACCTGCAACCGGGGGTGCCGATTAAGTCGGTGCGGTGCGAGGCTAGGGCGTGAGGAAGAAAGAAGATTATTAAACACTTGCCATGGAAACATGGGCTCGTATTCTACTATTTAATACGTTTCCTACGCCCCCTCTAATTTCCCTTCATATTCCACTCCTGTCCTGTTTCGTCCAGGTTCTCTCTCGACCGCCCCGCTCTCCTCTTTCCCACCCTCTCCTCCTTCCCTCCCTCTCCTCCTTCCCACCCTCTCCTCCTTCCCTCCCTCTCCTCCTTCCCTCCCTCTCCTCTTTCCCACCCTCTTCTCCTCGCTCATCCTTCACTCGTTACCTTCCTTCCATTGTCTCGCGGCAATAACTATTCACGTCCTTCCGTCATTCTGTGTCCAATCGAATAACTCCTTGTTCTCCCTTGCTTTCCTCTCTCTCCTATCTCCGCTTTCTCCTTTCCCTTTCATCCTAGCCTCTCTTCTCTCTATCCATTTCTATTCTACTTTCTCTCGTTTCTTCTTCTCCCTTCTCCGCTCTATCGCCTCCTTTCACACGCTTCTCTCTCTCTCTGCGTGCTATTCTAAACCCTCGCAGCTAAATCCACATCACACTCACCCCTTCCAACCTCGCCGCGCGCAACCCTTCCCTCGCCTTCCTCCCTCTCGCACAAACAGACATACATGCACGCGCCCTTCCTCGCTTTGACACAACGCCCTCCCAGCCCGTCACCCTGAATTTACGCCGTGTCATGCGCTAATGCTTGCCCTTAATGGGAATCTTCCCCATCCCACTGCCCACTCGCATGAATCCAAGCTCGAATACACTCCTACGCTTCCTCACCACTGAATCCAAACCTCCTTCATATATTTCCTAATGTTTAATAAATCCGTTTGCAACGGATAAAATGACATAATGGTGTATGAATGATTTGAGAGTGTAAGACTTTCAATTATAATGTAGAGATTTATAAGGGATAACTTTTATAAAGTATTTTGGCGTGTTAAATTAATCCGATAAAATCTTTCATATTCCCTGTTCAAATTGTTTACATTAATTTTCGTGTGCTTTCTACATCCTGATATGTGTGCTCTAATTAAATGAAAAAATCTCACTACATACTGTAATGCAATTTTTTATTTACATTATGGAATCTTTCCACAAAGTAGAGCCTTTCCAAGTGGAATATGGTCTCACTATATACTTAAAAGAGCAGTATATGAGGAACTTTACGAAAGTAATTTATTACCAGAATATTAATTGTTAATAAAATTAAGAATTGGCGGTGGCGGAGTGTTTAGAGCGCTGGACTTCCACGCAGCGGTCCCAGGTTTGAATCAAGCTGGGATCGTCCCGTCCACTACTTGTCTGCTTTGAAGAGACCGCGCAAGTCAGCGCTCCGTCCTTCGGAAGGGACGTTAAGCAGTTGGACTCCTTGGTGCTCCTCGTAAAGAGTAAGCTAATGCCGGCACTGGGTTTCCCTCCTCCCTTGTGTATGTGTTTGCTGTGAAAAGAGCCAATGGCTATAATAATCCAAGAGGCTGATTAATCAGAAATACAAACAAACAATTAATCAAATTAAAATGAGCGCATTTGATTTTAATAATGTGTGTAATAATCCAAGAGGCTGATTAATCAGAAATACAAACAAACAATTAATCAAATTAAAATGAGCGCATTTGATTTTAATAATGTGTGTTTAGAGAAAGTTTAATTGAGAACCATTTCTTTCGACAATTACCAGTTAAATATCATAAAAATGTATTTATGAGAGGTTCATAAACGTTTATAGGTTGAAAAACTCCAAAGAAAAAGGTAATTTCTTTATTAATATCTGAGCGGAGCTCGCGGTGACTATCAGTTGATCGTCCTCTCCTCTTTTCGTATAGGAATTATTTATGAGTCCGATTCTTTGTCACGCGTGAGATCTTTTACTAGCATATTATTGTCTTATAGTTTTTCATTCGTTAAAACTTAATATTACTAGAGATAACAACGAGAAAATTAAATATAGAATCGATAAAAACAAGTAGTCCCGTTACAACGGTGTAGCTCCAAGAAAATATTGATAAGTCATGAGAATTTAGATAATGGAAAGTAATGTATTTTGATAGCATTAAGAGGGCGCTCCCTTTGCGCGACAGCCATGTCGTTTTCTGGATCGCCGCGCAGTAACGACATAAAGTGGACTCGTGCGTGGAGTTCGATTCACATAATTCGGTATGTGACAGCGAATCTCGGAGCGAAACAGGAAGAGAACCACGCTTGCGAGGGCGCTCTCCGTTAAGCCACGGTTCCACGTTCCGAATATAGGGAAAGGAGGGCGACCGCAGATAATAGGTAATAGATATTCTTAGATTGGGCAGTGGGAGATGGGGAAAGACGGATGGAGGATTGAGATGAGGCGATGAATTGAGCGAAAAAAAGAACATCAAAAAGGACCGCAATTGAATAGGGGAATTAATTCTGAGAACAGCCACTTAGAGGTTTAAGTGCGCATATGATTTCATAACGGTTCCTCAACTGCAGAAGCGCCATCTACCTAGTTAAAGGCAAGGAACTAGGTCGATGAGAGTATAGATGGAGAGATAGAGAAGATGCGGATGAAGTGGAGACATAAGAGATGAAAGAGGTAGATGAAGCGCCGTAAGAGGCGAAGGGAGAAGTGAAAGAGAGAAGCGAGAGGATGATTTGAAGGCGACTGTGTGGGAGGAAGTTACGCAAGAGATAAAAAATTTAGAAGACTATTTCAGGCGTAAAATGAGCATTTTAATGTAGGAGGATGGCAGAGGGTGCAGGAGGATGCGGTGAGGTTGGAAGGAGGAGAGATGTTGGAGGAGCAGGAATCGTAGAGTACGCTCGCGTTTAGCCGACTCTAGGTAATTTTATGAAATATCGCCTGCCCATAGTAAAAGGATCTTGTATCGTTAATTCGCAGCCATTAAGATATATTTGCAGGCATTTTGTGTGATCTAACGAGATAAATTGAACTTTTGACACACTAGAGGCATTATAGATTTACTGGGCGTTCGGATACAGCGTGAATGAAATACATTAAAAACGCGACAATGGAATTTTGATGGATGGGGGAATTTATGCTGGTGACCAATTTTGAAGATTTTTTCCTTTTTGAATGCCCTGCCCCGTAGTCCCAAAAAAGTCTTTCGGGTTTGGCAACGCCCTGGGTTTCTGCTGTTCTTTTATGTGATTCTTAAATGATCACCATAATAAACAATCGTTGATAAATAACGGCCTCCAAATTCATCCAGATTACCTATTCACCAGCCTGATGTCTTCTATTCTGCCCTCAAGATTCTCATTCTAAAAATTACTTATCGTCTCGGTTCTGCATCCAAAGGAGATGAAATGAAAATTTCCATTGCCTTAAAGAAAACATGAAAACCTGAAGGACAATGTGAAGTCAGTCGCAAAAATCTCCCATTGTCGTTCCATCCTCATGTCTAAAGAATTTTAATAATTTCTCAAGCTGCAGTGCCTAGAGAAAAATGGAACGTCTTACTTATAATTGAAGTTATTTCTCGTAGAGAAATCTTCTCATAGGATGGAAGTTCAATGGCCTTTTCACTAGCATCTGGAAATGCTAAATTGAGCGTAAAAATCTTTACTGGCCAATTTATGTCAACCTGGAAGGTATGTATACAGTGATAAATTGATCTATTTGAATGCAAAATAAAAATAAAAATATTAGCAATAAGATAAATATAAATATTCAAAAATATAGTATTAATTTTCTGAGTGCCACCTAATTGTTCAAAAAGTAACTTACATGTAAAATCCTTTGTAAAACTTATTTCATTGTTTGGCACATTTAGCTATAAGATCGTATAATCACCTTCATCAGGATTCACCTATTTGAAAATTGGTCTGGGGATAAAGCCGGGTTTTTGCCCACAACCGTCAGCATTTCTTGAAAACTGTATTTCCTATTACTCCGTTTGCTGAAACATTTTAATTTCTCTTCCTCTATTACCAACATGTTTTACCCTAATCACATAATTAGTCGTGAGCAGACCTCAGACATTTCCGCTTTGGTTCGCCTTTCTCCCGTATTATTCTTTTATCTCCTATTTGTCTAAATAACACCTCATATGTTCCGCTAATTTAATTTAAATATTCTTCTCCATATCCGCGTTAAAGCTTTCTAGGTTTCCGAAACTACAATCACAATTTCTAATAGTGATATTGTCACATATCTCTTGCGCTGGACTAAAAGAGGTTTAACGTGGAAGAATAAAGTATATTTTGACGTTGTTACTTTATCGCTTTTAATGATTTTTATAAATTTTTATGTGGAGCCTATTTGTTTTTTTTTTAAATTTGGCTCGCAACCTTTGGTTGCTAGATCAATAGATCGGTGACTGTACCTATTGGGTTACGCGGGGCGTTCTTCAATTCGTTTGCCAGAGCGCGCACCTTGCGTAGGAGCTCGCTTGCCAAACCGCGAATCCAGGGACGGCGGATAACGAACGTTACGCAAAAAATGAATGGACAGCTGGCGCCCGCTCGTTCTATTTCCCAAAACAATAGACCCATAATGCATTGTATCTATTCTTTGCTATTTGTATCGATAACTCTTTCAGCATATTCATAAAGGGGCAAGTATTGTGATTTACCTAGCGGCGATACGATCGTCGCTTCGGTAATGAAGGCTTTGCTGTCTAACACGTTAGCAAACAGGCACGCACGCACACAGTGTTGTGTACAAAATTCAAATTGATCGATGATGCTTGTATTCCATTTTTGGGAGCATGCTTCTCGCATGCAATCTAGTGTCTGAGTGCACTGCATTTAAATTATTAGGCGGCAGACGGATTCTGTAAAAGGGGGGATGATATACATTCATTTAAAATATTCTGATTGATATTAGCTATACACGTATGTATGCATCTATATGTATATTATTTAGCTTATGCCTTCATTTTGTATTATTTATGATAAGTACCATCTAGGCTGTACTTGAGAGCAGTGGAAAAAATAGCGTTACGTGAATGTCGGTTCTGTGAAATTTCTCTTTTAAGAAACGTAAACGGATTTAAATCTTCAGTAGGATTAAGAGTACTTTCAAACTGTTCTATTGATATTAATTCAAAGAAAGTAAATCGTTGCTCGCATCTTCATAGGTATGATCACATTCTAGATATGATTGAGTCGATTGATTTTGTTAATATTAAACTTTCTTGAAATTTCCTATACCGATTACCATTTCAGTTTAGCTATCCCTTTAAGGCGCAGAAATTCAATTACTTTTAATTGTATAAGAATTCCTCTAAATACACCTCCTCTCTCTTGATATCAATTGTTGTGTTAAACAAACACGCTATCACTTCTGTCCTTTCTTTTGTAAATATCTGCGAAGTGGGACAGAGAAAACCAAAACCATTCCTCTCTCGCTTGTTTCTCAGAACCCGTTCAATTCTCCTCTTTACGTATCCTCTGAAAGAAAGGGAATGGCAGAGTGGAAGGAGAGAGTGGAAGGAGAGAGTGGAAGGAGGGAGTGGAAGGAGGGAGGGGATGGAGGGAGTGGAAGGAGGGAGAGGAAGGAGGGAGTGGAAGGAGGGAGTGGAAGGAGGGAGTGGTAGGAGGGAGGGGATGGAGGAAGTGGAAAGAGGGAGTGGATGGAGGGAGTGGAAGGAGGGAGTGGAAGGAGAAAGTGGAAGGAGGGAGTGGTAGGAGGGAGGGGATGGAGGGAGTGGAAGGAGGGAGAGAGGGAGGGAGGGACTGGCGGAGAAGAGGGAGAGAGAGAGAGATGGGCGGAGTGGGAGATCTACTTCCTTACTCAGAAGACACAAATCCAGAGAGTGAGAGTGGAAAATAGAACGACAAAGGGATAAATAGAAGAAGAGAGAGAAATGGAATAAGAGAGAGAGATACAGCGAGAGAGGGAGATAAATAGAGAGAGAGAGCTGAATTGGGAAAGGGAGAGGGCAGGAGAATGGGGCAAATGGACTCAGAGACTTCAAAAGCGGCAACTCAAGACGCTCTATTCTCCCATTGCTTATGCGCGATGCTCTCTTGCAGCGATTTATGCGGAACAAGGGGAGTAGAAGAAAACGTGAATTCCGAGAAAGTATTCTCTGAGTTAATTTAACGAGGCATTTTATATTAATTAGACGAAATTAAAAGAGCTCCGAGTCTAAATATTTTAAGCTTTAAGAATTTTAATGCTGTTTGTCTTCTCATGAGTGAATTTGGAAAAAGCAACGTTTGATAAATGCGTCCTAAAAGATATATAAATACTCATCTTTCTACAAGGAATGTATTGACTGCTAATAAAAACCGATTAGATTATGGATGAGTTTAGAAGTAATCATACTACGATAGCACATATCATTATACTTCACATTTATCTGTCGTTTACTAAAATTATGCAATCATTGAATCGGCGTTACCAATTGATTAGGTATATAATTGACTATATATTAAAATGACAGTTTCGTTGTGGAACGATTAAATTACAGTAGCGGAAATTGTATGCGAAAATCGTAATGGATGAGAAGAGGGGAGAGAAAAAGAACAAGGTGAAGGGAGGGAGAGAGGCTGGTGAGGGATTATAGGAAGAGAGAGAGCTAAGGGAATGGGAGGGAGTGAGAAAGGGAGGGAGAGGTGGGGGCAGGGGGAGAGGGAAGAATGTATGGAGGAGGATGAAGTGCAGGATAGCAAAGGGAGGGAGTGAGAGGAAGGGCAACGGAGTGGAGGGAGGTGAGACGGAGTGGAGAGAACGGAGAAGGGAAGTTAAGTGGAGGGTGCAGCCAGGGGAGCCTCATCTCTCCGCTTCCCATTAAAAAAAGTAAAACAACACAAGGACGATAAAAAAATCCAAGGAAAACAGAATAAAATCTGTACACCCAAAAATGGCCATAGTTCATGAGGTACAGAACGAGAGGGTAAGACAGGGAAAAATAGAGGAGATAGGGGAGGGTGGAACGTGGGTGCGGGGGAGGGTGGAAGGGGAGTGGGGCGGAGGCAGCGTGGGGAGGTGCGGATGGAAGAAGCGAGGGAAGTGGAATGAGATACGGCGTCATCCGTTTTAAACAAAAAAATGCCCGCTATCCACCTCGCTTCTGAATGGGAGTGGGAGAAGCAGAAAAGAGAGAGAGAGAGAGGAAAGAGGAGAGGGAGAGATAAGGATAGAGCAAAGGCAGTAGAAAGGGAGGAAACATTCATCCCTCACTCTCTCTTTTCACAATGAATCCAAAAAAAAGTTTAGTCCAGAGTTTTGGGGAAAAGGAGCAATAGATGGGAGTGCAAGAGAGAGATAGAGGAAAGGGGATAGGGGGGGAGTGGGAGATAGAAAAGGGGAGAGATGGGAACGGTCCTCCTTGAGATAAAAGGAAAGATAGGTTTAGGAAGGGGGAAAGGGAGGTTTCGGGAATAGGTACACATAGGAAAGGGTAATTGGCGCGAGGAGTAGGAGTTAAGGATGGAGGAAAGTGGAATGGAAACACAAGGGAGGAGGACATCTAGGGTCGAGTGTTAGGATTGCAGGCGGAGGAAAGGGAGAGTGGAGGAGGAGGGGGAAGTTTTTGGGGGAATGGGAAATCCCTCGATGCCTCATTCCGTTCTCTTTCCACTCTGCCTCTGGACTCGCGCCAAGAGGGTCCGAATGATGGTCGCAAGCGAGAGCCGCTAGCCGGGCGACCGGCCTTCCATCAAGATACATTCCAATCCCCCGTGAAGATCTCAAACACTAGAACAGTGGTTTTCAGGCAGATTCGTCAGGCGACCCCTCTGCCCGGATATTTGGTCGCCGCGACCAAATTATTAAACTTTAATGTACAAATAGGATTAAAACAACCCCTAAAAATTAAAAATTTTGAAATGTTTGATTTTTATAGTTTGTTGTGAGCAAAATCCTATAATCCTGCCAAATTTTAGCTCCCTAAACCTCTTTGATTGGTCTACACACTGGAATAAGTTTTCCCCATGCTAACTTATGGGAGATTTTCCGGAGCATCTGGAACCCAGGGCAGTATAAGCAAAACCGATAACAATTCCTCATTGGTATTCCGGCCTTTTAGCGACACTCAAGCTTTCATTACTCCAGATTATCGGAAAGTGCCAGAAATTAATTTTAATGACGCAATGCTTATGGGAAAAAAAGCAAATTTCGGAATTTCTGGAGTCGAAATCATGTGACTAAGGTGAGAAGTCCTATTTTTTTCTGGAGGTTACTCCATTACATTTATTAATACAAAAACTTTCATCTCTCTAGCTCTTGTAGTTTGGGCTGGACAAGTATCCTCCTATATAGCTATATCCTCCTCTGTAAGGATATAATGATAGACGCTTCTTACAGAGGAGGGTTGTCATTAAAAAGGTATATAGACGTTCCTTACAGAGAATAATTAGAGATTATATAAATTTTGATATTTTAATTTATTTGACTGTTAAAAATTCTTAAAATTGAAACAAATAGTTAAATATTTAGTTACTATGGGGCGAGCTAGGGAGCTGAAATTTTAAAGATATATAGATCTTAGTGTAAATGCACAAATAAACATTTGAATATCTCCATGAAGTTGTTATTGCGGCAGTTAAAATTTTTAAAATTATAAACAATTTGATAAATGTTTTTTCACTTTTCAATCTTTTCTAACATTAAAGTTAGGCAGAAATGTGTGGCATTAATGTTTCACTATGGAAAAGATATAATGATCTTAAAATTTCAAATTTTAGTGATTGTTTTACTCCAATATTGTTCCATAAGGAAAGAACGAAAATCGGTGCAGAGGTGAAAACTTTTTAATTAAAAAATATTTCCAATGATGAAATATCTCTCTGAAAAATTAATGTCTTTCAAAGTGAGATGAAATGCTTGGAGAATGCAAGCACCAAATACTTGTCATTATATATATATATATATATATATATATATATATATATATATATATATATGGATGTCAACAAGGTGTTGGGATGAGGAAATCCAGTGAGCACTCACCAATCAGACGACTTCAGGTTGGCGAGGCCCCGGGGATGTCGAAGCGACACACGTAAAATAACACAAATACACAGAAACATCACAAACGTAAAGCTTTCGGAACTACTCCTTCTTCAGCTACAGAGAGAGAACTGATGGCGGTGACACTGGGTGGAGGCATGGGGGTGGAAGGGTAGTGCGGAAAGGTCGAGGATTGGAGGAAACGGAGGGGGTTGGGGATGGGTAGGGTGTTGGAAGAAGACAGAAAGGGTGTGAAAAGCTATCGAAGGTTGAGGCCTGGGGGAGTGAAGGAGTTTAGGAGATGGATATGCGAAAGCTCCCACTGACGGAGTTGGGGAGCCGAAGCATTGTCGGGGAGAGCGCGAATGACACTCACTGTGAAGCAGTTGTTGTTGTTGTTGTTGTTGTTTGTGATGTTTCTGTGTTTTTGTGTTATTTTACGTGTGTCGCTTCGACATCCCCGGGGCCTCGCCAACCTGAAGTCGTCTGATTGGTGAGTGCTCACTGGGTTTCCTCATCCCAACACCTTGTTGACATCCATATATTCATTTTACCTTTCCTTTTCCGTAAGTTGTTATATATATATATATATATATATATATATATATGGGGGTGCCGGTGGTGTAGTGGTTAGGACGCTGGCTGCTACTCGCCCGATGCTTGAAAAAGTCATCGGGTACGAATCCTGCGCGAGTAGGACTTTTTCTCAAGATCATCCGGCCCCCTGTTTGCGTGGTTTGAAGGAGACCGCGCAAATTCAGCCTTCGGAAGGGACGTTAAGCCGTTGGCCCCCCTGGTGTTCTTCGCAAGAGCAGGCAAATGCCGGCACCGGGTTTCCCTCCTCCCTTCTGTGTGCGTGTGTGTCCGGTGTGGAAGGCAACGGGAAACCACCACACCGTGTATGTATATTCCCTAGTCAAAAACCAATTAATTAATTAATTGGTAGGACCTGTCGTAAGACAGAGCACGAATGAATGAATGAATATATATATATATATATGGATGTCAACAAGGTGTTGGGATGAGGAAACCCAGTGAGCACTCACCAATCAGACGACTTCAGGTTGGCGAGGCCCCGGGGATGTCGAAGCGACACACGTTCTCTCTCTGTAGCTGAAGAAGGAGTAGTTCCGAAAACTTTACGTTTGTGATGTTTCTGTGTTTTTGTGTTATTTTACGTGTGTCGCTTCGACATCCCCGGGGCCTCGCCAACCTGAAGTCGTCTGATTGGTGAGTGCTCACTGGGTTTCCTCATCCCAACACCTTGTTGACATCCATATATTCATTTTACCTTTCCTTTTCCGTAAGTTGTTATATATATATATATATATATATATATATATATATATATATATACGTTCCTTACAGAGGAGAATTAACATATATGTATATAACATACAAGTATTTGGTGCTTGCATTCTGCAAGCATTTCATCTCACATTTTTATTCGGGTAGAGAGTAAAATTTGCTACAATAAACTCCTAAACAACTACCTACGATTAATAGTTTTCGAGATAAAAATTGTTAATACGTAAAAATCGTTAAAAATACGTATAGCAATCGAAAATTCTATTCCCTTGCCCTTATATGATCTGTAAGGTATAGATTAAAAGTTTTATCCATACGGAGGATAAACATTCCTACAAATTGATTGCATAAGCTCGTACTTACTAATTATAGTTTTCGAAATGAGTAATTATTAAACTTTAATGTAGAAATGAGATCAAAACAACCCCAAAAATTGACAAATTTGAAATATTTTATTTTTCTGGTTGGCTGTAACCAAATCCTATGAGCTTGCAAAATTTCAACTTCCTATTTCTTTTAGATTGGGCTACACCAGGGATGGCAAATGATTTTCGTGACGCGTGCCAAGAAAGAGATGTGAATCATCAGAATGTTTTTCGCGTGCCGCTAGTTTATTCCTTCTCGAAGAAACTTCGTATTTTATACAGAAAATCCAAGCTTAAACCGAGCCAAGTAAAAACGTACGCGTGTCATTGTAGGCACGCGTGCCACGTATTTGCCACCACTGGTCTACACACTGGAATAACTTTTTCCTATGCTAACTTATGGAAGATTTTCCTGGACATCTGGAGTCGAACCCAGCACACTGCAGGCAAAAAATGATACTAATTTCTAATAGATATTGCAGCCGTCTAGCAACACTCAAAATTTCATTTCTCCAGATTATCAGAAAGTGCCCAAAATTAATTTAAAAAATGGCGCGATGCTTTTCTTATAGGAAAAGAAACGCAACTTTCGGAATTTCTGATGTCAAACCCGTGTCACCTAGGTGAGTGGTCTCATTCATTCTGGAGGCTTACCCATGACCTCAAAAAAACAGAAACTTTCACCTCTCTAGCTCTTGTAGTTTTTGCTGGACATTAGTATCCTTCTATATATATCCTCCTCTGTAAGAAGAGTCTATATATAATGACGAGTTGTAGGTGCTTGCATACTGCAAGAGCTATAAAATCACCATATACCAAGATCTAAATAAACCAACGCGATCTCCAGGGCAACTGCACTTCAGCCACGTGGAGCCTATAAGTATTAGATAATAAACTCCATGATTTCTAGCAGAATATTAATAATTTTCCGCCAAATTAAGGCAACTATCCGTAATTTTCAAATTCTCTGGCAATCGGCTTGTGTCCAAGTTTCATGACTCAAATCGCCCTGCATAAGCAATAAGAGTAATCATCATTAAGACAATACTCTATGAGTAAACACTAAATTTATTGAAAAATTAGGATATTTTTTGTTAAGATTATGGCATCATCATCCATGCCTTTAGCACGTATTTGGATAAAAATAGCGAGAAACAGCTATGACGCCATTATATTTAACAATTTAAATGAGTTAAAATTTCCCGAAACACAACATTAAAATACTGTTCACGTTTTACCTTCACAACTATGAGGGTTGCTTTTCCGATTGTGATCTTTAATAGTCCTAGAGAGTGGGGAAGAGGGATGGAGAGGGGGGTGGAGAGGGGGGATATGGCGGAGAGGTGGGAAATGGGGAAAGGGGTGAGAGGTAGGAGAGCGGGGAAAGGGGAGGAGAGGCAGGAGAGAGGGGGTGGAGGGAGAGGGGGAGGAGGGAGAGGTGGAGGGGGGAGAGGGGGAGGAGGGAGAGGGGGAGGAGGGAGAGGAGGGAGAGAGAGAAAGGCGGGGAGGGTAGAGGAAATAGGAGGGAAAGGGAGAAGTTACAGTCTACACCTGTATCCTTTAATCATGTATCCTTTAATATCTTCATCAAAATTACCCAATTTACTCTATCAAAGGCCTTCTGCCAGTCTACGAAGCATACGTAGATATCTTGACTGTACTCTATTGCCCTTTATGATATGATTCTAACTACTCCTATAGCATCTCTAGTTCCTCGTCCTTTTCTGAATCCGAATTGATCTTTCTCTAGCATTTATTCTGCATTTTCTCCAGCCTTTTATTAAGAATCTTCGTGATGATCTTCGAAGTGTGTGACAGAAGGCTTATCGTTCTGTAGTCTTTACACAGCATTGCCTTTGGCTTCTTCTTTAGAGGAATCATTGTTAGTTCTAGAAAATCCCGAGGCCACTCTCCTGTGTCGTAAATCTTATTAATTAATTTCGTGATCGCTTTTAGCCCTTCTGATTCCATGACTTTAAGTACCTCAGCCGGTATTCCATCGCTGCCTTAGCGTACATTTTAATGTCACTGGACGACGTGTGTATCGTGATTTATTGAGACATATTTCTTACGAAGTATTATTTGGGACATCAGACTCTACAATTGGATTTAGTTTAATCAAATTCTCGCTAGACATTTTTGACTAAGTCAAATTTTCCTAAAAATCGCCAAAAATAAACTACCCTTTATTTTTGTACAATATCATTTTTACCAAAATTGGTCTGCAAAAGATCATATATTGCATAAATACGAGATATCATTCGATTTTATTTACGCGTTTGGGCCGTAGAACCCGCGAACAGACCGACATACAGGCAGACAGATAGGCGGCAAGGCGAAAACCACTTTTATGGACTCGGAGACACCTAAAACGGGTATTTCCATCAAAATCTCGAAGTCCAATTTTTTTCTCGTTTATAATAGTTACTCTAGATACTACGTATATGAGAAAATAAAATTAAGGCGGACCTGGCATTAAAGGAAACCCGGGTTGTCAGCAATTTACTATGTATTTTGTACTTAGGAATTTTACGTGAGATATAATGTGAATTATTCGGATAATTTCGCAATTCTGTGCTCGTTATTTTCACTCCAATCTATAGTCGATCGATTTGTCCTTCCTCTTTCTCCCGTCCTCTCTCCATTTTTCCCCTCTCCGTCCGCTCTCTATCCCATTTTCTCTCCTTCGAACCCTTTTGCTTCCTTTTATCGCTCACGACGGCATTCTTCTTCTTCCTCCCTCCAATCATATCCCCTTCTCTATCCCTCTCTTCTCCTCCCCTCTACCGTCCTTGTTACCTCCCCCACTCTTTCTCTCTCTCCCTCCCCACCTTCGACTTCCGCGTCATTCTCTCCTATTCACTCATAGTTACCGCTCCTCTGTTATTTTATCCGGCGTTTTGGCGCGATCACAAGAGTCACGTTTTTGGAAACGGTAAAAAAATATTGGCTTGCTTTATTCTTATCGCCCATCGCACATTTTCCCATCGACGCCTTTTTTATTTTGTTCTTTTTTTAGCCTCGCTCGAAAAATAACCCCTCCGACTCATCCTCCCTGCTTCCACCTGCCTCTTTCCTCCACTTCATGCAACAACCCATACGAATATAGCGACCCTTCTAACCCATGTATACTCGCAGCCTCTCAAAACTCAGTGCTTAAAATATAGATTTACATGTTTACATAAAAGAATTTTTACTTTCTCATATTCAAAGTATATAGAGAGAGTATTGGGATCGTGAAAAAGTCAAATTCGAGATTTTGATGAATATCCATCTTTTAGCTGCCTCTGAGTCAAAAAAGTTTTTTTTTTCAATTTCTTCTGTAGTTTATAGTCTGTGCAAAACGGGTTTACGGAATTGGAAGAAATCATTGTCATATTTATTTAGGAAATTAAAAGCCTCGTTTATATGAACTATATCGCTTAAAATGGGATGTTAGTTCATTCTTGCCGATTCTAATAATGTTAAATAAAATGTATTCTAAATGGCTTATAATACTTTATTTAAAATGTACTACAAATGGCTTAAAATACTTTAATTAAAATTCATATAGAGTTAAGAATTTGTCATGAATGATACAACACAAAATAGCTACATAGAATCCAGTGATATTATAAATCTTCGGATATTGCGCCCTTCTACCGTCAACTTTTCTTAAAGCAATGTGTCCAGCGACATTCTTTTATTCACTAAAAGTGTGCGGATATGAAGAAGTTTTTGCAATGTATATTGTACCATTTTCATCACCATTTTCTTATATAGACTAACAAATCCTGAAGGCATTATTTGTCTTGGACTGAAATAATCCATTCGAAAGACTTGATATGGCCAACATGTATGCGGGGGCGAAACTTTTAATTTCTTTTATTACGTCGGAATATTCCGGTATAAAACACAGATGCCGTGTTTGTCCGTCAGCCTCGGAGTCGATCGCTGGAAATTCTTGTTGGTTTCCTCTTCAAGTTTATTTTGGGCAGAGACCCAATCTGCCGCTGTTTCTCTGATAAAATCTTTGAAGTCGAGTGTGTCCCTCAGAGATCCAAGTATATTTCGGTGGTTTTCCATCCATATGGACCTTATTCATTCCCTAACTACGCATGAGAGGGTGCTTTATCTGGCGCATTAATTTTTTGTGAAGACATTCAAAGTATCTTGCTGTGATATGTGATCCCTTTTAAAAATATTTTGGCTTATCATGAGTTTTGCTAGTCTAGGAAAGCTTTAAACCAGAGTAAAATAGGCGATATTTACATTCTTTACTGTAACGGTAGCTTAAAATAGTCCACCAAAAAAGATTTTGGTTCTGAAGATCGCGTGCACTTTGAGATATAACTGTTCGAGGAACGATGGAAACAGACGCTTGAAACCCTTAACCTCTTAGTGACCCTTCTGTCTATGGTATTGCATCTTTTATTTCATACTTTTTCGAACAGAAACACAAATTTGATTTTCACTTTGAAAATTCTGCGGGAATCACTACCTAATCGTAATATAATTGCTTCATTAGGTTAGACCTGTTACTCTGAGGTCGTAATTCAGACTTTGCATATATTTTTCTTCTGGTATTCAAATAAAATTTCAAGAAAATAATTTTGAAAGAGAATTCATAAAATCAGTTTGATCAAGGACCGATTGAGATCTGGGATAGATGAATTTAAGTGAAAGTGGCAAGTCTAGACTCTCTCCTTTCATATCCGTTTTATAAACACTATTGATCACTATACTATGTTGCTTGAATTTTGCTACAAAGTTTCATGTCTTTATACAATGGAAGGGTAACTCAAGATCAAAAATATTAACCTCGTATAAATATCAGCCGTTTTTGTTTATCTTTAACTCTAATGGCTGTAACCTCTGCTACAATAAAAGCAGTTAACCATGAAAAATATTCGTTTAGTGTAACCGTATCTGCAAGAAGAATAATCTAGCATCAAATTCGTAAAATGCTATTTAATCAAGCAAACTGTGCCGTTCATCAAAAGGTTATTCTGAAGGTCGTGAGAAGAAAGTGTAAAGGCTCAGAGTCAGCCTCATTACACATAAATAAGGTTTCCTACTGACTCAATGGAGATGTATTGGGTTAAATTATTCATTCCTTCCGGTTTTATGCATTAACTTGAAAGAAATGATGTATGGATGAAATGATGTATTAAGTTATTACTTGATCGTAATATGAATGGTTTTCATTGCATGGACAAATGTAAAGTTTAATATGATTATGATGAAAGCGAGTGCAATCTACTTTGACCTTAGGTTCTTGATCTGTTCCTTCATGACTACATTCTTGGATTTCCTGCTTTAACAAAGAAAGGTTTCTTAGCTTTCTTACAATATTCCAAGTTTATGTCCACTGTTTGTGCCGGCAATAGAGACACTGCCGGTTTGGTCGAGCATCTGCGAAATGTTCAACTTTTTCTTCTACATTGAAAGAATTTGGCTTTACTCCTTCTTGAACCGGAAAGACACTTCAGAAGCATTTGAGAAAGAGCATATCGTATTTCTGCCCGAATTCCTACAGAAATTTACAACCGAGAGTTTTACAACCTTGACTCAAATATATGCGTGTGTCCCTATGTTGTGCGTACATGAATGTGTGTATATATATATATATATATATATCCCTCTTTTAGAAGTATCTCATGTTATTTTCAAGAACTGCGCTCGTAAAAATATTAGATTGGCAAAAGTTATGCCCATTGCTTTTGGGATATAAGGTCCTATTCAATATGTCAAACTTAACGATTTTTTCTGTTCCTGGACCTAAAAATAAAATGTTAAAATAATGTAAGTAATATAGCAATAAAAAAGCTCACAGGTTTTAAAGAAATAAACTATGGTAGTTTTATTATTTTTCGGCTCTGTCAAAGCTTGTTTTGCTATCGAAGAAAAATAAATTTTATAATTAAAATTATCTCATAAACATAATTCTTCAGAGACAGTTAAGATGAGTATTATCGAGTTATTTAAATTATTCAAGAAGTCTTAGTGATTATTAAAACGACTCGAATACCTCTGGATTCGTTAGACTTAGATTTACATTTGTCCTAAGGAATGAGGTTTCCCTCGAATGTCATCCAAGTCCCTTTTCTCTCTGTACCTTTCAAGGGAAGACGCGTCATCCCCTTCCGGCACCGTTTTGACCTCTTTGACCTCATCGAATCCCTAACTTGGTCCTCAGCTACTTCTCAGCGTTATGATTGCGGTATTTGTCGCCACCTCAACCTCGCCCTCCCTCCTTCGCTCCCTCCATTCCACTACCGACCCCGGCCCTTAACAACGTCGAACAGAATCAACAATCTCCCAAACGCAGGAATCCACGTCTCTTTGGTTTCCTCCTCGCATACTCCATCAATTCCTCTCTCCTCTCCTTTCGACCTCTCTCGCACCGCTCCACTCCCCTCCAAATCCTCATTTCCCTCCAACAAAACCCTTTCCAATTCTCTCCCATTTCTTCGACCTTTTTTTACGCCCTCCATTCCTCATTCTTCCCTCCTCTGTTTTTCACTTTTTTTCTCCCTCTCTTATCCATTTATTCTCTCTTCCCCTTCGCAACTTGCTTATTTGCATTCATTTTCTTTTCCTCACCCTTTTCTCCTCCATCCTGGCCTCTTCCCCCACCCTCCATCTTGTCTCTTCTACCCCATCCCTTCATTTCTCCAAACAATTACCTACCATCAGAGCTCCTTCCCTCCTCTCTCTATCTCTCTCTCTCTCTCTAGGTCTCCCTTCTCTCCTCATTCTATTCTAAACCCCAAAATTTTCTTTTTCCGTTGTCACTCCCTTGCCCCCACCCATTCCTCCATTTACCCCTCAATCACTTCCACTGTCCTAACTCTGTACCCTAAACTTAAATCCTCTATTTTCCCTTTCGCCCCACCACCCGTTAATCCTAGACTGCTCCTCTCCCCACCCGCATCCTTCACCCTCCCCCCTCTATCCTTTTCCCTCTTCAGAATTTATTTTGCTTAATGCTGTCCCCTGTCGCGTGGGTATCCCCTTGGCTTCTTTCCCCTTCTCGTCGCCGCGCCCGGGATCCCATCCCCTCCCCCTTTTTTCCCGCTCCCTCTCCATTTCCTCCACCCCCTTACCTCCCTCCTCCGCCTACACACCTTCCCACCTATATTCTCCCTCCCCTTCGTCTCTCCTCGTTCTCCTCTTCGCCTCCTTTCCCGCTGCCTCCGGTCGTGGCCATGAATAAAAGATGTTCACTCCACACGGCACTACACTCTCTCCCCTCTCCTTCTCTCTCACTCCTTCCCTCCTCCCTCTCTTTCCCTCTTATAACCTTCTTTTCTCATCTCTCACTCCCTCCCTCTTACACTTCCTTTTGTGCCCTGAGCCCCTAGGACATTCTCCGATCGCGGACTCTTACCCATAGGCCTTAATATGTTTTTCTGTGTATCTTCGCTTCTGCATGGTAACGGCTCGCACCCTAAGAAACAGCTCCGAGTCATGAAGAACGATTTATGTGCTCTCTCCCCTCTGAGAATATTTAAGAACTTCAAAGTAAGTACAACTATCTTACGATGTATCTGAAAGAGCACATGTCTAGGGAAACTGAAATTTCGTGAATTATTCATTTAGATTAAGGTTAAGTGAATTTTTCATTCATTTCAATTACAGTTGTTAAGCAAGAAATAGTGTACATAATTACAGTTTTGGAAAGTAAATAGGTAATTTCTTTTTAAATATGTTTCATTTATTGTTTGTTTCTTTCTGTTGAACAATGAGCAAAATGTTTATGCTAATAATATTAAGAAACTAACCCTTCGAATAGAGGTTAAGTTTAAAAAGAAACTAAATTCAACTGAAGAATAAGAATGAATGTCATAAATTGAGATTTTATTACGTTTATGTTATTTATTTAAATGATCTATTATTAAAATAAAATAGAAGATGTAAGAGATAACGCTTTCAAGTTGTGAGACTGATATTTTTGTATGCAAGTTATTATTTTCAAAATAGCAGTTAATTCATTATAAGAAAATGCCAATTTGAAGTCGGAGATTTTTACTCGCTAAATATACACCGCATGGATGGAGAATTCTTATCATTATAATAAATGTTTTAAAGAGAGAGAGAGAGAATTTGAAAACGGTAAACATAAAAGGGTGCGAATATAAAAGGGAATATAAAAGAGAATAACGAGGATCATTTGATGACATTTCCTCAAGGCATCCGAAATATTCTCTCTTTGAGACTTTTGCTGTCACTGCCTTCATTCGCGCAAACCCACTCCTGTCTCTCGTGTTCGAAATGCATACTCGTGTCACGTACGTGTCACGCGTTTGGGCGTTTCCAGCGTAAATTGCCAGCACCGCGACTGCGATCGCCACTCTTCCCATCTTTGCTTCACTATCTTCTCCCCTCGCAAGTCCTCTACTGTGCTCTCATCAACTCCATTTGACGCTTTAAACCCCACTAAAACCGTCTCTATTGCTCTCATTTAGTGCATACTCGACGATCCTTTCTTTCGGTTTGCATTAGTTGAAATTTATGTCAAAGAAAACTACATTAAATATTTCAATTTATTGCTGTCTGTAGCCTAAGTTCCTATACCATAATCAAATCGATACATGGCTCTTGAAAACAAAAGAAGCTATGAGATAGCACCTGGTCCCTTTGTAAAGATGGTCTAAAAGGATTTCTTTCTTATACTTTGAAGCTCCTTAATAATAGTTTCGATACTATGATCGGTCTTTGTCTTTACCTTTTCCAATAATTACGGCCTGCCAAAGAGAAGAATAGACATTGCACTTCGAGGAGGTTCTGGGAGGAAGCGAAGAGGGCAAATAATGGAGGGAGCTAGTGGGGGCTGAGGAGGCTGGGAGGCGGGGGTCTAGGATAAAACGGATGATAGCTTGAGAGAGAGAGAGATACTGCGAGGATGGAGAAGAAGATAGAGAAGATACGTTTCTCCTCCGCCATCTTCCGTCTATCTGTAATTGAATCTCCTGTCTCTCCATTTGGCCCATATTGTACAATCCAGGGCGCGAGTGGTCCAGTCCGAAGGTCTCCCCGTGTGATAGAATTGAGAGGAATTGCGACTGATACTGCCGAAGACGGTCCTTTCCACTTTTTTTTTATATTGACTGGATGCTGGGTGAGCGATCTATTTGGAAGGGTAAACGTTCCCAAGGATACACATAAAGCTGAAGTGGATTTGATAGTCGTCCGCATTTGAGCGGATGGTCCCAGATGGCCTCGAATGAGCATCAAACGCACAGTTCGCGATCGTGACATCAAAAGGTCCAAGTTATTTACTATAACGATGGAAATATTCCTTTTCTATATGGGAGAAGTTATGAATCCATTATTAACATGTTTATTATTTTGCGATTCTTTCTCTCTATCGATGCTACGTATTCGTTGATAATCACAGGTTTTTAAAAGAGACAATTCATCCTTTATTGTTTACATAAATATCAGTGGAAGTATAAAAATGTTCCTAAAATATAAATATTAGGGATAAAAATTTTTTCTTAGCTCTAGTCGTACCGCAACCAAAGTTTTGCGAATTATTTAAGTAACTGGATTTTTAACTGCAAGAAAAGCCGTATATATTTCCGATAATATATATAATTTTGATGCAAGTTTTGTCGTTAAGGTAAAATAAACAATAGATCGTGCAGAAATCTGAGGAAGCGTTCGCGTAAAAGGCGAAAGCAAAACATTCTGCGAAGTAATTATAGTTGACGCAAAGAGCGCGACGAAGTCAAACTTCAGAAAGTCCATTGAAAGAGATCGGCGAGATTGAGAATCCACGAGATACACTTAGAAAATCGAAAAGTACCGCGCGTTTCTAATAAGATAACTTTTTAAAATTCGATTTTTTTGAGAGAGAGACTTTTTCATTTGAGTTGTAACTGACAAAGAAATGACTTTATTCGTGTGTGTGTGCGAGAATTTTAACTGCGTTTTATTTGCTTTCGCCGTGATTCAGAGTATCCTGGACGTTATGAAGGCGGCATCACACAGCCCCTGCACCTTATACACGCCACCATACACGACGCATTTCCCACTTCCTCTCTAAAAGCCGCGTCCACACTGCGAACGAACACAGTACAAAAAACGCACATTGGCGAATGCAGCGTGGACGTATCTTCGAACGCGAGCGAACACGAACGAACAACGATCCGCCATCTGTCGGTACATGAAAGGGAAATGTTTGTTCGAGGTCGTTCGTGTTCGTTAGCGTTCGTATAGTGTGGACGTGTATTAGCCAAAGGGTTCAGTGTCTGTAGAGATGGAGTGGTCGGACGATGTCACCGTATCTTTTGTTGCGGATGTAGAAGGCTTTCCCGTTTTATGGAATACCAAAAGCCCTCAGTACAAATTGGGCAAGAAGTTTGATGCTTGGATGCTTTTAGCATCCAAGTATAATTCAACTCACTCGCCGCTTACCAAGTAGAGTTACACAGTCTCTCTTCTTCAGAGGAATTGATTCTCTAAAAAAACATGTCCTGTTTAGTAATTCTGGAGCCCACAATTTGTATTAGTTTATCCAAATCTGTTGCTGGCATCGTTATAAAGTTTTCAAAATGTCCACAGTTTTCACGGCTCAGGTCCATTAGTAAATCAAAAGTACTATAGAGATTCTTATTCTTGAACACTCAAGACGTCCAGCAGCGGTTTTTTCTCCTTGCTTTACTTCTATCATTACTTTCAAGCAACTTATGCACTACAATAAAGGCCGCACTCGCAACATTAACAGTTTTACTACGTATTATATCGTGTCTAGAATGCAACGAAAGAATTGAAGACTGCAAAGGGTTGAAACATGAACGAACAAAGCGAAGAACCTACGAATGTTTATCAAACATTGTTTGTCAGTGATGGTTAGCGTGCGTCTTTGGTCGTTCGCGTGCGTCTATGGTGGTTCGTGTTCGTCTATTTCCGTTCGTGATAGTACGCTCGTTCGCCAAGTGTGGACGCACCTTAATGGTTTGAAGGGAACACTCGAACGACATTTTTCGACAAATTTTACCGGCAACATGGCGATGGTAGTCTTTCAAAATCAGTCTATTTCGATAAATTTATTTAATTTATCAGATGAGCTCGTACATTTATACATTTAAGTGATTTCTCAACTATCCCCGGCAAAGGAAGACGAACTTAATTGTGAGTTTTGACTTTATTCCTACCCAAATCGTTAACACTCCCGTCATTTATATACTGTTAAATATATCTATCGCCCAAAACGAAGCGAAGATCAAAGCTTATTATTATTTAGAGATTGTGATGGAATTAGATTCAGTGATATATTATATGTATTCAGTCACACTCATAATAAGCGTGCATTATAGTTAAAAATACGTTATATAAAAGTTTAAAATTTTTAACTGCTGTAATAATGCAAAGAAAGTAATATTTTCCTTGAAATATGTCAAATAATGTAGCATTGTCCATTTTCAGTGTAATGGTGAAGATTGAGTGTCAGAAAAATGAGAATTGGCACATAAATAGATTCATCAAATCACAGTAAAAGTGAATTTATTTATTCATTTCAACAGGCATTTACACTTGTCAGAGGTTATCAATCGCCAGAGATCTCTCTTATTCCACCGTCCATTCTCCTTCCATTCTTTGCTCAATCCATTTCTCCTCTTCAAGTTATACGGTGTCGTTGTCTCCCAAAATGCTACAGTGGTCTCTCCCAGAGAGTAACCCCTTTAACATTTTTTTTTGGCTATCTCTCTTTTAACAACCGCGACTCAAGACCGTGCCATCTCTATGCTTTTCCTACCATCTTGTCGGTGACTGATTCTTTGACATTATCTTTCATTCGAATAAATTCATTTCCGAGCTGTTGGAGACGCGTGACTTTAAGAATACGCCGATAAAATTCCGTTTCAAAAATTTTAATTTGTTGGTTCTCTCTTTCTCTCATTGTAGGCCCAAATCTGACATCCATAACTCAAAATACTTTTCACAATGGCTTCTAAAAGAGTATTGTCTTCTTGGTGACATATAGGCTCCGTAGTATGCCATTAAGTAACCTCAAAGCACCTCGAGTCTGATTAATACTATTTTAAATGTCTTTCTTACACAAACCTGATTTGTCTATTACGAATCCAAATAATTTAAATTTTTAACTCTTGTTGATTATTCATATGTCCAGCACAATATATTCCTGATCTTCTCTGCCCTAAAAACATATTCTGTTTTTCAAGTTTATCCTTTAGACACCAAATTTTACACGTGTCAATAAGCTTCCCCATCATACGAGGGAAGTCAAAAAGAAAGGTTCTCTGATTTTTTATCGCAAGAGCAATTGGGTTAGATTCAAGTAAACAGGTGACAGATTTAGCACATCATTAGGATATTTTTCTACATTGTCTTAATGCATGTTCAGGTACTTGCCGCAGTGGTCGATTAAAGTTTCGAAGCCATGGCGGTAGAAGAATGGGTCCTGCTGCAGTTGCCGTCGCCTGACCTTCTCTTGGACGGCTTGATCAAACGAGAAGCGTCGCCTTCGCAGATGCCTTTTCAAACTCGTGGAAACCTTCTTCGCTGTGTGTGTAAAAGTGCTGTTGTTGCACGAGAATGCTCACTGCCCAAACTGCAGTGGTCCTCTTGAACACTTGTGCGTCGTGGTCTTTGCACTTACTCATGGTCATCGAATGACTTTTCTTATCGATTTATAGACTTCTCTTGACTTTCAATACTCAACTGCGTGTTCAATCTCCTTACACTATTTTCCGAATATCATTTATTGCTGTAAGAACTGTAAGAAACAGTGACATACGGAAGACAACGGAGTTTCTTTTCAATGATAATTATATGCATAAAAGCTCATCAAAGTTTTTGAAAAAGGTAAATGCATTGTTTGATACAAAATTCTTTTCCTCTGTTGTGACTCGCTAAATGTTTGTGTCTTTGAAGAAAAGTCATCTGGAGAAAGGGTTCACATTATCATCAATTTGTAATAATGTATTTGACCTTATGAGTGCTAGTGACTAAAGAGGTCTTGCTATGCAATATTGCAATACTAAGGCAACATTAATAATAATACTAATAAATATCACGGTAATAATGATTTATTGAGAACATAATACGAAGAGCAGTTTTCCTGGCACATTAACTTTCTTGTGACATTTCAGCCTTTGATCCTGATCTCGGAGAAAACACCTCGAGCGGATTTTATTGTTAGAGCAAATCTAAAAAACCTATGGATGGTACTTTTTCGACGGAGCCTTTTTTAAATTCCTCTCAGATGTATTTATCTTTTAGTTTTTATAAGACTTGAATTTGTTTTCTCTGCTTTCTTAAAATTAATTTCGAATTGTCTGGTTGTCATGTTTCTGCTTTTTTTAATAAACGCCGCTAGGCCTTCCATGCTCCTAATATATTAATGACATTACGATAGTGGATTGGCATAAAAAACGACTTTAGAGACGAATTGTTCTAGGCCTTTCATTAACTATATGGTTTATTTTCCGATTTTTCATCAGAAAATTATCCGAGTCAAAATAATATAATGATTCCTCAATCTGAAACTCTATATGTTCTCCCACTCTACCCTCACTATTATAGTTATTTATCGTCTAGCTATGGAAAGATTGAATGGAATTCATTCTCCTAGTTAGTTTATTCCAGGTATAGTACTACTATACTACTACTGAAAAATTCATTCATTACAGCATAATTCTGTTTTTGGCATATTTCAATTAATCTTCCCTCATTGCCATTTACATTTTTTCTCCATATTGTCCTATTACTTTATCTTTCACTTTAAGTGCTATCTGGCAATTTAAGTTCCCAAAAACCATTTCCTCTTATCTGCTATTGACCGAGTCAAATATGTTCGACGAACGCAGGTATTAGGAAAATCGGCAAGTTTTTCTTGAATAAAATAAAAATATAGTAAAAAGCTATTTTTCTTCTCATTATGTCCAAAATAGATCTAGTTATGGAGGCATTGAATACCTAAAGATATAAACTCTATTGGTGTAACATAACATACTCCGGTAAGAAATCTCTAGGAAATGCATTTTACCATTTCTTAATGTATTCCTTTTAATTAGCGCTGGAAAATAGAAAGTGGAAGACATTAAACATCGAATTCCATGCCAGTATGGCCAAGTTGGGATAATATTTATGCAAACTTAATCTCTTCTTCCATTACAAAATCTTTTAAAGTTGATTGTCTCGAATTAATTTCAAATAAACTACTTATAAATATCTTCCAAATTCCTTCTTTGACATTTAAGCCGAATTTTTTATGCTTTCCTCGAATCTCAGAAATTTATTTCTGCTTGGAAACGAGCCAAGATGATACTAATCCAAAAAAATTGTAAAAATAGATAATTTAAAAAATTATTTAAAGAATTTTTCCTTATGAAATATAGATGAAATTTGCCCGCTGTAAAGTTTAGATGGCTGCTCTTTCAATTCATTTTCTCTCTTCGATTCTCGGCGGTTTCGTGTTAAAGATTATTTTTCTTTATTGCTTGAATGAGAATCTTAGATCACTGATGTAAGCAATGGGTGTTAAGATCTCTTAGAGATTTCGGTAAGTGAGACGGAGATAAAAATATTTTTAAATTTAACATTTCTTCCGCTAAACATATTACTCTGTAACTAAAGGGAAAATAGAAACCGCGCTTAAATTAAAGTCATTTATAAAAATTAATCAAATAATTCGAAGTGAAAATACATTATAAATATATTATAATTAGTTTAGTTAAAGAATAGATCATCCTTAAGCTATGAACAATATAATAAATTAATACATTAAATCTGTATAGAAAGCACAATAATGTTGCATTAACTTTAAATATCGTATAAAAGCCAAAATCATAAATTGCTCTCAATTAAGGTTTTTCAAATAAATTTTATATCACCTTTTCATCATACTTCTCTTCATAATTATCTTAATCAAGTTTGAACATTCAGTTGCGTCGTTTTAATTAAAATAGAGCAAAACTATTCTGCTTAATAATAGAGTTCCACCCAGCATATCTTATGGACGAGCATATCAATCTCTACAAATAATTAGCGACCGGAGAGATTTTTTAAGAAAATGAGGAGAGAATTATATTGCGAAGCACTTTTATGGGTATTAAATGGAGAGGGTGCATCATTTGTAGCTTTAAATAAAAGATTCAAATTACTTTTCGAATGAAGTGTGTCTTTAGAGATATCTAAATGTGCGAATCATGTGTTAATCTTATCATTATATGGATTGGTCTTTTTACTGCGCTATCTTTTTAAGTTCAGATCTATATCTAATCCCAGTTTATGTCCAAATTATGTTGGTCGAAATGTAAAAAATTTATTAACATTCTGCTGACAATAACCTGAACTAAGGAAAAAGTAAATTTACAAATCTTGTCTCTCAAGAATTTAATTTTAAAATGATTAGATGAATAGAAAAATGGAGAAAGTTTGAATATGCTTCATGAAAATTATTCACCAAACGTACAATAATAAAATCTTTCATTACTAGACCGAACTTCCCCAGCATTATGTGTCAATTTGAAAAAGTCCGAATTTTGCAGAGAAAGTAATGCACCATAACACTCGCAATCTCGCGTCGCACTTTTTGTCGTATCATTTTGAAAGTCTGCCCAAAGTTAGTAAAGTTAATAAAAGGAAACAATCGAATAACTTAATAATTTTATTAATTTCTCTACTACTATTGGATCAGGCATTTCTACACTCGGATAATATGTGATAAACATATCGACAGTGTAATGTCGAATTTTCTTATTTTCTGTTTTTGCATAAGACTCTTCAGTGCTACGCAACACAAACGAATGTATATCCGAAATTCTCCCGTAATAGTCTTCCTTTATTAAGCAGAATCCAACACCTCCTCCAACCCCTCTCTTTCCATCCTCTTTCTTTCTATCTCTCTTCTCTCTCTCTCTTCGTCCCGCCGACGCTTAATCCATTCCCCTTCATATCATTCGTCTTATCCTCTTCCTTATTCCCACTTTTTTCCAAACCAATTATTTCACTCGGATGAATTGAGCAAAGTAAACGAAGTGGAATTTCTTGGAAACGATTATTTTGTTTTTTTTTTCTTTAGATGGGAGTCTTTTGTAGAGTAAATTATTTCAAAAAACCGCGAGCAGGTGGAAATAAGTTTTGGCAGAATCCGATCCAAATCTCCGTATTCTTAAATCATAGAAATAAATGACAATCTCTAATTAAGCGGTAGTGCGGGAGTTCAAACAAGGCGAGTCATAGACTAATTGACGGGTCCCGCAATTCATCCGACCAATTAGGATGACCTTATCGCTCAACCGCGCGTCGGGGAGATGGCGGTAAACCGCTCCGATGCTAGAATTAGCCCAATTTCTATGACAGCCGCCGAGAGGTCACGGGTTTTAACCTGGGTGGCCGCATTAGCCTTTTACCTCTATTTAGCTAGCGGTAATCGAGGTGGCCCGGGGATTATGACCCTCTCGAAATATGGTCCTTGTCTGGAGAAGGGTTATCGCCGAAAACTCGCTACGTTATGTTGCAGAGGTAAGAATTGCTTAATTGGGACTTTGGCTCTTATAATTCGACATTTGTTAGTCGTAGACAGAGATTATGAACTTTTACATTATCTTATTTCCCTGCACATAATAACGATTCATCTTATAATGCATTTAAAAAATTTATTCCCAACCTTTTTGTAGGCGCGCCACCCTTTCAATGATAAACAGAATTTCGCGGAACACCAGCCTTCAAGCAATGTTTTTATATTTTCACAGACGAATATTAAAACCTTTGAACATACCCATTTGTTTGTATCACACCATAATAAATTTATCAGAGATAAAATTAATGCCCTAGTTACCTTTAAACACATCCAAATCGTTGATTTATTTACAAAACCAATTTTATAGCGGCACCCCTACAAATCAGCTGCGGTGCCCCAGTGTGTCGCGGCACCTAGGTTGAGCTGCTCCTCTAAGATTGAGGATCGCTCACACACTGGTGGTGTCAGATACCAGATATGTACGATAAAAAGTGAACTTCTTTTCGAAACTCGCGAATGGCAAATGCTATATTTTGCTTCCAGCATTGTGTCATTTTTACTGCCGGATTATTGCCTATGATTGAACATAATTCCTGCGCTCCATTTGCATAGAACGTGGAGGATGGTAGCCAGAGGCAGGCATTGGCTTACTCATTAACGAAACGCAGCAATAGGTCACAGGGCTTAACGCCGCAATAGCCGGAGTGCTCTCCTTTCCCCACATTCTCTCTCTCTCCGAATTCCGATCAAAAGGCTCAAATAGTATGGAACAGCCAGAAATACTTTAGCCGTGGCGCGCAGCGTAGAACGCGTGTGACTCTGATCGTTTAACGGCAACGACTATCGCTAGTTGGAGAATTTCGGAAAGCGCACGTGGGAATCTATTTTAACAGCTAAAATTTTATTTTTATAAAAGAAAGGACAACTGAAGCGTTTAACCAGAACCTCACAAGAATTTTGTTTGAAATCATTTATTAACTAATTATTTATTTAATTTCATAATTCATAGGTTATAAAAACTTATACGCATTAATAGTACAATTATGTTAGTTGCTAGTATTTAGTTTCCTTTCGATAAGCGTATAAGTATATCATACGCAACGATATCTACGAAAATAGCATGCGGTGCAGTGAACTTTGTATTAAATGTATTTTTTTCGGAAGCGATGCAATATTTCCATCGTTGCGTAAGCATTGTTAATCCTATTACCGTCAGGTCCATACTCTTACTAAATAGGAATTTCAAAATGCTCGTCTTTAAATCCTAGCTATTTTTCGCATCTCTATCGGTTAAAATTGTGAGCCGGATAAACACGCTGCCAATTTAAGATGAAAAATGTATCTTATCATTAAAATAATCGCTCCGAAGGATTTCATCGAGGAAGTTACCCCTTTATTAGCTATCATTTCCACAAATAATGAAGTTTTCCCATTCATAACAACTTTTATCCCAAAGAACCTTGAGGAAAATAAAAAACAGCAAAAGTTAGTAACATTGTTTTCATTTTTTGAGATCCGGTTTTACACAATCAACGAAAAAACAAGAAAAGGTAGAAAATAAATGACAATCGAGGGAGATTCTTCCCTTTCCTCCAATCCGGGGTAGTCAGCCACAGGGAAAATCAAAGGGGTAGAAGGATAATCAGGGGACAGGAAATGAGCTACAGGGTAAGCGGGGGATGTGAAAGGATCTGAGAGGATTAGAAGATGCTGGGGAAGGGTAGGTCCAAGGAGGAGTAGGCAGGGGGTGGAATTAGCACGGAGATCAGGGGGAGCGTCTTTTTGGATGGCTGGCGATGAACTGGGAAGCGAAAGCTAAGACAAAAGACATCGAGTGTTCGGACAGAAAACGGCGAGGAAGGGAAGAATAAATGACGGCGTATCAGATATTATTTTTTATATAAGAGAAGCTTTTTTTATAGGTGCCTCGCATAAAGTTTACTATTTATTTGGCCGATATGAAAACATAGCTAGGAAATTTATTGCTCACACGATAGCATGCATAGGTAAACTTTCACTAGATTAGTTTAAATAGCAGAAAATCTACTAGAAAATCTAGTTTAATTAGTAGAATATAGACTTTAAGTAAGAAATGAAGGATACGGTATCTATTAATGGTACTAAAAATTATGGTTACCTGAATATCCCTAGAATAGCGAAGGCGTAGATGCAACAAGGATCGGCAAAAAAGAATGACTTTGATATTCGTGGCTCCGCGGAGCAAACAAATCCGGGCCTTCATATTTTAATAAAGTAACCAAATTCGAATTCCGAGCGCCAACAGAGTAAAGGTTTATGGACGCATGAGTGGAAGCCAAAGAGCTGACGGCGAATGGGCAATGAATAGAATAATCGCTCGGTTGTCTTTCATCGTCATCAATGGCCCCGAGGACCGAAAAGTATTAATAATCTTTTGTTTGAGAAGAGAATCTTCTTCCTATCTAGACGTGTTTGTTCTTTGAGAAGGAAAGCGCGCGTCCTTTCTACTCGCCCAATCCTGAAGCTAAGGCGCTTTGCAGACTTCTCCGCCCGAGTCTCAATATTAATCCAGCAAAGCTTTCGAGGCAGAACATGATGATATTCTCCCCTGAGTGCAGTTATAATTAGCTATGACGTTAAACTTTATCGTTGGAGGATAAAAACAGTAGTGGTGGGGCGGGATATGTAATTTTCTAAGTTTCATTCGAGATATAAGCGCAACTTAATAATTAAGAAAATAAACCGCAAAATGTTGTCCCTTGCATGATATTCAAGAGCTATAGTTAGTAAACAGCAATATCTACGTAGACGGTTGGTAATTTACGAGAATATAAATGCATTGTCGGGCGTAATGACAGAGACAAAGCATAGATAAATTTCAGGAAATCTTTATATTTTTTCCATACAAATTTCAAATAAAATTGACTGAGATTAATGTAAGGATTAAAACATATTATTATTTAAAACTTATGATGAACAATTAAAATTTCATTCATAAATGACAAAAACGATTCGTTCGTCATGGTTGTCAAGGATAATTATTGTCCGTTTTAAAACCATTAGAAATACAACATTTAAAATAATTAATACCCTTCAGTAGATAATAACTACTCTATTATAATGTGATTATTTATTTATTTATTTATTTAAAAACATTGCAATTTCGCCAGGCGGCCATGTGGCAAGAAAAACAATATATAATTCTAAAATTCCAATTTTACAAATAAAGTGCTCATAAATTATATTAGAAAAATTAAAATATATTAAACTATATTAAAAAATATTTAAAAATATACAATTTCAAACTAATTACAATCAACCGAATACTGTTCCAGAAAATTATGAATTTAAGCTGAATTTAAATGATTCGCTCTTTATTTCAAAATATGACCTAGAGAAACTTGGATAAAAAGTCATGACTTGATTCAGTTATATTAATATACGATCAATTGTTATATATATATATATATACTACGCTACTTGTAATCGTTAATTAATTAAATAAATTGATTTTCTCAAACACCGATGAAATTATATCTTCTCTTCCAAGCCATTATCTCCCACTAAAACTTAAATTTATACTTTAAATTTATTTTTAAACTAAATATAAGCTCAGTCACTGATATTTTCATTAAAAATCGTAATGGTATCATTTCTCTGTCCTACCACCTTATATTTCCGCTTATATTAAATCTTCGAAGTCCTTTATTATATATATATATATATGTAACAACTTACGGAAAAGGAAAGGTAAAATGAATATATGGATGTCAACAAGGTGTTGGGATGAGGAAACCCAGTGAGCACTCACCAATCAGACGACTTCAGGTTGGCGAGGCCCCGGGGATGTCGAAGCGACACACGTAAAATAACACAAAAACACAGAAACATCACAAACGATTTTACGTGTGTCGCTTCGACATCCCCGGGGCCTCGCCAACCTGAAGTCGTCTGATTGGTGAGTGCTCACTGGGTTTCCTCATCCCAACACCTTGTTGACATCCATATATATATATATATATATATATATATATATAATTTTTATACTTCAAAATTAATCATTTTTGCATTTCGTCACAAAATTCATCTCACAACAGCTTAAGAATGAAAAAAGATCGTCATTATTCCTTCTAGGCATTTCTAACAATTAATCTACCCGCTGCTTACGTTAAAAGCGAAAAGTATGTATAATGTATTAAAATAAAAGTGAAAATATAAATTGACTTGGCTTTAGCGTCTCTTCTAATCCTATGGAAAGTCGCCACTCATTCGACCTTATTTGAAAAACCGCTCTAGAAGGCGCAAGAAAAAGTATGGCGCGAAATTAACAGTCATTCATGGAACTAGCATTCTTGGAGGATGGTTTGGGGTGAATATATTTATATATATGCGTTCAAAATTTCTAAGAGACTGCGTAATCAATTTATATCCTATTTCCATCCCTTATAGCGCCTCATTTCTCTCCTTCTTCAAACTTCAATTCCGCTCTCTCTCTCTCTCTCTCTCTCTCTCTCTCTCTCTCTCCTCTACCTACCTCCCTTCCCCATTCTGTCTCTATCTCCTCCTGCTCCCTTCCTTTCGCTTTCCTTCTTCACCTTCCCCATCACCTAAGGACAGAGTCCCATGACTCTCCCCATCGACCCCTTATCTCTCTCCAGGGCCTTTTTCCCTTTAATCATTCTCTTCCCCTATTATTCACTCTCAAACATTGAACGCAGACTCTCTCCTTTACGGCCTGGTGAATATCTCATGGCGCACGTGGAACGAAACATCTTCCTTAGCGGTCCATTTCTCTCTCTCCTCTCCCACCAACTTTTCCTCCTCCCACGGCAACTTCCTCCTTTCTCCCTTTTCTCTACGTATCCATGGGAACTCTTGAGCCGTCCTTCTCTCCACACTTCCTTCTTCCTCTCGATTGTCGAATAAGCGGCTTGACTTTATCTCTGCGTCGTGTTGTAAGCGCTGAGCGTCTCTTGGCCCGCGGATGTTCGCCGAGCGACCGGCTTCTCTTCGATGGCGGCTGCTTGCCCTTTACGAAAGGTTACGGCGAAGAAAAACCTTTTTCGGGAAGTATTTATGAAGTTTCATTGGCCATTATCGAGGGTTGATTTTTAAAATCGGGCATTACATACGCCTTTCGAACATCTTTTTTCGAGTCAAGATCCGTAATGCTGTGCAATAATTTGCCCGAGGCATAACTTAGAAATTCTTTAAGAGTCTGTTTGCTGTCAATTCGTGCTTCAAAACCATTGATATGCATTGCAATGAAAAATTACTTTCTTTCGAAAAATTAATCCTAACCCTATAGTTGTTGATGTTTGAGGGAAGCGCTGAATCTTGTAAAAGAAGTAGATTGAGGAGTGAAATTTTTAGTTACAGAAAAAAGTGTACTCGGTTACAGATATGTATACGCAAATTATAAATTTTGCATATGAACAAGGTGAACTCATAAAATGTTGAGAAAATAAGATGCGCATTTAGGTTTCAAAGTATCTGTCATCATTGGAGGTTCATTGATATTACATATATTCTAAATTAGATTACTATTTTAGAATATATTACCGGAGAATTTCCGCTGATGCTGACTAATTTGTAGCCGAAATATGAGCTAGGTTTTTCCAAACATTTTGTGGCAATTTATAGATACCTAATTTCTCATTTAGATTCCAGTTATTTACGACCAGGTCGATAACTCTGTTTCAATTGCGTGATAACTGTATCAACAGATTAAATATTTATTGAGCCAAAGAAAACTTTAGTCATGTTACGGTTTGCTCTTTGCACGAAGTGAACGCATATAGAGGAGATCGTTTCCGTCCTTCCGTCTGCATGTTAAAATTCTGGAACCGCTTGACGTATTTTGATGAAATTTGGAATTGGGGAGTTTTACTGAAATTTGTCTACCGATTTCAGTTTTAGTCTAAATCGGACAATAATTACGACCACTTTACATGAAGACCTACATGTAGTTTGTAACGTATCTATTTCAATTTGGGAATCGCTTGACCTATTGTGATGAAATTTAGTATAGGGGAGTTTTACTAAAACTGGTCGACCGATTCCAATTTTGGTTAAAATTGGACAATAATTACGACCACTTAACACGAAGACCTACATGTAGTTTACAACGTACCTATTTTAACTCGGGAACCGCTTTACATATTTTGATGAAACTTGGTATTGGGCAGTTTTACTAAAAATTTTCGATCTCAAATAACGCATTTGGAAACTCTGTGTACTCCGACATGGAGTACACCTTTCCATACTTGTTTTATATAATGTTCGTTACAGATTCACGTAATTGGCATTCAAGTTACCAAAACATAAAGATGTTAAATATCCTCTTAATATATTAGCCATTTAGCGTTCCAATATTTTCTGCTCTTAAACTAAATATTATATAGTTATTATCCACGCAGTACAAATATTTTGACAATACATTTCTCGGGAGCCTCGCTAGAGATCTATGTTAGATGGGTTAATTGGAAAGTTTATTTCCATGAAACTGTAAATTCAAATATTTTTCAGACTCTATAATTATACTTGTGGCCGCAATAGATTCGCTGTATGAATTACCTTTAGTTTAAGGAAGAGCAGTTAAAATTCCACTTATTTGTAGTTAAATAAAGAATCGCAGGATAAACTCATTAACCTCATTTGTTTGGGCAAAGATATTTTAATCATTTCCTCAATTTTGTAGTGATTAAGAAAAGCAGTGACGCATATAAAAAGGACGAAGTAAAGCATTTTTTGTATGTTCTCCCATTCATCGATTCCATCACAGCAGACTTAGGAGTCGTAGAGAGCGATGTTTATTGGATCCTGGTAATGTCGAAAAAAACGAATCGTGTCCCTTGTCTCCACAAAATTAATTTGATGGTTCTTCATCGATGAGCTCTTGGATAAGGGAATAATTAGTTCTAAGTCATTCTATGAGGGAAAATTAAAAAAATAAGTTGAAAATCATAAGCTAAAATTTGTATATAGTGAACCTTACCTTATGTGGAAAATCTGAATGCAATGCTCCCAAAAGCGGAGTCCAGCGGCTACCGTTGTATAACAAGCACGTTATCGCTTCTCAGATAATGAAGGGATCGACGATGGTTTGATAAATTTTGCCTGCATCTTTTCCTAAGAGCGCAAAATGTTTGTAGGGGTTTATAATGGCTATCTGTAACTTTACTTTCTCATTAATTTTTGCTTTCTTTTAAATTTATAATCGTTTCTTAATTTTACGCAGTAGAAAACGGTATAGCCCATGTTTACTATCAGGAAAGCCTCCTTCGAAAATTTTAATCTGTTCGCTAATTTGCATTTTTTTGAGGACAAAATATCTTTATTTTCATCCGTGAATCGATAAAATAGCCAAGCGATGGAATTCCTTATCTCGCTACTCCTCCTCCAGCACATCTTCACTCCGGCCTTTGCCATTCTTAGCGAGGTTAAAGGAACCACGCATAAGCCCAGCCAGCAGCAGTCTCCCGCTCTACTCAGTGGCCTCTACTTACTTTCTCCCACTCAAGCCGAATCAAGGCCATCCCTTTCAACATTAACGCTCTTCCTCTCCCCTTTCCTTCCTCTCTTCCGTCACTTTCTTCGCCGCCAGTCGGCTCGTTTTCATTCTCTTTCATTACCTCTTCGAATGTCGCATCTTTAAAAACATTTTCTTCTTCCATGCATCGCAATCTCGTTCTTTCATGCGCCTCCTCTGACTCGTTAATTTCTCATTATCTCTTATTCTCTTTCTGTCTTTCCTCTCCCATTCGTCACCCATCACCTTTAAAACGGCCCTTTTAGTTCTCAACTTATACCATTTCCTGCATAATATTCAATTGTCTTCCATTTCTCTAATATTTTTTACCCTTATAATTTTCCCAAAAGTAGCCTTATAAATACTTTTCCTTGCTTTAGAACTATTTTGCGAGAATGACTTATCAATTTAGTTTTATAAAAAATGGTCATTAACGTACTCCCAAGCTTTATACTGCAGTATTTTTTCTTATTATTCCTATTATATTATTAATGCTGCATATTAGTTTAATACATGTGGCGAGCCCTCTTTGATTTGGCATAGAGTGTGCCTTTCTCCACGCCTTTTCTCCCGTCCTCCAAACAGGCATTATATAAACATGCCTGCATAGCCAACCACTTATGCTCCATTATTATCTGTAACTTCGACTCCTTCCGCGAACTAAATCATTCCCTTTCACGCCTTAATCTTTCACATAATAAACCCACTGCCTCTCCATTCCCCCTCTACCTCTTTCTTGCTAAGCCTACAAATTTAATCCTACCCTCCCTCCACATCTCCCTCCTCTATCGCCTCCTCCTATACCTCTTCCTCTCCCCCTCTTATCTACTCCTCTCAACTCCTCTCTCCCGCTTCTCTACTTCTCTCTCTCTCATTTTCCTCTCCTTCCTTCACTCCTCTCTCCTATTCTCTTTCCTCCTCCTCTCCCTCCTCTTCTCTACTCTCCCTTCTCCCATCCAATCTCTTCCTCTCTCTCTTCTCTCCTCTTTTTCTCCCTTCTCTCCTCTATTTCTCCCTCTCCCTCCTTCTCTTCCTCCTCTCTCTCCTCTCTCTCCTCATCTTACTTTCCCCTCTCCTTACCTCAGCCCTATTTCGTATATTCTCGTTCATATCTAATTCTACTATCTTCAAAATCACCAACTTTGCTTAATTATATCTTTATAATATTTATTTTCCCCACTTTCTACAGTAGAATCGTTGCCGCTCTTTCTTCTCGTTTTGCCTCTCCTCTATGTTTCACATCCAAGAGCATTTTCAGTTTTCTGCTATCCAATCTTTGTTCGCCAAAAAACATGTAGCAATTTCCTTCTAACGGATAGTTCACCTTCCATAAAAATACGCCTCTTTAACCCCTTCTCTTTTTCTTCTTCCTCTTCTGCGCCTCCTCCTCTCTCTCTCCGCCTCTCCCTCCGGACTCCTTTGCTCGTCTCTTTCCTTCTCCCTCCCGTCTCATCCCTCTTCCTTTTAGCCTCTCCTTCTTCATAGCTCCCTCCCTCCATTTTTCACCCCCCTACATCATTCTCTCCCCCTCACCCTTCTTTCCTGACTAACTCCATCCTCCTCTCCCGTAGCTTTGTTTCCGCCCCGCTCTGATGCTCACCTCTTCCTCCGCCGTCCGTGACGGCTTTTACTCGCAATTCTCTCCATCCCCCCCTCTCCCTCCCCCTCTCCCTCCCCCCTCTCCCTCCTCCCGCTCTCCCTCCTCCCGCTCCCCCTCCTCCCTCTCTCCCTCCTCCCCCTCTCCCTCATTCCCACCCGCCTTTTATTCTCCTCCTTTCTCTCCCCTTCTCCCCCGACCTCCCTCTCTCACTTTCCTGTCTCCATTACCCTTCACTCTCTCCAACAAACCGTTTCTCTTCCACTTTTTCCTCACTTCTCTGCTCTCATCTCCCTTCCTTTGGCCACACAAATCCACTTCCTCCACACGCTCTACCCACCACTTTCTGCCCCTCTCTAACCCCACTCCCCCTCTCTCTCTCTCCCTCCCTTCTCCACCCTGCTTCTCATCACTCCGTCGATCAGCCCACTCACTCTTCCCCTCTTCGTGCCCTCTTCCCCTCTATCCCCGACCGCCTTCACCTTATTGCTGCTTGCTCTTCTCCCAACCTCTCCTTTTTCCCCCACTTCTCCTCTCCCTCTCTTACTTCACCCTCTTAATCCCCATTCCGGCGTGGCCATCTCCTCCCGCTCTTTGTTCGATATCCTCGAAGATGACGCGGGCGGAAGAGGGAGAGAGGGAGGGAGCGGGGCGGTGGAGAAGGGGGGAGGAGGGACGAAAGGGTTGGTAAAAGCGGGGGTTATTTGCAGGAGGCGGAGTTGAGAGAATGGAGCCTAGGATAGGATGAGGAGGGAGAGCGAGAGAGGTGAGCGGGTTGGTGAGACATTTGGGAGTGTGTGTGTGCGTTCGCGAAGCTCTGGGAGGCTTGCAAGTGCTGTCTTGAGTTAAGTCGGAAGCCCTTGCTCATGGACGCTTCGCACTTGAGATGGAAAGAAATCGCCCTTTTTCCCAAAAAAGAGCGCTTTTCTTTAAGCCTCGAAACTAAAGAGCTGCAGAGTTTTTTATAATGAATAATGAGTAGCTCAAATAAAAGGCGAAAAGCGCACCTATTGTTCGAGGTGTGGTCATTCTAATGCTTGGGTCCTCGTTTTTTATAAAAGGTAGAGGTTCGTATAAAAAATTGCCGTAAAAGATTACATGAATCCTTTTTCAGTCAGTATGAATAATGAGGATTTTACTTTATGCGTAAGGTAAAATACGTAGAAAATAATTAAAATCCTTGGTGAAAAGAATATCAGCCATAAAATTAAATGTCACTCCTTTTAAAATTTGAGAATATAATTCCTTTCCATAAGCATCGAGGAAAAGTATTGTATTTCTATTCGTCTATTAAATGTTATATTTTTAATATAGGAAAACCCGATTCTATGGATGCAATTATATTATTTATTTTGTCCAACCGATGATACTGTGTTTTAGTGAAAGTGTTATACTTGCAAAGCATTTTAAGTGGAATACTTTATCGGAGTTTGAATTTTGAAATCCGGTTCAAACTCTTGCGCGGAATTCCGAATTAGAACGAGTGTTACCGACCTTCCATTGATGTTTTAATTCTCGTGGGACGACGCGGAAGGAAGAACCCTGGAAGTGATTGCGGCGGAGAGTTCTTTGACGTAGAGGATGTCGGGTAAGAAGAAAAAGAGAGTGAAAGTAGGGGTGGGAGAGAGGGAGAGTTGGGGAGGAAGAGAGGGAGAGATGGGGAGAAAGAGAGGGAGAGTTGGGGAGGAAGAGAGTGTTGGGGAGGAAGAGAGAGTTGGGGAGGAAGAGAGAGTTGGGGAGGAAGAGAGGGAGAGTTAGGGAGGAAGAGAGGGAGACATGGGGAGGAAGAGAGGGAGAGATGGGGAGAAAGGGAGGGAGAGATGGGGAGGAAGAGAGGGAGAGATGGGGAGAAAGGGAGGGAGAGTTGGGGAGGAAGAGAGGGAGAGTTGGGGAGGAAGAGAGTGTTGGGGAGGAAGAGAGTGTTGGGGAGGAAGAGAGTGTTGGGAGGAAGAGAGAGTTGGGGAGGAAGAGAGGGAGAGTTGGGGAAGAAGAGAGGGAGAGTTGGGGAGGAAGAGAAGGAGAGTTGGGGAGGCAGAGAGGGAGAGTTGGGGAGGAAGAGAGGGAGAGTTGGGGAGGAAGAGAGGGAGAGATGGGGAGGTAGAGAGAGAGAGAGAGAGAGAGAGAGTTGGGCATGAAGAGGGGTAGTGAGGGTGAGTGAGGGTATCCCTAGAGACGAGTGGCGCGGATCTAAGGGTTAGGGTTCGTAGGGAAAGTGGATAAGTGAAGGAACGGCGGAGGAGAATGAAAATGAGTGGAAGGGGAGAGAGAGGATGGCCGGAGGAGTGGGAGAAAAGAAGAAAATGGAAGAAGTGTGGGAGTCCGGTCAGCGGAGGGCCCCAAGGTCGCAGTCGTGGCCCTCATGCAACTTGCATACCTCATCGTCTATCCGCCTCGCCTTCCTCCTCCTTTTACCGCAAATCCGGCCAATTCCCACCCACCCGGCATCAATACTCCCATCTCTCTCTCTCACTCCCCTCGGTCCCTCAATCCTTTCTTGCCCCGGATCTCTCAACCTTCCCCTCTTTACTCGCGCTGCTTTTTCCCCCTTTTTCATTCTCAAACTCTCCTCCTCGCCTTTTCCTTCCTTTTTTCTTCTTCCGTTCTACCGCCTGAATCCCCTACTCTATCCCCTTTCCTCACATCTTCCTCTCTCTCCATCTCCACACCTCTTAAATACCCCACTCCTTTTTTCCATCCCGTAGCTACTTCCCCCTTCTTTCGTCCCTATTCTCCTTACGCACCTTTTCTCGCTCTAATTTCGCGATTCCCATTAGAGCTCGGCCTCTCTTTCTATCTCCACTCCTCTTAGCAAAAATTCCACTCCCTGTAACAACCGCTAACTCCTCTTTTAACTTTTTAGCTATCGTCTCGGAAGCGTAGAGTCCGCCTCTTTTCTTTCTCTATTTCTCTCTTCCTCCCTTTCTCTTTTCTCCTTACCCTCCATCCTTTTCTTCTTTTTTCCTTCAAATCGCCCTCTCCGTCTCCCGCTCATCCCATCGTCTCAGGCGGTCGCACTCCTAATTCGCTTTCCCTATTCTCTTCGCCTAATGGACCCTCTTCCTATCCCACAACACGCCCTCTCTCCTCTAACAATATCTCCCCCTCGTATTGTTCTTCCTCGTCTCGGCCTTATTCTCCCCTTTCTATTGTGTTTGCGGTCCAAGCAACAACTTTAATCGAGAAGAATGCATTTAGGCGGATGGCGTTTTTTAAACGCCTATTTATCCTTAATTCGTGTATTTGCTCTCTTCTTTTAAATCACTTCGAAGATTGAGATGAATTTTATCATTTTTCCCTCAGTCCATCGATCTCCTTTCTATTCAGACCCTATACGCTTCATTTATCCCTTCAAGTTACCTCCCTCCCTTTTATTGCAATCTCTCTCACCTCTTTCTCTCTCTGTCTCTCTTTTCGTTGTATCTTGAATGGAACGAGTGTCTTTCTAGTCTCAAGTTCGTCATAATAATTCCATTATCTTTCCACCTACTCCTATTCTTCCTCTCTTCCTTTTACTTGTCATCATTCTTTCGTCTATTCTATCTCTCGCCTTCCCTCTCGCACCTTATCTCTCTCCTCTCCTTCCTCCCTTTCTCATTCTCTCTCTCTGATTGCATTTTTCCGTCTTTCTCACATTCATCTCTCTCCCTCTTTCATAATTTCTCTCGCTCCTCTATTTAGAGCTAATTTGAGGCGCCCGAGCTCTTTCGGGAAGAAGTGGGGATGATGGACTTCACCCGCACTGAAGGTCATCGATAGGACGTTTCCCACGGTGAAAGAGGGAGAGAATAGAATAGGGGGAGGAAAGAGAGAGAGGGGAATGGGAGTGATGGAGAGAGAAACAGGAAGGCGATGGACATTTGATTGGTGCTCCGATTCTGTGGCACATCTGAAGCTACCCACTCCTTCCTAAATTTTTTAATCTTCATAGAAGAATATGAACATGAATAGCAGCGGACCTAAAACCATTGGCTCTCTTGGTACTGAGAGTGCACTAATGTGGACATATAATTAAGTGGACTTAAATCTAGTGGACGTATATATTATAAGCATTAAAACTGTAAACATAGAAAATGTACGAATAGACAAAGGATAAATTGGCAGTGAATATAACACGTGAACCGAAAGATCACTTCTTCAACTGAGCGCAAATAAAGGTCGCCGATTAATTTAACGTGTTCATGTATTAATGAGAGTATTAATAACTAATTAACCTAATTTTTATTAAATGAAATATATTACTCAGTGGAAAATGCTAACGTGAGCAATTTGCCCTCTACAAAATTGAAAATAGTCACAGAAACACAATTTGAAATTCACACATATTCCAACATTAACGTAAAATGTACTTGTTTTGAACTAATTCTACGTAAAAATTGCATTTCATATAGCCTGTGGCTGTAAATAACTTATATTAAAAACAACTCGACCAGGAAAAAATGTTTTTTTATAAGAAAATCAGCTTCCAAGAAGATATAAATATCAAGTCTCCTCCTTGAATGTTAATATAACATTAAAAATGTCATATGATATAATTATAATTATAAATATCTTTGAGTAACATTATCTGTTTATATATAGCTCGGATTGGACTCTACACTAGGAGTCGCCCGACTCATGTGTCTCATTGTTTTCCCTCCAAGTGCTTTTGTTTTTGACAGGACAACCTGCAACACCTCCATATCCGACCCACATTCCTCGCGCCTTGTTTTGCGCTGTAACACTCTAAAAGCGAGAGGGTTAGCTTTCATGTTGCATCTAGTGAGTACGATATCCGTACCGCTAACGGGCAACTGAGGAACTACTCGTGCCAGGGGTTAGCCACACCACCTCTCCAGGATGAGAAATTCCCATCCGCGTCAGCTTAGTGACGATCAGTTCCAGTTGGGTTAAATGGTTTATGCGTTGGGAACTTATCACTATCTAATCGCCTTAGTTTCATTATAAAGGAAGTATTCAATGTTATGTGTATTAGTAGAGCTGCTCGTCATTTCCCTGATTAACACAAATAGAAAATACTTTTCAATGTAGGATCAACGAGAATTGTTATATATGAATATAATTATCGACACTACAACGTTTAGTATTTTTATATTTGTTGGCAATATGCTTCGACAACCTTCTAGCGCAGGGGTTCCCAAACCTATTGAGAGGAGGGCCACATAGGAATATTGAAAGTGCTAGGCGGGCAGGATCGAAAAATAACCGTTTCAAAATTTAAAATATTTTATTCTATAATCACCTAAGCATGCATGCATATATAACTATAACTATAAGTAAACCTGAATAAATGTAAGAAAAAATTCTATTGCGAACAATGCGCCTGTTTTTAAATTGGAAACACTGATTTTATGATGTTTAATAAAATCTCCGCGGGCCGGATAAAATCCTTTCGCGGGCCGTAGTTTGGGGACACCGGTTCCAGCGCATTGGATGGATTATCCTAAAAATATGTATATTAGTCCTTACACCCTCCTTGGTTGTCTGTTTAAGTTCGAGTTTGTTTAATGCGATTTGATGCAGTAGTGAAAATTTCTCATTGTTACAAACGTGAAAATAGCCGTGTTTTTGAATTCCAAAGTGAATATTTTGGTCAAATTGTGAACTGATTAAAATTTTATCAGCAATAAAAATAAACTTCATTCTATAGTTGATACACACGCACCGTGTTTGTATCTCGATTATGACTTATTTTAAAATACAAATAAAACATGCAGTGCATTAATTCCCGTTAGGGTTCCTTTCTAATATATCACCGGAATTTTACCGGAATTTATAAATTTTTCGGACTCTGCCTCACGATGTTTTATATGTATACCGAGCTAATGATCTCAGGAAGTGGCCAAAAAGCGCGATGAACGGACGAACTTTTAAAAATTACATGAAGTAATTCTTTGCTAGGGTTTAGAAAGTCTCGAAGATATTATCATAAACTTTTCCAAGTCTTTTTTAAATATCAAAATAGGTGCGCAACATTTCTTTCGACATCGCTTTTCCTCTTATTCAGCGCACGAAATTTTAATCCCACTCTTATATATTCAGTTTTTCCGTAGAAGGTGGTGATGTAAAAAAATTTTCTTTAACCGCACTTTCCGGTTAATCCTACTACGTAGATCCGAAATCATAAATAATGATGATAGCGGTATTGAATTGTACGATGGAAAGACAAGAACCAGTCGGAATTAAAATTTAACAGGAAGACTACTAAAGTTATTAAGTTTTCCAAGAGCGGGGAAACTCAGCCCAATGTTACATAGGACGGAAAAAGCGTTAGAATAGTTGGAACATTTTTATGTGCGTTTATTTTCTAACGTTCAATAAATTTTTATCGCATGAGTAGCCTTTATCAAGAAAATCAAGCAAGAAATTCGCAATTCGCTTTGAACTTACAAGGAGAGGGCATGGTAGTGGGATAACGGATTTTTATGAAACTTGGTAGGTGTATAGCTCTGGATTCCAGGATCAAACCCCCCCTTATGGGCGTATACAGCCGATAGTTTTTTTTTCCGAAAATCGCGATTAAATATTGCAATTTCTCGTAAACTGGTATAAATGTGTTAATGCACGCCTAATTGATCAAGTAAAGGGGTGCCGGTGGTGTAGTGGTTTAGACGCTAGCTGCTACTCGCCTGCTGCTTGAAAAGGCAGCGGGCACGAATACTGCGTAAGTAGGATCTTTCCAAGGTCGCCCGGCCTCTTGTTTGTGTGGTTTGAGGAGACCGCGCAAATTCAGCTTTCCGTCCTTCAGAAAGGACGTTGAGCTGTTGGCCCCTTGGTGTTCTTCGTTAAGAGTAGGTCAATGCCGGCACCGGGCTTCTCTTCTCCCTTGCCATCCAGCTATTCATTGCACTACCTGTTAGATACCCATTGCGCGTAGGCAGGAGGTGAATCATTAGGGAACACATTAGTATGTGACCTTGGTTTCAGCTTGATCAAGTAATTGTTGGCGGTGATCGTCAAGTGAGTGCGTCCTACACTTGAGGGCGCGAATTCGATTATGCATCGACAGGTAACAGAACTTTTGTTTTATGTTTCATTCCCATAATACGACCGTACATCTCACGACCGATGGCGATAGCACGATCAGAAATCTCCTTACTGATGTGATCAGAAATTAAACCACTTGGCGCAAAAGTTAAGCGCATCAGCGAATAAACGAGGTTTCCCCAAATTTTCATCATCGATCTGCGGGATGCATTTTGCTGAAGATGGATATGGCCAAGATTCCAACCTAAAAGATCAGAGTCAGCAATTTTACGAAGAAATTAATTTTTCAACGAACTGTAAAAGGTTGACCGATGTACAAGATATTACGAAAATAACGAAAAATCAATAAAAATACTTACTAGAATCGTAGACTCAAAAAAATATTCTTCGACTTATGCTTGTTTGTTGTTGATCCTTAAAAGTCACACAATACAAACGAAGCTCCAGAGATCGCACACAAATTGCCAGTAGATTTATCTGTCCAAAGACAACGATGAAGCCTCACAGACAACGCAATCACTCACAGAAACTCGAGCAAGCGAGCAAGAAACTTATCCGTCGAGCAGAAAGTCTCCAATTTCTTATAACATTAGTCAGAAGATTTCTGATCGTGCTATCGCCATAGATCGTGAGATGTACGATCGTATTATGGGAATGAAACATAAAACAAAAGTTCCGTTACCTGTCGATGCATAAGCAAATGAAAGTTTCCCTTCTAACTTTCCCCATCATTGCTCCCGATGATGATTGGTGGTTGTAGATTATTAATGTTTTAATCAATAAACCAAATTTCTGAGGGATACATAAAAGAAATATTTTTATTGATTTATATTATTGTACTTTTAACGGACGTCTCACCAGTTCATTTTCTTTTTATACTATCAACGATCCTTTTCCTGATATTCCTCCGCATAATGGGAATATTTTAACTATCCGGAGGAATCGCAAAAATAATTTAAGGGATCCTTTCCATGTCATAAGCATCAATATAAGATGTAGCATGTGCTGAGATAAATGAAGAATATGCGATTCAATAATTTAAACTTTGTTGAGACAACCGTGCGTTGAATGACTTGAGAAAAAAAATCCGAACCACCATCTAAAAGCAAAGAAAAAATATAAATACCAACTTGGCTGCCCAGTTAAATTTTAATGCGAAATACGGAAAAGGATTTGTGAGAGGAGGAGGAATGAAAGAAAAAGGTACCAACGAGGGAATCGAACTCGCGACCTCGCGTGTAGGACGCACTCACTATACGATCACCGCCAACAATTAATTTCATTAATTTATTCCAGTTGACGAGAAATTGCAATATTTAATCGCGATTTTCGGAACAAACTATCGGCCATATTCGCCCAAAAGGGGGGGGGGGTTGCAGTGAGCCTGGAATCCAGAGTTACACGGCTACCAAGTTTCATAAAAATCCGTGATCCCACTACCGTGTCCTCTCCTTGCCCTCATGCATGGACACCTAATTGTTGTAAACGTAAACAATCTTCGCAGAAAGTGAAATAAATAAGTCCTGCAATAATTACGAAAGTACGTTTTAATTTCCTGAGGTGCGCATGTATTATTTTGTAACTGGAAGGAAATGGTTTGTCTACGACGAAGAAAAAAACGAAAACGTTGACATTACAAATACTTTGCTCAAGTGAGGTATATTTATAATAATTTTAGATTGTTTGACTAATTAAAATAGATTATAAAATAAACCGGTAGATAAAAATTTTGATATTTCCCTGGCATCATTTCTGATATATCGTTTTGCAGTGTTTATTCATTAAAATAACGCAAATACTTTAATTAATGCACCAACCTAGGAGGGGGGAGAAATTTTTAGTGGTGTTTCGCTGTTTTATGGCGCGCGTTTGTTCAAATTCTATCGTTTAGTTTAAAATAATCCATGGCTGGAAACGCGCACATATGTGATCCACGGTACACTTAATAACTTGTTGTAAATTAGGTGGTATTCTGACAGTTTTACCAGATATGTTAGAACAAGAATAGAAAGACCTAATGAGGCTTTCGTCGCGCTGGTGTGGCAGGCAGGGTGGACTATAGGCAGAGTGGACTCTAGAGTCTATCTCACCAAGGTAGAATGGACTCTAGAGCCTACCCTGCCTGGCGTCTCGCCTGAACCAGTCATCAGGCAGAGTGGACTCTAGGCGGCACCTTGGACTCTATGAAATATAGATTGTGATTTGTCAAAGTTTTCGCGTATATTTTAATTTTAATGAGCATCTCAAGATTTATTGAGAAATATACGATGACAAAATTTTGATCTGGTGGTTTTAAATTTATTTTAAAAACTTATTACAAATACAAAAAACACGAGAAAATTAACTTTCATAGCAACAAAGTTTTTATTTAGAAAAGCTCACGACCCTGGTTTCGACGCTTAGCATCATCATCAGGTGACAAAGGGACCAAAACCACGCCATATATAGGTTAGGCACGGGAGAGGGGAAGAGTTAAGGCAGTCTTGAAAAGAAGGGATAAGGACGACACTATTGGCTAGAGGTAGGGAGGGGAGGGTGTGTGGTCTCATTCTGATTAACGACGGCCAGTAAGAAAGGAGAAGAGGAAAGGTACAAATACTCATTTAACATCGTTACATTGTTATCTTTGTTACATTTTAAGATTTATAATTGCTCTAAAGCGTTAGGTTTCAGTGATTTTCCGGCAAACTGACAAATTTTCAAATTAAAACTATGTTGTTTGGCAAAGTGAGAGTTGGAGGTTGAGTTACTTTGGAAGCTCTTCAAATGTTCTTTGCACTTAATGCTGAAGTTTCTCCCAGTCTGTCCAACGTAAAAGTTAATTTTCTAGTGTTTTCTTAAGATGAAATACCGCCAAGTGAAGGCCCAAACATTAAAGTTTCTATTACCAATACAATTTTTTTAAAAATTAGAAAGCATATACAGTTTACAGATGATTTCTCATTTTTTTTCTAAGAGTAAATAGTAATATTAGTATTAGCCTAAATAATTTCTTATAATCCGGAAAATTGTAATTTTTACTATAATAGAATAAAATTAATGGTTTTTATTGGACTAAGTACACGATACGGAACTATCATTCGTGCCAATCCACTACGATTACGTTATAATCCAAGCACACCAATAATCATATTTATTCGTTAAAATTTTCCAGACAATTTTTACTGCTTTTCATTATGGAATGTTGTTTCTTTCAAGCTATGTAAGAAACATTGTATGCAATTTTAAGCACAATTTCGTTTGATGGGTATTGTTTAGATCGGGAAGTTTGATTAACTGCTTTCAATTATCGAATGTATCTTCTCTCAAGTTGAGTCTGGACCGTGTGTACTTTTGCGTACAGCCGATTTTAAGCACAATAATCAATTATCGAATTTGCTTTGCTCAAAAAATGTATGTAATGTTGATTATTTCTGCGTTTCAAGCGCGCTAATGGGTGAAGTTATACATTAAACACTTTATTCGGATAAAGGGAACTATTTACCACGTAAAAGTCCGCAAAACAACATAATTACGACTTATAGTTACGGAGATAAAAATTCACGAACCCCTAATTTTTCGATACTGCTCTATAAGTATTTCTCATAAAGATAGCCTTTGAAATCTCTGTGAATTACATTTATGGAGTATACTTTTTCATCTCGTTAGTTTCTAAGCGAAACGCACCTATAAATGATATATTAAAACGTTTTTCGCAAATATCTAAGAATAGTTTATACCCTCCATCGTTGACTACGAAGGTGAATACGGTTTTGGCATCATAAATTTGTAAAAAAGCATTCATGAACTTAATAACCTAAATTAAAGCCTCACATAACAAAAACAAAATTTTAAAAATACTACCTTTAAGTTCACCATTAAAATTTAAAAATTTGCAGATATATTTTTACCATACTATTATTACAAATTAATATGGATGGATCAACAGAAAAAATTACATAAAAGTTATAATTACCAAAAAGCACTTTCAAATACTATAACAACTCAAAATTGGTGTAAAGATTCAATTTCTGGAAATTTTTTGTAAAAAAGGGTATGTGCGATAAATCTGTGAATTGTTATGCTTCCTATAATATTTTTCAGTGAAAAAAGGAAAAATAAAATAAATAATGACCCAAGGTCAATAAGGGTACGAGTAGGATCGTCGCGATTCTTCCCCGCTCGAGGCGATTTCATTCCTTCTTTCAATGGCTACTCAACGCGGGCTTGAAATAGAAGAATAACGACTCCCTAGCTTGTTGTCCATTGCTCTAAATCAGCGAAGATTTTCCTTTTGATGGCGAAATTTGGAATCAGTCTCCGCGCCTCTAGAATTATTCCTCCGCGCAAAATATTAGCGCCATTGAAATCTGCGTTGCCTCGCTATCAAAGGAGGAGGAAGACTTCCGCGGCTCATAGAATGCGTTGTTTTGCTGTCGAAGGAGGAAGACTTCCGCTGCTCATAGCAACCGCTCTCGTTAAGGACTTCCATTCGAGATTAGCAGAAAGTCTTCATTAGCGCTCACCTTTGGAAGGATTTTCTAACGTGGAGTGGTTTGCTTCGACCTTCCATTATTTACGCCACCCGCAGAGAATTATCTACTTTGCCCGTTTACGGGAAGCGTGGGATAAAGGCGACGGTTGGGGGAGGCGATCGACCTGAACCTCGGCTGCCTCCGGGGGACAGCTGGAGAATAGGTCGAATGGCGGCGGCTCGGAAACACGTCCGCAGAGGCCTTCCACGTAAGAGTGCCTCCGAGAAGCAGTCTGGTCACTAGTCCGAAATTCCGTATTCGGTTCATTGAAACTAAGGGTCCGTTGCGGAAGCAGTCCGCCACCTTCGCTCTCCATGGTAACGTCTCGCGGCAAAACGGTTCGAGAGAGGACGGAATGAAGGTGGCGACAAAGGACGGCGCAGAGGCGGAGGCAAGCGTCGGTCCATTTGACCTCTTTATCCGTTCGAGTGTTGCAAACGGCGTACCTTTGGATTTCGGAGTCAAAGAGTAGGTTAACGTTAGAGGCAGCATTTTCTAAAAAAATTGCGAATTCTCGATTTGACCGAAGGAAAGTACGGAAGAAAAATTTTTCTTGCTAATTAAATTCTCCTTCGTATATCGGAACGAGGAATGTTTTCTTGAGCGCCCGCGGAAAATAAGGATCATTCTTCGTGACTCGGTTAGGCGACGCCTCCCACGCTCGTTTTCCCGAAAATGGGTGCGGCTGCAATGAGTGACGAAGTTTCGCTCCACCTCCTAATCTCCCGCACGTCTCTAGCGTCCTTCTGATGGGTCTCACGTTTCCTATTCCTAAGGCTGAACGCACACCCGTTAGTCAAGCCAAGACAAGACATATTTTGTTACGGTAAGACATGATTGTTCCTACTATTATTTATTCCCAAATCAAAAGTGCACCCGTAAAAACGACCTTGTCCTCCTACATCTCGTTCACGACTGTGACTAATCGTCATGTTGGTGTCTAAGGACTAAGGGTGTCTTGTATCGTCTGAGGTTATCTTGTCTAATGGTGTCTTGTCTTGACTAACCGGTGTGCGTTCAGCCTAAACCAAAATGAGTTCGAGGCGCGCTCTGCAACAGCGTCGCCTTCAGAATTCGCCGCCTCCTTCTTTTAGGTCTTCAGTTGTCGTGGTGGGTGCGAAGCGGGATGAGATTGTTTCGGATGAGTCTTTTTTATTCTTACCCTTTCGCAGCGACGGCGTTTCCGCGACGAGAGCACCGCTAGGCGGTTCCATCGCGCTCTGCGCTGCAACGTGCGCTTCGTCCGCGCGAAATGAGAGCTCGCCGCCTCCAGCTTTTTGTCCTCCGCCTCTGCGCCATAGCCGACCGGAGGGGGTCTTTTTTCTCTCTCCCCCTCGGGCACCGCTGCCTCTCGACCGGAAGATGCCGTTCTGGCGGAGCGATCTGCCCGCCATCTCGTTTTTGCCAACCGAAGATTCGTTCGAATAACGTCTCTCCACATTTCTTCCGGTACGATTCGCACGTCATTGCGCGAAGGAGAAACGATAATAATTGGACGAATGGTCTCGGAAGAGATGAATTGCAACACTAATTATGCATGTTATTAGCCGTTGGTGTTCTCGGATGACTAACGATTTTCTTTTCTTGATGGTAATTACGGCGAGAATAAATTAACAAACATTGCTAGGAAAAGATTTTATTTTTTATCTATGAGTTTACAGATTTTACGTTGTAATTTATCTGCTGAAAAGGGTGAATTTGACGACGGCGTAATAGACTCCCAATCTAAGCGGGCAAAATGCACGCTTCGGACAGTTATGGAGTTGTTGAGGGTTGAGGGAAGGCAAAGGGCTGGTAGTATTCTGAACAAAAATTTTCTATATATTTTCAACATAATTCTATAGTTATTTTTAATGGAGAGCATATATAATATTTCTATTAATTCGCTGCCTAAGCAATTGTGTTTTATATTTTGAAATTCGTTGCTGGACGTTCATTTTTGAGTGAAATGAAAAATCACGTGCTTTCTACCGTTGAATGAAAGTCAATATAAAGAAATAAATTATAAAGTTGAAATAAGGTGAATAAATTAAATAAATAAATGCTTTTTGATATTTGATAAATATCTATATTCTACTCCTTTTGCCTCAAGCTTTTTTTAACTTAAAAAACTCCTAAAATTTAGGAATAAATAGAATTCTCTTTGGTCTGTATAAGGAATGTGCCACGAATGATAAACACAGATGCGAAATAAAATTCAACGACCGAACGAGCTGCGCCTGGTTATATACGACGTATGTTTTTTTTTGCCGGCGCAGATATCGTGCGGCGTTGAAACTGTACGCGGCAACATGGCTCAAAATTGTATGCGGGCTAATTGAGGAAAAAAACAGGCGAACGAGAAAGTAGGTTTCCCTTGCACAGTGCATTCGACGAACCATTATCGATTTGTCAAGCCGTTAGTGGTGATTTTTAGAGAATCAATCCTGCTCTCCCCTGCCCTGTCCATTCGCTGAGAAACGAGACGCAATAAAAACGATGCTCAAATGTTGGCAGTCGAGGCAAAAAATCGAGAGCAGACCATTAATTCCAGACGCCACCGCATGACAAGTCCTCCCACTCGACTGGCAGAGAGAGAGAACGCGGCGACGAACGCAAAAGGGCGACAAAACGTGGTCACGTGACCCCTTATCCCACACTCACTCAATCTTTACTTTCCATAAGATTCTCTGTTTAATTTTTGTATATTAAAATGCCATTGTTTGAAAACTATTGGACTATTGAGAACCGTTTTATGAAGGCGCTTTAATTTAAAGATAATGTTAGTAATATAATAATATGTTTCTAATATAAGATTTTAATGACCAAATGGTCAAAATATTTACTATCATAAGTTTTTAATTCATGTTAATCAACGAAACAGTGCATACACTATGATATATTAAAAAACAATGGTAATATATTTAATAGGAAACTGAAATTAAATAGTTAAAGGAACAATGCTTACATTGATAAATTTGGAGTCTCATTCAGTTACAGGTTCAAAACGTTCTTTTTGTAAAAATCATCTGCAATATTGACCAGCTCATATTTCGCATACACTGAGTTAATGATGTTATCTAGAGGAGAATAACATTTTATTGCGCAAAATTTTGAATTTGAAATAAAAAAGGGTGATCACAGTCATTCTACCTTTCGGTCTTTTTTCGCTCGTCCAACCCACTCCGTGCCACCCAAGGCCTTTACTTCCACCTCCTCACACCGATTCTCTTATCCATCTAATATTCCTTTCCGCTTTGTCTCTTTCCTAGCACCCTTCCTGCTATCACTTCCTTCAGTAGACCATTACCTTTAAAAACTTGGCCCACCCGTTTCTTGTATTTCCCTAATTACTCTAATTAACCTTCTCTCTTCCCCTACGGCATTTAAAAATTTCCATTTGTTTTTCCCTCGGTCCAACTAGTTTTCTCCAGTCTACGCCATTTCCAAATCTCAAACGCCTCTAATCTGCTCGCATATTCCTTTCTCATTGTCCATATCACAGGGTAAATGGTATTTTATTAACATTTTCACGAAAGTGTGAGATCTAAATTTCTGAAAACAAAAGAGTTTAAAACTGTCGGTATTTTGTAAGCATCAATTTGTCGAAATTGTGGTCTAAATATATCAAAACAAAACATTTACAATTTTTTAAAAATTGTAAATTATAGTGTAATATTCTATGCGATAGGAGTCTCCAATAACGTCTCTTGGTACACATAATCTACGACCTGATCAGAAGCTTTGTAAGATGTAGTATTAAATGGAAACGGTAATTATCTCGGAAAATGAGATTGTTGGGTTTCCTAAAGAAAATTGAGAAGTATATTTAACAATCAGAAGAAGAGAACGAATTCGGCTTCAGTGTGTGGCATTGGATAACTCGAAATCAGAATTTAAGAATCGAATGATTGAGAGTAGCTGCCGATTGCCAGGAAGGATTCGCGAAGGCGCAAAACAGGTCTCATTTAACTCCAGTTATCAACGCTCCTTTCTACGCGCCATCCATGACATTATATAGAATATCAGTGAATGGTTAGTGTTTACTGCAGTTAATGTATGGGTGGGCTGGAACGTATTCTCAACCGCATATTACCAAATGACCTTCCTTTAACGTCTTTGAATTGAATTTTTTTTATATTTAGAAGGAAAACAAAAACTGAATTAGTTTCCCGGTGCTAGGGAACCTACTCCTCTAGCAAAAGAGGTTTCACGCGGATGTTAAGAAGCCGGAGAGAGGGATTCCATAGAGGAGATTGAGATTTAGCGCCGAGAGCGAGTGTTTGACTATGCGGAGTAAAAGGGAGTGAAGAGGAGGATGAGTGGGAGGGAGAAGGGGCGAGTGAGGGGGCTTATGAAGGCGGGAGAGTGGTTGGGTGTGGGGGAAACGGAGAAAGAAGGGGATGGAAGAAAACGTGTAGGGTTTTATCCGGGGCCTGTGTGTGAGCGCGAAAGGGGGGGGGGGGCGGATTCGGAAGAGGGGAAAGGGAAGTAGGGGAGGGAGGGTGGGAGGGAAGAAAGGGACAGGGAAGGGGGTGGAATAGCCGGTATACTTGAAAACGGAGGATGTGGAGAGAGCAGGAGTGGTAAAGGTAGGCTGAGGAGGGGTTGGGGGCATGACGTGGGGGTGGGAGAGAAGGAAGAGAGGGTATGGGGGAGGGAAGTGGTGGCCCTAAAGACGTGCGAGAGAGGCTATCTGTGAATATTTCATCACCAGTTTACGTCCGACGGCTTAAAACGTTCTCCCCATGGGCAAAAAAGACTGGGAAGAGTGTTTGAAGAGAGGTAAGGGATTGAGGGAGGGAGATGTAGAGAGAGAGAGAGAGAGATATAAATGGGGAAGATACGTCAGTAGAGATGCAAGGTTATTGGATGGAACGAAAACGGAAGGATGTAGGTAAAAAGAGAGAAGGATGGAGAGTGATGTAGGGAGAGAAAGAGGGAGAAAGGGGGAGAAAGGGGGGGATCAGTGAAAAAGCGCTATTGAAGTAATGCAATTTTTCTAAAGAGAAGGTTGCATATGCTGTAGGAGCAAACGACTTTCGAGAATGATAACCTTGGAATGAATTGCGTATATATTTACATGTGAATCACTTACTTGGTTGCTGCAGCCATTTCATAGACAACCATAACCTACGTATTTCATTGTTATAAATAATAGGGGCTCGATAAGGGAAGGAAAGATTTATTTTTAATATACTTACATAAATAAAATACTTAGTTTTTGGTGATCTAAAAATAAACGAGTTCTCTTTGCATACTTGATGTTTGCTGTTTCTAGAAGATTAAGAGCACGAGTGTTCGAGTGTTCAAAACTGTTGTCGTGTCTCGAGAAACGACATATTAGTTTCTAAGCCGTTTCCCATTAAAGGAGCCATAGCTTCGGTGTACGCTTCAATCCTTTAAGAAGTCAGCCAGAAACTTGTTTTCCCTCTCCAACGCATTAAATAGTGACCATAGACATTCAACTGGCAATTACCATAAATGTTTAGCTATCATTTTATCACAAGTCATGGTATAATATATAAACTTAACATTGTAATATCATGAACTTGTTCTCATACCATTTGATATCAGAATAAGTTGAAAATTTTCTTTCCATCTTATTTTGAATTTGGCAGTTTATTTAGCAAATAAAATGTCCGTTAGATATTTTATTATATTTCTGTTACAAATAAAATACAGAAGATATTTTCAATAGAATTATTCCATTAAAAATTTTTGATGGATATTATAAATATCTTTTGAATGAGTTAGTCAGTGGCTGATAGGGAAAAAACCCGTTGCCCTTTCATCAATGTCACCTTAAGAAATGTGTACTCATAAGATTTTTGAGTATTGGGTTTCTGTAACAGAAGAAACGATATTTTCCAAATTTTGCTCATCATAGTGTATTTTAAAAATATCCTCGGTTAATGAAGATTTTAAAATTGGACATGGACGATAATTTTTGTAAAAGTTCACAAACACGCTTGGAATTATTATCGTATTTCAGATGTTATCTATTTCTCGAACGCCGATCGTTACTACAGCCGATGAATATATCTTGTAGATTTTGACAAATTTATGATTAAGTTAACTATCAAGTATCTCACAGAATACGTCAACAATTTTAATGAAATTTCAATCTAAATGGAGCAAATTATGATATAGTAAAAATCTGAAGATTAATTGCTTGATAGCATTCTTTTTGGAACTCAGTTTCTTCGGGATAGTTTTAATTTTTAATTCTCAAGTTTCTAGTTGGCAGGAAAAATCATAAATCCTAATACAATTTCAATTTATCCATTGAAAGTGAATATGCTTTTATCGATAATATTCTGATGTCTTTGAAAAATACCATGAATCGTTGGGTCTGAACTGAAGATTAAAGGGTACGATAAAACCAAAGGAACTGCGGTATTTAAATTTGTGTTTAATCTCATATTTCATATTTCATATTTCAGTTTTTATTTCGTTCCTTATTCTAGTTTCGGTTTTCAAGACAATAGAAGCCAGATATATACTAAAATATTCGAGTGTAATCAATCAGTGCTGAATAGGCGCACGTGAAAACCAAGGTAACAAACAAAAGATACTATGATGGAGATACAGAAGAAAACCACCGTAGCTACCAAGTTGAAATTTCAAGCATTGCTTCGACAAGAAAATCCTGAAAATAACTCACCATATCACCTACATAACGTTTTCTTTAGTGCCTCCCCATTCTAATCGTTATTTTTTTTGCAAAAATTCCATTTACACGGTGCAAGAGATAACAAAGTTCCATAGAAAGGCCTTTCCAGAACAGGAGTGCCCAGAAGAGATCCTCCGATTCGAAAAGGAAAATGGACGAGTCGAGCGCCATCTCTTGCTGAAGAGGGCGCCTCATCCTCATCCCCTTATCTCACTCACGACCCGAGTTTTGCTCGCGAGGGAAGCTGTTATGACAACGCGACCCCCTCCTCCTTTTATCTCGCAAATCCCCCTCCACCGCCGCTACAAGTTAACGCGCGTGACCCATATAGTTATACGACGGATTCTTAGAACATTTGAACCAATGAAGAGCCGGGAAGGACTCGATGTCCTCGAGAAACAGAGAGAGGATAAGGGTGGTATGAGGAGAAAGAGAGAAAATGAGCTTCCGACTGCGACCTGCCCCTATGGCAAGCGACTGATATGTTTTTACGGCTTGCTGATTCACCTCTTCCTACGCGTAATGTGTATCTAAGAGGTAGTACAATGAATAGCCGGATAGCAAGGGAGGAGAAAATTCTGGTGCCAGTTTTTAGTCTGCTCTTAACGAAGAGCACCAAGGGGGCCAACGGCTTAACGTCCCTTTCGAAAGTGTTGATTTGAGCGCGCTCCTCATTTTATCTTTTCTCATTGGCTCGCCCTCATCTCCTTAGTTTCACCACGCACACAAGTAGGAGACCAAGCGTCCTCGAAAAACATCCTACTAAAGGATTCGAACCGGGTGTTGCTTTAATAGATCTTTAGCAGATCTTGTTGGGGCCAACACTCTGAAGGTAGGTTGCCACTATATACTAGGTGTGTACAAAAAGTTCGTGCACTGAATTTTTTTCTGCCGAAGTGGCAACGCTGTAAGTTTTTACAGTTGTGCAACGTCTAGGGGGGAGCCTCACGTGTCCTCAGCAGAAGTTTGGTCACGGTCGAGTGAGATCTCTGCTTTTGGTGTCTGTTTTTGTGAACGTACTTTTGGTCATGTCGGCGGAATGGAGCGAGACGTTTTAACCGAGCAAAGAACCAACATCAAATTTCTCATAAAACTTGGCAAAAACGGCCAGGAAATTCTACAAATGTTGGAAATGGTGTATGGTGAGTCTACCATGAAGCGTAGAACTGTGTATAAATGGGTGGACCGGTTCAAGGAGGGGAGGGAGAGCGTCGATGACGGCGCACGAGCGGGGCGCCCTTCAACATCACGTGTCGATGAAAACATTCAGCGTGTTTACGATTTGGTGAAGGCAGACCGTCAAATTACCACTAGAATGATTACAGAAATACTTGGAATAAGTAACGGTATTGTTCAGACAATTTTAAAAGAACATTTGACCATGCGGAAGCAGTGTGCAAAAATTGTTCCGAAAGTTTTGACTGACGAGCAAAAACAAGGACGTGTTGATTGTTGCAATGACTGGATCGAGAATGCCCAGGATCCAAATTTTCTCGAAAGGGCGATAACTGGAGACCTACCCTGGATTTACGAGTATGAACCTGAAACAAAAAGGCAGAGTGAAGAGTGGAAGCACCCTGGTTCACCTCGCACCAAAAAAGCGCGCAAGAGTCGTTCAAAAATCAAGACCATGCTCATCGTTTTTTTCAATATTCGTGGAGTTGTTCATCATGAATATGTTCCAGCAGGTCAAACTGTTAATGCGAAATTCTATGTTGAAGTCTTGAAGCGTCTGCGTGAACGTGTGCGACGTTCACGACCCGAATTGTGGGCGGAGAACGCGTGGATCCTACATCAGGACAATGCACCTTCGCACACCGCGCTCGTTACGCGTGAGTTTTTGGCCAAAAACAACATCACTACCATGGACCACCCTCCCTATTCGCCTGATGTAGCACCCTGTTACTTCTACCTGTTCTCTAAAGTGAAAAATATTATGCGGGGTGAACATTTTGTGGATGTTGATACCATAAAACGAGAAACGCCGAAGCTCCTAAAGGTACTGACAAAGGAGGGCATGCAGCACTGCTTTCTAGAATGGAAGAAGCGTTGGACCAAGTGCATTCTGTCAGGGTGAGAGTACTTCGAGGGTGACCACATCCCCGTTCCAGAATAATTTATTTTGGATTTTTGGTGAACCGAGTGCACGAACTTTTTGTACACACCGTACATGTATGATAAATACAAATATTATGCATGTATAAATATAAATCGAGAAACGTGTAGGATTTGTATAAGACAGGTCTAAGAATTATTAATGTTCTACATTGTAGGAGACAAGTATTATACTATTCTGAAGCTTCCTCACCGAATGAGAAACTTGTATTTATCCACCAACTCGCGCATGCGCTGTAGGATCTATATCATCTGTCATTGTCACTCTACATTGTTTACGTGCGGTAGTGTTGAGTTCGTGTGTGACTTAAAATAATGTCTTCGGTTTTTAAATCATTCATTATTGATTTATATTCACCGTGGCTACTTATTTTGCACAAATAATTTCTTATACACCATCGACGTTTCTTCTTTGTTGCTACTTTGTTGTTAATTACATAATTTACGGCAGCACAAATGAACAGATATTCCTCGTTTGAAGACATACTGTCTACTGACTTGTCTAACCAAACGCTTAAAAAATTTATACTTGTATTACATTTGTATACACTAAACCGTATACAAATCTAGGACAAGTCTCATAATTGTAATTGGATTTGTCATATAGGTACATGTATATAGTTTGAGCATAGTACCTTAACCACTACACCACCGGAGTGCGAGAAAAATACAAGTCCGGATAAAGAGAGAAAGAGGAGGCACGGGAGGGAAAGAAGGGCAGCGTCTGTGGCAGCGAATAGAAGGCGGGTGGACGGCCGAAGACCGGCGGCTATGAAGGCGGCCGTGGAAGAATTGACGTCGGGGAGGTGCGCGAGGCGTCGCTCGCCACCCCCTTTGCTCTTTCCACTCCACGGATGGCCGTCTTATCGTGCGACCGCGTGAGAGTTCTCTCCTGGGGAGTGCTCAAAAGGACGCCCTCGTGTTTGTCTTCGGTTCTATCCTAACCCACAAGCCACTTTTTCGGCAACCTCTCTGGAGTTCTTCTCCGAATAAGGAGGCGGGAGAAGAGCGGGGGCCGAGAGGGTCTCCTATTCTCCCAGCTTCTCCCTCTTGCTTCGTACGACCGGTCCGTGGAGTCCCTGAGAGGTCCGCACCTCTTTCGATTTGCGCCTGCAAGTGGTGTGAGAAAGAGGGCGCCTTTGGGTCGTTAAATATTCACGCATCTGATGGGATAAGGCCTCCACCTCATTCTCTCTTTCCCATGAATGCCCTCTTGCCCCTTCTTGTCCATCCGCCCAACTCCCTCCTCCCACTCCTCCACAGAGCCATCGCCGTTAATTCCTTTTCCCTGCTCTCTTCCCCCCTCCGACAACCTCAACACTTATTGGGCGATTAAGCAGAACCGAGGTTAATCATGATAGCGTCCCGAAAGCTGAAATTTATAGCGGCGTTTTTTTACTAACGAAGCTTTTTATTTTAATTAGAAAAGGCCGTTAAAATGACTTTCACCGGGCTAGAGAAGAGTTTTGTCTATTTAGTCGGAGAGGAGTGACAGTTAATACGTTATATGCTATTTTATAAAATTATTTTTGCAATTTAGTCTGAACAACTCCTTTGAAAATTCACCTCATTATGAAGAATACGGTAGCAAATATTAATTTGAAATTTTTATCGTTTAATGCGGGTGTATTTATATTTGTAAATTTATGATCATATACAGATTGAATTGTTATGAGAGTGTTTTTACAATAAAATAAAAAATGCCTCATATTAGTCTTATTTACAGTATAATTTGTTGAGAGGATTATTCCTTAACTTCCCATTTACTGCTCACTAAGATTCATAAAACAATAACAACGCTAAAAGCGTGAATATTACGCGTGTCATTTCAAAAATTTGCGTTCGAGAATTTTACGATATTTAAAATAAATAATTTAATTAAAATTAATGAGTAATTGGTACATTTTTATCTAAATTAGTGCATTATTGATTTTTTTATAAATCTAATTACTTCGCCGATTTAGTGGAGTTATTAAAAATGTCTGCAATTTTATTTAAAGTCCTGAAACAAAATATTAATGAATGAATATTTGCGTGTAATTTGTACAGCGAATCATCCAGAACTGGCCAATACGTTGGAGTAACGGTGAAGTAATGTTGATCGTTGTTCAGATGATTACTAATTTTCCTTGAGGTGACCTGGCAGTCTTGGTTTGTCCATAATTTTGATATACAGAATAAATGTTTAAAACATATTTAACATAGAGGATTAACTGAGAATTAAGAGCATAAAATCATATTGCAGCAAAGAAAATATCGTACGGCCATGAAAAGACATCAGTTTTAATTTAAAAAGAAAATTTACATCAATAATCCCCAAGATCAAGCGTTGAGATAATGGATTTTTTATAGTTTGTTTTTTTACGTTGTTAATTTTAGGTTAGAAAGTCGAGAAATTGTTACCAAAATAATCTGCTCATCATGATAGATTGCAAAAATCTTATCTTTCAAATGATTTTGCGAGATGTCTAGTAAAAGTACGGTAATGTTATTTTTATGTTTCTAAACCTTTAATTTGTTAACTAATGACCCTAACGCTATTGAATATTTTTTATGTAATAAATAAGGAACTTATATAATTTTTATTATATGGACTATTTTTTCGTTTGTTGTTTGGATAAATCCGTTCGTAGCGACATTCTCCATTTATTAAATATTAATATATCTAGTTACGTAAGTTATTGTAGCTACCATAAAAAACTTTTGACTATCCTACATCATTTCAATAAGAATTCTAAATTGAAGCTGAAATGGTTCGGGAAATTACTTATTTTTCATCGACAGAAATAATTTATGTAATACGCTGATAATTTATTTAATTTCGTGTCAAAGATCGATTTGCAACGACAGGAAAGGCGTTAAACGTGCGGGATGGTTATTTATAAGCGTTTAGTCGGAGACTTCAGGATACGAGTGCATTTCGATATCGATTTACTGTTGAGTTATCGAAGTCGTTAGCTTTGTATGAGGCGAAACGATATTTGACATTGTTAATTTGTTGGGGCGGATGGAGTGTGGATGGGTGTGAGAAGGGGAGGTTTTGAAGGAGACGGAGGGGGAGACTGGGGGAGGTATAGAGATGGAGGGATGGTGGAAGAGGGATGGAGGGAGGGAGAGGAGAGAGGGATGGGGACGGGGAGAGAGGGAGGAAGGGAGGGGGAAAAGGAATGGAGGTAGGGGGAGAGAGGGTTGGGAAGGGGGGTGAGGGATGGATGGAGGGAGGGGAGAGAGGGAAGGAGGGAGAGGAATGGAGGGAGATGGATGGATGGGGAGGGAAGAGGAGTGGATGGTGGGGGGAGGGAGGGATAGAGGAGACGAGAAATGCAGTCGTCGTTTCCTTTCCGATCGATTGCGTCATTTTTCCGAGTTTCTCACTCGTCGAAAGAGAGGCTTTCTCAATTTCCGCGCCGCTCCTTTTCTTTTCAATGTTCAATTTCGGTGAGTGGTCCCAAAGGTTGCGGGAGGATGGCTTCGCTTTATTTATTTTCAAATGGACTCTTCTTTAAAGATTTTTACATTATACGGCAAAAATTTATTTCATATAAATTCTTCTGTCTTATTAAACGTTTTGGTATGATTGAGTAAACTGCCCTAATGGTTTTTATAATGATCAGAAGAGAGAGATTGCTTTTTAACTTTAAAATAAAATTTCTGCTTTATTTCAATGCAGTTTTGTTTTACAGGTCATTACTCTCTTAAAAAATGTATTTCATTCATAGGTGCTGGTATAAATCTTGGCTACGAAGTTAGAATTATTTTGCTTTATACGTGTGTAAGTTACCAAATCTGCATTTCAGTCGATATACTACCATAATCTTACTACTTTTAGACCTTTATTTTTCTTAAAAATCTACTACCAAAATCGTTTTATTTTTCCTAAACATCGGCGACGAATATCTACGTTTAGTTTAATATTACATTTTACTACAGAATTCCGGTCACAGACACACACAGACACACCCACAGACATCATCAAGAAAATAGTCAAAACGTGTTCAGGGGACCTTAAAACATGTATTTCCGTTGATATCTCGAATTAGATTTTTTCATGAACACAATACTTTCCCCTATATTTCGTATGTGGAGAAAGTAAAAATCATTACCTATAATTACGTAGAAAATATAATTGACACTTATCGATGACAATTAATTTTCATCGAATATAAAAGTTTTTAAAACTCGATGTTTATTGACATTTATCGAATCCTACCAAGCCTAGATATAACTATTTCTATAGATTTCGAGTTTTGAATTTCCGATCATAATCAGCCATTGACTGATTATTTAAAAAATTGATAATGTTTCATTTAAAGCTAGAGTACCTGGATGTCGATGGAGTTAGAATGCTAGATTCGTAAAAAGCTTTATCGATGAGATAGCTAATCTAAAAAAAATTCAATTATACAAACAAAGCAATCAATACTAATACGATGACTTTAAAAGCCTTGCACCATTAACGTCATTACGTAGGCCATTTGTCTTTTATAAATTGACGGTACTGGTTGCTTGGCAATCAGGGAAGTCTGCCGGGAGAATATGAGCCTGGGGTGATAATGCGTTTACAATATTGGAAACATATGCAATTATGGCGATGATTTTGGTTTAGAGATTTTTCCACCGAGATTAGATTAAATCAGATCCACTATAATATCGAGAGAGCGTCGCAAAATTTGGCGGACAGATAAGTACGCGTCAATTTACCCACAACTACTCGCGGTCAAGCATCGAGTGCTACTCCCAGCACATCGAAAACGTGGAATTATTTTTTAAAAGCAATTTCACGCGTCGCGTCTTCCTTTGATTGGCTCATATCTGTTCGCCCGACCACCTCCACTCGATGGCGCTAACGGCGTGACTCGACCACTGGAAAAAGTCTCCAGATGAAATCGATTGCGAAGCACTAGAATACGTCTTGGGCAAGAAATGGATTATAATAGGACTCGGAAAGTAAGTTACGCTTCTTTAAATTAGAAATTCCTAGCTTCTTTGTTCCCAATTAGGTATGACGTACTTATAGAAAATTAGATATCGTTTCATCAGTGTATGTGTTAAGAAGCTGGTTTCGTGTGTGTGTGTGTGTTGGATGGCGAATCAGCCTCATGGACTACTATCGCCGTACTCTTACTCATACAAGTCATTCATTTTCAAGAAGGCTGTGTGCCACACAACTAAAGTGACCTAGACCAGTGGTTCTCAGGCAAATTCCTCAGGTGACCTCTGTCCGAATGTTTTGTAGCCGCGGCCCCCAGAGAATATTCGAGAAGCAAAAAAACCTCCAGTTTTCCCCATACAGGAGGGATGAGGACGACAAGGAAATTAATAATGAGTTTTTTATTTTGTGCTCTTTATAATAAAAGTTAACTCTATAAATTATTTTCTCTACAACTACGTATGTGTATTAAAAACATTAAGACAATATGTGGTGTATAGTTTAATTTTTTAAGTACTAATCACTATTGAGATATAATTCCTTGTTTGTTTTTATTACATAAGAATAATTTATTTTTGAAAAGGTTTTTGTTTGTTGTTAAGCTAGAGAATTTTTTATATTTTTTAAACGGAACATGTCGATAAATTAAAACCTGCAAGACTCTTAAAATCAGAATAAAATCATTTGCCTTAGCGAAGAGTGCTTGCGACCCCCTAAAATCTTCTCTCGACCTCCTGAGGGGGTCGCGACCCACCATTTGAGAACCACATAGACGGGATACTATAAAATTAATATAGTCACGTTCCGTTATGCCATAAATACATTGTAATTTGACCTTTTGGTACGTTTTAGGCACCCAAACCCAACCCTTTGCCATCTAAAGCTTTTCTTTTCGTGTTCTCATACCCAATTCCTTCTTTTAAAGCTTTTCCTCTTTCAATCTCTTTGCCTCTTGCATAACATTCTCCTTTCTATGACTTCTTTCAACAGACTGTTTTTTTCAAGTTTTGACCCAAACGTTTCTTTAGTATTACTCTGATTAAGTTCCCCTTTTCCCGTACTGTATTCAAAACTTCCTCATTCGATTTCTTCTCTGTCCAACTAATTTTCTCTAGTCTACGCCTATCAACTTCTCAGACGCTTCTATTCTGGTCAGATCATCTTTTCTCATTGTCGGTGTCTCTTTTATGATACTTCCATATAAGAGTTTTCACTAATCTCTTTTCAATATCTTTGTTCAGACTGCCGGCCAACAACTCTCGCAGTTTCGTATATACCTCATTTTCTCTTGCTTTACTTGTACTGACATCTTTCGTACTTCTTTCATCTTGTGACAAAGTACTACCTAAATAAGTAAAAATCCCACCTGTTTCAGCCTTTTCTTATCCACTGTAACATTCACCCCACTCTTGGAAAATCTCATGACTTTCATTTTTCTCTTATTAATTTCCATACCAAATGCCTTTGCCTTATCTTTTCAGGAGCTAACTAGCATGTGAAGGCCCCTTTCAGAATTACTGACCAACGCTTTGTCGTCTGCATATATAACCGATATAACCAGGCTCCCTCCCACTTTTGCCCGTTTCTACATCTTACCATGCCTCCCTTATCATTTCTTTGTTATAAATGTTAAACCATGCTGATGAGAGTAATCAGCCGTGTCTCATGCCTCTGCCTGGCGTTTCCCAATCTGATTCTCTCTCTGCTACTCTTAACTGCGCAATCTGGTTAATGTACAGAGTTTTGATTAAATCTCTATCTCTTCAATCCATCTTTATTTTCCTCACCACCTCCATCAGCTTATGCCATAAAACTCTGTCAAAATTCCGTTTTTTAACTCTACAAAGCACATGAATGCATCCAGGTTGTGTTCAATGTTTCTTTCTACCAATGTCCTCCTCATCCCAATGGCATATCTGGTCCCACGATCTTTCCGAATTCCAAACTGGTGTACACTAGATAGTAACTTGCTTTTGCTTCTATTCCCCTGTCCAAAATCCTGAGAATAACTTTAGGTGCATGCAAAACTAAGCTGATTCTTCCATAAACATGACAATTGTTCGATTTATCCATTTTCTCCAAAGAAATTAAAATTGATCTAGTGAAGTTCTTTTGCCGCTCTTCCTCTTCATATATCTTACGGAACAGTTAATAACAACCCTCTTTCCCCTCTTTTTCAGTTCCTTTAAAATTCCTAATGCTTTCTTTGACTTCATATCTCTGGGACCCTTTTCAATCTCACTATTTCCGGCCCAACATTACCGTAGTCCACACCTTTCTACCTCCATATCCCCATCGATTCTTGCTAAAAATCTATAGCGTATAACTTATCAATATGCTCATTCCATCTATTTTCCCATCCTCTGGCTCAAGTAAGAGTTTGACGTTTTTGTCTTTAATTGTGGCCAGCGTATTTTCTTTCTTGTTTCTCTTTAAGTCCTTCACTTTTCCATATAATAAATCTATTATATCTTATCTCTGCAGTTTCTCCGTGCACTCACTTTATCCTTTCCACCGCAACGCGAGAGCGATTTTTTAGTATCTCTTCCTATATTATTTTTGAACTATTTATACATTCTTCTTCCGTATTCTGTATTAACCTGCTTCCACGTCTTCCTCTCTTCCATCTTTTCAATCTTCTCCTCTGTTATTAGCGGCTTCCTTATCTCCTTTGGCGTTATTTTTCCTATCGTTTTATTCGTGCTCTTTACGGTACACGTTTTCATAGTCCCCCAGTTGTCCTAAGCCTTTGTTTGCCTATCTGCATTTTCTAGGGCTTCCGTAACAGCCTCTTGATAATTGATAATAACAGCCTCTTTCTTTGGTGACCTTTGATCAAATATCTTCTATCGCTCCTCCCAAATAGTTAGGTTTAGATCCAAGCAACTGTTTCCACTTCCTCCCCCAATCATCCTTCAACATCACTTCGTTGCTCGCAGCTGAAAGGATGGACATCAGGAGGACCGAAAAAAAAGTGTCCGCGACCAGGAAACCCTTCATAAAACCACATAACGGAGGGAGGCGAGTGTCAAGGGGAAAAGGCGGAGAATCCTTCTCCAAGGAGATTTGAGTCTGGACTCGCAGAGCGTACCTTTATTCGGAACTATCTATACTAAAAATATCAAGAAGTTCCCTATGGCATATGTCTGCTTTAATCACTAGTCATCCGCAGACAAAGCCAAAGTTCCCAGCGAATGTGCGAAGGGAAAGGTAATGTTGGGGTGAATGGAGAGGCCGTCTCGACAGGGACACAGATGGCACCCCCAGTCGGGAGTAGGTGTCACCACGGAAGGTGGGGTTGGGTGCTGGGGGTGGATAGAAGAACGGGAGAGGAAGTGGAAAGAGAGAGAGAGAGCAATCGGGTGAGAGGGTGAGTCGGGGAGGAGTGAGGAAGGGGTGAGTCGGGATGGATATGATGGGAGGAATTGGGAGTGGAGGGAGGAAGGGGTGATTTGGTGTGGAGGGACGAAGGGGTGAGCAGAGGAGTGCATAGAGGATGGGGTGAGTTGGGAAAGCGGAGAGAGGATGAGTTCAAGCTGGGATCGTTGAATACTTGCAAACTTGAGAGCGTTTCGTCGGTCGACTAATTTCCAATCTCCACTTAAACAAACTTCTCGAAGGTCTTTCCTTTTGATCTCCCCTCACCCCTCTTAAGTGAAAGCACTCGCTTATTCCCAGGAAATCCCTCCTTGGTAGTCTTTTAGGAGCGCTAGAAATTGACTTACACCCACACGAAAAAAACTATCGACTCGTAATTTATGAGGAATTCACAAAGTCAAAGATAAAAGGCTCGACTTTATTAGCATTCGCTGATAGTAGATCATTTGCGTGAAATACTTGGGAGTGTTATATTCTGTGCAGACCTTAAATACGGTGTGTGTGTGTGTGTGTGTGTGTGTGAGAGAGAAAGAGAAAGTGAAGGGGGAAGAACGGAAGGACGAGAGTGCTTCAGAGCAGCTATCTCTACTTCATCTGCTCGTATAGCTAACTCGCGACATAAAGGCGAGATTTGGAAGGGAAGAAGTGGTAGCGGACACTTCTCATCCCCCCACGACCTCTTATCTCTGCGCCTTAAGCGAATTCGTCACCTCTCCGGGCAGCCATTTGCACCCCTACACTCTTAATGACATATTCCGCTGTCCCTCTCTAATAATTCCCGCTTCTTCCCCTTTTCTGCCCCCCCTCCCAACCACTCTTCCGCCCCTCCCCCTCTCCCTCCCCCTCTCCCTCCCCCTCTCCCTCCCCTGGGGTGCCGGTGGTGTCGTGGTAAGGACGCTGGCCGCTACTCTCCTGCTGCTTGAAAGGGCAGCGGGCTTGTATCCAGTGAATGTAGGATTTTTTTCCAAGGTTGCTCAACCCCTGTTTGTGTGGATTGAGGAGACCGCGCAAAGTCAGCATTCCGTCCTTCGGAAGGGACGTTAAGCCGTTGACCCCCTTGGTGCTTTTACGTTAAGAGTAGGCTAATACCGGCATCGGGTTTCTTTCCTCCCTTGTGAATGTGTTCGGTGTGGAAGGAGTAATGGCTAAAATAATCCAAGAGGTTGATTAGCCAAAAATACACACACATACTCCCCCTCCCTTCCCTTCTCCCGCCCTGATACCTCCCCTCTCCATCCTCTACCTCCCTCTCTCTCTCTCTCTCCTTCCTCCCTCCCCTTTCCCTCCTCCTCTCCCTCCCTCTCTCCCTCCCCTTTCCCTCCATCTCTCACCCCTTTCCCGCACACTCACCGAAGGTCCCTGGCTAAATGCATTCTCCCTAATAGAGGGAGGTTCCCAATTAACTCTCACACTTAATTGACGCGGATAAAATGCACGGCGAACGGAAAACATTACGGGGCGTAGCTCATCATCAGAACCAATATGATCTCCTTTCTGGAGAGCTTACAATCCACAATACCAGCCTCTGCTCTCTCTTTATCTATCTCTGTCAACCTTTTCGTGTAATTTTTTATCCCTCCCTCCCTCTTCATCTTCCTGCCTCTTTATCTTCCTCTCTCTTCGTCTCCGTCATTCCTCTCTACCTCGATTAGCTCCTCTTTTCGTCTGTCGTCCTTTCTCCTCCTCTGTCTCTCTGACCGCTCTTTCATTTCACGCTTTCTGTTCACCCAATTATTTCATCTTTATTCTTCTTCTCGTTGACATATTTCCCTTTTCCTTCCTTTCATTTGTCTCCTTTAATCCCATTTTATCGCTTCCTTTACCTCTCCCCTCTTCCAGGCCTTTCCGAGTTTCCTTCATTACATCTCTCCAGAATCGAAATTAACTTTATTAAAAATGCTCGCTCTCCAAATTAATGTTCTCAATCGTTTCCCAGAATGTCATTTCCATTAGCTTTTCCAGCATTTTGGAAATTAATCTTGGGAACCTAATGACCACATGCTTCCAGAATTAATCACCGAACGTTTTATTGCGGTTCTTGAATAATCAACAATTTTAGGCGATTTAGTCTAATATTATGATATGGTCTTTGTTTTGAAGCCGTTACGTTCTACTTTACACATTTTCAGATTTGTTCCCTTTCGAGTTCTATTGTCGTTCATCATTATTTGCATGATTTGTTTAACTTCTTTACTAATAGTTTGTATTATCTCTTCAAATAGAAACGGATACACTAGTGGAATATGTGCATATCTAACTTTATTGACGTTTTTGTACGATTTCGAACAAATAGAGTTTCAATCAAGATAAATTGAAATCAACAGTCAAAAGCTTAATTAGCAAGATACACATTAATATTATATTAAAATGGGCCGTGTAGTACTTACTAACGAATTATCTTCAAATCTCACAAATTATTTTAAAGTCCTATTTTATATACAAATAAACTGAAACTCAGTTGATGAAAGTGACAGAAACATGTAATGCGGCAGTTGGATCGTAAGCCAATCAGTTTCGGTTTTTTATACAATAGAATGTAACTATCCTACACTCAGAAAGTTTGAAATTAAGAAAACATTTTTCAGTTTTAAGGTTGTCGCTTTGGGCGACTCGGTGATTTTTTCCTAAATTCTTAAAATTCTTATGGTCATTTGCATTGGAAATGGGAGTTCGTCAGTTAGAGTTTAAAGCTGTCCTTATCCTCGCGTCGTATGGCATGGCTCAAGAGGGAAAAGTAGAAGATATTCCTCGAAATTGTATCTTAGACAGTACGATGCAATATTGGTTGAATATAAAGTTGGCCCTCTTCTCGTGGGTTACACACAGATAATCCCCAAAAATAATAAACCTACAAATTTAAGGTACGAGATGTGTTTGGTGGACCACTGTTGCGGAGACTTTGATTAATGCTCATGGTTGATGAGATAAAATGTATGACTAGTGCTAGTTACGTGGCATTTATGGAAAATAAATTTCATAAGAAGGTAGTTACACAATAAGTGGAGGAAAACTAAATGGAACGATTTAAATGAAACAGTCAGCTCTGGCCCTTGCATAGTGAAATTTTCAGACACACATCCAATGTGTCAATAGATGTGAAAAAAGAAGCTAAGGCATAATTAGGAGAAACCTTTTTACTATGGCAGTTAAAATAATTGCGATAGCAGACGACAAATGAACTAAAACCTAAAATTTTCAACTGTACGCAGGGCAAGGAAGTCTTTAAACCGAAAGAAAAATAAGAAAGATGAAATTCGATGAAAGTACGCTCTGTTCCACGTAAAAACTTACGAAATGGCAAAAAACACCCAGGCACATATACATATTCTCAAAAGAAACATTACTACTTAGTCATCGAAAGCAAAAATTTAAGTATGACGCTCCAGGTTAAGCCCATGATTAGCCAAGTTTAGCAGAGGAAATTTTTAATACGTACGTATAAAGAGAATCATCTCGTGAATGATGAAATCCGCATTTTGTCGGGTTTATTTTATCATTGTATAAAATTCTTTGATTAAAATTTTCATCAAGGCTAGTTAGAAATAAATTATTTTTTCTCCAAAACGCAGCTTCATGTTATTCTTATTCTAGAAATAAATACTGCTATCCCACCTCAGAGCTTCCTAGAAAATTTCGCAGATTTTATTTCTTGTGCATAGGCGGGAACATGATAAATTAAAATTCCAACCTAAATTCTTTGAAACGAAAAATGCAGCGATGTTGGCGTAAATTTTCGAAACTGCTTAAATGCTCGGTGACCTAAATAATGAAGCTCTAACGGTGGGAATAAGGCCCACTTGTTTGGTAAATCATTCCTGTCAGACTCTCATTCCTCTTTCTCGGTGATGTCTACTTTATGCTACAATAGGTACACCGTCATGAAAACGGAACCTACGGCTCTTTATTAATTTTTTTAAATCGAGACATGCATGTTTATGCGTTCTTTGCACGAAGTTAACGCATATATAGGGGAGGTCGATTCCGTCCGTCCGTTCGCATGCAAAAACTCAGAAAGCGCTGGACGTATTATGATGAAATTTGGTATTAAGGAGTTTTGCTAAAATTGGTAGACTGATTTCAATTTTGGGCAAAATCGAACAAAAATGATGACCACTTTACATGAACACCTACAATGTTCTTTTGATTCAACTCGGGAACCGCTTGTATTTTGATGAAATTTGGTATTGGAGAGTTTTGCTAAAATTGATCTACCGGATCCAATTTTGGTTAAAATCGGACAACAATTACAACCACTTTACATGAAGACCTACATGTAGTTTACAAGGTTTCTTTGTATCAACTCTGGAACCGCTGGACGTATTCTGACGAAATTTGGTATTGGAGGTTTTGCTAAAATTAATTGATGATTTTGGTTAAAATCGGATATCAATGTTGACCACTTTACATGAAGACCTACATGTAGTGTACAATGTTCCTTTGTTTCAACTCGGGAACCACTGAACATATTGTGATGAAATTTGGTATTCGGGAGTTTTGTTAAAAATTAATTGAACGATTCCAATTTTAGTTAATTTATTTACGACTACTTTGCATGAAGACCTACTTGCATTTTACGACGTACCTCGCTTGCTTCTCGTTAAATTCTCATCTGAGCGAAAAATATTGAGAACATTGTGAAATCTCAAAGAACGCATTTGGAAACTCTGTGTACTCCGACATGGAGTACACCTTTCCAATGTTGTTTATATGCGTGTAAGTTCTTTCGCGCGTACGTGTGTTACGATATATATTTGTTTACACGAATGGAAATACACCTACTTCTAGTGGAGGCGTTTTTATTGGACAACCATTGATTTATAAATGATGAAATTGCCTCAAACTCGGTTGAATTGATCGTTGATATAATCTTGACATATATCTAAGTCTCGCCATATTAGCCCAAAGGTCTTGGACAATTTCTTCAAATAAGGAAATACTTATTTTTATACAAACGTGTTTTCAGTTCCAATTCAACCTTTTGCCTAAACGCATTTTTTTAATCCTTTTTGATTTTTTTGGTTGCATAAATTATTCGTTCTCGCATACAGTAATGTTTCGAACAGTTTACAAAGGATTTGTTGACATTCTCGGTTTTAACGAGGGTAAAGCGGGTATTTCTATATAACCAATATATAAAATGTATTATGCTTTATTCGCACTTAAAATGCGTCGTTATGGCGGAATCTTGGGACTTCAACCGATAAAATCGTAGCACAAAAAATAATTATTTTAATGCTTGTTTTCCTCCACAATTTTCTGTCGAATGTATGTCATTGGACGTCGTTACAAAATTTCGTTAATTGAAATAATTAATCGGACTAGGGACTAATTATATAGAGCAGTAATAAGGAATTTTATTTTAGATACTGCAAAAATTAAGTTATTTTGGGAATTTCCCGTAAAACTGGTTTTGAATCCAAGCATCTCAAATTTTTCAAAAAACCTCATTTGCCATGACTTACTCGCTCCTTTTTCTCATTTTAACTGAATCTTTTTACCTATACGTACATGCGTAGTTTGACTTCGTATGGTGCACAGTAGTGGAGTTGTATACGAGTGTTAATATTTGTTATTAATTTTCCAAGAATTTATTTTTCTAACACATCTGATGAGAAAAACAGCCGAGTAAAAAATTGATTGCAATTCATATACAAAGTCTCTATTAAACCGTAAATCACTGATCAACATAAATTGCATATTAGGTGAAACAATTACGCTTTGTAAAATATCTTTCTTTAAATAATGAGCTAAGAAATCCGGTCACGCTCGACTAATATGAACTAGTGTCTATTATAATAAAAGCTAATCTCATTCTGTCGCTCTGTGAGTAAAACTTAGGGAATTTACTCAAGTAACTCAAGAACGGCCAAATAGATTTCGAAAATATTGTACACTGAATGACAGAATGACAGGCAGAGAGAGGTACGAGTAAATTGACTTTTATTATTATGGAGACACTTATTCTCATATTGATTATGGTTTCTACGAGTGTAAGATATTTTTAACAAGAATTTGAAATAAGTTAAAATCGAGAGGAGAGTTCGAAGCCTAAGCATGTGTAGGAAAAGTGGTTGAATTATTTTTATTGCTAAGAAGTTATGAGTTTTTTTCATACAAAAGCATGTGGCGATATATCTGAAAAATTGCCGGTTTTTTCAGTCACCAAACTATTCTTTGAGAAAATTTCTCCGCATATGGCCGTCAATTAACTAGTTGTCGGAATGGAAACGTAGAAGAGTGCTGATATTTTGCTACGTAAGTTTTTTAGTCAGAAAACATTGGTAATAGGAAATGTTAAAGAAATGAATTTACCTTTAACACTCCATTATTTAAGGTTAAGTTTTACTATCGATATTAATAGTTTAGCATTTATATTCGAAAACATTCCACTCTACTGTTAGATAAATGCATAATTTTTATTTTCATAATTTTAGCATTTGAAAAACGCAGTGGCGATAATTTCTTTTAAAATTGCGGCTTCCACTTAGCTGCGAAAAACACCATTTTAAAATGTTTCTGAATCCTTAAAGCCTTGTGGTCGCAAAGATTGTTTTAATCTTTGTCCCCATTGTTGCGAGGCTATGAATCCTTAGGCTCTCAGGATCAACACATTGTCGGGAATAAAAATCTCCAGCCAAAGCTGAGGACGGTCCTGGAGATAATTCTTCCGAGAGCTGTCTCCTTGGCGCTTGACGGTGTGACACAAACTGCCTTCATCAATCATCAAATCACTTCTCTTTGCAAAGCGAAAAGAGCGCTATCCTTTCACTTTTTAGTGGCGACCCTCACATCGACAGCCCACTTGTTCATGGATGGTCTTTTCTACGAAATATCAAAACTTTCACGATGTTGAGTTGTATTTCAATTTGAGACTTAAAGAATGAATTGACTACGAATTGAAAATGATAATTCCTTGCTTTTGAACAGAAAGTTCTGATAGTATCGGAAAGAAGTTCTTACGGTTTCGGTATTCTCTTGTTTAATTTAAATATTCTTAATGTCTGTATAATAGTTTACTGCAAAATTTTGTTTTATTACGCACTACCATATATTTATTATAAAATATGACGTAAAATAGCGTTTCGTTAAATGTATTATATCCACTTGAAAATCGAGCTTTATTCCGTAAAATTTGATGATTCTGATTACTAAGTTCATTACACGACCTAGAAAATATGAATCTCTTGTTTTATTCTATGAAAATTTCAGATCTAGAAACGATTGTTATGCCTCTGAAAACTTGCTCTCAGGTACGGAAGACCTTTGGAGCACGGGGTGCTGTTTTGAAAATGACTCTTTTTCGCTCAATAACCAACCCAAACAAATTTTCGATGGTAAGATTTGTATTATACGTGCAACATAGCAGCAATTGATTTGAAAAGCGCAGGCTGCTTAAAGTTTTCAGCATAGTAATTCTTCTCGTTTGTATATAGTGGAAGTTATGGGCATAATTGGAAGTTGAAGTATTGGTAATAAAGGTTGTTTTTTAAATTTAACTTGAAACTTTAAAAATGCAATTAAAGGCCAGCAATGTGCGTCATTTTAACATGGAGTTATTTTCCAAATCTTTCTCTAATGTTATTTTGCATTTATGCAGGCAGGATGACGACCTTAGTTTTAACAGTTTCATCATAAAAGACTTAAAATCAGAACTTTTGTTGATTCCGCGCCAGGATTATTTAAAATTTTCTCAAAAATGATACCGCATAGGAAAGACTCAGTCAAGAAAAAAAAATGCATCCTAAAAGAGAATTTTTCCAATTCACTCTAGTTTAGTCGCGCAAAGTCAGCGTTCCGTCCTTCAGAAGGGATCTTAAGCAGTTGGCCCCCTTGGTGCTCTTCGTTAAGAGTAGGCTTATGCCGGCACCGGGTTTCCCTCCTTCCATGTGTGTGTTCGGTGTGGAAGGAGCAATGGCTACGATAATCCAAGAGGTTGATTAGCCAGAAATTCCATTCAAAACTCTAGTTTATTGTTCGTTTTTTCAGTTGTTTTTTAATTTTAATGTCTTATAAATGTTAAAATCACGCTAACGCACAACTATTTTTCCACAGTCCCCAATTATAGCGATTTGGTTTATAACGTTTGTAAAAACAAATTAGGCGCGTAAAAGTGATGCTTTTGCAAAATTAACATCAAAAGAGAAAGTATCGATTGAATTTTCGAGAAACGGGAAGCAAGACGAGTGAAGGTCACTTCTGAAACTCGGAGCGCTCGAGGCCCTCTCCGCGACCCTTCATCCATCCCTCCGAACGGTGAGAACCGCGAAATGTTTTCCCGAGCGCCGCCATTGTTTTACAGCTCTGCATATTTTATTCTATTGACCGTATCATAATCCCGCGATTCTTCAGTCTCCATTGAGAGCCCTCCATTTTTCATCCGACGTTGGTGTGAGCTTGTAACCCATACCGGCTCCTTCCTCCTCCTCCTCCCCTCATCGTAATCTCTTCCTTCTCTCAATCGCTAAATTCCTCCCTCGCCATTCCACGCCCGCACTTATCTCCAACCCCTCCCCATCTCTTCCCCCACTTAAAGCGTCTTACTTCTTCGGCGCCTTTGTCTCGCTTTCGTCTTCTCCTCCCGCCTCTTTTCATGCACTCTTCCTTCGTCTTTCCCTCGTAAAACACTCCCATCCACGGCCATTCCTTTTCTCTTTGGCTCCATTCTCCTCTCTCACGCTCTTCCTCCAGTCCCCGTCCACGCCCCTGCCCCACGCCGTCGTCCAGGGTACGGCTCCTCTTCCAACCTCTCTTCCCCACATCCCCTCTTCCTCCACCTCCCTCTTTCACCACCCCGTCTTCCCTCCACCACCTCCCCATTCCTCCACCCCCTCCGCATTCCTCCACCTCTCCTCATCCCTCCACCCTCTCCTCATCCCTCCTCCCATTCATTATCCCTCCACCCCTCCTCATACATCCACATCCCTCCACCCCCTCCTCATTCCTCCACTCTCATCCCTTCACTCCCTCTTCATCCCTCCACTCCCTCATCCTACCACCCCCCTCCTAATCCCTCCTCATCACTCTACCCCCTCCTCATTACTCCACCCCACCTCATCACTCCACCGCTCTTCATCCCTCCACCCCATCCTCATCTCTTCACTCCTTCCTCATCCCTCCGCTACTTTCTCATCCTTCCACCCCCTCCTCATCACTCCACCCCCTCCTCATCACTCCACTCACTCCTCGACCCTCTCCCCTCCTCGTCCCTTCACCCCCTCCTCGTTCCTCCATCACTTCCTAATCCCTCCACCCCCTCCTAATCCATCCACACCCTTCTCATCCATCTACCCCTCCTCATCTCTCCACCCCCTTTTCATCCCTCCACCCGCTCCTAATCCCTGCACCTCCTCCTTCCACCTCCTCTTCACTCGCTAACTCCCGACCGTTCCTCCAGTTTTGCAATTATCCCATCGACGAGTCCATCTTGCTTTCCTCAGCACCAACTGACTCCTTTTTTTACGATTTAATTGACCGAGCGATTCTTCTCCGGAAAGGGAAAATCGAACACCTTCTGACCCGTTCCGCGAGTCCGTTTCGTGAGAGAGAGAGAGAGTTTAGTGCGTGTTCTCCTTCGTTATTTATTCTCGTTCTTCCGCGTGGATGACGCATCTCGGTCGGACTCTTTGTTCTCTTCGATTATTCATTTTTTTGCGCCTCCAAGGCTGCGCTATTCACTATAACTATTCCCACATCCTTCTTCCACGAAACGTGTGATACATATGTCTTTGCTTTTGTTCCTCTTTTCTTTATGTTTGCACAAGAATACATTCCGCTCGCATTTCTTCCCGGCTACCGCGCTTTTATTCCCTCTTTCGCATTCCCTTTAATATCTCATCTCCTTTTGTGTTCCTTCCCTCCTGGGTTTCCCATTCAGCGCCCCCGCAGCACCCCTCTCCTTTCTCCCTCCCCCCTCCCCTATCCCCTCCCCCTCCCCTTCCCCTCCCCTCTCACCTCCCCTCTCCCATCCCCTCTCTCCCTCTCTCCCCTCTCCCCTCCCCTCATCCCTCAAATCTCCCCTCCCACTCCCCTCTCTCTACTCCCCTCCTCCACTCCCCCCACTCTCCCCTACCCTCTCCCCTCCACACTCCCCTCCACTCTCCCCTCCCTCTCCCCTCTCTCTACTCCCCTCCTCCACTCCCCCCACTCTCCCCTACCCTCTCCCCTCCACTCTCCCCTCCACTCTCCTCTCCCCTCCCCTATCCCCTTCTCTTCCCCTCCCCTCTCTCCTTCCCCTCCCCTCTTCCTCCCCTATCCCCTCCCCTCTCCCCTTCCCTCTCCACTCCCTTCTCCACTCCCCTCTCCACTCCCCTCTCCACTCCTCTCTCCCCTCCCCTCTCCCCTTCCCTTCCATCCCGCCCCCTTCTATGTTACTCCGCTTCTCTTCACTTCTTCCTCCTCTTAACTCATTTTCTCTTATCCTCTCCCCCATCATCTCGCTCCGGTCGTTTACTTCATCTTTTTCCTTTTCTGCTTTCTTATTATTTCTACAACCATTGCCACATTACTTTCCTTACATAACTTCCTTCCTTCTCTCTCTTCCTCTTTTCTTATCATTTCCATATCTATATATTTTCCTCTCCTTCCGTTTTTCTTCCGCACTCCCTCCATTCTTATGTTTTCCCACAATGCCTTTCTTTTTCTCTCGAGGCCATTTTCTCCCATTCCCTCACAATTTACGTCTACGCTTTCTATTCTGCTTTCTATTTTTCGCTCTCTTGCCATATCCATCAATCTCTTACTTGCCTCAATGCAGTACATGATTGATAATGGAAAAAACGGAAAATATAGTAATGTTTTGAAGCAATTTCCGTTTACTTACAGTATATATATATATATATATATATATATATATATATATATATATATATATATATATATTCTGTCTCTTCGACGCCCCCAGCTGCCTGCCAACTTGGTAAGTGTCCGCTGGGCTTCCTTCAACACCTTGTTGCCACCCTCATTACTACATTTTCTTTTCCTTATATATATATATATATATATATATATATATATATATATATATATATATAAGCAAGTTTATCAATGCCTTTGTTTATATCCATATGTAAATTTATATTCATGCACGTAACTCAGCTTTATGTATAGACAGGCATTGCAATACGTTGTTATCTTATAAATATGCTTAGGCCGGATAGCAGGCGAAAGAAAATGATCTTGATTACTTTAAAGGAATGTTTTTGCAGGGCTTCCTTATTGTTAACTTTCCCGGATTTTTATTTTTTATTTTCAAGCAAACTCGCAATATTTTATCTTTTTTTATATTTCCCAGTCATTGTCTTGCAAAAAGAAACTTGTGAAATTTATTCATTTTCATCTCCTCGTAAACTATTGTCATCGCCCTGCGTTGCATTAAATCATCCCTTCGAAGTTTTCTTTGTCGTTTCTCGATCGATCAATCATCTCTCCAATCTCTTCCGCTCATCCTCTCTCCCGTAACACTCCGTGTTATCACTTTATTCTCCCTTCTGCGTCGTCTCCCTCACACTATTTTTACTCTTCGTATTCCGGATGTCCGCGGGAATTGGCTTTCTCGTCGATATTCTTTATTTCAGCACCTGTACCTCCTTCCAAGAAGTGCCATTCTCTTATACTTTCTTTCCTCCAACAGACCCTGCCCTCGATTCGGGTCTTTTCCTTTCTGCGGGTCCTCTCCCGCCCCCTCCCCCCTCCCCTCATCCCCTGACTCAACGCTCCCTAAGCCACAGAAACCTTTTTCTACCCCGCCCAAAACTCCTCTTTTATTTGACCGCAAACTTCCCTACGCTTCCTTCCCCTCTCAACCTTTTCTTACTCTTTCTTACCCATAATTCTCCGCCGCCCTCCCACAATTCTCTCTTCCCTCGTTTCCTCATTCCCTTACTCTCTGTCGCCATTTCGGGAGGACCTCTAAGTCTCCCTCCCCCCTTCGCATCCCCTTCCTCCTCTAATACCTCCCCCTCTCCCTCCCCTCACAACCTTTCTCTTCCTTTCTTCTTTCATCACCTCCCTTCCTTTCCTCCATCCTCTCCTTCCCTCGTTCACCTCATTCGCCACCCCTTTCGCCGTACCCCTCTCTGCCCACACCCTCCTCCTCTCCATCCCTCCTCCGTCTACCTCTTTTGTGACGCCTTTTAATGAATGTTTAAGGGGCGTCGCTTCCTCAGCCGCAAACCGCACGTTTGGAAGTAGGGAGCGAGGGGTGGGAAATAAAGCGTGGAACTGTGGAGGAAAGGGCGGGGTATGTTTGTTTGGGAGCGGAGGGGACGGGGGAGGGTTGACAGATGGAGACGGAGAAAGCAGGAGGGAGATCGGAGGAAATGGAAAAGAAAGGAGGTCGATGGAGGATTATATGTTGTGGAGAGAGAGGAAGGGTTGAGGGAACCGGGGAGGAGTGGATGTAGGAGGAAAACACACACAGGATATGTATATAGAGAGTGGTGTATGTAGAAGGAGCAGTTTTTGGAGGGAGAAGATAGAGAGACGGTACAGAGTAAACGCCTTAGTATTACTCATGTTAATACAGTTATGAGACAAAATGAAATAATACATGTTCGAGGGATATTTTTAATAAGATCAAAACTAAAATAATAAATAAATTTAGAAATAAAATGAGAATAAAATGAAAATAACAATTATTACACGAAAACCGATACGATGATGTCGTCGCGTGTTGCCTGTTTTTAAGGTAAATTAGTGACATTGCTGAGTCATTGGCTGGTGTCCAAGGAAAACACTACGACACCCACGAGGGAAAATGCATTGATGAGAGGAAGGAATGTGGAGGAGATATTGCATTGATGTGGGTGACTAATCGAAGCAAGAGAAGGACAAGACCGCGATGATGTTAGCTAGAGAATGGAGGAAGAGAAAAGAGCGAGAGAAAGTAGGAGAGGAAAAGAGGATAGGTATTAAAGAAGAATAGAATGGGAGAGGCGAAACAATGGAGAAGGAAATAAAGTGCGAGAATGATTGATTAAACACTTTATTGGCAAGATCAGGGAGACGAGGAGGGATGGAGGCGAGGCGAAGAGAATTAGGCGAGAGAGAGATAGAGGAAATGAGATTGGAAGAGGAGGGAGCGTGCATTCAGAGAAAGAGGAGGGGGGAGAGAGGTGGGAAGGAGAGAAGGAGAGAAGAAGGGGAGAAGAAGGAGAGAAGAAGGAGAGAAGAAGGGGAGAAGAAGGAGAGAAGAAGGAGAGAAGAAGGGGAGAAGAAGGGGAGGGCTGCTTGGTTGACGGAACTGATGAGTCCTCCTTCCGAAAAAATAAAACCAAAATAAATGTTCGCTTCGCTTTTTCTCCTTCGAAGAGAGATTCTTCGGCAGTATGAAAAAACGGTGGAGGTCATTACATCGAAGGGATATAAAGGCCGTCATCACCGTTCTTGCCTCCGCATACGTCTAGAGAAGGGTGGAGGCGAGGGAAGCGGTGGTGGAGGCGGTGGGGGAAATAGAGCCGTTTGAAATACTTGCGGAAGAGGAAAGGGGTCTCGGAGAGTCGCGAGAGGGTGAAGCGAGGAATTAGGCGCTATCACTTGGAATGTATAGAAAAAAGTGTACCAATGCACGTGACACTGAGCGCGCAGAGATGAGAGGAAAGTCGAGTGCTTATTCTTACCGATGGAATTTCTTCCGTTCCATTCCTCGATCGCCGTTTTTTATGTGAAAAATGACGACCTTTTCTAAATCCTCGAATCTCTATATTTTTCCCTTTCAACAACATGAAAACCTTGAGAATAGTATTATGTTCAACATTTTACGAACATAAGAGATATGTTCGTGTTAATTCTTATAACAATGTAGATTTTCAGATGCCCTTCCTAGTTCTATATAAATAATTATACGGTTTTCTTGTATTCCGTTTCCGTCTAGCATCCAAGGCTTATATATGTATTATTAAAATACCAAACATGGTCGGAGGAAAAAAAAGTTGGTTAGATAGATTAACTTGTGTAACTTATTAAATCGAGTAATAAATGCGAGTTATAAAATTAAATAATTAATATTCCATGGTCGTTAATTACAGCCAGAGCAATCTTTGTTAGAATAAAAGTTGATGATAGTCATATAAATAAAAACAACTAAATTTTATTATGATCCTACTTATTATAAGTCCATTATCACGAAGACCCATTTTTAGGATTCTCAACTTTAGAACAACCTATTTATTATTATATTAAATAATTTGGTCAAGAATTTTTCCTTCAAATTCATCTCTTCAGAGCAACGTATTTCGACCGATATTCGTATAAGTCGTAACTTTAGAAGCTTATCCCTTTTTCCTGGGTGATTGTATTTTTTATTGTGGTATGTCATTAACTCGTATCTATTGCTTACCCAGTAATGTTGCGGAATCCTTTGAGACAACACATTTATATGGCGTAGGATAACAAGTTTCCAAAAAGATGAAAAGGGGAGACTTCCTATAATCCAAAAGAAAAACGAGACGTTTCCTATGCAACAGACAACAAAAAATGGGAATAGGCTATCATACAAACTTTGCTATAGGCCAGTGGTTTCAAACTGGAAGTTGCGACTCTCTAGGCTACGCATTTCATGAGGTTTGCGTGGTTCATTTATACTACGCGCGAAGTAATTTACTTTGTACTATATGGCCAAAACTCATGCATTTCTTGTAATATATTTAACGTACATTTTTGTAAATAATCTAAGAAGTGTAAACAGCACTTTTTAAATATCCGCGGTTTATTCTTCTTTCCCAATTGCGTTACAGAAGAATTTTCGTCTTAATTCCAGTGTGTTTCTTGTCTATCCAAAGGACATAACCTTCGACGCCAAATTTTTTAATGACTAGGTTTAAGATGAGGTTCAAGGGCAATTTTCCTCCTTTACAAGGACAGAGTGAATCTCCAAAGAACACGAAAACGTGTAAACTTTACTGGGAATGTATGGAGTGCGGCCCGCGGATTTGGCGTAGAGCCATCATATGACCTGCACACCGATGTGAGTTTGAAACCCCTGCTCTAGGCGGTCATGAATGGTTTCAGGAAGGTCGTGAAGATGGAATTTTTTTGTTTTAATTTTGTAATTTTCTATAATAGAATCCGAAGTTTCACTGCCAAAAGTTTTAAAATTTTACATTTTGATGCATGTTAAAATTGAAAATCGCGCATTTATATCCTAACAGAGAATTATAGTATAGATTATTTTTGTTATACAACTCTCCTGATAGTTGATTATCCATCCGCTTTTCGTATTACTTAAATTTGGTACTCTTGGTAATGATACATGCAGTTGTGCATGTGGAAATAATGGCTGCGTTATGAGGAACTAACGCAAAATTGTTACATCTTAATCAAAATGTTACCCTGAAATTCACCAAAGTGGTGGGTAGCAGAAGGTGCAATTCACAAAAACGGTAATAAAACTCTTGTGCAGTGACTGTCTCTATGATGTTCATATGAAGTGAAATTACTAAGAGCCGTTTACCATTAGACAGTCCCTTATTTGGAATGCGATTTTTAATAGGATTATGGGAACTGCAAAACTGTAAAGTAAATGCATGTGAAGATTGCTCGAATGGATTTAAACTGTTCAATAATTCTGCCGGGAAAAGTCCAACACAATGTGAACATTCAACACTTTATATACTCTATTCAGTATTTTATATACTCTATTTGTGCCAGGAAAAATTTCCATTACTCTGGTATATTATCATATCTCCATTTATGAATATTTGTGAGACGTGTTTTATGACAGAATTGGAGATATAGGCCATTGATTCCAATTATAGGTAAATAGGACAGGTGGGAAAGTTTTAGTAATTGTATGATGTACTGCTAGGGAATTCAGCTATTATTTGTCTCTTCGTTTTCCAATATTTAAAAGAAATACCCAAAGTTGTAGATGGGCAAAAGTATTGAAACAGGAATAAGAAGCGAAAGGGAGGAATGGAGCGAATCATGTAAAAGGATTAACAAAGGCAAAGGAAGTCCTCAGGCGTTCAAATGTATAAGCCCAAATCTCAGTTTAATTATAATCTGTTTTAAAATAAAAAAATACTGCTTCCATTCCCGTGAGTTCACTCAAATATCGCCCTTGAGTTTGACGTAGTGAATAAATATATGATCGCAATTATAATAGTTCAAGATGTACACTTGAGCTAAGTGTCAATTCATAATAGTAATGTAAATGAACATATTCAAATTTAATTGCATACACTTAATGGATATTGGGAGTTAAATGTTTATAATAATTTTACTGTTATGCTTAGATGATTGTAGGCTAATAAAGTTACTTACATACAGTCCAAAACATTTTGCTTTGGAAAATAAACGAAATACAAATATATGGTTAAGAATAAAACGAATAACGTATTTCTTGTTGTGTAACCAAAACAAAAACAAAGTTGTGCAAAGGAATTGGAAACCAAATTATGTTGAATAGTTACTGTATGAAACATTGGAAGCGCAAATACGGCGGCAGTGTGAGTCAGAAAAGTGAAGTCGAAAAACTGTCTTATTGATTAAAACTAGAAAAATTTCTGTTTTTCGGATTCCAAGCTAACCTTTAAGAAAATAAAATCGGACTCAAGGTCTCTTAGGAGTGAAAATAATTTCATTTGGATATCTGACTGCGATGCGCATATGTGTCACCGTGGTGCAAGATCTAACCATGTTTAACAAGATCCAACAGGGAAGTTTTTTCTCAGCACATTGGAATACAGCTCGCACACGCAAGCACTCGAATACACGCACACAAGATCTCTACTGATGATGAGAGCTTTGCTCTAGAAATACGTATTTAGTACGTTTACCTCATTTTTAGAGATCTTGTGTGCGTGTATTCGAGTGCTTGCGTGTGTTGTTTCATCTGTTAGGTCCCTGTCGTTGCCGGAAGGCACATAAACCTACAGGCCGCTGTGTGCGATACTAGGTCCCTGGCGTGGTTTAATCTCCCGTAAACCTAGTATTATTTCCCCGTTCCTTTCCCCTTTTTTCCTTTACCTCTTGGCGTGTACCTGTGCGTGTGTTTGTGGTTGCTTAGTAGGCCCCTGTCGCGGTCGTACTGACTCACAAACCTTCTAGCAACGGTGTGATTTTTTGGGTCCCTGGCGCAGAGTAATTTCTCGAAAACTCGGTCCAGTTTCCTTTCTACCTTTAGGATTAGTGCTTGTGCGATTGAGTGAGTGAATGTATGAGTGACATCAGGTCCCTGGCGTGGAGTAACAACCTCTAAACCTGTAAGTTTATAATTTTTATTGTCTTTTGCCTTTTTCTGCCTTTCCTCCCCCCTTTTTCTTGTGTGTCTCTAATTTTGAATTTTACGGTTAAGGAGTTAATTCTATTTAACAAGAATATGTCAGACGTCTACTGAATGCATGAGACTTGTAGTAAACTTGTAGTAGTAGTAAACCGCTACTTATCCTGATTTTGGAAATTTTGAAACTTGTTAATTTTCGATCACCCTCGTATTTAGAAATAATATAATTTTTGTGCAGATATTATATGTATAATATTTTGACTGTATTTTAGATTTGATAGTCATTGATAGATGTGTGGTGTAACGAGGGTTGCGATAAAGATGGCTGCATTAAAAGGGGCCGCAGATTCACCAAGTTTTAGAATCGCTGCCATTGCTAGGTTCTTGTAAGAAAGGAATTCTTCGCGGACTGGAAAAGATGCAATGTTGGATGATTGAGTTTGACGTCTTGTATTACTTAAAAGTCTACGATGTAAAGCGGCACAATATAGATTACGAAAGTAGTCATCAGAGATGAAAAAATATTTCATCAGTACTCATCCTATAAAATGAGTGTTACATTTTCTCCATAGTAAATCCGACGTTTAAACAGAGTGGTAATACATTTCACTATTAAGTTTGAGTAGCATTAATGGCCTGTTTAAAAAAGTTTAAAATATGGAGTACATATTCGATCGTCTCTTCAAACACTTAGGAGCAACGGGGCAATATGCTGAAAAAACGGGACATGTCCTGCAATAACAAGAAACCTGGTCACTCTAATATGGTGAGACCACGTTTGGCTTCCAGAGAGATATACAATTACGTTGTTACATATATTAACACTTGTGTGTGCTTAGAGAGTGGAGGGATAGGAGAGGAGAGCTGTATGAAAGGGAAAGAAGGGAGGAAGAGGTAAGGTTAGAGGGCGGATTGCTTTCAATAGGGAAGACACCAAGGTCACAAATACACAAGAAACAAATGGCAGTAAAAGGAAACTATTGTAAAAAAACGTATTAGTATGGCGAAATTATTATCCAAGTTAATGATTTATAATTGTTTTAACACATGCACCTGACATTTAGATATTAACTGGAGAATAACGAGATTAAAGAAAATGCATTGAGTATTTTACAAGTGATGATACACCTTATGAGAGATTGAAATCTTCATATCATAACTAAGCTTGGTAGGATTCGATTTAAATCGATAAATTTCGATGAACATCGAATTTTAAAAACTTTTATATTCGACCTAAAAATGAACTTTCGTCGATAAGTGTCGATTTTTCACCACTAAATTTTCTACGAAATTATGCGTCTTAAATTCGTTCGCTACACTCAAACGTGATATATTTTACCATCAAACATCCAAAACGGGAGAAAAAAATGAGTATTTGTTATTCCAAGCGGCCACAAAACGTACGGAATTCTTTACACTTTACTTTCTAATGTCGCTTATGTCACTCAAGCGGGATCCAAAGCCAAAGGTAAGGGACAAAAAATGATCGATTTATCGCGCTCTCTTTTCCCCCAACCGGATCCAATAATCCCTAAGCACTTTGGACTCCATTTACTGAAATGTCTGGGGACGTCTATTGCGTTTTCTGTGCTACAGGATCTGCCGACCTTTTCCAAGAGGCAAAAAGAAAAAGGTTTCCCGAAATGAAAAATGTGTACCGATCTTCAGATATCATTAAGGTATTTTCAAAAACTCTCATAATTTATAAACCATCCTCCGAAGTGTCCCCCGCGCTTAGTTTGTTTTGCATTGCTGTCGAAGAAGCATCCTTCCGTATACACACTGGGCTTTTATCTGCATTCATAGTTTTCTGTTACCCAACATGGTAAGATATTTTAATCAAAATATTGATTCATACATTAGGTTGCACATTATATTCACGCCACATTAATTTCTCCACGAATGATTACGATTTCGTGAATAAGGGGCGTGGATTAACAAGTAAAATATACTTTGTGATTAATTCCAAAAAAATAACTTTCTGGTTGGTGGTCGAAGTCAACAACAACACATTCTCAAAGGTATAGATAACTACAAACAAGCCTTATTTTTATTTAAACACTGTTAGCTACATTTAAATAGAAGAAATTCAATTTATAAAATTTTTCTATATAAAAATCCATAAATGTCTTAAAATAAACGTTGATATTAGTAATCGCTTTTTAAGAAATATTAAAGTCTAAGACTAAAACTAAAAAGACTAATAAATGTTTAAAAATAAACGCCGATGTTGGACGTCGATTTTTAAGAAAAATAAATGAAATAAATAAATTTTAAGATACATAAAATCCGAAAACCAGAAAGCCTAGCAATGTGTATTAAAATAGACGTCGCTTTTATTGCCAGTTTTTACGAAAATTAAACGTCAAGAACTACCTAGTCTAATCATAACACTACTAATTTTTGCAGATCTTTCTCTTCAAGTTTTTGAATTATTAATTGTTACCTTATCTTCCTATCTTCTACTGTTTCAAGTTTCTAAGATCAATTTTATGACGAATTAGAATTAAAATCATAAGCTTTTGCTCTGCTACACTTTCACATAAGATCTTCAACGGAATACAAAGCTTTAGAAGGGAAATTATTTCGCAAAGAATGATCACCAGTACAATTAAGAAGATATATTTTGGAAACAGAAAGATTAAGTTTTAGGTAATAATCCACGGATCAAGATTGCAAGCAGTTGGGAAGTCAGGCATCAGAAGTGATTAACTTTGAGCTCACTTTAAATTTATTTAAATTTTATCACTTCTTGCTTGCATCGGATAGAAGTTTTTGCTTACACTTAATCCATTTTTGATGTTTTATATAAATAGTAGTAAGAGTCTGCCCCGATCCTGCTTGCCTATGTGCCATAGAATGTAACACACCTATCTATAATTGCATTTTGATGGAAACTGACAGCTCTGCAATCAATACTTATAACTGCCCTGAATCATATCATCGGCAGCAGCATATTGAATATGAAATCCAGTAGGGGGTTAAAAGCAGCTCAACGTCTCCAGATTCGAAATTCTGTCACGAGATTATGAAATCACTGCGATGAGAAAAATCCTATTCAAGTTGCTTGCCAAGCTATCCGGTAAAGGTCAGAGGAGCAGAATGAATTCTAAAAACATAAAAGCGCCACCATTTTACTTTTTTCGATTGTGTATGAAGAAGAGAGAGAGAGAGAGCCCGACAGGAGGACTGACGGACGAACTGAATAACAGTTGGGGGGAATTTGCGTGCGAGGTTTTTTGTTTGGAGCGAGGAAAGACATCAAGATGCTTTTGCGATATTTTGAGAAAACTTAAAAAGTGGAATTTCAGTGCAAATACAAAACAAAAATTGGAGTGACGTGGTTTATTTATTTAGATTCTTATTTATACTATTCCTATTAGTTTTAAAATTTAATATTTGATTATTTATCAAATTAAAAATTCTGAGTAAACAAAAAGCAAGTAAAGATCATTAAGGTAATACATTGTGTAAAGAAAAATAAATAGAAATAAATGGTAATTTTTGGGATATAAGACAAACGGAAGAATATTTTTGCATTAAACCTCATTTTGTCTCTTCATATTTAAAGAATCTCTTCAACTAATTTGTGATTTTCAGTTCATGTTTTTTCAGTAATTTTCCATCGGCAATACTTAAATGTCAAGCAGCGAAGGAAAAAAGTTTTTTTAGAGGGCAAAGTTTATCTTCGGAAGAAGAGCCCGTGTTTTTCACCCGGAAGGATAAAGCACAAATAGTGTACGTGCAGAACTAAGTCATTGGCTGGCAGGTGGTGGGAGAAAGGGAGTGGGGGGTAGGAAGGCAAGCGGGAGAGGAAGGGGTTATCGGGAATTTTTTTGATTGAGAACAGATTAAGAGAAGACGAGATCGAGGAAAGGAGAGAGGGATTTTTCCGCGATTAATGGCAGTCGGGGGAAGTGTGGGTGGGGCGCGGATCCGGTCAAGAGACTCGTTCCATGCGGATGGTTGGGTAAAATGTGGCGGGTAAGAGGAGCAAAGAAAGAGGAAGCGAGTTTAGAAGAAAGGAGGGAAAAGAGATACCGGTTCCTTCGTAGCTATCCTTCCTTCCGTTTGCTTTTAATAATAATGGAGACATACGGATGGCAATGAAACATCCTCTTTAAAACTTCTCTCTTATTTATTTTTAAACATAAATCTAAATTCTAATTAAATTATTGCTCATAATATCAATCTTTAATATTGCTTGTTCTTCAGATTCTTGAGTCATTGTATTTGCGTGAACCAGTTTTCACAATGGTGATATTTGAAAAGAAGTATTTGTATTTGTAATAGATCCATGGAATACAAATTTATTTAAAGGAAATAAATAATTATAATCGAGTAATCAATGTTAAAAGAGCGGTCACTATCCATTTTTTTTACAACCTACTCATTCCCTCTTGTCTACGCACAATGGGTATATTTAAGAGGTAATGCAATGGATAGCTTGTCAGTTTGAAAAGTTTAGGAAGAAAGGTGACTTACTAATGTCACGCGTCGGGGACTCGTTCCATTGTTTAGCGTACTTCACTTCGTTGAAACTATTTTGCTGATTTTTTACTGTAAATTGTTTCATATTGGTTATTAGTTTTTAGATTGGCTTTCACAATGTTAAAGCTGGTATCGTTTAAAATCTCACCAAAATACATATAAACCGTACTAGATAGAGCACTCCCTTTGACACTTTCCGATGGTGTCATTCTCAAGTTGTTCGCTGAAGCTTTATCAACCGAAGATTGAACAGCGCCATTTCAATTTCTCGCTTTCGCTAACGCCAACTTCATCTCATCCATCATCGTATCTTTTTCTCTATCCCCTTTCTTTCTTTCTCCCTCACACTCTATCTCAGCCCTTCTCCCTTAACAGTCGGTTCCTTCCTTTCATTTCCATTTAACTCTTCTTCCCTTTTATCCCTCGCATATCTCTTTATCTTTCTCTTACGCCCATTTCTGCAATATATTGTGGGATTTCGGGATCGCCCATAATCGGTATCTCACTTTAAAAGTGAGGAAAGTGAGAGAGGAAAAGGTAGAAAGAGAGGAAAGAGAAAAGTGTGAATGGAAAGAGAGGATGAGCGAGGGAGCCACTTGAGTCTCGACTGAGCTACTAGGCCACCTGTTCCGCGAACGGCGGTTCCCGCGGAGTGTCCTGTTACTCCAATTTGGGGAAAGGGCTAAACCCAGAAGATGATGTGCAGACAGTGAAAGAGAGGGAGAGAGAGGGCGATGCGTTTTGGGAAAGGGGTGTCATTATAAGAGGGTTAACAGGAGAAAAAAGCTTTACAAGTAGTAGTGGAGTGAAGACAAAGATATCGAGATGATTCCTGGAGCTCGTTAGCTCTCGCCGTATACACCTTTAAAGAAAATTAGGATTCGCATCAGCAAATAACTCCTACCTAAGTATTTTTGTCAAACGAAATTTTGTATAAATTTCGAGTTTTAATTGTGTGTGAGAACGCATGTATACATTAATACTCGAACAGAAACACTCGAGTGGGTGAGTTCTGGCGGGATAAAATAATGAAATGAACGTATTAGGTTACGCTCTCTGTGGCTTACGGCATTAGGAAAGGCACTTTGAAGCTTATTATTATTTGCCAGAGTTGTTGCCTTCTCTTTACATTTTTGCATTTAATGTAGTGTATTTAAATGCTGAAGGCGTTACATTTCACAAATAATTAAAACTTATCTAGTGTGGGTGTCCGCGCTAATCTTTTCCTCTACCCCTCATAATCTAGTTTCTCTTTCTTTTATAAGCAAGTTCCGCATTCCATTTACTAGGATGTGAACGTCTCCGCGTGGTGTTGCGCATTCTTGCCATTTTGGCATTTCTTGCGCTGACGATCCCAGTGATCAGTCAGTTGCACCGCACACTCCCATCAGCTTCCGCCAACCAACACAGTGTTTTACATTGCAGAAATAAAACAATCTTTTGGTTAGGCTTGGAAAGGTGAAAATTTGTTTGGCAGCTTTAAAAATCCTGTTATAATTTGCTGATTATTTCATAAAAATGTTCGATTATTATTCATGAATAAAACTGTTAGTTAAGAAAGAACTATTCATTGCTCCACCCACAATCGTATTGGTATATATATATATGAACTTAAGGAAAAGGAAAGGTAGTGATGAGAGTGGCAACAAGGTGTTGAAGGAAGCCCAGCTGACACTTACCAAGTTGAGAATTGTTGGGGGCGTCGAAGAGATACGTATTATATATATATATATATATATATATATATATATATATATATATATATATATAATTTTTTACTAAGTAATTTTATTATATGTTAGTATAAAACGATAGCAAATAATAAAAAACTATTTATTCAAATCAATTAAAACTTATATTTATGAAAAAGCTCAGCTGTACATATTTTAAATTTCATAGCATTTGAGTCAGAATATATTTACTAATATCTTATATTGAGCAATAACCTAACCAAAGCAAAAATATCTACAATTACTGAATATATATATATTGTAAAAACTTATAAAACTACCAAGACGATATATTAAAATACCAAGAAACCTAAATACAAACAAGTGAAAAAGAGAGAAATTCTAAAAACATACTCTGCGAGATCTTAATTTGGAAAAAGTATCGATTGTAACCGAATAATCTAAAGAATTGGTTCTCTCGCTTTCAATGGACAATATGGCAAAACCAACAAACCTTTCTTGGCCCGTAGTTGTCCTTAGGTAATTTTTAATTAGTTTTAGTTTGGAAAAACTCCTTTCTGCGCTGGCAACTGTTACCGGTAGAGTTAAGAAGATTCGAAGACAAACCGATGTATTCGGAAAAACAGTGACCAAATCGTGAGAATAGATATAATTAAATACCTCTAATGGTGTCATTCCTGGAGATAAGAATGGTGAAAGATTCTCCAATTCATTTTTTAGTTCCATACCATCTATGTCCATATCATCTCCATGCATCAAAGAAATGTGGATGTCACTACATATAGTTTTAAGTGTCTGAATCTATATTTTTGATGTTGGAAATATCGTAAAATATTTGAAATATGTCACTATGTTTATTCATACTAGAAAATCTTTCCTCCAAGTAATTAATAGCGTCATTCAGTATATAAATAAAAAATCTACTTTAATTTTTCTTTGGGATCATTGACCAAATCATTTTCCCCCTGATGTAATTGTTTACGCCGTACTCTTAGTCTTTCTTCTATAACAAACTCTGGATCAATTTCTAGTTCTTCCGCGATTTTTTCTGCTGCTAATATTACGTCGTTGAATCCTGTCATGCGATAATCCAAAAATATTAGTAGTTTGATCAATGGCTTTAATGCATTCTGAGAGGTCAATTGTAGGGCTTTGTAGTAATTTTGAGACAATGTTTATTTTAAAAAGTATGTTATTCCAAATTACGACGGACGCTGCAAATAAACATGAAAGTGGATTCTTTTACTTTCTCCATACGTAGTATAGGGGAAAGTATTGTTTTCATGAAAAAAATCGACTTCGAGATTCCAACGGAAATACACGTTTTGAGGTCCCCTGAACGCGTTTTCACCATTTGATGTGTATGTGTGTGTGTATGCAATAGCTTTTCTGTGGGTGCTCTTAACTCAAAAACTATTAATCAGGTCAATGCGAAATTTTATATTTATCATTTTTATGTAACAGTCACAAGAACTGATTAGTTTTTGGTAAAAATCGGTCAACCGAAAGTGGGTGCTTACTCTTGTCACGTATCAGTTATTTTGAAATATTTTCTTTAATATTTGATAAATGGAAATATGTACTGGAATAACAGTCGTAGGAAATTTTATTTTCTACAACCTTTGTTTGAAACAGTTTTCCATATAATGCATAGTTTAAGTGATATCTTATATTTTTAGCTGTCACCACCACGCCACCTACCGACGACTATTGTTAACAATTGACGCTTAGTTACGTCTTAGTAACGCTCCTTTTTCTTTTCTTAATTGTTGGAGCTTTGTGGCTATATCCAATATCAGAAGGCTATGGTTTGAGTTTATTTCTGTTCTTTGTAGTCTAAAATTTTCTCGCAGTTTCTTAAAATATTTATTATTATATAACCTATTTGGAATTTTTAGAAATATTAAAGATATGGAGAAAGTCATTTGGTGGCCACATCAGATTTTTTTCCAAGCAATGTGCTTGATGTTTTATGATGTTATTTTTGTTTTTGGTCCTGGGTAATTTCGATCAAAGCATCATAAATTTCCGGAAGTTGAGAGCCTTATTGCATCTATTCTGCTTTCCCTTCGAGTCGCGCTAACGGGTTCCAGGGTGAGTGAAGTAACAAACTTTTTAGTGGATCCCATTTGCAGGCAGATTCACTGGAGAACACGAACAACACCTGTGCTATCAAAAAGAATCCGACTATTTCACCCGATGAAGAAGCAGCGTCATTCACTACTAGATTTAATGAATGACATGAACAGGGAAGAAAAAAGTTTCTAGGGTTTATCCGAGGAATTCTGTTTTAAAGTCCTGAGTTCTGACCTTTCACGTTTGCCCCATTATCATACCCTTGGCCCCCCATGTTTTTTAAATATCTCTGTTGTAAAATTGCATCACTTTATCCGGATCTAGTTAAATCTGATACGGGGACAAATCAAATGAAATGTTCACGAGAAACATATTTACAAGATTTATCATCTTTAGTAACATTTCTTATAATTAAGACTATTGTTCCACGCGACTCTTATCGGGTTTAGAGTAAACTATTATGGAATAATATTTTGCCTCTTTAATAAGATTAATAATTTTTAGTTTGATTTTGTTGGCCATTATTGATATCAATTCGTTCTGTATATTGTTTCTCATGTAATGGGCTTTCCAAACATTATCATTATGCATTACTCGTCAAACATGCTCGCTCATATTAGGATCAAATTTTGCCATAAGCTCAATGAATTTAAGGAAATTTCTGTTATCGCTTGTCCGTAGAAATAGCCTAGCATTCGGTAGCCGAAAATTTTAGAATAGCAATTGACCCCTCTAATACGTTTTGCCAGTGATTTTGCTCTTCTGACACTAATCTTTCTGATTCTGCGTCTATTGTCTGGTGTATTTTCAATCGAATATCTAGTTATCTCTATTTCCTGAATGTATCAATATGCTTTTTAGAGGTCTCGTGGGTCGATGAAGCTCGTGAAAGATTTTTCCAGTCACAGAGTCTATCAGTAGGCCATTGTTTATGTAATTCATTAAAAAAATCAGACAGCAAAAGCAGTATACGGAATTTTTATGGACAGAATAATCCAACCACTTTTGCTCAATTTCTTCTCCATTTCTCAAACGGCATTTTAGTGTGTTATAGAAAAGTGCCTTCTATTTTCATCATTAGGAATATTGAAATCCTTTACTTGAACTGGGCCATTTTCAATTATAATCTATCTCAGGATCAGGCCAGGATCAGCACCACAAACAGAATCACTCTCACCTCCCCCTCACTAGTATTTTGTTGTTCGTCTTTTTGGCCTTGCTCTTCACATCATAGATCTTCATCTTCACCCTGTAGTCGATCTTGCTCATAACTTTGTTACTGATTCCGTACTTCATCTTTTCGCCTGTCATTGTTAGGGTCGTTATTTTGTTTGATGAATCTGCGCTACATTTGAATCTTCTAAGGTAGGATTTAGAAGGATAAATTTGTTCAACGAACCAGCTTGCTTTCTTGCTTCAGCTAATCTGGCTGTTTTTCTTTTCAGATTTTGTGAGCCTGATAGTTTTTGCCTTTTCATTGGAGCTGAAATTATTTCTTAGTATACCTAAATGATACAGAAAAAATGAAATTCATCAAAATCTAAAATTCTAATAACTATAAAATATATGAGTACATATTATAAAATATAATTATAAATTATGAAGGTGTTATTTTCGCTCCATCAATGACACACTCTATTAGCGAATTTTATAAAATTGTCGACTAACAAGGAGAAGTCGCGTATAGTTTCCACTACGTATGATAATATTGAACCACAAACTAAAAAAATATTTTTTTGAAGTACATGGAAACCGTATGCCATCAAAAAAAGACTATTATGGCTGAATTAACAGAAAACCTAATTAAAATGTAATATAATAATATATATTATCGAAATGGAACATTGCGGTCAAAATAACCCAATAAAAATTACAATTTTCAAAGTTACTGGTAGGTTGTACTAATAACCTATCATCCTGCCAACCTGCCAACTTTCAGGTCCTTGGAATATTTAGAAGTACCTTGGGTTTTGTTTGAAAGTTATATATATATATATATATATATATATATATATATATATATATATATATATATATATCTTATATCCTCCGTAAGAAGCAGCTATTTATGATAGATATGCCGCTAGAACAATAAGTAACTAAAATTCTTGTTCTTTACCTGCGCAGTTTAATCAATCCTACTTCGATTAGCCTATCGCTTGCGATGTTTGTATATCTTATCATGGTATATCATTAATGTGAACATTTCTGTCGGAATTCGCTGAAAATGCATATATCATCGTCTAAATAGAATAAAAATCTCATACAGATTACTCTTACCTCTCAACCCCACCCCAATACTTCGCAATCGGATCCTCTGCGAGACTCCATTTCCCACTCCTACTCTTCCTTCATTCTTTCCGCCTCCTCAAATCCTCTCACACCCTCTTTTCCTCCAACTCCCTATTCCCACTTCATCCCTCCCTCCCTCCTTCCTCCCTCCAGCCTCCTTCCCTCCAGCCTCCCTCCCTCTTTCTCCCTTTCCTCATCGTTCCACCCCGGCAAAAATTATTCTTTTCCTTTTTTCACTTAATTAAATTTCCAAGCGTCTTAACGGAAAATTAACCAATGAGAAGATGACGCTTCAGAATCTCATTAGGGAGGGAGTTGAGGCGGCGAGGGAAACGTTAAGAGGAGAGTGGAAGGGACTGGGGAAAGGGTAAGGGAGTGTGGAGAGGGGAACGGAGTGTGGAGAAGGGAAGGGTGTTGGGGGAGGGGAGGTGTGTGCGGCGTGTGGTGTCGGCGACTCTTGTGGAATGGTGTCTTGTGGGATATTGTCCCTCCGAATAGTTATCAGAGCGGCAGTTTTTAAGAGCGCCACAAGATGAGACGGAGTTTCGGGATTTTCCTTCTGGGCGTGGAGAAGACCATTTGAGGGATTTGAAGCGTGTAAGCCACTCTTGATTCACAAACCTCCCGGAAATTTCTTTTGAAAACATCTAGAGGAGCAACGTCTATGGACGAAGGATTAAACGGAATTTAGTTATTCAACTGTCTGCGAGTGGGTTGTAATTGCGCGGTGAAAGTTTTTTGAGGGAAATGAAGAAATTTTAAGGGGCACATTTACTCAAGTTCATTCGCGTAATATTACATGATAAAAACAGCGTTGAAGAGATATTATTCTTATTGTTTAGAGTTTCTCAGATTATTTTACCCTTAATAAATAAAAAAAAACACTTAATTGGATCAATAACTTACAACGAAATGCTAAATTCGTCTTTTGATATACTTTACGTTGCACTTAAAAGATTTGTGGGATGATCCAAACACTTTCTTATCACTAATGTTTGCCCTATGTTAAGTGATGTTTGTTCCGGCTAGCATTCTTTCGCATTACAACAATTTAACACTTAACTACAAGGCATATTTCAACCAGAGCATAATTTATAAGACAATGTGGCTGTTGAGTCACTCGCCGGAATTTGAAATGATGGCATTCCGTTGCTCTCCACTGTAGTAATTACAAATATTTGAGGCCTTGTATAGCCACTGAATCCTAAAAAAATGAAAATTTTACCGGTATTTTGGTCTTCTATTATTCAAATTATAACTCAGAGAGGATGTTTTGAAGTTACAATTAAAAAATATAAAATTTTGAGTTAAAGGATATATTGGGGTATTTACAAGCTTCTCCAAGACCTTAAGTATTCACAACAAAATGATACGAATGTTAAATAATTAAATATTAGTTGAAATCATCTTCCCTACCAAAATGAGTTAAATATTTGCTTCATAGTGCAATTTAAATGTAAATCTTAAATAACGTGGCAAATAAATATATTAAAAGATATTTCTAGTTAGAGGTATTTTATGATTATATTTCTATTATTTAATGAATTATGAATGTAACGCCTAGTTGGAAGTAATACCACAGCTACAATTTATACGATTTTTGTTTTTTCATGAAGACATTTATTAGTAGTGGTAAAATCACTCTTTTAAAACTTTAATCTACAATATTATTCTATGACAATTATTTTAATACTAGCGTAATTGCCCGGACTTTCCCCAGAGTTTAGAATTTTTTCATGAACATATCACTCGGTAATATTTTTATTCAAACTCAAGCTACTATCAAGGTAAGTGACCAATATTCCCCTTTAATTGTTATGAAAAAAATTAATATAGACTTAAATTTGATACCTCCTTCCCCCAAGAAATAAAAGTTCTGACAACGAGGTGCATATCCTCAACGTCTCTTTAGTATGTATAACAAATTTTAAAGTCTCTACGTTTCTTGGTTTAATATTGATATTCGTGGAGAATTCATCAAAATCGGTCAATTGGTTGCTAAGATATCTTCAAACAGAGTTCTTTTCGTCAAATTCGCCATAGTATAATCGTATACTAATGTATTTACTTTTAAATCAGAAAATTATTTTTCCTTATACTGTGGTAGCCATGCTTTTTCTATTCGTTTTAAACATGTTCATTTAGTTTTGCCATTCTATACCCGCCCTACAAACGACATTTATTATTGAAATCGGTTCAGCCAATACCTTCGAAATTCATAGTTACGTAAAAATTCTAACCTTGATATTGTGGTAGCCCTGTTTAGTCGGCCCGGTCATTTATATGCAGATTATATATACCATAATGGGCTAAAATCCATGAGGGCAGCTCTCTAGATATACGTGAAAATGAAATATTATTTTACCTTTAATTGTGGTAGCCCTGCTCTTAAGCTCCGCATTAAAAATCTTGATTTAATTATGGTATTCTGTAAAAATCTTATATATATATATATATATATATATATATATATATATATATATATATATATATATATATATATAATTTAGTTGACATCCATTTAGCCAATTCCTTCCAAATCCATAGTTAATGAAAGAGTTTAATTTGTAATTGTGGCACCTCTGTTTAGTTGATCCGGTCCAAATATGCTATTATGGTTATATATATATGTTAAATTTGGTCTGGTAAATACCTTCCAAAAGCATAATTATCGATAAGATTTATTTTGCAATTGTGGCACCCCTGCTTTTCGATCCCGTCCAAATATGTCAATTAGTCATGAATTTATGTGATGATTCTATGCACCAAATTTGGTTGACATCGGTTGGGCCAATTCATTCCAAATTTAAAATTACCGAAATGTTTAACTTTGCAATTGTGGCACCCCTGCTCGGTCGATCAGGTCCAAATATGTCATTTGCTCATGAATTTTTGTGAAGAATCTATATGCCTACCAATTTTGGTTGAAATCAGATCAGCCAATTCTTACCTGATATATGCCTACGGGCAGACGGACATTGCCGAAATTTGGAGCCTTCGAAATCGTGAAATTTGGATCGGCCCTTACATTACGATCCTTGACTCAGTACACCGATTTTATCCATTTTAGGCAAGAGAATGTGACCCATCAAAACATTGATATTGGTGGAGAAATCATCAAAATCATCCAATTGGTTGCTGAGATATCTTCAGAAAACCGACATTTGGACCAACAATGAGAACCCTCGAGCCCCCGTGGGCCGATTTGAATTATTATCTCAGGATCAATCTGAAGCGGCTGCCTAATTTTGAAGCTCCTACGTTTATTTCTGAAGAGTTATGACTGCCACAGACACACACACAGACAGCTTCTTTTATTATTATAGATTAGCGTGATTGTCTTTCAAATATGACGGGCATTCGTATTAGGTTAAAATAAAATATAAATGAAAGATAAATGGAACCATCTTTTGTATACACTGATAAGTAAGCAGTAAATATAAAATTCACGTAACTGAATGTTCCAGAAAGTGAAAATAGTTTTGGATAAATAAAAGTTTTGTGCCAAAGAAATATTAATAATGATTGATTCGTTGAATATTACGTTACACAACGTAAAGCAAAGAGCTATTTGAAACTGCAACATGTGTAAACAAGATAATAAATTGGTTATAAAAATATTCTAATTTAACTGTTTGAAAATGTTCTATCTTCAGATGCAAATATATCAATTTTTCCTTCGTTACAACTTACGTTAATAAAAATATTGTCGACTCGCATATAAACAATACACAAATACATTCCAAAACTCAAGAAATAGCATTCTATGCCACACATTGGTTATTTATGCAAACACGCAATGCTTTCACCAATGGTATGGAATTTATAGATTGAATACTATTAGATCGTTTAAAGATTTTGCTTCAAACAAATCAATCCTTTCTGTCATCACAGTTGATGTTAGTGGATTAACACTTGGAGGAGTATAGTAACCCGAAAATATAAAAAATCCAATAAAGATATTGATATCGTTCGAGGAAACAGTTTAACTTAGCTTATTTTTTATTTTAGTGTCGTGACGCATCGTTTCCCGTGCAATAATTTATCACATTCTATCAGTAAATAATTGTTCAAACATTTCTACTCCATTCAATAATCCATTGAATTCTTCATCCCTTAAAATATTCCAGATACTATATCTACAGAAAATTCTTATGAATATTTCGGACTAACCTTACACCACTTTACTTTCTCTTTACGGGATCTTTTTGAAGGTGATAACTTTGCGTCACTTTCTAAGTCGTCTTCATTGCAAACGTCAACTTTACAGTCCCAGCAATGTCGGTAACAATATGTATCCCCAGATTGTCGTCATCAAGACCTTCTTCATCACTAAGTTTATATCAACGTCTGGAGGCAAAACGATCATATCGGTATCAATATTCTCTTAAAAAAGGTATTCACATGCTTTCTCAAAGGTTTTTAATGTTTTCCACTCGTCTTTGGTGTGGGCAAAATCTATGAAATAAAAAAATGTCTATACGTTACATGCTATCGTGGAAAAAACTAGCTGCAAAGACCAGCGTCTTTAACTGAGGATGGCGAGTTATACATATGTGCATGGTTTTTTATAATGAAGAAATAGAATGAATTTAACAAATTTTGCTTTTCCGTAATTATAGGAATGTACATATTATAATTTTAAAATAGCAGTCACTTATATGCACTTCTGACTAAAATAGAAATGATAAGGTCCGTCACACTAACGCCAATACCCCTTGATAGCAACACCACATGCTGTTCAAGTCAGATTAGCTTTATGAGTGACTCGTCTGCAGAGTTAGTTGCCCCAGTGTGCCTCCTATTATGTACATTGCGAACTATTTGTAGAGAAAACAATGTAATTATATATTTATGAACTAAAATATAACTGTCCTCAAATGAGGACGCCGGTCGCTAATGGATTAGTTTTCACAAGTCAGGAATTTCACGCCACATAATATCTATTTAGATAAGCAACTAAAATTATTCTATATCAAAACCCAATTTGCTTGATGTATTTTCGTGATTTAGAAAACAATGCTTTAAATAAACAAAACCTTATTTGCACTCTAGTAAAGTAATGTTACTCCAATGTGGTTCACGTAATTTCGTGATCGCTAACAATTTGGTTGACTTTAAGGACGAATAAGTTTTGCTCTGAAAAAGGTCAAATGTTTTAGTCTAAAATCGATTATATGATTAATTAGAAGCTTATTCAAATTTTAACGTTAGGAAATAAAAGTTAATTCATTTACACGTTTTTGGGTTCATGTTCCGATTTGTATTATTATTATAAATGATTTTAAAATGTAAACGAAGAAAGGCGTATGCCTCAGCTCTTCCCATGTAACTCAAATGGAGAAGACATTGGCTCCTGGAGTCAAACTCATGACTTCTATGTAAGCGGCGAGCAGCCTAAAATATGAAAGTGGCATTTTTAAGTAATTCCTGAAAGTTTTATCGAAAAAAAATGATAAGTTTTCGAGTTATACGTGGTTTTTTCAGTCTCCCATTCAACTCCGTATAGCCTTCCGCCACACACATAGAAATTAACGCTTTTGTCTATTATCTATAATGTAATTAGCTTTACAAACATTTATTAAGATTTTAAATCACATTTCACCTTTTCTCAAAAATAATACCGCAGGTCGAAGTACATTCATCCATTATCAAGTACACCTCTTGGCATCGCATTGGCTACATTAGAAGACAGTAACAGAGGTTAATTTGAAATCACAATTATATATTGTCAATGTTAAACAAATAATAGAATTCGATAGATGCATTTTTCGCCATTTCACGCGTTTTGGGGAGAGACACACGAGTTTCCGATCTGTCATGTAAAAACCATTATAAAATAGAATTTATACGATTTGTTCAAACACATGTTTAAATTATTTCACGAAATGTATGAATTAGGGGTTTTCTTCTGACGTGTCAGTTTGAGCATTTTTTAATGGTCGCGTACCACTTAGTGAAGACGAAATGAATAGCACTTGTAGTACGATAGTTAACCCATGTTTACAACGTTAAAATTCACAGTTTGGCGTGTTTTCTTTTTATGATACCTAAAACATTTGCAACTGCTGATTCCGAAGTCATGAATGAAGGACGAAATAAGAAGAAAAATTGCATTCTTTAACACGTTTATGTACCATTTCAAAACTCTTGTGGTACCATGGGTTGAAAACCGATGATCAAAACAGTTGTAACTGAAACAATCCTGCGATATTGCTATCATGATTGTTTACTCCGCGAATTGATTTCATCAAAGCAGCTTGATAGATAGTTTCTCGCGAGAGTTGAAACCGGGGGAATGTAGGCGCGGCGTGTTTGGATCAACAACACACGCGTACACGCCGCGCCCGCGTAACATTGCGGGGCTCAAATACAGGCTCTCCTTCCCTCGTCGCCTCGGCACCGTGATATTCCGCACGACACGCGCCAAAGCCGCTCGCCCATTCTTTGAATAAGCAATGTGTCGCTTCGCAAGCACCCACCCACTTCCCTACCTTTTCCCTTCCCTTCCCCTCCCCGTCTCCTCCCCCTCCCACCACCTATCCCCTCCCTCCACTTCCCTATTCTCCCGCTATTAATGCGGCAGCAGCGCTCCCTCGGAATTCGCCGCCCGCCCTCCTGCGCACGCACCCATACGCCTGGCAATTAACGCAACAAGCACGTATAAAACTATTTAAGCTCCCAAAACATGTTACGAAGCTCCTTTTCGCCGCAAAAGATCCTGCCTTATTAATTTTTAATGGATAGCGTTGTTTAAAAAGTTGAAGGAGCGTTTACAAGGAGGACATGGTCGCTATTCTCAAAAGGTAACACCATATAAACGTTAATTAAAGAATTTCATCTATTAATTTAGCTCTACGGGAATATTTACGGTAAAATATGTATGTTTTACGTAAAAGATGTGTATTTTGCGAATTTGTTTGAGTTTGTAATTTTTGACGTGTATTCCACTAATGAAACAATTACAAGCTGCTATTTGTACGGGCAATCCTGAGTGAAGGCTTTTCTCGCTAGAAGCTTAGGTTCATGTATTTGTCGCGGTTCAACACATGAGGTAAACTGGCGATTCGAATATTTTTGTTAATGCTTTTGTAGATGGTGAAGTATATTTCTAGCGCTGTATACTAATTATAATATACAATATTTCGCATCATACCAAAGACGTCTTTTTTTCTCGGGCGCTGGTAGATTTCAACCTTGCTACGAAGTCTTTCAGCAATATCTCCAGCAAAAGTGGCAGAGATACAAACTCGCCTTCTGTGCTGGGGAAGCGTGTAATAGCCCAATTCCTTCTATGATGAATCCATCATGCAGTACAGCCATATACATAATAGGGCCATTATTCTCCGGTGACTGTATTGCCCCTAACCGTGGGAGTGATCAGGAACAAGGCATGAAGCCAAAGGGTGCTAAGAATCCCACAGCAACTATTTCCGCTCCTTATCCGATTTCTTTAACCTTAACCTAACAACTTTTAATTTCCGGACTCTCTCTAGCAAAGAAAAATTTCATGAGTTTCAAGAAGAATTTGAAAAGAAGATTTGGAAGATTCTAGGGCAGTTTCTAAAACGGTGGGTCACGACCCGCTTAGGGGCCACGAGTGGATTTTAAGGGTTTCTCGAGCATTATTTTCTAAGTCAAATGATTTTATTCTGGTTTCAAGATTCCTGCAGGTTTTAATTTATATATATTGGTGTTAATATGGAATTTTTGCGAAGATCTCACAAACTTGCTGAAACTATATTGTGTAACCACAGATGGTTCGGTAGCTAGGTTGGGTGCCACGTCTAAGTTTCAAGTATTAATATATACGACATTGCTCCAATAGGCACCGGCATTTATTATATTTACATCGAAAGGCTCTAGCAGCGAAAACACATCCTGATGATTTGAAGGCAGTTTTAGAAATAGTTGTGAAGACCACCGATTATAATAAGGGGTATCCCTTAACTCTAGAGTACCCGCGTATGGGTCGAATCGACCCGGACCAACTTTAAATGTTCATATCTTTTTACTTAGGTATGTGTCTGACTTTATTCTTCTTGTAGCTGAGATTGATGATGCTTTAAACGTGTTCATGGGTCCCTTATAAAAAAGTTTAAGATGTAGAAGAGCAACTAACTTGGAAAGGACACGTTAGGCGCAATAGAAATTCGCACGTTAACTGGAAAATATCAACCTAACAACAACAGGGATAGCCTCAGAATCTCCCTAAAGCTCCGCTCACACTTGAGAGAAACGCGGCGAAGCGAAAAGATGCGCTGCTACAAGAAAAAAATTCTTACCGAAGAGTTAAATGGACCCGCTCACACTTAGACGCGGCGAAGGGAACGGAAGCGAGGAAAAGCGAAAAGAATTTCTTGGGGAGAATATTTTTTCGCTTCGCCTGACGTCACGGGGCGACGTTTTGTGCGATCGCTGTGAAGGTATTGGGGTATTCACTGGAGATCAGGAATCAACGTGAAGGTTCGGGCATATTTTTAATAGGAATCTCCTAGATCTTCGACTTTCTTCTTCTAAGTGTGAGTCGCTGTCTTCTCCTCGCCGCGCTTAGCTTCGCCGCGTTTCTTCCAAGTGTGAATGGAACTTAAGTCCGCCCAATACAATCCAGAACAAGGTGAAACAACATACTATCTTAGACAAATGTTTACTGTTATTTTTGCAATATTAGTTTTTTAAAAAGTATTACCAAATATATTGTTGAAGAGTTATAAAAATTAATTAAGCTGTTTTTTTATTTTGTATTGAGATATTTTTAAGATTACAAATAATTTTTAAAAATATTCTGGCCTTCTAATCATTCTTTCTTAAGCTTTAAAATACATGGGTCGATTCGACCCAGCGAGAGTACTCACGTCACAACTTATAGCGTGACTGCTCGAGGGTTCAAGTCGTATTTGTTTCGCTTGCTATGGCAGAGTACGGGAGCCAAATATGAAATTCTCCTTCACATGGTAGTTTGTCGCGCAGGCAAGGCTCATGACCGAATATTTGAAGGCCTATCTGAGGCAGATTAATCCTCAAGGTAATAGATGAAGTTGGAGTATATTGCCGTATATTGTGGCCATCCTCTTTTTGGACGGACATAGGTAGCACACAGACCTTCCTTGATTAGATGTGCTTCCGGCGGCCTCAGCATGGGGATTTTCTTTGACTCCAAAAACCATTTCAATTGTTTGGCGAAGAACAGTAGAGATGCTTGGAATAGAAAGTCTTTTCATCATCCAGGGTCAAACAAGCTACTCATTTAGCTCGATTAGATAATTTTTTCCTGTCAGTGTATTCTTTTTTCAAGGCAATTATTGAAAGTGTGAATTACCAATGTATTCACACATGCAATATTGAGCATTCCGTAAAACACACACAGAGGCCAACGTCTAGTTTTGCAGCTACAGGAATTGTTGCGACACATCTGATCCAATGTATCAACGCCGCCTTTTGTTGAATTATAGAATTCAATAGTATATGATGTTTTGTCTTATTATTATCTCTATATGGTCATGTGTGGTAGAGAGCAATATTACTATTTTGTTTGACTGATGTAGTCTGTCACAAACAGTTTCAAGTGACAGGCCTTCTAAAGTGAGTTCAAAAATATCCGACTAGTTTCTGCGATGGAAGCAAAGATACTTTTTCTCGGAATTGACTTAAGTTTTTAAAATATCCTTACTTATCTCACTCATTATACTATAACGGCAAGCCACACTAGCTATTATCTGAAGTTGGTGAAGAAAATATTCTTTCTTGTGACCATATCTGCTACTTTCAGTGACAAACTATAGATTACTGTAACTATCAAATTATCTAGAATATTATGTTAGCCAAAACGTTTGATTGAGACAAAGTCCGGAGAAAAAGAAACTAATGAATGAAACAAATTTTTAGTAATTAAAAATCTTACCTCAATCAGTTGAAAAGTAACAACACAAACGGTCTTAAAATATACGACTCATGTTTCCAAGAAAATTATATTACTACCTCACCCTACGAATGCTTGGAAGGTACGGAAAGGTTCGTCAACATAGGTTGGTTTTCTCGCCTTTACCCCGCCGGCTTTGGTAGACAAGTGGTTCGAGTATCTGACAACGGAGAACAAGGTCGCGGGTTCGAATCCCGCCGAGGGCATGGTTGTCTGTGTTCGTAGTATGTACAGGGTTATATGTAAGAATGGACCAGATGGTCTAAATATCGCCCTTAAATAAAGTCGATTTATTATTATTATTATTATTATTATATATCACACGCGCTCCTAAAATATACAAGCGTTTGTGTTCTCGAGTTAAACACGGCAGAAGTGAACGGCATAATAAACATCTTCAGGAATTACCCAAATAAACCTGGAAGTACCAAAAATTAAATTGACTACATACTTGTCAGTAAAATGCATGTAATAGAAAAATGTTCTGCCCTCATCCAATTTAGACCTGCAAGCGGTTGTCGATTAATACAGTACAGCATTACAGCCCAGCATAAACGCACATGTATTAAAAGAACGGCGAGCAGAATTTCAGCTTGAACTTCGAAATCAATTCAGTGTACTGGAAGAAGCCGCATCGAATCTATAATGTTACTCAAAGTAACTGCTCCATAAATAAACGGAAATGTTCAAGTCAAGCCAGATAAAAATTTAGCTGAAAAAAACTAGTTTGCTGCTGATGAAAAGAAGGCAAACGAAAATGATTAACGCCCAAAAAGATATAATCCGCCTCGCAACATTGAACAAAACAATCATAAATCCACCAAAGGAGATGTAATGAGCTATTATTATGAAATAATGAATGAAAAATAGAATAAAATTGAAGCTATATAAATGAAGCAACACATCTCAATTGGTAAGAGACAGCTGGTGGTAATGATGGTAAAATATGGCTCTATTACCCTTAACAGAAAGTCGACTTTAAAACGATTAAGATAATTCTACAGCAAAATGTATACTCCAATACGGAAGTAAGTGAAGAGGTAATACGTTCACCAAGAATGTTCCAGATATTCTTTCAGAAGAGGTAAGATGCTTAGTCAAAAGGCTGAAGGATGGGAAAAGGTCTCATCTTGATGATATCACAACAGAAATATTCAAGTTGCCTAGAAAACAAGATTGGAAAGGTATACTCCATGTTGGAGTACACAATTTCCAAATGCGTTTTTTGAGATTTCACAATGTTCTCAAAATGTTTCGCTCAGATGAGAATTTAACGAGAAGCAAGCGAGGAACGTTGTAAAACACATGTAGATCTTCACGCAAAGTAGTCGTAACTATTGTCCGATTTTTACCAAAATTGTAGTCAATCAATTAATTTTGACAAAACTCCCCAATACCAAATTTCATGACAATATGTGAAGCGGTTACCGAGTTGAAACAAAGAAACATTTTAAACTATTATGTTGAGGAAAAAGTTGTCGTTTTAAGAGGCTGAGAATAAAAACGCAAATATTTATTAACAAATTATTTTTATTAATAAAAATATGAACCTTCTGATTCGGTACACTTTTCCCAATGCTCAACTAGTTTAATTATTCCTTTTTTATAAAAGTTTGTTTCTCTGGAATCAAAAAAATTGGTGACTGAAATTTCTACATCACAATGCTTCTTGAATCTCCTATCTTTCATAAAATTGTCCATGGATCGGAACAAGTAGTAATCGGTAGGTGAAAGGTCTGATGAATATGGTGGGTGAGGGAGAACTTCATATCTCAACTACATTAATTTTTGGGTGGTGATTTTTGCTGTATGTGGCTTTGCATTATCTTGGAGAAGAACTGGTCATTTTCTATTGCGTAAATTCCGCTGTTTTTTACAAATTTTCTTATGCATGTCATCCAGCTGACAACAATACGCTTCTGCTGTGATGGTTTCTCGTGGCCTAAAAAATTCATAATGAATTATCTCTCTCACATTCCACCAGACGCAAATCATAGTCTTCTTCGGATGGAGTTCTTTTTTGGTAATTTTATAGGTGGTGCATCATCATTTAACCATTGTCCTGAGCTTCTCTGATTATCATAGAGAATCCGCTTTTCATCATACGTGATTATCCGGTCATAGAAAGGCTCATTTACCCTCTTTTGGAGCAAGGAAATGCACATATTCAACCTCTGCATTTTGTTTCTTTCAGTCAATTCGTTTGACTTTTCCTATCCGTTTTAAGTGATGGCACACGGTTTTATGGTCATCAGTAAGTGTGACAGCCATCTCCCTAGTTGTTTGTCGCAGATCAAATTCCACAGGCTGCTTCAAGTCCTCGTTGTCAACAACAGAGGGACGTCCTATACGGTGTTTATCTTCAACGCCCATATCTCCAGAGCGGAATTGGGTAAACCATCATTGAGCAGTTCTTACTGTCACAGGACCTTGTCCCCAAGCCTTGGCTATCTGCTCAGCAGCATCGGTTGCTGGGCTTCCAAGTTTTAATTCATACAATAAACAGACCCCAATCTCCTTCAAACTCATCCTATATTAAGGGCAAGTACCCAATAATTAAATAAACAAATTTAATTGCTGCCACCAAATAAACAAAATTTAATTGTTAATTGAACTAACTACAATTATTTCTCAAAATTAAATACTTTTTTACATTCAATTTCCACAACCTTGTTAAAAACAACAACTTTTTCGTCAACCTTGTACATGTAGGTCTTCATGTACATAAAGTGGTCGTAATTTTCGTCCGATTTTAACCAAAATTGGAATAGGTCGACAAATTTTACTAAAACTACCCAATACCAAATGCCATCAAAATACATCTACTGGTTCTCGAGTTAAAACAAATGAAAATTGTAAACTACATGTAGGTCTTCTTGTAAAGTTGTCGTCATTTTTGTCCGATTTTAACAAAAATTGGAATCAGTAGACCAATTTTAGAAAAACTCGTCAATACCAAATTTCATCAAAATAAATCAAGCTGTTTCCGAGTTGAAACATTGTAACAATGTCAACTATTTGTAGGTCATGTAAAGTGGTCATAATTGTTGTCCGATTTGAACTAAAATTGAAATTGATCGAAAAATTTTAGCAAAACTCCCCAATACCAAATTTCATCAAAATACGATACATCACGCGTTTCCCGAGTTGCAATAAAGAAACATTGTCAATTATTTGTAGGTCATGTAAAGTGGCCGTATTTGTTCTCCGATTTTAACCAAAATTGGAATCGGTCGTCTAGTTTAAGAAAAACTCTCCAATACCAGCGGTTTCCGAGTTTTAACATGCAGACGGACGGACGGACGGAATCGACCTCCCCTATATGCGTGCACTTCGTGCAAAAAACGCATCAAAAGGACATGCCGGAGTCATGGAATTACATAGTATCATTCTTTTGAACTAAAATGCTACAAAATATATTAAAATAACTACTTAAGAACAATTTCGATTCCGCCCAACCTACTGTAGAAGCCAAATTTTACAGTGGATATAATACAATGGGCCAAATTCAAGTCGTCGGATGAAATAACAAGTCCCGTTAATACTGGAAAAGGAATGAGATAAAGAAATTCAACGTCTCCTGAATAATTCACAACAGCACTAGAGAAATAGTTCATAAGGTATAAAAATAAATGGAGAGCATGGGTTGCCTTCGCTTTGCTTACGACGTCATACTGTTAGCAGTAAGTTCAAAATAGCTTTGTAGAAGAAATGAGGAGCTGGGTCAGAAAACCAAAAAGCTGGACTAAAAGGAATCTAAATTAACAATGATCGGGTACATGTCCTTCACAAATCCAAAGCAGAACTCGAGGATGTCACAAGTTACGTTTACTTGGGTCATCTCATCACAACGGATGGATCACTTTTTGGAGACTTCATAAGGAGAGAGTATATGGCATCTGGTGTATTCGGACAATTGAAAATATCTTCTAATATCCCAATCTTCCTAGAGAGGAGATAGTTATGCCTGTTGTGACCTATGTATGTGAAGCATTGATCACGAATACCGGGATAATCCATCGCTTACACACAAATCAGAGGAGTATGGAGAGATGTATCCGACAAATCATCTGAAGGGATTGCAAAAAACGACTAGGTAAGAAAGAAGAAAGGTGTCTGTAAAGTAATTAGATGAGTAATTGCGCTGATGTGGCATCAGAAGGCCACAATGAAAACTGAAAGACGGAGGTTGTGGAGTTGTTAGGGAAAAGTTGGAGGAGAGAGGAAAAATTGAGTCTGTGGGATGCCTTCATCTAGCATTGGATTATATTGTAATAATCAGATGGATATATCATTTTACAGAAATAATGAAAAATTAGATCACCCACTCAAAGTATAAAGTGAATAAATTTAACTATGAGGTAAAATTATTACATATATATATATATATATATATTCTTTTCTTCATCTATTTAATACTATATATTCTTCTTATTGGCATAATTTTTTTCCTTTCTGTAGATGGTTTCAGAAGATACGATAGAAAAGAGGAAGAGAGTGAAAGAGGAGGAGAATATTCAAATATACAAATGTTCTTGTTATTGGCTTAGATGCATAGTTTGATATACTCAGAAAAGTGTGATGTCTGTCATTTGATAGCAAATAATTATATTTACCGTAGAGGCAGTAAAGTTATGTTGATTATAGAGCGGAAAATACGTAAAATAAACAAAATCTAGTACTATCACTTTTCAATAATTTCAGACGAATACTTTTACATCTAAAGGTTTATCTTCATCTTTATTTGGCAATGTCACTATATTTAGCTTATGTTCTTGAGCAGGAAAACTTATGGGTTTGCAGATACATATTTGAATGTCTTCATCGTGGTAAGGACTTTTATTTGTAGAGAAAAAAAGGACCTAGAAATGAGCCTTAGGGAACGAGCCGAGTTATCTCGGTTGAGGTAGAGGAGGCATGGAAGTGATCATTAAGACAGGATGAGAACCACTTGAGGGGATTTGTTGAGAGGATGTGGAAGAGAGAGAGAGAGAGAGAGAGAGAGAGAGAGAGAGAGAGAGAGAGAGAGAAGGGATGCGGTGGAGAGTGGGAAGGGAGAAAGAGAGAGAGAGAACGATGAGGTGGGGATAGAAGGGTGAAAAGGATGAGACTGTAAATATGGATGACGGAATATGGAGCTGAAGAAAGGTAAACGACCTTGAATGGAAATGGAGAGCGGTAAAAGATGTGCGCGGGAGAGGATAATGATTTCAACGAGAGAGATTTCAAAAAACCAGGGAATAAGTGATGAGCAGTGGAGTGGGTAGGCGATAAGTATTCAGGAGAAGATTGGTACGACATTCTTGCAGGTGAGGAGGGAATGGAGAGCTAGGTGGTTCTGGGTATTTGGTATAGAGGAGGTAAACTAGAGGGAAGAAAATTCGGAAAGGAACACAGATGGGCAACGGCAAAAAACAATATGGAGATGAAACGGAGAAGTGTGGGATGTGGATGCCAGGGACGTTTCCCTTTCCAATTAGATTCTCCTTCTCGAACCTCCTCCTTCCCTCTCTCCCACTCCCCACACCCGTCCTTCCCTCCTCTCGTCTAGCAATTAGCGAGCTGCTGCGTTAATTCAGCACCACTTACGGGTCCGCACCTACTCGGCCTTCTTACTCAGGTGCTCACTCTCGATTAATCTTCATATACCGCCTCATCTACCCCCTCCCCCCTATCCACTTCCCTCCCTCCTATCCACTTCCCTCCTTCCTCCGACCACTCCTTCCTCCAACCCCTCCTTCCCCACCTTCACCCCTCCATCTTTCTATCCTCTCTGCACGCCTCCTCTGCTGTTCCTCCACCCCCATCACCACCCCCCTCTCCTTTGCTCCCTAATTCCATTTCCGCAGACCGTGGGTTGCCGCGCAACACTTATCCCCTGGCGTTCGCACTTTGTCATCCGAAGGGACGACGGCTCACTCTCCGGTTGTCTCCAAAAACCTTTAGGCCAATCCCAGCCACACTCAACTGCAAGATTCAAGCCAACGCTTACACAAAGCTCATTCGCTTATAATTTATTAGGAGTATGCTATTGTTCGGTGCTCTCTTCTCTCTTGTTCCCTGTCCCATTCTCTCTTTCCCCCCTGCCTCCTCTTTCTCTCCCTTCCAAATGATTCAACGCCACCTATCACATAATTCTTTCGGAGGCTTGTGTCCCGAATCTCTCTGTTACGAGTGCGTCTGCCGCTAAAGGAGCGAAGAATGACTCCGCTGTGAAGTGCCTCCGCGAAACTAAATTGCTGCTTTGGAAGGAGGACATTCGAATAATGGCCTACGAATGAGTGGCGATGAGAATAGTCAAAAGAATTTAAATTTGGGATAATTGCCTTATTCTGCTCAAATTACTTCCAATTTCATAAAAATGTATAAGTAGTGTTCGAAGTCCATTTTTTTTAAAGGTTGAAACGAGTAACCACAAAGAAATTGCTTTGATAGATAATCATATTTCTATTTGCCCAAAAGTAATTGTGCTGAAATTAATTTTATAACACGGATTGATATCATAGTTGACTCTCAGGAAAAAGTGCTGCGCGAAGAAAAGTTATGGCCATTCCTTCTATCAGGAAAATTGTTTACATACAACGATAACATCGAATATTAACTACTTCCAAATTAAATGTTACTCTCTATCTGTTCAAAGGCCATATTTTAAATAATTAAAAGGGTTTTTGTGTTATCATAGGTATTATATCTACGGACTTCTGAAAATATATCATTTACCTAGCTGTTTGCGTATCCTCTAATAATTAATTGATATTTTAAATGTACGGTTAAAAGGATGTCGTATTAATCTGTTGGAAAATATTTTAACTTTGCATATACTATCATCAAATAAGATAATATCAAATTATTTGAAAAAAAACACGAATAATATATATTGTTGCTCTTTATGCCTGCCTTCAATTTTTTAAACATCTCGCGTTAACAAATTGACCTCCACGTTTTTCGTGAGTCTATTGTGGATATCGCGCGTGAGACAAATATGTTTCATTTTGTCCGAGAGGCAGTTGTTTAAGATTAGAAAAGGACGATGTCGTATTAAATAACGGCTTCGTCGTCCGAAGGATATCTGATGATCCAAGATGAGCGAAGGACTAAAATCGCTCGTCGTGATGGCCTCGTGTATTCGGCAGTCTCATTTCCATTTAACGATCAACATGTCGGCAAATAGGTTTAACATGCATCCAGCACGCTATTCAAATTTATCGAAGAGTCCTTGGGGCGTTTATTTTTATTCTTCAAGGGAAATGAATCTGATCTTGTCAGCACAGCGGAAGAGTGTGTAACGAAGGAATAGGGGAATCCTCCGAGCGCCACCGAGTCTAGTTTAGGAATTTATTCCTTCCGCTTAGAGCGTGTCTCTTCCCTCTTTTAAGCCCGACCACCCTTCTCCCACCTCCTCCCTTCTCTCCATCCCCTCCCCTCTCCTCCCCACCCCGCCCCCACGTCTCCCCAGGCCACAACCTCTGTCCTCCACTCCATACCCTCGCCTACCCTTGTTTCACCCTCTCTCTTTCTGTCCACTTCCACTATCTCTTTTCCTCCCCGTACTATCTCCTCCCCATCACCTCCCATTTATCTTCCCTCCGCAATCTTCTTCGTCTCCTTTTCTTATCCCATTCGAATTCTCTCTGAGTTTCTTTTGTTTCTCCTTTCCTTATGCTTATAATCTCCCTATTGTTCCTCTTCTCATCTCTTTCAACGCACATTCACCTCATTTGAAGCAATGTTGCTTTCTTTATAAATTCATCCTCCTCTCAATCAGTCCCCGCCTAATATAAATCCGTCGCCTCTTTCTCACTTTCGTCACCTCTTTGTCTATGCACTTCTCATCTTCCGCCGCAACAATAGCTCAATCCGTCTACTGCTCGGTACTTTTGAATGCATTTTGTTTTGGTTCTCCGATGCATCTTTTTTGATTCTCGCTTGTGACTGTATATTTTTAACACAATCCATTTGCCATCGGAGTCTCTGCTAATTTCTCGAATGGTTCTTTCTTGTCACGCCCGGCAACAATCTGCGTTTCGCGTTGTTTTTCCTCAGCGCAAACACTTCTTTCTTACAATATCCCTCTCCTTAGCTTCCTCCCTAGACTGCTCTTCCTATTTCCGTTATCTCTCGCCTTCCTCGCTTCTTCTCTACTCTCTGGTTTTTCGTGGCAGCGTTCCAACATTCTCCGCGTTCAACACTTCATCCTTCGACCGCCATCTTTCTCTCTTCCTCCCTCCCTCTCCATCCCTCTCTATTCCTCTATCTCCCTGTCCCTCCCTTCCTCCCTCTTCCTTCCTCCCTCTTCCTTCCTCCCTATCCATCCCTCTACCGCTTTCTCCATCCCTCTTTATTCCTCTATCTCCCTCTTTCTCCCTCCCCTCTCTCTCTCCTACTCCCTTTACTTCTCTCTCCCTCCCTCTCTCTCTCACCCCCTCTCTCTCCATCCCTCTACCGCTCTCTTTCATGTTTTTCCCTTCCTCTCCTTTCTTCTACCTCACTTTATCTCCCTCTCTCTCTCTTTTCATCTCCTTCTCCATCCCTCTACCGCCCTCTCCATCCCTTTTCATCCCTATCAATCCATCTCTATTCCTCTACCCCCCTCTTTCTCTCTCCCTCCCCCTCTCTCTCTCCTCCTCTCCTTACTGCTCTCTTACTTCCTCCCTATCTCCCTCTCCCTCCCTCCATCCCTCTCTCTTTTCCTCTTCCTCTCCATCCCTCTACCCCCTTCTCCATCCCTCTACTGCCCTCTCCATCCCTCTACCGCCCTCTCCAACCCTCCACCAACCTCTCCATCCCTCTCAATCCCTCTTCATTCCTCTACCTCCCTTTCTCTCTCTTTCACCCTCCCTCTCCATCCCTCTCCATCCCTCTATCTCCCTCTTCCTCCCTCCCTCTCGATCCCTCTCTACCCTCTCCATTCCTCTACCTCCCTTTCTCTCCCTTCCTCTTCCTCCCTTCCCCCTGTCTCTCCCCCCCCCCCCTCGCCCTCCATCCCTATCTTTCTCTCTCCTATATCTCTCCTTTCCACATCCCTCCTACTTGCTTTTTTGACCTATTTTCTTAGCATTCCTCTCTTTCATTTTTACTCCTCGAATTTCTATGTTACGTATATAGGAATATCTTTCGAATGTATGTATAACATCAGGAATTTAACATTTCACGAAATTTGCAGACCTCCTAATGCATGTTTATTTAATAAATACCTAAGTTACCATTATACAGATTAGTAAATAGTAGCATCGACGCGTCGATTTCAAATGGGTGGAAGTTTGTTTTAGTGTGGTCGTAAAACGTATTATTAAATGGTTTTCGATTTGCTGGCGGAATTAAAAAACTTCACGTTATTTTCTATTCTACGGACTCAATTGATATTTCGAAACATTCTGTAATGGAAGTCGAGGAGAATAATAAAGGCGAAAGGATTCTTCTTCAAATTTGCTCTTATATCGCTCGTCTTTTGTTGTTCGGTACTTATTGCTTTAAGCACAGTTGAGGATGCTGCACCTCAGTAAAAATATCCAAAATGAAAAAATGTTTTGAATATATTTTGTGTGTGTGTGTGCGTGTGTACATAAACATACACGTATAAATATTTTATATAAATAGAACTTTGAACCGACATAAAGGTTTGCTGCCGGAGTTTTGAGAACTGTTCATAAACTACGATCGTTAAACAACGAATTCTCTCATTTATTCCAAGGTGAAGAATCGTTAACCACATACTGAACTGATTATATTCTCTAAATAATATATAATTTTTCGAAGTTACAGGCGAGATTGTTAATAATGCTTAGTAATAAATAGATTAAGAAATGCGTAAGTATTCGAAGCAAAAAATGTTTCAAGCTCTTTGAGACCAAGTTTTAATCCCAGCGAAATCAATTTACACTGCAGACACAGTAAAAGAGTACGGTATAAAGTCAGAATGAATCGCCTTAGGAGTGTCACGAATGTTTTTAACATAATATGCTGACGGGAACGTAATAAATATCACCATCTCTCAACTTAAATCTTCCCATGTAAATTTTGTGTGCAGCGAAGCTTGGATAATTTTATCAGGAAAATCTCTCAAGTGTGGCATTAAAAATTTAAGTTCGGTGATCCTTCTTAAGGCCAACTACGTTCTTCCTCGTTAAATCCTTTTATTTCAACTAATAAAATAAATGTTTAATCTGTTATTTAATTGAATTTCTTACTAAAAAGCTAACAACTGGACATGGAATGAAATATGCCATCTTAATTTGTATTTTTCTACTACTTTAGTTCATCTCATTTAAGAAATTTAGTTGATAATAATCACTAGGATACATTTTATTGGATGAATAGAATTTCAGGTTAATCGATGTTTAATCTATAGTGTTAATGTTTTAACCTGAAATTCACGAATATAAACTACTCTCAATTTATTCTACTGCTTAGTACATATTGCAACCATTATTATTACCCGCTCTAAGGTGAATTATTATTAACCTTTGTTTATTTTTTATAATTGGTTTATTAATGCAGGACGGTTCCATACTCGAAACTGCAGGATTGAATGTTAATACCTCTGGAGGCGCATCACTTGCATAAGAAAATACTCGTGCTGTTCCAAAAAGATCTATTATTTTTATCCCGAGAGTGATTTTGTTTTGCGATGCTGCAGCCATTTAACAAACGTTTTCAATTCCAGTATCTCGATATGCATTTTTAAAGAACCTGCTGATTCATTGATTTGAGTTGTGCATTAAATAACAACTATGAGATCTCGTATTTTACCAGTTATTTTTGGCGCGTGATTGCTTTCGGAAAAATGGGGCGTGATAATCTGTCATAGGTGATATACAGCACAGATGGAGATTTCGCGAATTTTATTGCTTTCAAATTACGATGGCTTTGATGTGATTCATTTACTAGCGCTCGTTTTGGAATTGAAATCTTCTATCATTAAAATAATATCGATTTATCATTTCTTTCCAGAAAGTGATTGACGATTCATAACACATTTTTGAGTGTTACATTTTTCGGGTATTGAAATTTAATACCGATTTTTTATTTGATCGCTTAGATAAAAATGCACATTATTAACGTACATACATGAAAGAAGAGCTAGCTATATCCACTCTTCCAAAATAGGTATAAAGGCTTACAAAATTGTAAAATTAATATTCATAAAATAAAATTTATTAAGCGCTACGCTACATAACGAACAAGTGTATTGAGAACATTTTAATTTGTTGTGTACTACATTATAACAACTATTGAAATAGATACTGAAAAGGCCAGTCATAATTAGAACAATCCAGTTTTTTGATAGAACGTGTATTGTGATTCATATAAACCAAATGCAATAGATTAAATTAGTGGTAAACAAGCTGAAAATAAAATGAACCGAGTGAAGTGGAGGAATATGAGGCAAAAAGGATGATGGAAAGGAAACATGGGATACAAAAGAGAAGAGGGAAAGGAAAGAGGTGATATTGAGAGGGGCGGGGAAGAGTGGGAAAGGAAGAGATGGAGGGAGAGAGAGAGAGAAAAGAAAAGGAAAAGTTGCTGGATTATCCATAGGTCAGAACAAGCAGAACGCATTGGTCATACAATCTACTTTTTAGAACTACTGGGATATTTGACTAGAAGTTGTTTGCATTACTGCCAAAAGCACTCCATGCCATCTTCTCTCTTCGGGTGATCTCTCCAAGAAGTGATCCGTCCGTAGCGATGAGTTGACCAAGTAAACAATTTTTATTACTTCTTTGAGTTCTGCTCCGTTGTTAGATATATTCTCAGGATTTGTACATGACCTTTGTTTTATTAAAATTCATTCTAAGTCCAGCTTCTTGGCTTGCCTTATCCAGCTCCTCAATTCTTCTACGGAGTTCTTCTAGGCTTCCAGCGAATAGTATGATGTCATCAGCAAAACACTAATGACCCAGATATTATTCTCCATTTATATTTATACCCATTTCTTCCCAGTCTAGTATTTTGAATAACTCCCTCTAGAGGTGCTGTGAATAATTTAGGAGACATGGTATCTCTTTGCCTCACTCCAATTTCGGTTTTAAAGGCACTTGTGTCTGATGTAGCTGGACAAACGATGTCGATATATTTAGATATTTTTATTATTGTAATTCACGTTTGTTTTTCAGTGAATTTAGCACCGAAGAAGTTCAAGTAGAGTCGAATGCTTTCTCATAGTCGATGAAGCACATACAGAGGGGCAATTTGCACTAATTTGTTTGACTGAATATCTCTCTGGCGACTTGAATGTGGTGCATACAGCTCGTTCTCTGAATTGGGCGAAATCAAGATGCTTTTGAAGGTGGGTAATGAGAATCGTTGTGAATACTTTGTAGACGGCTAGGAGCAGGCTGATTGGCCGATAGTTTTTCAAATCTTCCTTGCAACCTTTCTTGTGTAGAAGGATAATGCTTGCATGGTTCCACGACTCTGGTATATTCAACTTCCTTTAAGCAGGATGTAAACATCTTGGAGAGAATCTTGTCCATACAGTTACCTGTTGCCTTGAATATTTCTGCTGTGATGCTATCAATTCCAGATGCTTTTCTATTATTCATGCTTTTCATTACACGTATCAATTCTTCTGGAAGAATATCTGGAATCTCTTCGGTGTTCTTATTCTATTCTTCATTTACTTCCTCATCGATTAATAGATATTCATATAATTGCTTGTAGAATTCTTCTACTCTTTTTAGAATTTCCTGCTATTGGTAATCGAACCATCTTCTAGCATCATTGCCACCAGCTGTCTCTTTCCAATCGAGAGATGTTGCTTCATTTTCTTATAACTTCTATTGTTTTCTGTAGTTTTCTCGATTATTTCATAATTATATTTATTCACATCTTCTATGATGAACTTTCGTATAACTTGATTTATTTCTGCGAAGTGAATCATTTCCTTAGGCTTGTTAGTCGCATTAATTTCCCTTTTCTTCTTCATCAGAAATCTAGTTTTTTCACATAAATTTTTATCTGGCTTAACTAGACAGTTCCGCCTATATTTTTCTGAATACCTTTGTTAACTTAGATTCTGTTTCTTGGTCTTAGTGTACATGGAATCGATTTTGAAGTCCAAGCTGAGATTTTTCCTTTCGTTCTTTTAAAGCCTGTGCGTTGATAATAGACTTAGGCCTCTTTACAAGCTTCTGTCTTTCCATCATTGAATTAAACTTTATTCTGCATCGTACTAATCGATTGTCCTTTTCAGTTTTAAGCTGGTTGAGGACAAAACAATATTATACCACATGCCTTTTATTGGCTATTATATGATCAATCTCATTTTTTATGCCATTGGGTCCCTTCCTGGTACATTTTCTGTTGTGGCTCTTCTTAAAGAAGTAGTTCATTATGTAAAGGCTGGTACATTCGGCAAAGTCTATAATTTGGTCTCCTCGTTCTTTTTTTCTCCATAGTCCCATTTTCCATCTGCGCTGACATCTTCCTTTCGTTCTCCTACCTTCGCGTTCAAATCACCCATAATCACTTTTAGATGGCAGCTTCCTTTGTTATGCAGTCTCCTATTTCTTGATAGAGATCTTCCACATCTTCATCCGAGTATATCGAAGTTGGCGCATAGACTTGGTCTATTTGTAGCTGCTACCTGTTGTTTATTTTAATCACTAGTCTAACTGCTCGCTCGGATGAGCTTTCTTTTTCCACGAGGCTGCTTTTCAATTTTAGTTGACGGTGAATCCAACTCCTGCTTTTCATCCCGTGTCAGTGTATTTTGAACAATGTTCGTCATGGAAAGTGACATTATATAACTGAAATTTGCATGCCTTTATCAAAGATACATTTTTTAAAGCAGCAGAGGAAAGTTGTCATTAAATAAAATAATTTAGTGTGAAAAAAATATTCTCTGTATGGATTATTTTTAGATGTAGATATTTAAAAAGTTTTGATAAACCGAAGAAGTGTAGTGCTTGATTGAGAATTCTTTCCTTTTTGCATCCTAGTTAATCACTGGATATTAGAACGAGTATGTTGTAAAGATTTAAATCAAATTTTGTATTTAGTTTTGGTTTTGAGTTTATGCAAACAGAAGTTGATATAAAATAACGTAATTTTTCTGTAAAATTACAAATAAATAAATAAATTAATTAAAAGGCAAATATTTTTATTCTAAAAATCACTGAATATCTGTACATTTTGTATGATTTTTTCTACTTATTACTCATTCCATACAAATATTTGCGGATTAGTCTGGTGGCCACTTAGATGAGTTTTGAGATCCAGACTAATCCCTCAGTTCACTATGTGGGGAGTACTTATCTATCAGAACGGTATGCCAGCTATTAGTGAGTATATATACAAGTTTGAAATATTTTTTGTCGATGAATAGTTTAAGTTAGTATGTTGGAATACAATTGAAATACAACACTTCATCTTGAAAAAGTAATCTCGTTCGTATGAAATGATGAGTTGTATCACTTGGGAAAAAGATCTACTGAAAAAAAATTTAAAGCAAAAATATTTCTCATAATTATTTTTATATAGAGAGAGAGTTTAAGAGGTACGTTTAATTAAATTTCTTATTGGTCAAGAAATTCAATATATTTGTGGAATAGCTATTGCAATTGCAATTCAGAGCCATGGTTATATATTATTCAGGATACAAGTCGTTGTGTAATTAACGGGACTCTGTAAAGATAGTACATCAAGAAATCATCAAACGTTTCGCCATTTAATAACATTATACCCTATGTTTTTTATCAAATGCTGCTATGTACGAGGGGTGTTCAAATTTGACCTGGACTTTATTTTTTCCCATGACTACACAAGCTTCACAAAATCAAACCTTGCTTATTTTTCAACATAATGTCCCTGCCTTTATTTCATCGTTCGGGTTACTTGCGTTTCCCTGCAACGAAGAAGACTTTCGGTTGCCTACACAACCAGGTTTGCATCGCTTCCATCACTTCCTCGTTTGAACTGAAGCGCTGGCCTTCCAGGTCAGCTTTGAGTGGTCCAAGTCTGAACTGCAAGGAGGATATGGCAGTACTTCCCAGCCTAAGTCAGTGAGAGCAGCAGTTGTCACCTGTGAGGAATGAGGACGGGCGTTGTTGTGGAGGAGAAGGACCCCTTTGGACAGCTGGCCACGCTATTGAACCCGATTGCTGGCTTGACTTTTTTGAGAGCAGATTGCTGTAATATGGCGCATACATTGTTCTTTGCTTTATCAAAAACTCAACGAAAACAGGTCCCTCCGTGTCCCAAAAGACAGTGGCCATTACTTTACACGCAGAACGCTGTCTTAAATTTCTTTGGTCTCGGCGAGGTTGAATGTCACATTCCATGCCACCTTGCTTTTCGGGTTGTAATGGTGAACCCAAGTCACATGGGAGGTCACAATCAATGACAAGAATTCTTTGCCCTCCCCTTCGTAGCGCTGAAGAAGTTCTCTGCAAACCTCAACACGTCTTTCTCGCTGCTCATCCGAAAGTTTCTTCGGCACCCATCTTTCTTAAATTCAAGCTCATTGTGGATGATGTTTTCAACGCTTCCAACACTGATGTCACTAATTCCGCTAAATTACATACTAAAATGTGTCTATCACTGCGAATGAGCTCATCAACACTTTAAATGTTGTGTGGGTTCACTGACGTGGCAGGGCGCGCTATGTGAGGCAAATTTGACACCAATTCACGACCATCGTTAAACGGTTTGCACCATTCAAACACCAAGAAACGTAAAAGACACTCATCCTTAAACTTGGCTTGAAGTCTGCGATGAATCTCAGTCGCCTTTACCCCTTCTTTGCATAAAAACTTGATAATAATGCGCCGCGGAATAGAGTTCAAAACATCATTGGCTTCCATGTTTAATACGATTGTTATTTGTTGCTGCAAGCAAGTGAAAATTGCTGGTGCGGGTATCCAACATACGCGTGCTAAAAACCTTGCACGCCGGCCAATGTCGCTCTTTAATTTCGTTCAGATGAAAATCAAGTCCAGGTGAAATTTGAACCAATCTCATATTTTTGATATGGACCAATGATTCTAATTGATTTATTTTAATAGAATAATATATCAAACCTACAAACTGGTTTTAAAGATTACTTTTATTGGAATGCAGCGTATTATTGTGCAGAAAATAAAGTTCGAATCACATCATGGGTCATTTATTATTCTCCATAAAAGTGTCTCCTCAAATACTGATCTTGCTGAAAAACTTCTTTGGTTATCTGCCCATGAAATCCAAGCATTTTAAGAAATCGATCTGTCTCACTTTTCTGCTAGTTCTAATTGATTTTATCCTCTCTCTCTTGGCTATATTACTCCAAGAGGTTGATTAGCCAAAAATACGCACACACCCACACTCCTCTCTCTCTCTCTCAGAAATCAATTTATAAGTTCTGAAGTGCTCACCCTCAGGTTTTCTCATTCTTCCCCGTGGAAACCGCCATTTCCTTTAATATATCATTCGTCTCCTACTTCACACAAATCCTAACCCAATCTTCATTTCCTACGTTCTATACGGATCATCCTCCCTTTCCATACAATTTATATTATTTTCTTTATTGAAAGCTGTTTCCTTTTTCAACCACCTCATTCTTTCCTTGCTATTTTTATGCCTTTCCTCTCTTCTCGCTTGTTTTATTACCTCCCTTTCGTTCTCTTTCTCTATCCCTCTCCTTCTCTCTTTCTCAGATTATCTCCACAATTTCTTCACGCTGCTTGCAAAAACCATTTGCTTTTCCCGCCCAAATCTCTCCGAACTTTTTTCCTATTCAATTTTTCCTATTCCCTTGAATTTTTCCCCCGACATTTTGTGTCTAATCTTCCTTCTCTCTCTTCCTCTACGTTCTCTCTTTCAAGTCGCAACCTCTTTTTGCCTTCCTCCGGCGAGTTTTTTTTCTTTTTTACCTTCCCAAACGTCTCTCCTTCCTCTTCTCTCCACTTCCCTATAATCTTCTCTCAGCCTTTCCCATCCCTTCCTACTCTTTCTTCATAATCCCTCCCTAGCTGCTTCCTCCCTCCCTCCCTCCCTCTGACCTCCTCTCTCCCACCCTCTGACATCCTCTCTCCCTCCCTCTGACCTCCTCTCTCCCTCCCTCTGACATCCTCTCCCTCATCCCTCCTAGCATGCCTGCCCCTCCTGCACTCGGCTTCATCAAACTCCTGCCAAGGTGAGCGATAATTTGCTGTATGCTCTAAGCGCCACTTGCGGTCATCTTTAAACCTCTTTTCTCATCGTCTTACGTTATTTTATTCTTATCTTCGACCGAATTACAGTGAGCATTCATCCTTATTTATGCGTACTGGACGTCTGTACTCTAACCGACCTTAAAAATATGTAACTTGTCTTTCTATCTTACTTTTTAGCTTGATATTATAGAAAGTTTTATTCATATGTGCGAATTTAGAATGTATTATAAATAACATTGAAAAAATTCCTTAAGCGCTGGATGACTAATGCGAGGAAGTTTGCTCCAATGCAAAAAAATTGCTATTCTACTTGGTGCTCTTTATTATGAGTAGGCTGATGCCGGCACCGGGTTTTCCTCATCCCTTGGGTGTCTGGTGTGTAAGGAGTTATGGCTATAATAATCCAAGAGGGTGATTAGCCAGAAATTCCATACAAACAAACAGAAAAACTTGCCAAATTACAAAATGTAGCATTAAAGTGAAAATCTAAAATTTATATATACCTCACCCGAGCAATATTAAATATTTTTGTACAATTACATTTATGAATTCTTACATTGGAAAAGATGTAATGGATTCACTCAAATGAAATCTTTAATAAATTATCGCAACTTTTATTTTCCATTATTGAAAATATGAATCGGGTCATTTAGAAATCAGTGTGTGACAAAAATCCCTGCAAAGGTGAATGCAAAATAATATCCGGCCTAGATTATAATTGTAATAAAGTTTCCAATTTTTTTATTATTTATTTAAAGGTAAACTATGTGAGCAAATTAGGTACATATAAGATTTCAGGTCGAAGAAATAAATTCAAAGACTTTTACATATCCTCCAATGCTGAGCTCCACGCTGTGGCTTCACAACTCTTCTTCTACGCTTTCGTTCATTTTTTCCAGATTTATGTTGCTTTAACACTTCATCCAATCACTGTTTATCTCGACCTTCTTACACTCTCGACTACATTATCTCCTCTGTTCATTTTCTCTCTCTCTCCACCTCATCTGCATCTTCTTAGCGTCTTTATTCCGTGCACCCTCTTCTTTTTTTGTCTCTACCTTCGTGGTCCCCTCCATTTTACCTTCTCTTTCCTCCAATCAACATACTGCAATCATGCCGCCCTCTTTCAATTATCTTTCTTTTCCTCTCCTTGTTTACTTTCATCGCCCTTTCTCTCTCTTCCCCCCTCTCCCTTTTCTCTCTTCCCCTCTCCTTTTTCTCTCTCACTCCCTCTCCTTTCTCTCCCTCCCCCTTTCCTTTCTCTCCCCCTCTCCTTTTTCTCTCTCACTCCCTTTCCTTTCTCTCCCCCTCTCCTCTCGTCCCTCTCCTTTTTCTCTCTCCACTCCCCTCTCCTTTTCCTCTCTCCCCTCTCCTTTTTCTCTCCCTCTCTAACACTTCTTCCTCTCCGCACTATCTTCACTACGCTCAATAAACTCAATTTACTGCCGACCTTTAGAGCGTGACGCTTGCCTCTGTCGCACCACTGGTGCTCGCGATGGCGCCCTCGGAGACTCGCAATTTCGCCACCGTTTCGCTGCTTTCGCTATCCCCCTCCCTCTACCCCCCTCCCCTCTCCACCCCATCTCCTTCCCCTCCCCCTCTCCGCCCTCTCCTCTCATCGTAGGCGGCGACACTGTTCCCCAGAGTTGCTCGGCGAGGAGCGATTCCATTCCTGCGATAAAAACAACAACCGCTATAATAGCGTTGGAAAGAGCATTTTGATTGCTGTGGAGCGATCAACTGTGCGATGATCAAAAACCGTGCGTAAAGGTTTAATTATCACGGGATGCATGTAAGATTTTTGTTATTTCTCCCTGTGAGATATTTTTGATTACTAATCCAAAGGCATTTGTTTTATGAATTTGCTCTCCCGTGGAATAATTATCCCTAAAGAGCAGGGTGCGAAATATTCTTCGTGGAGTCGTTTGTTCCTACTCCAGAGAGAGAGAGAGAGAGCGATAGAAACGCAATTTTCACACCAATATGAACATTGATGAATAAATACTTCTACCATTATACAGGTATGTATAATGGAGCTCCGATTATCCGTACTGATTCGGACCAAGGGTGATCCGGATAATTGAGAAAAATAAAAATAATTGCAGAAAAAATAAAGGAAGGACACCTATTTTATAAAAATTATGTTAAAATACATGAACTTCCGTTTTCTTTCCCCAAAACAATCAAAATTAAGAATTTAGTCATTATCTTTGTCGGATATTTTAAAAATGCCAGCACGATAGTTATCTGTTAGGTTTTTGGCGGATTCACGTTTTCTTTAACCTGCGCACAAGCTTCATTTCTTCATTCGACGAAATAGCTACTCTTTTGAGTTTGGCCGAAAATTCCACCCCTACAATGGACAACTTTGAGATAAAAACCACCACGATTTTAAGTACCAATTTAACGCAGGGCAGTACCGTATTCCACACCAGGGCTCCAGAAATGCGTTCACCCACTATTCACGGGCGACTTCAATGTCAGTGGCTAGTAGATTTTTAGCCTAACTCCCACAAATGTATTGCGAGCTAATGGATTTTATCAAGTGTCGAGTAGGTTTTAGTTGTATTACTTGAGCCTTGCTCTACACCAGTGGTTCCCAAACTACTGCCCGCGAAGGGTTTTTATGCGGCCCGCGAAGCAATGGCAAAAAAGCAATTCGAATAATTTAACACACAAATTCATACATTTTTTGAAGCTTTAAATATTTAAATTTTAGCAGTGAAAACTTTATTTAGACTTGATTTTCATTTATATGGCACGTCATAATATTTAGAAAACTTTCAATTTAAACTCTAATGCTGTCCGCCGAAGAATTGGCAACTCCCAATGTGGCTCTCCAAGGGATTCGCAAACCCCGATGTGGCCCGCCTTTAGAATAGTTTGGGCTCCACTGCTCTACACAGTCCAACATCGTCTTTGAAAAAGGTAAATTTTGTCAACGAACGGGACTTCTCCTCCTCCTCCTCTCGGCCGTCATGAAAAACAACATTGTTTTGATTGACGATGGTTAGGCGAGACAAAATTTAGCAGCAGGTCGCATTAGCAATTTGTTCTGATGCATCCGGATGAGTTTTTTTCGCCGTTAGATTAGATAGTATCATTTGAATGAGGGGGGGTTACACTGCCAACTTTGTCGTCCAAGCGACAGCTGCCAGGTAATATGTCATCTCTTGATAGCGGGAAAATGAAGTGCTTAAATTTAGAAATATCCAACAATTTTAAATTTGATCCGGGCAATAGGGCTTACGTATAGTTCGAATTTGGATAATTGGATTTCTACTTTATTGATACTTTGAATTTTATGTTTGTAAAATTGAGGATTATGTTGGTTTCCATAGCTGAAATCGACTCAAGCGAATCAAGTCTTATTGCCTCATCCGCAATTGCAAACGTATTTTTTTTTTATCCGTACCTCTAACTGAAAACATTTTATAGATAATGAAATTATTCGAACTACGCTGATATTCCTAAAAATATATTTTTATTAATTTCCATTCGACATTTGTGTTATACGCTCTTGGTTGATAACTTTTTATCTGGAGTCTCCTGTAGAAAACATATTAGAATATATTTAATAAGTGAGGTTATTAACATTAATGCACTATTCAAACTATTATGCATGTTTTCTCTGGAAAATTGAATAAAAAAATTGGTACCCCCACATTTTTTCATAAAAAAGAAATTGCCCAGAAAAATGCCATCAAAATCATTGCACAGAAGTGAACACTTTGTACAGATACCGATTAATTTAAGTAATTTATTGAAAGTTGATGTTGATGAAGGATTGTGGTATATGAGATAATTAAGATAATTCCAAGATTTTGCCGGCATCACCTTCAGTTCCTTCTGGTACCACTTTGTGTATTGGTATCATACTTTTATTACCACTGCACTACTCTTTATATAAAAATACCAGTTAAAATTAGCAAGAAAAAGAGACTTTCTATTCAAATAGTCCATCTTATTGGCATCATATTGTACTGCTAACAAACAAGAAAAATTATGCAAGCCAACGACTTCAAATCAACCAACGGTCTACACCACAGACGCAGTTTAAAAAATCCATATTATAATGTGAAACGACTTTATCGTTTAGTTTAATTTTCACAAAAATATTAGCAGTTTAAAAATAATATTAGCTATGTTAAAGCACGTGTAGCAATTAGCTAACTTATGCTTATGACTTATTAACATAATTGAAGAATTAATGAAATTATACTTTTGCAATTTTATACATCCTTTAACAGAGTAAAACTTTCATTTGCTTTATTTATGTTTTACGGGCATATATTGCGGTTATTTTAGACATTTTTCGCGTGTTCGAGTTGAATCTCAGGACTGGCTTAGCCCTAAGATTGTGATTCGGCGATATATTTCTATCTCGCTGCTTTCTCTGCTCATCTATTAATCTTCTGTATGAATCCGTTTTTATTTTAGGTAAAGTTTGACCGCGGGCCGCTTATTCATCATCTTATACTGTCAACGAAGTTTTTTCTGTCAGATAGATTTCTATCTCGAAAGTTGTTTCCACTACTTTTAGGTCTGGCTGCATTCCATTGGCCCTAATTGTGTTTCTTGACTTACAGTAAAAATGCATTCCTTGGGATCAGTAATAAATGTAAAAGCTATCGTTATTTTACTTGAAAAGTTATTTTAAATTGAGTTCTGAAAATGTCTGGATCCTAAATTTTCCTACGTCACTTTAGAAAATATTTCTTAACATTCGTCAAAAACTTTATAGCAGGTGCCCACAGATAGTGTTAGCGTCCATAGTACCTCTCTTTTTCTCTCTCTCTCCAAGTCCCCAAATATCTCTCACTTGTCTACCATCTAAATTCCTTGTTTCTTTACTAAATCCTTCTCTACATAAACATAATCACTCATGTTGACTTCTGTCTGTCAAGTTCTTTCTTCCAGTCTTCTATTTTAAATAGGTATATTGCACAGTCACTTTTTGAATGAATGTCTCATTATTATTTAAGATATGCATTTTTTATCCGTGGGCAAAAAAAGAAAACATTCTAAATGCCTTATCTCTGTTGGAAAATATACTCTATTTTGATTTTTGTTTCTTTTTCACCTAGCAATAACGTCGACAAAGAAATATCACTCAGCATTTGTGTTTATGAAGCAAAAGGCGAATTTTATTTACAGAGAATATCAAAGGTCATATAAATTACTCTGAAGCAAGTATTTCATCGACGAAATTGAACAAATTATAGTGTGTATCAATAGCCCACACAGTTAATTTAAAAAAAGTCGTATCAGTTCAGCCAACTCAAAGGCGTTGGCGATTAAATCATCACATTACGAATTCCGACGAGTTTTACACTTTCCGTCGGAACGCGAGCCGCTTTATTCAATGTCCTTCGCCGTCGCTCTCTAGGGACGATGCATCAAGTCCCGCCGATGCCCAAGTAAATCACTCCCTCCCGACCCCTCTCCCCTCCCGCTCGGGTTCAAATATCGACGCAGTGAGCGTAACCCTTGGTTCTACTCGAATTCGGCGGCCTTTTGTCGACCGCACATTGTGGAAACACTGGTATTTATTTGCGTTAATGCCGAATTGACAGAATCGGCCGAATTTTCATTCGCCATTTCACACATAAACTCGAGCGATTTTAAACCCGTCCATTCGCCGCATTTCGAATGGCTGCCCAAAACTCATTCATTCGATTGGCGGAAACGCGCATTCATCGCCTTCCATTGTGACGCAAGTAGCTCGTCCGGCTTGGAAGGAAGCGGGGGAGGGGGAAGGAGTAGAAGTGGGGGGGGGGGAGAAGGGGGAGGGCGAAGGAGTAGAAGTGGGGAGGAGAAGGGGGAGGGGCAAGGAGTAGAAGTTGGGGAGGAGAAGGGGGAGGGGAAGGGAGGAATCCCGATCGGTGCTGAAGGAGGGGTGAGTTCAAGGGTCGAATAGAGAGAAAGAGAGAAACAGACAAAAAGGTTTCCTTTATATTTTATTGTAAGGATTTTTAACGGATCTGAAACCCATACTCTCTCTCTCTCTCACACACACACACAAACCTAAGTGCCGCATAATGGTCGAACGACTTTTGGCTAACACAGTGCTTTTAAGACTCTGATTCTCTCGAAAAAATGAAACATAAAACCATTGCGGTATCCTTAAACGGTCTCTTATCGTCACTCAATTTAATGGGAAATATGATTTTAAAATAAATCTATTTTGTTTCCCTTGGTTTATTTAAGCAAATATATGAGATTATCCGTACGTGAACTTAAGACATGATTTGCAAGATTTGTGCTATTCACATGCTTATACGGAGATTTTCAATTTATATACTAATCTCGTGATCTAGGAAATTTCAAGCGTCTAACCACTCTTATCTACGAGTAAAATCCAAAGATATAATTTAAAACCTCAATTAAATGAGCTGTAATTAGAAAGACAGATTTATCCTCCGCGAAGCTCGATTTGATTTCCCGCACCTAAAACTAATCCAATATCCAATGGTACTTTTTTGTAAGGGGATTATCCTCGTTTGGACGACGGAATACGTGCGTCGAGGGGACTTGATAAATACCTGATTTCCTTCCTTCCTCCTCGGGAATGGAATTTTTTCTTTTCATTTCCGTAAAATAGAGAAAAATATTTTTTTAATTCGCGATGTTTTTTTAAGTTCCTTAGTCTGTAAGTAAATGTGAGTGGCCATTGAACCATGGAGAAGTTTTACAAATAAAATATGCGAAGAGTTCGGATTAAAGCGGATAATTTTTCGTTTTTTTAAGAGCTTCCATTATATAACAGTTCCGACCAATCCAGTTTCATTCACCAATCTCGAATTCTATTAAAATTCCCACCTTCCTATAATGGGACCGATAGCAATTTTTATTTCATTCTCTTTAAATGTTTGCCAGGAAAACGTTTATTTGCGTTCAATCAATTATTTTTATCGCATATAAAAATTTTCATTATAGCCAATGACATGGTGTGTGTGCAATTACTTGACTGCACTTTACACTATGTAGTATTATATATATTGCTGTCATAGGATTCCTAATATAAATAATGATCAAAGATTAAGTTCATTTACTTATGATGGCAAACTAATTGATAGTGCTTAGAGTGCATTTTGGTTAAACTAAATCTTGTTCTATACTTTTGTTAATATCCGAATTCAACTTTTATGATTTTCCTCTGTCTGGAAGAGCATTTGCCGCACTTTATCTAATCCTGTCTCCTTCCACTTCCATTTAAATATTTTATATTTGCCGACTCCATTTTCCATCCTTTCCACACTCTCATCAATGTTACATTTTGGACACATTTCCATTTCAAAAGAATGTACGTAATAACAGCAATACGGACCAAGAGCAGAGCTTCCAAATCGCATTCGTGAGAAATTTGTGTGGACGAGATCCTTGGCCTTAGAGTTGACCAGAATGGAAGGAGTAGGTGGAAAAAGGAGGGAGGAGGTGGAGAAAAGAAGGGAGGGATGATGTGGAGAAAAGAAGAAAGGGAAGAGTTGGAGAATAAAGGAGGGAGGAGGTGGAAATTGGAGGGAGGGAGGAGATGGAGAAAAGGAGGGAGGGAGAAGGTGTAAAATAGGAGAGAGGGAGGAGGTGGAGAAAAGGAGGGAGGGAGGTGGTGTAGGAAGTGGGGGGAGGGATTTATGTGCGGAGAAGACGGAGCAGAAGAAGACTTGATAAGTTGAAAACACAACTTTTGCCTATCGGGAGAAGAAGTTCCGAGACGCTTCAGGACCGAAAACACCATCTAGAGTTTGTCCTCTTCTGAGTTACTATTGGGATAATGTGATTTTTGACGGTCATTTTGTTTCGATTTGAACGATCGCTTTCGGCAAAACCAAAAATAGTCTCCGTGGAGAAACTAAGATTTTTGGCTGGAGAACCGAATATTGCTTAGAAATCACACTCCATATTAGTGTAGTATTTCAAATTTCTTCGACCTTTAAGTTTGTATTATAAAAAAATTCATCACTAAAATAAGATTATGTTCAACTTTCCTAAAATATTTACGTCAAGGAGCAAGTACTGAGTTCTTGAATGTCAATGACTTAAAAAGTGCGTTTCTGGTGAAAACATCTTACAGGCGCCTCCGTTGTTTCTAATCTAGCGTTCAAATTTTTTCTTATGTCCTGGTATTACAAATAAGATGGTTATCACTCGAAATAACGCTTACCCAAACAATCTCTGGTGTTATTTGAAGATTTTGGTGTGGTTGACTCCCATATTCTTCTCTCAGAACACTCGAGGGCTCCTGGACATTCGTGATCTTATGCTTTTTCGAATACTTTGGACAAAACCTGTCCTAAATTTTTTGTTCGGCATAATCTGAAAATTGTAATTTTATTTAAATATAAGGACGTTTTTATTTAACTTCAAATTATGTATAAAAAAGACATGCTGTTATTGCATCTTAAACGGCAAACGTGCTCGAGGCAATCGAATATAATTTTCTACCTATCGATTGGTTCGCCCCTTCAATCTACCCCATCCAACGCCCATATTTACAATTTACCTGAACTATTTCCAAATTTTAAATGATCTGATATATCTCTTTCTTTCTACTATTCGACTTCTTTGATTCCTTTCAGAAGTCTGTTGCCACCCAGATCCATCATACCGTGCCCGTGTCCTGTAAGTCTGTTCATCCATGCTTTGAATGTTTTTTTAAAGCAGCCATAAAATATTGTTTGTACTGGTGGTTAATTATGAATATTATTTTCTGTTTGTTGACATGAGCACTTAAAGATGTACCTAGTGTAAATGCATGCTTTCTTTTATGTGATTAGAACTGATGTATTTTTCCTTTCTTGCCATTAATGTAGCTAATATTGAGCCTTTTTACTCCTTAGACTGTTCACTATTTAGCGCATTGCACACAATCGACCGTCGGCAGAGGTTTCTTTTTCAACTGGCAGAATATTCCTTGCGTGGCCCAAAAAACTTTGCCATACATTGCCCATTCCTGGAAATTTTTATTGCCTTATTTCAACTCATCCGTTTCAACTTCGGTATTGAAAACACTGTCCAGTATTTCTCTCCCAGTTGCTTTTAACTTGTCGATTCTGCGTTCTACTTTTTTACAACCTTTGCTTCTTCTATATTTTAACTATTTCTATTAGTTTGTGTGAAGTGATGAGTAAAAGGCAAGACTAATTTTGTCTGCAAAACATGCGACAGAAATCAAGAGCTTTCTTTTACAATGAAGTTCAATATATAGTATTAAATGCATCAATGTTAGATATTTGTCGTATTTGTGCAGAATGTTTGCTTCAAATTTGTTCTACGAGTCAACTTACACATAAATTATTGCCAGCTCACGAAGGAAGTTTATATTTTTAAATGGTGTGACTGCATTGTTTTCATGTTACAACGCCACCTGGAAAAGATATTTAAAATTACATTTCACTTTGAAAATCTATAAGAATGATTAAAAATAGATCATTTTACAAAAAATAACTATAGAAAAATTTGTGCTGTTCCATTGTTCCGTTTTTTGTCTTCTGGATAATGGAAAATGCTACAGTTTAACCTTTCTGGAATTTGATAACTCTATCCAATATCCGTCTGTACATTATTACGCCAATGAACCCCCTTGCTATTCCTCCCAGCCCGTTTTCTTTTTTCGTGAAACTAACTTTCTCTAGACCGCGTTTTACCCACACCTCAAAAGCTTTCAATCTGAACACATCTTTCACTATCATTCATTTCCCACAGCCATAAAATGCTGCATTTCATATCGACTTTCTAAGGAATCTATTTTTAGTATATTTATTCAATTTACAAATGTCTTCCAAGATAATACTGCACCCATCATGATCTCCTCTCTATACAATAACAATACTGCTTAAATTAGTAAAATGTTCCAACCTTGACAGCATTCCCCATCCACTGCAACAATAATTTTCTTTCTTGGAAAATCACGTGAATTAATTTTTTCATTTATTTCCATATCTCATACTCTTATCTTTTACCAAACGTACGTACTAGGTAACCCGACAAAATTGCCCCGTCGAAACAACACCGACAAATTAGCTCAATGAAATGCAGGGCAACAAATTAACCTCGATAAAATCGCCTAGAAATTATCTCTTTAGGATTAATTATGGAGCTTATTAAGTGTTTTACTAGTATTAAATATTAAACCGTTATACAGAACCTCGATTCGCCATTCGCATATGAAACGTCCGTGATCGAGTTATCGGCGGTCTTCTTCCACGAACAACTCACAATCACTCTAAGAGGGGCATTGCGTTTTCCAGAAGACGATAGATAACTTGTCGACCAGTTTTTAATTAATATTTTGATGCACCAATCAATGTTACTGGTCTACAGAAAATTAGTCAGTCAATTATTAGGATGCTACATTTAATCCTGATTTAGGCCACGGATAAATGTTTTTTTGAATCATTTTAATGTCCAACATTGCTCTTCAATAGCAAACTGAAACAAAAACTTAACAATATTTATCTCTTCATCTAAACTGGTGACTTCGCTCTGAAACAATTGATTTTTGCATTATAGAGTTGTAATGCTTCATTTTTACCTTCTTCATACGTAGTATTGAAAAAAATTGATTTCGAGATTTCAACGGAAATACACGTTTTGAGGTCCCCTGAACACGTTTTGACCATTTTCTCGATGATATGTGTGTGTATGCGATAGCTTTTTGTGGGTGCTCTAACTCTGAAACTATTAATCAGGTCAACGCGAAATTTTATATTTAACATTTTTATAAAAGTTACAAATCGGTCAACCGGAAGTGGATGTTTACTCTTGTCACTTATCCGTTATTTTGAAATATTTGATAAATGTAAACATGTATCTGAATAACAGTTGTAGGAAATTTATTTTCTACAACCTTTGTTTGAAACATTTTTCTGTTCTTTGTAAAGCCTAAAATTTTCTCGCAGTTTCTTAAAATATTTATTAATATGTAACCTATTTGGAATTTTTAGAAATATTACAGATATGGAGAAAGTCATGTTGTGGCCACATCATATTTTTTTGCGTGACGTTTCATCATTCAAAATTTTCATTTTAGGGGAATGCACGTTTTTGCAAAGTGTAAAGATGAGGAAAAAACCTATTTTAAGTCGCATTTCGATAATTCATCCCGATGCGAAAAAAGAAAAATGACAGTTGTACATAAAAATATTCGCTTTGTCGCTTTTCCTTAATTTTTTCCCTCTCTTCGCTTTTCATCCCGGTTATGCTCTCGTGCATCGGACAAGTGTCCGTGACATTATGCAGATGTGCGGCCGGCCATCGTGACAACCGTCATTGGCCTAGGATCTTTCTTCCACCGTCGACCTTACACGCCATTTCCCCCGCTATTTTCTCTCCCTTCCTTTCCCCTTCTACTTCCCCCTCCTCCTTTTCCCTCCTACATCCCCCTCCTCCTTTTCCCTCCTTCTTTCCTCTCCTTACCCCTCCCCCGCACGCATATCTGCCGCCCTTCTTGCCTCCCTCTCCCACCCTGCCTCCAGACACATCCACCCCGTCGGCACGGCGCGCGTTTACAGCAATCCATCTTTCCATTAACACTGCGCCTCTCCGGTTGAGCCACTGTGCCCGGAATTGACGAGCTGTCGCACTCGCGACTCGGTTTCCCGGTTGAGTAATTACCGACAGACGGATCGATCGATAATAAAGAGAGAGAGAGTGGGAGAGAGGCGGCGGACTTCACTCACCGAAATACCTCAGTCAAGGTCGTAAGGGGACCTCCTCCTTAAAGCGGCTCAATCCTCTAGCCATTGTGTCCCCAGACGCTTCGTCTTCTCAAATCTCCTCCGCATATTCCCCAACATGCTCATCCACCCTTCACCTCCACTCCACTCCCTCCCTCCCTCCTTCTCTCTCCTCATCCCACTCGCTTCCTTTCCCCATATATTCCCGTTATCACCACTTCCCTAGGTTATTAATCATCTCCATTCCGGGACTCCCTCTCTTCCTTTGCATCTATCATCTGAGCTGCACTCACCATCTCTCTCTCTCTCTCTCTAGCCGAGGAAGTCCTTGTGGTGCGCTCGGGTTGCTTAAGCGGACGTGGACGTCGTCTGGATTTCTGACTTGCGGCCAAGTACATACCTTCGAGTCTCGGCGCAACGCCTCTTGCTACGTTTTTGATTTTACGATTTTTTCACGCTATATTTAGCTATATAATCTGCGTCTCTGGTTGTTTTAAAATTGGCTTCCAGCATAAATGAATTCAATCTTATATAAACTTCGGAAGAATTTTTTATATTTATAATGTCATACAATAGGAACGATGTGGCCAGTTTTAGTATTTTTATGGAAACATTAAAATAGTAAAATTGTATAATTAACGACCCGATTATCTGATACATACAGCACACTATACGGAATACTGTGTGAAGCGCGAATTTATCAGTTGTTTTCAGTTAGTAAAATGCTACTGTTAATCAATTTATTATAATTTTTTTTTAAATGGTTGACTGGTAGATAAAAATTTAAAATTATATGATTTCTAGAATTATCCGACTTAGGAGTTCTACATGTAATGAGAAGGCAAACAAATTGAAATTCTTGATTCTAGAAGTTATGGTTTTCGCAACTTCAAAAGAACTAGAAAAACACGGAGAAGCTCTACTGATGATTTAGTAAAAGATCATTAGTAAGAATTCGGTGAAGGTCTTCATTCTAATGCGAACATTATCGGTATCAATGTGCTTTAATAGTCGTTGATGAAACGATAGACTAAATTTGCTCCAGAAAAATTGAATTGCATCGTAATTGCAAAGCTAATATCAACTTTCTCGTTTCACTATTTCTAACTGTAATACACCTATTCTATGTAAATAGAGTTAATACTAAATTTCAACAAAAATAAACACTTAAAGTTAAAAGTAGAAAGTTACTCATAAGAGATAATCTTTTACAGATTCTTTTACGAAAAAATCTACTCTATTGAAAAAGTTCCTATTTTAAAATGCTAATATATGCATGTAAAGATACAATTCACCAAGTAATTTTTTACAGTTTTCGTAGAAAAAAGAATGCGACATTTAACTCGAGTTACATCCGTTCACTCAAATCCCTAATTCTACACATGCACTCATAGCATCTCTCCCTTGCAAATTCTATCCACTACTCTTCCTCATAAGCAAAACAGTTCTCATTTAATCCGATCTCAGTTCAACGGAGAGAAATGGCTGCCAAGAAGCAAGGTCGCCGCATTGAATTTCACGGAGTGTCGTGCGAAAGTAGTTCATTACCATCTCTATTGCTTCTAGCCTTCTCATCTTTTCATACGTTCATTTTCGCCGCAAATGTTTCTTTCGTTCATTTCAATTCAAGACTACTTAAAACGGATCTTCATTTTTTTTACTTGCACAAAGACACTTTATTATCGCAAATGTATGCCATCTCGAATCCATTTATTTTATTTCCTACCGGGCCAGAGAATTTTTTGAGGCAGCCTTTGCTTTCCGCCCTTAACGTGAATCTTTACTTTGCATAACTTTAACCTGTTCCATCTCGGCTAGAAGAAGTACCTTATGCGTGAGCAACTCTCTACCGGGCATTAACTTCGATGAATGAGGCGCATAAAACTATGAATATTAATGACGCCGTATAAGTTACGACGGATGCGGGTTGCAGCCATGTTCGTTATATAAACGCCTTGTTACTTAAGCGTGCATTTATTTAATGTATGGCGTTGAGAGCGTTTTAAGGATCTGTTCGAAAAAAATTATTAATATAAAGAAAATCAAAATATTGTATGGCACGAGTTGAAATTCGTTTCCCTCATTTTTATTTTAAGCGTAGGGCATTGATATTTCGAGTTAAAAATTAATCCATAGTCGATGGATAGTTATCGGTTCTTTTTTAAATTTTAAACAAATCTACTTTAAATTAAATCACAGAAAATATAGTTTTAAAAAATCCTGTTAAAATATGATGATGATTTTTTTTCTCGTTTCAAAATTATTCCCAATATTACAGCTTATGTCTGTCTGCATAGGATCTTTAGATCGCTTTAGTCCATCAATTTCTTGTTTGGCAATCTCACCATTTGAGAGGGAGGAGTTTTCTTCGATGTATCTCTTTGAGGACATTCGTTGGGGCAGTTTGATACTAGCTTGGCTAGTTCCGTCCCAACCAAGAAAACATCCGCGTTAAGAAACGAGAAAATTGATCTGCTGAGATGGTTCAGTAGTAGAATATCCGCCCGGCAAGTGGAAGACCCGGGTTCGATTCCCGGTCATAGCAGACTTTTTTCTCGTTTCAAAATTATTCCCAAAATATGATAAAATAAAAATAAAACATTAACAGGTGCATTTTATATTCTCCGTAAACACCATAAAGTAAAAATCAGGTTTTACTTCAATTTAGTGTTTACATAGTGTATCATCTCTATCATCTCTCCGGAGTTTGTAAATGACGCAAATAGCTAAGCGATCGTTCCATATCACAGCTACCCGTAGGCGTACATAACAACGACATGGCAGTCTTGCTTAGTGGCGGGTATCGAGCTTCAGAGTCCGTCCAAAAGTTCAAAATATTCAAGTCTTGGCTTCCAGGTGAGGTCTCTAGTAAATAGTCTGCACGTTTGGCTTTAAATCGGTCACCTGCTTCAGAAATGTCTAATAGCTGAACATTGTCGTCAACATTTGGCACATACATTGATTTGTAAAACGGATCTAATGCGATAGCCTTCTTCCAGATTCCTTTGATTGATGGGTGGACAGATCTGTTCATGGTAGCGATCTATTTTGAAGAAAGAACTTGAGCAAACTCTTTAAATATTTCAATAACTGCTGTAGTGTTAGGAAGTGTTTTCATAATATTACAAAATGCACCCGTTTCTAGAGGTTTCATGAAACTTTTCATTTGTTCATTTAATCATACGTAGTATATATGGTCAATTCTACTTAGGATTAGAGCTCTAGTTTCAAACTGCTTCTGAAAATTGATGATTGGCATCATTCGCTCTTATAAGTATAAGTGTAAAGTATATAATTCAATTTGACCTAATGACTCAACTATTTCTTGGAGGTCAAATATTTTCTTACCTGTCAAAATATTTTCAGGCTATGCCACATTTTGATAGTTATTTTAAAATTTTCATAAAAAAACTAGCCCAACGAGCAGGTACAGCCGCCGAAGGTTCGAATCCAGCAGTTTCTAAACTGCTACATGCGGCTACAAAAATAACGTAGTTTAGCCGAATGTATAAAAAGAAACTCCTAGCTTAACGATAAACCTCCTAGCTGATAGCTTTTTCAATAGCAAACGTGCATTAGGTGGGCTATAACCGTTTTCAAAACTCTGAATATTTGAAACCAATTCTTTCATATACTCAGCACACTATATGTTGCTACGCAGAGGACAACATCATTTTTTGCTAATTTTTCAATAACTCGCACTAAAACTGTGGCAATAGCGACGCTGCTAGCGATTGTCACAAAATAAACTAAACTACTAAAAACAAAATAACTTTTTTACGGCTACCATCGTAATATGCCACGAAAGAAATTCACGCTCGGTCGTCGTACTACATTGCTACTTTCATCAATAATGAAACTAATTTTGACATCTTTCATTGACCCTCTTATTGCATTAAACCCCTTATTGAATACTTCAGACAAATATTTTTTAATAGCCCGGAATACTTGGGCATCATTTTTTTTGCAGGACAGTACTGTTTTATAAAGTCACGCAACGGACCGTCACATGTCTTTAAACTCAAAATGACATAGCACATAACACGAACAAAATCACAAAATCACCTTCTTGTTTATTTCTCTTTTCTATTTTTCTTACTTGCATCTCAATCAGTGTTGGCGGTTGGCGTAAAATTGTACGTCTATCGTTTGAAGCTGCATCACAGCATTTCTGTCGCAGTTGTTTTCGTCACTTTTAACAACTTAGAAGTCTTTCGGTCAGAAGTCCATTGCGAAGCATACTTTTTTTTAATAAAACCACCCTCAAATGCCAAAAAAGCTCTAAAATATCAATGGCATTATAAAATCACTGCGTATACACAGAGTAAATATGAAACACATACGGAATAATGCAACGCAACGCGTGTGATATGTATGATCTTTTTCCACTGAAACGTAAAATGGATGCATGCCACAGTTAACTCCACATTTTAATACAAAGTATTGCATTATTGGCTAGAAATTTTCACAAGTTGTATTCAAAATATTTACGAAGAATCGGCCAACTGTTGAGATATATTTATGGGCCTGAATTGATTACGCACCCTAAACGGCTAGCATGCAATAATGCTTGGAAATGTTGCTGGTTGTTTCCGCTTTTCAATCAGTCTAACAAACAGCGAAGAAAGCAGTGTTGTGTCGTGTAAATTAAATTCTATTTCTGTGATATGGTCAAACGATATACTTTTATGTCTTGTAGAATTTTTCGTGCTTATTCTTCTCCGTGAGATTAATCGTCCGCATTAATGAATCACATATCCTTTTCTGACCATACATCTGCCTTTTAAAAAATACTATGAGATGGACTCAGATTAAAAAAAGTTTTTCATTCAAATTAATGAATATTATTTGTCAAAAGTAAACCACGAATCAATGCGTATTAATTTATTGGTGTAATGCATTGTTATTAACGTTGGAATTTCAGCTCACGTTTTGAAATTGTAAAGAATTTGCATATTAAAATGGAGTCCCGAAGAGTCGAGCATCTAATTTAATATCAATGATTTTATTAATAGTGTTTCCGAATTTTTTCGAGTTGTGCCCAAATTAAAAAAAAATGATTCGAAAGGTAAAAAACGGGTAAAACCCGAAAATCAATGCTCTAGTTAAGCATTTTGTTAACTAGACAGAAGGTGGCATAATTGAAAAGCGTGTTGTTTGTTAAACTATATTCTGCATTTATAAATATTTATAACGCTTAATAGAGCCAGTGCATGTGCCAGTTTGGATTGAGTATAGGAAATGAAGTAACGATATTCATAATCCCTGTTCTTGTACATTTTAGTAAACTAGTAACCTATGAAATAACATAAAAATTGCTGAATTTTAACTTTGAATTAATGATTACTATGCAGTCGAAATTTGGAAGGGGATTTTAACGAAAATTTATTATTTGGGTAAATTACATTAAATATTCTACTCTCTAAAGCCGAAAATGTTGAATTAACAAAAAAATAATTTTCATCTCATTTGAAAGACTCTTTATATATAATTGCTCAATGTCTGTCCGTCCGTCTGTTTGCCCGTCTGTCTGTCTGTCCGTCTGCCCGTCCGTCCTCCCTTTTATTTCTTGAACAGTTTGTCATAGAGAAATGCTGTAAACGCCATTTTGTTTCTGTCAACTGGAGACCCCGAGAAGACTATTTTCGTTTACGGAAGTGTCCCGGATTCGACTCCAGGAGACGATTATATTTTTCCATATGTTTACATAGGAGTTTTGATTTTTCAAGATAATATTTCTTCCATTCATTAAAATCGTAAATATCGACCGAATTTCTCCTTTTTTGACGGCTAAAACTATAAAATATCTTATTATTGCGATGTTTTGATGTTACACGGAATAATTTCTCAGAAACACGCATTTCTTTTTGAAATTTTATGGCTTTTTCGTGCTTTTTCCGGGTGTTGCCAAGGCGACCCACAATGTTGCCCCAATTGAATTAGCGGCTGTTAAACCTTCAAATAGCCAAAATAATTGCGTTTTCCACTTCGCGCTGTTTATGAAGCATCGAAATTATATTTTTAGTAATGTCAAACTTAATAGATTGCAACGTTAATATTAATGATTATTATTATTCAGTAAACTGTGGGCATTTTTAACGATTGATCAAAGGAAAAAAATCTTCCTTCTTTATTTCAGTACTGGAATGTGACCTTTATCGTATGAGAGAGACAATTAAAATTGCACATATGAATTATAAAAACAAACATCACATTCAAAATATCAGTTGTCTAATTTTATAAGTAGAAATTGGCTATTATTACTTTTAAACATGCAGATTTCTGACTGACTTCGCAAAGGTTTTTGCGGGTACCAATAGTTTGAATAAATATCACTCTCTCTTTTAAAAATGTAACTATACGATCTTTCTGTGGAAATTTGTTTTATTCAAAATCTTTTGTGACCTAACACTACGGGAAATCTGGTGTAAATTACAGAAAATGCGTGAATGAAAAATAAAGCGATTTTCTGATTAATTACGTGAATATTCTAAGAAATTTTACAATCATTGCTTATTCATATGTATTCCATTGATTACAGTTCCTTAAAAATTTGTTTTCTTGAGATTTCATCGCCTATATCTTTCTGACAATTTCGGACTTCGCCGCTACTTCTCTCCCTCGCTCTATTTTCTCTCTTTCACTCTATTTTCTCTCTCACTCTATTTTCTCTCTCTCTCTCTCTCTTTCTCTCATTGATCTCTTATTCCTCGACGAAGATTCACAAAGTTATTGCGACGCAGCGATGAACCGGGGCGTCTCAGTGAATCACCTCGGGCGCCACGCATTTTGAGATGAGAGAGAAAGAGTGGGAGGGGAGAGGAGTTTAGGAATGCAGGATTGAGAGAGGGGATGAGGGTGGGAGACAGGGAGGGGATGAGGGTGGGAGATGGGGAGAGGAGGGTGGGGAGGAAGGGAGGGACAGGAGGGTGGGGAAGAAGGGAGGGAGATATGCTCCGAGAGGTTCGCTGTGTGAATCTGCGAGTGTGTGCGTGAGATATGGAGACGGGAGTCCCCGTCAGCAGAAGGAGAAGGCGATGTTATACTTTTTCCCAGGGCTTCGTGGAGATTATGCATCCATCGGGACTTGTGCTTCCTTTTCCTCTTTCTCTCAGCCTGCGCCACCAGGCTATTTTGGTCCGCTGAAAAAGTGAATTCTAAGGGAATATGTGAAAGAGGTGACAGTTAATGGAATTATTGCGAAAGAAAGGAAGGTGGAAGAATGTGTGCAACAGAGAAGCGTGAATTAGAAATTTTAATTTAGTATATTTGTTAGCGTATAGCTCTATAATTGAGGCTACGAAGACTAGTAAAATCGATGCAATATATGAGCCCATTGTTTTGAAAGTGGCATAAGTCAAAATATTGAAGAAATTGAATTTTTTCAGATATGCTCGTCAAAATGGTCAAATCGTATATTTTGAAAATGGAGCGAGTCAACTGAAAATTGTATGGGTAGATGGCAGTACAAGTTTTACAGTTGAATTCAATTGAGAACCCCTTCATTTTGAAAGTCAACTAAGTCATACAATGTGTTTCCTGTCAAATAATATGACTTGTACCACTTTCAAAATAAGGGGATTATATATATTATGTTGCGCAAGACTTTTCATATACGTACGTTTCAGGTGCAAACAATAATGTGACTGGTTATATTGATAATATATCTTCTCTCAGTTTGGAAAACAGCAAAAATGCCGTGATATCGCCAGACCGGCGGGAGTTTGGCGCTTGCTGAGCGCATAGCTTGATTTATGCAAATTCCGCTAGGCGCCATGTTTGAGATATGTTGTTTAGTATTCTTACTTTCTCCATTATTGTTTTCATGAAAAAAATTGGTTTCGAGGTTTCGACGGAAATACATGCTTTTATGTCCCCTGAACACGTGCTGACCATTTTCTCGATGATGTCTGTGTGTGTAGGTGTCTGTGTGATAGGGAATATTGTGGATGCTGTAACTCAAAAACTGTTAATCAAATCATCGCAAAATTTTGTATTTTTCATTAAAAGGGACAAGAGTTGATCAGTTTTTGGTTGAAATCAGTCAACTGGAAGTGGATGTTTACTCTTGTCACTTTTCCGTTTCTTTCAAATATTCGCTTTGATACCCGATCAATATAAACAATATCAATAAAACAATCTCCATATCGGAGTACACAGAGCTTAAAAATGCGTTCTTTGGGATTTCACGATGTTCTTAATATTTTTAGCTCAGATGAGTATTTAACGAGAAGGTTTAACCAAAAACGCTATAACTTGGCAGAGCGCTGTAGGCACCTTTACGGTAGGACGAGTCCATCCTCGAGGCGGGACCGCTTTTAGGGGAGGTGGTGTTTAGGTTTGAGCATTGGCTGCGCGAACATGAAATCTGGAGGGGAAGAAGAAAAGGGAGGGTGGTAAACTAAGGCTGATGAACTCGTCCTAACCAAAATTCGTCTACTGCGCGGGTGCTCTGACTTTAGCTCCCCTTAAAGCTTCTCCTTCCCATTCATTCCATTCCCCTCTCACGCGTCTCCGCCTGCCTCCTTAGAGGGCACAAGCTTTACGTTGTAAAATACATGTAAGTCCTTATGTAAAGTTGTCGTTATTATCGTCCGATTTAACCAAAATTGGAATCGGTCGACCAATTTTACTACAACTACCCAATACTAAATGTTATAATATACATCGAGTGGTTCCCGAGTTGAAACAAAGGAACATGTAAACTACATGTAGGTCTACATGGAAAGTGGTCGTAATTGTTGTCCGATTTTAAACAAAATTGGAGTCGGTCGACCAATTTTAGCAAAACTCCCCAATAGCAAATTTTACCAAAGTAAGTCCAGCGGTTTCTGAGTTTTAGCGTGCGAACAGACGGACGGACGGATGGACGGAAACGACCTACCCTATATGGGTCCACTTCATGTAAAGAACGCATAAAAATTACTGGAATAAACGTTATAGGTAATTTAATCTTCTACAATCTTTGTTTGAAACATTTTCACATATAATGCATTTTTAGGAGGTATTTTAAAAATTATGTTTTAGCTGATACCACCACACCACCTGGAGGCAACATTTGTAAACACTTTACGCTTAGTTACGCCTTAATAACGCTCCTTTTTATTTCCTTGATGATTGAGCGTCGTGGCTACATCCAATATCAGAAGGCTGGTATTTATGTCTGTTCTTTGTAAGGTTTTATAATTTTTCCTGCAGTTCCTTAAAATATTTTTTGTCACAAGTAGAAAGCCCGCAGTTTTACTGAGAAATATTAAAATGTTGTGTTGATATTTGCGAATAATGAAAAATAACTTCAGAATAATTAATATTAATTAATAATAATTGTCAGAAAATGAGTAGTCGAGAGTTCGTAATAGTTCCTTTAGTTATAATATATTACAATAACTAAATATATTTTCTACTGCTTCCACCTCTCCTTTTTTCTCCCGCTATTTCCTGGTATTGTTGTATTTCCCACCCCTCCATTTCCCCACGTTACTTTTCTTCTACTCTCAAGACAATGTGCCGTCTGTGCGCGCAGCTAATAATATCCTCCTGCTCCTCCTCCCCGCCGGGATTGATAACGTCATCACCAACAATCTGGTTGTTAGGGCAACAAATTTTCGTTTCAAAAATCCTTAAATTTTGTTATTATAAAACCACAATTTTGGTCGGATTCGATCCGTATTTGAAATTTGATGGTATTAAATTCATTCATTCCTTTCTTCGAAGTTGAAGTTCCGAATTCGTATCTTGGTTTTAAGTAATTTTAAAGTGCAAATAAAAAATGAACTATAATAGTTCCCAAGTTATTTAAATGGAGGTTATCAAATTATAGAAAATCATTATTTTTATTTATCTTATCGGGGTGGTTGAAATTAACGACCCCATTGGAGCACAATAAAGGTCATTCCGAATAAACGGCGTCGATTAGGTCGAAATCGAAATATTCGTTTAGTGGAAATTCGCCATTTTCCTTTGCTGGCCGAACACCCGGACAGACACTCGATTTTGTATGGTATGATGATGATTTAAACTATTTGAAAATTTTAGTAATATATTACAATTATTGAGAAAATCATGTGGTGGCCACGTCAGATGTTTTATGATACGAAGCGCTACAACTGGACTATGCGTAATCGATATCTGTGGAGATATATTTGATGAAAATTGAGACTAATAAATTACTCTCCGTTGTTACGCTATATGGTTCACTTCAACCGAGATTCTATTTCGAATGGTATCTATAGGAAATTTCTTCAGATTCCATGAAACCAATTTGTACTAAAAGCCTCACTTGTTCGACAGACAAAAGGTTTCATGCGAAAGGCCAAATACAGACAGACTCGTAAAACCAGTTTCTCGGACTTAAGAGCGCCTAAAACTAATGTTTTCAATAAATTTATAAGTAGAATTTATGTTCGATCACAATAATTTCTTTACATTCTCCGTGTATGAGAAATTAATAGGTAATTCTTTATTTTATCGACCCATTTCTTTGTTGCATTATTAAAAATAGTAAAATCGTCCATTAAATCTCGATGGAATATTAAAATCTGGCATAATAAAAAGCCATCCTTCCTTAAGATTCTTCCAAGCGTGATGTTAAAATCAAAACATCAGCTATGTGATTTAAGTGACGCTGCAAGTAGCTTATTCAAAATAAGGTCGCCGTTAATTAACGTCTGCTCGCATAAATGCTTTGAGCTAGTGAGTAATATTAAAAAAATAATAGCGTAATTAGGAATAAAAGGTGATCTTTATATTCATTCGTACAAAAAACGAAGTCGCTACCAAAATCTCCGTGAAACTGCAACGGTGACACGATCATTACTTATTTTTTCTAAGAATTCATTTGTGGAATGATTTTCATATAACTGTTTTTGAGAAATGTTTTACAAATAATTTGTTTCGAAGCATCCTTTTCAAAGACTTCTCTGAAATTCAACGTTCGCTCGTTCGGAAAAGTTAGGGTCGTTTTATTATGATAAGGTAATTGCAGGTTTAAAGTTCCGCATCTACCATTTATATTGTTCTGCACATAAACCGGTCGCTGGAATAAGAAATTAAAATTCAGGCAAAACTGATGAATTATCGCTCGCTTCGAGATTTTAATATCAATTTCATTTCTCACATCTCGACTATATCAATATTAAAACTGCCTAACTCCAAAAATCCTAACAAGAAATCATTTGGAGACAGCAATTAATTAAATGGGTTTTTAGAAGCGGCAGTCATATCGTGAATTTCATCCACTTAAAATATTTGACGAATGTATGATTAAACATTCTCTCGCTCGCTGGTGGAGAATGGGTGTTTCCCTTTATTGAGTCCTTTCCTCGATTTCTCATATTTTAGTACAGCATCTAGATAGAGAGAGAGAGATTTGGCGGGTAAAGAAGTGCTTCGATCACTTAGACAATCTCTTCTAACAGTGCCTGGGAATTGAAGGAATGAAATAGTAGTGTTACTCTTTTGGGTGCCAAATTTCAGCGTAAAAGTGGTTATTAAAAATTCTTGTTTTTTTTTGTTAAAATAACAGTGATAATTCTCTGACGTCATGCTTAACTGCAGAAGCGAAAATTGGCGTGTGTGTAGAAGGGAGGAGAGTAGGAAGCGGAGGAGGAGTAGAGGGGAAAGGGGGGAGGGTAAGAAGGAGAGGAGAAGGTGGGTTGAGGGGAGGGGAGGGTAGGAAGAAGGTGGGTTTGGATGGAAGGAGAAGGGAACGTGGGTTGGGAATGAAAGATGAGGGAGAGTAGAAATGAGAGGAGAAGGAGAGTTGGGAAGAGTGTATTGTAAATAAAGCCTCTCATTTCGCTTGACGTGACTCATGTGTGACGCATGCCACGATCAGCATTTTTCCTGTTTAGCCGTGATTGGCGTGAAATATATATATAATTTATCGATTGTCCGTGGCAAGGTCATTTGAATGACACACTATTTGAATAGCAATTTGAATCAAGATAAATGAAGAGTCCGGGTGACATAGTGAAATAGGGATTTGGGGGTAAGAGGAAATTTCCCGAATGCCTTTCCTCCCCCCTCCAAAATCACCCGACTCCTATACTCCTTCATTATCGACCGACATGATGTCAATGTTTAAATTCAAATCAATAATTATTTATTTGTATTTATATAAATTCCAACAAACAAATATTCTATTACTGTTAAAAGGTGATTATCTAAATTATTAATAATATTGTTATTCTTATTGTTATTGTTTATATATTTATCTATTTTTTCTATCACATATTGTTATTTATCACGTTATATTTAGACTAATAAGATGGACTACGGAAGGTTTTGCCGGATTTCCCTTCCCTCTCAGGGCGAATGCCAGGCAAAAGCCACCCCCGGAGAAAACAGATAACAAAATACTACCAATCGGTTAAATAAAAACAAATAAACTTTCCACCTGAGTCAACCCTGAAGAGACCTTCAGCCTATGACAGGGATTTGCCGAACAGACACGTGTATAAGAAAAACCAAATGTATAATCTCTATCATAAATATTTTGAAGAATTTGTTTGTTTGTTTGTGCATATATAACGCAACAACTACAGAACGTAAAAGGAAGACGAAGGTGACATTTTAACCGCAATAAAAAGATAAGCAAAATGTGAGTGTTTTAAAGCGATTTGACCTCCATTTTTTATTTAAGAAATTATTTTCTCTTTAAAATCTTCAAATTTAAATAACACGGGAATGAGCAATTTGTTGGACTAGCAATCTACGTGACAACCGCTATAAACAATACCTAATATTAAATAAAAAAATAATGTATACCTAATATAAACTCAAGTAGTGAATAAAGAAAGACTAAGGTTATTAAATGAAGGAAAATCACCAAAAAATCTGTAAATCTGGCTAATTATTTCAAAGGTAAGTGGAAGATAGTTTTAATGTGCAATTTTAAGTGCTCTCATTCTCTAAAAACTTTTTATATATTCTGCATATTCTCTATACTTAATAGACAGCGTAATATGTTTTTCATTAACATTGAAAATTAATAATGTGAAAGATATCTCATAAGGTACAATAAGGAAACTTCTATAACAATTATTTAATTTCGACCAAAATTTATAATCGTTAACTCTTCCTCCCTTAAACATTATATGTGCATTTTTCTTTCGTCTCAACTGAACATTTGTATGCATCAGTTAAGCCAATTGAACTTATTACATTAAAACAACACTTTCAATGTCATACCATCACACTTTTTATCGCCAAATTCGATTTTATAGTCCGGAAACTCATTTTTTTCGTAGGTTTGACTTTAAAGTATTCACGTGACGAATTAGACCCACAAAATCAACATGGGATAACGTATGGTTAAGGTAAATTTGAGTAAATTTTCAAACGAGTTTCCACCGGTTGCATTCCTAGAGCTTGCAATACCTGAGCTGCAATACCACATAATATTATGAAGTTTCTTTCACTGGAACTTAATTTTAATGAAATAAATCTATTTTAAAAGCAATTCCATCGATTTTTTATTATAATTTTGATAAAACATACAGTCACCAACTTTATCGATAAAGGATGCAGGAAGAATTTATTTGGGCAAAATATGAGAAGTCAAGAAATATTGCATACCATTAAGCACTACAATAAAAATTAAATTGGTTTCATTACTTGATTTTATTCTCAAATCTTCCTCAATATTTTTTGTGTTGACTTAAAAACCCGAGAAATTCCGTGTAATTTCAGCAAGTTATGTATAATTGAAATTAAATTTTTGCGTCTTTTCGGCAAATAAAAACATTTTGAAACTGAAACTGTGGCATAGTGAGTAACACGTCGCATCGCGAATATCAAGTCCCGGGTTCGGTCCTGGTCGGGTCACTTTTTATATTTTATAATATTTATATTTTATATTTCATTTCTTTATTTAATTTGATTGATGGTTTTAATTTGAATATGTCAATCGGAGTAGCAATGGTGGAGTAGTAGTTAGCGTGTCGGCTTCGCATTACAAAGTTACGAGGTTCAAACGCCGCGAATGGAGGTTTTATCAAAAAAAAATATTATCGGTGCGTAGCTGTAGGCAGCAGTACTCTCAGTATGGCATAGAGTCGAAAACAAATGATGTTGGCTGGGTCTATATCCAATACAGCTGTAGGCGTGATAGCGACGATTTGAACGGCTACAGTACTGCGATGTGGAAAGCAAGATGGAAACAATTATATTACAATCCCTAGTAATGATTATATGGTTGGACAATATGAGTTCTCTCGAGATAAAACAATCCGGAGGTATAATAGTCCCCCAATCGGATTTCCGGGCGGAGACTGCCTTGAGGAAAAAATTTGTCGAAAGTAATTTACGAAGAGACACTTGGAACGTAAGAACTATGAGAAAAGCAGGAAAGCTAGAGGACCTGAAAGAAGAAATGAGAAGAAATATAGTTGACATTATAGGAATGAGCGAAACAAGGTGGGAAGGAGGAGTACAGTTCAACTCGGAAGAGTTCACAGTAGTTTACTCTTAAAGAAATAGTGGGGAAAGGGGAGTCGCTCTGGTACTTAGGAAAGGTACGATGAAAAGCGTTACAAATTTAATAGCAACGAACAATAGACTGATGTCAATAAAGCTAAAAGCAGCCCCAATGGATATGCTGATAATCCAGGTATATATGCCAACATCAGCTTATAAAGATGAAGAAACCGAGGAGATTTATGAGCAAATTAATGATATTTACGAAGAAGACGTAAGAGGAAAGGTAAACTGCATAATAATGGGAGATTGGAACAGCATAGTCGGAGAAGGGCAGGAAGAAAATGTTTTCGGGCAATACGGACTTGGGAAGAGAAACCGAAGAGGGGAAAAACTGGTAGAATTCTGCATCAATAATGACCTTGTAATGATTAATACATGGCTTAAAAACCATAAACAAAGGTTAAACACATGGAAAAACCCAGAAGATAGAATGAGATGCCAATAAATTACATACATCCTAGTAAAACAAAGATTCAGGAACAGCATAAAGACCGCCAAGGCATTACCAGGAGCAGACATTGATTCAGATCACAGCCTTCAAATAGTTGACGTAAGTACAAAGCTCAAACAAATAAGAAAAAACGAGAAGAAAAAGACAGACTTGGAACCTAGAAAAACTGAAAGAAAGGCAGGATGTAGTGAGCAGGATGTTGGAAGAATTATGGAAAGAATACATTAAGGATATATATAGAAAGAAGGCAGGATACGAAAAAATAGAACTGGAAGATGAGGAAAACATTGAAGAAGACAACTTAGGACCAAGTATTATGGAGGGCAAAGTAGAAAAAGCAATAGTGGAACTAAAGAAAGGGAAAACCATAGGCAGCGATGGAATACCAGCGGAGATACTTAAAGTCATGGGATCAGAAGGATTAAAAGCGATCACGAAATTATTTAATAAGATTTATGACGAAGGAGAGTGTCCTCGGGATTTGATAGAAGTAACAATGATCCCTCTAAAGAAGAAGTGAAAAGACTACAGAACGATAAACCTTCTATCACGCACTTCGAAGATCATCACGAGGATTCTTAACAAAAGGCCGGCGAAAAATGCAGATGAAATGCTAGGGGAAGATCAATTCGGTTTCAGAAAAGGACGAGGAACTAGATATGCTATTGGGTTAGTTAGAATAATATGAGAAAGGGAAATAGAGTACAGTCAAGATATCTGCGTATGTTACGTAGACTGGCAGAAGGCCTTTGATAGAGTAAATTGGATAATGCTGATGAAGATATTAAAACAGAGGTGGCCAACCATTTTCTGTAATGTGTCACTTATTATGTCGAAAATGTGTCGCGTGCCACCCAGTGATGGATCCAAGGGAGAGCGACACCCCCCCCTCTAGCACAGCTACCGCACTATTGAAAGTAACGGACGACGTCCGCAAAGCAATTGATCAGAGAAAAATCACCATTCTAACTCTATTGGATTTCAGTAAAGCCTTTGACTCCATCGACAAAGACATCCTACTTTGCAAACTTGAACTTTTGCACTTCTCACTCGCTTCTCGAAACTGGTTTCGCTCATACCTAAATGGCCGCTCTCAAAAGGTTATTTTTCATGATTTATCATCTCGTCCCTTAAATGTAAATAGAGGTGTTCCGCAAGGTTCTATTCTTGGTCCCCTGCTATTCTCTCTGTACATTAATGATATCTCAAATGCCCTCACTCACTGTAATTATCACCTATATGCTGACGATCTCCAAATCTACTATCACTCGCGCGTACCTGAATTTCCTGATGCTGTCGCTAAAATTAACTCTGATCTAGCTTCGCTCTCTCTTTGGAGCGCAAATAACTTTCTGAAGATCAACCCCGCAAAAAGTCAATCTATTATTATCGGTTACCCCAAATTATTGGCTTACATAGATCATAGCGAATCTCCTCTTCTATCGCTAGAATTGCATTTTCAAAAATCAGTAGTCAACCTCGGTGTCATAGTAGATGAAACTCTATCCTGGGCTCCTAATACCAATAAAATCTGTAGTACCATCAACTCCTCCTTGCACTCTCTCAAAAGACTCAAAAACTTATTACCTCATTCCTTACGTAAACTCTTAGTGACCACACTCCTATTTCCTCACTTTGGCTATTGTGATGTTGTTTATAATGATCTCTCCTGTGAACTGGCATTAAAACTTCAACGCACACAAAACTACTGCATGAGATTCATCGGTGACTTTAAAAAGAGTGACCACATTAGCGAACAATACAATAATCTTTCATGGCTCAAACTTGACGCTCGAAGGAACTTACATACCCTGATGCAAATGTACAAAATCCTTACTTATAACAAACCTGACTACCTCTCTTCCCTCTTCAATGAAATCAATACAGTACACAAGCGGGATACTAGAGGCAAGAATAACCTCCTAATTCCTCATCACAGGACGAATATCTACAATAAATCCTTTCAAGTCTCCGGTTGCCGACTCTGGAAAAACTTAGATGAGAATTTTAAAACATCTCCCTCTTTAAACTCATTCAAACGCACCTGTGTCACTCACTTTCTAAAACAACAAAGTAATCCTTAATCATCTCTTTACACTCCCCATAAATTATCCTTACTCAAGTTTTTTTTTGTATTGTCTTATATTACTTTGTATTTCTTAATATAATTTTTTATTGTTTATATATATATATTTTTTTCCCTATTGTATATGTATATTTTTTGTGTTGTTTTATATTATTTTGTATTGTATTATATTATTTATGTATCTTATATATTTTCCTGCTTTCTTATAATATGCATGCCCCAACAACATTCTTTATATTCATTCATTGTATATATTTCATGTATATTTCATCTCATTCTGCATACTTGTATATTTTTTGTTTACATTACGTTATTACCTTTACGTGTACTTTTTTATGACGGTATATAATTACGCTGTATATACTAACTCTCCCACTGTACATACTTCTTTCTATTTAATGTTGTAGTTTTGTATTACCATATGTACACTATCTAGGGTTTTCGCAGGTTTTTCACAACCCCCTTCTTAGTGGGTATTTTCCTGCGTGGGTTTTACTAGGGAGGACATGTCTGTTTTTACCTAGGTTTTCCCCACAAACACCAATCTGTATTCAATTTTATCTTTTTAATTTCTATGATTTAGGTTCATAATGTTTATATAATATATTTTGTTATACCTTATTTTATTCTTTTTCTTGTATTTATTATATTGACGAAGGGTTAAATGTAAGAATGGACCTTCTGGTCTAAATTTCGCCCGAATAAAGACTATTATCTATCTATATATCTATCTCTGGATTCATCTTAAAACGTACTCCACATCTTGATTTTTCTTGGCAGCATAACTTCATATTTAAGTATTTGGCGTTGAACTTATGTTCACTTTCGAAACTATATCATAATTAAATTTTATATGAGTTACTTGTAATTATTAAAAATTATCAGGATTTGATCCGCTCCTGGTGCTATCTAACATTTTGCCAGCTACGTAAAGAATTAAATACATACATACATGCATATTATTATGCGTCCTTTGCAAGACAAGAAATGCACGAAGTGAGCACATAAGGGTGATCGTTTTCGTCCGTCCGTCCGCATGTTAAAGCTCAAGAACCGCTAGACGTATTTTGATGAAATTTGGTATTGGGGAGTTTTCTAAAATTGGTCGTCCGATTCCAATTTTGGTTAAAATCGGTCAAAAATTACGACCACTTTACATGAAGACCTACATGTAGTATACAATGTTCCTTTGTTTCAACTCGGGAACCGCCTGACGTATTTTGATTAAATTTGGTATTGTGAAATTTTGATAAAACGGGTCAACCGATTCCAATTTTGGTTAAAATCGGGCAATAATAACAACTTTACATAAGGACTTACATGTATTTGATAACGTACCTTGCTAGTTTGTCGTTAAATACCCATCTGAGCGAAAAATATTGAGAACGTTGTGAAATCTCAAAGAACGCATTTGGAAACTGTGTACTCCGACATGGAGTACACCTTTCCAATCTTGTTATTTCATTATTTAGTATTACTATTTTGAAAATCACTTTCATAATATTTTAATGTTATTTTTTCCAAATCGGGAGGCGTGCCACTGAGAAGAGCTTCGCGTGCCACTAGTGGCAGCACGCGTGCCGCAGGTTGGCTGCCCCTGTATTAAAAGATATAGGCGAGGACTGGAAAGACAGAAGACTGATGAGGAATCTATTTGTGAATCAAGTTTTAAAGGTCAGTTTGGAGAATGCGGACACCTGCGGAGTAAATATCTGTAAAGCAGTAAGACAGGGCTGCTCCCTATCGCCTACCCTATTCAATACATATGAAGAAAGTCTAATGCAAGAGGCGTTAGAAGGCATAGGAGATTTCAAAATTGGAGGAAGGATTATAAGAACAGTAAAATACGCGGATAATCAAGTACTTGTAGCAAGAAAGGTCATTCGAGTATCAGGCAAGGAAGACAATCTGAACATAAGTATTGGCGGAAAGCCTTTATAACACGTTTTAGACTATAGATACCTTGGAAGCATCATTACAAGAGAAGCAAAATGTACGGATGAGATCAGGACTAGAATAGGAAAAGCAAAAGCGGCTTTCAGAAGAAAGAAACACCTACTTACGGGGAATATAAGGGAAGATATCCTCAAGAAGTTCATAAAATGCTGTGTATGGAGTATAGCTTTGTACGGGGCAGAAACATGGACGCTAAGGAAAAATAACATCAAATACTTGGAAAACTTTGATATGGACTTGGAGAAAATGCTGAAGATAAAATGGACAGATAGGACGAAAAACGATGAAGTGTTACGAAGAATAGGAGAAGCGAATGATTATACAGACTATTAGAAAAAGGAAGGCAAACTGAGTTGGACCTGAGGAGAGAGAGAATATAATTAAAGACGTGTTAGAAGGAAAAATAGATGGAAAAGGGGAAAGAGGTAGGAAAAGGTTTCAGCTAATAGACTATTTGAAAGGGAAAGAGAGTTATCAAGATATGAAGAGAACAGCGGAAAATAGGTGTATATGGAGAACCAGGTTTAACCATGAACAATCACGGAGCTGTCTATGGGCAGACTACCTATGATGATGATGATGATGATGGTGCCAATCGAGTAATCTTTTTTAAAATTAAATTTTAAATAAATTTAAATTCGTACATTTTCTGTTATTTTGAAATATATGAATTAAAAAAGAAAAGTATATTATTGTATTTTTTTAAGTTTCGTAGCAACGGGCAAGTCACTAGTGTCAGATAATTATTGTAAGATTTGTAATGCGCAAATCTTTTCTTTGCTGCATGATCTTATCTTAAGCATCTAATTGAACTAATATAAGACTCGTCTACTTGTTGAATATAAGATTTGACGAGGAGGTTGTGGACGTGATTGGAGTGAATGAGAGAGTGAAATAGGATCCGCTGAGTGCGTGAAGGAGACGATCGGAGAGGAAAGTGATACAAGTTGATTGGGATAGGTGAGGAATATAAATGAAATTTATTTTTACTCCCTACTTCGAAGCGTAGCCGTGCATAAAACTGCCCGACCGAATTGATCGCTAACATGCTTGTGGAGGGATGTGAGGTGGAATAGTGGAAGGTTTAGGGAGAATAGGGCGTCATGAAAATTAGTGTAGAACAGAGAGACAAAGTTAGAAAACTGGGTGAGTTGTAGAGATGGGGGGGGATGAGGAGGGGGGAAGAGTGTGGGAGGAGGGAGATATAGTGAGAGAAAGGGAGTTGGTCGGGGAGGAAAGGGAACAGCGGGGTGATGGGGAGAATCCGCAATGAAGGCTTGGTGAAAGCGATTACGGGGACAGCATTAGGAAAACCGACGGGCACTTGCTTAATTAAGGCTTCGTCGGAGTTGAACTGTACTCAAGAGAACTGTGACAAAGAAAGTCTTTATTAAGTAGAAAAAATAAAAATATCGTAGAATGATAGGTTGTGAGAAAAAAATAAAATATTGGTATTTGGAAAAGCACGAGTTATATATACGTAAAAAATAAAAGGATTGAAAGAAACGCTATGACGTTAGTACAGTCATGACGGTAATCTGAATGATGTCCATTCATAGGGATGTTCCGTTTTTAAAGTTTCTTCACTCCTCAATAACCTGGACTAAAAGACTTCGATTGCTTTCTTCTCGGCATGGAAAGGTTCAACAGTTTTAATCATGGACTGTTTGTGTCTCGCTTCGGAAACATAAAAAGGTATAAGAAATCGTTTATGAATTGAGTATATATATATTAAATTAATCGTAATATGTAGGTGTAGAGATAAATTATGCGAAATTTAAATTAGAGAAATTTATATTTCATCCCAAGACAAAATCAAAGAAAATAAGCTGTTCGATTGAAAAAAAAATTATAAAAATACTTACGGTAGAAGAAAGGTAAATGAGATGAATGGATGGCAACAAGCTGTTCGGATAAGGAAGCCCAGTGAGCACTCACCAATAATATATCTTCCGTTGGCGAGCTGCTGAGGGTGTCGAAATGACACACAAAAACAATATATATATATATATATATATATATATATATATATATATATAACAACTTACGGAAAAGGAAAGGTAAAATAGATATATGGATGTCAACAAGGTGTTGGGATGAGGAAACCCAGTGAGCACTCACCAATCAGACGACTTCAGGTTGGCGAGGCCCCGGGGATGTCGAAGCGACACACGTAAAATAGCACAAAAACACAGAAACATCACAAACGTAAAGCTTTCGGAACTACTCCTTCTTCAGCTACAGAGAGAGAACTGATGGCGGTGACACTGGGTGGAGGCATGGGGGTGGAAGGGTAGTGCGGAAAGGTCGAGGATTGGAGGAAACGGAGGGGGTTGGGGATGGGTAGGGTGTTGGAAGAAGACAGAAAGGGTGTGAAAAGCTATCGAAGGTTGAGGCCTGGGGGAGTGAAGGAGTTTAGGAGATGGATATGCGAAAGCTCCCACTGACGGAGTTGGGGAGCTGAAGCATTTTCGGGGAGAGCGCGAATTACTCTCACTGTGAAGCAGTTGTTGAACTTTAAATTATGTTTGTTCGCATGAACGGCCACCAGCAGCGGTCGTTTGAGAATGACGCTGTTGCGGTGGCCATTCATGCGGATGTTGAGGGGATTGCTGGTGAGGCCAACATAAAAGGCGGGACATTGGGTGCATCTCAGGAGGTAAATGATATTGCGGGTGGTGCAGTTGGTGGTGGAAGTTATGGGGTAGGTGATGTTGGTTGTGGGACTGGAGAAGGAGTTGCAGGGGGGGTTTATTGGGCATGTTAGACATCGGGGTCTACCGCAGGGGTAAGATCCGGCAGGGTGTAAAGGCGTGGGTGCTGGGGGTTCTTTCTTCCATAGAATGTTTGCCAGATTAGGGGGACGGCGGAAGGAGAGCATCGGTGGTCTGGGAAATGGGATCTGGTGAGGGGAGGATGAGAGGATAAGGTGGGCGGCTTTCAGGATGTTTTTCAGAATGTCGTGGATGCCGGGGAAATACAGGGTGGTTAGGATGAGTTGGAGGGTGGAATCGGTGGTGGTGTGGGTATTGAGGTGGGAGTTAGGGGTGGCGGGTGCGACTGCCCGCCGGATTTGGTCTCGGATCAGATCCGGCGGGTATCCGCGCTGTAAGAAGGCATGTTCGAGGGTGGAGCAGTACTCGGACAGGGAATCTCTGTCCGAGCAAATTCTCCGCCCTCGTCGGGCTAGGGCATAGGGAATAGATGTTTTGGTGTGGAGGGGATGGCAGCTGTTGAACTGGAGATATTGAAGGCGGTTGGAAGGCTTGAGGTGCACGCTGGTGTGGATTTTGTTTTCCCGGATGGAGAGATCGACATCCAGGAAGGTGATGTTGGAGGCAGAGAAGTGGTGGGTGAAGGAAAGCGTGGGGTGGGATGAGAGGCGTTGTAAAAAGGATTGTAGCGAGTCGGGTCCATGTGTCCAGAGAAGAAAAATATCGTCAATATACCTCATCCCAACACCTTGTTGACATCCATATATATATATATATATATATATATAAACTTATGGAAAAGGAAAGGTAGTGATGAGGGTAGCAACAAGGTGTTGAAGGAAGCCCAGCGGACACTTACCAAGTTGAGGACCAAGTTGGCAGAACGAGAAGATTGTGTAAGAGGTGTGAAGGAAAGAAAAGGAGAGACGATACTATTCACGGTTATATATGTGGATGGCCATATGGGCTGTCGTACGAGCAGACGAGCAAGTGTTTATCGTGGCGAGATTGGGAATTGAAAGTCTTCGTTCTAATCATATTCTTCCCTCTAACAATAAGTGATTGGGAGGGAGTAAGAAAGAGGTAGGTGGAAGAGGGAGGGAGAAAGGGTGAAGGACTGAGCTTGGGATGGAGAGAGGGAAGTGGTGGAGGGAAGGAGCTGGAGAGAGAAGAAGTGGAGGGAGGGAAACGGGAAGGAAGATTCTGTTGGTGAGGGATAGAGGGAGTCCTGAAGGTTATTACTCACAAGACGTTATTGGAAATAGCGGCAAGAGGGTGAAAAGGGAAGTTGATGATGGAGGGGATGGCCGGAGGGTGGGAGGAGAGGGTGGGGACGGTTAAGGGCGGTGGCAATGGAGGAGACTGGGGAGTTAAGGGCCTCTTGCTATATGGAACCTTTAATGAGGGCCATCCCTTAGGTTTGATGCTGGAATAGTGTCGGTCAACGACATTATAAAGCGCAAAGATAGACTTTTAACGGCACGATGGCAGTAGCTTCCTTATTACTGGTGGCTCTTATTGCCGCTTCTCTTAAATTCAACAGTACAGAGCAGTTTTGCGTACATTATCAGAGGTATTCCAAGAAAATTTAAAATTTAGCATTAATTATGACCACGGATGTTAATTTAAAACGAATAAATACACAATCTGCAATTTTTAATACTAAGTAATCGATTTAAAAAGTTTTATTAAATTTTTATGGGTAACAACTTTTACAAAGACGGTCATATTTTTAAAATAATTTATCAGCCACTTTTTGTGGTATTTCGATGGATCTCGTTTGTTTGATAATTTTGATCATTTCCATTTTCGTTGCTAATTACCTCAAAAACGATCTGTTTCCATGCGTAGCTCAAGGAAAAGTATTTATCAACATAATTAGGACTATAATTATAAATTAAATCTTACACATTTGTTTCTGAAATCACGCAATTACCTGGTACTTTTATTGTGGCGAAGGTGATGGTATCTAATTTAATATCTTCGTAAAATATATTCTACTGCTACAAAAACATAAACGGCTATTTTTTTGCGAGCAAGCAGATCTTGATGAAGTTTGAGCTTTGAAAAAAAAGCAATTTTGACTCTCAAAAATTGAAACTTAATTTCGGAATTAAGCTAGATAGAGTCGAGAAAATTCCTTGCAAGAGTAAATGCTGTTTAACACGCAACGCCTTTGGTGCGATTATCTAGACTCTTAATCTGTGAACGAAGCCTTTCTTTTGGTCGCAGGTAAGTTTCCCTTATGCAATAGCCAGTGCCACGCTTCATTCCAAGTTTAATCTTTACAACAAGCAGAATTTATACTTCGCGGTATTCGTCTAGAAATAAATCGTATCTATCTATGAATTCGTCTGTGCTGAAGGTCTGCAAAAATGCATTTTTTTCTATGAATTGCATAAGATTTTATAAAATCGCTCACGACAACTATTCCGTAAAACGGTAGAAGTGCACACACTGTTTATAGGACCAATTGTGAGGTCGCGTCGTAAATGGAGTGGGTATATTTTGAAAATAGAATGCGAGGGGCAATTGAAGGAATATTTTTTTAACATTTAGGTCACCTATATAAGGTCTCTCAGGAAAAATATACGATTACTTTGTGATATCGGTATAAATACACTTGATGGTATAGTGCGATAAAAATAGTTAATTAGGAAGAATATTTAGGACATTGCATCAAAGGTCAGAGAACGTGTTGGTCTTAAAATAAAAATACAATATGTGCGGAAGCCGGACGACTACTACAGTATAATGGAAATGAAGACGTTTCCGAAGAAATGTCAGACCCTTGAATATGCAAAGAATTCCATTAAGAAGTGAGGAAATTATGGAAAGTCAAAATTTAATGCAGAGAAGCGATATTAAAGGAAGGGAGAAAATAATTCACATCCTAAGTTTAGAAAATACTAAAGAAAAAAATGTACTGGCAATTGTACGCAAGATTAATAAGTGAAGAATCAGTATTGATTGACAAAAAAAATATTTCAACAATTGCAGAAAAGATCCTCTCAGATATTAAAGCACTCCCATAATAAACTCGTGCAGTGATGGGTAAGGTGACCTTTACTCGTTCATCTGCCATCAAATTCAGAATCTAAAGCGCTTATGTTCCGAAGTTCTTAAAAAAGTGAAGGAATTAATTCCCGCATCGTTGATGTAGAAATGAAAAGAAATGCTGGAACTCAAAATAAATCATCTCTGTGATATTTAATGTTTTCATCAAAACAAATAACAAATGTTAGATCCCTAGCGCTTTGCTGTTTCCATTTCGTTTTATTAAAAAATTTCCGCAAACACTTTTGGCGTCAATAGGTTTCTTTTTATAAGAGAGGGGAAATTCGGGGAAAATAAGAGATGGCAGTCGAGAGTAGGAGGAGGAGGGCAGTGGGCGGAAGTGGGCGGGGGAAGCGGAAGGAAAAATGCGGATTTTTTCGAGCCGATCGCGTTTTGTCTCACTCCCGCCCCCCGACTGCGTTTCCTCAGGGTCCCCTGGGGTCCGACAAAGGGATCCAGACGTAAACTCACCGCGATGGGCAGCAGTCGCGTTTTTCCTAGATAAAGAAATTCCCGTTTTACGCCCCCACTGATTCCCCAACCTATCCTCTCCCTCATCTCACCCTATCCTCTCCCTCACCCTATTCTCCCCCTCACCCTATTCTCCCCCCTCACCCTATTCTCCCCCCTCACCCTATCCTCCCCCTCACCATATCCTCCCCCTCACCCTATCCTCCCCCTCACCCTATCCTCCCCTTCACCCTATCCACCCCCTCCGCCCTACCCTTCCCCCCACCCTATCCTCCTCCTCCTCACACCCTATCCTCCCCATCCACCTCCCCTCCATTTTTTTCTAGACCCCCCTCCCTCAATCCCTTCTTCGGCGTAACTCTTTTTTTTAAAACTTCTTTCCTGCACGCATACCTCTCGCTTCACGTGACGACTCCGCGAAGCACACGCGCGCCCTCCCCCCATAAATTTGGTACTACGCGCCCCATTATGGAAACGTGAGCACAGGCGGTATGTCGCGTGGGATGAATAAATAAGGCGCCCCCACCTTATTCCTATCGCGCCTCCCTTCCCCTCGCCTCTCCTGTGCTCTGCGATCGCGGGTGTCGGCGTCGAGAATAAATGCTTGCGAGGCGTTCTGAAATGAGACGGCGTGAATTGGGGGGGGGGGGTGGTGGGGGAGGGTGGCGTTTGCGAAAGAAAACTAGGGGAGTGGGGCGGGGTGCGGCAATATCTACTGTCTATCTCTTCGTTCGGCGCCGCTCTCCGAGTTTTTCGTGTTTTCGCTCTACTGCACGATTGCTTCTGGTGCTTAGGGAAGTTTGGCGTCTTTAAGTATTCGTGTGGCCCATTTTATTTGCGTCTAGGTTTCCATGTTACCGTCGGAAAAATTGGGATAATTACTTTATGGAATTATAAAAAGTATAATTTGTGAATAAATGCGTGACTATTGCGATTCAGATTGGATTAAGTAATTTATTATTCGTAGGGATATAAATTTTGCAGTGGAGGTATTACGAGGTAAAAAACTTTTTGCATCAAATGTCCCTGATCTTTATTATTCCGACTCGTGTATTTGCGAACGCATACAGAATATGGTATTTGGATGAATAAGGGATACACAAGCAGAGTTTACGCAACGATTCTATTGATTTTTCTGACAGACTAGCACGGCGTCCGTTACTTCGCTATGGTTGCTCTCGTGCTTGGTTAAAAAAATATGCGAGTTACAGTCATCCGTTGCAGTAGAACAAACACAACGTTTTAATAATCTTTAAAAGTTATTAAAACATTGATCAAAAGGCAAAATATTTAATATCAAAGTATAATGTAAATTTTCAGCTTTTTAGTTACATCGTAGTATAATTACTTCTGATAAACTTTACCACTATACGGAAACATTGCTAGGTACTTCGGATTACACTTTAAGAAAACCTTAATGCCAAACTAAACAAAAACATCTCTTGGAGGATTGAACTATCTTTTCGTAGAATAGCTATGGTAGATCAGGAAAAAAAACTCTTCTGTTGGAGAGCAAATTAAACAGTATAAGCAATGCGTAACTTTAAACGGAATGTTTGGAGAAAATAGTGCTGTCAATCAGAGCCGTTTGGCGAGATTGGCAGCCGCCTATGGCACAGCACGATTAGTGACGCAACAATGGATAATTTGGACTTTTAAGTGTAACGTTTTATATAGTAAAATATATTTTATTTTATTTCTTCTATATTAATAAACTACTGTTTTGAGAGATAAAATTGTGTACTGCATACTTTCATTAGGAGAGTGGAGTAATTTTCAAACTTTACCTAGGGCGCAAACAATATCTTGTACCGGCCTTGCTGTTAATGCGTTTTATTATTATTGCAAACATCTGTCTTTCCTCATTGATTATCAAGGGACTAATTAATTAAAATGTTTATTTTGCACATTTTAATTCGCCTTTTCTTCTGTAAAAACGAGTTTAATTTAGTTAATGAGACCTTATTTCAATTGACGAATTCAAACATTGGAGATGATAACTATAAAATATACATTTATAAGCGCTGAAATTTCATCGTATTTTTTGGGATAATTTGGAAGCGCATATATAGCACTAAGTATAAATTTGATACTTTTTCTTCGAGGTCTGCTCAGATTCGGAGTTTGTGGCTAAATTTTAACCTAATTAACCTTTAATGCGCCGCTTTTAAATCCCTCGGTGTCTGGCGGTGGCCTGACAAAATCCCCTGGGTTTCTCTAAAAGGGTATCAACGACGGATGGTTCTGTTACCTCTATGAGGGCATTGCCCACCAATTAGTAAATTGTTCTTTTCCTCCGTCTTTTGCATTTATTGAGAGCACTGGGCATATTTCGTATTTTGGGATGAGCTTATTTGACACAATGCAATCACCGGATGGGGTATTCAATGACAATATTCAAGCGGAAATCCTTCTCAATTGCGTTTATAAGGTACCAAACAAAATTTCTTAATAATGCATTTTTCTGATTCTCGCTTACTAGCTTGCATTTTGTAGGTATTAATTTCCTCATTCGAAAGTAAGGAAACAGGAATAAAATTTTAAAATATTAGAAAAGATAGTCAATAGAACCACTTCACTGATTGAACAATACTTCCCTCTCTATGACATTGGGCCAGGTTTAAGAGCTAACGGAATCTGAATGCCAGACGACTTCCATTTCATAATTCTTTCCCATACTGCAAAGAAACATTGACGTTCAGTGATGGATTCCTCCGATTCAGTGTCTGATGTCTTCACCATTACTCATATCCCATTTTTTCATCGTGAACTCTTTGATGCCGATCCCCAGCCGTCTAAAATTCGGTCTCCGTTTGGCGCTGGTTCCTTCTTAGCACATACAAATTTTGGTATCGTTCGCATCCTCCAGTTGCTCTCCCCTCCTTCCTCCCCTTTTCCCTCCCCCTTCTCCCTCCCCCTCCTTCCTCCCCTTTTCCCTCCCCCTTCTCCCTCCCCCTTCTCTCTCCCCCTTCTCCATCCCCCTTCTACCTCCCCCTTCTCCCTCCCCCTTCCGCTCCCCCTTGCCCTCCCCCTTCTCCCATCACCCCTCATTCTGCCTCCCCACTCCACTAAACCGGCACCCATCACCCTTTCGCTTCTCTCCTTTATCATCGCTCACTCCGCTGCCAAGCGCATAAGCCTCCCTGTTTTACCTTCACATTTCTCGTTTTAAATGACCATTTACGAGTTATCAGAGTAAGAAAAACGTCGTTGGCCTAAATCCAGGAAATATCGTCGATGTTTTTGTAGAGATATGCAAAAAAGGCAATTCATGTTTGAAATTAATGTTCAAGAGCAGTTTTTTTATGTTTTTATCCCTTATGCCGTTAACAGTGATAAAGTAAACACAAGATTCATAAGTTCCTTCAAATTATTAGAGTTATTACCTATTACCTATTTCAATTGATGATAATTGGTCCATAAAGCGGCGCGTGTTTCGGGCCTCGAGAAAGGCAGAATGTTCAAACTAGAAATGCGTCTTATTCGATTCGTTTGGCCCGACGAGATGAAGAGAGCGCACTCTCGTTCCTTTTCCTTTGCAGCGGGTACTCCGTCAGTTCGTGTGTTTGCAGTTGCGTGTTCGATTCTAACGTTGCCGTGGAAACTCGAATCGGTGCGAAGGATGCACGGAGCACCGCGTTCTCTAACCAGAAGAGAACCGAATGTCCACAAAGTGACGATGTTTAGAGAGGCGCAAAATTCAAAAGACATCGGAAAACGCCTTTACAATTGATGGCTTAATCGAATGCGTACTGCCGAGTGCTTGCTCTCCCTGTCATCAATGATAACCCGTTCGATTTCGAAATTTCCAATTCAAATTTTTTTCCCACATTCTATTTTCTCCTCATCTCTCGCGCCCTCGTCTCTTCCAACACTCAGCCGCTTCCTCTCCCTCTCCTTTCTCCTCTCTCCTTCTCTCCGACTCCCCTCTCCTTCTCTCCCTTCTCTTCTCTCTCCCTCTGTCCTCTCCCTCTCTCCTCTCTCTCTCCCTCTCTCCTCTATCCCTCTCTTCTCTCACCCTCTCTGCTCTATCTCTCTCTCCCTCTCTGCTCTATCTCTCTCTCCTCTCTTCTCTCTCCCTCTCTTTTCTCTCCCTCTCTCCTCTATCTATCTCCTCTATCTCTTTCCTCTATCTCTCTCCTCTCTCCCTCTGCTCTCACTCTCTCCTCAGCCCCTCTTCGTTCTCTCTCCTCATCCCATAGCCGTAGCCAACCTTACACCCTCTCGACTAGCGTTTTTTTTAAATGTCGCTGGAAACTCCTGCGGGAAAGTACTTTCACTTCCCTGCGCCCTATCCTCTTTTTTCTCTGTCTCCCTCTCTCCTTTTATCCATTCTGTTTCCACTCCCGTCCTTTTCCTCTGACTTTTTACCCATAAACTCCTATTCTTCCCCCATACCTACATTTTCACTTTCCCACGCCCTCTGCTCCTCAAACCATTTCTCTCTCTCTTTCTCTCTCCCGCTCTCTCGTTTTCCCTCCACTTCTATCCCTTTTTGCTCTCAGTTGGTATTTCAAGGCTTCCATGTGAGGTAAAAACCCGATCTGTCAACAACACATTCAAAACAATTCGTAAATTAAAAGCAACTTTTTCTCCTACCAACGCCTCCTACATTAGTCGAAGGAACTACAGTTTGCAAACTTCAGCTTAGTTTTTGTCACTTAATATAATGGAATTACTTTGAACTTTGTTTCTACATTGAACGAGCTTATGGCAGCAGAAATACCCAAGTATTTAATGACTTTTCAAAAATCAAATTTAAATACGCTATTTGTCATTTTTATATTGTAATGATGATGAGAAATAAAAAAATATTATAACTGCACAAAATTCAGTGCCACTTTAAGATAAAAAATGTTCAAAAATTTCCCGTTTGTTTCCTAGCCCGTTATTTCCTGTTGACGAAATATGGGAAGGATATTTTCCAGTAACCTTTATATCGGAAAAACAGAGAAGAGAGGGAGGAGTGGAGTGAGATAGAGAAAAAGAGGCGAAAGCTCTGGCGACGTATAGGTAGATAGATAAATGTGCGCAATTGCTCCGGTGAAATTGAGACTAAGGATTCCTTCCTTACATTTAATCTAAGTCTAGAGGGAGGAGAGAGGGAAGCCGCTTGTTGTCGGGCGCTGCGAGTGCTTGGCTCTGCTACTCGTTTGTTTTTGTCCTTCTTTTTTTTCTCGCCAGTTTTATAAATTATTATAGTTACAAACTTTTCAAACTTAAACTAGGGAAAGACACTATCCCAGCCAAGGGGATGGTAGATGATGGGCAAAGATTCGACGAATGGGATCATGCTTGGACTATTTTTTGTGCAATTTTTATTCGTTAACATATAAAGTGATTGCATATATTTTTCTATTAGCTGAGTCTTATCATTAGAAAAATACGGCAGTTAAAAATCCCAATCAATGCAAGTACAACAAAGGAAGACCTTTTTAATGCGAGGTGCTCCAGAAAGAAAGGGAAATTTGGCAATCCTGATAAATAATTCTTCATCCAGTATCGTTCGGAGAATTATATCAAAAGAGGTTGATGGGGATGTGCTGGTGATCCCGAATTTCGGAGTTTATCCTTTGCTCGGATAGAAATAGATGAGAGAATGACAAGTGACATGAGAGATTGGTGGGAGGAGCGAACGAGGGTAAACCACCGGCCGTACGTTGATACATAAATAAACGTCACTAGATAAGACGTCGCCGAAGAGTGCCCATTGTGGTTTCCTGCTCGTGCTCGATTGGAGACCTAATATAAACCTTCCATTTCCGCAACGAAGAAAAACCTTTTGGAGGGCAATATCCCTTTCCCGCCATTTTGAGATAAACTATCCTGTTTACACTTCTATCTCCCCACCGTCTTTCTTTACGAGGAATCGTGAGTAGATGAACCTCTTTCGTGCACGTCACGTCAATACAATATAGCGTTCGGGGTCGAGAGGTAAACTGGGAAATTCATACATATTAGGGTTGCCAACTTTCCTGTATTTACCGGAAGATCTCGTTCTATAAAGACCTCTCTTTTCTGTATCTACCGTGGTGAAACTGATTTCAAAAGTGTTTTTTTTCGTCCGGAATTGTCGTTTTGCCAAAGTGGTCAGGTGCTCTCACAAAAAAGGGAAATTTATACCCTCTCGCATCTTTCCTTTCCTTCCTTCCTTCGCTCGCAATACGCTCTTCGATGATATTAGCCCAATTGGTCGCCTCGCATTCGCTCTCCGATGCGTTGCGTTCGCACAAAACTCATTTAAATCAGTTCCTCTAAATCAGGAGTGCCCAATCTGCGCCCCGCGGGCCTGATACGGCTCGCTATGTAATTAAAGCGGCCCACCGCCAGTGTCTCATAGGTTTCAAAACTTTTTCTTTTTTTAATGAACTACCAAATATTAACTTTTTACCTCGCAAAATCTGTTTAAATACCTAGCGTTAAATTGGATCCTTAAGTAAATATTTCTCAATTCAGATATGCTCTTTTGAATGTTGTTTATAATTTTTTCGAAGGTATTTCTAAGATTGAATTCCATCATGATTTTTAGCGTTGAAGTTGCAAGTAGTTGTAGTAATCGATTTTTTAAGTGCGTCGACTGCTGTTGTCATTTTGCACTGTCGTCAATCAACACAGAAGGTAGGAGGGATACCCGGTGCCGGTGTAGGCGGCAGGATTGACTCCCCAGGCAGGGTAGATTCTAGCGTCCATCCTGCCTGACGGCAGGGTGGACTTCAGAGTCCGTCTCGCCTAAACCAGCCATCAGGCAGGATGGACTCAAGGCGGCACCTTGGACTCTCGAGTCCGTCTTGCCTGGGCTAGGCCAGGGTATGTATATTTTGATATGTCCAAGTTTTTGTGTATATTTTGATTTTAACGAGAATCTCAAAGTTTCTCGAGAAATACAGTGTACTCTCGATTATCCGGGTTAATGAAGGCGAGGGGTGTGTCAGGATAATTGAAAACACGGATAATCCGAAACATAATTTATTGTGTCATAAAGAAAAAATTGTTCTAAAATTTATTGAATATATTCATACTTATTGTTTAGGTATATAATCTGTGATTTTTGTTTTATTCAGAGAAAGCCTAATTTATTTCCTGATGTCACTTCGAATTTTCCTAACAGCTATAATGTTATTATATTCAAAGTCACTCATGTACTCTAACAGTGTCAGCACAGTATATGGTAGCTCGTAATCACTTTGGCTCCAAGTTGAACAGTTGTATAAAACTCCTTAAGCCAAAAAAAAAAAAATTGTAGGGTAAGCCCTATGCATTTCGCCCACTAAGTGGGCATCTTCAGGGGAGAACCTGCCTTGGCAGTGAACAAGGTTCAACTGCGACAAAGTTAGAGGAGAGGTTTAAAACGAAGAACGAAGAAACGAAAAACAAATGAGGGACGAAAAGAATTTTATGCGTCAAGTTCGGTCAATTTGTATAGAGTTTTGTTAAAATCAGTATCTGTGTTCATAACATTGTATCTGTTTTTATAGATATGAAAATTTTCTAACGAGTTAAGTGAATGATTGGCTGAAGTTAACAATGTTAAGTCCTCTATGTGTATACTATGTCCAGTTTCGAGGATATGAGTGGCTACACTTGGTTTCTCAAACCGATTGTGTTTGTAATGGGCTAAGTGTTCTTTAAATCGTGTTATTAGTTTACGTCTAGTTTGTCCTATGTACATTAAATTGCAATGTGAACATTGTATTTTATAAATTCCGGACTTGTTCAAATTCTCCGTTCTGTCCTTAGTGCTATCTAGTAAATTTTTCAAACTATGTGGGTTCGTGTATGTTATTGTGCAATTCTTATGTTTGAAAATTTTATTCAAGCCTCTGTTTAATATGGGACAATACGGTAGTTTTATATATTTGTTGGCTTTATTGTTGTCAAGTTTGAAAGTGGTGGAGTTGGACAACGTTTTTTTAAGATTGTGTTTCCTTATTAATTTATTGATTAAATTGGGATCAAAACCAAGTTTCTTAGCAGTTAGTTTTATATGTTTGAGTTCTTGAACATATCTATCTTTGTTAAGGGGGATGTTGCACAATCGGTGTGTTAAGAATTGGAAAATAGCTGTTTTTTGATTCATGGGATGGAAGGAGTTATTTGGAATATAATTGTCAGTATGTGTTGGTTTCCTGTAAATATCAAACTCTATTTGTTGTTGGTTATTGATGATTAGTAAATCCAGAAATGGTAAAGTATTGTTCTCTTGAAGTTCAAAAGTAAATTTTATGGATGGATATAAGTTGTTTAATTGATCCACGAAGTCTTCTACTTTTTGTTTTTTTAAATCAAAAATTGTAAAAATATCATCAACATATCTAAACCAACATTCAGGAAAACTAAGACTTGCAAAGACAAATTCCATTATTTTCCTGAATGTTTTGGTTATTTATTTATATGAAGATTATATGTACCATATTGGATTAAAATTCATGCTTCCAGTTCTCTATAAATGCGTGTAAAAATAAAATTTTACTTTTTATTGTGGTAGCCCTGCTCTTTATCTCAGCTTTAAACGTCTTGATTTCATTATGGTATGTTGTACAAATCTTATATACAGAATTTAGTTGAAATCCCTTTAGGCAATTCCTTCCAAATTCGTAATTACTGAAAGAATTTAATTTGTAAGTGTGACACCCCTGTTTGTTTGATCCGGTCCAAATATGCTATTATGGTTTTGCAGATATGAGTATATTACAATTTTTAAATTTGGTTAAAATTGATATGAACAGCTCAACACAAATACTTGTAAAAAAAATTATTACTTGTGTTGTGGCAGGCCTGCTTCCTATATCTATACTAAACCCCTTGATTTGGTTTTTAAGTCACACGCCTCCTTCCTACAAAAGTTCATTGAAATCGGTTTATCTAATTCCTTCCAAATTCATAATTATCTGAAAGTTTAACTTTGTAAATGTGGCACCCCTGCTGAGTCGATCCGGTCCAAATATTCTATTTTGGTAATTAATTTATACGTATTTTACGTACCAAGTTTTGTTGAAATCGATTAAGCCAATTCTTCCCTGATATATGCGTACGGACGGACGGACATCACGAAAATAATAGTGCTTTTCAGCAATGACGAAAAGCACTAAAAAAGGTATTTTTCAATGTTCTCTAATGGGGATTTAAATAGAGCGTTACGGCGGACCGACGGAGCAACGTACAGAATAAGGATATTATGTATTTAATATTTCTCAAGAAAACTTGAGATGCTCATTAAAATCAAAATATATACTAAAATTACCCTGCCTAGCCCAGGCAAGACGGACTCTAGAGTCCATCTCACCTAGGTAGAATGGACTCTATAGTCCATCCTGCCTGGCGACAAGGTAGACTCTAGCGTCTACTGTGCCTATAGTTCACCCTGCATGCCACACCGGCATTAGACTACTCTTACGAAAGGCACCAAGGGGGCCAAGTGCTTAACGTCCCCTCCGAAGGACGTTGAATTTGCGTGGTCTCCTCAAACCACACACACGGGGTCGGGCGAACTCGAAAAAATTCTACTTGCGCAGGATTCTTGTCCGCTGCCCTTTCGAGCAGCAGGTGAATAGCAGCCAGTTTTAGTATTGAAATGTTTTACCTAAAAATCTAATTTTAACTTGATTTTCACTCATGTAGTGCCTAAGCTTTATAATATACCTAGATGACGTGGAGTCAGTGATGGGAGTTGAGAAATACGAGATGTTGAAGAGAATGGCAGAGGACAGAAGTTCATGGTTGCAGCGACAAGGCTTAGCCTTTAGATGAAGAAGAAGTGCCTAAGAGCCTTTCGATAACTTCCGATTTAACTTGAATCCAATCTGTCGAAGCAATCGCAATTGCCGCCAATGCGGCTCGCCGCACAGAAAAGGTTGCCCACGCCTGCTCTATGTGACTTAACAGGCATGAAGTTAAAGTCTGATTCAGAATGTTACGTTTCGGCTTTGATATTTTTAGACAAGTTAAAACTCTATGAGATACACGTGTAACTCACCTTCCTAAAACTCTCGTTTAAAGATACTGAGTGGTGAAATTACTTTGCTACATCAAATAATGCTCTGGAAAGGAATCCAAAATAGCTTTTGTAAAACTCTTTGCTAAGTTGGATCATTATAATTTACTTTGTGTAAGTGTAGCTGATTGTGAGATACAGTCCTCTCTGATTGCGGTATACCAGTGTACAAAATGTTCGGTATCAAGGTAAAAATTTAATTTCATTTGTATTTCGGTATACTTGGATTCATTAGAACAGGATAATGATCCAAATATAGTAATTAATATCCTCATTGAGGAAAATATCGCTAATGACCATAAAATGCTGTTTACGTCGCAGTGGTATATTGCTAAACGAGGAGAAGGCGGAATAAGAGAAAACGGTTCCCTTAGAAACGATGGAAAACCCCTATTGCGCTCAAACACACGAGAGCCAAATAGCTGCTTTGTAACCTAAATTCTCATATGGTTTCCAAACCCTGTTGTAGATTTTGGAGCTATTTTAATACTCATTTGGCTCAATGTTTCCAAAAGTTCATCCTTTTGTCGATATCGATTAATAATTGGAAATTTTTCGTGAAAATTGGCCGTGGTAACAAGTTCCTCCAAACGGAACTAGCCAAAAATTTTAGCTTAGAAAGTTTATCTTCCACTATGAATGGATTTAATATCTGTGGCTTTGTTTGTTGAATGTTAGACTCTGAGTATGTTAATTTGTTTATCAATAGCTACTCTTAGAGGATTTTAAAACATTTATAATTCGATTTCTATTTGTCAAATACTTGAATCACTCACGAAACCTTCTCCCAACAGATAGTTTTCCTTGGTATATATTATAACACTATTGCATCGGATAGTTTAAGAAATTTGTCTAACAGAAGAGAAATGTCAAGCGAATTAAACATTTTCTCACGGCCCTTAATGTTTCGATATTGTCAAACACCTTTACACTTACATGCTCTTTGTAAAATCGATTCAATTGATTGCCATATCTATGAAGAATCACTAACTCTCCAATATTTTACTGTCATAATAATGTCGATTCCTTGGAATAAATAGCGTACAAATTTGCTAAAGACATCCCCGGTTTGGAGTAGGCTTGGTATAAATTCTCAATCCGATTCAGTAACCCAATAAATGCCAGACTGTTAGGATCGTTTGAGCGAATGGATGTGAGATATCCACTAAATCATTTTATTTTAAGCTTTTAATGCGCAATGCGACATAACAAAGAATCCTAGTTGTTCCATGAACAAAAAGCCGACAGTTTTAATCCTAGCACATTTTCAATTTTTCCGAAACACACAATTTTTTACCAACCACCGCCGGAATACTATTTATCAAAAACTCAAACATTTCCTTCTGTGGAATTTCATATTTTCCCACAAGTTTCACCATTTCAGAAAAAGAAGCCCGTGCTCTCTCCTTCGTAGGGAAGAGTTCCAGAAGATCCTAAACGATTCGAAATTCCGCATAAACAGTCCGAATAAAAAGACCAAGTGGCTCGATTTCCGTTATGTCTGCTCTATTATCGAATGTGTCGCAAAAAACGCTTCACCTCTTATCGACGGCGTTATATATATATATATATGTCTCGCCAATTCGTGCATGCATTCGGTTGCTTTGCTTTCAGAGAGACAATTACAGAAATGCTGTTGCTTTCTCAGCACAGTATTTAAGTGCATCTATATACGACCTTCTTTAACAGACTAACAATTTTATTAAACATTTCGCAATCACCTGAAATACTTCTTCCATTGACATATTAATCACAGCATGAGAAAGTATTTAATTAAAATAACTTTATCTGATTATACTATAAGAAATTTAAAAAAGTTAGCGGGTGTAATTTCAAACACATTCAGCGCTCATGCACCTTTATTACAAATAGAGCATTCCATTTTACATATATCTCAAAACAAAATTAAAAGCATTTTTGGCACATTTTTAGAAAAATACCATAATATTAGTCTGATTTCCTCTTTGCTTTATTATGCGATTTCCACGAAATTTAAAATGAAAACGAGTGAAGATATAAAAATGAATTTTTATGACTAATTTTTATATAGTTAATACTATAATATGAATAAATTCTATAAAACAGGGTGTTTCACGACCGGTCTGCCATACTTCAGGAGGTGATACAAGAGGTAAGTTTGAGTAAAAAAGTTAATACAACATTGGTCCTATTTCCAACCGTTGAGGAGCTGCGGACGTTTTAAGATTTGTAACGCTATAATGGCAACAATGGTGATGGTTTGAGTTACATTGAAATCACTGTTGATTGTTGTTGTTTCTTGCCTCCCTTGCTTCTGATCCATGCTCAGAGTTACACGTGACACTGTTTCGATAAGTTCAAAATCGTAATATCGTCTTGCGTTTTATCACAAAATGAATCAACAGTTCACTCCCAGTGAATATGCCGATATCCATTATATATATGGATTCTGTGATGGTAACAGCAGGACACCAGTTGAAGAATATCGTACACATCCGAACCGTGAAGCTTATCTGAAGCTTATTTACATTTTTACTAATATCCTAAGCCTTCCTCATAAAATAATTAACAGTTTTATTTTTAGAGCCTGGATGTTTTGTAAATAAATGTCGTTGCAAGAGAGAGGGTTTTATACTATTGTTTGACAATGTTTGGTGACAAAGAACACACAGTGGTAATGGAGGATCACTTTTATTGAAAACAAATCCATATTTTATGTAGGATTTTTCGTAGTATCGGTGTTTTTCTTTAAACTCATATTTGGTAGTCCTTGGAACTTTATTTGTTTGAAAAATCTCCACTATATTCAAGTCACAGCTTGAGTCTGTTTCCTGAGAAACTGCAACTGCCACCTTACTGCTTCCAAGAGGATTCTCATCTCTGTTTTCTTCAACATCCCGATACCTCTTTATTAGAAATTTATCCATGGGCTGACGAGTTTTCAAAAATTTTAATCGTATACAACACCGATTTCTTCTGACCAGAAAGCAACAACTGAAATTCCAAACTGAAAGCAAATTTGTATGATATACACCTAATTAAAAAATTATACCAATAAGTGAATTTTTACTTTCAAAGTTTTAATAATATTAAAATACTATTGAATTCTTCAGATGAGGTAAAAATTGCTTCAAACAAATTTATACATTGTAACTAACCGAAAAATAATTTTTATTTTATGTAGTTCAGTAACAACGTATATTTTACTAGTGAATAATTTATTTTATATGCTCAATAAATACATCCCAATATATAGATTAAGATTTTCGAGGAGTATTATAAAAACCACTGAGAAATAAATCTGGTAAGATAGATTACTAAAAGCAGTAACGTCAAAATTAAAACGAAGGAGATCTAATATAATTAATTTATTCGTTTTTATTATAAGTTATAAAAACAAGATAATAAATAAATATGCCGTTTCTAATTAGTTAATTTGTAAAAATGCAATATAAAATGTAGATAAAATTATAAGTTATCAGGCGAGGATTATGATAAAAGGCATGGCATTCCTTCGTTAAATGTGTGTGTATTGAGCTCTGGTGTTCGACTCTTGGGAATGATTAAATCAGAATCATATATAATAAGTCATAAATGACTCCATTAATTTCGTTAGGCATTGTGATAAAATTTTTCCAATGGAGGAAAAAAGTATATAGGTACTGCTAGAAACTAATCGGTCCGATAGCTAGCACATAATTATATTTTTGTTAATAGGTGGTAGAAATTATTAAATATTTTATAAGATGAAATAAGATAATAATTTACTGTAATTAGAATAAATAATTCTTGATTTGATTAGGCAAAATATAATTTTAACTGCCTTTTTTTAATAACGCGCACCAAATCTGAAAAATTCACTTCGATTTTTATCTGCGGGTTTTATCAGGTGTATCTTGAAAAATTTGGTAGTCCTGGAAAAAATTCCAGTTACATTTAAAAGAAAAAGCTTCACTAACCTGTACCGCTTCGGCTGTTCGAAGATGCTTTTCTTTCAAGCTAATGAGAATTGAGAATAGCTGAAAATAATTGCTACGATCACAGCCTCGGAGAAACTTATGAAAATAAGTATGTATACAGGTCTCGAGAAGATAAAGTCACTTTTCACAGACAACTTCACACCAAGAAGCCTTCTGACACACACAACCACTCCGACGAAAATCTTGCAGCAGAATAACGGAGAGTATGTCTCTGTAGACACAACGGGTGGAGTTAAACGCCTGAAACCCATATGGTGAGGATGCCTTTAAGAACGACAAATCACTCTGCAACAATGAATGGCAAATAATTTGTTTCGTATCCTTCACCCAGTGCCATGCCCTTTTCGAGCTTAACCCTCGCCCATTACACTTGTGTTTTTTTCCCTCGTAATTCAAGCTCTTTCTTAAATCATCACCCCTTTGTTCCTTCACCATCCCCTTTTTTCTAAAACGAGGAAAATTTTCTCTTCCATCTCCTCTCCCTCAGTCAGGAAGATTTCTGGGAAGAAACTGACCACTTCAACTATCTCTTTTCACAAGCCCTATTTATAATTAAACTAAAACGTATGACGTTTATAATTTAACATTATAATCAAATCTGGCAAATCATAAAAAACTATACGACAATCCCTGATTTTACAGTGTAGTTTGTAAAGTATGGCGACTTCGAATGAATGAATGAATGCTCGCTTCTAACATTGACTTTGATACCAACTACGTAGGAAATTTCATAAATTTCTATAATAAAAAGAATCATATGTGTACATTTTGTGTAAATAGTAAATTTATTTCTTGTATTCCTTCATAAAACAAACAATAATAATTTTTCACCTGAGGTATTGCAAAGAATACTTTCCTCGATTAAGTCAATAAAAACTGCAGCATCCTATCATACGCATAATAATTTCTATAATTAATCCATAATAAATATTTCCCTGAAGCTTATATAACCCGGCAAATATAAGTTTCATATCATTAGTATTGATAGCTATGCAAGTACTGGAAGTTGCTCATTATCGAGGTCACGAAAAAGAGAGGAGGAGGTGTTGAGAGACAGAGGGCGGGAGAAGCTCATAAGGGGACTGCGGGAAGAAGGGCCTTGGTCGTTATTCTTCCTTGCCTTGGGAATGTGGGAAGAGGAAGGGTGACAAGTTTCTAGTTGCGTGAACCCAGGGAAGGTACTTAAAGGCAGCTGACGAACCCATGTCAGCGGGTGGGAGAAGGAGAATATTTCGGTGGCAACTATTTTCCCGGCTGCACCTCTTACTTTCTTTCGTCCCTCTTTCTATTCTCACAAGAAGTTCGAAAGGCAAAGATGCGCGTTCTCAAGCATGTCAATTTTTGGAAAGAGTATATATGGAAGTTAAGGATCTGGAAATTGATTCCCTTAAAATTATCCATGCTCGCGTACCCCTTAGGTCTCCGCGTACCGCCAGGGGTACGCGTACCCCAGTTTGAAGACCGCTGGATTAGATCACACCCTCTGTACATCCAAAATGTTCTTTAGATCGCGGTAGACCTATACTTATCTTAAATACTGCAAAAAGGAATATGATACTACTTAAATGTGAGGGCTTTTAGAAAAATGCTAAAACAACTGGTCTTAAAGGTCTATAATTAGAAAAGATTCCATCCAATGTAAAAAACAAGTCAAGTGAACAGTTGCAAAGAATAAAATTATGTTCATGGCACAAACAACATAAGCAAATATAGTCATCTGACGTAGTTTTCAAATGAATTCTCAATGTGAACTATTCCGAGAAGATCACATTAATCATTATTAATAGTAGAGAAATGTGATTATAAAATAATATTAATAAAATGGATGTATAAGGGTAAGGCCAGACCGAAGAGTGGGCGAGCAACAAAAGATAGAACACATTGTTCTTTATGTAAGTGGCCATACTGATGCTGTAACGGCGCTTGAATCCCCTCTCCCCGGCTAGCTCTGGGTGTGGGGAGGGAAAACAATAGCACGGGAACCGAAGGAAAGTCAGGTCACTGTGGTATGTGGGCGCCAGTACAGGAGTAAAAAAAGGGAGACTATCCGCCTGTACCCGGACGAATGGGAGGGAAAAGATAAGGAAGGAGAAGGAACAAGGGAATCCCTTCTTCGTAATTCCCTCAGTGACTTTTACTCACACAAGTGATAAGTCGGAGATCATCCTTGGGAAATACGGGAAGGGAGGAGACGATAAAAGGAAAAGGAATGGAAAGAAAAAAAATGACGGGAAGGAAAAACAGAAGTTACTCGCTAACAAAATCCTAACGCAACTCAGACCACTATGCCGAGACATCCACGGCTGACTCAGAACGGCGCAAGAAGACCTTTTCTCTTATCGCGTCGTCCCTTATAAACCTTCCTCGACGCCGACAACGCTCCGCGCGGCAAGTACGGGAAAATAAGATAAACAAAAGAAAATCTACCATCCGACGTTCGTCTTCTCGGCGCCAGCATTAAAAACGTTACATAGCCCCCTCCCAAACAAAAAAAAAAACAAATTAATCAAATAAGAACGTCAGGTTAACGAACAGCTTTTAAATCCTTTATATGCCAGCGTCCCGCTGGACTGCCTTTCATAGTTGCCAAGTCAAACACCGAGCGTGAAAATTCGTTGGCGATTTTGTATGGTCCTACATACCTTGGTTCGAGTTTTGCTGCCGTAAAGTCCACAGCGCTTGAATGGGGATAGCTCTTACGCCACACTAGCGTGCCTTTTTCGAATTTAACGTCCCGGCGTCGTAAGTTGTAATATTGTGCCTGGCGAGTAGATGCTCTTTCTTGCGCGGTTTTCGCTCTCCGGTATACATCAACTAATGAACTCTTTAATTTTTCTACATAACCCCGAGGTTCAAATTCACACATTTCACCTGTGTCAACTTCCCGATATAAATCCTTCGGTTTCCTTAATTCCCTGCCGAAATTAAGCATCGCAGGAGAATATCCCGTTGTCTCGGACACCGCGGACCGCAATGCAAACATTAAATCCGATAAGTCTTCATCCCACTTACGCTGTGCACCTTCACAAAAAGTTGAAATCATAGTTTTCAGCGTTCTATTTGTCCGCTCGCACGTATTAGCCTGAGGATGGTAAGGGGCGGTGTGATGTTACTTAACGCCGTACAAATCGCAAGTCCTCTGCAACACCTTGCCAACGTACTGTGGACCGTTATCAGCGATCATCACTTCCGGACACCCCCACTGATTAATAACTTGAGTGCGAAAACACTGGGCGACATGTTGACTTTTAACGGATCGTAACGGCACGGCTACTGGCCATCTGGTACAAGTGTCAACAAACATTAACACGTATCTATAACCCCTCAATGACCTCGGAAGTGGGCCGATGATATCAGTCGCAACTATTGTCCATGGCTTTGTCATCTTCTGTGGTTCCATTACACCTGCGGATCTTACGTGTTCTATTTTATATTTCTGACAGCTTTTGCATTCTCGCACGTAGTGACTCACATCGTTCCTTAACCCAGGCCAGAAATAAAATTTCTGGATATTCCTCAACGTTTTTAAAAAACCCAAATGCCCTCCTCTTGGGCTAGAATGATTAACATTCAACAACTTCTCCCTATTTTCCGCGGGTATAACCAATTTCCACGCTCGCAACCCTCTGTTCGCCGAGTCCCTGGCGTATAACCTCCCCTCCAACACACGAAGCCGGGGGTGGAGGTCGGGGTTCCGTTCCACTTCAGCACGCAATTCCAAATTCCAAGGATCTGTAATTTGGGCGGTGTCAAACGTACCGACGTCTTCCACTGCCCCTATACGAGATAACGCGTCGGGAACAACATGTGATTTCCCTTTCCGATGGATGACCTCAAAATTATATTGCTGCAGCTGAGAAATCCAGCGTGCGAGTCGACCCTGCGGGTTCTGACAGTTAAATAACCACTTCAGTGAGGCGTGGTCGGTAATCACCTTAAATCTGTACCCCTCCACATAAGGTCTGAACTTAGTTACTGAAAATAAAACCGCAAGGCATTCTTTCTCCGTAACGCTGTAATTCCTTTCCGCCGAAGAGTGTGCGTGAGCAATAAGCAACCACATGCTCTTCTCCATCGATTTCTTGAGACAATATACCCCCGACACCCACGTCGGACGCGTCGCATTGCACAGAAAAGGGGTGGTCGAAATGCGGGCAGGAAAGGATGGGAGCCGATACGAGGAAACCCTTTAATTTTCCAAAAGCTTCCTCCTGTTCTACAGCCCAGAAAAATGCAGGATTCCGCTTTTTCAACAAGTCAGTAAGGGGCGCGGCTACGGACGCAAAATTCGGAACGAATCTCCGATACCAACTAACAAAACCTAGGAATGTCTTAAGTTCCGTTGTGTTGGTAGGTCTCGGATAATTTAAAACTGCGGAAATTTTATCAGGATCCACCCGTAGTTTCCCACCTCCTACTATATATCCCAAAAATTTCAAGCGAAACTTCACGAAACTGCATTTATCTATATTAATGCGCAACCTCGCGTCCCGTAAGCGTTGGAACACTTCTTTTAAGTGTTCCAAATGTTCAACGAACGTCTTACTCACCACAACGATGTCGTCCAAGTAAGCGAAACAAAATGGCTCTAATTGGGGTCCTAACACCCGGTCCATTAAGCGCTGAAAGGTGGCTCCGGCGCTATGCAAGCCAAACGGCATAACGTTGAAGTGAAACAAACCCCTACCAGGGATAGTAAAGGCCGTTATCTCCTTACTTGCCGGGTGTAACTCAACCTGCCAATAACCTTTTTCCAGGTCTAACGTTGTAACAAACTTTCCCGCCCTTAATTTATCTAATATACTCGACATATATGGAATAGGGTAAGCGTCCACCTTACTTACACTATTCACCTTACGAAGATCAATTACGAATCTTTTAGTGGCATCTTGCTTAGGAACCAACAACACGGGGCTCGACCAAGAACTTGAGGAGGGTTCGATAACCCCCAAAGCCAACATTTCGTCCACTTGACGATTTATTTCACCCTGAATAGCTGGAGAAACGGTAATATCTCTGTTTAATTGAGGTGTTCACTTCTAATATGATCTGATGTTTAACCACGTTTGTCCTCCCCGGAACCAACTCAAACAATTTTAGCTCTCTATCCAAAAAATGCATGAGAACATTATCCTGCTCAGGGGACAAGGAATCATCACTCGTCACTTCCTGAAATTCACCGCTAAAAGAGTCGTGCAAACCACTAGTGCGCGAGACGGGAATCTCACCACCATCAGGCATTCGAACGGAAAAGTTTAAAAAATCTAAACACGCTCCCAATTTACACAAAAAATCTGGCCTCAAAATTATATAATAATTCATACTCGCTAGAACGTCAAAATGAGTAATGGTCTCTTTCCCCCCGAAACTTACGGGAACATTTAAAAAATTAGAAATTTCAGACCGGCGGCCATCTGCTAAATCCATCTTGGTGGCCTGGGCATACACGGGTACATCGAGGCCCTTTAGCCATACTTCCACAGCCGAATTTATCAAGGACCGTGTAGACCCCGAATCTAATAGAGCCGGCCATTTTCTGCCAAAGATTTCTAATTCCACAAACATACGTACATTTTTCCCCGCAGAGATCTTTAACCATAAAACTTCTGACTTTTTCGAGCCAAGCGTCCCATTGGTTATCTAATCCGGGCGGTTTTCGCTTGCAAGCGAGGGACCTTACGTCCGGTCTTAAGGCTCCTCGTCCGCGTTTCCCGAACACCTACATGTTGTCACCGTTTCCCCCATCTGGCCGCATCGGCGGCAGAATCTTCTGAGAGTTTTCTTGCAGTGCCGATAACGGTGACCCAACATCCCACAATTCCAGCATTTCTGGGTGTTTTCACTTTTTCCGGTCCTTGAGGGTTCGTCACGATCAATACGGAACTCGTCTGTTTACTAATTTTCCTTTCGCAACCAAACTCCGGGTCTACCATCTCGGAAGGCATCGGAGGTGCTTGGTATAGATTGCATTTTGCAAGGGTCTCCTCCACTGCTCTTCCTGCCGTCATTAATTCGTTCAGGTTAGAAAAAACGCAGGGAGGGATGTGTTTTAGGAAAACGGGGTTTAAGTTACTGTAAGCTTACTCCGCTAATTCAGACTCCGTTAACGAACGGCTAAGACGACCGTTCATGGTAGCAACGCAGGTGATATACTCGCTAACCCTCTCATCCATACCCTGCGTTCTCTTAAAGAGGTCCTTCTTCAACCGCATTTCATAATCCGCGGGTAAGTAAGTTAAACGCAGTGCTACCTCAAAATCAGAGAACGACTGAAAAGAACTCCTGTTCACTCGGAACCACTTCAACGCGTTTCCTTGAAGTAAATAGGGAGTCAAACGCCACATAAACTCATCGGAAACTCCCGTCATGCTTTGAAACTCGCCACACTCATCTAAGAAGGTTGCGACGCCTTCCTCAACGTTTCCAGAAAAAGTCAACCTTTTACGGCTCGCACATTAGATCAAATCTGAAAAATTAGGTCCGGGATTTTCTCTCATCAAGACCGCGCTCACTAGTTTTTCCAGCAGAGACTCCATTCGTTCTCGGGAAGTGAGTTTTTCCTCTGACTCTCTCTCTAACTCTCGGCAATGAGTACGAATCCTGGCACGGATTTGGTCGAGTGTACCTTCCGTACTCAACCCAAAACGCTCACAGTACTTCAGCGTTTGTCTTGGGTAAATCGTTCACCCAAGACGTACCTTTAGGAACGCCTCCTTCCGCCATCCTAATCAACGAAAACACCAAAACCAAAGGGAAAGGAAATCGAAAGGTTCTAGTCTTCTCTCCCCGAGGTCCGACGGGGAATCAGCTACAAGGAAAATGGTTGGACCTTGGTCAAGGAAAGCAAGAGGATGGGAAAAAATTACGACAACTAAAGCTAAAAGAGAACACTAACCGACCTCGACTTTCTTTCCTAGCGTGGCAGAAGGAAGCCACTTGGGCCCCACGTTGGGCGCCAGATGTAACGGCGCTTGAATCCCCTCTCCCCGGCTAGCTCTGGGTGTGGGGAGGGAAAACAATAGCACGGGAACCGAAGGAAAGTCAGGTCACTGTGGTATGTGGGCGCCAGTACAGGAGTAAAAAAAGGGAGACTATCCGCCTGTACCCGGACGAATGGGAGGGAAAAGATAAGGAAGGAGAAGGAACAAGGGAATCCCTTCTTCGTAATTCCCTCAGTGACTTTTACTCACACAAGTGATAAGTCGGAGATCATCCTTGGGAAATACGGGGAGGGAGGAGCCGATAAAAGGAAAAGGAATGGAAAGAGAAAAATGACGGGAAGGAAAAACAGAAGTTACTCGCTAACAAAATCCTAACGCAACTCAGACCACTATGCCGAGACATCCACGGCTGACTCAGAACGGCGCAAGAAGACCTTTTCTCTTATCGCGTCGTCCCTTATAAACCTTCCTCGACGCCGACAACGCTCCGCGCGGCAAGTACGGGAAAATAAGATAAACAAAAGAAAATCTACCATCCGACGTTCGTCTTCTCGGCGCCAGCATTAAAAACGTTACAATGCGAGCGCGTAAGCGATGTTGCTGAGCGCGCAAGCGATGTTGCTGAGCGCGCAAGCGATGTCGCTTTGAATTAAAGCCTTTTCTACCTTCTGAGCGATATCGCTCGACTCAAAGTCGTAATCTGGGTCTGCGGAACAGTTGGAAATTGTAATCAATGATGCTACGGACTATGTTGAACTTATTAATGAATATATATTACTGATCTTTCTCCTTTGTTCTCTTTACTGATATCCACAACTATTTAAATTAAATTTTACTTTGTAATCTAACGTCTTTTTTGTAACTTCTGTTAACTGTTCCCATTTTCTATTTACAAACCTTGTTCGATTTACCATTATTCATAACCTTTTGAATTAATGCCATTTTACTGTGTAACTTTTACTTAATGATTTTATACCAATTATCTGATTGTATATTCTCCCTCCTGACTATTTTATTCATTTAACCCTCCTATCTTCACCCTCTCCATCCTTCTCCGTATATATAGAACCCTCTGCAAAAACCGGTCGGCATAAATTTATCTTGTTGAAATTGGCAAAGTTCGTTTTTTATTTAAGTAACTAATTATGCCTAAATTTAGTAAGGAAATTTTAATTTGTGAAGTGCAGTCACGACATTCTCTATGGAAAGAGGAGGATGTGAATCGGATGAATCTCTTTTTATCTAATAGAAATTGATATTTTGCCAACGAAATTTCTGCAAGTAGAGTCACGAACCGAATGCCGAAACAAGACTGTTCATAGCTGCGATTGTAACTTGGCAGTCTGGCCAAGCTTTCGCTTGTTGCTCGATCTTCGGTCTGGCCGTACCCTAAGGCAATATTATAAGAGGAGCGATAAGAATTTAATAATAATAATAAAATTCAACAAAAGCTTACATGTACTTTGGTTTTTCAGACGTAATTCTTAATTTTTAGTAATCGCAAAAATGGCAATTAAACCAACGAGGTTTTAAATGGCCTTTTCATACGGAAAACAGTTTTCAGAATAATCTTAAATGAATAAGGATAAAAATTTTTTAAACTTATTATCAATAACAATGACGATAAATAAATACACAATTATTAGCAGAAATATCCCTTAAAAAAAAAACGTAAGAATGCTCGTATTAATACGAATCCGCATTAAAACAAAGAGACTTCTCTTACACCATCAACGATGACAATAGTTTGTTTAATCTCGTTGCTATGATTGACGCAAATTCAAATACACATTTATCGTAGCGCCAAAGCAAGGATCTGGTCGCCGAGGTGACTAAATAGCCAGCCATATACGAGCGGACGTTTTGACGGATCTGGTCAGCGGATCTGATCCTTCGGATCAGATTCAACGTACCTGGTCCGACGGATCAAATCTCTCGACGCCCACTAACGTTGCATAAAATTTCCGTGGTCCGTTGAGGACCGAGTCCGTCGTCGGGCCAGGACCACTAGTTATTGGCTGAAAATCCGCCGGTTTTTGACGGAAATGAACATCCAACTTGCTTAAAATCACCAGCAGACTTTTCGGTTGACCTACTGTTTCTGAAACATTTTTAAAGTGATTTCATGTATAAAAGAAAAATTGCAATTGTCGCTGCTGGGATTCATGTATATTATCACGCAATGTTATGTTAAACGAATAAAACGTTTGAAATTGGTTAAAAACTTTATTGCTAAGAGAAACATTTTCGGTCATTAATAAAAGAATTGAGATGCGACGAAGAAAGTGACTTTAAGAACTATTTACGTGTGTGATTCAGATTTAATTCTTCCTTGCTGTCATTCTCAGGTTTTGATTTTTTTCTTTCACAATTTTCGTGGTAACATCAATCATTCCTTTGGAATATAATAATTTTGCGAGCTCTTCATACGCCGAATTTTTAAAATTTTTATTTATATATTCTTCGGACGTAATCTTCCATAGGCATTGCCTGAGCCGGTACATTTCAATAAATTCACTCAACACTGTCTTATCCCACTCCATAATGTTGAAATTACAGAAAAAGCTAGTACGTTGATGTCATAATTTGCATTAATGCGACCGTTCCTACGTTTATTGAAAGATATTATTATTATTAATAGCAAGTATTTGTTGATCGTAATTATTAATATGTAATACTAAGGTTTCATTTATCTGAAAACCTTTATATCGTTATTCCTTTAGGATTTTTCTGAAAACCATTACCTATAAAAAGAGCACTGAAAACTTTAATGGTGACTTCAGATTATTCCCATAAATGGGTTTGATTAAAACCAGTATAAATTACGTCTGGAAAATCAAGGCACATATATGCTCATTGATGGATTTTATTATTCTTATTAAATTATAATGAAGTTTGTATTGTTCTTATAATAATAATGCGTTATATATGCATTGTATTATAATGAAATTATAATTAAATTCGTATTGATTGACTATTAATAATCAATAATGAGACCTTTTCGGAATAGTTTACATTAAAAATTAATTTGAAAATTGTTTTAGATGATAATAGTTGTTTATATCGTTTCTTTTATAAACATAATTTAATTCTTTGCACATGTTCACTTGGCATATATTGTACTTTAAGTGAAGTCTTTTCTAATTATAGACCTCTAAGATATGACGAAAAAGATATACGTAACTCCATAAGAACGGGAGAAAAGACTAGCTCGTAAAAGGAATGATTACCAAATAAAGAAATTAAACGAAACAGCAGAAGATAGAGAAAAGCGTTTACGTCGTTTTTGCGAATACGCACAGAAAAAAAGAGCAAATGAAAACTCATGTGAAAAAGCGCTTTGTTTGCAAGAACTAAGACTGAAACGAATACCAAATATTCAACAGTTTCACTGTCGGAAGCATCTAAAGCTGAATTACATTGAATTAACAATAAATCTTTAATGATTTTACGCAATATGAATGGATAAATTGATATTTTAATTAATGAAACAAAAGATATTAAAATTACTAAGGTTTCGAGGATAGATGAATCGAGGAATCTGTGTCTCACAGTTTGGTCGTTAGTGGAGAGGGAGAGACTGGTCTGTTGGACATAGTCTGGCGGACCTGGAACTACGATTCCATTCCTTTTCATGGTTTTCCCTTAACTAAAGGGTTTGGTCCGAGGATTTGATCCTTGGCGGACTAGATCCGTCAAAAAGTCCGATCACGTATGACTGGATAATCACTCGTCTTACGCGATGAAGAGGTGAGGTGGTTCGAACCCCCCAAGCAGCTTGGGATTTTTTTTCAGGTTAGACGGTGTCCAAGTGTATTATCTTCGACCCTCAAAGGAAGGAAGTTTTGTCATTTTTAACTACCACGTATGTTAGGGCTGCTACAGGCCCTCTTCAGCTAAAGAAGGGAGGAAAGAAATCCGGTTTCGGCATTAGCCTGCTCTTACGAATAACACCAAGGGGACAACGGCTTAACGTCCCTTCCGGAAGACGGAGTGTTTATTTGTGCGCGCTCCTCAGGTTGCTTTTTCTCATTGGCTCGTCCTCGTCACCTTAGTACCATCGCACAAATATAGGATGGCGGAGCGTCCTCGGAAAAAATCCTCATAAGGATTCGGACAGGGTGTCGAGCTTTAGCAGATCGTACGGTTGGGTCAACACTATAACCACTACACCACCGGCATATATCCTAATATATATAGTAAGCTAATTTTGTTGGTAACGCAATCTGAAGAATCTGATTGGCTGCCGAAAAGCCAATTATATCTTGAGGAAATTTAAACTTATTTCCCTTAAAATGCGATAAATAAATAAGAAGTTAAATCTGTTTAATTTTAATATTTTTTGAGCGCTATTTAATTTTAACAAATAATATAATATATCCATTTATATGCCGCACCACAATCAGAATTTAGCATACATTTTATCACATGGTAACTATGTACAACATAAAATAAATAAATAAGAATATAGGATATGGATGCATGTAAATGGATTGCTATTTAAGGTTCTTCATTATTACGTTTTATCACATGGTTACTAGTAGGAATACACAATAAGAGATAAGGAGAGAGAGAGACGAAACTAAAAGTTACTAAGATTAAACATAATTTTTGGCGTATAAGAATTGTATAGCGTAATGTATTTTTTGCCAAAAAATTCTATTCGGCCAAAACTATTTTAACACTCTGGAACATACAATTATGTGAATTTTATATTTATAGCTTACTTTTTAATGCATATAAAAGTTGGTTTCATTAATTGTTATTTCAATTTCAACTCAACATTTAATTCACGCAAACCCGTCATATATGACGAGCAATTACGCTAGTATATATATATATATATGGATGTCAACAAGGTGTTGGGATGAGGAAACCCAGTGAGCACTCACCAATCAGACGACTTCAGGTTGGCGAGGCCCCGGGGATGTCGAAGCGACACACGTAAAATAACACAAAAACACAGAAACATCACAAACGTAAAGCTTTCGGAACTACTCCTTCTTCAGCTTCTTCTTGTTATATCCTCCTCTGTAAGAGTCGTCGATATATAATATATAACATATAACAGGAGGATACTAATGTTTAGGCACTTCCAGATGTGCTGGAGATTCGAAATTTTTTTCATAGGTAGGATTTTGTGCAAAACCGACTAGAAAAAACGAAAATTTTGAAAAAGTGCAACAATGCGGCCGCTAAAAATTCGCAATTGTTTAAACAAATTTTCAGGGTTTAGGCATTTCCGAATGTGCTACGGAACTTAAATTTTTTTAGAATTCTTAAAAAAATGGGGATTTATACACGTTTTGATATTTTTATTTTTGTGGCAGTTAAAAATTCTTCAATTTTAAACAATTGGATAACTGTTTAGGTACTACGGGATAAGCTAAGAAGCTGAAATTTTCAAATTATTTACAAAGTAGTGAGGTTGCACAAATAAAAATTTTAATTTTACTATATATAAAATGTGGCGGCCGTTAAAAATTATTTAAATTTAAACAATTAGAAAAATATTATTTTACTTCTAGAAATGCTACAACTTTAAAATTTTGCTAAAATATGTAGCATTAGTACCCCATAATGGAGAAAGTATAAAATTTTTAAAATTGCAACATTTGGGGATATTTTTAATCTATTATTTTTACATGTGGGAAAAACAAAAATCGCTGCGACGTTGAAATCTTTAGAATTAAAAGAATATTTGTAATGATAAAATGTTTGTCTGAGAAATGAATGTTTTTTCAAGGTGAGATGAAATGCTTGCAGTATGCAAGCACCAACTACTAGTCTGTTATATCCTCCTCTGTAAGGAACGTCTATATAGAATGATATATAACATATAGGAGGATACTAATGTCCAGCCCAAACTACAAAAGCTAGAGAGCTGAAAGTTTTAGCTTTTGTAGATATGATAAAGTATTTTTCAGATAAAATGAGACTTCTTATCTAAGTGACATGAGTTTGACTACATAAATTCCGAAATTTGCGTTTTTTCCCATAAGAAAAGCATTGCGCCATTTTTGTAAATTAATTATGGGCACTTTCCTGTAAGCTATAAAGATGAAATTTTCAACGTTACTAGAAGGTCGCAATATCTATTAGGAATTATTGTCATTTTTGTTTACAGTGTCTTGGGCTCGACTCCAGAGACCCCGGAATATCTCCCATAAGTTAGCATGGGAAAACGCAATCCAGTGTGTAGACCAATCTAATAAGTTTAGGAAGCTGAAATTTTGCAAGATTATAGAACTTTTTTCATAGCCAACTACAAAAATGAAAAAATTTTAAATTGTAAATTTTAGGGGTTGTTTTAACACCATTTGAACATTAAAGTTTAATAATTTTTTAGGTACTACGGGATGAGCTAGGAAGCTGCAATTTTCAATTTATTTACAGAACAGTGCATTTGCACAAATAAACATTTCAATCTCTCCATATATGTATTGCGGCAACCGTTATTAATGTTTAAATTTTAAACAATTAGAAAAATATTATTTTACTTCTAGAAGTGCTACAACTTTAAAATTTTGCTGAAATTTGTAGCATTAGTACCTCATAATGGAGAATGTGTAAAGTGTTTAAAATTGCAACATTTGGGGATTGTTTTAAACTATTATTTTTACATGTGGGAAAAACGAAAATCGCAGCGGAGGTAAAATCTTTAGAATTAATAGAATATTTGTAATGATGAAATATCTGTCTAAAAAATTAATGTTATTTCAAGGTGAGATGAAATACTTGCAGTATGCAAGCACCTTCTATTAGTATGTTATATCTTCCTCCTCCTCTGTAAGGAACGTCTATACATAATGATATAACAAGAAGGGGTGTACACGTCAACTTCGCCGTAGTATAATCGATACTAATGTATTTGCTTTGAAATCAGAAAATTATTTTTCCTTATATTGTGGTAACCCTGCTTTTTACATCCGATCTGAACATGTTCATTTCGTTTCTAAATTCTATACTCGCCCTACAAACGAAATTTATTTTAAATCCGTTCAGCAAATACCTTCCAAATTCATAGTTACACAGATTTTAACCTTGATGTTGTGGTTGGCCAGTTTAGGACACCCGGTTTAAATGTACTATTTTGGTTATTTATTTATTTAAAGATTATATATAACACATTTCGTTAAAATCCTTGGCATCTACCAAACAGATTTTATGAAATTTTATATTAAGAACTTACAGTCAAAGATAATAAGAAAATCACGAGATATAATCACGTAAGTCAATCAGGGGTACCACTTTATTGGTGACAAATATGTATTTTCCGTTATATCTCGATAATGTTTGATCAAATTATAATAGTTTTCAAATAAACCTTTAGAGCTATTAGCGTAGAGTATTTATTTTCCTATACATTTTTATCGTAGGAGTAGCCGTTAACAAGAAAATTGAACAAGAGAGTCATAATTCACTTTTAACTTAGAAAAAATTATGCATAGCTACCTAATTGTTGTCGACGTAATTAGTCCTATTGGTTACTGAAGTAAATAATATCAGCTATAATTACAAAATACATGTAATCACATGTAATTTCTTATGCGCGCATGGCAGATGGATTATCCACAGCGAAGAAAAGAACATAAACGTAAAGTTTACAACTACTTAACTCAAATGAAGTATGTTTTAAATAATTTTCGATCGTTTGGTTGATTAAAACTGGCTAGAAAATAAATCACTAAATATACATTCAATATTTCCCTGGAATCATTTCTGATATATCGTTTTGTAGTATTTAGTCATTTAAATTACGTAATATATTTATTGATGCATCTACTGAGGGGAGAAAAGAAATTTTTAATAGACAGAGATACAATCGGGTCGTGGTGTTTTGCTATTTTATGTGGTGTTCGGTCAAATTATATCGTATAGTTTCAAATACTCCATCGCACGAAACACACCTATTTGTGATACTCTGTACACTCTCCTAATTTGTTTTTTAATTGCGCGTAACAAGCGTATCTGATAAAATATTTTTGTTTGGTCGCTTATTGATTCAACTCATTTATGTCTGTGATAAGATCATCAACAACAGGGTTCTTTGGTGCGTTATAAAATTGAAATCTTTAGTTTGTCTACTCATAGGTCTACTCATTATGGAGTGTAGCGCGTGATTTTTTTGAGCTCATTAGACTGGAAAGCCATAACTACTAACTGTTAATCATCGAGCGCGTATTATGGCTTAATAAAATGAAGCATTAATCAACTAAAATGAAAATTTGAGAAAAATTTCTTATATTAAATGTCCTCTTTTGCTATAACGAGGTTAGGAAATGCTCTACATTCGGTCAGTCACCTTTGTTCTCACTTACAATCAGTCAAAGGACGATATCGATAATTCTCTATTGAACAGCAACTGTGCAACATAGCTGTGGAATTTTCTTTTCTGGGTCTGCTTTATTTCCCTCTCATTTACCTGTATGAGGTCGTAAGAGCGCAAAATGCTATTGGCCAAGAAATCGAAGATGGAGAAAATCTGAAAACTCTCCATGGAGTTTTATTCAGGATTCTAATTGTTTATGTAGGTGGAGGAAAGAACATTATACTGTGAGAAAGTGTTGCTGTGTATCGGAGAGATCTTGAAAAGAATGTTACCCAAAATCTGAGAAAATCTCTCTCCTTAATCTATCCAAATATAATGAGCAATATTCTGAGATAGTCACGAGGATTGAAGGTGATAATATCTTGGATTCATAAAAGCCCTAATTTACTTAACTAAGACCATATTTAAATGTAGAATCATATAAACGATTGGTTCACGTTCTATTAATAGAAAGGTGACATTTTCGAGGACCATGATCTAGAACGAGGAGGGCGGCGGGAATGGATTATATATATATATATATATATATATATATATACATGATACCCTGCAAATCACCTTTTTGGCGGATGGCAGGGGGTGCAGTGCACCAAAGGTCCCTAGCTCCTACGTTATCTCGTGAGTGCCTGCGAACAGATAAAAGATTTGGAAATTGCGAACCAGACATGACAAAGAAAGCCTTGATGCATAGCCAAGAACTTCAAAAGTAATGACATCCTTGAAAAATAATCACGTTCATTTGCTAAGATTGAGGAGGCTTATGCTCCACCCCTAGCCATTCGAAAGGAAATGGACCAATAGAATGTCCAAGACAGCATCAGTGTTACTTTATTTTAGTGTCCGCGCCTTCTGCAACTATCGATTGAGTGTACACTTTGCTACATTTCGTTTATTTGGTGTTTCCGTCGTTTCATTTCTTCGTAAGATAACATTTTATTTACTTTAGTATTTTCTTGTTAACTTTCGATTTCTAGAAGCTTAGATTATTAAGTTAGTTTAGTTTAAAGATTATACTAGAACGAGTGACATAATGCAAAAGGAGTAGGGAAGAAAATATGGTACTTCTTGGTTATTGGGGGGCCAGTGTGTTCAGACTACTTGCTGATATTTATTTAATTACTAATAGTTTGTTGATATTTATGTGGTATATTGTAGAACGGGGACTTTTGGTCGGTGCCCCAATATTGATAATCTACAAAATAAGAACGGGGGTTTGGGGGCGGAGCCCCATATTGATAATCTTAATACCATATCAATATATACCGCATTTAAAAATGTGGTGGTGCTGTGGGTTGGGTTATGCATTATTTTTGTAGTTTTCAATTAGTCCACTTGGAAGCGCTACTGTCAGGACCCTTGTTCTGAAATACACTGGCCTCCCTATAACCAAGAAGTAGCGAAAATATTTAAGGAACAATTTAACTCGCGGTGTTCAGGTTCATGAGATGGTTTTTAACTTGCGAGTAACAAAATGGTCTTCACACTCCCGGAGTCATATTTTAAATGTAATTCTGATTTAGCAAAAATCAGGTTTTTTGTTAATATTAAGAATACAATAAAGTTTCATAGATAGGGAAACAACAGAAGGCTAAGACGAGCACCTGGACAACTCGATCTCACTCAAGCCATTATCTGTCCTCGTGCGTCACAGCGTCAACTACTTATTTAGAATGCATGTAGTAAATACTTGTTTTTGTTATCGAGAGGAAATCGAGCAACGTTTCATTTTTTATAGCGGACGATTAGTGTGTGATGCGGAGGACGGGCACGAGTAAGTGAAATTTACTCCCCGAGAGCGCTAAATACATTAATCTCTACCTGAACAAGCGAAACCGCGAGTACAAAACCCGCGAAAATCGAGGAACTACTGAACTTTGTTCTTTCAAATGTGCAACGGTCAAAGTCTGAAGTACGTGTTTTAACTCTAAACTCATTCGAAGCGAGTGAGGGAAGGATCACAGAGCATATTTAAGAAGGAGCTTTTTCATAGCAGATGTGATGTATTGTTGGTTGCCTACAGTTGTAGCAGCATGTAATTTTTAGCGATCTTTCCGATTAATCTCTTTCAGCTGGTCCTAGATCAACGAAATTTATACCTTATGTAGATCTATTGTAGAATTTTCTATCAGTAATTTTTGGCGTTCGTAACCTACGTTATTTTGAGTTATTTTGTACAGAAACAGACGGACGGATGAACCAAATACATAAACGATTTTACAGAAAAATAAAGCGGTAAAAACCAATGCTATGGATATAGACGGCGACAATATATTACTTATGGGAAAATTTTTATTTAAAGAATTATTCGCTTCATAGCTAATCTGGATTTCAAGATACCTAGATTTTCTCTGTTGCTTTGATGCTTGTATCTACATACCTTCCAATTTTCAGATTCTCACATATTACGGATTTACCGCTTCAACACCGGCGTGACGCACGCGCCCAGGTACACTGCAAAATTAATATATTTAGGATAGTGAAAGGCATCGCGAAAGGGGAATGCTGTGAAATGAGATTTCTCGTGGCTCACGGATGGAGGATGAAAGAGGCAGCAGATAATTTTCAATTTTATCAATTATTAGTGTCAAAAATTAAATGTATTTGATTAAAAAAATGAAATATTTCAAAATGCCTGGCTAGATTGAATCTCCTTATGCAATGGTATCAACGTTATCTGATTATTCTTGGTGAAATATGTTTTTTTACACTTTTGTGTTTACATTTTGATGAATTTTATGCTTTGCGTTGGTTTATGTGATCGTGAGTTAAAGTAAGCGTGGAATAATGAGATAGGAAATGATGCGTAGTAACATAAGAAAATCGGTCAAGGTATTCAGGATGCAACTCAAGCCCTTCCGGTTCAGTATTAAATCATTTAAAAATCTACGCCGTGTAACATTTTAAATCATCATTAATAATAATACTTAACGAGTTGCGTGTTATCCATGACTATGGATTGAATTTGAGCTTTTTTTTATTTTTCATGTGGTAATACCGCCACATATTCGATCAATAGAGCGCCGTTTGTTTTATAACGGGCATTCCGTATGAAGTTGAGATTAGCGTGTAAATGAAGGAGACTTAATGGCCAAGTTAGTGCTGTATTGCGCGTCATTATTCGACATAAACATATATTTTAGATAAAAATATAAAATTTTGGATGATTGATACTTCCAAAATGACATTTCGGTTTAGAACGATCTCAATTTTGTATTAAACTTTTGAACGTTTCTTTATCCGCCTCTGTAAAGTTTTCAAAACTCAAAATTTTTAAGAATAATTTAAATTAATGTGAAAATATACGCTCAAATTTACAACAATCTTTGGATGTATTTAAAAAAATTGTAAAGGAGTCCAAAAATTCCAAAAATTTATATTTTCAAAAATAAAATATAAATAAACCAAATGGCAGCAATAAAGAAATGTGCCTTCCTAGTTTCAGCTCTCTATTGTCAATGGTTTCGTCACAGTTTTAATTTAAGAAAGTGCTTAGAGTCTGACGGAAAGCCTCCAAAATGAAACTATAAGCGAATTAAAAAAATCATACTAAAAAAGTATATTGTTATTCAATATTTATCATTTTGAAAAAATTGAAGAACTCTAGTAATGAGGTTTTATGTCTATATACATAATTTATTTTTCTTTTACGACTGTTATTTTCCCGATAATACTCTATTCTTCATTGAAACAGAGTGCACGTAAATTTTATGTAATTTAGCTTATCTCGCAGTACTTATCCATTTTAATCAAAATTTCTTTCGTGCCACTTTCCGCAGTTTTGATTTAAAAAAATAATGAACGAGCCCTAATTAAAACCGAAATATATTCTACTGTCATTATAACTTATAAATACGTCTCTTTAATTATATGGAGTATTAAAAAAGGCATTTCATTTAAAATATATAGAATGATAATAATAATGCACGAGGAAGATTATCCACTATATTGAAGATTAAAAAGAATAATATAATGTTTCAATAAAGGCTTTACGATATTCGAATCTCCGAAGCATTAAAAGCATAGTTAAATTCCAGTTTCGTCGTCTGCTGATCATAGATTTAATTTACGATTGAGGAGTGCTATAAAGTATTCGCGCTTTATAGGCATTAAAAACTGTAAATTTGATTAAACAATAGTTAAAGTCATAAACACTCTATAATTCCGTGGATAAATGCAGATACCGTTTATTCTATGTTAGCCCATATCGCTCATTTAGATTTTCTAATTCGTTGTTACACCGTACCTTTTTTCTATTCATAATCTGTGAAGAGTCGTTTTCAATGTTCTGACTAAGTTTAAGTCACCCAATTGCTCAGATTATGCGATTGTTTCGCAATCAATCATCGACGAATTTTTACACGCTTATTAAAATTTTTCGAAATTCGTACCGAGGACTTGGTGCATTGTGCGATCCCATCGAATTGTCCCTCGCTCCTCGATGTTGCGTGGAACGGATATAAAGCGGAATAAGAACGGTGAATTTTATATTTTCCTCGCTTTGGATTTATTTCGCTTTCAGCGAGGATCTGAAAACTTGGCGGGTCAATTGATTAGAGAAGAAGGGCTATTCCCGCAGAATATGGCCCCAAGCTCTCTGCAAAAGCGGGAGAGGAGCGAGGCGAGAGGGGATCGAAAGCGGATTATCAGAAGAAAGGAAAAAGAAAGGAAATCGTCTCTCTCTGGAAATGGTGCGCCCTTCGCGTCGCACTTGGCGAGGCGACCGCGTGGGGGAGCGACGGGCGTCTTCTGGACCGAGGAGCCCTTTTACGCACACCGACCACCCCTAGCGAGCGGGGCGCGGAAGGGGCGTAGGGGTTCGATGAGAGGGTCTGTGGGAGGGGAGGCGGCGGCGGCGGCGGGTCGACCCCTTCCCCTCCGAGGACGCAGCCGCCGCCGTCGTGGCGCTGGCGTCGGCCCGTCGATCCGCAGCCAAGAGTTGGCGCCCGGGACGCGTCGAGGGAGGAGGTCGTCCGTGTGGACTTCTATAGGGAGTGAGAAATAGAGAGGCAACAAAGTGAGAGGAGGAAGAGGAAAGTGAGAGGTGGCGAGGGATATATTTCTCATCGGACTGAGCTGTTGCGTGTGCATCACAAACCCTAACACGTACATTCCGTGGTTTTTCTTTTAAAGGGAAAGCGGTTGGTTGCTGGTATTTAGGTCGCGTGCCAGGAGACGCGTGGACGCGTTTACGCCGGCCTCGAGGACGTTTCGCGACCTCTTTCGTTCGAGGGACGTCGGTCCGAGCTTCCCATCGGGTGGCCCTTCCCGCCTCTCGGGGCCCGCGTGGTCCCTCTCTCTTTCTCTACATCGTCAGCTGCTATTCGACCGCCGCTTCTTCTCCTTTCGCGCGGGATTATTGATGTTCTCTCCGAGCCGACGTTCCGCCCTCAGCCTTCCGCCGCTTTCTCCTCCTCTCGGGCCGCGGCTACGCCGTCCCTCTGGACCGGCGGCCGGCCGAGGGGCCCCCGCGAGGCCATCTTCTCGTCCGTGCGAGCACCCCCTGCTGAGATCGCCCTCCCTTGGTCTCTCCCCCGCCCCCCAACCTCTTTCGGCGGCCCTTTTGACCTCCCGCTAGCCGTGCGGAAGGAGGGAAAGACCTTCCTTGTTTGTTGGTTGTCGTCGTTTCTGAAGAATACCCGGTGGGGGACCTTTCCAAAGTGCTTGTTAGTTTTTCCTTTGTGGTTCTTGTGCTTTGAGTGACGGAGGATCTCTGTTTGTTGGGTCGAGGAGCAGGGAGGCCGGAAATCGAATCGACTCCTCCGGAAATAAGCAGAACAAGGTGAGTGGGCTCACGGCGCATTGTTCGTCCTGAGTTTTGCTTCCGAACGGATACTTTCGTCTGCTGTGGAATGCGAACATGAGAAATTTAAATCGGAGACATTCGCTCTAATATTTTTGTTTTGGTTCAGTCGTTATTACAAAATCGCCGTAAAAAACGTTTCCTAAAAAATCATTTTCAAATTAATGCGTCGGCAAATAAGACCATTTTGTTAATATCAAGTCGTGTTCTTTCGCAATACCTTTAAAACAATCAGAAATTTCTTTCAACTGATCACTTTGAGTGCGTCTTTTACACTCTGTTAAACATCGTGGCTAACGCGAAATTGCGATCCATTTCTAAAAGTCGTCGTAATCCTTAAATATGATATAATGCATCAAATGCTTAGGTATTGCAGTGGATGCAATTTAGAAGGCAGAATAAGAGAACGCTTTCCTTTAAAAACTCCTGACATTATCATCCCGTCTAAAAGACGCATCTTTATATGAAAATATTAATGGTTAATTCCACCATTCCTCCAGAGCTTCCCCCCTCGCTCACTTTTCCCCTCTTCTCTCCCTTCTTCCATCCATTACCTCTCTCCATTCCCTCCCTCCATTCCCTCCCTCCATTCCCTCCCTCCATTCCCTCCCTCCATTCCCTCCCTCCATTCCCTCCCTCCATTCCCTCCCTCCATTCCCTCCCTCCATTCCCTCCCTCCATTCCCTCCCTCCATTCCCTCCCTCCATTCCCTCCCTCCATTCCCTCTCTCCATTCCCTCCCTCCATTCCCTCCCCCCATTCCCTCCCCCCATTCCCTCCCCCATTCCCTCCCCCCATTCCATCCCCCCATTCCCTCCCCCCATTCCCTCCCCCCATTCCCTCCTCCATTCCCTCCCTCCATTCCCTCCCTCCATTCCCTCCCTCCATTCCGTCCCTCCATTCCCTCCCTCCATTCCCTCCGCTTATTCCCTTCGGACATTCCCTCCCTCTTTTCTCTCCCTCCTTTCTCTCCCTCCATTCTCTCCCTCCTTTCCCTCCCGTCTTCCCTCCATTTTCACCCTTCCCTCCCTCCCCTCCTCTCTTCCCTCCCTCCCTTTCCTATCGTCTAACAATCTCCGTTGTCGTTGGCGAGACGTTCCTCCGGTCCCTTCGTTCTCTCTTCTTTAAGAGGCAAAAAAATTACTTGCATTTCTGTAGTTCGTATCAGCTGAATCTTTTTCTAAAGCGGAATTTTAATTCTAAATATAAAGCGCGAAATTTTTTTCTCGTTCCGAATCGGTATTTTCGCGACTGATTATGGTTTAAATGTCGAATATATCTCGCGGATGGAACGTTCGATCGGCAACGCCATCTGCCAATTTACAATGCTGCATGCAGATGTTTTGAAGTTTAACGGTTTCGGTTTTTGTTTTTCCTCGTGGCTCACGAATGTCCCGGCGCCCGCGCGTGTGAAGCCCGGTGCTTGTGTGCGTGTGTGTACGTGTGTGTGTTTATCCCGACCCGAATACGTCGCCGGATTTATTTTTCGTGTCCACCGTCGGAACGAAGGGTTTTATGGTATGAGATTGAAAATTCCTTCGAATGTGAATCGGCGGAATGCTGCGAAATAAAAAACGAGAATCGATAACGCGAGGAAATAAATATGACGCTTCGGTTAGAATTGATTCCATTTTTCTAATTATCACTGCTAAATTGTCTTATTATTTTAAATTAATTGCCTTTGATATAATTCATAGAATTTGATGTATAAATAAGATAAATTACTGATAAAATATTAAAATATACATTGACCATATATATGTACTCCAATATAAACAATTTGAGAGAAAAAAACTTCCAAACTTTGATCAAAATATACACATGAAAGTGGAATTAAAATTGTAAATATTCGCATAGTTTTATCTGAAAATGTATCCCCCGCCTCTATCAAAAATAGATATAATATTATATCTACCAGTTGTTTTATATCAATCACCCTGTCATTTGCCAAGTCTTCATGGATCACAATCGGGCGCATACTTTATTTTTGGAATCGAAATCATAGACGAACATTTTGTGTTTCATATCTTACGAATCTTACTGTTTTATCAGATAATTGTATAAATAAAACTTTCACCAAAATCATAAACTTGGAGAAATTAATCTTTTTATATTTTGTGACCTCGAATTTCATTTGAAAGACGATAAAAACAATCGGAGAATAAAATATCATCGATTTTCGTTTTATTCGAATTGGCCGACGTAAACGCGGTTGGAATCAAAAGCCTTTTATTAGGTATAATTGGAAAGGTTTGTAATGGCAAGTAAAATACGAGAGAAGAACGATAAATTTGAAATCAATTCTCTCTTTTGTTATTGATTATTGTCGAGCATTTTAACTACATTTGAGAGATTAGCATTCCTGCAAAAAATGCAAAAGGTTGATTTATTACAGCGGCAATTGCGGGAGTAAAATTGTTTATTCGAATCTGTCTCTCTTTCATGTTGAAATGACGGCGATAAAGAAATATGTGGATGTTAGCATCTGCAATAACGAACTTTTAGATATTTTTTCTTTTTAATAAAATTATTTTTTATTAGAAGCAGCTTGAATTGCCTGTTCATGAAATGAGGTAATTCATGAGTTATGGTTAATTACTTTCGTAAAAAATATCCGCTAAATGCTATAGAATAGCAATTATTGTTTTAGATTGTAGAACTTCGTTATCAGTATATATTCCGAAAATATTGGCCAATATAATTACGTTTTGCAACGCATAAGTATCACAGGTTATTCTGCCGCTTATTTAAGTTTGATGGAAAAAGAATTGATCCGTTTATTTTATTTTTGCGAGGTTTAATTGTCCTATGCTGGGCCGTACGTTTAGTACAACCACGCAATTTTAAGTTTTAATGTTTATTTATGAAAGCGTAGGGAAATTTTGAAATACTAGACAGCAGTAATATATTTGGAGATGGAGAAAGAAAATTTTAAAATAATAAATGACTCTATACAATTATAATTTAGATATATTAGACTTTTGCTAGAAAGAATCGCTGGTGTTTACTTTAAATAAAACATGTAATTTAAAACATTATTTCTGATTGAGTTATAAAGTTAAACTAAGAATCCAGTCAAGATTATGGGCATAATTGAGCAAATATTTTTTCTTGAACTCGTATTGCAATTAATATCCTTATTCTCCATTACGAATAAATTCCTTCCATAAAAAATTTATGTTAGAGCAAAAAAAATGTTTTGACAGATTTTGGTGGTAATATTTTCGTATTTTTTCTCTCAATGAATACAGTTATACATTTGAATCGCTTGTCTCTTTTTGTTTCTCTCTCTCGATATCGGCACCGAATTTAAATATTCCACTAATTATCTTTAACAAAGAATTTATCTTTCTGCAAAATTTAGCTATGTAATACTTTGTTTTAATTGAAATTTATTTACGTACCACTTCATCTAGTTAATTACATGTTATCAATGGAACACTCCTATTCCCAATTATAATACATTTGTAGCAAATGCTTTACCGGGCTGTTTCTTTTTTAGGATTCCGTAATTTTGAGCTAAGTGCTCTTATTTCAATTTGGTCTGTAACAAAGGAACCGCTTCACGAGGCGCTTTGTCTTGATGTAAAAATGATTCGCTCTTTCTCTCTCTCTCTCTTTCTATTTATATCGTTCTCTCCCACTTGAAGTCCATCTCTAAATGATTCGAAAGACGTAGTTACACCGTGGAATTCATCATGTCATCTCCATAGGCTGTTGATGTATTTGGAGAGTGGTTGTAGTTGGCAGTGTACCGTCTCTCTCTCTCTCTCTCTCTCTTTCAGCCAGTTAGAAGCGTCTAGCAACAAGACAAATAGCGCGACAAATATGTAGTACCATGACATGGCGATACTGAAAAATTAAAATAAATGCGCAAGGAATAATTTATTTACGTTGATTTCCTTTGTAATTTTGTTACGTAAAATAGGATATCATATAATAGCTACATTTTTTAAATTTTGTTTATATCTTTTGCCGAATTGCAACTTCAACCTAAATAAAACGTATTGTAGCAATCATGAAATGTGATATTCTGCGGGTCTCGACGGACGAGCGTGAGTTTTGGCTGTTGTGTAACCTCAGACTGTGCTCTTATGTTCGATAGTCTCGTTTTATAACACTCAAGTGTTAAGATATCCCGTATAGCTACGGATAAGGAACCATAAAATTTTATGTCCAGAAACGTTGAAAATGGCAATTTCCTTTATATTTGTGTCATTTTCCAATATCTTTTCAAAGTGGGACTTTCTCACTTTCTCACCTTACTCCCTCAACTACAGTTGATTTAAAAGAACCATTCCATCGATTTCGTCCTCTAGCTATAGAAACAAGTATTCTCAGTTTGCGTAAATGGCCGCGTCGAAGTTTTTTCCCCGCGGAGTCTTATGCTTAATTGGACCTACTCCTAATCATTAAGCATCGTAGCGGAAAGACCTGTAAACGAACTGCAATGCCTTTCTTGAGTTTTTTCAAGATAAACGTATCTTTCACTAATTTTCAGAGGAAAATAAAGATACTTTCTACGCACGTTTTTTTTCCAACGTTTTTCACAAAATAAATGTTCGAAATCGGGTTGAAGAATTATGTATTTGAAATGTCCAACATGTTCGCAGATCTATGTCTGCTTCTGTCCTGGAAACACCTGTGTACGTTAAATGCAGAATTACCAGCCAAAATTCATCCCACTTGTTATAGAGTTAAAATATCAGCGAAAAAGAGAGAAATAATGCAACCAAACACTTTATCCAAGCTATACCCTTACTCTCTCTCTCTCTCTCTTAATTTCTCCCTTATTTTTCCTGCTTTTCCTTTTTCTCCGCACTTATCTACTTTTTCGGAGCTGCCGGTGGTGTAGTGGTTAGGACGCTGGCTACTACCAGCCTGCTGCTCGAAAGGGTCGTGGGCACGAATCCTGCGAAAGGAGGATTTATTCCAAGGTCGCTCGGTCCCCCTGTTTGTGTGGTTTGAGGAGACCGCGCAAAGTCAGCATTCCGTCCTTTGGAAGGCACGTTAAGCCGTTGGTCCCCTTGGTGCTCTTTGTTAAGAATAGGTTAATGCCGTCACCCGGTTTCCCTCCTACCTTGTGTATGTGTTCGGTGTGGAAGGAGTAATGGCTATAATAACCCAAGAGGTGATTAGCCAAATTCACACACACACACTTTTATCTACATTTCCTCTCCATTACCCTATCTTCCAATTTTCTCTCATTACCTAACAAATCCTCTTTTGTATCATACGTCCTTTTCATTCGCCTCCTCCTTCATCCTAGTTGACGTCTATCTCTAGGATTGGGCAGCGTGAGTACCTCCGCGTGAAGCGTCGCGGCGACCATTTGTATTAAGAACGCCACCTTTTGTGGAAACAGCGGATTTAGGCTAGCGGGACACGTCGCGCCGGCCTCATAATTCCAGGGAACGTTGGATTTTGTTCAAATAAAGGCGAATGGCGATTCAGAACGGCGGGAAATGCGACGCTTTGGCTTTCACAAAAGGAGGCGATTAGAGGGCGCCATGTTCCATGCTCTTAAGAACGGGAGATGTGATATGTCAAATGTTTTTGATTCGATGGCGGGGAATAGCTTGTTTCCTCGCTTCCATCAAGAATAGCGAACGGTTACGAAATTGTTATTAATTTCTTTAATATTTTTGTTCTTACAACCAGACTTCTGTTAAGGTTAAAGTTAAATGTCCTTTATTCACGAACTTATTAGAAATTCCGCTAGGAAAAGATGAATACCTGAAATTGTACACTTTAATACGGGGTGAGCAACCTTTTTACGTGACGGGCCGCAATCGTAGACGTTAGTACTTTAGCGGGCCGTATAATAGATCGCATATGCCCCGGCGGGCCTGATGAGAGTTTACAACGGAACTTACTAAAGAGGTCATGTGTGATTTTTAAAATAAAAATAAACTCAACCGTTTTTTAGCGTTAAAATTTCGCCAGGCAATGTGTTATGACAACAACTGTAATTCAAATGTACCAAATTTTCTGTATTAAATATCGCAGACCACATCTTCATCAAAGCTTCGCGGGCCACATAATGTATTATTGTGGGCTAGATGTGGCCCGTAGGTTGCACGCCCCTGCTTTAGTAGATGGTTTTTATGTTTAGACCTATGATCAACAGTGATGCGGTTATAGAAATAATGACTTTATTTGCTTATTTAGTAACTATTATATTTATCAGTTTAATTTCCTCCAATTTGACTGCTTTGTCACGCTTCCGTGTAACATCTTAAACACGCGGAAAGTGGTTAAGGGATAATTACTTTAGGGTGAATATATATAGTAAATGCTATTGATTATGATAGTATACTTAAATCCATCTTCAACTCGTAAAAGTATTTAAAAATTATTGTACACCCCCATCATACTTTTATCTGTGTGAACCTTGTAATCTGAATGAGTTCTCCGATGTCATTTGGTACTTGTCCACAGATTACGAGCAGAAATAAATTTTGGTCCCGAAGCTTGAATTATATGGGCTTTAGGGTTTTATATCCGTCGCCGGATGACGCCATACACCAGACTTAGCCCATCACCTCACTCCCTCTTCCAGGTACTAAATACGAATTTCAGTACTTATCTTTAGAATGTGTCTTTCGTTTTTCATCCCAGTCGCTTGATATTCCCTAGAATTTAAGCATTGTCGTTAGACCTCCAATGCTGATGATTTAGTCTAACAATGTCTCCTACCCATTTGTCATTTAACGCCCTGACCCTTTTAATTGCGCCGAACAGTTGTTTGCCTTCGCATCATGTCATTACATTTACGAACCTCTCTACTTCAGTAACCTAGAGCCTTCCCTTTTGTATCATTGTTTTTATGAATATATCAGTGATTATTTTTCTTCTATCCATCAGAGAATGAAACGTGGGAGTCTCTCTCCACCTTTCCTAGAGCGTAGATTTATGTCGGAAGGGACTGTTTTATCCGGGCCTTTGGTGCGAATTTGAGCTTGAGCGGGTGAGTGTGTTTGCATGAGTGGCTTTTATCTTCCCAGTCTCCGTGGCTCCGAGCAAGGCAAATGGCTGACCACTGCGTCTAGTACAAGCGGATACAGTCATATGTGCCCTGCGGTATCCGTCGTGAGAGCCTGGGATAATGTGTCTTTAAGCGCTTCAGTTGCTGCACATTAACGGGTATCTCCATCTAATGCTTAAGTCTTAATTTCCATGGTGTATTTTTAGTTTGTAAAGCTTGTTACAACTTTGAGTCACAATGGTAAATATAGTGTAAAAGCATATCATATTATTATGGAAATTGAATAAAATCTAATTAAATTGTATTAACTGCTTCAGATTTCAAATGAGGTATAAAAGGAAAACAGAAGTAAATCATTAACAACAGCATTTTAGCTAAACTACTGCAGAACGTACACTTTAAATCAGTTTATTTTGATATTATGAAAAACATTTCCTTTTTTGCTTAGGAACTGCGGTACTCTATTTGTAATTGTTGATAGATGCTTTGTATAATCTTTAATTATTTTTTATTTTTCATAATGATTCTCATATTTAAAGATTTACTTTCATGACGTACTATTTATTTATATTGAATTTTATACAGGCATTAAGAGTGCTACTCAATTTTCTCCTAAACTAAGCGCCTGGCCACATAAATATGCACGCAGGTGTAGAATTAATAGCTACCGCTCTCTAAATCAGATATTATGCATAAACTAACGTAATGGACAGATAAAAAATAGAATATTATAATTTTAGAATAAAATTAAATGTCTTAGACTGAATTTCGAGGGGAAGGAGGGACGACACCTCATTTTAGCAGAAAAACACCTCGATCCACATTCATTTTTTCAAATATTCATTAATAAAGAATTCCAGACAACGTAGGATTTCAGATTTTTTACTTTTTTCTTAAGTAATACAAAAAACCTATTTCCCCTTCGGATTCTCTTAGAATTTCTAGATGATGCATTTCGATCTATCCATATCTAAGCGCGTTCGATGCGGCTGCGATACTACGGGAATGTCTTTAGTGTCATCAGAACCAGCATCGACGAAGAATTTCCATGAAAAAAGAGATTAGGCGATTCGGAGAAGAGTTTGAATTATTTGGTAAAGGGATTTATATCTCTTTGGCGTGTGCATGTGTGTAGATAGCTGCTTTCGAACGATGGAATTCTAAAAATAATTTTCCGAAATGTATGCATTCAACGAAACATTTATGCAGGGTTTTATTCAAAATTTACTCAGAACCGAGCATATTATGAATGAAAAACGCGACCGGGATGGTTTTGAAGGATGAAAAAATCATCAAATCATTGAAAATAAGCGAGGCGTAGAGGGCAAAAAATATACCCGAGTTTATTTTGCGATATTAGAGGCAGAATCAGAATGATCGGGTGAGCAGAAGAGGAAATATTCTCGAGGAGAGGAAGGAGGCTATTTTTCCGCACATCTCCCTGGGATAGATGGAGAGATAGAGGGAGGGAGAGTGGAGGAGAGGGAGATAGTGGAGAAAGGGAGAGAGAGGAGAAGAATTGAGGAGAGGGAGAGGAGAGGGAGGGAAGATGGAGAGGAGAGGGAGGGGAGAGGGAGAGGAGAGGGAGAGGAGAGGAAGGGGGAGGGAAGGGAGAGGAAAGGGAGAGGAGAGGGAGAGGAGAGGGAGAGGAGGGGGAGGGGAGAGGAGAGAGAGGAGAGGGAGGAGAGGGAGGGGGAGGAGAGGGGGGAGAGGAAGAGGAAGGAGATGGAGGGGGAGGAGAGGGAGAGAAAGGAGAGGGAGAGAGAGGAGAGGGAGAGAGAGGAGAGGGAGAGAGAGGAGAGGGAGTGTTAGAGAGGGGATTAACGGGAGAGGAAGAGATAGAGAGGAGAGATGGAGAGTGAAGGGTAGGGGGATAGAGGAGGGGTTTGTGGGAGGAGGCAGGGGATGCCTAAGTGTGTGTGGGAAGAGAGAGAGGCGAGTGAACCAACAGAAACGAAGCTCAAGGAGGAAATGCAGCGAATTGAAGCACCTAAATGTCGCTATTGATTCACTCGGTAATTTGTGGAGTCTACCGAATAAGTACTAACAAAGAATTCTCTCGTTAAAATTGCATTCCAGAGACAGGGAACCTCGGATTTAGATTTGCTTCAAATTTTCATGTTTGCCTAATTATTGTTACATTACAGCATTTACTTTTAGTTAATAGCACGGCAAGTGAAAATGTTTTCTAGTTGCAATATATTCCTGGAACGGAAGAGAAGTGCAAGCAATTCACGGAAAAATTATGCGGAATATTTTTCCATCCACCGTAGTTTTCTACATACTTAGAATTTACTATCTTACAGTGGATTCACATTCGATTCTTTAAACTCAGATCAACTAGATATTCAAGTTTGAAACCTGAAATATTGATGTCTGACGTCGCGTTACGGCAACTTCCCAAATCAAGTGATTTATAATTACCATGTCTTCAACATCTCATGTTAATTTATTTTTACCCTGAAAATTCATCAATTCTAAACGATGAATTGCAGAGTAAGTGTATCAGAAATCATGAAGGTTCAAGTGTCGTTAAATTGATCAAATTAACCTTTTCAACAACGCGACTAACGCAATTACTTTGTTAGAAAATTTATTTGAATTAATCTACTTGTATTAAATATTATATAATATGCCAAAAAGATAATGGAAGTTATTAAAACATTTACGCTAGTTTCCCAAAATATGGAATTCAATCATGAATTAATCTTCTCGGTTAACATTCAAATACTTGCAGGAAATTAGAGAACTTTAATTATTTATCAATTATTTTGCAGTTAATCTGTTCCTATCGTAAAACATGCATTAAATATGAGAAATAATTTATGCTAGGAAATATATTTCGAAAATTAATAGCATATTTTTCCTCAGCTCAATTCGTTACCAAATACTGATAAAAGTTAATTTTGTCCTTGGTTTAAACGAAAATTTGTTGGTAGAATAAAATTGTGTAGAATAATATTGTCAGAAAAAAGACAAGTTTAAAAACTGACTTCGTATGTGATATGTATCCGGTTGTAGAGAAGGTTTAAAATAATCTACTCTTCAACATTCGAGGCTAGAATCTTTCTCCTATCCAAGTGATTAATGGTGCCGTTTATTATAGAAACTATCGTAGAATAAATTTACGCGGTAGTTATGAAAGCCTTTGCAAAAGAGAAAAAAGTCTGGAAAACAAGTATCTTTAAAGTCTAAAAGAGCATTTTACATTTCTTTGTTATTTATGCAAAGACTAAGTGTTAAAATAAAGAAACAGTTTCCTGAATACCATTCAGTAGTATATATATAGTAGTATATATATATATCTTACAGAGAATAATATTAAATGGTAACCAAGGGACTTTCAATATTCTCCAGTTTCTCATTCCATTAATTAGGAAAACGCGCCATATAATAACTAAACGCCTTAGCGCGCGATCTTTGCTTCGACGGTCATTGCGTTTTACGTCAAACATATCAGATTTCCTAAATAAATATTGCAAGAGTTAATGTGCCGGCGATTTGTTTGTCACTACATCTGTAAGACAACTTGGAAAATTTGTTCCCAACTGAAGCATCGCGTGGCGTATAGACAAATTCTCAACAAATGTTACTTAAACCAGGATATAATATACCGTTTTAAGTTCTATTTAAGGAATTCTCGTAATAAATGCTCATCGGTGACAGTTACAAGTCTACGTTTTGATGGTATTTTGTGGGTTGCACTGCAATGCAATGATGAAAATTAATCGTTAGAATTTAAATAGTTTTGAGGAAGACGTCAGCATAAGTAACCAGATATAGTAGCGGCTAAAATAAGTATTGGAACAAGTTTCGCTTTTTAAAATTAATGAAAAAACAGTGAAAAAGTGTTAAATAAAATTTCCCAAATATTATCACAACCTGGGTACTTTGTCCATTGCGAAAGACCAAAAATGGAATTGAGAATATGTAAATGTTTATTATGTTATTATTTAAATTAGGAAAAGGAGAGCATAAAGAGAGAGAGAGAGAGATCAACTGTAGAACTTAAAAAATTATGCTATGCGATCATTAAGAATGGCATATTGACAGATAGTACATTTGAAGTCACGAAAAAAATCTATAAGAAATGGCGAAAATTCGTAGTAAGCACTTTACACCAACACATGAAGCAAACACAAAGCGACATAAAGGCAAGGAGGACTGAAGGATATAAATCACTTTCTGATTTATTCTCCGAAATTTAACTCGAATGCAATGTCGAACTAGCATCACTCGGTGCGAGAGATCGGATTCAGCGCCACGTAACGACAGAAAATTGGTCGAGAGGGGCACGAATCGCTCCTACACTTGTCTTTGAAAGACAAAACGTGCAACACATGGAATTTATTACGGTAATCGATATTAACCTGCTTGCCACGGTAATGTTATTCGGATTGCGTCGCAGATATTTCCCCTTCCTGCCGCTCAAACTTCGGAATTTAATCGTAATTTTCCCTCGACGGATTACTTCAAGCCGCAGTTCCGCATAACTCCACCTGCGTAGGCAGAGGAGGAAATATTTAATACAGGTGATTAGGGAGGAGAAAAGCTCGGATGTGGGGGCGATGACGAAAATGGATGCAGGGCGGAGATGGAGAGGAAGGGATCGAGGGAAAGGGTCGTGGAGCGGTCGAGAGCGAGCGGGAAGCGGATCCTTGGATGTAGAGAGCGAATCCGTCGGCATTTTCGGCCCGCATGCCAGCCAGGGTAGGCCGGGGTGAAAGTTGGAGGGAGGGGATGTTGCCTTGGAGATAATGGAACAGCAATCACACGAACTCCTAGCATTGACGTAACTGCTTTGGTGCCGCTACCCCTCTACCTTTCTCTCCTCTTCCCTCTCTTCTTCCCTCTACTCTTCCCTCTACTCTTCCCTCTACTCATCCCTCCCCTCCCCCTCTCTCTCCCTCCCTTTACGTAAGTCTTCCCAATTTCTCGCACTCTCCCCTTTCAGAGTACATCCCTCACGTCCCACACGTACTCGTTGAACGCGGTGCATCTACACTCTCACTCTCTCGACCGCATCACCATTTCTCATGCATCCCTTCCGCTCTCATTTTAACCTAGTTTTATTTTAACGCCTAAAGGCGTCGTTTAAGTGTGCGTGTTTGGCTGTGGGTTGTAAAATCAAAACGAATCACCGTCGGCAGTGTGGAGCATTAGATTGAAGAATTAGAATTAATTTGAAAATTGAGTGTTTTTAAGAAAATTTAGATACATTTCTGTATCAAATACGTAATTTTCCCGATAATTTCTCTCTCCCTTTATCTCTTTTTCTAAATCCGTTTCAATTTCCGGTTTTATATCAGTTTTTGCCCTTTACGTTTTAATTCTTAATACCTCTTAGCTTTCTCTCTCTGTCTGTGTTTTTGCCCATACAAAGAGATACTCCATACATTTGCGAATAATCTTCATTATTTTTCTCGTCAGTAGGAGCTTCTTTCTTCTGAAAGCTGCTTTTGGTTTCGCTATTCCAGTATTTATTTCATCGGTACATTTTGCATACTTCGTTTTGATGCTTCCAAGATATTTACAGTCTGACGCTTGTTGCAATAATTATGTTCACGTTTTCCACTATTCTTGATATTAGCACAACCTTGGATTCTTCTGTTTGTTTCCATTACATACTTTCTACCTGCTGTTACAGGTCTATTTATAATTTTCTAGAATTACTTTTTCTATCTTTCTAGAAGTGCTTGAATATAAGCTTATTTTACTATTCACATAATCTTTCCTTTCGTCTTGAAATCTCCTGTGCCTTCTAGCGCTTGCATTAATCTTTCTCCATATCTTGAACAGGATCGGCGATAGGCTACAACCTTGTCCTACTCTAAGGTGACCAGATTCTTAGGAAGAAAAACCGGGACATAGCACGATCTGAACTGAAATATCCGGGGAAACCTGAATTTTCATATCATTTTAATTATATATACATAAATTTAAAGTAAATAACATTCGCAAATACAGAACACAATTTTCTTCAATGTATTAACAAATAATTTCAATTAAATGAATATGTAAAAAATTTACAACACAATATATAACGATTTAAAGATAACAGTTACTTTAAGGACAAATAATAAAGTTAAATATCTAAATAGCATATAGGATAAAATAACACTATATGACTTCTATTTCATTTTATATAAATTTATATAATTTTCATTAATTTTTTGGACTACGCCTGCCTTTCTCATTCAAATTTTATTTTTAATCACCAGAAAAAAAATTGAAAATTCATATTTAATTTAAACACGCATAATTTAATGTTATTGATTGTTTTATCGTCGAGGCTGTTTTGTTTGTAAGAAAATACAAAATACATTTTTAAAATATTCTTTCTACATTTGCAATATGTGCCTGAAACACAAACCAAAAGGCACACAATTTCTTCATCTCTGTTGTCTGCTCTTGAATTTCAATGCCGAAAAATAGGATTTAATAAGATTCAATTAGCAATTTTTGTATTTTCCAATATAGTGTGGTTCCGATTAAACACATGAAATTTTTGTGGCGAGTAGATTTTGTAAGGCAGAAACAAAAAATCCGGGACAAATGGGTGTCCCGAAGAACTTCATCTGGACAACGGGACGTTAAGTCAAAATCCGGGACGTCTGGTCTCCCTACACTACTCCTCTCTCGACATTTACTCCGTTGAATGGATTCCTAATCAGTGTTCTGTCTTACCAATTTAAAACTATATTCTTCAGCATCACCGACGTTACCCTATCAAAGAACCTCTGCTAGTCGACGAAACATAAGCAGAAATCTTGGTTACACTACATTGCTCTTTCTGATATGATTAGTCGAGCGAAGCGAGGTATCTCCTGTTGAGTCCCTGTGCACATTGTCTGTTCTACGGTAACTGCTGTCTCGGTTGTCTGGTTTTCACCAATCTTCGTGTGCACGTACAAATACCTAGAGTCGAGTGCCTATAGTTTTTCTAGTACACCAACCTTATGATTCCAGCGCAATTTGCGTTAGCGCATTGCACTAATTCCTAAATCTTATCCAATCAAAACGAAATTTAGCATACATACGGAAAACATCATACGACGAAGGAAACGTCCAATAAAGATTTCTCTAAAATGTACAGGGAGCCTCCCAGAGGCGCGCAATTTGCGTTCGCGTGATCTCTCCTGTCGAGTCTCTGTGCACTCTCTGTTATTTGTTTTTTTTTGTTTGTTTGTTTGTTTGTTTGTCTGTTCTACTACAACTGCTGTCTCGAAGAGACAAGGCTCAGGTTCATTTGCCATTAGTTCCGTATTTGGTGCGTTTCTTAGATTTACATTTCATTCATATATATTTTACTGCTGAGGGCAGCGCTTTCAGGTCTATTCAAATTTTACATCCCCACTGCATGAAGTGCAGGAGAACTATGAAGACGATAATGATATTGAACATATGATTCCCCCGGCCAGCCATGAGTGGTCTGAGAGAGGCCGAAGTTCCCGCGGATCCCCTAGTATATTATACTTATAAATGGTATTTATTATAGATTATATATTTGGAATATATGAGTTCTCTCAAAGTGAAACGTTCTCGAGGTAGAATAGACTCTCATTTGGACCTCCTGGGGTGAATTTGATAAGGGAAGCATTTTTAGGTAGTAATGTAGGTATAGGCACATGCAATATAAAATACCGTGAGGAAGGTGGAAAACTAGAAAATCTGAACTTTATATATTATATATATATATATATATATATATATATATATATATATATATATATATATCATCACAGGTAGTCCGTCCGTGATTATTCATGGTTAAACCTGGTTATCCATATACTACTATTTTTGTTCTACTATATATATATATATATATATATATATATATATATATATATATATATATATATATATATATATATATATATATGGATGTCAACAAGGTGTTGGGATGAGGAAACCCAGTGAACACTCACCAATCAGACGACTTCAGGTTGGCGAGGCCCCGGGGATGTCGAAGCGACACACGTAAAAGAACACTAAAACACAGAAACATCACAAACGTAGAAGCTTTCGGAACTACTCTTTCATCAGCTACAGAGAGAGAGTTCTCTCTCTGTAGCTGATATCCATTTTACCTTTCCTTTTCCGTAAGCTGTTATATATATATATATATTAACTAAAGGAAAAGAAAAGGTAGTGATGAGGGTGGCAACAAGGTGTTGAGGGAAGCCCAGCGGACACTCACCAAGTTGAGGACCAAGCTGGCAGGCTGCTGGGGGCGTCGAAGAGACACGTAAAACACACGAACACAAAAACACACGCAAGCTTATCGGGCCTAAGCCCTTCTTCAGCGAAATATATTATATATATATATATAATTTTCTTCAATTATATAAGAGGAAAGAAATTAAGTGCACACTTATTATGTAACCGGCGGCAAAAGATGCAAGTAAGATGCTACAGCTACAAACAGGAATAGCGCGAATGAACAATCGTTGCTCGTCGCGCTCAAGTGTGGATGAGTTGAATTCGCCGAACTGTTCTCCGGGTTGATCAACCGCGCTCAGCTTATTCATTCGTTTGTCAGTTGTTAAAGCCGCAGCTTTTATTGTTATGTATTCTTTGACAAAGAAAGGGGAATCGAAAAGAAAGGCGTTGGTGAATAACATAAATATATAGAAATAGAAACAAATACAGTCGCTCTAATTTGTTAAGTGACTGCTAATTAATTTCATTGGACCCAAAGTCCAAAAAAGTGACACAAATGTTTAGGATTCTTATCTTTTCCTGTCGCGTAGCTCTTCTTCGTTTTTCATCTCCTCCACTTCCATTTTTATTTTCTTCGGAACATCATTCTATGCATCCTGTTTTTTGGTTTTTGAGTAATGGTAAGGGTGTTTATGATCCCAAAACACTCTCTGTTCCTCGTATGCTTTAATAAGCATCAGGCACCCTTCGTTATTACACTCCATGCTCGCTCGCGCTAGCACAAACCAAAATACCATCCACACTGAGCGATTCACGCGCACCGACTTCCTTTGAGCAAGTGCCTGAGACCGACAGTCTTCGGCTCGCGTTCGTCGGTGCTCACGAACCATTCGGCGAACCGTCTACACATGAGCATATGGGGTTGTTCATCGGCACTCACGCGTGCGCATGCTCATATCTGGACGCGGCTTTAGGCTTTCGCTCTTTCTCCTGATTTCGCCACCAATTTCATAGCAAGGGTGCATGGGATTTCCTTTCTCATATCCTTTTCCAAGTATTTCACCTTACTGTTACATTTATTACGTATTCATAATTTTTATGTAGTTAAAATAATAATAATTAGCAGCCGTTTCACGCACTAGGTACATAATTTGCTTCTACAAATTTTTGAAACACATTACATATTCACGTTGTTTTGAAAACATTTCCGACAAATAAGTGATCTCGTCATGTATGAAGAAAGAGAAGTTCAAGTTTAAAAGAAAAAGGATTTATGAGTATATCAAAGATTACATTTTGGTCATTTCTACATATCTATCTATTATAATACGTACATTTAAATGCCTTTAAAATATGTTGGTATATGTTTATGGTGTTGTTCCATAAATATATCACATATTTATAAAATTTTATATCCCTAAGAACGCGACGAAGAGAAGGAAAGAAATAAATGCATAGCCTCGTCCAATATTAAAGCTCTTTTTGCACTAATTTTGTAAAAGTGATGAATAATAAAGGTAAAAGGGAAAATAAAATTAGCCCAAAAGAAAGTAATACATTATTCAAACTTTTGATGAATGCCGAGTCCCAAAAATTTTACAATTAATTTCGATACATTGCCTGATTAAACGCTTTATCAAATTGGAAGATGTTCGTATGAATTATCACCTTTTATCACATACATTATCTTGTTCCCTCTTTATGTCTGCGCTCGCACTAAATCAACATCATAAAAGTGATTAATTTTTTCCGCCATGGGTCTTTTAAATTTTCTCCGCGGCTTTCTGGCTCCATACGAAGGGTGTAGGAGGTTTGATAAAAACGATAAAAACTTGTTTAGTACTTCAGAAAACTTGTTTTAATGTATCTTATTTGAGTTATCGTAAAAAATATTTGTAATTCATTTTATCAAATCTCTCAAGAGAATAAAGCAAACTACGCCTTAAAAAAGAACAACAACAGCTGAGGTTCAATTTATTGATAAAAAATCTGTATTAAGTATTTTCGTATGTGGATTGTTTCATTGATGGAGAAACTAATAGAAATTCACATGTGAAAACGTTTTATAACTGTTCGGCTTATATTTTATTAAAGCCCTCTTTTAAATATTTATCTGTAATTTGTAATAAGCTTTTCATCATCAAAATTGAGCTATTTGGGCTCAAGATATTTGTAAACCGTATAATCTAATATCAGAGAAGTTTCGTAATTTGGAAAAAGAATTTCATTTTCGAAATACTGCCACGTAAGTTAAAAAAAACGCCAATCCTATTAAATTCTGTCAGGTTTTAAAATAAATAAAGAGAATTTATTTTATATGCAAGGATAACTCGAGAGTGTATTTGTACGATACATGAGAACAAAGCAACCAATGTGTTGCAATAATTTTAACAGATTCGACGAAAGGCTAGACGATCCATTTTTAAATGGAAACTTCTGAAAAGCACGAATATAATCCCAAGCTTAGCCTAGCGTTAATTCTCATTCCTTTGCTCTCCGGCCAGCCTCGGCTAATCCTCCTTCTCTTCCTCCCACTCCTTTCCTCTCTCTTCCGGTCCTTTTCTTTCTCCTCTTTCACTACATTCGCGTTCCATGAGTCAAAATATCACGTTAGATGTTTATGGAGTACACTTCGCATCGTTGGGCATACACGCATTGTATCTAGGAGGAAGGGGCGGGGGAGGAAACAGTTTGAGGAAAAGAACCTTTTGAATGCATTCCGTGGAATTAATTTGATTGCCAAAAGCAGTTAGTAGGATTAATAATTTTCTGCCAATAATTATATGAGAATTATAAGGTATCACAGCCGTAGGAATCAAGTAAGTAGCATTCATATTAAAGTATTTAATTTTGTTTCTGTTCGTTGGTTTGTGATGTATTCTTTTCAACTTTATCTTTTATAAGTGCTAATAAGTTGATAGAACTTGTAATGACGTTAATATTTTATGTAGCTTGTAATATAGAGAAGCTCGGGTCGTATTTGAGTAGTTCAATGAAACTAAAGGGATCAGTATCAAGTTATTTTTAATTCCAAATTTCAACGAATGGCAAAACCATTTTAGCATGACGTATATGGTATAATAATGCATGCTGATGAGATATTAATTGTTTTGTTAATGTACCGATCGTAGTACAATTGTAGGCCACGAATGATTTTTTCTGTTATAGAAATGGCATTTGCATTGGCATAGAATATTAACACAACTATAATCATTTCAAAACGATGTAAATTTAATAATAATTATTTGCACAATTATATAAAATCAAAAGTTACAATATATTAATTAATTATAGAGATTTCCCCTCTATTCTGACCATGCACGCTTAAATTGTACGAATAACTGTCTCTGCAATTTCATTAAATGCGAAAATACGGCTTTCTTTGAAAAAAACTGCGGGTGATTAAATTTCGGAGCCGGAATGCCCTTCATTGATAGCCTTTACCCTGGAATTCTTGCGGCGAATTTTACGGGCCGGATCTCGCAGTAAGCGAGCACCGAGAAATCCTACTTTATTAAGGTAGCAAGTGCTTCGCCTCCACACAGCCGTTTTTTGGGAAAATAAAAGACGAACGCCGTGCGCCTTCCCACCCTATATCTCGTTGCCTCGCTCTTCTCTCGCCCTCTTCTCTCTCTATCTTTCCCCTCTCATAAGGTTTCCTTTGCTTTTTACTCCCTCTTCCATCATCTCCTCCCTCTCCCGTCTCCTAACTCTCATCTCTCCATGTACCTTTTTCCTCCCAGTCCCACTCTCCCTTTCTTCCTCTTCTCTCACTTCATCTCTCCATCTCTCTCCCAATCCCTCTCACTAGGTATTTTCCATACCCCACCCGGTCGACAAGCGATATCTTGGAATGCGATATTTCAACCTTTTACTGAGGTGTTTTATGCACCGAGATATCTCCACGTTTTCAACATGGGAGGAAAAATTTATAGAGGTGCGGAATAGGAAAACTTTACCTCCCACTCATGCAAGTCCCCATTTTCCAGCGCTGAAAATATGAGGTGTTCGGAAACGCCGTCCTCTGGTGGCCAGGCGGAGGATCTGTATGTTGTTGCAACCAGCGGTTAGAAGTGTAGGGATGTGGGAGATGGAAGTTTAAAGGGAACGGGGCTGGAGTTGGAGAGGGCGCTTCGGTGGCTGGATTTTCGTTTTTGAATCACTTTTCCTTTGGCAGTGCGGCGATTGCCTGTCTTCTTTCTGGAGGGCCATTACAAAAAATCATGACGCATTATACTAAAGACCTTGGAGGCTTTTATGTCCGCTATATTCTCACTCGGAAATTCAAGATAGTACTCAAAATGGCCTTTGTGCACGGGAGAATGTGTCTAGGTTGCTCTAACGAAGATTTGTTTTTAATTTTAAAAGTAAATCACTTGCCGAATGTAGTATGGCATTATTTTCCCTCAAGTCCTATTCGATGGTAGGAATGGTTCTGAAGCATAGTATTTCAGGCTTATATATCTACAAACGTTGATGCTAATAAGAATTGTTCATCCTCTTAAAATAAACGAAGCCATTATGAGTGTCCTAATTTGATTTGGTCTTTATTCGACTCAATTAAAATTTTCCATTGAATTTGAAGTATTTGATTAAATTGTCATTGGGGCACAATTACGTAACGAAAATCATATTTTGCAACTATATGTTCGTTGGATTTTCAAATCGAATTTCCATTATGATTTGGGATGCGAGAAACCCTCAAAAATAGCATCGTATTTTAACTGATAACTGTGTATAACAAAATTTATTATTTGTTAATGAATCGAAAATTCGTTCGCTTTATTTTACTAGGGGATGTTAGTTTTTCTTATTGCCAACCAAAAGTTCTTAAGATTAAATAACTTTAAATGACAATTTTAAACAGTGAATAGGATTTTATATTCATAATAGATTTTTTATATTTATTTTGTTATTTCTGTTAGGATATAAGAGTGATAATTTCATTTGTGCATCGAATCTGTCTCATGAATTTTTGCATTAGATAACGTCGCGTTGCGTATAACTATATTTAAATTGCAATTAACTTAGATGTAGTGGTTACTTTTTTCCGGTTTTCGGTGAGAATATATGCGAACTAACTAAATTTGAATCTCCTCACAGAGAGCGTCGCATGCGAAGAACACTTTCCCATTATTCTATCTCCCCGCTTACATTTCTCCCTTTTCTACGAATTTGATTCGATAGCACATTGGGATTCGTTTTTGCGGGCGCTATGGGAGCGAGCTTGTTGGAGCTTAACAATAGTAGCATGCGAGGTCATGGAGTGTCCTCGGATCGGACATCTATTCAACACATACGCGCGCACAGATCGGTTCAAGAGCAAAGCCATTCGTTGTAAACAAACACTACACGTATCTCGGGATAACTGCGGCCATCATTCTGAAAGGAAATGTCACAGGTAAAAACTAAATAAAAAACAAGATCGGTAACAAAAAGTCTTCATGCCATTTTTTCGTGTCTGAAAGGCCTTTAGAAATAATCATTCAGAACCAATCAATTACTGCAGATTGGCAAACAAAACTATTCAAAACTATTGAGAGCTAAATGGTTATCGGTTAGTAATTTAAATAATAATTACTTTTGAAACATCCAAAACAGGCCAATGAACAAAAACGCACTTATTTGACTAATTTAATTTGTTATTGTCGTTTTTATCTCAAATCTTGCTGTATTTTGGAAAAGGTTCGGGAAAACACATTGAGGGAAGAGCGTTGAACCCCAAATCGTTTTAATAAATTAGTCATACCCGCGCATACACGCACAGATACATATCCACTTCACAATGCACCCTAAAAAGAAACAAATGGCGCTTTCCATAGTCGATGAAAATGTTATTTTGTAAAATAAAGCTTTTTAATATTTATATTAGCGTGTTTTCAGCCAAGCGGAATTGCTGGCCGTAATGTTTGATTGATTGTTTCAGTATTTCACGTCCCTTTGTTCCGGCTTTTTTGGCTATTATTCACGGGGTTAAGGGGGAAGGGGGTATAGGGGTCGCCGACGACCATTCTTTGTCGCATGTGTCCGCGTATTCGGTCGAGTACTCGAACTCACGACTCATTTGGTCCGCCATCCGACACTAGAGCGCACGAGGCCATGCTGCCGGGGATCTATTATCCCGAGAGAGCACCATTTTATTTTTCGAGCCATTACGTAAAAACCACAAATAAATATTAGGTTTCGAGAGAAAGAGATAGAGAGAGAAAGAGAGAGAGAGAGAGAAAGAGAGAGAAAGAGACTTCATCGCACGCAATCATAACACACACATTTTTCATCGCTTATTCAGAAAAGGCAGCGGGCGTCAAGCGTGGCTTTTGTTGGTTTTTAGGATCTCTCTTTTCCTCTCTCCCTCTACCTCCCTCCCTTCGCCGCAATATAATTCTCTTCTATCTCTCTCTCTCTCCCTCTGTTCCCCCCTCTCTCTTCTCGATTCTCTTTTTGCGACCGTCGAGAGCACCCTTCTATCGAGGCCATCCCATTGGTCCTGAGCCACTAGAAACAGTCGCAGGGGAAGACGAGTGGTTGGTGTTCTGGGTGGGGTGAAGGCAGGGACGTAGGGCTGCGAATGAAGGGGGAGGATTCTGTGGGAAGGGGATGGGAGCGGGCAGTCGAAGGTAGTCGGGGGTGGCAGAGTAGGTGGGGCAAGCGGCAGGTGGGGCCGTGCGGGAGTGGGGCGACCGCGGTCGGCGACATATGGTGCCACTCACGGGTCGGTCCCCGGACGCTACTCGACCCGAGGAGGAGAAAGCTTGCAGTCTGCTGCGCGGGTCAGTCGTCCGCTGTTTTTTCTGCAAATCGTTGGTCCACTCACGGCTGGCGTCGTGCGTGTGCTGGGGTCACGAAGATACAAATAGAAAGGCGCGGTCGCACAGGTGAATATTAATAAGAGCAGAAAGAGAAGGGGCGAAAGAGGAGAAGGGGTTGACTCATAGGAGGTAAAGGGAGAAATGGGAGTGGATGTGTAAGAAGCAGCCGAGCATCCTAGATAAATAACGAACGTGGTAATACCCACCACTTCGTCCACGAAGAAAGATAGAGTAACAGTGTGTGTATACACACACACACACACATACATACATATATACATACATACATACATACGCACACACACTAGTAGTTGACGCTTGCATTCTGCAAGCGTGTCATCTCACTTTAATTTTTCAGAGAGATATTTCATCATTGGAAATATTTTTTTAATTCAAAAGCTTTCACCTCTGCACCGATTTTCGTTCTTTTTATAGAACAATATTGGAGCAAACAATCAGTAAAATTTGCAATTTTAAGAATATTATACTTTTTCCCTTGTGAAATAGTAATGCCACACATATCTGCCAAATTTTAAAGTTATAGCACATTTAGAAGTGAAATAACAGTTATCAATCAAATCGTTTATATTAAAAAAAAATTCGGACGCAATAACAACTTCATGGAAATATTTCTATATTTATTTGTGCATTTTCACTAAAAAAACTCTAAAAAAAAATCGGCTCCCTAGATCGCCCTGTAGTATCTAAACATGTGCCTATTTATTTAAATTTTAAGAATTTTTAAAAGACAAACAAATTAATATATATATATATATATATACATATATACACATACAAGGTATTTAATCGCTGTACTAACACGACTTTAAATAGATTGTTATTTGAAAAAATGTGGCTTTCCTAACGATTACAACAAGGACACTCCATTTGGGCCCAGTATTAAATTCATTCCATTAAATTTAATCTTTGAAACAGTAGTAGAATGTTTCTTTGAAAATTTTTGCTAAAATAAAAGTGTACATAAAATATGCAAATAAAATCGAACACGCATCTATATTTAAGATAAATGAAACTCGATATATTGATTAAACTAATATTACTATTTGAATTAATTTTCAGTTCTCTTTGCATTTGGTTGTGGATTCCAGTGCAATACAAACCGAAGTACAAGTTGACGCTGTCACCAGAGATTTACGCACTTTTTATCTTTACGCGCGTTTCCAGGGCCCCCCTTTTCACACACTCCTCGCCTGAGATCTGCAATCCCTATTGGCTCCGCCTCTTACCATGGAGATTAGATTTCCGATTCCTGCACTCTATGTTCTTCTTCCCTTCCATTCAACCCTCTCTCTCCCTCTCTCATATCCAGCGCTCGCCTATCCATCTCCTCGAGTGGCGAACACTGCAAACAAGGACACGACCATTTAATCTTATACCTCTCCTCCCGTTTTCTTTCAATGCTCTCTCTTTCTCTGCTCTCTCTCTCTCTCTCTCTCTCTCCTTCTCACCACTCCCACACCTTTCCATTCTTCACCCTTTCCTCTCCCCCATTCCCTTCTCCACCTCTATTTTATTTCCCTTCCATTCCTTACCTCCCTTTCGACCCTCCCACTCCCATTTATCCTCGCGCTCTCTTAGCCACACTTCCTTTCCCGCTGACCTCTGCCCCCCCTCACTTCCTCCCTCCCCCCTCTTTCTCTCCTAAAAACCTTCCCTCTCTTTATCCCTCTCACTATTTTCTCGTTTCGCTCACTCACTCACTCTCCCCCACTTCCTCCCTCCCTCCCCAACCCTCTTTTTCCTAATCCAAGGCCCTTCTTCGCCGGGCACCAGGTGTGTAGGCGGCTGGTGCGGGTTTTCTCCCTTCGGCTGGAAGGGACTTTCCCGGGACTCCCCCACCCCTTCAGTCTTTCTCTCGGTCGTGGGCGAGAAGACCTGCAAAGGATGCCGGGATGGAGGAGGGCGAGAGGGAACACAAGGAAAGAGAGAGATGCTAGGGTTGATTGTAGAAAATTTTGGAGAAGATAAGTAATCAAGGCAAGTAGAATTAACTAAATAGGGGAAACGGGGAAAAGCTCGTACATCCTGTGTAATGACGGAGTTTATATACATGTTGATGATAATATTATTTTTATTTTTTTCGGCCGTTTTAAAGCCTCATTAATACGAATTAATAGAAGTTAAAGCCTCATTTATTTCTCTTTTAACCACCTAAGAGAATTTATGCTGATGTAATTTACTACGTATTAATGTATCGTATTATATTTAAAAACACTTAAAATATAAGAATTATATGTAAAAACGTATAATTACATGGCAAAATCATGCAATTATATGGAATAACATGTAGTTAAAATGTAATATTTATAGAGGAAGTTGCACCGAAATTTCCGTAGAGTAAAAACAGGAGAGAGATTAGATGGGATATATGTTAATAAGGATATGGAGAAGGAAAGGAGAATAGGGAGGCGTGCGTTCGGGTGGCAGAGGGGAGATCCAGAGTCACCTCCGTGGCCACTCCCACCAGACATTCACTCTTCGTCACCCTCAGTATCCTACATGGACATCCGAACCTGTGTTTGTGTGCATGAAGGATATATCCGTTGTTTTCCCGGCAGGAATGCGTGCTTCGTGCCTCTAACTGTCGGCAGGAATGCCCTATCCGCAACTACATCGCCCCGAGCACTCGCTCTCGCCGAATTGACGCGAAGTAGTTTGTCATCGAACTTAGGCGCTAATTTGCTCGTTGGGACGGTGACTGTTCCTCTTGATTGGTGCTTCGGTTCTCTTTTGTTTAGTTTCTCAAGGTAGAATTCAAAATAGGTCTCTGAACACCAAAAATTAATCGAAAGCTCTGTTTGTTCGAGAAATGTATTGCTTATGCAACTGTTCCATATTGTTAATATATATTGAGTTATTATCATTATTATGATTATTATTTATTACCAGACAAAATAAACTGCCATTTTACAAAAATGAAATCGATAAATGATGCGTCGACTACAAATTTAGGACGAATGTCTATGAAAATACACTTGGTGTGCATGGAAGAGTACCATAAAATAAATATTCGAACTAACGATCTATAATATAAAATTGGAAGGAGTAAATAATGAAATAGCTCCCGGAAAAACCTTCAATGAGCAAACACAAAAGAGACGTAAAAATATAACTACATATGTCGTAGCTAAGATTTAGTAATATTTGTGATGAAACTACTATTATTTCCTAACGGAAATTTCCTTTAGAAAAATAAAATATTGCCATTTAAAAGGTAATTTTTGAGTTCTGTAATTAAACTATAATTTTTCGAGTAATTTTTGATGGTTGTGTATTTAAAATGTTTGAGGGCGTTCGTGAAATGTAGATTCTGATTTAATTTTTAAATATATTTTTCATGCGGATAAAAATAATAAAAATAAAGGAAATGATTCGGTGAAGAGGAGGGATAAGGAAAACGAGATCAATAGTAAGGTGCAATGTAATGGTTCAGTCCATCACACATAAGAGAAATCGTGAATGAACCGACTAAAAACTATGCATACATCTTACATGCATTGTCTATAAAAAACTGAAATCTGTACGAAGGTTAGATGAGGAGAGTTTGCAATTCAAACTTGAAATAAAACAACGAGCGAAAATGCTACAATTTGTCAGAATAAAGACAATACTGAAATTGACGGATTATACTCTCATAAGATCTCTATGAAAGGAGTTCAAATCACAAAAATTGAATAGTAAAAGTGTAAACACGGATGTGTATCGTTTTAGTCATGTTCTAATCGTTGGTAAAATCGTAAAATTTGCTTTCTAGTCAGGCAGGGATGCAGAATATTATGCAAAAATTATCTTTTGATATTAAGGAAAGAGTTCAAGGAAACAAAGTTTTAGAAAATATGGAAACTATCTACAAATATTCGTTTAAATTTTTATTAAAGAATTTTCCTGATTATGTCTATCTGTATAAAAACGTTTCAATAGACGGAAAATCAAATAGAATAATCAAATTTGGATTGGTCTTGGGAGTAACGTTCTATCAAAATGCTGTTTATCTCTGTGTTTAAACTTCAAGACTGAGTTATGTTTATTATGCCAGTTTTAGCATTTCTTTAAGAATTTGTATGAAAAAATATATAATGAGAAATATAGAAACGAGTTATAATTATAAATAGAAGAGAATTATAGATTTGATTGCGTTATATCTCCATAATAGGTCAAGTACATAATTAATTTAGTGAATAAATTCAAACTGCACATATTTAAGCAACTAATCTTGGAGCAAAAGTTGTTGTACTGCATTTCGTTGCTAAAGACTGGAAATAATTGATTGCTGAAAACCAATGACGAAATGAACGGAGCTATCATTTAAGTGGAATGCGCATGGAAGGTAAGTCACGTAACACTTGATCAGAAGAGGTCGTGTGTAATATCATCCCAATTAGGAGTATGTCATTGGACAGATTAGTTATTATATGTTAAGGTTATCTTCGTTCGCTTGTCCTCTGTAACCTTATACCTTTTTTTGTGATTATCTATTCTATTCGTCTACCTATTGAAGCCCTCATCTCCATCTCTTCCTTTTTGCCTTCAAGTTCTTCTTAAATCATATCTTTAATCATGTAGCCTCCCCGCACGAAGCTCTAGATTAACTTAGAGTCCGTCTTTATTACCGACTGTATTATCAATCTCGTTTTAAAATTATTCTTGAATAGTCAGTTTTTTTATCCTTAAATTATATTTCAGCACTCTACTCCATTTCCTTATTTTGAATGACATTTCTTAATTAATTTCTTACCCACATAAAGGGATACATATATAATATTTAAATACAAGTAATAATTATGCTGCTTAACCATTATAACTATCGATAAAAATTTATAGAATTTCCAGTACTTGTACAGGGAGCAAAACTTTAACGACTACATTTTAATATAGTCCCGTGGGGCTTGTTGATGTAAAATTAGGGTTACACGGAACTTTAGTCGAGCAGATAATGAATTTTATATATCTTTCAAGTATAAATTGCTTATATCTAATAGAAAAATAACCAAAACCAACAGTTTTGCATTGACCTTTCCATTATTTTGTCTTCGTTACCGTTCATAAGTTGCTCGTGTGGAATTTAATTTTGAGAACTGAGATGATGAGCGTTTTAATGAAATCTTTGAAAAATAAATATTTTAACCTTTTGATGTTTTGAAAATGAAATTAACATTCAAAACATTGCTTGATAAAATATAGTTAAGATTATTAACGAAGCATTCAATTATGTTTACTTAACACCAAATGTTTTTTTTCCGTTTTCTGTAAAAAATTATATGGAATAATTTATATTCTTAGGTTATTTCTGTTTATTTGACGGAATCCATTTGAAAATTGAAAACGTTACGCATTTTATTCATTGTACTAATAGTTTGTTCCTATTATGCTAAAACATAAAACTATATCTAAAACTCTATTTGATTGTAACTTAGAGATTTCTCATGCGCTGATTCCCTACTATTGTAATTGTCTGTATGCTGAAGTTAACGAATCAAGCAATAGTCACAAAGAAAAATATAGCGAAAGCATTTGTGCTCATTCTTTATATTTATAAACAGAATGTAAAGAGACAAAATATTCATATCAGCCAACTAGATATAAAAGTACTACAAACCAAAATTCATGGATTTATCACAATTAACATGCAATTAATGTAGCTTCTTCGTAACATTTATAAATGAAAGATTTTGCTATTTCCGTATGCTTAAAAACTCTTCATTCGTTCATATTGTAAATAATGGTATTTTATTGCATATTAATTATATTGATAAAATGTTGTAAAAATAAGTTCTATTATAATTATTGAAAGCTTAAAGCTTTCATTCATAGATAATTATCAGATGTGAAATAAAATATATAATTTCATAAAATCAGAATAGTTCCAAATAGAGCTTAAATGAATATTTATGATTGAAAATTTAGTTTTTTAAATAATAGAACTTATTAGGATTAAGACCGATAATTTTTCATGGTGCTTGTCCCTGTCCTGCATAGTGGTAGAAAGATGCGTAAGCGATCGCAGCATATGTAGAAGTGACAATTACGGAACGTAGGAAAAGGGAAAGGGAGGTGGAGAAAAGAACAAAACTATCCAGACACACATTTTTAACTTTCCCGTTTTGCGAATATATTGGCAAATCCCGAATTGAATCGCATAATTCCATTCGCTGGTACATTCTCGTTACTGTCTCTGGGTGGAAGATAGAAGACTTTGCTCTGCTGTCCTCGCTTCTCCCATTTGTCCACCTTCACTGCTTCCCCATCCAATTCATACTCCTCTTCCGCTCTCCCTTCCACTTTCATAAGCCTCCCTCACTTTCCACACACACTCACAATTACACACCCAACTCCTACTCCCCCTTTTCTCACTGCACATTCATTTCTGATTCTTCGCTTGCACATTTTCATACTTTGAGTCACTTCATTGGGCCCTCGCGAATGGTTGCTCTTCTTCCATCCCCATCTATCCACCACACTCGCACTTTCCTATTCGCCCTCTTCAACCAGTGCTCTTATTCTCCTTCATCGCGTCCCCTCCGCCGCCTATCCATTCCTGTTTCCTGATCACCACAAATACGTATTCAAAAATTACACAAATACAATCAAACACAATCCGCTACTTCGTTTCCTTCACCACTCTTTCTTTCACTCTCTCTTCCAACTCCCTTCTCATTTCTCCCCGACTTCAACCCTCTCCCTCTCTTCCTCTCATCCCCCTCCCCCTTCACTCTTCCTCTCATCCCCCTCCCCCTTTACTCTTACTCCCACCCACCTCCCCATTCCTCCACACATCTTCCTCCGTCTTCTTCTCCTCCCTCTCCTCCTCCACTCCCTCTTTTTCCACTAGTGGGAGTGCCGGTGTGGTTCGGACGCTGGCTGCTACTCTCCTGCTGCTCGAACGGGCAGCGGGCACGAATCCTGCTAAAGTAGAATTTTTTCCATTGTCGCCCAGCTCCATGTCAGTGTGGCCTGAGAAGACCCCGCAAAGTCAGCGTTCCGTCCTTCGGAACGGACATTCAGCCATTGGCCCCTTGGTGCTCTTCGTTAATAGTAGGCTAATGCCGGCACCGGGTTTCACTCCACCCTTGCGTCTTCGGTGTGGAAGAAAGTCCGTATGGCTATGATATTCCAAGAGGTTGATTAGCTTAAAAATACACACATATCTCCACCCACCCCTCCTACACCCTCTACTCTTCCTCCTTATTCTCCTCTCACTCTCCCCCCCCTCTCTTCCTCCTCCCTCTTTTCCTCCTCCCTCTTTTCCTCCCCCTCTCCTCATCCCCCTCTCCTCTTCTCCCTCTCCTCATCTCCCTCTCCTCTTCTCCCTCTCCTCTTCTCCCTCTCCTCTTCTCCCTCTCATCCTCTCACTCTCCTTTCCCTCTCCTCCTCTCCCACTCCACACCATCTCCTCCTCTCTCCTCCTCTCACTCTTCTCTTTTCCCTCATCTCTTCTCCCTCTTCTCCTCGCCTTTCCCTCCTCTCCCTTCCCTCACCTCCCTTCCCTCCTCTCCCTTCCCTCACCTCCCTTCCCTCCTCTCCCTTCCCTCCTCTCCCTTCCCTCACCTCCCTTCCCTCCTCTCCCTTCCCTCCTCTCCCTTCCTTCCTCTCCCTTCCTTCCTCTCCTTTCCCTCCTCTTCCTTCCCTCCTCTCCCTTCCCTCCTCTCCCTCTCCTCCTCTCCCTCTCCTCCTCTCCCTCTCCTCCTCTCCCTCTTCTCCTCTCCCTCTTCTCCTCTCCCTCTCCTCTCCCTCTCCTCCTCTCCCTCTCCTCCTCTCCCTCTTCTCCTCTCCCTCTCCTCTCCCTCTCCTCCTCTCCCTCTCCTCCTCTCCCTCTCCTCTCCCTCTCCTCCTCTCCCTCTCCTCTCCCTCTCCTCCTCTCCCTCTCCTGCTCTCCCTCTCCTCCTCTCCCTCTCCTCCTCCCTCTCCTCTGCGCTCCATACCCATTATGCCCACAGCTTGCATATCGAGTGCTCAATAAACCACCATCTCTGGATTACGTTTCCACGTCGAACATTGACATCCGGCGATCGCACGGTGACCCAAAAACCCTCCGTCGTTACCCTGCGGCCGCGCTTTGGCCGCGGGCCATGCGAGAGAGTTTTGAACCTGGATCCCTTGCTGCGAGAGATCCGCATTTATTTCTCCTTCGAACGATGTTTCCGGTCTATATTCGGGCGGTTATCGCACTTCCGTCGAGCCGAATTACTTGGAACAGAGCGCGGCCCGTCGGACGTGTCCGACAAATTGTTCCACGACCGTGTGTGGAAATTTCGGGCAAGGGCTAGCAAGCGCTTTAATTCGTTCCTCTTTTCTCACACACACCCATTCACTTTCTTGCCATTCCCCACTTCCCCTCCCCCATTTATCCTCTCTCCCCCTCCTTCCTCTACTCACTCCCACTCTTCCGAGAAATCGGAAATGCCTTCTGTTTTTGAATGACCTTTTTAGAACAGACCGAAAATTTTCTGCGAGTTCTTCACTTTCTACATCATTGTCTTTACGTCGAAAACATCCTCGAATTTAAATGAATGTTACGTATTTGTCTAAAAGCCTTTTAGTGAGTGTGTAGAACATTTATATTTTCTCTAAAAATCAAATCTAATTGTTATAAATGTTTTGTTTGTAAATTAGGAAGAATAGGTAGAAAGAGAAAAGGATTCTTGGTAAAACTGAGTTTGATTTGGATCAGGAATCGAGGGTTTTTTTGTGTAATATATCGCACAGATGCAGATGGAAAAATTGAAACTCGCCTGCCATAAAACTGATGCAAGAGGAATGTAGAGAGAAATAGCGGCGGCGTAACAAATTGCTATGACGTTGGAGACAGCGTACACCGAGAGAAAATGATGAATTGTGGAGATTACTTAAAGCTTAGTACAAGCAAGAAAATGGAATATCATTTTCGACCGCTCTCTGCAAATATGAATATTTACTCTCCATTCCTTTCATCATATTTATTTTTAGGCTTTTGAGATCTTTATATAGAGAGGCATTTTAATTCTCTATGCTGGCCTTATTTATAGATACGATACTGCGATTACGTAACTGATGTTTTAATCCCCCGTTGATTGTTACTTGAGTGATATTTTAAATGTATACTTACTGCACTAAAATAAATTATAGATAATATTTTCTTGGTTTAAATTAGAATCATATATAACCTTTAATGTACATTTCCATGTCATTGTCATGTTTTCACTTTTAAGTAACGGTGTCCATTCATCCGTTCTGCTAAAACTTAATCCAATTTAAATTCTATAACTGTGTAGCTTTAAATTCCATTGCTCTAAAAAATGTGAAAATTTAAATTTGACCTCTTTATCTGAACAAAATTATGTGAGGAACTAATTATTTGATAAGGTTGATCATTGAATTTAAATATAACATAATGATACTAAAACATATATATATATATATATATATATATATATATACATACATTTTTTTATTTATATAATGCCTGTCAAATAAAGTTCTAGTGATATTTGATATTAAAATATAAATATAAGATTATTTATGTCTATTTTATGAATAACTTACATTTGAGTATATTTAAAATTATTATTGCTATTAATAACGGTGCTAATTCATGTTTCACATGTATATTTCATTTTTCTGCAAATTATTTACTCATTGGCTGCATGCCTTGACACGCGGGTAGCCTAACTTATAGGCATGATATGCGAGGAAAGCAGTGTGAAGCACGCTATTTGTTTAAACTGTTGTGTCAGATGAATTAGATTAAATAATTTTTCTAATCAATTTTTAATTGTTTCTGTAAATACATTCTTACTGCAATATTAATCTTATCTTGAAAACATAATGAGGAAGAATGTAAAAGAATTGTTCTAATGTAAATGTTTGTTTTTAGGTATTTATAATTTCAAATAAATTACTAAAATTGTGTACCTGTATTCCAATGATGTTTTGAAATGTATAACAATAGGTTTGAAACATTACTGACTTTTTATTGTATTTTAGATGTTGGGCCTCTGAGCCCCCCTCCTCCCCCTGGTAGACCATGATAGTGAAGATCGCTTGGTAGTTCTAGGGTTAATTATGCGTAGAAACGTTCGATAATAATTTCCTGCAGAGAGATTGTCGGAGAGAAATCCTTGCATTTCAGAAGCGTCCAGACATCGATAAACATTTTTCTGGAGACGTTTTATGCTCAGGCATTAACGTCGATTTACGGTAAACCGCTTTATTTCTTCCGTGCGTGGATACCGTTGCTCAATCTCTAATTTACCACTGTAAACAACCAAGATTTTAATTTTTCTGTAAATCCATAGGATTATACCAAGTGCGTTTGTGTGCCACTCCCCCGTCACGCTATAACAAATAACTATCGATTAACCATTACACGAGTGGGAACACGGCGGTGTTGGGTGGGACTGGCGGATGTCCACGCCTTCCCTCCGTCCCTCCCTCTATCCATCCCTTTTCTCCTTCCGATTTCCTTCTTTCCATCTCGTTCCCAACTGCTCCTTTTCCCATCAACCTCACATTTCGCATGTTCGTACTCCCTAATTTCCCTTTCCTCTCTCTCTCTCTCTCCACTTTTCGTTCTTACATGTTCTCTTCGCATAACTCTATGATATCTCCCCACTGCACTCCGATCTCTCTACATTTAAATGTTTCCTCTTTCTCCGTCTTGCATCTTAACGTATATCCCTATTCCCTCTCCTACTCGTTTCCTTTCTTCCTAAACTCCGTTTGGGTTGTCATCTATCCTTTCTCTTCCCGTCCTGCTTTCCAGCTAGAACTATTGCCATGCTACTAAATCAGTAAGTGCAGTTCAATAATAAATCGTTCTCTAATAGAAATTTCACTCTATGGTCAAATTAATGAATTTATAGAGCCCGTTTGGATTATGCCCTATATCAAATTTCATGAAAATGCAGTTTTAACGTATATTTTTTGTTTAAATTTAATAAAAAACAAGGTGGAAAGGATAATAGCGTCGTAGTAATGTTGAATTAATCTTCCTATTCTTACGACTTTGGTGAATTATTGTCACAATGAAGAAAATAAACCTTTTCATCTATTTCTAAATATATATTACTTAAGCGAAAGTTACAGAGTAACTTGTAAAATAATAAGATTTTGATTAAATCTGCTAACATTTAATTCTATGCATAAAAACTAATAATATAAATTGATGAGCTGACAGAGTGATTTGCATTCCATAGGCGATATAGTTAACTCTTGCATTCCATAAAACGGTTGAAAGAACCAGTTTTGCATTCCAACCACAAAACAGTTGTCTTCAATTATGACTTACCTTTCGTTGATCCTAATTATTAGCATCGGTTCTGCTCAACAGATATATAATTAAAAATAAAATTAGCAATTAAGAATAACATTTTAATGATATTTTACGTACTTTTCCCAATTTTTAATTATATTTTATATTCGAGATTGTTATTTTGTTGAAGTTATATATTTATACTTGCGTTTATGACCTTAAATGGATCATATATCATTATACAGTTCAATTTTTCTCCAGCTCTACGAACAAAATGAAGCGAATTTTTATTGCTTGTGTGTTTTTATTTTATAACTCCTTCAGAGTATGTTTTACGGGAATCTGTTTTTTTCTAAAATAACGAGTTTTAGGGCCAATTATATGATGGAAGATTGTTAGTCGTGATACCGTGCGACATATTTCATCTCCGCCAACTTTTATTTATCATGAAATGCCACATAATATCATATTGGTTTAGATCTCACGAAGAGGCCTTTATAAAACCTATTAAAACACCGAAATCTTTGTCACCGGTGCTGTCTCCCTTTCCCTCCTTCCTACCATCTCCATACTTCCTCCTCCTCTTCTTCCCCTCCCCATTTCTCTCATCCTCTCCTCCCATTCCCTCCTCCCATTCCTTCTATCTTTCGTTCCAAACTACGATCACCTTACTAAGTAGCCTTTCTCCCTCGTACACTTGCTACTACCTCCTCCCACTCCTTAGCTCTCTCCCTTCCATTTTTACCCCACTCCCCACTTCCTCCAACTCTATCCTTCTCTCCGCTGCCGTCCCAAGCGTACTCATTATCCTCTGCCATCGATCCCCCTTTGATTTATACGTCCCCTCCCTTCCAAGCCCTCAACTTCCCTTGCGTCACTTCCCTCCCACCTCCTCCTTCTCCCCTCCCCCTTCCACTCCCTATCCCCCTTCCCTCCTCCGCTCTCCTCCCTCCCTCCTCCACTCTCCTCCCTCCCTCCTCCGCTCTCCTCCCTCCCTCCTCCGCTCTCCTACCTCCCTCCTCCGCTCTCCTCTCTCCCTCCTCCGCACTCCTTCCTCTCCCCGTACCATCTTATCTCTTCCCTCCCCTTTCACATTAGTATCCCGTTTAAGACCTTTCTCCCTTCCTCTGACGCTTTCTTCTTAATTATTTTCCTCAATCATATGCTCCCAAACCTTCCGTCCCTCCGTTTTTTCTTTCATCACTTTTCCCGTTTCACACATCCTATCTTTTTCTCTCTCTCGCCCACTGTCGAATTGTTTTTCTTCTCTTTTCATCTCGTTGTGCTCGTTTTCCCTTGTCGCTCTTCTCCTGGTATTTTTCCATCTCCACTCTCTATCTCTCTTGCTTTGTATCTCTCTTGGTCTTACACGATTATAATTGTTTATCGGATTGCCTCATTCTAATCTTATTCCTTCTACAAGCTAATCGTTCATCGGTTAGAGAAATTTTATTTATACCTTCCGTGCGAAGGTATCATACAAACACACAAATAACAGATCGGTCATTTTTCGGTATCTACGTATATACGATAGTATTAACAGACATTCTTCCTTAAAATTGGAATCTAATTTAATGACATTTAACAGTCTTTTTGAAGGCATACGTAGAGATAGCGCATAAAATTAAAGTTTGAGGTAGGTATGTTCTTTTATTAAATGCGCCTTTGAATATCGATATGAAGCTTATTATCATAACATATCGTAATATTCAATCAATGTCCGTCACTCAGCCTATTTAAGTCACGGTTATCTGCGTACGCTGCATCATGATTTTGGATGGGTAGGGAAAGAAAAAGGGTGTGGGAGAGTAGAGGAGGCGAGCGGCAGATCAAAATTGAAGTTTCGTGGAGGAGAAAAGGAGAGAGCGAGGGAAGGAATGGAATGAGAGAGAGAGAGAGGCGAGTATATGGTCCCGATGGTTTCCATGACGACTTCCGCCCATGGTTCCCGCGTATGTGGCTCCACTCGTTGTTTCCGATCTAGTACCACAACAGAGCGCTGTCGGTGGCAAAAATCGAACGTAAGCTGAGGCCGCACTAGCGGTTTCCTGAACAAAGGAAGATATGCCGCAGAGCAGTGTGTCACGCGGGAAGAGGATGACCTCTTCGCGCCATTATTCCTCTTACACTTTGAATTTCTCTCTCAACTTCATCCTCACGCTCACTTTCCCATTCTTGCATCCCGCTTACGCCTCTCATAAGGTTATCTCCATACAATCCTCCATTTTCCTTCTACCTTAATCCTTATAAGCTGGAATCCCATCACCGCTCGTCCCTTTCCCTCGGTTACAGCGTGTTTCACCTCATCTCTTCCTCTTGGATTAGATGTAGAAAGTTAACCGGAAATCTCTTCCGGAAAATACGGGTTTCTTTCCGTTTCACTGCTTTTCCTCCTCTCTTCCACTTCTCCTTCCTTCAGATTCTTCCTTCCTTTCCTTAATTCATATCTCATTTCTCTTTGGATTTTTGTAGTTGTGGCGGCGTTATTTTAGATAAAAAATCTGAAACTTAATTTTCATGTTCGTTTGGTAAATTATTTGTCAAATCACTTTTAAATAATAGATAGTATCGAAGAAAAATACCATGAAGTGTTTTATCAAATCTTTTAGTAAACTGCTTCACGATTAATAATATATGGACACAGCTTGAGATATCATGTGTGTCATGGTAGTTATTAGTTATTACTTAGTGCGTGACTAACATTCATGAAATGATTAATGTTCATTGCCTTCTGTATATATTACATATATTTTAACTTTTTAGGAACCTCATAAAGTGCATACTTGCCCCAGTTACTGGACATTTAGCCCAAAATATTAATATTAACATTATTCTTTAATCAACATATATCGAGTTTTGTCCATGTATTTATAAACTTGCTGGTTATTTGATACTTTCGGTCTGTTATAATCTAGTCTTTGTTGTTTTTACTGTATATTTTTTCTTTCCACTCTTTTACAATGCGATAATTTTATCGCCTGTTAAATTTGAAGCTATTGGTTTGCCAGAGAATCCTCTTTGTTTTACATTGCAAAAGTGCATGAAAACGCACACCTTCGTGTCGATATGATCTAGAGAGAGCTTTGTCGGTCTGGTAGTATAATGTAATTTCTTCCTTTTCGGAGGGAGCGCAGAGAGGCTATGAGAAAGAGAGAGTTTGATCTTATGTCGCCACGTGGGCTATTCTCGAAAACAAAAATAAAGGCATTTATCTCTCCTATTCCATCTCTCTTACTTTCTCACTCTCTCTTTCCCACATTCAACGCTACTTTTCTTATCTCTCTTTTAATCTCTTGGGGATTTTCCGTTCTTGCAGAGAAACTTTATAGGCCAGCGATAAAACAAAGGGCAAAACACGGCTCTAAAAGCATTCGCCATGACATCGCATCTAGACTGCTAATTTTTTAGGGAAAAGAAAACCTGTAAGTTCATCGGTGATGGAAATCAAATAAAAGCGAGGTACACGGTTTTGTTTTTTTTTTTCATTATTCGTTCACCACAAATGACGATCGGAATGTAAATGAACTGAGAAGAAAATATAATTAAAACAAATTGATATTATAAAATTGATTGCCCTCCAAATACTTTCTTTCCGCCGCAAATCAATAATATAACCTTATTTTATAGTTATCAAATAAACACGAAAAACAATTGTTTGATAGTTTATTACATATACTCGAAACATTTAACTCATAATTGGAAACCAAATTACGAGATATCAATTCTTTTTTAGCTTATGGGAAGAAAAATATTGCAGAGTACTAGTTCTGGTAAATTTGGTGGATGAGCCACGATCCCCAACACTGAGTCTTCGATGGCTTATCGGGCAACTTGAGAGCGATGCTCCGGTATTATATAATGATGCAAAATGTCTAACAAGATGGGACTTTTTCTTGATTTATGTTAATAACGGTTCTCTTGAAACATTGGAATACCATTTGACGTTTAATTTTTGATCTCCTTGTAAGCAGTGGCCGTGAATGAGCCCGATGTTGTCAAAGAAAAAAGATGCAGTCTTTTCAGCACTTTAATAAGCCTTCGCCTTTTCAGGTCAGGGACTCCCTAAGTGTTTTCACTGGCAACTTTGGAGCTTCAATTCAAGATCGTAGTTACAAAACCACGGTTTGTCATACGTAGCAATTTCTCCAAAAGCATTGCATCTCGAAATTTTATCTAAAATGTTAATTGGAATCCATAAGTTACAGAAGTTCATCTGTAGTTTACTTGTATAAGCTTTAAGATCAATGTGTATGCATGGTGGTACGATTCAAGGGCAAACTAGATTAATATAGTAATTTAAATGGATTTCCTGTAAGTTTTGTTGTATACATTTTAGGGAAAGCTAGTGTAAAATGGTGGCATAAAATTGTGGGCCCTTTTTTAGTAAGATTTGTGGCATAAGTTTAGGGGCATTCCAGTGTAAAATGTGTATAACATAATATTAGATTATGTCAGACGCCGGAGTAACTGTTGATGCATGAGACATGTAGTGATATGTTACGACTTGCAGTAAATAGCTATTTGTCCTGATTATGAAGGTTAAAATTCAGTCCTGTCCCTCTTACATTACTATTTTATTGACAGAGGAAGTTCATTTGAGAAGTGTTGCCCAAATAATGAGAATTTGATGGGTTTGAATTATTTTCAGTTAAATATACTAATAAATGATTTTAAATAGGCATCACGCTAAATAAAGTCAGCTAGGATAGATTTATGTCTTGGAAACAGACACATCGTTGACTGCATTTTACTATGCAATTTCCTTTTCGGCTCTTTGTGGAACAAATTCGGTTGAATAAGCCACTAATGAAGCGTCGTGTGGGGGGCGCGGAACTTGCAGGAGCGAAAGGAAACACAGGAATGAAGCAAGAAGACGAAAGCGGAGGCGGAAACGGGGATGAGTGGAGATGTAGTAACAGATGCGTGGAAGGAAGGGAAATAGAAACAAGAGAACGGAAAGCTGCCGAGGGAGAAACGACAGAGAGGGCGTGCAAGTCAGAGAGAAGGCGAGTTGGGAATATTATGTAATCGGACATTGTGCACGGGTGGAGCCTAGGTTATTACGTTGGAGTGAATCCCGTTGGGCACTCCAGCCTCGGCTTGTTTAGGATGACTTTGGAGTCCTTTCCCTTTTCCCAGGTTGGGACGAAAAAGATCCCGAGAGCGCTTATCCCCTTCGCCTTCCTCCTTCCCCTCCCCTCTCTCCCTCCTATCTCCCTCCTATCCCACCTCCTATCCCCACGCTACCCTGCACCTACATCCAGCACGGCCATTTCTCAGCTCGCCATCTCCCGGAACCACTCTTCTCCCCCCCCCCCTCCTCCTCCTTTTGCATTCACAAGTCCCCTTTATTTTTTATTTTGTATTTAACCGTGTCGTGTGAAGCGTTTTTCGCAAGAGTTCTCCCAACTGTCTTCCAATTTCCAACTACACATGAAAGCTAGCGTGCTTTACGTTTAACTGCGCTTTTTGATGCTTATAAATCGACTGAAACAGTTTTGTGCTTGTGAATATTTTGAGCTTTTGTGTTACTATGTGCTTCTTAATGGGATTACTATATGTACACAGTACATATATTTGGAGGAGCCACTGGACCGTTAAATTGTAAAATTTACTTAAAAATTTTTCGAAATAAAATATTTTTTAATTTTAATGATTTGACCATCGTAATATTTTTCAGTAGATCCCTATCGAGATCATCACGAACGCTTTGGACTCGGACTGAAGTCAGACAATATCTTTAAATGCCACTGGGTCTCCGAAATTGTGCCAATTACTTCAAAGTGTGCAGTATTTGACCATTTTCAGGTTTTTGCTTGTTTCGATTGGGATTACAGGCTGATATTCTTGCCATGAGAATGAAACGTGGAGCAAGGGCCATATTTTCTTTTTTGGGAGGCAAAGGAGTTGTGAAAACTGCTCTTGAGTTGTTAACAAGTACAAACCAGGACTAATGGGTGCTGGTTTCCCAAAGTTGACGTCCCGAATTGATTACTTATATCTACAGGAAATGTTTCAGTATGTGTAAGTCATTCAAAGGAATTATCATACCGTAAATACTATTTGTAGCTCATAGATACCAATGTTAGAGAAAAATTGGAAAAGAAATTGATAGAGCATTATCAGGTTTAAATACTAAAAGCAATGTCAAAATCTCTTTCTGACATTATATTTTGCATGTATATTTTAAATAAACGAATTTAATAAATGTTACTGTTTATACGCTAATCTGTCTAGATCAACTGTCCATTGCTGAAGGGTAGTCGAACGGAAAAGAAAATAACCCATTTGTTCACTCGTCTATGCTACGGTGACCGTTTTAACGGGATCGTTCAGTTTTTAGTTAAATGTCCCGTTGTCCTGATAAAGTTAAAACGGGACGCCAATTTTCCCATTTTTTTCCAAGAGTGTAATTTAATATACAAAGTTATACGAAAAATTAATTAATTAATTACACATATCATGAAAGTAATAGACGAAAAGTTGCTTTTCGATAAATACCACCTTGCTACGAATATCAGTAAATGCAAAATTGTCGAATGGAACACGACTTGAACTGAAACTGTCGAACGATGGTTTGTGCAAGGCGAAAGAATTTCGTTAAAATATTCAAATGATTTGGGAATTTGCTTTAGCTATTCTCGGCACAAGCTCACCTATAGGAAGTGTTTTCTACCACAAATGCTCTGTGGACAGAAGAAAAGAACCGCTTCTTCGTTGGAAGCATCAAAGCAGTGATGGTGATAAATGCTCGTTTTCTGGAACTTTCATGCAACGAGTTGTACAATTTGCTTTCAAAAAATCCCAAATCACTGCAAGAGATAACTTCGTCCGCAAAGTACAAAACGTCTGTTCAAGGGAATGAACTATCTACTCTCATACCAGCTTCAGAACCAACCCCCTCAACATCAGCTGCAAATTAATTGCAAATAAAACTTAATGCATTTTTAAAAAGCAAATCAATTTGTTGTTCATCCACATATATTTCAGGATTGTTAAGCTAAATTTCTATTTAGCCTCAGTTGGTAATATGCTTTTGAACGACTTGTTTTATTGAATTACAATTTACGTGTCGGCCGTTTTTTATTTTTAAAATATGATCACCCTATTGTATAACAAAGTATGTATGAAAATATTACATCAAAGAATCAGAAAAGAGAAAATTTTCCCCAAAATTTCACATTGTATTTTATTTCTAGAAAAACTCTCTGAACCGAAGAAATTATACCAAGCCCGGATACAGATCCCTATATTCGGAGTCTCCAAGTCAAAATGACACTGTTGGCAACCCTATTTGCATCCGTAGTTGGTAACAGTGGCGTATTCAGAAGGGGGTTTTGGGGGTTATAACCCTCCCTCATGAGCAACATATACTTAGAAAATCTTCTGAAAAAGGTATTGACTTCCCAAGGTAATTGCGAACGTCGGAACGAGTAAATAAAATTTCACTGGTTTTTTACATGGCATCCTACAAGCTAACTTTCTTTAAAAGATGAGTTAATGCGATCAGGGCTTCCAAAACTGAAGTAGTCTCGTGAGAAAGGGGCCCATGTGCACACGGGACTCCGGCGGATGTAGGGTGGCCGGAGGAGGGCCTCTTTCGGGCGCGGGCTAAGAGATCGATTCTATTCGGGCTTTTTTCGGGCCTTAAATGTGACCCATGTTATTGTTTGCTGCTCTGCTTATTGTTTCTCTCTTTATGAATACCTAGGTCTTAATCGCATTCTCCATAAAGGCTTAGGAGAAAAGAAAGGCAATGTGGGTTGGAGGGAAAGGCACTTATTGTTAGTGGAAAAAATGCTTGACACTTCAGTGTATTCTCACGAACGAAATTTGGTGCTGTGAGGATGAGCCGAGATAGATGAAGAATTTATGAAAGCCACTCCATAAACACAGCACATGGCGTAAACACCACCTATCCACTCGGAAGATGCGAGTTCATTAAACATCTGCTGCCCGGCTAGTAAATCGAAGCGTGCGTGTGCATTTTTGGCTAATCGACCTCTTGGATTATTATAGAAAATCAAAGCGACAAAACTAAACATCAAATACAGAGATCTTGGAAGAAAACTACGTCTCGCATGCTCTGACGCTGCACGTACTCTCACTCCATATAATTTCCAGTCACTTTTCCTCAGACATTCGTTGCTAGTGGTCGAAGAAGGATCTTCTCGTTCTTGTACTTCGGACTCAACATCAACATACATTGCCTTAAAGGTTTGTAATTTTACATATATATAACATATTTCCGCGAATGTATCGCTGTGTGAAATTTAGTGAGATTGCTAATTTTTAGAATGACATTTCCGAAAAAAATGTCCAAAAAGTTTTATTCCAAGTTAAAGCAGCAGATGTCAATGCTCGCTGAGTTCTGCAATCATGCTTACAAGTTGCTGACTTCGTTTTATTTCAACATCGACATGTCGCGCCGCGCATCATTTATCTAAGAATTTTTCTTAAATTAAATCGCCAGACATAGATTCGTTATTTTTTGTTCTACTTCATGAAAAATAGCGCGTTATATTCAGTACAATGATAAGATAATTGACGTAGCATTGGAGTGGGGAGACAGCGCTACTTCGTGTCACGCAGAAAGTCAATAGGATGATCTTAGAAAAAACTGTCCAGTTTATTCTTACCTTTCTCTTTCAATTGTTACTAATCCTTCATAAACAATTCCTGACATGTTTTCACGTTGTCCGTACGTGTACAAGATATCTCAAGAAATTCCAGAAGGATTAGTCATATTTTCAGAATTAAGTTTCTCAAACTGTGTTCGGAATGGTAACATTTTGGTCGACCCATTAGGCAGAGTTCTTATGCCGAAACGATTTTCTCAACCTTTGTAACACAGGAATGACTGACAAGTAGGAACTTTTAAAAACTAAGATTAAAATAATTTAAAAATACAAAATTGAGACATTGACGTAGGGTTGCACAAACGATTGGATTTTCATTTTATCATCTCCAAAATAAGTATCTCATTCTATAACTTACGTAAATCGACTATGAACGCGAAAGTAGATGGATTTTAATGCAACGTCATTGGTTTATTATACGTACTTACGATCAATTTATCGTGCCATTACTTACTTATGCAACGTATTTTGTTTAATCTCTTAAAAAAGATCAGTGGAGATATTATTGATGAGACTGATAACCCTCCTTGAAAAATTCCTGGATACGTCACTGGTTGGTAATAACTGAATGCTTGCATACGGCAAGCATTAAAAAAATCACCATACGCCAAGATATAAACTTGTAAATAAACCAACACGACCGTATTTGAACTACACAGCCCATTTATATAAGATAATAGTTTAAATTTTCTGCAAATCAAGACCTCTATCCAGAATATCTTAGTTCTCTAGCAATCGGCTTCGCGTTCAAGTTTTCCAATTACATGGCTCCGATTGCCCGTTTTAAGCAGTAACTATTATCAAACAATCCCTAAAATATTCAATTTTAAGAATATTATACTTATCCACAGTAGGGTACTAAAGCCACATATTTTTGCCAAATTTTAAAGTTGTAGCTTATCTAGAAGTCAAATAATATTTTTCAATTTGTTTAAATTAAAAAAAATGCTAACGGCAACAACAACATATTCATCGATTTTTCAAATGTTTATTTGGGTATGTGCACTATGTTCTAAATAACTTTAAATTTTCTGCTCCAACACGGCATTACTTTTTTCACAATTCCCTAAATTTCCTGCTTTTGGATTTTGACGTCCTTATAAGTTTGCGCCGTAGTTTTAAATCAATTGCATTATATTACAATCCACTGATTTTCTTTAGAAGCACTAAATTAAAGCTATTATTATATATGCCACGGTAAACGTGCCTAGTCTGGTAAATGTGTTCATTTCCTGGTTAATGTGGACATTTACCATCAAGTTCAGTAAATGTAAGTATAACATACGTTTCTCTATTGAGTTGGGGAAATGTACAAATTTACCTAGAGACACTGGTAAATGTAGATATACGTCGCAACACAAACCACAACATGGCGGCGTCGCGATTATCGGCTGCAGTTTAGAAGTACGGTAAATGTGTTGTCAGGTAAATGTGTAAATATCCTCGTAAATTTGCACAATTAACTATACTAACTAAACTAAATTTGAACATGAAGTAAAATTTTACTCAGCCCCACCGGGTTGGGTAAGTTAGTCGAAGTGTTTTTGGTTTCTCCTCACGTTCACTGTGTTCTCCCCTCAGGTTGGGAAGCGTTTATCTTAATATATACCAGTGGAGCCGAACCCTCGATGAATTTTGTTATAAATTAACGTCATTATTACAGTGTAGCAATTCTCATTCTTACTTATTTCCACATTTACCAAGGCACTTCGGTAAAAGTGCACATTTACCGAGAAATGTACGGATAGCGTTTTAAAATTATGATGTCATCATATGCATACGTCTTTGGTTGAAATCAATGCCACAATAAGAATTTCCCTATTAAAAAGCGCTATAGCGATGCTATTATAATACGGATTGCCAATTTCCATTGAAAAGCATTGTCCTAGTTGCTATGGTAGCAGAAGTTCTTTATTGTTAAGCATCTGTTTTTTCCGATTAAAAACATATTTCTTCGTCAATTCGGCACCGATTTCAATTTAGTCTTAAAAAATAAGAAACCTTATTCTTTTAGTATTAATTAAATGTAAAGTATTCCTTTAGCCAAACAATTGTATGGCTAAATGAGTACTTTACATTTAATAATCTGAGCCAAAGTTATTGTGAGCTACCAACGATATATCATTCTTTTAGCTATAGATTTGTTTTCATCCCGAATTTCTATCTGAATTATGACTAATTTAAAAATGACAATTTATGAAACTCTGCACAGATTTCCATGTTTTTCTTATATGGAACATTGGGTTCAAAAATACCCCACTAAAACTTAAAAATTGTAGAATTTTCGATTTTTAAGGTTGGTTGTACCTAGTAACCTATCATCCTGCCAAATTTCAGGTCCGTGGCATTATTAGAAGTACCTTAGGTTATATATATATATATATATATATATATATATATATATATATATATCCTCCGTAAGAAGGATATATTTATAATAGATATGTAATTTGACCAAGTAAATTTAATTCTTTTAACTCCAAATCACCTAAATATATTTTTAATGTGTCGATGTTTTTCCTACCTACAGTATGGTTCCAGTTCTTTCAAATGATGTATAGATTGAAATAAACCAAACTTCCGTTTTAAAAATCCTGCGAAAATTTTCCTGTTTTTTGTGTAAATTTCGGATAATGTCCCGTTTTCGCCTTTTTGAAATATGGTCACCCTAGTCTATGCTCAAACCGAGTTCTGTATTAATCGTCTCCATGGCAACTAGAGAATCCAAGCTCGAGTATCGAGTACCCGGGTACTCGGAATTTGGAAGCCTTTTGTGAGTACTCGAACCCGGGTTATTTGACCGAGTGTCGAGTTGCATATTCTCTATTGAGAATTTTGTTTACGCTATCGGAGTCGAGGATAATCTTGAGCTCTGTAAACATATTTTGAAAACAAACAACTGACGTCAATTCCTACTCAATAACGGGAGAGCCATGGAACCCTTGAAGCTGGGGAATTCCCTCTATGACAGGTATATCCAACCTTTGTGGATTATGCTCGAAAGGTTGGAACCAAAGACATCTAAAGGAGCGGGTGAAGCGGGCGGTCACACGGAGCACCGAAGATTCCCCCCGTAAGGGCATACATTTTCTCGAGAGACGAGTGACAGTGGGTCATAAAAGGAAGTGTGGATGCCCAAGGCAAATGCCACGGGCGGTCTTCCTGCCGCCTAACCAGGCAGTCCCTGGTGGCACATCCAAGGGAGAATGGGGGCGGCCGGCTAGGCCAACGTACTATGATGCTGGGAGGAAGGCGCTAGAGACGGAAAATGCACCTCCATTTCCGGAAACGGAGGACTTTGAAACAAACGGGCAAAGTCTATGGGTGATTTAAGGAGTAGAAGTCCTTTTCAGAGAAAAGGCCCTTAAGTAAGCTGGAAGGAGGGGTAAACACGAAAAAGGTGTGACTCTTGGAAACAAATTAGTTGCAACATAATGGTGCAGCTCAGAATTGAGTTGCCCACATGGAATGTCACATAAAATACATAGTAGATGCTCTACACTCCACACCATATGGACAGCTGATGTTTGACTGCTAGCACTGTCTTGACCAAGGCCCCACCATTCTCTTGCAAGAGTTCGAGTGGTGCTAAGCTCATAAAGTCTCTCGCAGTATTGTGAAATAAACAATGTAAAAGTGCTCGTATATATAGTGTATTTATATGATTTTGTGTATTATTCGTGGTGTAAATTGCATAATTAGCTACTGGTAGCTGATTGTGGCAGATATTTACTTCCTCTTGACTTTTTCTTCGATCTATATCATCCATCTCCCAGTAGTTACATCAGCCATAATAGAAGAACTGTCTCAGTAGGAAAGTGTAGGTGAGTGTCTCAAATTTTGTAGTTTTTGCTATGTTTAGTGGTTCGTTTATCATCTTAGAAAACAACTATTGATTTTATAGCAATGATTTAAATTGAAAATATCTATTTACTCATGCATTGTTACAATACTTGTTTTGACTTTCAATGAAAAACTTTGGACATTTTATGTTCTAGTTTTATTAGCAAATGACATTTCCCGAAGGTGTGTAGTTAAATTGTGCTAAGCTAGTATTTAAATAATTATACGTAATGAAGTAATTATACTGAGTTCAAATCGCAATCGAGAATTTTTTATCTCGTACACGTACATGAAATTAGACGAATGAGAAAAGAAATACATTGTTTAAGTGTTCTATAGTCCAAATATTTTTTCTTGCAAATCACAAATATACTGCACCCATTCATGCTGTACAAACGAAGGAATCAACTAGTCTTGGAATCGATCAGCCACAGAAATAAAAAATAGGTTAGGGACGAACTCGTCTTGCATCGTAGTTTTTTAACAATTAAAATAATTCAATAATTCAATTGACTCGTTTAAATCTTATTTCTGTGATTTTACAACTTTTCAATTAAAGTTAGATGAAATAAATTTTAATTTAATCTATAAATTCATAATGTCAATTATAATTCGTTTTAATTCAATATAAATTTTAGGTTAAAGGAAGATAATACCCCAAAATGTCTTCGAACAAGTCACCAGTATGGGAACATTTTACAAAGAAGGGAAAAACAGAGGCAATATATGTCAAGTCACTATCCAACGTCAAGGATCCAATACTACTGGGATGATCAACCACTTAAAAATCCACAACATTTCCCTGCTGAAGAAAAAAATGGAAGAAACGAATGATGATGCTACTACATCTTCTAAAAAGCAAAAACAGGAAGGAATATTGAATTTTGTGAGAAGAGAAACATTGAATGAAATATTAGCGAAATATGCTGCAAAGGACGGATTTAGCATTAAAGGAATAACGTCATCTGAAGCCATTAGAGGTTTTGTAATAAGTCGCAATTACAACATGCCTTAAAGCGAAACAACGGTGATGAAATGCATTATGAAATTCTATGAAGAATAAAAGGAAGTAATGAAAGCAGCTTTATCGATACAACAAAAATCTGGAAAGAGATTCAGTCTCACCGTCGACGAATGGAGTGACATAAATGTCAGAAGATATATAAATGTTACAGTTAACTAAGCAGCAATGTCACCATTCGTTCTTGGACTGGTTCCTATTGAAGGTTCTTGTGATTTTAATGCCACCATAGCTCTAGTCAAAGGAAGACTTAATGAGTTTGGAATCGATAAGGTTTCTGATGTCGTCGCATCAACTCAAGACAGAGCTGCATTAAAGGTAAAATATGGAAGGAATATTCCGGCATTGTCTCAGTTATGCTACAACCATGGAATCCATCTTGGTGTTCTTGATGTGTTTTATAAGAAAACAGTCCAGATGGCGAAAAAGAAAATGATGAAGTTGAAGAATTCCATGATGATGATGATTACGCTGATCAGGATGAGGAGGATTATCAGTAATATCGTAATTGATACGTTTCTTGTTGATGGCAATTTGAATTTTGAACCGTAGAGCATCAATGAAATTCTACAAGTCCATAGAGACATTGGTATAGTTCTGGCGGAGACCCGAAAAATTATTAAATTTTTCAAAAAATCTGCAGTGTTCTTGAAAAGCATGTGCTGGCAAAAGAAGACAAGAAACTACGATTGTTACTTGATTGCAATGGTAAATGGTAAATCGTTTCTTAAAATTGAATAACTGCATAAACAAGGCTTTGATGGAGTTCGGGCAGCAAAAATTTAAAGATACAAATATAACTGTTTTAAAGAATATATCGGAAGTTCTGCAACCTGTCGAGCTTGCTGTCAAAGAGTTAAGCAAAGAGGACTACAATTTACTGAAAGCAGAAGGAGTTTGCATCTTTCTTTTGAATAAATTACAACAAGCAGATACGGATCTCACTACTGAAATGATGGATGCCTTAAAGAAAAAGAATCGATGAAAGACGAAACAAAGTTATTGTGTCGTTGTTGCTTTTTTTGCAAAGTGGCAAATGTCCTAATTCCCACTTTAATGATCATTTTATATATTCCTCAAAAAATGTAATCAAATCATTGGCAAAAGATATATATGATAGGTTGTTTGGTGAAGATGAACATGAAAATGAGCAAGAAGAACCAGCTACGGAAAATGAAGATTCTGCTAGTTCTGTCTACGGTGAGATGCAGAAAACAATGCAGTCTGTTATGGCTATTCCTAAAGAAACTTCAACAAAATCAACAATGGACAAGGAGCTAAAATTGATTGAAGGAAATCATCAAAAATCATGGCAAAAGAGGATATTGCGCAGAAAAATTGTTCCAAGATTTGATAACAATTCAACCTACTTCAACAGCTAGCGAGAGAGTGTTCTCAGTAGCTTCAAACTTCATTAATAAGATCCAAAACAATTTAAAAATGTATACCTTAAATGGACTTTTATTTCTACAAATATTATTTCATGAATAAACAATAAATGACTTTTTTAATTATATATTTTTTAAATTACGCTGGATACCCGGGTACCCGGGTATTTCATAAAAGTATTGCTCGATTACCCGGGTAGTTCAAAATCCGAGTATTTTGGATTCTCTAATGGCAACAATCCGATAAAATGCGATTTAAAATGCTATTTTCAAAGTAAAAATTCTGAAAAATACGATCAATTATCCAAGTTCGGCGATAAGACTTTGAATTTCCAATTCTTTTTTCCTTAGAACAGTATAATTCTCCCTCCGATATCACAATTTTAAGATATTTTAATGTATTAAAGAAAACATCTCTGAACGATGGATTTGAGACTTCCTATGTAAAACAAGTTGGGGAAAAACGTTCCTGGAATCGTACCCGGGACTTCAGTCTTCGCCAAATAAAATGTACCCCGGAGGTGGACCCATGCAGCACGAGCCTCATACAAGCTTCATGAAAATCGGTCCATTGGTGCAAAAATTGTTATTAGGAGACACACACACATACACACACAAAGACAGGACCATTTCATAAAGCTGTTTCCTTTGGAAACCAGTCTAAAAAGGGCTGCAAAAATGTAACAGCAACTCTGACCCCGATAGTTGCCAAGCAACGAGCGCCCTCACTAGGGTTGCCAGATTTTTTAAATCACAAACCGGGGCATTTACATTAAATCAAGTATTTCTGAAATATTGTCGGGACAAGTCGGGCCAGTTCTATTAAATAATATTCAAGGCATAATTATATGAAAAAACTAAATGAAAAAGGATTGATTCATTCATAAATATTTTTATAAACATTAAAGTTCATACACACATTAAAGAAATGCTTTTGAAATTAACTTAATTATATATATTTAAGCTTGATTTGGATTCCTCTAGTATTTTTTTATCAGCTTCTGGACCTAGATATAATCGAAATTCCCTACAACTTCTTCGAAAGTTTTCTTAATCATATGTAAGTTCAGCTTCTAAATTGGATAGAAATGTTTGTTTTGTCTTTTCTCCACGTAACAGCCATCAAACTAAATATTCTTCCACTCACTGCATTCTCATGATAAAACAAAACTGACGACTTTTAACAATTGATCAGCATCTATATTTAATTTTTAAAATTCAACTAATTTCTCTGCGATTGTTTTTTATTTAAAAATTCCGATTACAATTTTGAGTGTTGAACAATTTTGTTTAAAAAGTGGGACATTCGAAAGATAAGTTGAAACACGTTAACAAGTCGGGACAATCCCGCGAAAATCGGGACGCCTGGCAACCCTAGCCCTCACTGAGCCGCAACTGGGCAGTAGACTCTGCTGTAATGGAAGATATAAAAATGATTACCGGAGAGGACAAATCTCAAGTGATTGATAAGAATAAAGTGAGAAGATAGGGGAAGAAAGCAAGGTCCGCTCTAAGAGAGAAGGAAATCAGAGACGTAAATACATTGAAAGCACTATTTTTTGACGGAAAGAAGGACAAAACACATGTTCAAGTAAAAAAGGGACTAAATATTATAGGGAAATTAAAATGGAAGAGCACATTACTATGTTGCAAGAACCTGTTTCTATATACGTAGGGCATACTACTATAAATGGACGACCCAATGCTGCCAATATAAAGGGGAGCATTACGGAGTACCTACAAAGAAACAATATAACCACAGACTACTTTGTTGCAATCGGTTGTGATGGTACTAATTTAAATTTAGAGGTTGACAACGGAGTGATTCGTCTGATGCAGCAGGTCGTTAACAGACCTCTCCAATGGCTGGTATGTATGCTTCATGTGAATGAACCTCCCCTCCGCCATCTTTTGAAGACCCTAGATGAGGCCATCTGCGGAACATATAGCTACGGGGGACGAATCGGGAAGCAATTAGATGAATATGAGCGGTTGCCTATTGTCACTTTCCAAAGAATGGAAGTGGATTTGCCTGTAATAGTGAACAGCAACCTTATTACATACCAATGACACCCGCTGCGCATTTGCAGAGCAGTTGCTTCGGGCCATTGCCACCTGACTTAGCAGAACATAATCCAGGAAAATTACGACATTCACGATGGTTTGACGCTAATTATTATGTTCAAATGATTGTCTGGCATAAATTTGCCATCAGTGAACCGCCCCTGGCAAAGAACATCACAGTGGAGGGAATCCGTTCCATGATTAAGGTTGAGATGGTCGTTGACATTTCCATACCAATATTCCCATGCCATACACAGGAAGTAGATAGAGCCGTTCGTCTAGTAAATGAGGCCTCGTTAGCAGTGTATGGGAAAGATGCCAAAGGTGGTTTTGTGAGAGCAAGAATCACATCGAGACAAGTTATGCCTCATTTTGGACAAAAGGCCTAATTCGTACTTTTGACTTTCAAGAAGCAATAAACGTGCCATTAAAGGTCGGGTGATAGGGCTGGTCGGTCCCTTGTTGGTATGGGAGGCACTCGACGTGCGCGACCTTCACATGGCGAGTTCTAAATTCTCGACGATTCGCTTCAGATATAAACAAGCAAAGAGCTGCACACCACCAAAAACCTCAAAATGTAGAAAAATTGGTACTTTGTGCATTGCCCAGTCTGAGTCGAATGGGTTCGTGATGGGGACGATGGGGATTCCTTGTACGGTAGTGCAATGCTCAAATGAAAAAATTAAAAAATAATGAATTTTTATCGTTTTATATAAATTGAAAACTTCAGTTTCCCAGTGTCACCTCGACATATTGCCCGATATCAAGAAAAAAATTCCCCTTACATGCACAAATTGCACCTTTTCCACACTAGTGCGTTAATATCAGAAATACTTTTTCTCGGCCCACCCTAATGTACAGTTTTGTAAATATTAAAAATTAAAAATCAATACAAAGGTACGTTTAAAACTTTCAGCCATGAAACGGTTGGAAATACCGTATTCTTATTTCAAATAAAAAGTGGATCATATTTGAGGAAGGCTATTTCGTGTTTTGAGATGAGGATTTCCTTCGCAAATCTGCTTTACGGGATGAGGAGTTATACCATTTTTAAATTTTAAATAAGCCAAGCTATGACTTAATCTATAATTAAACTTTTTGGATAGTTTATCAAATTTTTAATAAATATAAAGAGCAATTATCTCTTAGTAGCCGACTAGATAATGGAATAAGATACATATTCCATATCATTATATATCGACGTTTCTTACAGAGGAGGATATAATATATAGGAGGATACTAATGTTTAGGCACTTCCAGATGTGCTGGAGATTCGAAATTTTTTTCATAGGTAGGATTTTGTGCATAACCGACTAGAAAAAACGAAAGACATAAAAAAGTGCAACAATGTGGCCACTAAAAATTCGCAATTGTTTAAACAAATTTTCAAGGTTTATTTATTTCCGCATGTGCTACGGAGTTGAATTTTTTTTAAGTAGAATTCGTTAAAAAACGATATAGGGATTATACAAATTTTGATATTTTAATTTGTTTTGCAGTTAAAAATTCTTAAAGTTTAAACAAATAGGTAGATGCTTAGACACTACGCCGCAAGTTAGGGAGCTGAAATTTTTATATTATTTAGAGGATAATCTATATAAACGACTAAAAATTTCAATTTATCCATAAACTTGATATTTTGGCAGTTATAAATTATTTAATTTTAAACAATTAGATAAATGTTATTTCACTTTTAATTGTACTATAATTTTTAAATTTGGCAGAAATGTGTGGCATTATTAACTCAATGTGGGAAAAGTATAATATTCCTAAAATTAAAAACAAACGATAGTTTTACTCCATTATTCTTCCATAATGATAAAATGAAAACCTTTCCAGAGGAGAAATCTTTAGAATTAAAGAAATATTTCTCATGATGAAATATCTGTGTGAAAAATGAATGCGATGAAATGCTTGCAGGATGCAAGCACCTTCTACTAGTAAATAGATATTAGTATCAGTAAATAATAGTAACATATCAATAAAGTGGACTTAACATAATTTGGATGTTTTCGAAGTAATTTATCGTGGAGGGTTGGGTAGTGTACCTGCCTCACCGGCTCGAATCTTATTCTAGGCATGGATCCAGTTTATGATTGTAGCGTTTAAAACGCTTTTTGTTAAAGACCAAATAATGCTTTTTAGATAGAAAACGCATATAGATTTGGTTTATATTTTCTGCATGCAATGAAGCTCAAGAATATTCATTGGGGTGTATTTTTTTAAATTTTAGGGTTCCTTTTCTGTAATATATACATACATATATATATATATATATTTTAACTTATGCGCCCATATAAATCAAGTCTACGAAATAAAATGTGGTAATATATTAAAAAATCACCGTTAGTTGAAACCTAAGTTTACCATTTGGGTCATTTTTTGAAATTCACTATTGGACGAAATTCACATTTAAATTGCGATTAAGAAAATGTTTAAACACTTAAAATGATGTTGGTATAGTCTTATGTATATTCTATTAATTAACATTAATCGCTTATATTCAAAGTAAAATGAAATTTTGATTCAGATATATATATATATATATATATATATATATATATATATATATATATATATATATATATATATAAGTAGTTGGTGCTTGCATTTCATCGGATCCTGATAAACATTACAATTTCAGAGAGATATAACATTATTAGAAATATATTTTTAATTCAAAATATTTCACCTCTTCAGCCAAATTCTATTTTTCCTTATTGAACAATATTTGATTAAAATAATGCCTTAAATTTGCAATTTTAAGAATATTATACTTTATCCAATGTAAGGTACTAATTCCACACTTTTTAGTCAGATTTGAAGTTGTAGCACATCTAGAAGTGACAATATTTATTTAATTGTATAAATTTTAAAAGTTTAATACGGCCGCAATAACACTTTGTTGGAGGTTTTCAAATATTTGTTAGTTTTAATGCACTGAGGTCTACTTTAAAATTTCAGCTTCCTAGCTTGCCCCAATATGCCTAAACATTTATCTATTAGTTAAAATTTTAAGAATTTTTAACAGCCAAAGAAATTAAAATATCAAAATTTCTGTAATTTTTTATTTCGCTTTTTTTTTAATTCTACCGACAAAAAAAATTCAGCTTCGTAGCACATCCGGTAATACATAAACCTCAAAAATATGTTTAAACAATTGCGAAATTTTAGCGGTCAAATTTTTGAACTTTTTCAAAATTTTCTTTTTTTCTATGCATAATTTTCTACAAAATGATTAAAAAAACTCGAACCTACAGCTTATAGTTTCCAAGATATTAATTATTGAACTTTATTGTGCAAAAGGGGTTAAACAACCCCTAAAAATTAATAATTTCAAAATTTTCGATTTTTATAGTTCGTTATGAGAAAAATTTTATAATCCTGCAAAATTTCAGCTTCCTAAACTTATTAGATTGGTCTTCACACTGGCATAATTTTTTCCCATGCTAACCTATGGGAGATATTCCGGGGTATCTGGAGTCGAACCCAGGACACTCTAAGTAAAAGTAACAATAATTCCTAATAGATATTGCAGCCATCTAGCAACACTGAAAAGTTCATTTTTCTAGCTTCCGGGCAAGTGCCAAAAATTAATTTACAAAAATAGCGCAATACTTTTCTCATGGGAAAAACGCAACTTTCGGACTTTATGGAGTCGAACTCTTGTCACTTAGGTAAGCAGTCTCATTTTCTATGTAGACTTCGTCATCATACCTACAAAAACTGAAACTTTCAGCTCTCTAGCTCTTGTAGTTTGGGCTGGAAATTAGTATCCTTCTATATATATGTTATATCCTCCACCTCTGTAAGGAACGTCTATATATAATGATATGCACAACTTAAGGGAAAACAATGTCTCCCCAAATAAAATTATTTTGTGGACAGAGGGTCTCTTTGATAATTTACGGAAATGAAAACTTAACGCTACTTGTTTCATTTTCGAAACATTCTTCTCGAGTTTTAGTGGGAACCTGACTTCGCGTGTCCATATTTCTCTTCCACCGCAGCCATTAAAACGGCATTGTTCATCCATTTACTTAAAATATTTCCCACTTTGTGGGATCATCAACTAATTACCTCCCATTCCTTCCTCTCATAAATTTATTTTGCGCGACTCATAAAATTCCATTCTCATTGTTGTGCCATCTTACTTTGTGGGTAGTCTCTCATCTCTTAAATGACGCAATGCATCATAAAATCTTTGTTACTTTTCGGTATCTTGTCTGTCGGTCGTATATCATCATTCTCATTTGAGATACACATCGTATTTTCATTAAAAATTATGTATGTGATATTTATTGAATATGTTTTCCAATATTATGGCAGCCAATCGATTTTTCCATATAACTTCCAATCGGTAAACTTGGCCAAAAATATAGGTTTTGTGAACTGTAGGCTCTGCGAAATGCATTGGTTGAAGGTTTATAGCGTTGACAATTTAGCATATATATATATATATATATATATATATATATATATATATATATATATAGCCGCTACAAAATATTTGACTAACTTTGAAATAAATTATTTATCAACATTTAACAATTATGGATAGATTTCCAGGTTAGCATAAATGACACGTGTATTATTTACATTGCGCTCTGCTTTAATTAATTTATATTTGAATATTTACTATCGATTTATGTAAAAGTATGAAAATATTTTTATTCGGGAACTATGGATAATTATACTATAAATAATTTCTAAATACCCAGTGTGATCAATGATCAAACAATGATATATATATATATATATATATATATATATATATATATATATATATATATATATATATATATATATATCTATGGGGTCAGGAATCTTCGTGCTATTACAATATAATAACGGGATTCCTCAATGAAACTCCAGTAGTAAATACTATAATTTTTTTACCTCTGCATACAGCTTTGGAAAATATAAGCGTGTTTTCAGCGCTTCTGTCACTAGAATCGTACGTTATTTATCGAAGTGTTTTGCATATATTACATGCTTTAGGAACCGGAAAAAAACTTGATATATTAGTAAAATTCGAAATAAAGGGAATAGTCGGAATCAAAATAATGCCAAGTATGGTCAAAATACTTCACACCACTCGACCGACTGAATCAAGTAGTCAGAGTTTACCGACGCAAAGGAGGCTCTCGTGTGCAAAGTGTAAGTGGCATAAAAACCTCAAACAGAGGCGCCTGTGTGTGTACTGTCACGCAAAGCCCTCTCCCATGTGTTGCCATTACGACCGATAAACAAGCCAGAATAATCTCCTCCGGCTTCTCGCAAACTGTCCCTCACCTCCCACTTCTATACTCACAGTACTTCCTAACGATCCCCCTCCCAATCTCCTCCCCTTCCCTCCAACACTAGCACTATTTCCATCAAATTCCGCCTATTCCTCTCCGGAAACAGGGTCTTCCTATTTCTGTCCGCACGAAACACTTGAACGCCGCATTGCTTCAACCCTTTGCGATTCGGCGATTCCGAAAATTTTCACCTATTTAAGTATGTTTGTATATGGGAGAGTCTACACAAAAAAACACATATGTGAAAGGTGATACGTTTACCTGCAACCGTTGGGTGTACGGCTAACTGGAGAGCATTGTTTCTAATGGAAATTTACAAATTCTATATTTCGTTCACTTCCATTGAATGCGGCTGCATTGTAGCCAAAATTTACATATATGATCTTTCATAATATTTTGTGGCTATTAAAAATACCAAAGATAAGTAGTATATCTTACAATATTTTATATTGAATGGATATCCTTGATTTTTTTAACCATAATTGGAGCTCTGTAATTCCCTGCTAAACTATAAGCTCAATTATCAACGAAATGCAGTATCTAGTTATACATTTACGATGATCTAAAAGTTAATTAAGTTCACCTGGGTTTTTATTGAAAGCGAGAGGCAGGAATTTCGTTTCCGAGGTGGTGCAGGTCGCGAACTTTCACTCAACTTATGACGTGAAAGGAACTCAGGCAGCTAGATGTCCGCACACCGAAATTAATTTGTATGGGCTTTCCTTTGGTTAAACGAATTAAGTTAATTTAATTCTTACGTTTCACAGCGTTTAAATTTAAATACAGATCATTAACCAATCTTTTTATCACTCTCCGACTGAGTAAATGTTGAATGATAATTTAAATAAGACTTAGCCGTTCTTGATATAACAAATCTGTTATTAAAGGGCCCGTTTCTTTTCATTGGTTAGATTTATGAGCATTATAGTAACTTCCGTAATTTACTCTTCATAATAAAGTTAAAACAATTTTAAAATTGCCGGCGTATGAATAACAACGATTTTGTGTCCCCTATGTAAGTAACATTTTTTAGGTCCCCACTATTTATAAAAAATAGTTATAAAATTATTTGTATATGGTTTTGATTTTTGTTTATTTTTTTTACATTCCAATTTCAATTTCTCTATCAACTTATTAGTTTTCGTTTTGCATGCTTATGGGTTTCGACGGAAATATGTGATAAATGCACTTCTGGGCATAAAAGTGTGATAAGTATCTTTTTATTAACTTTAATTTTGGAAAAGGTCTTTCATTTGACGACACAGTTACTGGCATAGTCAAATATATCATCAACGCTACACGCACTTTGCTATTGATTGATGCCATTCTGTATTTTATCACTAGTATAAAAGCCCGTCATTATGACGGGAAGGAAAAAAATATATATATTAGTAAATAGTTCCCTGCCCGTCAAAAATGAAGTGTAGGCATTACCAAAAAATTAAATTAAAACTTCCCATTCTCCCTCTCTCTTTCTCTCTCTCTCTAAATATATAATATGCCCCTGTATCTTATGCCGCCAGCAGTGCATATACCCCTGTATCTTAAGTCACCGGTGATGCATATACCGTGATAGTACGTCGTATCTTACGTCATCACCGTTATACGCTTCAAGAATCGCCGACAGAAATACCTGGCCTTTTATATTAGTAAATTATTAGATCCAATAATACCTTGGTGTACATTTAGTTTTCTATCTCATCTTTCAAAATATTGCTTGTCGATAGAGAGAGAAATTCGTCTCAGAGGAATTGGCCAATAAATTTCTTATAAACCTTTGTGAATATTCTTTGATTTCTTAGTCATTCGATTTAGTAAAAGTATTCCAAGTATTATTTTTGGGGCTGCAAAAAGGCTTCGAACCCCTAGACATTGCGTGGGTCTGCAAGACAAAAGATATCAAATTTCTAGTCAAAAAATCTATTCCAGATGAATTAAAAAGTGTACATGTATAAATTCTTTAAATATATTTTAGAATTTAAGTAAATGAATTTGTAATTATAATTTACCATCGTCGGCAAGTGATGTAGTTTTCCAGAAGATTCCGCGTTTACCAAAATATTCATGTTGATAATAGGGCCGAGTCATCAAGCCAAACCTGAACGATTTATATCCATTGAAACAAGAAAAATTTCAATATAAACAAAACCATGTGGCGATATTGGAGGAAGATGGAAATTCAGTTACTCTCATCGTCAAAGGTTTATAAATTTGATGTTTATTCTGATTTGGAACGTTGCTTTATAAACGAACTTCAATCGTTTTTGCTTAAAAAATAGTCTTTTCTCCGCGCAGATCGCCATGACGGACTCTTCGCGATTATAAATATAAAAATATAACGTAGTCAATAGTCCCCATTTAAAAATTGAAATCAAACAGAGAACTTTTTTCATGATTTTAGATTTATATATGGCCTATGCGTGTTTAAATGTAAGTCGTAATTTCTGAATGAAAGTGTTCAAAATATCTTGACGAACGGACCTAAGAGATTTAAATTTATCTAATTCTCTCCCTCTTTCTCTCTCTCCCTCTTTCTCTCTCTCCCTCTTTCTCTCTCTCCCTCATTCTCTCTCTCCCTCTCTCTCTCTCCCTCTCTCCCTCTCTCTCTCCCTCTATCCCTCTCTCCCTCTCTCTCTCCCCCTCTCTCTCTCCCCCTCTCTCTCCCTCTCTCGCCCTCTCTCCCTCTCTCTCTCCCTCTCTCTCTCTCCCCCTCTCTCTCTCCCCCTCCCTCCCTACCTCTCTCTCTCCCTCTCTCTCTTTCGCTCCCCGACTTGGTTCCTGCAATAACGACGATCGTGGTCGATGGAGAGGCATTCTCGTGGTAATCGACCCGCCGTCGCCTCAACCCAACTTTTCCGCTCCTCATTCGTTTCTCTTCTTCCTCTCTCTTTCATTATCTTCCTCTCTCTATTCTTCTCCTTCCCCTCTCTTCCGCCATCTTCGGGTATCTTCTGGATCCTACCCATAATTCACCGCGTGGTTTCCGGGGACGAGACCGCAAACCCGCATGGTAAAACTATTTTTTCTTATCTCTCTCTCTCTCTCTCTCGGGTCTTCGGCGCTATTATCAATTTCTCTTATATCATCCGTCGGCAAGAATTATTCCACAAAATATTTCGGATTAGAGGAACCCGTGAATATTTTTGCAAAGGTAGCCCGGGAAATACGATGATGGCAATTTTGGAAAATAAAGAGCGTTCCTGTTAGTTTGTGGCATTTTGAGGTGGCTGGATGAATTCGTAGTCGAGATTGTTGTGACAGATCGAAGATTTTTTATCTGAAGTTAAGCAGAAGAATTCGTTTTATCGTAAAAGTGAAGATGGATCTAAATGTTTTTGATCGTAGCCTCGCGGGCCGCATGCAATGCTCTCTCGCGGGCCGCATGCAATGCTCTCTCGCGGGCCGCATGAAATGTTCTCTCGTGGGCCGCATGAAACTCTACGTTAGGAGACTGCGCGCCGCCGAATTAGGGTCGGGAAGAAAATCAGCGCATGAGCTCGCACGCTCTCGTTCTCCAGCGCCGTCTTTTTAACGACCAATAAACGCTGGGGATGGTGCGTGAGGGCGGCTTTAGTGCTTGCTTGCGAAAACCCGTAAATCAGCCTAGAGAGGACATCCTACGTAGACTAAAATCTCCGAAGGTGGTCAGTTAGGAGTTGCTTCCATAAACCTTAAAATATTTCGTCGGATATACTGCGGTTTTATATGTTGCCATTTACTGCCACGGAGTGGGTAGGACAGCTCCATTTATCCTGAAAGTTTTTCTTGGATTATTAAATAATCACATGATATAGTCTTGGATAGTACAAGAGAATCCACTTCATTTACGGCAGTAAACTTGAAGAAAATTGAACTACTGTTCAAGATTTATATCCTGGAATATTCAATAGAACGTAATCAGACACTATGATAAAGTGAAATAAATTATAGGGTTTTTTATTTCCTAGATGAAAGCCACTCCCATAATTAGAACAAAATTTTAATAAAATTTGCCTTTTGAACAACGTAAAGGGTATAGTTGCAAAAATTAAAACAAAAAAATTACTTCATCCGCCGTATAAATATTAATCCAGAAATTTTTATACAAATAATATGTATATTATTAATCATGGTAATGCTAAATTGATACTGATTTCAACGAAAGATCTGCATTACAGGACTCTGGAGGAAAAATGAACACACAAAATAATGATAGTTTGCAGGAAATGTTGCTATAAATTGCTAATAACTCCTGCTGTCAACTTAACTCGAAACTTATATATCAATCCAAGCGCTTATTTTGCTTCTGGTTTTATGTTTCGTCACTGTGCATGTTAAATTCAATTAAAATACCTTATTGAAAAATACATATTGAGTGGGAGTTTAAAAATGCAGTTCTGGCTCCATTTTCGAAAACTGTATATGGCGGCTTGAAGAAAAATAAATATTTCCGTTAGAGTGTCGTAAGTCAATATGTATTAAGAATCTAAAAAATGTTCGACATTTTAAAAATCGATTGAGAATTAATTATACTTCGTATATAGATGATATTATATATTATTTATGCATTTATTATTTTTTGAGTGAAAATATATAAATCCTGGAAGTTATCTTCATTTATATAGCAGTAGCTGAAAAGATCGGCTTCGCTCGGGAAAGTTTTCTTTTAAGTAGCAAACGATTTTTATTATTTAATATATTTATTGATATATCACTTTTGATGTCATATTACAATAAAAATAATACAATGAATTTTGAAATTTACTTACTTTCGCTGTTGGGTACCTTAAGTTCTGAAATGCTGGCGGAGCCCACACAATAAAAGATCCAAACTTTACCAAACGTTCCCCATTCCTTAATTACGCAAGCGATGTTTACATTAACAATTACTATTTATCTATTTTATTGTAAAGTTTTACCATTAATATAATTGCGTATTAACGTCTTACTTAATATTCACATGGATAAATGCACCGAAGTCTTTAAAGTAGCAATAAAATTATGTGGATTATGTCAATACTATTAGCCTAAACGTAAACAATAAACAACATCTTGGTTACCGAACAAATGTAAGTAGATATATCGATTTATGTTTCGATAAATCTTTCAATGTTAATGGTAAATGATAACAATGTTCCAATATTCCTAAAATATCATTTGACTCACTTGAAAAGTATTCATAGATTATATTTAGGCATGAATCCATTTGTATGTACCCTTTATCTAGGCGTTGGCTATTTTTCCTTTACGGCGCGCCACGGCGTTGAGTTTCCTTGCATTAATTTTTACGTGAAAAGGACAACTATTAAGAAATTTAACTTTGTTGCCGCCTAGAAAATGGTCATCTAAACTGATACACTTTGCGCGTAAAGGATAATTTCGAGCGATTTAGCAGGTAATACGACAAAACATGAAAAGAATTAAAATATTCAGTCTTCCATGCGTATAATAAGCAATTTCCCATGATCGTAAGTTAATAATTAGGTATATTTATATCCACATCAGTGAAGGAATGCATGGCATTTTGTGATTTCTCCACACCATTTCCCATGCATTCTTGTGGAAATGGTATTTTGTATACACCATGAGGTATAAGTGACCCCACGGTCTGCAAACCTAGACCAAGTTCTTCCTTTGGGTCCATAGGATGGCCCATGAACCTTTTAAATTCGATAGCTTCAGCAGTGTAAAAACGTATAAAGAACATACATACATACACACACTCTAAAATATGTATAAGATTGAATTAGTGTAACGGTAATTATCTGTTGGGAGATTTCTGACCAACAGGCTGATCTTACTTTAGAATATCTTTTTTTCACATCTTAGAAGTATCGATTAATATAACATCAATTCCTGTTAGAATTAAACAGCTTTTACTTAACTTTGCAAACATTCCCTAGTCCGTATTTATATTTGTTATCGAGATTCTGGGCTATATTCGAATTTGCATTATTGGAAAGATAATACAGTAATTTTTTACCTTGGAAAACAGAGGGAATATTTCAACCGAAGACAAATTTATGAACAACTCTCAAAAGATATATTTCCTAAGCAACAACTCCGCCGGAATAAATTTCTTCTCGGCTTCTGCCATTGCATACGTGTTTCATATCTTTATACGCGAGCGATTATTTATTCTCCTCCTCGCTTAAGTAAACCGCTGCATCGCTGAGAACCAACGATCTATATTCTGTCGTGACATCTCGGTCTCTCTCCATTTACACGTGAAACTCGCTCTTCAGCCCTACTTCTCCCTTTCTCCCTCCTTCTTCTCTCCCTCCTTCCTCTCTCCCTCCTTCCTCTCTTCCTTCTTCCTCTCTCTCTCTCCTTCCTCCCTCCTTCCTCTCTCCCTCCTTCCTCTCTCCCTCATTCTTTTCTCCCTCATTCTTCTCTCCCTCATTCCTCTCTCCCTCATTCCTCTCTCCCTCCTTCCTCTCTCCTTCCTTTCTCTCTCCCTCCCTCCTCTCTCCCTCCTTCCTCTCTCCCTCCTTCCTCTCTCCCTCCTTCCTCTCTCCCTCCTTCCTCTCTCCCTCCTTCCTCTCTCCCTCCTTCGACTCTCCCTCCTTCCTCACACCCTCCCCTCTCCTCTTACTCCTCCCTTTTTCTCTCTTCTCCCCCTACCATTCCTCTATTCCTCCTCTCCCACTCCTTTTTCACTACTCTCCTACTCATCTCTCCCTTCTTATCCTCTCCTCTACTCCCAACCCTCCATTTTAGTGTCTTTCGATTGTTACGCATAGCATTTCCATTTTCCTTTGCTCATCTCAATCTCTCTCTCTCTCTCTCACCTTACGCTCCCATCAGTCTCTATCAATTTTCCTTATCATATGGAACATAACGATATTCTTCTCCTTCCTTTGGACCTTAATCATTTCAATTTCAAGTCCTCTCCCGGCTCCTTACAATTCGTCACGCTTAAATTCATCATTTTCTCAATCTCCAACCTTTTTTCCTTCACATCATTTCAAAATCTTCGTATATATACCTTATCCTCACCGACCTCTCTCCGTATCTTTCCATGCGCTTTCTATCTCCTCACACGCCCTCGATTCTCCCCTCTCTTCAAGTACACCGCCCACCCTACGCACATTTTTCTCCCTCCCTTCCCCCTGTCTACTCTCCTCCTCTATGCACACCTCCCCTCACGCATATTTCTCTTCCCATTCCCCCCTTCTCCCGATTCCCCGTGCTCGCACTCCTCTACGTGATCCAGCCGAACCGGGAATGGCTCCCAGGGGCAAGGGAGGGCAATGATGTCCCGGGCATGGAATTGGGCGGTGGGTGGCGGCCTTATGAATTATTCCGTCGGAGGCTTTTTAGTGGGTTGGCGAGAGAAGGCGGGTGGGAAGGGGTTTGGACCCCTTCTCCTTGTATCGCGAGATGTGACTGAGCCTCGTGGTTGGGCTACTAGGGTGCCATCCGCGTCTCTCTGCAGGCCCCGCCCCCTCCCTTGCGACACAACCTCATTCCAACCCACGACGTCTCTCTTTCTCTCTCTTTGTTGAATAACCTTTCCTCTCCCTCCTTGCTACACGCCACCCTGCTCCTCCCCCTTGCTACCCCCTCCCATCCAGCTCTTTCTCCCTCCCTCCCTCTCTTTAACACTCCCTGTCTCCCAAGACCCTCCGTGCGCCATGTTTTCGCCTGCTACGAGTGAAGGAGCGAGGTTGCGGGGTCGAAAGGGAGGAGGAGGTGTCACCTGGCAGATGACGTCGACCATCTTATGCTTAATCCCGCATTTCTGCGTTCACACTCAACACTCAAGATCGCAAACACTCGCTACTGTCCCTCTCCCTGCCTACATTTATCCTACACCCTCATATAATTAAAAAAATTATATGTTTTTATGTGTATTTCATTTTAAGTGTTAATCTTTTATTATCCTTTCAATCTTTAAATGTTGCTATCAGTAAGTTTCGCAGCTTTTTCACACACCCCGTCTTGTGTGTCTGTTTTCCTGCAGTGGGGTTTTCCTAGGGAATAGTACATTGACTATAACTCTAGATCTTCCCCACAAACAAATCTCCATCCCTTTTCATTTCGTAAATTGCTAACTTGTCATTATATATATCTACCTCATTTTTTCCACTATCAATCCACTCAATTCCTTCCCTTTCTTCCTCCTATACTGCATATGGCGCCTCCAAAGCTGTTTCACGTTCGTCCAATAAATATTTTACTACGTTTAACAGTAGTTTTCACTACAAGTTATCTTGTCATATTAATTATACATGTTAATATTCCTTTCAGATTGAATGTGGAGAATTTATGCAATTATATTTGATTGTCCGATTTAAATATTTTCGGGAGAGGTTAGGTTAGAACTCTGCCATTTGAAAATGCGAACGAGAGTTGATTTTCAGCAAATATTAATTAATCAAATATTTGATCTAATCCATCGTTTTCCAGAAAAATATTAAGTTAATCATCTGATTGATATGTAGAGAAAATGAATAATTTCTAACTTCTGCCACTTATTTTTACCCAGTTCTACCTGGGAAGATAATGTTATAATAACTCTTCGATCATTGTGGTTTCTAGATTAATTATTAATTAGTGGATTAAATTAATCATCACAAATATAACTACGCCACCGCCTGAATATTATATCAACATTTTAACAATCATTAATAACAATTTCTATTAAAATGTTTTAATTTTAATGATTGAAACTAACATAACGAGATGTTCATAATATTTCATAAGGATTCCAAGTATATGAATATATTTAAGCTAACTCAAAAACTGTTGTAGTAAATGAACTGATATTTTGTAAATAATTATTAAATTCGCAGGTAAATAAACGCAGTATGGCCACACTAGTAATAATTCTTCAACTGATTAAGTAATCTTGAAATCGAAAAGGCATCCTCAAAGTATAATTTTACTTCAAAAATATATATTTATTTAAGTTCTGATTGATATCATCCAGTTGTAAAGAACTTCTCACCGTTTATATGTAAATAGCTCCCCCGACGTGCATAACCGTTAAATATTTTTGTATCCATTTAGCGGTATAGTATATTTCTCCTGCTCGGATTTAGTATTCATGCTTATTTTTGAGAGCGGCTTAGTTACTATGCTTGCGAAATTGAGCTTCACCGGTTGTGAGCATCCTTTCTTAGATACATTCACTGTATAGAAGCAAAATAGTTATTGTCGAGGCCTTGATATTCGCAAGGATTCGGTTTAACGTTTTGTCAAGCTTTTGTCATACAATACCATGGAAACTATTTATTATGAAACGGTATGAGATTGCTTTGGCGCATATAAAAATCCTTTGTCTCATACCGAAAGGAAAACCAGATAAAAAAATTTCATGTTCCAAATAAAACTTAGGTGATTGGATATTAAGTTATTTTATCGACCATATAAGTGATATGGTTAAGAGTAATGTAATATACTACTATTATCTTTATCTCATATGCGGTTAACAGAGAATTTCCGCTTAAAAAACTACGTTTGTACTAGGAATATGTTTTTGGTCAGTTTCTCGTCGAAGCGTTGCACTCGCTACTGACGCGTGCAGTGGTTTAGAGGCGCTGCGATAGTATTGTTTCGTCAAAACCAGACTCTCTGACCAATCCAACCCAACCCAACCCTTGACTGACACTTTCCTGCCGTCGTGAAGTGGCCGACCTTGCACCACCAGTTGACCTCTCTGATTAAAAGGTAGCGTTTGCGCTCTCTCATCCCTCCTTTCGCTCTACCTCCCCTCCTATCGCTATCACTCCCCTCCTTTCGCTCTCCTTCCCCTCCTTTCGCTCTCCCTCCCCTCCTTTCGCTCTCCCTCCCCTCCTTTCATTCTACCTCCACTCCTTTCGCTCTCCCTCCCCTCCTTTCGCTCTTTCTTCCCTCCTTTCCTTCTCTCTCCACTCCTTTCGCTCTCTCTCCCCTCCTTTCGCTGTCCCTCTACTCCTTTCGCTCTCCCTCTCCTTCTTTCGCTCTTTCTTCCCTCCTTTCCTTCTCTCTCCATTCCTTTCGCTCTCTCTCCCCTCCTTTCGCTTTTTCTTCCCTCATTTCATTCTCCCTCCACTCCTTTCGCTCTCTCCTCTCCTTTCGCTCTCTCTCCCCTCCTTTCGCTCTCCCTCTCCTCCTTTTATTCTCCTTCTCCTCCTTTCATTCTCCCTCCACTCCTTTCGCTCTCCCTCTCTTCCTTTCGCTCTCCCTCTCCTTCTTTCGCTCTCCCTCCCCTTCTTTCATTCTCCCTCCACTCCTTTCGCACTCCCTCCCCTCCTTTTGCTCTCCCTCCCCTCCTTTCTCTCTCCCTCCCCTCCTTTATTTCTTCCTCCACTCCTTTCGCTCTCCCTCCCCTCCTTTCGCCCGAATAAAGACGATTATCTATCTATCTATCTATCCCTCCCCTCCTTTCATTCTCCCTCCACTTCTTTCGCTCTCCCTTCCCTCTTTTCGCTCTTTCTACTCTCCATTTGCTCTCCCTCCCTCCCTTTGCAGTCCCCCTTACCTCCCTCTCTTACCCCCATTACTCTCCACTTTCCCTTCTCCTTAATTCCACTCCTCTTCTCCGATCTCTCTCTAATCCCTTACATGACCACCGTCTTTCTCTAAACAGCAGACCCCTTCACCTCTCTTTCTCATCCGTGTGTTCTTCTCTTATTTTCTCCTTTCTTATCCCTCTACCTCCTCCATCCTCTCCTCCCTTTCCTTCCTTCATCCTCTCCTCCATTTTCTTCCTCCTTTATCCTCTCCTTCCTATCCTCCCTTCTCTCTCACCCTTCAATCTCCTTCTGCCGACGCATCTCTTGGATCGCCCTAAGTCTGGTCCTCGGCAGAGACTTGTTTCATCGCTAGGGGCGCCCTCTAGTTGGGATCGATGACACGACGGGGAGGTTTCGTTCCTTTCTCACTCCGCATACTCTTTTTTCTCTTTCCCTCTTCTATTTGTCTCTCTCATTTCTCTCTCCCTCCCATCTCATGGGTTCTCTCGAATCCATACTCTCAACTCGCAAACTTTATTTTAAACATTTATTTACATTACCGAAAAACCTGACGACTGAGATTGGTCTTTTTTCCCTCCCTTTTCCTTTTTCTCTCTATTTCTGTTCCACCCTCCAGTGGAACTAGAACCCGGTTTGCTTTTCTCTTTTCGGTCCAAATGCTAAAGTTCACCCGGGTAATCCGAGCGGAAAAGGTGGCGAGAGAGAGAGAGAGAGAGAAAGAGGTCTGTTCTCGCCGAAGAGGGCGAGTGACGCTATGAGCGCTTTTCTATTCACGCCACGAATATAACGTTCGCTTGTTTTTCCTCAAATATCAATCAATCCTTTTAAGTACCTTCTTCTACATCCGCGAGCACATTCATAAGAGCGGTTTCACTTTCCTCTGATAATATTAATGATAACGGTATTGTCTGGTTGGTTTCCATCTTTTTCCAGGATTTTATTTCGGCACAATACATTGCTCGTCATTCTCTCTCCTTTCCCTCCATGACTCCTCTTCGCTTCACAAACATCGGCTCTCATTTTTTTCCGCATGCATACCTATCTTGCGGACACATCTCCGCGGATTCTTTCCCTCAAAAACCCTAAAATATCAAACTCTCTCTTCCGCATTATTCTTCCATTCATGTCCTTGGCGTGGGCAAAACATCTCGGATGTTTTTCTCTTTTTGTGAAAAAGACTCGATTTTTGAAAGAATTAACACTTTGTTGAGCTTGTTCATATTTTCCCATTCTATTCCCGTCGTGCGGCGTCAAAGTTATTCGCCCTAATCGTGATAAATAATGCTGGCGTTTTGTGCTTTTCTAACGCTGTCAAGTGTATCGACCAAAGTTTGGACGCTTTGTATCGCGCTCTTCAGTTTTAATTCGAAAACATTTCTCTTGCACATTTTGCGGTATCTTCCATTTCATAATTTTTACTTGCGACCTCTTCACTTATCCCGGCGATACTTCGAAAATCTCATCTGCCGTTAAGATGACCCATTTCGTTGTCTCATCCAAAACCCAATCTAAAAATCTATCTTTAATTTTAATCTCGATTATTTCTTCCTTCCTTTTTACACTAATTATATCTTCTTACCTCTTTTTTCATTCTTATTTTCAAGCTTTTTGACTAATTTTACATTTAACTTAATTTGGCAAAATTTTCCTCATTTTAAATGTTGCTTTAATCTCCGTTGTTGCAGAAAGAGAGTTTTTTCCAAACGAATTATGTCTTCTTAGATCGATGTTTTTTTGAAACCTATTTATTTCCTTCAATGGACCTTTAAAAGCTTGAAAAGTTGTTATTTATATGTTAACCTAATGCAGCTCTTATCCTCATTATTTTCTAGGACATCATTACTATTGCTCCTAGAAAAATGTGTTCTTACGCATTTGTAATCGTTCTCCAAACTTTTATTTGCCAGTTTCATGTGATTAAAATATGTATAGCCCTAATTTTTGATGATACTTTCTGGTCATTTTTTATAATTCTCTGAAATTAAACCGCTTTTCACCGTATTTATACTACTGTCGCTTATTTTCTGTCATTTGACTTACTATCCCTCTTATATAATTTCTATTCTTCATTTTGCATTTCATTGTAGAAATATTTATTTCAGGTAACTCATCTCTCCCTTAAAAGGCGTTTATCTCCTTAAAATGCTCTTTTCCTCCCCTCTCTTTCATAAGTTACTTGTATTTTTTAACAACTATTGAATTTAAATTACCGACCTCTTGCGGTACGTTTGTTGTATATTCTGTCGTGATCCTCTCTACTACCATATATCACATTATTTTCGAGTTGCTGCGTTTTAAAATTTGTATTTATTCTTTTTAAATGGACTTGATAAAATACTTTTTTTGCTTGGATGGGAAATTGACGAAGCGTTTTCTATTTTATTAATTTTAACGTTTTCGACTTTTTCTCAGACGCCTGCATTCATACGCCTTTTCTCTTAAACCCCTCATTATGTCTCCCAGTTTTGCCTTCCTTGTTTTTTCCTTTCATCACATACATGGCGCTTTTTCAAGCCTTGACGACACATTCTCTTTTGTTTGACCATTCTTTCGGAATGCGCAGAGTTCGCTCCTCGAGCTCCTTCTCCGACGTCTAAAGAAGCATTTTATATTGTTTTATTTGTATTAGTCTCTGTCTCTCCTTTTTCTCGTGGAATTTCTGGAATCTCTCACTAGGCAGACACTCGCCATTATATCATCGCACGAAACAAAGAGAATCAATTTTAATTCTCACGTGTCACCATCTATCTAGCGGAGAGAAATTAAATCCTTTGTGTCGCCAGAGATTAATCCTCACAGAGTCCAAAGTCGCCTCCTCCCCATTATCCGCCTCTTCATTCTCCGCACCCGCCTCAATCTCCGCCTCAGCCTCCTCCACACACTCCTCAATTTATTCCTCCACCGCCTACTTAACCTCCTCGTGCGTCTCAACCTTCAGCTCACTCTTTCATCTTCTATTCCTGCACCTCTCATTTCCACTCATCTCAACACTTTTGAAGCGACGTCGATTGCTCCACCTCCACATTCTCCTTTCTCTACTCTACTCGTCGCCTCTTTCCATCCTCTCAGCCATTCTGCTCGTTTCCGTTGGTTCAGGATGCCTCCGGTGAGAGTGGAATGCCTCCCGCATTCGTCCACTTTCGCGGCTCGAGTGTCTCTCACGCGCTACAGGTCGAATCTCGCGACCATCGCGCCATTGTGTTTTAATACCTCCACGGAACGTTTGCGAAGTGCGTGGAGTGATCGATATGCTCCAGGAGAAATTTTATTTTGATTCGGAACGAAGGGTGGGCGCAGTGAGGTTGAGGCAAGGGATGGGGAAAGGGTTTTGCTGGATTGTGTACTAAATTGCGCCTTGAACATTTGCCAGAGTTAAATGTTCCGATTGAATGGCGCATTATTTTATTATTCTTTAAAGTTTGCATATGTGATAGGAAATATCGATGTTTGCATTTTTTTGAAAATAATTTTTGCATGACGCGATTCTTACTGAAAAACGAAATGGTCAAATGGAAGACATTCGGCATCCAGCTCATGTCCGTCTTCAAAGAACTCACATCGACACATTCATTTGTATTTCAATGAAAATTAAACAGCGATGTACGATTTAGTCATTTACATTAAAGATTGAAACGTATTTTTAGAAAATATTTTTGACTGCCTTAAAAGTTTCATGCAATAGTTTCCATTGGGTTCTTAGTCTTAATATTCCAAGGTAGTTACGGCATCCCGGGAAATCGAAGTATTTTAAATTACCATACATTCTTGCATTAAATACATTTTCTAGTAAATTCGGAATTTTTTCTTTCTCTCAAAAAAATTAAATTTTATTTTGGTTATTAATTACCTATTCGTTCGTAGATCAATTTTCCTTTTTTTAAATTGACAATTTGAAATTTCCTCTCACTATTCCGCGTGTTTCTAAAAGGGACGAGGAAGGCCCTAATTTCTATAAGAAGCTACGTGCCTATAGAAACAAATGGTTTGGAAAATATAGGGTATAACTTGCAAGATAAAGATTCGGTAAGTAATTGCAAACCAAAAATTAAATTGAATTAAAATTAAAGTTTTTTATTATATTGTGGTATAATGATGAAAATTTTAAAGAGTTACTCTCAGTTCATTAATTTCCACTGCTGGGGTGTTTTAGGGTGAAACTGCTATCTGGCAACTAGCACTTATATTAGACTAAAAATAAGAGCAATAATCGCCGAATTCTCTACAAAACGCCTTACGATCATTTTTTTCGGAACCACCTACTGTAAATATTCCTGTAATTAAAATATTACGTTCATCATATTCAGCTTCAGAATAAAGTCTTCATTAAAACTCATTTGTGGAAAAAAAATTATAGATTCGAGTTCGTAGTTTATAGAAAGATTTATTTAGGATCTAAAATATTTATGCATGCTGCTGTTCCTACGTTTTGAAATTGTGTATTCCGAATAAAGATCCTCGGATTATATGCAGTATGTTTCCGCAATATGTTATGCTGAGATTGTCCAAGATTCTCTGTCTTTTACCTAAATTACAGATTTTACGAAAGTTTAGTTTCCGATAACATTTAAGGCATGATACCGGTTTTTCCATAGAATTCGAAAGTCACCGTTAACTCCTGTTACTATAATGACTGACTTTCCCTCTCAAATATCTTTTTATTTCTATTTCTAAAGGTCGGGAGCTAGGTAAGACTTAAATCTTAGGATGCAACCGTTGGGTGCAGTAGTGGCACCTATACCTATATATATATATATATATATACACATATATTTGGTTAAAATCGGAATACAATGACGACCACTTTACCTGAAGACCTACATGTAGTTTACAACGTACCTCGTTTGCCTCTCCTTAAATTCTCATCTGTGCGAAAAATAATGAGAACATTTGAAATCTCAATAAAACACATTTAGAAACTGTGTACTCCTACATGGAGTACACCTTTCCAATCTTGTTAGTTTTTGCGAAAATACTATTTTTCTATTAAGCGTTGTTCTCTCATATCTTTCACCGAGTTTTTGCTCTTTAAAGAGCTGAGCAGGAGCAACTTCGTGCGGGATAATGAATAACACGTTTATTCTAACGAGGGAGAGAGAGATATTGGGTAAGGGGTGGAGGATGGAGTAAGAGAAGAGGAGGAGAGAGGTCGGAGAGAGGGAGAGATCGATTGATTGATTTATTATGTCTTTTATTCGGGGCGAGATTGAGACTGTGCAGTCCCCTCTTCCACCTCACACCAATTTCATTACATATATATATATATATATATATATATATATATATATATTTACTTAAGGAAAAGAAAAGGTAATGATGAGGATGGCAACAAGGTGTTGAAGGAAGCCCAGCGGACACTTACCAAGTTGTGGACCAAGTTGGCAGGCTGCTGGGGGCGTCGAATAGATATATATATATATATATATATATATATATATGTGTATTTATATTTATATATATACATACACACAGTGGAAACGAGAAGCTAGCGAGGTACGTTGTAAAATACATGTAAGTCCTTATGTAAAGTTGTCAATATTATAAGATTTTAACCAAAATTGGAGTCAGAAAAATTTTAGTAAAGTTTCTTATTACCAAATTTCATCAAAATATGACGCGTTTCCCGAGTTGAAACAATATTGTTAACTACAGTAAGTCTTCATGTAAAGTGGCCGTAATTATTGTCCGGTTTTAACCAAAATTGGAATCGGTCGACCATTTTTTGAAAAACTACCCATACCAAATTTGATAAAAATACGTCCAGCGGTTCCCGAGTTTTAACATGCGGACGGACGGAATGCAACGACCTCCCCTATATGCATTCACTTCGTGCAAAGAACACATAAAAACGCTGATAAATAAAAGTTAACTGTAGTTTAGCGTATATTTTAATGCCACTGAACGATATATAGTAATTATGGTACATATGGCTTAGTTAACATTATTTGTGACATCAGGCTGTACGATTGGATGAATTTGAATCAAAATCCTTATAGCCAAGGTTGAGTAAAATGAATTTTATTTCAAAATATCTAAGAATAAAGTATCCTTAATTGTTGCGCAATATCGTTGACCTCTTCAGAGTATCTATTATGGATGATATTATAAACAAATATGAGATATTATTCGATTAAGTTTAACAGTCTAGGCCAGGGGTCGGCAACCGGTCGATCGTGATCGACCGGTCGATCTCGAAGTATATCGTGGTCGATCGCGCAAGACTTAACAAAAATCGAGAAATTAAAAAATAAATACGTCTATTATTGTGAACCTTACAAAAAGTTTCGAATGTTCACTAACACAAAAACAATAACATACGATTTTAGCTCATCACTTTGTAATGCATCACATGAAAATATTGTAATAATAATTGTATTGTAAAAAAACGTCATCGGAATAAAGTGGTTGATCTTGAGATCTCAATTTTTTTCAAGTAGCTCATATGATGTTAAAGGTTGCCGACCCCTGATCTAGGCTGTAGTAAGATTTTGAGTGGAACGCGGCGAAGGCGTGACGTCATAGGGCTTAGGTAAGGTAGCTTAGCGTACGCTCTAATGCCATTGGACGCCATATAATGATTTATAGAGATATATGGCATACGTAGTATTATTTGTGACATTAAGATCTGCAATTGGATTGATTTTAATCAATTTCTGGAGCCATTTTTGAGTAAATCAATTTTTTATAAAAATGCCAAGGATTAACTACCCTTTACTTTTGTGCAATATCATTTTTATCAAAAAAGTGTCTGCAAAGGATTATATATTGTATTAATACGAGATATCATTTTAAGTACGCGTTTGGGCCATAGAACAGCGAACAGACAAACTGACAGACAGAGAGACAGAATAACGAAAACCACTTTAATGGACTCGGGGGCACCTAAAACGTGTATTTCCACCAACATTTCTAAGTCGATTTTTTTACGATTGAAATACTTTCTCAATATACTGCGTACCTATATGAGAAAGTAAAAATGGAAGCAGCGAATGAAAACACATATACTCGTACATTTCATGGTTTAAGTACCACTCGTTTAAATTCGAAAAAAAAGTGGATGGAAAAAATAACATAAAAAGGAATGGAAGGAGGGAGGGATGGGGGAGGGTGGGAGGGAGGAGGGGGAGGGAGGGAGGAAAGAAGGAAGGAAGGAGGGGGAGGGAGGGAGGAAATAAGGGGGAGATGGAGGTAGATGTATCGACTATATTCTAGTGTCAGACTCGCTCTTTCCTTTATCTCACGCACGCACGTAGCAATTCTCTCGATACCCAATTGCGAGCTACCTTAACACGGTGTGCCCGATTTAATCTTATTTTAGCTTCGCCATTTGCTATTGGGAATTGCAATCCACTTAAGTTCGAACATAGCATCCAAGATAAAAAACAATTTATGTACATATAAAAAGAATAGCATTATAGAGTACGTAGCGCTCTGTGGTTTCGCACTAACTTACTGTTTCATTGCAAATTTATTTCCTTGGTGTGAATTGATATAAAAATAAAGCTCTATAAATATTGAGAGGCTTTTGAATTGCGTTATTACCATAAAATGTTTTATAGAATTTTATAGAAGTGAGTGTCAATTTAATAACTTATATGCAATCTCTTAAAAGTTTTTTCTCTGCATGCTTGGCGAAAATTCAAAATTTGTCTTTATTCATGTCACCTGACCATTAAAATCGTTCAATCAACTTTGTGTTTGATTTTTTATGATTAGCCAATCATAAATTTAGTGTCTTAAATAACCACATTCTTCCTCAACGAAAACATTCTCTTTTTCCTTTCAATTTCTCATCCATAACAATGGCATTCTCATGATGTAAATTATAATATTTTTTATTTTTATTTATTGTTCCTATTTTCCTCCATTGGTTATTTTTTGTAATGTATGTAATGTAATGTAATTTTTAAGCGTAAATAGGCACAAAGACCTCACGTACATTTCTCCTTTGGAAACCATTTTTCTTTGCGCACTATTATTTGAAATAGGAGAATGAAAAATAGACCTGTATCATTTGAGCTTGTGAGTTGACCGGTCAGTTTCTGCGATTCGAAAAACATGGTTGGTCTATTTTTAACGAAAGAACTACCCATTCTGGTTTTAAAGGATGGTTTTAGATAACCTTCCGTATAGGGAGTATGAGTGTATGGGAATAACGAAATGAGTTAAACAAAAATGTACTTTTCCATGTACCGGAGCCACATGTTATCTGCTTGCTTCCCTTTTTTGCACTCACCTGCAAATTGCGCCTTTTTACGAGCAAACTTATGATATCAATTTAAAGAGTTCAGTTAACTTTATGGCCGAGAGGATATTAAAGATATCTACTCCAGCTGTAGCCATCAAGTCATGCTCTCATTCGTGTACATGTCCTCGACTGACTATGGAACCGCATCATTTGAATGATGATGGGAGTGCTTCTGTTTTATTATTGATAGTAAGGAGATACAAATTATGCTGCAGTAATATGTTAAAATACATCGAAAATCTTTATAGAGTCTTACTGAAAATAGTCTATCACCGATTACATATGCCGCGTGTTATAAATATTTTCTGAACTGAATATATTAAATGATAGAAATTTTAATGTTTTGATAACGTTGCTATTTACGATGTCGTTTGAGATGCAAAAATTCCTAGAAATTAAACAAATTGAGTTATATTAACTATAGTTGTGGTCGTGAGATGTTTATAAAATTCCATTCAAAAAAGTAAAAGTGGGATACAAGAACGGCACATTACCCGTTTTAGTTTAATTGGAGTAAAAACTCCGAGGGCGTAATTCCGTGTTTTATATGTCCACCGTCAAAAGCTCTCTTGCCAGGAATTATTTCTCAGGACGCAATTCGCTTATCTGCCACACGCCGCGCCATTTTGGAGCCTTCCACACAAACACGCACGCAAGCCCACACACGCAAACCACACCCTTATTTCATTCTCGGTCGCTATCTGCACATTGTCGCTCACATACGCTAGCACGGTTATCCGTCCTCTCTCTCCCATTCCTCTCGTTCTCTCTGTCTTCTCCTCGCTCACCCAAATCTCTCTCTATCTCTTCTCCTCCGCTGTTTTCTCCTTTTCGCTCTACCTCTCTCCACCCCTAGTATCCCTTCTCAGTCCCTACTCCTAAATTCCTATCTTACATTTTATTCCCCCTCTTACCACATTCATCCCTCTTCTCCCTTGTCTCCCACTCATCTTCCTCCCCATCAATTCTCTCCCTCCCATTCCTCCCTATTTATTTTCCCCTTCTTTTCGGACTTCCCACCCGAACCTCTTTCTCCCTCCCTCCGTGTCGTTCCCTCTTATCCTTTCTCCTCCCTTTCCATTCTTTTCCTCTCTCTATTCTCCCGTCTCTCTCACACCCTCTCCCCTTCTCCTCCTCTTCTGCAGGTGTGGACTACATGCTGGATCTCCATTGTGCTGTTTGCTGCGAGGAGAGAAATTTAGAGCGAGGAAGGGGACTGATAGTATTGCGAATGACGGATAAAGAGAGAGAGGAAAGAGATGGATGGGAAGAGATAGGGAGGAGGAGGACGAGAGAGGAGGTTCGAGGCTGAGGCATCCGGATACATCGCTCGGAAGTCCGCGGGATGTCCTCCCTCTCCCTCTCGGAAGGCGAGATGCACGTGCGAATAGAGGGGTGTGGTGAGGGGAAGGAGGGTGGAGGCGTTTAGTGTTCACGCCATATGCAGCCTGCACTCGTTCAAGTCCCTAACTATGGAGTTGAATTGAATCCGTCTTCGATAAGAGCTCTTCATCGGAAATAGGAAAAAAGAGCACTTAAGATCCATATAAATTGTTTTAGTTATAAAAATAATTTGATATATTATAATCTCATTTGAGACATCGTACTAAAAGAAAAAAGAATATATATATATATATATTTTATTCAACTCAAATGTATATATGAGTATGTCTATGCATAAAGATAAACAATGCCTGTTAGCATTGTTGTCGAAATGTTTCATTTTTAATTTGGACAAACAGCACTAGCAACGTTTCACTTTTGTGTGAAATGTTTTTGTATCTGGCATTAATTATAAATTTAAACATATAAAAACATAATCGAATCGACGTAACTTGCATTAATAAAATACGTTTTACGCTTTTCTTCTTTCCTTCACTACATTTCAAATGGCCGCTATTGATCCAATGATATTTTATCCTACTAATTCCTAGCCTTCGTCTTCACTAGCCCTACTTTTCTCACTCTCACTTTTTACAGTATTAATTTCTTCTATTATTCCTTAACCACTATTAACATCTATTTCTATATATTCTCATCCTATCCATTTACTATTCCATTACAAACAGTTTTTTAATCTATTTACATCTTTCTTGTGTTTTATTGCTATCGATGTTATGCGGATCTTATAAGCACTTTAGTGATGTTGATGTTTTGTTACCTCATGTTAGTTAATCCATGATTATTGGCTGTTTATGAATCATTCTTAAATAAATTATTAAAGATTAGCTAGGCGAAGGTCCTATTTCACTTGCTTTGTAATTACGGCTAAACTGTTGATGCTGATAGAGATTAATCGATAAGTAAATTATCAATTCTCCGCATTTTCCTGGATTCAACGAATTTTGGGACGCTAACACAAAGTCTGTTATATGTTTGACGAGTTTAAGATCTCAATTCCAATCAAAATCTCCTAAAACAAGCGCGAGCGAGGCACAGGGAGTTGTTTAATATTATTTAAAGCTTAAATTATAAAAAATGTTCTTGTTTATCAGTTGTATCATCAATTGAAACGAAAAGCTGATGTATGTGAACGCATAATTAAATTAAGTTTTTAAGGCTAATTTTATTAATTTTATACTGGGATGAATATTTTTAATTAATTAATTTTCTTTTTGTTTGTTTTCCAAAGAAATTTTTATGGCAAGAAATATGTACGCACATCAGTGGAATAAATATAGAATTTGAAAGTTGTATGTGCTTTGTATGATGTAATTGCATCGGAAATTCGGTTATAAAACGTTAATCTAACATGAAACTATTATTGTTCAGGTTGAAATGCTATATTCTACTCTCATGTGCTACTCGTCATATTACGCATAGTAACATGTGTATTAAAATTATTTGTATATCGTACATAAACATTTAATGTAGTAGACGTCAAAATAACGAGAAATGAAATCTCTGCATTAGATTTTTTTATTTTTACAATTGTTACTGAAATAAACGCAACGTGCTTATTTTTCAGACAGGTCCTTCTGTATTTCTATAAATGTTACATTCCTTGGAGACAGACAAACATTTTAGATATTTTCAAGGACTAGAATTCATTTCGGGAGATTCTAACTTCAACTTTCAGCGTCACACAAGACAACGCGTATTCATCTAGTTCGAACCTCAAAGGGCTCGCCGACATATCCCGTCCTCTCTCTTACTTGCCTTCGCTGGGATCCTGCTGCAATCGCATTCAGGCCGCAGATCAACCATTCTGCACATCATCTTTTCACAGAGAAAATTAGCCCTTTCTTGGCGGTGGAAGGACATATGCACACTGCGCCAACGGCGACACGAGACATTGTTGCTCGCCATCTTCTTCCCGGACTCTTTCGTAGCGAAATAAAAGACACTCGAGGAGTGCAGCCACAGTAATTTGTATCACGCCTGTTCACCACTTTCAATTCTCTAATAATTATATGTTTTGTAAGTTAACATGTGCCATTGTTTTAATTACGATATTATTTGAAGATGAAATTTGGAGACTACGGTGTACAGAATGGAAATAAATAAAGACTCCTGAACCGTAAAACAATCCAATCACACGGCAATAAGAGAAAAATAGAGGGGGGAAAATAAAATAAATAAAAATAAATAAATTTATATCTACAAATTTGCAGGGCGATGGCCTACAGGGACCTGTTGTCGGAAACTAGCCGAAGTAAGAAATAAAAGTACACACACACGCACAATCACTCTGGTAAAACTCACTAGATACGTGTTTCGAGAGATAAGCTCTCATCTTCAGTAGCTGAAGTCGTATGGATTGTTTTGGTATTTCTACACTCCGGGTGAAGGTGAAAGGAGGGAAAGGTGGGGTAAATCCCAACGGTCAACGTGTAGAGGGGTGAGTAACGTATGGGCCCGCGGTCGTTATTCATAACCGTGTATTTTTTTTATGAAAATGCTCTCGTTTGCGTCTAGTTTCCAGTCAGTTTGTGTTGATTTTAAGAGAGCCATGTCTTCGATTTTAATAGAATGATTGTTTTCTTGTATGTGTATTGTGACGCTAGACCTATTAAACCTATTGTGTTTGTAATGTGCAAGGCGTTCTTTGAACCTAGTTTCTAGCTTTCGTTTAGTTTGACCTATGTAAACTTTCTCGCAGTCTGAGCAAGGGATTTTGTATATGCCGGATTTTTGTAGAGTTGGGATCGTGTCTTTTGGATTGTGTAGTAAGTTGGAGAGTTTGTTTTCATTCACAAGTACCGTTTTAAGGTTATGTTTTGAGAAGATTTTGATAAGCCGTTTGTGATACCAGGGACAAAGGAGATTTTTACGTATTTTGGTTTTTGGGTGTGCAAAGTGTGTCAGTAAATTGGTACCTCCTAGTTGATAGGACACGGGCAACGGAATGTTGGCTCACAAGGTAGTCTCTAGAGTAGAGATCCTAGCTTGTGTAGAATAGCATAAGCATACCTGGGGTAATACTGGGTGTTGGTTACGCTTGTAGCATGACGGCTAAATTGTGCCAAAACTAACCGGTATTGTGCCCCTACCGTTAGTAGGGAATGCTGCATGTGGCACGGGTACAGTATAGGCTGGTAACCTTGCTTACCTTATTTTTAACGTTACTACAATGTGCTACAAGAATGCCTCGGACGACCGAAACCATGATGGGCGGCGTAGGTCGAAGCAGGTTGGCCCATCTGATGATGACCCGGTATGGAAGATTGCAACATGGAATGTAAGAGGTGTGTATGGGAAAGAGAGCGAATTGATGAATGAAATGAATAAAAGGAAGATAGATGTTTTGTGTATGAGTGAAACTAAGCGTAAAGGGAGGGATGTGATAGAAATGAATAACGATAGTTTGGCCTTTTGGTCTGGAGTAGATGAATGCGTGCACGGTAGTCAAGGTGTGGGATTGATACTGAATGAAAGGGCTAAGGTGCATGTGAGAAAGCATGAATTAGTGCCACCAAGGCTGTTGTGGGTGCGGGTGAAAGTGGGTGTGCGCAGGATTATGCTTGTTACATGTTATGCTCCGGTTGACGGTGAGAATGAATATGATAAGAATAAATTTTGGGAAGAATTGAAAGATATTTTGAGTGAGTGTGAACCAGGAGAAAGAGTAATTATGCTCGGAGATATGAATGGATGGGTGGGAGTAAAACGAGAAGGCACGGAAAGGGTCCTTGGACCATTTGGTGGCCCAAGAGTGAATGATAATGGTAAAAGCTTGTTGAATGTATGTATGGAAATGGGATTGTTTGTCTCGAACACTTGATTCAAGCTCAAGTCAATCCACTTGTATACATGGACAAGAGGGGAGCGAAGAGTGTGATAGATTTTGTTGTGTATGATGAACGGTTGAGGGAGCTTGGGAATGATACGAGAGTTGTGAGAGGTGCGAAATGTGGATCAGACCACTATTTAGTGATCTCTAGAGTAGATCTTGGGAGAAAATGGATTGTGAGAAAGAGGAAAGGGGGATAAAAGGAACTAGAGTAAAAGTGGAAAGATTGCAAGAGCAAATGAATAGGTGGGAATATGAAAGTGTGCTAAAAGAAAGGATGATGGCCGAAGAGAGTGAATGGAAGGAGGAAATGAGAGAAAAGAATGTGGAAAAGACTTGGAACAGATTGAAAGGTATTATCTTGCAGTGTGCTACTAAGGTGTGTGGGACTGCAGTTGTTGGAAGAATGAGAGGTGATGCATGGTGGAATGAGAGAGTTAAAGTGGCTGTGAATGAGAAAAAGGAGGCATATGTGAGAATGATTGCTGCTAAGAATGAAAATGAGCGAAAGGCACTGTATGAAAGGTATAAAGAGAAAAGGAGAGCTGCAAAAAAATATTGTGAAAGAGAGTAAAAAACAATTGTGGATGAATGAAGCTGAGAAAACGCAGAATGAGTTTGAGGGGAATAAGAAGTTGTTCTAGAAATGGGTGAAGAGAGCAAGGCAAGGAGTGAGTAAGGGTGTGAGCGGATTTCAAGGAAAGAATAGTGATATGGTGTGGAATGAGAGTGATGTAAGGGAGTGTTGGAGAAAGTATTTTAAAGAGTTGTATGGAAATGTTGTGAATGGGTCTAAAAATTCGAGTGAATCTGTTGGAGTGAATATTAATGAATATGAGGGGATTAGTAAGAACGAGGTAGTTAAAGCAGTGAATATGTTGAAAATGAAAAAGCTGCAGGTGTGGATGGCATAACGGGAGAGATGTTGAAGTATGGAGGTGATTTGCTTAGGTGTTGGATGTGGGATCTGTGCAATCTGTGTGCAAGGAGTTCGAGAGTGCCTGCTGAATGGAAGGATGGTGTAATTGTACCGTTCTACAAGGGTAAGGGAGATAGGACTGAATGTAAGAATTATAGAGCGATTAGTTTGCTGAGTATACCTGGAAAGGTGTATGGGAAAGTTTTGATTGAAAGAGTACGAAAGGTAACTATGGATAAAATGTGAGGAGTGCAATGTGGCTTCATGCCTGGAAGGGGCTGCACCGACCAAATATTTGCCCTACAGCAAGTGGTTGAGAAGTGCATGGATGTAAGAAATAAAGTGTACGGTGCATTTCTTGATCTAGAGAAAGCATATGACAGAGTGAATCGTAATGAATTTTGGAATGTTTTGAGAGAGTATGGAGTGAATGGTTGGTTGCTGAATGCTATAAAGGTAGTGTATACTGAAGTAGGGCATGTGTAAGGGTGAATGGCATGATGAGTGATTAATTTAGAGTTTAGCAAGGTGTACGACAAGGATGTGTCATGTCCCCTTGGTTATTTAATGTGTTCATGGGTAAATGTGTGAGACAGGAATGTATGGATATGGTGGGTTTTAAGGTTGGTGGAGAGAATGTTCGTGTACTTTTGTATGCTGATGATGCTGTGTTAATGGCTGAGAACCCAGGAGAATTGCAGAGAATGTTAGATAGCCTGCATGATACGACAGTGAGAATGAACTTAAGGATAAATGTGGCCATAACCAAGGTAGTTGTATTCGATCGGGAGAATGAGGTGAACGACTGTCAATTTAGCATAAATGGTAGAACGATTGAGGTAGTGGATGAATTTGTGTACCTTGGTAGAATGTTTAGTAAGAATGGTTGAGTAGATGGGGAAATCAAAAGGAGAGTGAATGCTGGTAGAAAGGTGGCAGGGAGTGTGTGGTCGATTGCAAAGAATGAAGAATGGTTGTCAAAAGAAGCGAAAATGTCTGTATAGTGTTTTAATATCTACCTTGCTCTATGGCAGTGAAACATGGGTGCGTCAAGAGAAGTATAAAAGAAGTTTGAATGCGGTTGGCATGGGATACATAAGAAGAGTTTGTGGAAAATCTAGGAGGGACAATGTAAGGAATAATTGGGTGATGAACGAATGTAGTACGAAAGCTAGTGTGACAGATCTGTATGAGAGAGGTCTGCTGAGGTGGTTCGGGCATGTAGAAAGAATGGAGGAGAGTAGAATCACCAAACAAATATATGAAGGAAGAGTGAATGGCGAGAGAGGGAGAGGCAAACCGCGCAAGACTTGGTTGGATGTGGTTAGTGAGACTTTGAGAAAAAGGGACGTGAAAAGTATGAGGAATAAGAGGAAATGTGTGACTCAGTGTATTAGTGTAAGTTAAGCAAAAGAAGTGTGCAAGGATAAAAGTGTGCGGAGGAAGCATGTGGTGATGGGTTGGTAATTGGCAGACATATGGCATGGCTTACCCCGCAAAGGAAAGCGTCAAGGTGTGTTGTTGTTGGTTTTTTGGGTGGCGTATTTGTGAGGATAATGCGTTTTTTTTAAGATAGACTACGCTTATGTTTGCTTAAAATTTTTTCTATCATCTGAGGGTCGTAACCATTGATTTTAGCGCAATTTTGATATGTTTATATTCTGTGAGGAAATCAACTTTAGAAAGAACAACTGTAAGTCTATGTACCATTGAGTAGGATGGTGCTAATTTATGTGAAATATGATGACTGGAATCAGAGGGAACGTACGTGTCTGTGTGTGTGGGTTTGCGGTAAATCCCGAACTTAATTTTGGTGTTTTTCTCTTTTTAAGAGTAGGTCAAGAAATGGTAATGTATTTTGTTTTTCTACTTCATGTGTAAAATTGACGGAAGAATATTGATCGTTTAGTTGGTGTACAAAATCTGTAATGTTATTTTTGGAGGTATTGAAAATCGCAAAAATATCATCTACGTATCTCAGCCATAAACGTGGGAAGTAGTTAAAGGTGTTTTTACATTGCTTCTCAAAGTTAACCATGAATAGGTTGGCCAAGAAAGGTGAAAGGGATTCCCATGATTTTGTTGGTAGAACTTGTTGTTAACTAGAAAAAAGTTTTGGTTTATGCATAAGCGTGTTAGTCGTACTAATTCATCTACTGTTTTTGATGGTAAGTTTTGATCGGTGAGCCATTCTTGGAGGAATTGTAATGTTTCTTCGATGGGAACAATAGTAAAGAGAGAAGAAACATCGAAAGAAACTAAAATTTCATTGTCCTCTAGTATTATAATTTTAACTTTGTTAATAAAATGAGGACTTTTTGATATTTGAATCTTGCTTGAAAGGAAATTGTTTAAATTGGTCAGTAAGCCAACGTGAAATTTTATGTCCGGCTGTTGATGGAAGAAACAATGGGTCTGAGGGGGATGTCTTCTTTTTGGATATTGGGTAAACAATACATCCTGGGAACCCTGGGGTTTGAGGTGTGGAGTTGGAGGCTGAGTTGTTTTGTAATGAGTGTGGTACACGTTTTTACAATTTTGGTGGTTTCTGAGATCATTTTATTGATAGGATTTTTGGGGATATTTGTGTACGGCCCTTCTTTTCGCATTTTGACTACGGTGTTACCTTTGTCTGCTTTTAGATAAAAACAATTTTTAATCATAAGAGGCTTAATTGTGTTGTGTTCGGAATGTTTATATTGATTTTGGTTCGTTTTTTGGCAATGTTTTATGTTATCTGCAACAATGCAGTGGCTCTGATGATATTTTTTCTGTTATTTGGTAAGGTTTTAGCAGAAGATTCAATGTCTGCCACAATGCCATCCATGGGTAGTTTTTTAGGCTAGTTTCCGACAACAGGTCCCTGCTGGCAATCGCCCTGCAGACTTGTAAGAATTTATTTATTTTTATTTGTTTTATTTTCCCTCCTCTATTTTTCTCTTATTGACGTGTGATTGCTCACTTGAATTATTTTACGGTTTAGGAGTTTTTATTTATTTCCACGATATTATTTGGTTTTGCGTTTCCGCTTGGGAATCCTATGGTACTTCGATTAGTAGGCGCCTGTCAAATCCGTGTTCACCATTAAAAATGTCAAAAATACTTTTTAAAAGCATTATTTTTTGTTCTCTTATTTTATTCGCGCACGGTAATGATTGCCAGTCAACATTTTTTGCAAAATGATTGTAAGTTAATGCAGTAGGCATCCTCAATATCTCTTTAAATGTTAAGAAAACCGGGTACGCATGTATGCTACAAAACGGTAGCATCTTCATCTGGTTATAATTTTTTGTCATCGTGAAACTGAAAGTATTTTTGGCAAAAGCGTATCAAACCATCCAAAAACCAAATTTATCCAATATTTTGTTATTAGTATCCTTACGATCATTTTTTACGAGTTATTTCTGTGTTAAGCAAAGCAAATTAGAAATGAGGTCCAGAAAGGTTAATTTTAGACAGCTAATGCATTTTACAGTGAATTTGTTGGGTTGGTCGAAATAACTTAGAAAACTCTCGCATTTTTCCAATGTGGTTCTTCTCGCGAGAGGGCGTGTTTGGGCGGTCACCAGGAGACAGATGCCGTGTCTTAAAGGTCACAGAGAGAGAGAGAGAGACCTCGTGCACTCAACTTAATGGCCAATAACGTTACGTTCTTTACGAAACATAAAAACGCAAGAGAGAAGATATTTTATACAAAATTCATAGGATAAAATAGCATCTAAGGCTTAACTAGTTTATTGAGTTACGCAGTTTAATCCCTTTCGGGATATATGCATCCGACCAAAGTTTATCAGAAAGAGAGCGACAGGGGCGTCGTTTTGAGTCCTCGCACGACCGAGGCTAGCCATTCAGAGAGAATTTCTCTAGAATTCCAGGTCGTGGAAATATAATGGATGTCTTATCCGAACTGCACCGCTGGATGTCATTTCCACTTGGGTTTATTGGTTTATATCTTTATTACCCATTCGATTCCTCTGAACCGCCGACACTATTAATAAACGGGCGCTGCCGTCGCCACTGTAACTCCTCCCGCATTCCTCCTCCCAATCTCTAACCCCCTAACTCCTCTTTCTTCTCCTCTACCTCTCTCCATTCCAGTTCTCTCTCTCCATTTAAATTCCCTCCATTCCTATTCTCTCTCTCCATTTCAATCCTCTCTCTCCCTCCATTACAATCATTTGTCTCCATCCCAATCCTCTCCGAATTCTCTCCTCTTTCTACGCTTTTGTGTGCATTGTCTATTGGTTTATAGCTATATGTTTTTTAACAAATGCTTACATTCTTCGGCGTATCCTTTAATCAGTCAGAAGATTGAATGTGGTTTGATGAAGCTTATGCATAGGAATGGTTAAAAGTCGAGTTCTTCTTGGTATACTACGAAATCTGCGGGTAATATGTTTTGTAAAATTTTCTTCTTTTCCTCCAAGTCTCCCTTCCGTATTCTCTCTGCTTCTTTCTGTCTCATTCCCTTTTGTTCTCCAATTGCTTTTTTTAGCGTCTCACTCTAGGATCTTTCTCCCACTTTGGAAATCCCCCTCGTACGGAACGGCAGTGCATCACGTACGATCACCTTTCTCAACTACCAACCCACTCTGTCTTCCTCTTTATTCCGTGGCCGCCACGCATTCTGGTGACGAGGGCCTCTGTGAAGGGGAATGATAGAGAGTTCCTATCTCCGAGCACCTTCCATCTCTCCTATGCTTCTCCCTTAGAGTCTTCGCCTCCCATAATCCCCTCTTACGCCATATAAACTACTTCTGACCATTTCTCTCTTTTCTTTGCTCGACGAAAACTCTCTTGACTTTCCTCGCTCTCCATTACAACGCCTCGGTTTTTAATGCTACTTCGAATTGACGATTTAGGTACTTGTATGTGGATTCTTTTGTGATTTTCATAAACTCGTTTTGATCTTAAATTCTCGCTTATTACCAAACCTGCCTGATGGAAGTAAATTAATAATATCTTTCTTATAAGTTGGACTCCTTAGTACTGGTCTACCTTGGCGCAATCTCTGAATATGTCCAGTTTTTTTATTTACATTTCCGATTTAAAAATTATAACGGTAATATTTCCAATAGAATATATTAATAGGAATTGCATACACTTGAATATTGTGTTCTACCCTACCATGGCTCTGATTTCAATGAACCACATCCTGTTTACCAGTTGTCTGGTTTCCCTCAATAATTTGTGAAAAGTACAGAGCCTTTTCTCGGTCTCTTCTAGCTCCGATCCCTCTTTGTTGCCTTCCTCACATTCCCATTATGTCCGACTTTCCTCGTAACCGCATCTTATCCGTTTCTCTACAATTATCCAAAAGTCCTCTCGAATTCTCTCCGTTAACCGGCATTCGCTCTCATTCTCCAGGAATTTCCATAATTCTCTTCCTTTAATGCTTCCCACAAATGTCTTTCGAGATACGTTTGCAATAAAAGCAATCGTTGAAATGGGAATCTTCCAATCTCTTTTGCATCTTATCTGCTTCGTATCTTGCCTTATTCACCTTCTCTTCCTTCGTGGCGTCTTGCCCTTATTTTCCTGTCCTCTATCGTCCCTTCCACCTACTTTTATTCACTTTCCTACGCTCCCTACGATTATCATGTCTTCCTCTCACCACGCAGTCTTCCCTCTTTTTTCACTCCCTTCACATTTTATTCTTCTCTTCTAATCTCTCTGTTCTCTTTGCACCTCCCTTATCTTATTTACACTCCTTAGATCATACCACTGCATTCATTCATTCATCCCTAGTTTCCTATTAACATTATCTTTCTATTGTTCCTCTATTAACTATTTTTATTTTATTCACCCTGTCCTGCCTTCCTGCTCCTTCTCATCAATTCTCCTCTTTCCTATCTCATACTCATTTCCCTTTCGACTCTAACCCTCTCCTCCCTTTCTACATTCCCTCCTTTCTCTTCATCTCATTGCCCTCCTTTCACACTCTTTCTCTCTCCTTCCTCTCTCAACTTGGCATCCCGTGAAATTGGATTCTCTCTCTAGACGTGGAAGGGGATGATGCTTCCCCACCAAAACTATTGGACCAATCGTCCACGCCGTCGCTTCGCATCCCGGACTCCGCCGCGCCGCCCCCGACCAATCTCTTCTCTCCTCGCTCCTCTCTCGCTTCCTTCGTCGTGGCCACCGTCCGCCTTGGTTTCCTACCCTAGCTGGGCCCTCGCCGTAGACGTGAGCCACCGCAAATCCTCCCCTTCTCACTCTCGAGTCTTTTCCACGCGAGGCGACTTGTTTTTGCGGCGAATCCATCGAGGGGGCGTTATACGGTTATTGCTCAGGCGGCGGTGGCGTGATTCCCTCTCCTCGCATGACACGCATTATTCCTCTTACAGATTAACCATTGGGGTCTCTCTCTTTTTATCCCCTCTCCCTCCTTTTCTCTTTCTCATTTCCTCTTCTATTCTCTTGGCTCATTTTTTGTGCGTCTCTGCAGTACCGAGCTCTTTATTCCATAAAATTTTGCATTCAATCCTCTCTCGCAAATTATAAGCCATAACGAATTTGATTAATTATGTATTACAAGTCCTTCTGCATGGATTCTTCCAGTCCTCTCTGTAAAGTCCTAAAAGGCAATCTGTATTCTGTGCACATGCGTGTGCTTAAATAACGTGTGCGTGGCTACTTTTCGCTCGCGCAAGCTGGTATCTTTGTATGGGTTTTTGCACGCAGTGCACGAAGTGAACGCAAGTAAAGGAGATGTCGCGTATCCGCCCGTCCTTCCGTGTGTTCTTGTCATTCACCTCATCGAGCACCTGAATGATTTCATGAGATTTCGTTCTGGAGATCTACAACGAAGGTTGTCCATCTAAATTAAATTTTAGTCCATATTGACCCATCGCAATTGAAAAATATCTCATCACAGCTCATTAATATCATCTAAGGAGACATTTAGAATCTTTGTTAAATGTGAAAGTATTAATGTTTTAACTCTAAATTGCAGCATGTATTAGAAAATCATTAATATGAGTTTGTGTTTTATCCCCATAATCACATCTTGCAAGTAATACATTAAAAAATTCTGCTGTGGAGTATACCTTTGTTCCCTTTTTGAATTTAGTTCTCATAATCTGTCACCTTTGTTTATATTCTAACACAGGCGAAATGAATATAATTTATACGACATTTATGCTTAATTCTTTGCTTAACTTATTTAATGATTTCAGGGGTACCTGAATCAACGTCGATATATATTAATTTGAGACATAAAGGCAGATTTACGCTTAATTTTCATCCAATATCGATTGAAGGATTTTATATTATTTAACTTAAATTAATATTAACCCGAAGGTATTTGTCTGAATTTGGGTAATTTTAAACTGATATGTTTCACTTTCATTTGATAATAAGTCTAAAGGAATAATTCTCCAAAATTGAATTTAATTGCTATCTCTAGATTCCCCATGAATTTGATCCAAGACTTTTAGTGTTTTTGACGTTCAATATCCCTTAAATCATTCACTTTCTTGCTAGCGGTTTCATATTGTGCCATTTGTTTTTCAGCCATGCTCACGAAGATAACCTTTGGGTTTATGTGGAGGGATCGTCTTTGACATTAAAGCTCTAATCTCAAAAGCACTTTCACTAAATTTTATTGAAACATTCACAGTGTGGGCAGTTAGATTCTCCTAAAATGTCCACATGATCATCCTTTGCTCTAAAGTATTACCTTATCGGTCTATTTTGATAGCGCTCTCAAAAAAATAATACGATGCGACAATCTTTTGACTGATAGTACGGGGCTTCCTGCTTTTATATCCATTATCAATTTAATGCATCTGTCCTCCGATCCAGCGGACACAAAATTTGATCGATCATAAATCGGTATATCGTGGCTCGTGGAGCACAATAAATAGTACGCAGCTTGATGATACGTCTTTGTTTATTCCAAATATCCTTCAACACTTTGTTTCTACAGTTATTAAATTACTTACGAAAAATGTATGAAACCTACTTTGGTACATAGCATTTTCTCGTTAAATGGATAAATGCATTTGTATTACATTCCTTATGCAAATATATTAAGATCGATACTATATTAAAGACAAACCCTTTCAATCGGAGGCTTTCATTAGCCATTGTTTAACCTACTACCGTCACTTCACCTCAACATTGTTAATGAATAATTTAAATTTGACTTTCATGAGAAGTATTAACTTTTTAATGGTTAAAAAGCATATTCCTTAGTTTCTTTTCAATGTTTCATACTAAAAATTCATTGCGGAATTTGTTAAATCAAGCTAATAACGGTAGATGCGGTAACGTAATTAGCGGGCGATTCATTTAGCAAAGAATGAAGTCGAAAAATATATAATGCTTTCCAGGGGCAATTTTTAAAAGTTGATAATCCTTTAATTTTAGTTTTTTGTTATTCTTTGCTTATTTTTTTATAAATTCAGCATCAGAATTTACACAGGGCTGAATTGCAATTTTGAAGCTTATATTATTTAGTTAGTAAATACAAACTGTTCTCGCTTGAATTCGAGAGGAGAATATCAACTAAGAGATTCCGTGCATCACAGAGCTATATCTAAAACGCAAACTCTTAAATCTCTTTAGCTGGGGGCTGGCGGGTTGTTTTAAAGGGAGGGAAGGCGGATAAGCTAGGATCTCCTACGATTAAGGAGAAAGAGCTGGGAGTAGAGGACACGGAGAGGGGAGGAGAGGGAGGCAAGGAGATGGGAAAGGAGGAGGGGGAATGTAGAGGAAGAGGGGGGATGTAGAGGAGGGGAGGGAATGTAGCGGAGGAGGGAGAATGTTGAGGGGGAATGTAGAGGAAGAGGGGGAATGTTGAGGAGGAAGGGGGATGTAGAGGGGGAGTGGGGATGTAGAGGAAGAGGGGGAATGTAGAGGAGGAGGGGGGATGTAGAGGAAGAGGGGGAATGTAGAGGAGGGGAGGGAATGTAGCGGAGGAGGGAGAATGTAGAGGAAGAGGGGGAAAGGGGAGGAGGAGGGGGAAAGGGGAGGAGGAGGGAGAAGGGGAAGGAAAGGGACAGCGAAATATATAGTGACTAGCTTTCCGGGCGAGATATAAAGTCGGACGCCTTGCCAAGAGACCACTCGAAATCGCATCGCGCAAGAAGACGCGAACAAATGAACGGCTTTTCGACGGGCGAAGAGAAGGGGGAGGGAGTTATGCGCCGAGATGGGCTGTCGGTTTTGTGTTGTTGCGTGTGTCGTGGAGGTTGTTTGCGTGGTTGTTGGGTTCTGAGAGAAGGGACATGGGCACCACCTTTCGGATATTGGTAGTGGGAGCTCGGGTTGGGGCATTTCCTGGCGCTAATGGTGGCCCTCGGAGAAATCGGTTTTGCGGAAACGGAGGGAGGGAAGGAAAAGGGAGATGAGAGGACAGAAGGAAGGGAGGGGAGGTCGGTGGAGGGAGGGGTGGTCGGCGGAGGGAAGAGAGGTCGGCGGAGGGATTGGAGGTCGGTGGAGGGAGTGGAGGCCGGTGGAGGGAGTGGAGGTCGGTGGAGGGAGAGAGGGAAGGAAAGATGTAGAGGACGAGCTCCCTGGGGAATAGGAGAGAGAGAGAGAAAGATATGGGAAAGAGGAGTGGTGATCCAGAGCGAAAACCGTGGCATTTTTTATGCTGTTAAGGGCAAAAAGCGCTCATTTTACTGGAGTAACAGAGAGGCAGGGGTCGAGTAGAAGCACTCGTACTGATTAAAGTTTTGCTGCAACCGTAAATTCGTCATATTTTCAAAATAAAGTTGGAGAAATTGGCAAAATTTTGTGGAAAAGTGAGGAATAAACTTTTACTCGTATTATACGAATCTTCCGGTCGCCTGTCATTATCTGTCGTGTTTCGTCTGCGTAATTTTACTCGTTATGCGAAAGTTTGATGACGTCATTTATCTATCTCGGTTTTCTAAATTGCATGAGAGGAACATAGATACTTGGTAAGTTGATTGCTCACTGGAGAACACGGCAAAATAGTATACTCCAAGGAATTCGGCTCAACGTTTTGGTAAGCGATGATCATATTTCAGAAGAAAGGAACGAATATCTAACTTCCACACAAATTTATTTGCACGACCCGTTTCGCTATATAAATTTGTGTGAAAGTTAGAAAGTTGTTATTTTCTTCTGAAATATGACAAAATAGATTTGTTATTTAAAAGTTACAGGAAAAATTGTAAAAACAAATTTATTGAGAGTAATTCTGTTACGAAAACTAAAAATGACTATTTTTATTTTTCATAGTGGAGTTTATGCGAAATCATTCAATAAATTTGTTTGTATAATAAGCACAATTCAATGATTTCATTTCACATCATAAAACTGGATCATTCAATTTAAACACTATAAACAAGCTAAAATCATTATCAGTATTCGAATTTGCATTTTATTAGAAACTAACATTTTATTTTTAGCCAAATATTGATATGTTATGAATAACTTAGAAATTTTAAGCTAGGTTTTGCTTCAAAATGGATTGCCTTTGTTTTTACAGCCATAAATTAATGTTACAACCTTTAATTTGTTCAAATGGATTATTTCGAACAACTCAGAGAATGATATTTCTATGCGTACGTTTTTCCTTCCATATGGTTTAAAGTTTTTGCGGAACCGTTGGAAAATCAACGGTAATATTTTTCTTGGGTATGTTATTTCAGCGAGAAACTAGGAAATAGAATTAACTTTAAATTTTAACGTTTATTTATCCGAAGATATAAAATATTAGCAGAAGAAAATACATCATTACAGTCTAGAAAACATCCATTTTAAATATTTTGAATGGCATTCATCTATGTAATTAACGCATATCTATACCAGTTGCGGCATTAAAATAATACGACCGTGCTGTATGCACATTTTTGCGCCAATAGTTTCACTATTTTTTCTTTATTGCTTTAGTATGTACGAATTACCATCAATGTTCTTGGAAAAGTGACAGAAAGGTTTCTTTACTTCGGTATCGCTCTTGAAAAGATCTATATCCTATCCTCATCCTAAAACGGTGCAAAGATAACTCGGTTTAAATTTATATTGCACATTATATGTAATAAACTACACACTATTTACACGCAATTGTGCTATCTTTTGTGGAAATAATACAAAATTTCTAAAATCTTGTACAATTTGTTTAGTTTCAAATTACGACTATTTCCCTGTGGTGTTTTTTTACATTAAGAATTTATTGATCAATTTTTCTGTCATCTGTTACTTACAATTATATAAACTCTTATTTTGTCTTTTAGGTAATGCAGAAAATTGGGTGTTAAAGAATATGGTCGCGGAGCTTACAGTAAGTTGCATCATTTCAAATGTTTTTACTTGTTTTTGAAGTGCTTCTATAAATAGTGGCAGCATCTTTGATGATACTGACATTTTATTAAATATATTTACAGCTGTTTAGTTTTTCCTTTTATGAGTTAAATTTCATTTAGATTCTATTAGTATTTCAGGTGATGGTTAAAATGCGTTAGTAACGGTCAAATACAAAATTGCCTGATTATGCTATTTTGTTCATTCGTGAAATTTTAACTCGTCATTAAAAGCTAAAAATGATCTTTTATAGTTTATAACAACTCATGGTGATTTAATTAAATGCAAAGCTTCAATCAACAGGAAATTATCCAGCTCATGTTATGGCTGAAAAAAATTCAAGAACAAGCACTTAAAAAATATTCGTATTAGGTATCTCCAATATTCACGTCTTAAATAACCGGTGCGCATTTCGGTGAATTACCACTGAAGGCGGCTGCTATGTAGCCGAAATGCGAATCTGGTTTTTATAACCTTTTTGCGGATATTGGAGATAACCTAAGACAAATATTTTTTAAGTGCTTGTTCTTGAACCAATCTCCATTTAATCGTACATACTCGAAATAAAGTTGATGACGCTTCATTGAATTTTTTGAGCATACTATTGTAACTCATCTTTATAATTATACAAGTTAAAAATACATGAATATAAAGGGCCAAAGTAAATGGATCGTAGGATAATATAAACCGGTTCCTGTAACATGGTGGAAGTAACCTTCTTATTCAGAAGGTCGAAGGAACATCCTCATCTCTATTAAAATAAATCACGTCCTCTTTTATAGATCCGTGAATTATTTACTAAAATGGAAAGCTTTAAATTATAAGGAAAGTTTTTATTTCTCTCGCGCCTAATTCTATCCGTGGAGTCAGGGGGGAGGTGTTAATGAAATTGGAAATTATTGTAATTTTTACGTCATATCGAGCGCCTCGTAGCGTAACATTTATTGAGGGATGCCTACTAGATTTCTCTAGAGGAAATAAATAATTTTCCGGAAAGAGGAGAGGAAGGGGCGGCGTGCAGTAATGGGGAGGAATGGAGCGCAGGGGAGGAGGAGGAGATGTGAAAATGAGGCGGAGGCGTTTAGAATACGACAATAGCCGAGCGGTATGCTGGGCGCCCTATATTCCCCGTCCCCTTTTCTCACTATTCGCCCTTATTCCCCAAACTCCTTCTCATCCCTACTCATACCCCCCGCCCCCTCCACCCTCGGCTACCCCCCCCTCCCTTTCCAATGTTTTCCCTCGCTTGCTGAATTGGAATCGACATCCGTGAGAAAGGGTGTTCACAGCCACGCAAAGGGGTTTGTTCGGAAGTGAGTTAGGGAAAAGAGCCGGGTACGGGGAGGGGGAGATAGTGTGCGTGCGGATCTGGGTGGAGAGGAGGCAGGGTGCGGGAGTGATATTGGAAGATGAGGCTTTGGAGGCGAGGGAGGGTGCGATGGGAGGGCGCTATCGGAGGGAGAGGGGGCGAGATATCCTTTAGTGTGAGAGTCTAGGGCCGTCGGCGGATAGAGCACGGAACCCTAGACCAGGAAAACCGCCTCCGAGCTGCCCTCTGGGATGGCTTCGGAATCGTGATGTACTCGGGGGGGCAAAGTGGGAAGAATTGTTTGGAGATTGGAGAGGTTACGATGGTGGGAAGAGCTCGTTGGGTGGGGGAGGAGGAGAGAGGGCGAGGTGGAGAGAGGGTGAGGAGAAGAGGAGAGGGTCCGAGGAAATTAGATTAGATTAGATATGGACTTTATTTGGGGCGAGATTGAGACTAGGAAGTCCAATCTTCCACCTAACCCCTTGTCACGATACAAATATAATAATACATTCAAGAATTAACAATAATATAATAATAATGCAAAAATTAAAAAGATAATGTGTGGGAAAAATAACAAAAAATCCACTGCAGGAAAATACCAACCTAGAAGGGGGGTTTGAGAAACCTGCAAAACCTGCTGAAGCTCACTAAACAAATCATCATATGTTGCACTATAATATATAAGATAACCATACATAAAAATACAGGCAATAAAAGAGTATAGGCGAAATTGAAAAATGGAGGAATGAAATAGAAAAAAGAACAAATAAATGCATAATACCCGCACAGGAAGGGGGCGCTTGGACCTGCAAAATCTACTGAAGTCCTCTACATAAAAATACAGCAACGAAAGAAGAAAGGGAAAAGATAGAAAAGAAAATAAAGGAAAGAAAGAGAAAAGATTATGTAGATACACTACAGGAAAACACCCCCGCAAGAAGGGGGTGTGTATAAAACTGTGAAACCTACAGAGATGCACTAAATCTACCAATAAATAAGGAGAGCAGGAGACGAAGAGGGGATGGGTGTGAGGAGGAGAGGGGACGAGTAGGAGAGGGGGGCAAGGAGATTTTACTCCCGAGATTCCTTATCGAGTTTAATTTTTTTCGGGTTTCCAGTCCCGAGCACAATTCGGGCGACACGCGCACCAGGGAATTAAACGAGAGAGTTTTTTTCACCTCCTGTATATAATACACACAACCGTTCGTTACGATCAAGCGCGACGTGAATGGGAATTAGCGAGGAAACGAGCGAAAAGCGGGCGTATAAATACGTGCACGCACTCGTGCGTGTGAGAGAGCTAGCTTTAATGGAATAATATATAACGCGCTCGCAAGAGAGAAAGAGAGAGAGAGACGGGTGAAAATGGGGAGCTAGAGAGGTAGGCTCTCTTTAAGGGGGGAGGGAAGGAGGGGTGCGAGAGAGAGGGGTCCTCTTTGGCGGGGCAGTCGCGATGGCATCGGCTGCTAGCGGCTCGTTTGCCTCCACGCGGTTTCGCAGTTCTTCATTATTGAATTAGACGGTTTTTCGAACGAATATTTGAAAAATGGAGAACGCCGTCCGCAGCAGAGCAGAGTGGGTGTAAAAGGAGGCGAGAGAGGTTAGAGGAGGGGCTTGGAAGGAGGGAGGGGGAGAGTGGGAGGTGGTGGTAGGGGCATGGAGGGAGGGAGAAGAGGATGAAGGGTGTTGAGGGAGGGAGAGAGGGAGGGGGATAAGGGAGTTGGAGAGAGGGATGGAGGAAGGAGAAGAGAGGGAGGGAGGGAGGGGGAGATAGAGAGGGAGGGGAGAGGGGGAGAGAGGGAGGGGGAGAGAGGGAGAGGGGGAGGGAGGGAGGAGCGCGTGGAGAAGGAGAAAGAGAGAGAGGGGAGAGGAGGTGAGCGCGAAAGGGTGGCGAGATGCAAAAGAGAGGGTGAGAAAGGGAGCTTATGGACAAGCGAAATAGCCGCCACGGTGGATAGAGCGTCCAATTATAGAGTTCCCTTTATTCTCCCGTTAGTGAAAAGCAAACGCCGGAGTAAAGTGTTGAATGTATATGGCACGCCCTTTTCCATGCATTAGTGGTGGCTATTCGAAAACATCTCGTTATCATGGTGATGGGACCTCAAAAAAATAAAAACGATCTTCAAACGATTCTTCTTTTTTATTGTTTGGAATATCAACTACGGAAAAAAGGAAACCGTGGCATTGAGGTGATTGATGACGCGATATGCTGTTAACAAACTTCGGTGTCAAAAAATAAAACCCTAATATAGGAATTTCCGCATACATCTACTACCGATACGTTTAGATGCTAATGTAATAATGATATATGGTGCAACCTTTGCTAACATCTGATATTTATTACTATCGGCAATCGGCAAATGAATAGATAATTAAGTAGACCAAACTCTTTTATGTTGCCATTTAGCTGGCAGGAAATATTTAGTGTTATTTCCAAAACTAACGCATTGGTTCTCCATTCTCTGTTCTTACATTTGAAGCTTAAAATAATAGCGTATTCTATATAGTACAAAATAAATATTCGAATAATGCAGAATTATTTCAGACTCCTTTAAATTTAATATTACCTCTGCAAAAAAATGATCCAAGGATGAAAAGTGAGATGATAAGCTAAAACTACGGAAATATATATTTATAGATGGCTCTGACAACAAATATTATAATAATATATAATAAATGCGTTATACATTTGGCAATTTTAGAAATAGTTATATACCAACTTTCCAATTATAGCACTTAAAAGTTTTGCTGTTTTTTTTTTAAATCTATGCCAGCTTCAAATCGATAATGGCAATCACCCATTTCCAATTGAAAATAACTTGCGTGGCTCAATAATTTACATTTCGATCGAGTGTGGATACTCGCTATAATTGGCGCTGGTGTAAAATGAAGAGAAAAGTCGAATATTTCAGCAAGACGACCGAATTGCGAATTTGCAAACATGGAACAGTTACCTCTCTTTAAAATACAATTGAACTCCCAACCACAAATGTATATCTACGTCGTTCTATTACCGCAATGCTTAATGAGCAGATATGCTATCAAAATATAATGAGTACAAAGAGTCAATTATCATTAACAGTGTATGCAAGATCAAAACATAAAATAATTACATTCACATAGGCCTATACAACTTCACTTACCTAATTTAAACTTAAAGAGCTTTTTTTTGAAAGTAGGATTAATTTAGAATAATATCTAGATATGAATAACAAGTTAATGTTGATGAGATGTATGGGAACTCCATATATTTTTTTCGTTGTTCCGATTCGTGTCGCAGGAGGCGCTGCTGGTGTGGCTCGGTGGGAGGTATGGAGGGGGGCAGCGTGTCACAATGCCGTGAGATAATGATGACGCTGTGAGGCAGACTGGTATCGGATGCTGCGAGTGCGGATGGAGGAGCCTGAGTGATGAGGCCGAACGATTTTTGGAGGTCCACAGAGCTCGGAAGAGGTAGCGAAATTCTGAGGGAGAATAAAGGAAAAAATGTCGTATTCAATATTTCCAAAAGTACGATTGCACGTGTAGGTCGGCCGCCGTGGACGATGAGAATGAAGGAAATGAAGGGAATTGGCAGAAATGGAAAGTGGCGACGCGAGTGCTTTTGGTCGGAAATAATAGATTGATAGCGAGGAAGAGCGCCGGGGGCGGACTTGCGAATTGGGAGGCGAGAATTTAAGGAAGTGCAAGAGAATAGAGTAAATGGAAATGGGCAAGAAAAAATGAAATTTTTTTTAGTCTATTTATTGCCATACAGGACATCAAAATTCGAGAAATCTTTATTTTAAAGCATCCGACTGAAATTCGCTATTTAATGTCCCTCCAAGGGAATCTGCTGTCCGTGGAAATTATTTCATTACATAAAGGTGCACATCACCTTAGAGGATTTATGTGCTGCCATCAATGGCTTTCCATTTACACATGCTAAATCCCCCATAAACTGCTGCTGCGTTTACGATAATTTTCTTTGATTACTATCTAAGCGCAGAAAATGTTTCGTGAGAAATTTATGTAAGGAAAGTAGTATTATATGAGAATAAGCTCTTTGCGAAATAAAAGGGGATCGTCTCGATATATGAATATATAAACTGAGACTTGGGAAAGTGGGAGGAAATAGGGAGTGCGAGAGAGGAGGAATTTCCGAATTAAAGAAAGAGGCAGTCAAATGAGATAAAGTAAGAATGCGAGAAGAATATCGAAACTATGGACGGGCTGTATAGATGCATAAAAAGGAGTGAATAAGTAGGTGGAGGGATTAAAGGAGAGAAAATTCTGAAGAGTGGAGCGGAGGGAGGGAAGGATGAAGTGGGATGTGTAGGCACGGGTGAGGAGGCGAATGGCAAGTGAACAGGGGGAGGGAAAGAGGGAAAATGATGGGAGACTGCTTCCGAGGCGGTAGGGGTTGGACTAAGGGTTACTTAAGGGGTTATTAATAAAGGGTATGGGGATGAGAGGACTGCGAGAGTGGGATGCTGGGAGGCGCTCTCAGAGAGAGCGTGCGAGTAGAGAGAAGAAAGATGAGAAGGGGAGGGAGGGAGGGGAGGAAGAGAGGGGAGGGAGAGGGGGAGGGAGAGGGGGGAGGGAGAGAGGGGTGAAGGAGAGGGGGAGGGAGAGGGGGAGGGAGAGGGGGGGGAGGGAGAGGGGGAGGGAGAGGGGGGGAGAGAGAGGGGTGAGGGAGAGGGTGGAGGGAGAGAGGGGGAGGAGGAGTGGAAAAAGGGTTATCCCAGGATACCAATGTATTGCTGCCGGTTGGGTTTGAAATACGGCTGCAGGTGGGAGAGAGGGGGGGGAGGAATAGGTACCACTAGAGTTGCACGCGCAAAATAAGGGGAAGGTCGGTTGAATAGAGTTGATGGTTTTGGGCTAATAGCGCGGCTGCGGTGCGTGCGGTAGAAAAGAGATGCGTAATAGGACTAAGAGAATTTGTACATGGAACGGGAGAGAGGGGGATTTGGGGTGGGGAGGTTAAGGCTGGGTCCGAGACACGGTGAGGCTGTAGGTGCGATGGCCGTAGAGAGTGGAGCGTAAATGCAGGACTCTGAGGGAGAGGAGTGGAACCGCTGGGAAAGACATAGTGCATAAATAGGAATTAAGCAAATGGGCGCATGAGAAGATGTTTGCAGGAGAAGAGGGGAATATGGACTCTTCCGATGAGAGTAGGAATTCGGGCGAAGGGGAAGAAAATATGCGAATTGCGAAATGGGAAATTTTTATGGAACAGCGAAGGGTGCGGTGAAGTGGAAGGGAACTTTTCGAAAAAGGCGTAAAAAATGAAACTATATATATATATATATATATATATATATATATATATATATATATATATATATATATAATGTATATATAGTTACAGAGATTGGGAAAAATCCATTGAAACTTAACTTAGAGTTAGAGGTAAGGATGACGTTAAAAAAGTTGAAAGGGAAGATACGGGCAGAGTTCAATGTATTTTAAGTGAAACTCTGATAGCATTAGAATATTTTGCATGACTATAAAGAGTGTTCCAAAGGTGCGAGGAGCTAGTAAGAAGGGTGACGGAGGCGATTAAATACGCATGAGGCCTAAGAATATCTCCAGGAAAGAAGGAATAAGGGGTTGAAAGAGAGTTTGCGCAGAAGAATTCACGTCGGGAGACTAAAGTTGTGCGCGAGAATAGTCTAGTTGGAATTATTGCCAGTGCTACACAACATTCCTTTGCCTGATATACCTCCGCCTAATTGGTCTATTTTATTTATTCGGAGGAAGTCTTTGCAAAAATAATTTCAGCATGTGCCGAGATCAATGAAGAATATGCGAATTAATAATTTAAATTTTGTTGAAACAATCGTGCGTTGAATGACTTGAGAAAAAATCCGGTCCACCACCTGACAGCGTAGAAAAAAATAAAAATATGAATGTGACTGCTCACTTAAATCTTAATGCGAAATACGAAAAAGGATTTGTAAAAGGAGAAGTAATGAAAGAAAGAAAAGCTATCCAAGACGGAATCGAACTCACGCCCTCACGTTTCGGCCGCACCTACTATACGCTCACCGCCAACAATTACTCGTTCAATTAGGCGTGAATTAAGAAATTTATACCAGTTGACGTGAAATTGTAATATTTAATCGCAATTTTCGGGAAAACTATCGGCCGTATACGCCCAAAATGGGGGTTTGCAGTGATTCTGGAATCCGGAGATATACACCACCAAGTTTCATGAAAATCCGTGATCCCACTACCGTGTCTTCTCCTTGCAAGTTTTACCTATAACTTCCTTTATATAGTGTGCTTTGCGATTCGTATTATTATTATTATTACATGGACTAACAAAGATTTTACTGAGGAATTTGGTAGACTTACCCAAAGTTTGACTGTGTAGATGTAATAATGTATGTGTAAATTAGGAAGGAAGAGCCGGAACAGCTGCAGATTGTGCGCTGTGAAGCGTTTTTGTCTCTCATCTTGTTTGTCGCCCATCTTCCACGAAACTTCTCTCCATCGCTTCGTCTTCCGCTCCTTTGCCTAGCATTTATGACTCCCTTTCTCCTGAAATTTCTATAATCATCCTCTTCCCACTCTTCTTCCGTTCTCCCTTTTCCATTCTAACCATTCTTCTTTACTTCCACTCCCACTGACAATTTTTTCATCGACCCCTAAATCAACCTTCTCACTCTTGGTCTTGTCCCTTTTCATTTTCATTCATTTCCCCCCCTCCCCTCTTTCCACCACCCCTTCAAGTTCTTTCCTATTCTTCATAATCCTCCATTCTCCTCACTCCTCTTTTCTCTCCCTCCCCCTTTCTCTCCCTCCCCTTTTTCTCCATCCCCTTTTCTCTCCCTCCCTTTTTCTCTCCCTCCTCTTTTGTCTCCTTCCCTTTGTATCTCCCTCCCTTTTTCTCTCCCTCCCTTTTTCTCTCACTCCCTTTTTCTCTCCCTCCCTTTTTCTCTCCCTCCCTTTTTCTCTCCCTCCCTTTTTCTCTCCCTCCCTTTTTCTCTCCCTCCCTTTTTCTCTCCCTACCCTTTTCTCTCCCTCCCCTTTTCTTTCCCTCCTTTTTTCTCTCCCTCCTCTTTTGTCTCCTTCCCCTTTTATCTCCCTCCCCTTTTATCTCCCTCCCCTTTCCTCTCCCTCCCCTTTTGTTTCCTTCCCCTTTTCTCTCCCTCCCCTTTTCTCTCCCTCCCTTTTTCTCTCCCTCCTCTTTTGTCTCCCTCCCCTTTTGTCTCCCTCCCTTTTTCTCTCCCTCCTCTTTTGTCTCCTTCCCCTTTTATCTCCCTCCCCTTTTTTCTCCCTCCCCCTTTGTTTCCGTCCCCTTTTCCCTCCTTCCCCTTTTCTCTCCCTCCCCTTTTCTCTCCCTCCCCTTTTCTCTCCCTCCCTTTTTCTCTCCCTCTTCAATTCTCCATGGCTGCCTCCATCTCCCTTCTCTCTTCAGTACACAACTCGCGTAATATTTTTTTACTTGTCTCGGTGTCATTTCTCTGGTAGCTGCGCTGCGGATTAACTCCCCTGCTCGTATATTTTGTCGTGTCATAACATACGATAAACCTTCAGCAAACGCAAAAAAACAACGGAGTACTAAACGCTTAACGATTGTTTTGACTTCATATGCTCCCGAATGAAATCATTCGCTTTAAGCTATTTTAGTGTCAAAACAATGAAAATGCATAAGCGCATGGTTTATCAATAGCGACTAAATCCATTTCTCTCGATTTTTGTTCACATAACTAGATCCATGAAAATAGTCAATAAATCTATTAAATATCTTTTATTAATATTTGGCCTTAAAAATGACCTTAAAAGATATATTTAAATGCATATATGTTCTAAATAAATAGTCTAGTGTTATCTAGACTAGGTTTTGTTTAAACGCAGCTTATAAAAAGTTCTTTACTATTTTAACTAGTATAATATATAGGAAATTTTTGTTGCTAAGCCTCAGCGTTATGATAAATACATAATATTTTCGCTGTTTTGAATTCAAAGCGTATTTCAAACATATTTATGCAAGTCTTAATACCAAACTCTTTAAAAACTCCATTCTTAAAAATGTTAAACAAATTGAATGACTTAATGCTTGTCCATTGTACATAACTTAAAACTCGTTTGGGATTTAATTTAAAGTAAGGGGAAAAAACTTTAATTAAAAAATGAAAAATTCAGTGAGAAATAATTATCTTCAAGCATTCTCTAAATATGCATGTAGAATTAGTTTAATCATTACATATGCACTTGTGAATTTATTGATGTACTTGAAGCATTTATTTTATCTTGTTTTCTCCCCTATCGCATTTCTATGGACTCGGATGTCATTTTTCCTTCCGTTTTCAAGCGAACTCGTATCAGTTTTTTGGTAGAAAATCAACTCGGGCAGAAGATATATTCAGTGCATTAGATATTTGGCTCAGGGAGAGAGAGCGAGAGCCACGGAGCTCTCGAGTGCGCTTCTCTCGCCGTGTTTCATCCGAATGGAGAGGTATGGGAGGCGAGAGGAGGAAAGGGAGAAAATGAGAGGAGGGAAGGGAGAGAATGAGAGGAGGGGAGGGGAGGGAGAGAATGAGAGGAGGGGAGGAAGAGAAGGAGAAGAGGGGAGGGAGAGAATGAGAGGAGGGGAGGAAGAGAAGGAGAGGAGGGGTGGGAGAGAATGATAGGAGGGGAGATAGATAGATAGATAGATAATCGTCTTTATTCGGGCGAAATTTAGACCAGAAGGTCCATTCTTACATTTAACCCTTCGTCAATATAATAAATACAAGAAAAAGAATAAAATAAGGTATAACAAAATACACTATATAAACATTATGTACCTAAATCATACAAATTAAAAAGATAAAATTGAATACAGATTTGTGTTTGTGGGGAAAATCTAGGTAAAAACAGACATGTCCTCCCTAGCAAAACCCACGCAGGAAAACACCCACTAAGAAGGGGGGTGTGAAAAACCTGCGAAAACCCTAGATAGTGTACATTTGGTAATACAAAACTACAACATTAAATAGGAAGGAGTATGTACAGTGGGAGAGTTCGTATATACAGCGTAATTATATACCGTCATAAAAAAGTACACGTAAAGGTAATAGCGTAATGTAAACAAGAAATATACAAGTATGCAGAATGAGATGAAATATATACAATGAATGAATATAAAGAATGTTGTTGGGGCATGCATATTATAAGAAAGCAGGAAAAGATATAAAATACATAAATAATATAATACAATATAAAATAATATAAAACAATAGCAAAAAAAAAACAACAAAAAAAATACAAACAATAGAAGAAAGAATATATATATACACATACATATACATATATATATATACATATATATATATATATATATATATATATATATATATATATATATACATACATACACACACATACACACACACATACATACATATGTATACATATAAACAATACACAAAGTATATAAAAACAATACAAAATTATATTAAGAAATAGAAAATAATATAAGACAATACAAAAAAAACATGAGTAAGGATAATTTATGGGGAGTGTAAAGAGATGATTAAGGATTACTTTGTTGTTTAAGAAAGTGAGTGACACAGGTGCGTTTGAATGAGTTTAAAGAGGGAGATGTTTTAAAATTCTCATCTAAGTTATTCCAGAGTCGGCAACCGGAGACTTGAAAGGATTTATTGTAGATATTCGTCCTGTGATGAGGAATAAGGAGGTTATTCTTGCCTCTAGTATCCCGCTTGTGTACTGTGTTGATTTCATTGAAGAGGGAAGAGAGGTAGTCAGGTTTGTTATAAGTAAGGATTTTGTACATTTGCATCAGGGTATGTAAGTTCCTTCGAGCGTCAAGTTTGAGCCATGAAAGATTATTGTAATGTTCGCTAATGTGGTCGCTCTTTTTAAGGTCACCGATGAATCTCATGCAGGAGTTTTGTGTGCGTTGAAGTTTTAATGCCAATTCACAGGAGAGATCATTATAAACAACATCGCAATAGTCAAAGTGAGGAAATAGGAGTGTGGTCACTAAGAGTTTACGTAAGGAATTAGGTAATAAGTTTTTGAGTTTTTTGAGAGAGTTCAAGGAGGAGTTGATGGTACTACAGATTTTATTGGTATTAGGAGCCCAAGATAGAGTTTCATCTACTATGACACCGAGGTTGACTACTGATTTTTTAAAATGCAATGTGGACCCCTCAAGCGATAGAAGAGGAGATTCGCTATGATATATGGAAGCCAATAGTTTGGGGTAACCGATAATAATAGATTGACTTTTTGCGGGGTTGATCTTCAGAAAGTTATTTGAGCTCCAAAGAGAGAGAGAAGCTAGATCAGAGTTGATTTTAGCGACAGCATCGGGAAATTCAGGTACGCGAGAGTGATAGTAGATTTGGAGATCGTCAGCATATAGGTGATAATTACAGTGAGTGAGGGCATTTGAGATATCATTAATGTACAGAGAGAATAGCAGGGGGCCAAGAATAGAACCTTGCGGAACGCCTCTATTTACATTTAAGGGAGGGAGAGAAGGAGAGGAGGGGAGGGAGAGAATGAGAGGAGTGGAGGGAGAAAATGAGAGGAGGGGAGGGAGAGAATGAGAGGAGGGAGAGAGAGCGAGGAAAGAGCGGGAGCATGGAGAGAGAGCAAGGAGAGAGGAGGAGCAAGGAGAGAGAGAAGGAAGAATAGAGAGAAGGAAGAAGAGATGGAGAGGGGGAGAGATAGAGAAGAGCTTTCTTTGCAGTCTACAAATCTCTTTCGTCGGAATCCTAGCCCAGTGGAATTCAACTGCTAACCCTCGGCCGACTTGCGACCCCAGCCAAATCCCAAACGACTTTGAAACTCTCTCTCTATCTATATATTTGTCCCTCCTTCCATTACCGCTCTTTCTCCCTCTCCCTCCTTCTTCCATCCTCATCATTCCAATTCTTCTCTCTTTGGATCTCTACCTCTCTCGTTTCTTTCACTTTTCTTGCCTTTAATTTTCTTTTCTGCGTTCATTCAATCGCCTTTCCTTTATTATCTTCATATTTCTCTCATTTTACTTTGGTATCATTGACCTCTCTCACTTCACTTAATAATTTCTCCTTCCATTCATTCCATCTCTCTCCCCTTCTTCTTTTTCTTTTGGTTTATCTCTCGTTCTATCTCCTTATTGCTTCCTCCGATCTCACTCTCATGATCTTCTCGCCAAACCTCATCTATTGTCTCCTTGCCAACCACTCATCGCCGCCATTTTTACAGCACCTCCGAACTGCAGTATGGGTCTCCTTTTCGACTTCAATTGAGTCGTATCGGATAGGTGGAAATTCGGCGCATGTGACGGTTTTGAGTTTGGAGCAGGAAGAGCGAGGGTAGAGAGAAAGAGAAGAGAGAGAGAAAGAGAGAGAGAAAGAGGAGATAGAGAGAGAGGAGATAGAGAGTAGAGAGAGAGGGGATAGAGAGAGAGAGAAGAAAAAGAAAGGCGGCAGGACGTAATGGCGGTAGAAGTTCAAGAAATATGCCAACCCATTCTGTCGGATGAAAGATTTGCCATTGCGTGGAATTCTCAACAATTCTATAGAAATGTTTCTGCAAAGGAAAAGTGCGATTATCTGTTCCATTTCTCCTTTCTATAAACTAGAAGCATTTGTTCAATCCAAAACCGAAATAAGATAAGTAATAAATTGTCGAATTGGTCAAAACAACCTTAACAGAATATGCGATTTCTCTTAATTTCTCCTCCTAAAAGCAAAGATTTTAATTTTATGATTGTATTATTACTCTATTTCACACGAAAGAGAATTTGGATTATTTTCAGTATTACATGTTCCAAGGAACCATGAATGTATTCGGTAATTATAAATTAAATTAGATGCTTTTAAATAGAAGTTTATTCAGTAAAAACTATTTTCAACAGTGTTTTGTATTTCTTACTTAAAATGATTTACAGTCAATATAAAAAATGTGTTATTTGCCTTGCTTAATTCCTTTAAGACCTCAAAAAGATATATCAGTGAGATTCAAGTTGAAATACGGAACTCAAATGCGAACAAAAAATCTGATTATTACAGTAGTTGAGTGATATCCGATAAAATAAAACTGATGAAAGAAAAAATGTTGAAATGGAAAATGAAGTGATTAAAAATTCCTTGCGACGCATACCCACTCAATTGAATCGCATTACGTCAAGCATTCCCATTTATAATTTCTACCATGCATTTGCACCCCTCTAGGAAATGTGCTTGCCCTCCACTCGAACGCATTGTTTAAAGCAAACAAATGAAATTTAGGGGAAATGCAAATCGTTTACGGCGTTCCCCACAGACGACGCCATCAGTTCATTGAATTTCATTGTCAACTACTCCTCGGAGCCAATAATGTTTTATGTCATTGGTATTCCACATTGGAGCCGCGTATAAAGTGATACATGAATTTGAAATTCAAAATTTCCATTGCGGGCTTCATAAATTCTTGTTCCGTGTAATTTTCCAATAAAAACTTAGAAAACGAATTTCGTACCATGTGACCTAAAAGGATATAATTTTAGTTTGTTTTATATTTCACAAAATACAAAATTTAACAATCCCAAATTGCTATATAAGCTTATTTTTTACATTTGTGTATATAAAATATCACATTTGTGTATGATTATATATATATATATAAGCACATACATGTATATAAAATACTTTAATTCATTACCAATATTATTTATTTTAATATGTTTTTATTCAAGATAAACAGTCTATGGCACTTTTTAATGCATTAAAAAATAAAATACATTCCCACGAATACTTCACGAGTATCGGAAAAATGGCACAAAATTAATCTCGGAAAGAAAATTTCTGCGGATTGCACGAGGGCAGGAATTTGATAGATGTATATAGGAAATAGCTCTATGAATACAACAGCAAATGTTGATGTCATTTGTAGTTTAATGTCATACCATCGAGTTTTTATCATTTGAGCCAATGTATTTTGATTTTGGATACGGTTTTTGCTCTTCTCATTAATATTAATAACTGGATTTCCATATCGATGAAATTATTTCTTCCGTTTTTCTAAAAATGTATACATCATTAATAATAAAACTATTTTTAGCAATTCCAATTTTATAATTTGTCTATATCCAAACTGTTTTCGTAATATAACTGTACTAAATATATCTTTTTGGCACATAGAATACCATATTTATGGAAACAAGAACAGCTCTTCAAACGTTTTCTAATTTTCAAATAAATTAAATATCATGTTCGATAAAAATTCAGCCATTGAATTTACATAACATTAGATTTAATATTTCTCTTGGTTTTGTCTCGTGATTTCTTGAATTAAAATAAAAAATATAAATGTCCTATGTCTCCTATCTTCTTTCTGCTTACAACCGCGTGCGTAGTCTTTTTCTGACGACAGTTTCGCAGCTATTCCAGGTAGCATCTTCAGGTGGATGTGTTGTGCAGATTTTTTCTGCTCTAATATATAGTGCCTCCGGTTGGTTGTGGGACGCTGTGATTGGATGGCTGGCCATTCAATCGATTGGTGGAGAGGAAAAATCTTTTCCAGGTGTTAGGAAGGGGGTAGCCATCCTCTCTATTGAAATTGTCCAGGTGTTTGATGATCTCTATAGCCTCACGGGTATAAATAAATATATTATTAAATATTTATCATTCATTTTCAGAAGCGAAAATTGTAAACGTTTCTATAAGTATTATTGTATACATAGTGTCGTAAAAGTTCAAGATTAAAATTTGAATAATTGATGAGTAATTAAGTTGCCACGAATCGGCTCGCCCGGTACTTTGAATTTGTATTTTAATTTTCATGGTTATTCAAATATTGACTGCTTTCGCCTCTCACACTATTGAAAATTCAATCGGATTATAAGATATTTTAGGCAAACTCACTTCCTTCAATCTCTTTCCTTTCCCCCTCTCTCTCCTTTCCTCTCTCTATCCCTCCCTCTCTCCATCCCTCTCTCAATTTCTCTCTCCCCCTCCCTCTCTTCCTCCCTCTCTCCCTCCCTCCCTCTCTCCCTCCCTCTATCTCTCCCTCCCTCTCTCTCTCTATTCCTCTCTCCATCCCCATCTATCTCTCTCTCCCTCCATCTCCATCCCTTTATCTTCATTCATCTCTTTCCTCCCTTTCCTCCTCTTTTCTCCTTCTCTCTCCATCCCTTTATCTCCATTCCTCTCTCTCCTCCCTCACTTTCCTCCCTCACTTGTACCCTCCACCGATTCGGAATTTCCGCCCACAGCTAATGATCTCCTCAACTCGTTTGCACTTTCCACGAATTGTTCTCCGAATGGCGACAACCTCTCCCTCTTCTTCTTAGTAACCTCCGCCACTTAACTCTCTCGATTTCATATCCCTACTGAAACTCCACTCCACCAGATTTACCCGCTCCTTTCTTTCTATTTCTCCACCCACTTTTGCTTCTACTCCGTTCTTTCTTCTCTCACACCTACTTCTTCAAATCTGGTCAGAAAATATTCGCTCGAGAAACTTTTTTGTATTTATTTAAATCTGACAAAATCGTTCAAGTTTAACGGTCTATGCTATAGCAATTAATCTTTCACCCTTATCTCAGATTTTCTGCTATTATGATATCTATGATTTATTCGTTCCTTCGGTGCTTCGTGAGCAAACGCACGATTTCCCACCGTTATGATATTCTGCTTTGGAAAGAATTTCGAAGAAAGAATTACGAACAATTACCTGAAAGGTATAGAAATATGTATTTTAGAAACAAAAAAACACAATAAACGAACAGCATAATTTAGCATTTAGTATTTCAAAAAGCAAGCTCTTTTCTTGTTAAATTCAATTAATAGACATTATTATTTAGTTGTATCAGATAGAATAGTTTTATGCCTTAGGAATTTGCGAAGGCTGAATAAATGATTCTGATGATATAATTAAAAATTTTCTTGGAGAATTGTATCTTAAGCGTGACTTAATAGAAGATAAATATTTTTAGGAATTGATTTTGCATGCATAATTATTTTGCTTCAAAATTCAAACTAAATTAACCTAATATATTTAATTTTAAAGCATCGCTCGAATGCACAGCTTACATAATGCAAGTAGAGCACTCAAAATCACAAATAACTGCTTAAAAGTTTATCCTTAGATTTCGTTTATTTTTGCAAATAACATATTATAACGCTGTGGAAACGAGAATTTCGTATAATATTTGAAAGAATACAGCAAAGTAATAAATTTGATTTAAGCATGTATATGGTTCTCTATTTCAAAAAAAGGCATCGCATTGGCTCAGGTCATTAAAAATTAGCATATTACGCCTCATATATTCTGATAAATTTCAGCAAAAACTGAATAGTTAACCTTTGGATGCAAGTGATCGCATTTTTTATCCCTCGCCCTCTACATTTTCCCTGATCCTTAATTAATTGTGTTTATCTTTTTGCTTGTTTACTTTAATCCGTTTAACATAAAACTGCCCCCTTACCTTCTCTCTTCGTCCTCACTGCTCTCTTCGCTTCGTTATCTACGCTCCTCACCTCGACCTTTAACTTTGTTTCCTCTTTCATTGTATTCTCTCTTTCTGTATATATCTCCAAAATCTTCAGTCTTAGAATCCGATTGCTATTCTCCCTCTTCACTGCAAATCTGGCTCGTGTTCCCATTGTTTTGCTCCCATGCCCCCCTTCCCCCCCCCCCCTTCTTGCCCTCTTGCCCTCTACCCCGTCCCCGACCCTTCCGACTTAATCTTCCTACCTTACGCTCTACACTACAATTCTCTCCGCTTTTTTAATATCTTTCGCACGGCCCAGATGGCTCCTTTCCTCCTATTCCTCCCCACCATCCTCCCTCCTCCTCCTCCCTCCTGCAGCTTCCCTCCCACCTCCCTCCACCGCGGCACGGAGGCATCCGCTTCCAATATTCCCACCTCTCCTTACCCAACTGCCAAAATCCCGCTGCTCCTTATTTTTTTAGCTCGTTCATTAATTCCTCCGCCTCTGCAGAGCTTACTCTGCGAACCGTACACTATCTGTTTTATTTTTAAATCCATCCTTAGTGTCCTTTCCTCCTTGAACGCCTCTTTCTAATAAAAGAATGAAGTGACGGATGGAAAACGTTTCAACTTTATTTGCATACAAAACAAGGATTAACTCGAAATGAGGACAACCGTCAAAAAATATCCGGGAAGCAATAAATTTTCCTTTGCTTCGCCGTTCATTTTTCCGACAGATTTATATATTTTTTATTTTTAAGCTCCACGGTTAATTCCACCGCAGTTAACTCGCTGCCATAGCCTCCTCAAGTATCGCGCCGCTTCTCGCCTCCCACCCTCCTCCCTCTCTCTCTCTCTACCTCGCTTTCACATCCCTCATTCCAACATGGCGATCGGCGCTTATTTTTTTACTCTCCATTCGCTTCTGACTCAAGTGACCGTTGTCCTCCTGAGAGAAAGAGAGAGGGAAATAAAAAAAGGAAAGGCGAAATGAGATCTGGTTCATAAGGTCCCGCGACCCTACTCTCTCTTTTTCCCTTTAATCCCTTCTCCTTCCAGCCGAATGGCCTCCTTGTCCTTTTATCCCTCCTCCCATTCTCCTTTCGAAGAAAGCTCCTCTCGCCTTTTCTATATCCTCTTTCTTTGCCTCTCATCGCCTTCTATTGATTATCTCCTCTCTCTCTCTACCTCATTTTATCCACTCCCTTGTGTTCTACCTTCCTGGTGCTCCTTCCCCATCCCCGTAATCATTCCCTATGCCCTCTCTTTTCTGTCATTCTCTTTTACACATTATTTCCCTCATGTAATTTTTCCTTCCTCTCTCCTATTCCTCGAGTCCTCTTTTTTCTTCTCTATCTCATCTTCCGCCCAAATTTTTTCACTCTTTCCCATTTTCCTATGCACATTTCGTCTATTTTTTCATTTAAGCAGCTATCGTCCCGACTTCCTTCGCTTCCAAACCGTTTTCCCTCCAATCTCCTCCTCCCTCCTCCACCTCCCTCCTCCTCCCTCCTCCTCCTCCTCCCTCCTCTTCCTCCCTCCTCCTCCCTCCTCCTCCTCCCTTCTCCTCCACCTCCCTTCTCCTCCTCCTCCCTCCTCCTACCCCTCCCCTCTTCCTATCCCTTCTCTCCCTGCCTTCTCTCCCTCCCTTCTCTCCCTCCCTTCTCTCCCTCCCTTCTCTTCCTCCCTTCTATCCCTCCCTTCTCTCCCTTCCTTCTCTCCCTCCCTTCTCTCCCTCCCTTCTCTCCCTCCCTTCTCTCCCTCCCTTCTCTCCCTCCCTTCTCTCCCTCCCTTCTCTCCCTCTCTTCTCCTATTTTTATGCCTCTTTGAGTCTCATTACTCCTCCCTCTCCATGTTATTTTTCCTCTCCTTCAATAGTTTCACTTACACTTCTCTGCTTTCCCTCACACCCTCTTTCTTTGCTTTCTCTCTCTCTACCTTTTCTTCTTACTTTTCCCTCCACTTTGCCTCTTCTCTTCTTTTCGTAGCATCCCCTAACGCCTTCTACCTCGATCTGTTTTTCCCCTTTGTTTTTATCCTCTGCTCTTCCTTTTAATGACGTCATTATCATCGATTGCTATACTACTTTTCTTTCGTCAGAAACATAACATTCGATTTTCTTTGAATTTTTAAAAACACGATTTTACCTCTCTTTTTCGTTAGATTAAACGATCATTTCAATATTTATATCAATATATCTATTGATATTTTAACGTTTAATGGCGCAATCTGCATCACATTTTTTATCTGAAATATTTAACCCATTCTGGTTTAGATTATTTGAATTATAGTTACAGTCACTACATTTACAGCTATTTTATTAATAATTTTCATATGCGTTAGGCTATTCGTGAATAAAATCTATAAAAATAATTTGATTGACGAAGCACTCTTAAACATAATGAACTAAGAACTATGGTTTATAGCTGTTAAATAAATCAAAATATTGGTTATAAATCGCCACTAAATCATTCTATTACATTTTACCAAAATTTTACAAAGTAATTTATCTGGAATAAAATATTCTCGTAATCTTTCAGGTGAATTTTTCGCACTGCCTCCCATGCAAAAAGATCATTTACATCTATATGATTCTCATTATTCCAAAAATTTATAAATGAATAGGGGAAATACAAACGATAAATTGTACGTGACAGATCTCGATGCGAATGGAATGAATATATTCAGTCAGCTGTCCAAAATTACCTTCGCAGTCCGTACCTCAATTGTCTAAACTAAACTTCCTTTAACGAAGTTGTTAGTCCCGTAGGGTGGGAACACAACCAATTGAACGGGGATGTGAGCAGAGGAAACCCGCAGCCGGAAACGGTCCGTACTTTCACGAAATGCGCCAAAGGGGCCGAACGTCCATTCCAAACGATCGATTCAGTACCTCCTCCTCCTCCTCCTCTTCGACAAACAATGGGCCGCGTCCTCCGAAGTCCGTAAATTTTAGAGGTCGGTCGAAAATTCATTGAGGCGCTAGTTTTATTTTTTCTGGCGGCCGTAACAACAAATTTATCACCGATTTTCATTTTTTACGGCTTTTAAAAAAATCCCCTTATTTGCAGATCCGAAAAATTTTCGGCGGCCGGATTTAAATTTCTTCGCGGTTTGCGCACCCACACATACACACCAAAACGGTCCATAATAGCTTATTGAGGACATTTTTGCGATTGTGCTTAACAACGCTTCGATGAAAATTAACAGCTTCAAAGAAGTTTGAAGAGTAAGAGGATAGCAAAGGCCACTCGAGAGTCCGCCGGGAGATGTAACTGGGCACTCGTATTTCCATCGTTCCCGCTCTCTCCCTCTCTCTTTCTCTCCCTCCCTCTCCCTCTTTCTCCATCCTCTTTCCTATAACTCCCTATTTCTCCCTCTGCATCTCTCCAACTTCAGCCTCTCCACCCCGAAAGCGATTACACTGCGTCGCTCGGTAATGTGGCCCCTCCCTCTTCCTCTATCTCCCTTCCTCCATCCCTCCCAACCTCTCTCATCCACCCCTCCCTCCCTCTCTCTTCCATCCCTCCCTCCCTCTTCCATCCCTCCCTCCCTCTCTCATTCTTCTCCTCGGTCGCTCCTCTCTCTCTCTCTGTATAGCTTTTTTACTCTCTCCCCATCGCCCGGCTCAAAAACTTCCATTCTCCCACGCGAGACGTCAAAACCAATATAAATCTCCCTCCGAAACTGCCTCCTTTGAGTTTGGATTATTTGTTCTTTGATTACAAATTTAAATGCAGTCAGTGAATAAAGTGATTGTGAATTTTTTTGTTTGTGTACACCAGCCTTTCCCTTTCGGAAGATGTATTCTTTGCCTATTACGTAGATTTCAAATTTGCTTAGCATAGAGGTGAAACAACATGTTCGTAAGATACCTTACTCGGCTTTCAAATTTTGTTTACTATGAATGAAATAGAAAATGAAAAGTGTAATAGTCTTTACAAATGCATCATATAATTCAAAAGTATAGTAGAGTATTTACTAAGGAAAGTGTAAATCATTAATTTTACTATTGATTCCAGCATATAATTGAAAATTATTTCAAATTGAATCTTGAATTACAAATCAATAGTACAATAGATAGCGCACCAAACATTTCGTGAATGTTATTATAAATAATTAATTGAAATATGAACATAGATTCCACATAAATACCAAATACGTATATTCATAAAATTTATGTTGTATCTGCCCGCCATAGAAAATATGCTATTTAAATTGTGCTAAAGCTCTAAAATAATCTATTACGATAAATATATGAAGATTTGTAATTTTTATCTACTTTACATAGCTTCAGTATATTTTTCATACTTTTCAAAGTTGCCTCAAATCACAGTTGACAAACGTTGTGTAGGAATTTGAAGGCTTTGGAGTTTAACCAGCGCTTAATAATATATTTTATTACATATAATTTGATAAAGCATATAACGTAAGATTTATATACTCCTAATGAGAACATAAGTATGATTTAAAGACATAATGAAAATATTTTACCGTATGGGATATGCAACATATCCAGATTTGGGGCTCTTGAAATATCTTCTATCATTTTTTATTAGAGTTTATTTTGTCATCCAACAAAATATAACAGTCTTAACAGTATTTATTCCAAATTCTTTCATTTGTTTTACTTTTTAACACGTTTATTTCTGCTGAAGTCAGATTTTGCTTTTTTAATTCTTGTTACGATTTGATTAGCATCTTCAAGTAATCTGCCAAACAAAAAACTAAATCCAGCATATATTAAAAATAGACAAACATTAGGTACTTTTTGTAAGCCTGAAAATATAAAATGTGATTTAATTTAGAGTATCTTTGGTCTGTGTTATAAAATTCTCTCCAAACTCTTGAGTACTTTATACATTTCTGTAACTCATCAATTTTAAGCAAAATGTTAATACAGTTGATAGCATTTGAGAAAAAGATATAAAAGTATTCTTTTCAGCTGTTTTTGTTTACATCAGCAAATCTGAATACAATATTACTTACAATATTTTAGCGCCCGGGGCAAACTACTAAATATGCGCCTCCCTCTCAAAAAATTATTGCCTCTATACAGGACCTATTTGGATTTATTTAGTTATGCCCGAGACAAATGTTCCGCTTGCCCCGCCCTAGTTACAGCACTGTATGCTGAACTCAAGACGATACTAAAATGTAACCCCATGTATTTCTATGAGGAAATCTATACCACTTTGCACGGTCTTTTCCTGGAACACAAGTACCTGCAAAGCGATGGATTGCTGCACCAATTATTGATTTTTTATCGATGTTGTTTAAACTTAACGTTACTTATTTTGGTAGTTAAGTTTGTATTTTATAATAAATTGTATAATTTACCCATTCAAATCTTCATTATATAACTGATTACACGGTTTAAAATCTCCTCATCAACTTAATATATTTTTATGTTTTTGTACTTTTTAGCTATTAAAATGCTCAAAATGAGATAAAATTATTTTTGGGCCTTTAAAACATTGCATCGCTATATATTTGGCATTGAAATCTTTCTATTTACTAAATAACTTATTGCAGTAAATGTTAATTACATAGACAAAAAATATTTAATGCATGACGCTAACATATTCCTTATTGTAACTATCATTTCGTTATCACATCCTTCCCATTTCACGAATATAAGCTATTTCTAACCATCAGTATAATAGTCACCATGGTGGTTTGACATTTACTTTTGGTATAGTTCATTGAGAAAAGAAAAAATATTTTAACTTCAGTATGTCTCTATTTCAATAACCACCAAACTACTATATTGGCGCTGTCTTTCACGTGTGATTATCAGCGAATTTCATGAAGTCATCATAACTTCATTTTTACCACGAAAGCGCAGATGTTTTCTCTATAACTATTTGCATACTTTTTATGTTGATGTAATATTTTGTGCCCAGGATGGGTATCTCGAATTTAAAGGCAACCAAAAAGGAACTTCCTTTTCTAGATACAAAACAAAAACTTTATGCCTATTGTCAGCTGCGCATTCTTTGTATTCACTAGCGTAATCAGATTATGAGAAGACAATGTCACGTCTCTTTTTCAACTGTCTCGCACTCTCTTTGTCTCTCCTTCTCTTGCTAAATACCTCGCTCTTCCTTAACGCCCTCTCCTCCTCTCCTTAACGTTTCCATTCTCTCTCTCTCTCTCCATCTCTATTACTCTCTCTCTCTCTATTACTCTCCCACTTCCTTTGCCTTGATCCAGCATTCCGTAACTGTCATCTTTATTAGCGGTGTCACTGGTGCATTGTATGTGGTTATGAACGATTGCCCTGCTTTCACACGCTTCCCCGAGATATCTGCGAGTGGTGTATTTGCCTGCCGACCCTACACACTCACACACACACACACACAAGCGGGCACTCTCTCTCACACACACATACACATCCCGGCACCCTCTCTCTTCAGCGAAGAAGGGAAACTTGGAGAAGGAAGTGGGGAGAAGAGCTCGGTGGTTCCTTAAGTGTTCTCATTCTATCCCTAACGCATTTTCCTCGCCCTCCACTTTCTCCCCCACCTCTCTCCACCTCCCTATCTCCTCTCGCTCCCTCCTCTCGCAGTCGCCTCCTCCATTAATTAGCAGAACTGCGTCTTCGCTCCTTGCACCCCTTACCCCCTCGAAGCTTCTCAGAACTTGGGGCCCTCCATCTTGCCGTGCAGGCAGAGACAATATCCACACAATGCCATCGCCAAGTGCATAGAAAACCCCGGGTATGGCGGGCGCGGCTGCGAGTGAATGAGGAGGATGGAAAAAGGCGGATGTGTTTGGGGTCCAAAAGGGGACGCAAGAAGGCGTGAACGAGAAGTTTAAGCAGAGAATAAGGAATGAGAGGTGGCTAATTTATATTAAATTTAATTAGTTTATAAACCGGAATGGGTCGAAATAAAATTTCAAACATGCTATAAATCAGTATATTAGTTATTAACTTTTAAATAATGTCGGCAGTTTTTTTTACACATTACCGGCATTATTCTTGCTGATAAAAAACAACACCATAGCCGATTTTCCAGGATAAACGATATGGTAGAGAAAATTAAATATGTAATCCTCCATATTTTTGTTTTTTGAGGAAAACTTAATGACAGTAAAATTGTCAACGTGGTTATTAGTGGCTACGTGATATTATAAATGAAAGGTCTGACATCCTTTATATTTAAAACAAAATCGGAAAGATGTACTCCATTTCGGAGTACACGGAGTTTCCAAAATCGTTCTTTGAGATTTCACAATCTTCTCAATATTTTTCGCTTAGATGAGAATTTAACGAGAAGCAAGCGAGGTACGTTGTAAAATACATGTAGGTCTTCATGCAAAGTAGTCGTAATTATTGTCCGATTTTAACCAAAATTGGAATCAGTAAAAACTCTTAACAGTAAAAATTGTTTTTATCTAAAAGCGGACAAAGGGAACACCGTAGTCATTATGCAAAAACAACAATACTACGACCAAGTGGAAACAATGCTAACAGAAGAAACTTACACAAATATTCCAAAAAATCCTATCAACAAAATAATCTCTGATACTGCCAAAACCATTAAAGTATGCACCACACTGATCACGAAAAAACTTAGCCTCCAACTCCACACCTCGAACCCCATGGTTCCTAGGATGTATTGCCTACCAAAAATCCACAAAAAAGACATCCTCCTAAGACCTATTGTTTCTTTCATCAACAGCCCGACATACAAAATTTCCCGTTGGCTAAATGAACAATTCAAACAAGAATCTATCATAAAAATAATTCTCATTTCATTAACGAGGTTAAGAACATTACATTGAAAGATAGTGATATTTTAGTTTCATTTGATGTTGCTTCCCTCTTTCCCAGTGTTCCTATTGATGTAACGTTACATTTCCTACAAAATTGGCTCACCAAACAAGACCTACCATTAACAACAATCGTTCGACTAACACGTTTATGCATGAACCAAAACTTCTTTCAGGTTAACAACAAGTTCCACCAACAAAACTACGGCACAACCATGGGAAACTGCCTCACACCGTTCTTAGCCAACCTTTTCATGGTCAGCTTTGAAAAACAATAAAAAACGCCTTCAACTACTTCCCTCGTTTATGGCTAAGATACGTAGACGATATTTTTGCGATTTTCGACACATCCAAAAGTAACATAACAGATTTTGTACAACTAAACGATCAATTCCCTTCCATCAACTTCACACATGAAGAAGAAAAACAGAATTCGATACAATTTCTTGGCCTTCTCGTCAAACGAGAAAACAACCAAATTAAGTTTGAGATTTACCGCAAACCCACACATACTGACACTTATATCTATTCTGACTCTAATCATCACATCTCACACAAATTAGCACCATGCCACTCCATGGTACATAGACTCTTACAAGTCCCTCTGTCTAAAGTTGATTTTTTCAAAGAACTAAAACACATAAAAAATTGCGCTGAAATCAATGGTTACGATCGTCAAGTCATAGAAAATATTTTACGGAGACATAAACACAAGATTCACATTAAAAAACACACCACTCTCTCAAACACATCTATCAAAAAACCAAAATACCTAAAAATCCCTTTCGTTCCCGGCATCACAAACGGCCTTTCAAAAATACTCTCAGAACATAACCTTAAAGCAGTGCATGTTAATGAAAACAAACTCTCCAACTTACTAAACAATCCAAAAGACAAAATCGCCTGCACAGAATGTAAGAAAATATATATAGGTCAAACAAAACGGAAGCTAGAAATCAGATTCAAAGAACACATCGCACACTTCAGACACAACAGATTTAACAGGTCTAGCGTCGCAGCACACATACAAGAAAACAATCACCCCATTAAAATCGAAAACAAGACTCTTTTAAAATCAATACAAGCAGACTGGAAACTTGACGCTTACGAAAGCATATTCATAAACAAATACCGAGAAGCGGTTATGAATAACGACAAGGGACTCATCCCCCACTCACCTCTCTATGCGTTAACGGCCACTTCGGTTCCCGCCCCCCCCCCCTTCATCCTTTCACTTTTACCCCGAACATATAACACAACACAAGACACCTTCAAATTATACGACTTCAGCTACTGAAGATGAGAGCGTAGCTCTCGAAATACGTATTTAGTGCTTGTTCCAGAGAAGCTTTTCTTTATTTGTCTTTAATTTTTCCTTTTAGGCTTAGGTTTTGACCACAAGTCCCTGTTAGGCCATTGTCCAGCAAACTTGTAAGAATTTTTTTTTCTTTTGAGCGCTTCTCTGGGTAAACGTTACGGTTTGGAGTTAGTAATTTTTAATTCAATGTAACATTGTCAAATATTTGTAGGTTATGTAAAGTGATCGTAATTGTTGTCCGATTTTAACCAAAAATGGAATCAATCTACCAATTTTAGCAAAACTCCCAATACCAAATTTCATCAAAATACCACCAGCGGTTCCCGAATTGAAACAAAGGAACTTTGTAAAATACATGTAGATCTTCATGTAATGTGGTCGTCATTGTTGTCCGATTTTAACCAAAATTGGGATTGGTCAACCAAGTTTCGCAAAACTCCCCAATACCAAATTTAATCTAGATATGTCCAGCGGTTTCCGAGTTGAAACAAAAGAACATTGTAGGTCGACATGTAAAGTGGTCATCATTGTTATTCGATTTTGACCAAAATTGAAATCAGTCTACCAATTTTAGCAAAACTCTCCAATACTGAATTTCATCATAATACGTCCAGTGGTTTCCGAGTTTTAACATGCGGACGGACGGAATCGATCTCTCACTCCGTGCAAAGAACGCATAATAATGAGAATAGGTTTTATAAATATTCTTACAATAAGTTATTTATCTAATATAAGTCCAGCATTCTGGATATTTCTGTGTATTTTCAACTAAAAACGTAGTCTTATATTTCCAAAGCGACTGTAAAAGTATAAAAGATAAAAACAATAATATAATTGATAAAATAATCTCAAATTTCATAAAATTCTTATAGAAAATAAGCCAAATAATCATATTAACCAGGTATGATTGTTATTTCAGGTGATGTATTTAAAATTTTGCGGTCTTTCCTACCTTTATGCATCTTTCATCATCTATGTCATGTCATTTCTTTACTGTTATAAAATTATTGCCAGCTTAATAATTTATATTTGCGTCAATATAAATACACATCATTAAACTGAGTAATTTAATGTAATAACTAATTGAAAATTTCTGCATTTAACATTCTATTTTCCCCTTATATATTTCAACCAAAAGGATTTAATTGATATGGTTTCATTTATATGAAATCGCAGATTTATATTTAAAAAATAAGTCGCACAAATTCTTCTACATCCGTTTCTATTTTCTGCTGGATGTTTGCCATAAGCTCTTTTCGTTCTTTTCTTTTCAGAGTTAATCCGAAGTTTTTGGTTTATTTACCATATTTACGGTCTTCTCCATTTTTTCCGTCTCGTTCCAATCCGCTCCGGAATTTCGGTGGTTCTCTCGTTATCTCTTAATCTCGTTATGCGGACATTTTTCTCTCTCTCTCCCTTTCCTATATACGTAAATGTCTTTGATATTAGTCTCTTCCCTTAGTCTATTTTTCCTTTTTCCCTTCGTTATGATCGTCACGATTCTTTCCGTCACCAGCGCAATTATGAAACACACGACCATTTGAACACCAAGTTATTTATTCAATCGAAATCCTCTCCTCTTTGTAACATCGCTAAACTTATTTAAAATTGGCATTCGAAAAAAGTAAACTGGAAAATCCATCGATTTCTCATGGAGGTACGTAGAAATCTTATCCTTAGGAGATTTTTTCTATCCCATTTAAATACAAGAGGTAGATATAAATGACGCTGGTATGTCTATGACACCCGAGTTTTACTATATCCATACTGTAAGAGCGCATTGTCCGCGCTCGAATAATACCTTTTCGTAAATGGAAAATTCTACGTTCAAATTGATTGGCGCTGGCGAAAACTTGATAATTTTACGATATCTGCGGCATGCGAACGTATTTTACCCAAACCTCTCTTCCCCCCTCCTTCCCTCTCTCTCTCATCCCGAAAGGTTTACATATCCGCTATAGTTCCTTGAGAGTACTGTTGGCATCCATTTGGAGCGCACAGTTCCAGTTCTCTCATTGCCTTCCTCTCAAAAGCGGTCTGAATGTGAGAGAGAACGTATCGGTTCGATAGGAATGGAATTCGAGGTATGAGGAGAGTGGGACCGACAGAGGAGGAGGAAGAGGAGTGGAGTGGGAGAAAAGAGGGAGAGAAGGGAGGGAGGAGGTAGGTGTGGAAGGATGGGGAACCGAGCCGAGTGGGGTGCCAGGGAAAGGAAACTGGGGCTTTGAAAAGCAGCGACAGCTTTGTGTTGGCCGAGTCCGTTTCGTGGAAAGAGCGAGGTGTACTCGCCGGCAGGGGAGGGGATGAGGAGAGGGAGGGGTAAGGTAGAGGAGAGGGACGGGATGAGGAGAGGGAGGGTAAGGGTAAAGGAGAGGGAGGGGAAGGGTAGAGGAGAGGGAGGGGATGAGGAGAGGGAGGAAGAAGAGGGAGCAGGAGGAGAATGGTGAAGGAGGCAGGGAAAAAGGACCATTTGCGGGTGCGGGATCGGGAGGAAAGTGATAAAGTGGAGCGTGAGGAGACGGCGAGGGAGGAAGGAGATATAACGCGGGGAGAGAGGGATTGAGGAGAAAGGAAGATTGGAGGATTTGCTAGGGGTACTACGTGAGGGTAGGTTTGAGGAATGGAGGAGGAATTTAGAGAGGGTGGGAGGAGAGGAGGGAGGAAAGGAGAGAAGGAGGGAGAAAGTAGTAGGCGGAGAAAGTAGAAGACTAAACAGAAATCCGGGTTTCGATCGAGAACAACTTGTTGTGTGGAACCAGCTTTTTAGTTATCGGAGTGAAAGTGGGGAGTTTGGGGAGCTGGAGTTAACGGGTATGCGCACGAAAATGTTTCGCACCGGAAGTGATTATCTGTTTCTCTGGTGGAAAAATGCATGAAAAACTTCCCAAATTGAACAATGGAATGCCAAACGTTATAAAGGTTTTTGAATAGAATTTTCGCGAATGGAATTTTAAAAATGCGAAAAAATTGGGACGAGATGTTGAAAACATTTCTCTCGTTGTTTCATGTTTCCTTGCTGAAGCTTTGAAATAAAGATTATGATTTTTGCTTTAATTCTATGAGAAACAATAAAACCTTAAGGTGAAATATCTCAATATGAATTTTTATATTACATATGAAATTTTATATACGTACTAGTATAATCGCCTCTTATAAAATGAGGAAAGTAATTGATAATTAACCAAGCAATGTTTTGTCGATATCGTTTATACTTCATCTCACCTTAAGTATTTAAATGTATGCAGTATTTAATATTATATTAAGACTAAATAGAATATTTCCTTATTTTGTAATTTAGTCAAAAAAGCAGGAAAACATTAAACGTTCATTTGTTGAATGTTTCATGAAAAACCAAATGATAGAAATTTATTAGGAAATTTAATTAATACGAAAGTCAAATCCATTAATATAATGGCGTGGGTGTATTTTTCTATTTAATAAGCTTTGATAAAAAATTCATTGCAAACAAAATTTCTTGTTGTCTCTAAATATAATCGCGCAAAAGAATATAAGACCATATATTTAAATACATTTGGAGAAAAGGGATCTCGTATAATCTCTGGAATGGTTTTTATTAATGTCCTAAATAATGTTTATTATGAATGAAATAAAAATTGTAATTAATTGCTGCACTTTCAACTACTGGCTGTAATGTTAATGAGTTCCTGTTCCTCTTTAATTAAATCAATTTTTAATGCCAGAAATTTAAATATATTCTAGAAACAAAATTTTTAATTAAATTTTCACTTATTTTTTTCTTTTGGAGGACCAAACTAACACTACGAAGAATTTCAGACTTCTAATTTTGCTCACTATCAGACGACATTACATCAATTAACCAATCGATACAACCATTTCGTTTCTATATTTGATAACATTTTAAAACTACAAACGAAAATCGTACGACTTTGGGACTGTAGGCAATGGTCGTCTAAAAATTGAATATTCTTCTTCCTATCCACGATTTTCAAACGTATCGATTTGAATTTTACGTTTTTATTTATGGGAAAAGCTTTCTGCGTCAAGAGAACCTCCATTTTCGCTGAATATTATAATTGAAATATGAAAGCTGCTCATTTACATAATAAGAAGATTCACCGTGTTAATAGAAATTAAGCCTAGTTTAAAGATCGCAACATAAAACCAAAGTAACTGTTTCTCTAACATAGTGTGCGCGGCCAAAGTCATTATTCGTAATGGCCGACCATTATAATATTTGCCTTGTGATTTGCCGAAAATAATTGGAAAAATCGGGCTTTTGCTGAGTAATATTAATATTGCCCAGACTGTGCCAACCAACTTTAGAAACCCAAATCAAATCACAGATTCTACGCGATTTGGGATTTGTTGGGTTGGGTCCATCGTTTTTGGTTGCCGTTAATTATCATAATGAGGTTTGTTGTCGGTAATTTAGAATGTTTTGAATGTAACCCACACAAAAACAATGGACCAAAACCAGGAATTACAACTCGCTTAGCATCGATAAAACGCCTAACGTAAAATGTTTTGTTAACTACGCCATAACCAGGCTGGAGAATCTCTGTAGCAAAAATATTTAACATAACGCTGTACTTACTTTTTTGACACCTGAAATTCATTGGAGCATTTACTTTGACCAACATTCCCTGGAAATGATTGATAATGGCAAGCCTATGTCAAAAATAGTTTATTTCCAATAGATATTTGGCTAATGTTGATGATGGATATTGATAACGGGATACTATAATCCTGCGCAATTCATTCCCCCAATTTGGTCGTCACAGCGTCCTATTTGTACAAAGGTGGTGGCGATCAAAGACAAATTTATATTAAATTAATATAAGGCTAATTCATAGTTCTTACTTATTGCTACGTTATATGGCAACTTTGCAGACATGCAAAAGCTCCATTTTGGTTGAACTTGCTCTTGAATGCAGCTCACGTTCTCTCTCGAGAGTATCTTAGCATACGATTGTTTCGGTAAAGACCAGAATCATGACCAAGAGAGAAATGTGTGCCACTTTATTCCAAGTTTTGAGAATTGCCGTTTACTAGAGGGAGATACTTATTTGATTTCCTAATACATTTTTTCCGTTATTCTCCAGATTATTTTCCTTTATTTGAAATTAACTACAATTGTTTTCATAATTTCGTGTACTTTATTCTTTTACTGATACGCTATATTTTCAGCAGTGAGACATCGTTTTATTTTGTCAAGTATATTTTGGGTTCATTTTTTTTTTACAACTTAGCACTTTAAGTATCTACTATTTTCATCAACATTTTCCTGATTATCCTAAGAATAAGACACCGTTGCTACCTTATGTTTTGTATTATAAATAATAAAAGTTTTATCTTTAACAAAGTTTATCGGGAATATATCTAACGCTAATAATAGCGATAATGAAACTTTGTGACGGGCTAGGGTTTCTCGGAGAGGAAAGGGCACAAATGAAAGTTACGCGTAAAAACACAAACACCTTTAATCGCCTGGGGCGCACACTACACTACGTAAGCTTCCACAAGAGAAGAAGAACTGACGCGCACCCTGTTGGCTGCGCGCAAAAACAAAATAAAATGAACAGCAAAGTCCGTTATCGGTCTGGTCTCGTTACATCCTCCCCCTTAGAATGGCATGTACGACCTCGAATGCAATTCTACAAGGTCTGCTACTGGCGGCATCTCCTAGGTGGCTGCATCCTAGTAGGTAGCGAAGGTATGTGGGAAGCCACCGATGAAGTAGAAGGCACCGATGTCCTGGAAGTCACCGATGTCCTGGAAGGCACCGATGTCCTGGAAGGGAATGATGTCCTGAAAGGCGCCGATGATGTAGAAGACACCGATGGCGTGAAAGGCACCGATGTTCGGAAAGGCACCGATGTCCGGAAAGGCACCGATGATGTAGAAGGCACCGATGACGCAGAAGGCACCGATGTCCTGGAAGGGAACGATGTCCTGGAAGGCGCCGATGATGTAGAAGACACCGATGGCGTGGAAGGCACCGATGTCCGGAAAGGCACCGATGTCCGGAAAGGCACCGATGATGTAGAAGGCACCGATGACGCAGAAGGCACCGATGTCCTGTAAGGGAACGATGTCCTGGAAGGCGCCGATGATGTAGAAGACACCGATGGCGTGGAAGGCACCGATGTCCGGAAAGGCACCGATGTCCGGAAAGGCACCGATGATGTAGAAGGCACCGATGACGCAGAAGGCACCGATGTCCTGGAAGGGAACGATGTCCTGGAAGGCGCCGATGATGTAGAAGACACCGATGGCGTGGAAGGCACCGATGTCCTGGAAGCTGATTGCTGTTGCCGTGGACGGCCTCGTTTCCGCAGCGGTCGTAATAGACACGGATCAGGGGCACCATGAGTGGCGACAAAGGGAGTCAGCAGTCTGCTCGCATACTCGACGGGGCGTTGGTCTGGAAGCTCCCCCTGGAGTAAAACCGCTCCCAAAGCGTAAGCGCTTGCGTCTGTTCGGAGCACATATGGCATGTTGCTGACGTGGACGTTGCTCACAGGTACAGATGTACCAATATCTTCTTCTCGTACAAAACCGTGGCGGCTACTGGGATCTTCCTTGAAGAACCATTCATGTCCGGGAAGATCCAGAACCATGCCAGCACTTCGGATAAAATCTATTCCAAGTAGCATCCGGCTCTCCGGATGGTCCGGAATTGCGATCAAGGTCGTGAGGATCGTACGGTTGACGACAGAAATTTCCACAGAAAAACTCCTGGCTAATACGCGATGCGTTTTTCCATCAGCTAACTTCATGTCCAGGGAAGTCTCGCTGAACGGACGCCCTCGAGAAATTAATATATGATAAAGCTGTGCACCGGCTATACTTCTTTGGGAGCCAGTGTCAAGACAAGCTAGACCATCCAGTCCTAAAATCTGGACCGGGAGCATTGGTCGCGATGAACCATCATCAATAGAGAAGGTTGACTGCATAAAATTGAAGGATGAGACAATCGTACTTTCAGTTTTCATGGGAGGAGCACAGTTAGGGCAGTTGCTTCTGACATAACCTGGGGCACCGCACCCAAAACACGTTATTTGTGGTTTTGGCGAATCAGATTTTGGGGTATGGGGTGATGATTTTACTGATTGTGCAACATCACCCTTAGTTGCCTTTGCTTTCCTGCAATCTGATTCAACGTGGCCGAAATATTTACAGTAACTACACCTCGGACGCTGTTTCTTCTCCGGTCGGTGTCTACCTTCATTACTACTGACATCCTTTGATGGTCGCCCAACCTCACGCCGTGAGTGTTCAATGTCTTTTGCACGTTGCAAAAGACTCTTGAATGAGTCGAAATCGCTAGGTGAAAGTCTTTTCCTAACTTTTCTATTCATTAACCCGTATACAATATCTAATTGCGCGCGTTCTGGCAAGGTATACGGTAATTGTGACAAGAGGGCACGAATGTGGCATACAAAAATCTCGCTTGTTTCATTTTCGTGTTGCTCACGTGCAAAAATCTCTCTAAAGACGAGATGAGGCGGCAATTTGCGAGAGAACGCGTCTCGAAACGCGCACACGGCACCGTCCCAGTCCGAAATATCTCTCTTTATACCCTGCCACCATGTCGCAGCAATGCCTTCCAGAAGCATTGAGACACCACGTAATGCATTTTCTTCGCTGACATTTGCGCAATCCTTAAAGGTCAAAACCGAGTCCAAGAATGCGTCAACATCAGACGAAGCACTGCCGTTAAATCGAGAAGTACATTTAGAAAAATTGCCGCTACTTGGTGTAACAAGGACGGGGCTCGTCAATTGCCTATCAAGAACAGTCATTCTTGCCGAGTCCGTAATTTGCGCAATCAGCGCCTGAAATTGTTCGTTTGATAACGTCAAGGCTGGCGGAGATTCACTCTTCCCTTCCGTGGGTAATGATTTAGATTTAGGCATGGTTGCTATTTCTAAACTAATCCACGCAGGAAACAATATCACTCAGCGGAAATACGGAAAAATTCGCTAGGCGGCAAGGCCCAAGGTCGCAGCGCGGAAAAAGCAATATGGCCGCACAAAGTAACATCCACGTGGAAGAACGCAGTTTGGCCAAAAAAGCAATATGGCCGCGAGTAACACAATTTGGCCACGCGGAAGAACACAATGCCGCAGCGCTGAAGGACAGTTAATTGTTGCAGCGCGAAAGGACAAATATTTTCGCAGCGAGCGAATAATATCACGTGGAAATAAGAAATTTACGGACACACGTATCGCACTAAATTTCACTGTAGGTGGAAGTAGGCGAAGAAGTATCGCTTCGCGGAAGGATACTTAAGAAAACCACGTGGCAGGATGTATAGCACTAACACGTAGGAAATAGACAGCACACACTAATTATGGCCAAAATACAAATTTGAAATTTGCGGACACAAGTATCGCACTTAATTTCGCTGTATATGACACTAAGTGAGGAGGTATCTATACACAACATGGAATTGGTTGCGCTGCTTCCGGAATCCGATGCTCAGATCTGATGAGTGTTTAAAACGCAAATATTCCTTTGCAAACTTTTATCTGCTCCCGAGCCCCACGTTGGGCGCCATTTGTGACGGGCTAGGGTTTCTCGGAGAGGAAAGGGCACAAATGAAAGTTACGCGTAAAAACACAAACACCTTTAATCGCCTGGGGCGCACACTACACTACGTAAGCTTCCACAAGAGAAGAAGAACTGACGCGCACCCTGTTGGCTGCGCGCAAAAACAAAATAAAATGAACAGCAAAGTCCGTTATCGGTCTGGTCTCGTTACAACTTCAATTTTGTCTTCATGATTAACTCGGCTTTGCCTCTGTTAAATTTGTGGCGGACCATATTAATTTTATAGGTTGGAATCCTGGATATTTGCTTTTCTACATTTTATGTATTATTATGTATTTTTTGATATGGCTGTACTTTACATCAAAATAAGAAATATTTACAAACTGTGGATGAATACAAAATGAAATTTATTTTTCTCTGCCAAAATTTGAATGCACGAGTGATTATGTCAAACGAACATCAGTCTTTTGAGTATATTAAATTAAACTATTCAATCGTTCTTGAACTTAGAGAATTACGAAAAATAAACCGTACAGCAATTTTTATTTATAAAATTAAGTGTGAAATACTATTTCTGAAATATAAGAACATTAATTTTTCTTCTGAAGAAAGAAGTTGTTGGAAATGCATGGAGATGAAACTTTTTACAATTATAATTATATATATATATCAATTTTGTAGTGTACGTGCGTGCATGAGCCACGCCCGTGTGAGCGTGTTGCATTCTACATTGGTTAGAATCATCTGAAACTTGGCAGGTATGTTGATATAATTATGATAGCATCAGGAAAAATCTGAGAATCTAAAAATGTGGAATAGTTATGAAGCAATTAATTTTTACTTTTTTAAATTAGTATTATTTCCATTCGTCACCATTTTTGTTTAATTTTAAATAAAAGTTTTCTTTGCTTGCAGCCAGAACGTATTGTTTTATAGCAAGCAGGAAAAAAGAGTGTAGGCTTTTAACCGTGTATTCAAAAAATATAACCGTGTGTTGAGAAAATGATTTAGTCGACCTTCTATCATCTGAAAGTATAGTGGATTAATTTATAATTATTTTTAATGATTCGTTTATTTATTTTGACTGGGTGATTTTTGATTGACAGAGACGCCACATTCCCGCACGGTCTAGGTTTGCATTACAATCAATGCTCATTATCAAATCCTTACCCATATTGGCGTGTGTTTTTACAAATGGACAACTTTATGTTGAAGCTTCTCCTGTCAGCCATCTAAGTCTAATTACCATTGCTGCTGGTTTGACTCCAAACAAAAATGGGAAGCATTGCCGTAATGGAATATTTTGCTTAAATTCATGACTTTTCTATTAAATGAATTCATAAATGCCACTTCGTTAACACTTTACTGAAATCACAGCAAAATTCTGATTGCAAAACCAATATCAACGCTGTTGATAACATAGGGATTTCTTATAATATTTGCTGAATGCCACGCAATATGATTTATTCGTTCGTTACAGAAAAAAATCCGAAAAACTTTTAATTTTTAATAAAATGCCTTCCAGCGACAAAGTGCAAGAAACGCGAATTTTTACACAAATTTTGAAATGACCATCAATCTAACATAGCAAGCACCATCAATTTTATAACCCCGATATTAATAATGCGTAATCACGCATGGGGGAGTGAGGGGCAGAGGTAGATATGTGCATAGAGGAGAAGGGAGATGTAATCACTGGTAGCTGTCGAAAACTGATTTAAGGTGAAAATATGGACATTTTTATTTGAAGTGGATGTTTGACAAAAGGTCCATGTTGCTGTCATAAGACATATAATTGCGTGAAAAACAGTGTTCATGGAATTTTCTCCCTTGGACCCCAGGCGTGTGTATTGTATACATATAAAAAACATCCTATCTGGCTTGCATCACTCATACGTGGATTAATCACCTGTAAAAAATAAATTATTTTTATCCCTTTTTCCGGAATCCTTCACTATCATTTGAAACCGATAGCAAAGTTAACAACAGGAAGGGCGTGATTCGATTAAGGTTGCCTTTTCACTCTTTGGGAGTACGATTCTTTAAATTTGTGAAATAATATTTACTGGAATCCCTGGAAATCCAGAATTTACCAATTGGAAATTTTTAAAGAAGAAACACTCTTAAGTTTCATAAAAATGTACTCAAGTTCTGTATTCTAAATAAACTATGATAGTGTTCCTCGCAGACCAACCAACGAAAATACCTGGGCTGTTATTATGGGAGAAGATATGTAATAGTGGTATTTGAGGAGTTCTTGAGAAAATTTAGTTCCACGATGCATTGGTTGGGTGTAAGAGAAGTGGATAAATTCAGAAGAAACATTTTGGAAGATGAGATTTTTTTCAAACCTTACGAGAGATCACAGAGAAAAAATGGCTGAATTATGAACTTATCAACCTTATATCGTCATTTTGTTATATTTTAGATGTTATTGCTTACAATATTGAGAACATCTGAACTATATAGTGAGTTCTGTAACGCTTCACCAAATCATTGCAATGTTCTGAATGCATGCACTTTGCACATTATTTCCGTTTAAAAGTGAGCTCCTCTGTTAATGCTATCCTTTTATCTCACGAGATTTTTTTAAATATTGTCTCCTACTCTCAGTTCTAATCCAAAATTTTGATTGTGTGTGTGTTAGCTCACTTGTGCCTCAGTGTGAGGTTGTGCTTGTGTGTTAAATGAAAATACGGTTCTTTTTGTATTGCTGCTTTGAAAAAATATATCTCAATATTAGCTTAGAAGGAATATACTGCAGTATTTTGTGCAAGTTTTGGTGGCTTCTGGCGATAGCATAGATAAAGAAGTTTGGAAAAGGTGATACAGACAAGGAAAGTGTATTGGAAGAGGGAGAGGAAAAATGTGGTGTGCGTTAGTGGGTGATTCGGTGGATTTATTCCGTTTAGGAAAACGTGATATTAAGTTCGGGTTGTGAGTGGGTTAGGTGATGTGCTTATGAGGGCCTGGGAAAGCGGATTTTAGAAAGGGAAGGAAGTTACTCGGGAAGATGGAAGTGGGGCCGCGAGTGGATTGATGGCGCACTAGTCCGTGGGTCGAAGACGGTATGGGCTTTCTGGTCGAGACTTGCATACAGCATGGAAGTGGTCGACGTGTTAACGGTGAGAGAGAGAGAGGGATAAAGAGAGAGGGCTTCATGGAAGGGAAGATTAACGTGTGATATAGGAAGGGTTGAAATAGGTGAGAGGCATTATAGAGGAAGAGAGAGAGGGAGCTTTAGAGATGGGCGAAGGGATGGAGATGGGGGGCGAGAGGGAAGGGGTAATGATGAGACGGAGGGGGAGAGATATGGCGGGGAGTTTGGGGAGGAACGGAGGGAATCCTGAATGGACGGCACTTGATATGGGCCGGAGAATAAAAGCGCTGTCGGGGAGCCCAAGCCACATCCGCGGGAGTTCACAGAGACCATTGTTTTCGGCGCCGAAAATTTGCAGAATTTTCAAAGAGAGGGAGAGAGGTGGTTAGAGAGAGAGAGTTGTGGAGGGAGTTGGGAGGTGAGAATTAGATGGGAGGGGAGGAAGAGAATGAATGAATGGAGAGGCAGAGAGATAAAGAGAATGGAAGACGAGTGGCGGTGTGGGTGCTTTTTGGAACGCGGGTTCAGGATGTGGGCAAGCAATTCGAGTGGTTGGAGCGGTGTAAACAGGAATGGGGGACTTTGGGAGGGGGAGTGATGGTGGGGGAAAGAGAGGATGGGTGGGGGGAAGAGAGGATGGGTGGGGTAGAGTAGGGGAGCTATGGAGTGGCTGAGATCTGCTATGTGACTCGTTTGGAAAGGTTGAGGTTAGCGGAACCATGCGAGGGAATAACGATTGGGAAATATGGCATATTTAAAATTTAGAGGTTGCGAGAATAATCGCACTGTACCAAATAAGACAAGTCCACGATAACATGACATGAAGGCGTAATAATTGTTATCAAATATACTTATCTGTGTGCGTACGTAAACTCTCACAAGATGGCTTCCCTTTCCATCGCCAGATGCCTGGCTTCCCGAGATTCTCTCCAGTTTGACCTGTTACCTGATTCACTCCTTAGAATTATTACTATAAAATTCAAACTGACTCAGAATTATCTGTATTTGAACTTTCTCTTGCGTAAGTACTATTGTTGATGTTTACGGGGATGCATTTGATAACGTACGGTTTCTTCGTACAGTGTGGCTTCATTGGAATGTTAAGGTGATCATTCTTTTGATTAGATTCCATTTGCTAAAGTTTTCCATTTCATTTTTTAACCCGTTACTTTCGCCGGATAAAACCCGTTGTGTATCTCTTGACTGCTGTCATTATTATTTTAGAGTTACAAATTAAATTGGGACTACATTTTATATATTACATATATCAATTGAAGAAGCCCGATTACGCAGACTGAGATATGTACCTTCAAGAAGAGCTTGTATAATTCTTTTTCAGATTTACTCTCATCTTTAATTTGGGAAGTAACATTTTAAAATTTGTAATGTTTAGTGTTAAAAATGGGTAAATTATAGTAGGTGATCCGGTCCTATGCGACAATGAATATCGTATTTGGATAAAGAGGATAATCTTTTGAACGACACTCATGATATATATATATATATATATATATATATATATATATATATATATATATATGATATGATATATATTTTCCTACACATCTTTATTAAATATATGAGCATCTTCGATTAAGTTCTTGTTTGTATATTAAAAGTGCATTTTAATAGATTCAAACCTCAGTTTTCTTATATTTAGTCATAGTGTTTTTTCGTCTTTTTATTCCTCTTTCACCATCCCACGCCGTTCACTAACTCTCACTTCCTCTTTGTCCTTAGTCATCACTTCCTATTGCTTTCTTCGTATTCCACCATTTCACTTACTTTTGCACTTTTAACTCACACTTTCCTTCTTCCTCTCTTTATGCTTCACTCTTCCCGTAATAGCTTCTTCCGATCTTTCTTTACCTAACCCCTTTGCTACTATCTTCTTCTTCCTCTTTCTCTCTCTCTCTTTATCCCTCATATTCTTCGTCTTTTTAGGAAGGATTTATTCCTCTACTTAATCTCTTTTCTGCCATTTCCTGTAATTCTCTCCCTATCTTCCGTCTCGCCTTTCTCTTTTTTTTTCTAACGAAAAACCAACTTATCCCCCAACTCCCTTTCATCTTCCTTTCGACACATTTTCCGAAACTAACTCACTTTGTGGGACTCACTCTTTTTCCTCACATTCACCTCATCCCTTATCTCTCTCTTCTCTTTTAATTCCACAGAATCTTCTTTCACTCTATAGCTTCTTTTTTCTCATGAACCTTGACATTATTGGGAAAATTTTTCTTTGATTTAAATGAAACATTTAGATTACTCCCCACGATACTTAAACGTATTCTACCAACCAAAATTATTAATAGTGATCAGATTTAATACCTTGCGTATCCTTTGATTGTTTTTACAGTTTTTATTTTGTAATTTAAGTTATGCGTTCACTGCCAGCTTCAAACTAGAAGCCTTTTAAATAGAAATAATTAGAAGCGGTAGACATAGAATCTGCAGCGAGGCGTGAACGAGTACAGAGGCGACTCAATCCTCATTTTTTGAATTTCTTCTGTGCAATGATGTGATGTAGTCAACTTGGAAATGTCTAAAACAACACCCTCGGCTCAAAACTCAAAGAAATACATGTTTGACAACGAAGTTAAAGCAACCGAATTCCTATATCAGATCCGCATGCCTGGGCCCAAAGGTAATCAATGTCGTCATCCCGAAAATCTCCTAAAGGAAGAAGGGATTGAAAGAGAATAAAGACAAATGCGGCGGCGAAGGGGAAGACCGAGGAAAAGAGAATAGAAGGATCATTAAGATAGAATGGAAAGGAAAATAAGAATGTTGGTTTTTTGTGATGTTCGTTTAAAAGATGAAGGAGATTGGAGCCAGGAGATTACAGTCATTAGCAGCTGAGGTAGAGGGAACCAGGGAGGACTGTTATCTCTGATAAAAACAATAAGAATTTATGATTGAAGATGTGAGTGGACTACTGCCTATGCTAACGGAGCATAAGAAGTACCGGTACTTGCCCAGAGGTTAGGTTGCTGTTGTTTTTTATCAATTAAATTTTTTTTAATTTTAACAACATGCCGAATCACACAATATGAGTATTGTAAATTCAGGACGAAATGTTCTATGGAACTACAGAGGAAAAAGAAAAAAATGAAACTGTCGTCGGCAGTGCAAAGGAGACAGTGGAATGCTAATAGTTAGCAGGTACGAGAACGCGTAACAGTGAGTGTATATTCGAGGAATTCTGGCTTCCACGTAAAATTAAGAATTTAAGTAAAGAGTATGAGAGGAACAAATAAAGATAAAAAGACCACTGGATACGTGGTTAGGCAACTGAATGTGTGGAGCACGAACTTTTGTCAAGATAAAATATAAAAATATTACCTGCAGAGTTATGAAAACATGGTGTTGTTCCACTTTCATGTTGGTGTGTTATCAGCCGTAGTAAACTGAAGAAAATATAAATTTTGAGAGGAAATTAATTTATCCATCTATTGATATATTGCTATCGTTTGGTGATATAACCATATATATAGAATGAATAAAATTAAACCTTGAGTAACATTTACTTTGGCGACTTAATTTCTTAGAACTAATTGATGTTAAATATGTTCTGTTAAATATTTGCGTGATTTTCTTTGAATGTTCTCGACTGATTATATACAATTTATAATGTAGGGGGAATAAAATAGAAAATGAAATAAGAATATAGAATTAAAATTTTCATAATGTAAAAATCTTAGGTCTCAAATAAACTCCTGGAATCGTTTAAATCTTGTCAAATGTTATTACTGCACTTCATGCATTTCTTTCCTGAATTTCGCTGCCATTTATATCTTTAAAAGTATCCATAATTTACCTAGTTATTCGATAGGGATACACTAATTTCGTATTCGCAATTATGCCCAGCGTAGGATAAAAGAAAGGCCTAATTACTTGTGGTTTGATGCATATTTTAAGAACAAGTGAGATAAATATGTTATCCCAGATCAACATTCCTTCATTGATACTTGTGTTCTTCAGGATATTAAATTTAACTATTTTGCTCAGAAAATTTCTGTTGCCTTTTTCAAAAATGCTTTCCCCCAAAAGAAAGCACTCTACTATCGTAAAGGTAGATATCTAATTGACACCTATTATGATTGAATTACACATGGAAAGAATATTTTTTAACAAATTATTATATTACTGGCGTAATAACCGTCAAAAATTACGGGACAAAAATTAATGAACATCATTTTTATATTTGGTTTTTAAATGGAAAGACGAAACGTATTCGTAACATAAAAAGTTATTATAATGAAATATAACTTACTCAGACAACCATACTTAAAGTATTATGGTGGTAATGCAAAAGTTCCGTCTCCCCCTCCCTTTCTTTCTTCCTACTCCCTCTCTTTACATCTCTCCCTCCTCTCTCTACCTTTCTCTCTTTCTTCATCCACCCTCTATCTCTCGCCTTTTCTCCCTCTTTTTCCATCCTTCCTTTGAAAGTACTTCTTCAACAATGTATCAATTTAAATTTCTGTACTGCAAGGGTTTTCAATCCTTTCTGATGACGTACCTCATAGAACACATTTTAATGGTTGTGTATCCCTAAGTACATTTTAAAGGGATAATAAAATGAATAACACTTGTATTAAGATAGATAAGTAATGTTTGTAATCATAAATCCACATCTATGGCGTATTTTTCTGTTTTATAACGTCATTTTTAGCCATAGCATCGCAACTTTTGATTCCCAAGTCATGCATGAAAGACGAATTATGAAGAAAAATTTATTTATCATTTAACACCTTCAAATACCCCTTCAACCTCTTAACGTACCCCTAGGGGTATGCTCTCCCCCGGTTGAAAACCCTTGCTCTACTCGTTAGTTGAATCGAAAAAAAAAACAAATTAATTTAATTTTAAATCCAATGCCCCGTTTGGTTTTAAAATTTAACTTTTACAACTTCGACTAAATTTAATGATAATTTAAAAGTAAGTTAGGTGGGTAGTGGAGAAGTAGCTCGAGCGCTGACTTTTCGCGTTGCAGATCTTGTTTCTTATCCTGTCGGATATGGATACCCAACGTATAGTTGATTGGATTCGTAAGTTTATGTAAGCTCTACTTGGCTAAAAAGCATTACAATTAAGGGTAATCACTTTGTTGACGTTGTATATATTTTTTACAATGCGGTAAATTCTCTCTTTTCAATTTTCACCTCGTTGTACAGAATAAAATATCTCAACTATATTCTACCGTAAAAGTTATCAACTTTCATTCGATTGCAAATATGAGCCTCAGAATGGGGGACTGTCAATATATTTTATTATATTAAAAAAAAAAGTCTTTGTAATTGACTTAATTACTCCCTGTGAATATTTTTTTATTAAATCGTCTTCATTATGCAAAAAGATGTTTACAATAACTCTTTTAAATATCCCGCGATAACGGCATCCTGGTTGGAGAGAAAGTACTAAGGGGTACATGACGTCATCGCATGCCTTACGACGGTACTGAAAGCACGTAGTTTTGATACTTCGTCTTCTTGATTTTCCTGATATCGTAGCTAAAATGGAGAATATGGAAGTTAAGAAGGGTTATAAGTATTGCCTGGTACCTCACTGCTTAAATACAACGTTTAAACCCCCGAGAAAATTGTTCTTCACGCTACCGAGCTCCTTGGGAAGAAATAAGAAGCGGAGAATATGGTGGTTGAAAGCCATGAGGAGATACGCATCTGATATATCGGGACGTACAACTGTATTTTTCTGCGAAGATCATTTTAATCTAAGTACTAGTTATATGTACGTAATCCTTTGCTTCGTATTTTAGTTTATGACTTATGTCGGCATTACATTGACATGATGCATATATTTCTGGAGAACGTTGAAAGGGTAAATTATATTTTTATGTTTCAAAGATTAGCGTATATATTTTAACAAAACCTCCATAATGTAATATACCTATTCTAAATACGTAAGATCAAACTTACGGAAATCGTTGGACTATGCGTTTATTAAGCAAATAATTACTGTTGCAGTGCATATATTTAAGTTCCAAGTTTTTAAGCAAATACTTTTACAAATGTTACATATTAAGTTAGTTCTGTAATTTAAATATTTTAATAAATTTGTTCCCATAATATCTACGACAGCATGGTATTTTGAAGGGGCATGTTTTGCTAAATAAGGGCAGTTATGACACTCCACAGACGTGACTAAATCTTCTTCTTCATCTACAACTACACTCACTTCATAACCTCTTTATCTTATTCCGTGTTCAGGGCAAATCTTGCCTTTAACAATACAAATTTTTCCTTCACGCTTCAGTTTAACAAATCCAACAGCATTACTAACATAGTCTTTCCTCATTGACCTCAAAGGGAGAAAAAAGCCATAAAAGCAACGATGAAATTCGCGACATATACAAAAGAGATATGCAGTTATTACAAACACTTCTACAGTTTTTCTTTTCGCAATTATAGGTAATAACTAAGGCAGATAGACACTTAAAACAACATCCTTCACCACATTTCCTATAGACGAGACACACGGAAACTAAGTTTATTCACATTCATTTTGTATATTTGTCAATATTTGACCTGATGTTTCTGTAAAGGCCGACGATGGTGATTATTTACCGAAACTGGCCGTGTTTTACTATATATATTTTGTGGAAATTAGCAAAAGTTTAATATAAATAAAAATAATAATATATTGTTCATGTTATTTTATTGTGGAATTCCACGAAGTCTCGGCCTTATACTTATCTAACTAACAGGGCGTTTCAAAATTATATATACACAATTTAAAAATTTATATTTCGGGAACCAAATATACAATTTGTACAATTTTTCTTTTATTTTAAAGCAAAATAAAAAATTATTTTAACAATGTTTGATTATTTACAAATATCCATGGAAACGATGGAGAACATGCAGATGAGTTTCAATGAGAGAAAGTTAATTCTAAAATGGTATTGGAAATTTGAAAACGTCACAGACGTTCAGCGTGCATGGAAAAGAAAATATGGAACTAAAGCACCAACTCGTCTAGCGATTACCCGTCTGTGTGATAAATTTGAGGAACATGGAACTGTGAACAATATCAACAAGACATGCTGTGGGCGGAAAGGAACGTCAAGAAGTATCGAAAATGTTGAAGAGATGCAATTACCCGCTCCCCAAGGAAGTCTACAAGACAGTGTTCACGTGAGCTACAATTGAGCCATACAAGTGTTTTTAGAATCCTAAAGCACATAAAATTGAAGGCATTTATACTTCGATTATTGCATTCAATCCAAGAAGATGATCCAGATCGACGAACACAATTTTGTGGGTGGTAAATTCAAATAAATGGTGGAATCGATGGTTTTAAAGATTCAATTGTATGGTCAGACGAAGCCACGTTCAAGCTGAATGGCCATGTGGATCGTCATAACTGCGTTTACTAGGCAGGTAAAAATCCACACTTCACATTGGAGAAAGATGTCAATCTACCAGGTTTTACTGAGTGGATGGGACTCTCCTCTCGTGGAATAATCGGACCTAACAGATTCAATGGCTCTGTTAATGGAGAAATTTACCTTGATATGTTAAAAAATTATGCAGCACCTAATATTAGAAATATGTTTCGGGATACATTGGTGTATTTTCAACAGGATGGCGCACCCCCACATTATAATACAACAGTGCGGGAGTACCTGAACAATGAATTTCCCGAGTAATGGATAGGTGGCAGGGGGAGTGCTTTTGAATACACTCCAAGGTCTTCGGATCTCACTCCTTTAGATTTTTTTGCATGGGGATAATTTAAAGATAAAATTTACGGTCAGAAACCGCAAACACTGGAGGATCTGTGGATGGCAATAAAGCAAGAAGCACACAGAATTTCTACTGACTTGTACACTGTAGTATGTAATTCTGTTAAAGAGAGATGTCGCTTATGTATCAGTGCTGGTAGTGGACATTTTGAACATCTTACTTGAGTTTTGTTCATTGCAAACATTACTATCCTTTTAAGCTTTAAAATAAAAGGAAAATTGTGCAAATTGTACATTTGGTTCACGAAATATAAAATTTTAAATTGTGTTTACATAATTTTGAAACCGTATATTTTATTTACTAGATACTAGGACAGTATGGGGAATAATACATAAATGAATATTCTATAATGTTAGTTAAAAATAGAGTTGTTCTATTCATTTAATATGGGTAAGCTGTTTTAAGACGTCAATCTATCTTTTATATATCTTCTGCATTTCAGTCGAAATAATAGTACCTAACAATAACTGAAAGTAAAAGCGCTACATCGAACTTGTTTTATCAATTACATGTAAAACAAACCTGTCCGCCTTCACGCATTTCACCATCTGAATATTGCTCCCTACGACTTCCAATGTACTCTAAAAGCATGTACGAATCGAAGTTGGGCAAATTATTAGAACTGGCTACACAAAACCCTTCAGATGACATTTTGCAAAACACAACGCGAAATAAATGCAGGAAGGTGCAGTACTTCTACCAATATTTCTTCTAAGACGGTGGATAGAGGAAAACAACAGATTTATGTCTTTTAGGCTACTACTTCTATATCGGTACAATGGCTTCTAGCACGGCCAGGACAGGCTAGGATGCTCCTGGGATGCGCTGACGTCACTAATCACTCGGCAAACTTCGGCTACCTATCGGATGTGATCGGGTTCGGCATTAACTCGTCCTTTTAAATCGCTTTTTTTATAAATATCTGTTAGAAATTTAACGAAAAAACTTTATATTTGACTATAACAGTAGCCATACAATACAACTTCATAAAAATTTCGGTAATTCCCGATATTTGACAGTCCACCATTAACCCTTAATTATTCGCGTGGGATCAATATGATATCGACATCAAAAGAAATTTATTACCTATTTAGACCAAACATGCAGTACCTTTGCTATTAATCTTCTTCATGGTTTTTTAGCGTTTTTGTTATTTCGGGATTTGTTTCTTGTGATATTTTAAATGTTTTATGCACAATATGCATACAATAAATACTGAGACTATAAAATAATTTTAATTTGATATTTCACTGGAAACCCACTTTTAAGGTATCCCTGAGTCCAAAATGTTTTTTAAGCTACGTCATCTGTCCGTCGTCTTTTTCCCGCTCTGGTACTCGAACGGTTGCACATAATATATTAAAATCTCTTATTTTTGTATAATATCATCTGAAATATATATAATATTGATATGTAACATACACAGCAAGAATGAAAGGTAGTTTAGTTTATACTTGTCGATTTCTATAAAAAGTCGATTTTTCTCAATAGTTACTCGAGCGATTTCAATTCAAATTTGTCTTTATTTACAGCTTGATATCATAAACAATACATTTCAAAAAATAGCTATATAGTGTACAGCGGCATAATAATAATGAATTTTATACCCAGCTACCGCGGAGCTCTCCCGTGAATCTTGATCGCCACCCATTTTTCCAATTTTTTTACACGCGATTGAGTGAACGAATAGAAATGCTATGCATACATCGCATACAACTAGGTATATCACAAAGTTTTTGTAAGTTATGTATCTCCGATTTCTGTTGTTTTTTCTTTTCTACAACAGTCCAAACTGTCACTTATCATTTGTGTAAGGTATTTTTCTCAAATTATTTAGGACGGTAAAATTGATAATACTTTACTACTATGAAGTCAAAAAGATTTCTTTTCTTGATGAGATGCATAAGATTTGACGACGTTACAACCCGAGAAGTGCGTCTAGTTACGGATAAACTTTCTCCGATAAGGGACCTTATTCAAATATTGTCAGAAAACTTTGAAAAGGCATACATGCCAACAGAATATGAAACGATTGATGAGCAACTGATTCCTTTCGCTAGTATATTCCGAAAAAAACGAAAAGTTACGGAATAAAGGTTTTTGAATTAGTGGACGCGAAAACATTTTATTTAAGGAAATTTGAAATATATGCGGGTGTTCAACCAGGAGGACCATACGCAACCGGTAATAAACCTGATCAGGTGGTGAAAAGTTTAGTTATGCCAATAAAAGGAACGAATATAAACGTTACCACTGATAGTTGTTGCGCAAGTGTCCCTTTAGCTAAATCACTTCTGTCAGAGTTCAAGTTTACGCTTGTCTGCACCCTGCGTAAAAATAAAATAAGAAATCCCCCCCGAGTTTCTTCCAAAAAGAGACAGAAGTGTTAGAAACTGCATTTTTGGTTTCACTGAAGTTATCACAATAGTCTCCTATGTTCTAGTGAAAAACTGATCCGTGATACTTACATCAACAGTGCATCAAGATGATAAAATTGACGACAGCACCCAAGATATCTGAAAACCTGAAATAATAACAATGTACAGTACAACAAAAAGGGGAGTCGATACATGTGAACAGCTTTGTGCTACTTATAACTTTGGCAGAAGAACGAAAAGGTGGCCGTTAGCTGTTTTTTATTTTTTTTTTAAATATTGCCGCCATCAATGCTTTAAAACTGTATAAATAAAATGTCAAAAATGAAATGACAAGGCAAAACATCTTAAAAGTACTATCTACAGAATTAGCGAAAGAGCAACAAATTTCGAGACCCCAGAGTCAGTTTTTATCACGAGATCTCCGAAAGCGCATTCGCCCTCAACGGGGGGGACTTGCCCATCTTTTGTAGGAGGACCTTCCAGAGGAAGATGGAAATTTTGCCCTAGAACTAAAAACAATAAAATGCCATTTAGATGTGCCAATTTTGGGGCGTTTATTTGCAAAGATCATATGTTAATGAAATGCTATGATTGTGGGGACGGGAAGTGATTAAAAAAGAAATTTTTTCTTGTTATGAATGTTATTTTAACCAATATTTCAAGAAAAATTATTAATAAATAATTGGATTATAGTCTAAAAGTGATTTTATTTCCAGTATGATAAAGATAAAACGATATTTTCTTCCTAAAATTTCAAATCAATTCGGGGACATATTGACCCCACGCTACTAATTACGGAACTTTTTTCACGCGACTAAGGGTTAATACTAGGGTTTGGTAGAATTATACGAACACACTATAGTGAATAAACAGCGCTCACACGCACAAAGAATCCAATCCTACTCGATCACCCGCATCAAATTGTGATGCAACGCAGCGCGTCAATATTTGCCTTCGCATTCCACATCCTCCTTCCCTCTCCCTCCCTCCCCGCCCGTATTTCTATTTTTAACACGTATCCCTTATATCCACAAATCAACTTGACACATTTTACTCTCTATTTCCTGTCCAAATATTAAATTTTGTTCCGTCCGCGAGCTCTAACTCACTTTTAACATCTATTTCTCCATGAGCCATTCTCTATTTCCATTATCATCCCGATTTCTCTACTTCCCATCTCTCCCAACTACTCCTGTTTTCCCTCTCCTCTCTTCCTGTCTTCACACGCGTTGATTGCTCCTACCCCTTTCCATTGCGTCTCCACGGATTCGAATTCGCAGGTAGGAAAAAACGCTCAGAAACGCGTAAATTCTGCGCATCACGCCATTCTTTTTTTTTCCTGGCGCCAAACTCACGCTCGGCGGATGAAGAGATAAAAGTGGGGAAGAAGGAGAAGGGAGGGAGGGACACAGATTCTATGGAATCGATGATTCTATATGCATGCGTTTTGCTTACTTTATCTAATTTGCTCCGCTTCGCCGACCGCTCTCTGCCCCTTAAAAATTGTCGCGCTCCGCTAATGACGTCCAGTCCTTTCCCCCTCGGTGCGTCCGTGCGCCACGCACCATCCCCTCGGCAACCACTCCATAACAGTCCCCTCTTTCTCTCGACCCGCGTTTCATCCTACTCCTTTTTATCCTCCCCTCTCTCTCTCTCTGTATTCTCTTCTTCCCCTCTTCTCGTTTCCCCCTCCCCTTAATTCCCCATCCCTTAGCTCGTATTCTCACGCATGTTGCCCCCCCCCTCCTCCCCCTTCATCCTTCCTCACGCCCCTCTCCGCTGCCAATTTCTCTCCATCGGTTTTTCGCTGGCGTCTGAGTGCCTTGGCATCGATCCAGGGATACGCAACCCATAACTTTGCTCCGCCAAAAAATAATGAAAAAAAGCGAGTGCGAGAGAGAGAGGGAGGGGGGGAGAATAGAGGGGTTGAGAGTGTAGAGTTGGAGGCGTCATAAGGGTTGGGGATTGCCAGGCAGAGGAAGAGGAGGGCAGGAGTTTGAATTATCAGGGGGAAGGGATTGAGGACAAGTATTTTCTCCTTCTTTCTCTCATTCTTAACTGCCCACCGCGGGAGGGGGAACATCGAGTGTAAGAGGGATTGGGGGGAGGGGTAACAGAGTGAGGAGGTGGGGAGTGTGAGTTTGGTAAGGGGGGCAGTGCGGTGGGTTTAGACATTGACTCTTATTCCGCAATCCGAGAAAAGTCCCGCCGTCCTCGCTTTCCCACACCTCCTCCTCCTCCCGCTCCTATGGTTCCGTCTTCCACCCCTCCCCTCCTTGCTCTTCAATCCCATGATTCCCATTCCTCCTTCCATTCACTCATCCCCCATCCTACACCTACTTTTCGACAGTTTTTTTAGAATGGAATATACTGCTTGTCCTCTTCTCCGAAATTCCTCCTTCCGCCTCTCTCTTTCTCTCTCTCTCTTTCTTACTCTCTCCCTCTTTCTTTCTCCCCCCCTCTCTCTCTCTCCCTTTCTCTCTCTCTCTCTCTTTATCCCCTCATTTTCTCGTATTCCGTATTTTTTATCGCTTTCTCGCTACGCCCATCGTCAGTGTTCTATTGATCTCATCCGACACTGTACGCCTACTTCCATTCTTCTTTCAGTTTAATTACGTTCGCTTATCCTTACAGAGAGAGGGCTGTGACAAGGTAATGCTAATTAAATTTGATTTACAAATTAGTATAGGACCTGTTTGATGTCTTTTTGGAGCTGATAGGCTAGCTGTTGATATATATGGTTTTTATTGTCGCAGATATTATCAGACAGTTTTTTATGAGTTTATTGGAATAATTTCTCTTTTATTGAGTGTGTGTAGAAATCCAAAAATTATATTTTCTCTCTTAATTCTTTCATTAAGGTTATTGACTTTTTCACAAAACCTATAAATGGAAGGCCGTCACTTAGCTCACATCATGAGGATATTATAATACAGGTTTACTTGATATTTTCTCTTAAAATAGGATCATATCTTAGAATAAATCCATTTTTAATAAACAAGGAATAGTTGCAAAAATTGGTGTTGTTTGTCAGTGGTTGGAGTGTAAGTACCACTGTAAAAATTAATGCGGTTTCCGTGAAAAATATTTCAGAGTTAGCAGCTGTTAAACTCCTATTATTGTCTATGAGGATTTTATATAAATATCTCCGGGGTGAATGTTAGCAAGTTTCTGACAATTCCACGCATTAATTTAACAAAATTTCATCGTATTTATTTGCTTACAATCAGAAGGCGTTCTTAGACATTGCGTAAGTTTTATACCTTATGCAGTTTCATTAAAATAACTGACTTCTAATTTTTGGAACATAATAATTGTACTGCAGATTGTTTGCGTATTGCTAAAGATAAAATAATTTTTTAAATGTATCGGAGTTGAAGATATACCTAGTAGTGGCATGATATACTAACATATCGCTCAGAGCATCTGGAAATAAATCAGAATTACGTATGATTGGAGTGGATTTGTAACATTTCTCCTCGTTCTCACAAGCTTCCACTCCTTCCATCATTTCACACCTTTCCCCTCTCTTCCACCCAACCAAGAAGAACGTGTTGCCTTCCCCACCCTCGAAACTCTTCCCTTGCGCATCTCTCCAGCGCCACTAAAACGAAAATTTTCTCGTTTTATGTGCCTTCGCCTCCCATGCCAATTGATACGTGACTGCTTGTGCGATTTTGCATTCGAAGCGAGCGAATTCTAAGTTTTGACAGTTATTTTTTGGCGATTTCTCCGACGAAGAAGCATCGCAGAAGAATAATAAACTGTCACTATAATTTTTCATTTAGAATACAAATCCAATCTACAAAATTTTATGCCTTATCGTTACGCTTATATTTCCTTGACCTAGGCTCCGCACGTTTTCTTTCAATTCAATGGATTATGAATGGCCACTGTTGCTTAAACAGAAAGTAGTTTTAAATTAACAAAGGTAATACTTTTGTTATCATTCTTAATATCATATATGGGTTATGCGAAATGTTAGGAAAATGAATGTTTTAATAGAAAAATTTGGCTTCTTCAGTAACAACCTTATTTATATCCAGTATATATATATATATATATATATATATATATATATATATATATATATATATATATATATACTATTAAAAAGAAATAACCGTGTTATTTTAATTTATTCATTATATAAATAATACATTGTCACGTCATTACCACGCGTAAAAGTTTTCATCATATTTTTGAGTTTTATTTTAATGTATTGATTAAGAATGTAAAGAATAATGAAATTAAGTATATATACCTATACATATTCTGCGATTTTGATAAAAATTGGCAACTCCACGTTTTAATGATTTGTTCTTCCTGTAATTTATACAATAAAAATTTTAATTTAAGGAAACATTCTAATGTTATTGCTGTTCTATAATATATAAGTACAACATATTTATGTATTTTTCAACTTTCAAGTTTCCAAACATTTTTAAAATATCAAAATATTTTGTTACATGAGTTGAAAAATACCATTTTCACTTGATTTCTAATAAAAATAACCTCTCCATGTTTACTGCAGCTTGTATAATAAGTTGAATATTATAAACCGAGGAAAAAAGCAAAAAAAGCTTAAATATCTTCTTAATCTTTATATATATATATATATATATATATATATATATATATATATATATATATATATATATAAAGATATTATACGTTTTTTAAACTTCGGCGTCTAAATCAAAAACAATTCCCATTTAGTTGAATGCACATACTGCATCGAAATGAGGCCGAGAAGGAAGCGCATGTGCACAAACACACAAGTGCACGCACGCACACACAAACGTGGCGCAGCTGCTCTCCCTGGTGCCTTGCGTTGCTCAGAGACTTCTTCATCCACTTTTCAGCCACATCATCGTTTCGCAGACTTGTTTCGGCGGCAAAATCTCGAGAGACCATTATCTCCTCTTCTCCGATAGTCTTTTCATGAGAGAAACTAAAGTACCGCACAAGCAAAACCGAGAAGGACAACGCGCTGCTCCATTTTTCGGAGCGTCACCTCTCCTCGCCGCTACTGCTTTCTTCTCCATTTGCCTCTTACTTTCCTCTCTCTCTGCTTGCAATCCTCCCCTCGCCTCTTTTTTCTTCTTGCTCCGCCGTCTATCTTTCTCTGACTTCTCCAGCCTTTCCATTGCCTATCAGATCCTCCCTATCTCTGTATACCCTGAATTATGATACACTTATTATTCATTTATGTTTATCTTTTATTATGCTCAAGAAGGTGTTTTCTGACAAGAAAAAGAATATTTTTATCAATAAAATTGTTTATAACATTTTAATTAATTATAAAATGATACTAGGTCAATATTTTGGCACTAAACAAAAGATAATTTCATTATACATTGAATACAAAAATAAAACTATATACTATATACTTGATCAACAACCATAGGATTTGAATATAATTACGAACATAGAATTCTTCTCAAATAATGGTGACCAATCGGCGTGCACGAGTAAAAAGAAGTATTACTTCAGAGTATAAACTAATAAAATTGAAATGTACCGTGTTTCGGCTTATGTTGAAACTAATAGCATTTAGTACAGCTCTATAACAGTAGGAAGATTTGAATATCATCTTGCGTAGAATCTTTTAAATTATTGATACCGTCAGGGTATAAAGGGCTAAACTGGTTTCTCTTTCACTATTCTGCATCCGTGTGCCTCTTCTCATTCAGTCACATCTATGGATCGTCCATTTCTTCAGCCATCGCTCGTTTTGTCTGTAGAGTTGTAGCCATGAAGTGGGCTTGGTTTGTTAGAGTGATGTTATGCTTTTATGACTGAGGAATGGGACGGAGAGATTTACAGTCCCGTGTCGTTAGGAGTGTTCCATATATGTACATATAAAGAAGCGAAAACTTCTGCTTCCACAGTAATAATATACTTCTTTCCTTTTTATCCTTTTCTACTCTTTTTCAATCATGCATTTCTCCGAGCGTTATTTTTTCTCCGCACTTTTTTCCCTTTTATCTTCCCAGATGCCTCTCTTTAACTCCCACCACTCTTCGATTAATTTGAACCGTCTCCATTTTCTCTCTCTTTCTCCGTCGCCTCCCACTCTCTCCTTCATCTCGTTCGTTTCGACCTCTTGCCCAATCCCTTCCCACAATCCCTTGAATTTCGAACAAGTAATTCCGACCGACCGTTTTCAGCCTTCATAAACATGGAGCAGCCTTTTGCTTTCTCCTTCTCTCCATCTTATCTCGCGTGATTCCTCACCCTCCTATCTCTTCTTCGACAACCCATTCCTTTCATCCAGAACACCTGCAGCTTGCACGCACTCCCTCGCCACCTCCACCCTTTTTTGGGACATCCAAGAGCGAGGATATGCTCTCATCGAGAAAACCAATCACTCGATCCCTATAACGCCACCTATAACTTCCTATCACAACTCCTTTCTCTCTGAACCCACGCGCTTATGATACACGGCGTTCAATATGGGCTGCATGCTTCGCATTCTTTCAGTTTTTTCCGGTTTTAGCATAAAACCCCTGTTTTACTGAGTTATAGTTTTCACTTTGGCGGAGCATATTTCGGCCGTCGAACTTCCTGAGTCCTAAGTCATGTCTCCATCCTCTGCTACGACTAAACTCTTTCGCCGATATACCCTCAGCCCATCCCATCCGACCATTCTTCTCACATTTTCCTCCTCCCTCCCTTTCTCATCCCTCCCTTACCTTGCGTCATCTCCCTCCGTCCACTTCTCTCCCTCCATTTAGTCCTCCCTCTCTCTCGAGCGCTATTCAAACTCTCTCTCCTCTTCATATCCCCGTCTGCCTCGCGCACTCAACCACTTAACGCATCTTCTTCTCCTCCTTTATCTCCCGATCCTTTGCCTTCGGATTATTCTTCATTCTCTCTTTCCCTCACCTCCTTCCTACTCTCTTTCCCTCACCTCCTTCCTACTCTCTTTCCCTCCCTACATTCATCACATTGCCGTCCTCTCCTTTCCGGTCTTCCTCATCACCTCTTTGTGGCATCGTTCTACTTTCTCGTCCACCGATCCACCCCCTCTTTTCGCCAGCTTCCCTTCCAATTCTCTCATCTCCCTTTCTCCATTCATGCTCTCTTCTCACTCACGCTCTCATCTCTCTCCACTTTCACTCTCTCTATCCATCTCCCTTTGCGTGCTCCTGACAACATCAAGCAACACCACAGAAAACGCCTCTCTCCTCCTTTTCAATAGCTACTAATGACCTCTCTCTGACACCTCACTTCCCACGTTAGCCTTACGCGCAACCATCCTTAGGGCTCCCACCTTCTAAGCCTAATTTTTGGACGTCATAATTCTGAGTGTTTAGGTATATTTTACTCGTATGTTATTTGTAACAGGTGTTTAATTAAATAACTCTGTTTACGTCAACAGATAAACATTAAATTCCATAAAGCTCCAGTTCGCGCTTTAAGTGGTGAAATATGAAAGAATATGTCCTTCAGTATTGAATTGTTATTAATAAACACTTTAACTATAAGGAACTACTAAACTCTCTTAAATAAGTTCTAACTAATGTTGCCACCTCTCCAGGAATTCTGAGAGTCTCCCGGAATTAATCCACCTTAGATACATCTCTCCCGGAATCTGGTATAACTTATCCTGGAGCCCAAAATCATCGTAATAAAGCAATGTTCAGCTTTACTAGTCTTCTTACTTAATGTATAAATATACTTTTTTAGGATTCTCGAAGTAATTCAAAATTCAAATTTAATAAATGAAATATAGCTTTTGAAGTAATGCTATTTTTTAGAGTTTGTTGTGGTAATTTATAGAATAATTTTAAAACAAAATTTAAAATAAATATTAATTTTTCTAAATAATAAATAAAATTTTTTATTGTTTTCATTAGCTGTTTTTAACTTACTAACAATACCGCAATTAACTACTCATATGGTGACTATCTCCCGGAATTAGCAATTTACAAGGATGCAACCCAAGCTGTAGCAATAAAATAAAGATTAAATAATCGTTATAAGTTTCTAATCAATGAATAAAACAAGTCTCATTGCTCACTTTAGTTGTTTTTCGACCTATAGTATCTTCACCCAGTTTCTCCCAGAATTAGCTACTCATTAGGTGAAAATCTCCCGGAATAAACTACACAAAGGTGACAATCCCAGTTATGTAAAGTATAGTAAAATATCTTGTTAGATGGATGCTCTGTTTGTTTGTAAACATTGCAAGACGTTAAACTTTTTGAAACATTGAAAGGGAGGAGTCATGGGATATTTCATCGATGGTTCTTCTGTTTACGATCTCAAGAAAAGATGCGGTTGAAGTGGCAAGAAAGGGTGCAAAGAGAGAGATTTCCTGTAGGACGTACGGAGAATATCTTGCAACCGTAATGGCACTGCGCCTGGGATGTGTGATTCCATTCTTGTATTGCTGCCACCGCACGCACCAGATTGCTGATCCGGTTGCTAGGAAACTTTTTTTGACCGAAAATCTCCTCCCATCTCCATTATCACCCCCCCTCCTATCATTCGCCTTCATTGTAGGTTTTATTATCTCTCTTTCCTATCCTCTTATCCCTCTTTACCTTAATTCGTCTCCTCTCTCTCACACCCCTTTTTCCCGCTTTCACCGCATTTTCTTTTTTAAACATCCTCTCTCTCATCTTGCCCTTTCCTCAAAACTTCTCGCCGTTATCTTACCCTTCCAACTCTCTTCTCATCTCTCTCTCCTTCATTTTTCTCAAATTTTATTGCTCAGTAAATATATACTACAATATTTGATGATAGTTGATGAGTTATGGAAAATTGTGTGCAAATGTATTTATTAAAGGTGATTTTTTCTCTTCCCTCGGCTGTTTTCCCCGAAAACAAACTATGGAAATCCTAATTTTTATGATTTTATCGATTCGTCGTCATAACCCAGAGTTATTCTTTAGCACATACTGAAAGATAAATGTTACAAGGATGCAGCTCATCCATAAAATCCGCACAGATCCGATTCGAAGTCGAGGGATTAAGGGTAGACCGTCGAATTCCCACTCTCTTTCTACACACTCTTTTGCTATTCTGTACCCTTTTATGAACCTTTACTTTCCTCGCAACTGAAATCCTCTTTCGTTCCCTCTCTGAAGGTTGGCTGGAGACGTTGGGTGTGTTCTCCCCGAAAGAAAGAGAATTTATCGGGAAGCGTGCATTCAACAGTGAATATCAAACGCGACCGTGATAAAGTACCAGTTCTCGATTTATTGCTTTAAGACATCTTCCACGATATATGGACAAAAATACATTATCTATGCCTCTTTTTTCGTCAGGTTATATGCTATACTACCGGCAAACAAAAGTTATGATTTGTTATTATTTTTTTATGCTAAGATGAATCTACACAGCATGAAATACATAAAACTTGTCCGGATTTTTAATGGCATTGAAATTTAGATTTCTCATTTTCGATAATATTTTTAAATTAACAAAACGCTTGCTCGGCGATAATTATCGTGAAATAGTAGCAGGAATTTATCGATTATTCTTTTGGAACGATTGTGATGTTTTCATTGCTTGAAGACACTGTAAAACTGTAAAATAGAGGTAGTTTGAATAGAATAGAATGAACTCGAAATTTTGATAATTCCACAGCCCCTCCAGTTAGTTCACAAATATGTTTTTAACATTAAAATTTTACATTTGTTAACGAGAATTGTGGACTAAGTAAGTTAAGACAATTTCCTCTTTAATTTATTTAATGGTAAGTAATTAATACTTCCCTTAAAACCATAATATATTTAATTCTATAAGATGTATTTCTAAATATTTTAGTAGAAAAGTACAATTCGAATATTATAAATTGTCTTGCTGATTTTTAATTACACAATTTTTTGGTCGTGTGTAAAATTAAATATATACCAATTTGGGTGGTGTGAAAACAACTTAAGTTATCTATTGTAATATTACACAGTTTTATAGCTATATTTGTTATGTTAATATGGTGCATAAATGTGCTTTCTCATTAAAATGTTAGTTTTATACTACATAGAGGTAAAATAATGCCACGATGATAATAACGCGCAATTGTTGCGCGTCACGGGCAGCTAGTTTACTTTTAAAAACAATTTGGAATATTTAAATATTTGAAGTAACAGAACTAAAGCTGCGTTAGTTTATAAACCCAAAATTTGTACAATAAAATAAAATTCGATTAGGTAAGTGATATTTGAAGGCGCAATTTAAATAGAAACCGTTAGACATATCAAAATCTCCAGGCCTGGCTCATAATGATTGCTCAACATTTCTGTAATTTTAAAGTAATGGATATAAAATTGATGTAGAGCGTCGTAATATTTTATGTGATAATAAGTTTGGTCATCTGGTTAACAATCTGTAGAAAAACAATTCAACTTAGTTTGCCATTCAGCGAAAATCAATCTCAGCTCTATTGTAAGCTAATATGCTATGGTTCGGACGCGGTTATGGCGGGTACATTCCACTGGAACTGTGACCTTTATTTTGTTTCTTTTTGAACGTGATGGTAAACTTATATTATGACAATTTTATTGAATGAACTTGCAATATGAAAAACTAAATTGCTAATTAAATTACAAATGTCTGCGGTTATTTTAATCTGCATATAGCTGAAATAAATTTATTTATAGGACGGCTGGTTGCTTTAAAATACTTTCAATAAAATACACATGATAGCCTTAGTTGCTTTCAGCATACTTAGGCAGCAAAGTCACCAGTCTCCCAAGGCTGATATTATGGTTAAATTTAGAAGAGGGCTAAAATTCCATAACTGTGAGATTATTTATTGTTATCTAGCATAGAGTGATTTCGTATTAACCCTAGCAATACCAAGGCATTTTTTGTTCGGTGAATTACCAATGGGAGAGGGAGGGCTGCGAGGCCCACAAATAAAAATGTCCTTTTTATGTTAAATAATATTCTCTGAACATGCCTTTTCATTTATTTCCAAAGGTTAACTAATCAATTAACATGTTTTTGTAATAGTATGCAAATATATAACAAAACAAGCGGCAAGAGATTATCTGTTTCTGAAAGCGTATTCCAATTGAAATATTAAATTGTTTCATTTTCCCAAAAGATTTCACTTATTACGCAACAATAACGCCAGATAATGAAAATAACTTCTCAAGTTTTCTCACTTTGATGTCTCTTTTTCATTCAGAGTCATCGGAACACTGACACCTTACGTACACTATATTTTTGGAGGTGTTTCCCACACACGTGTTTGCTGCACCATGAACATGTAACGGTTGACTTTTAAAGCTCATTGTAGTTCATTTTCTTAGTTTTGGCCTCTCTGCAGCAGATGTGGCACCTACCATGGCATTCTCGCTGAGCTAATGTAGGAACTTCTATGGTACATTCCAGTTTACGTTCCTGAATACCTTCCATAGCCATGATTATTGGCTTTTTCAGTCCGTACAAGTTCCTTGCTCACCTTGCAACACATGGATTGATTAGTTCAAGGTCTAGATTCATGAGAAACACTCGGTGGTGGTTTGGAAATGTGTCCTTCCAGCCTGTTAAGTTTAGTAAAAAGATTTTATGTAAATACATTTATGCCCACAATGTCAGTAGGTCGAATACAGACAAAGGCCACCTTCTCGTTCCTCTTTTTGTAGAGTAATTTATTGCCATTTGGTCGACTGTATCTACTCATCCTTTCATTACATTGTAGTAGAGGTTTATTTTGGTGGTTTTCTTAAAATCATCATTGATATTTGCCTCTGTATGCTGATTTGACAACATCGAAAGAAATCTCTTTGGTTTATCTTGCACCACAGTATATATACGCAACCCCCTTTTTTCTCTCACAATATTTCGCAAAAATGTATATTTCGTAAAAATCTTGGAGGTTGTGTGATGTAAAATCGCCTATTTTTTTCGACATATTTGGCATTGGTATCATTTTAGTCACTCTCATCACTACCATCGTCTAAAACTGATACTGTAGAAACAGACATAAGCTCACTTTCAACTTCAGAGCCAGATGTTTCCGGTTGTTCAACACAGTCTTCTTCTTCACTGACTTCCAAGTCTGATTCATTGCAAATTTCTTTCAATTCACGCTCAATAGAGTTTTCACGTATCGAACGTCTTCTCATGGTGTTCACGAAAAAAAATTAACTCAGAAGAGAGAAGAAACAAAGCCAACAAAAGAAACTGATAAGACAACCAATTACAGTCCTCTCTGTTTTCAAAATGTGGTACTAATAAACATGAGAAGTGCATACCAACACCACTAAGCGACAAAACCCCTTAGGATTACCAACGGGGAGGGGGGCTTTGAGGCCCACTACTAATTATGTGAAAAGTAAAAATTAACTTATGATTATTTTGAGTGTTACTGTCAGTTGGTTCTAAACAATGCATTTGATAATAATTATTTTTTTCGTTACTTATAATTATGAACATGCATTAAAAAAATCATGCTGTGGGCCTCCGAAGCTCCCTCTTGGTATTGCTAGGGTTAACTGAATGCTCAATTGTTCAACCTACGATGTTTGGTGATGTACCTCTATCAAACGGCAAATGTATCACCGGCGGCATAAGGTTCAGGGGTTATATATCATATGCTTCGCCGTTTTCCTTTCTTGTCAAACTACGTGCATTGAATTAACTTTGTCTTTGTCTTTAAATCAAGGAAAACTTGAATCCATGTGGAATTATCCCGAAAATTACTTTGGAATACACCTATTCTTTAAGGGCTCTGGCTGCATAAAATTTTACTTATCACGGCGACTTGCAATTTGCCGCATTTGCGAATCAAATTATTGCAAATGAGAATAGGACATCTTGGTTATAAATTGGTTTTTAAAATCCGTACATTAGTTCAGCGAAAATAAAAACAATTATAAGAGCTTAAAACAATTTTACAAATTCTTTAGAATGGGCTCATTCAGTAAACGGACGAAGAATTGAGCTCAAAAATAGGCAAATCCTTAGAGTAAAGTAATTGATGACGTGGAAATGGTATCTAAACACTTTGGAAAATAGAATTAAATGAGAAGTCGGGAAGTGTTAACGGAAGGTCGGAATGAAATGGAGGGAGGAGTGGCTGTGTTCGGTGTGGAAACTATGGAGACGGAGAGGTGTGTTCACGAGAGAGGAAGCAGCGAGATTAGCACGGAAGAAGAAGGGGTCCCGATGGATTGGAAACGGAAAGAGCAATGCCAGTGATGTGTGTGAGAAGGAAGAGAAAGAGAGAGGGGAGTGTGGGGAAAAGAGCGGTGGGGTGGAGGTGCGTTAGGGAATGAAACATTGGCGAGGAGTGGGAGATGCTGGAGAGGAAGACGAGATGGCGCGGGAGTAGGAGAATGGAATGGAAAGAGAGATAGAGATAGATAGAAAGATAGAGAGAGGGGGAGCGAGAGGGATAGAGAGAGCGGCGAAACCACTCACAAGACCTATTGCTTTGGAGGCCATCTTCCGAATTCCGCGGATCCCGACGAAATACCTCTCTCAGAGATTTCTACCTCTTACTGAGCTACCATCTAAGCTCAGAAGTATTTCTGGAATTCTTCTTTTGCTAGATATGTTGAGTAACATCATGTCGGAAGCGGCCATATGTTCCTTTTGAAGTCGTATAACACAGAAATCTTGTTAGACGCATTGTTTAACGTGCATAAAGCACGTGGAGTATTTGTGACAGTGTTTCATTCATGTCCATCTTTAATATTTGTATGAATTATTTTATAGGTCCGTATTGTAAGGGATATTTAAATTTGCCAATTTTACTAGCATATATCGTGTTCATTTACGTTTCTACGGAGTTTTATTCTTAGATATTTTTTATTGTTTGTGCAGTTTGATTTATAAAATGAGAAAATGATATTGAAACAATAAGTAGATGCTCCTGATGTGATTATTAGTATGATATTTTCATCAGTTAACTTATTTGATTTATGAGCAAACGAAAATTAAAGTTTTATAGGAGCTCCTGATTTGATTATTAGTAAGATATTTTTATCAGTTCACTTCTTTGATTTGTGAGAAAACGAAAATGAAAGTTTTTCAATACCGTACCGCTTTCATCGAGACTTTTTTTTTTAATGAGCTAATAGCTGTAATTGACGTGTGAAAAATACAACAGCTTAGATCGGGTTTGTAGAAACTGCAATTTTTGTCTGTCTAATATGCATGCCTTCACAAGCTCAGATCCGAGAGAGAATGTGAACGGGAATATTTAGGTGACCGAGTAAAAGAATGGCGGTTTAATTTGATAGTTGAAATTGTTTGAGTCGTGTAAATGGAGATTGGGTCAAAAGTGTTCTCATTCGTGATTCGGAGGTCATATCGGTATGCATAACCGAATTGGCTAAGAGGAGAACTTTTTTTGAGGTTTTGGTGACACAAGTGGGAACGAACTGAATCAGAGATTCAAATAAAAGTAGTTTGTTGAAATGAGGGAGTAGAAGTCGCCAAATTGGGCAAAGGTCAAAAGTAAAATCTGGAGGAAAAATGTGGCCACATGAGCCAAACGAGAGAGAGAGAGAGAATTATTGGGAAAATTGTTATTATGTAAGGAATAAAGATTGTTGGGTCAGTGAATAATTTAGCGGTATCTTATTTTTTTTTGGAGACGAACACTTCACAGCTTCTGCATAGACATTCTCTCAAAATTATAAAATGATGCAGGAGCATTTTATTCGGTGAATTGCGCATTAACATTAAAATATTCACAAGTTTGTTGAAATCGGGATATTTAGTACTCCATCACTCGATCCGAGTGGGTAATGCGTCATTGTTGCAGAATTAGTCGTCGAATCGATTAGGGCGCCTCAGTGGAGTGCGATACAACTGTTTGGGATAAGAGAAGGAGGGAGAGGGGATGTTTGGCTCTTAGGTGCAGTATTGGGAGGGATGCATAATGGAGGAAGATGAGGAGGGGAGGTGCTTTCGAGAAACGGGGAATGGGGAGCGAAGGATCATCGCTGGACCACGGAGAAATCTGCTCTTGTAAAAATCTATCTGAAATCTTTATGCCTCGTCGAGAAATTAATCTCTTCTCTAAAGCTTCTCCCCCAACCTCTCATCCACACGTCTCTCCTCCCATGCTCTCTCCTCCCTTCCTCCTCCTTTTTGTCTCCCTCTCCTTTAATTCCTTCTCTTTCTCTACCTCTCCCTTTCTCCTTAGTTGCTCTGTTTTATGTGCAATGGAGTCATAGCTGGTATCGTAAATAGTTTCAAGCGTAACTTGGTGGAATTCCTTCATACCGTTGAAATTAACCTGATGATTTTACATTGCAGCGAAACCTAGGCCGTGTATAATAAAAATTTATGTGGATTTACCAAACAAGTCTCTTTATTCCTACAATAGCTGGTATCGCCTGTAAGCCATGGCTAACGTTAATGGCCATCGTTCAAGAATCCAATTTAAGCGCAGGGCCCTTCTATTTTATATGCATACAATTTTTAAAAAGATTTAATAATTTAATTCTAATTAATGTCATTTATTAGTAAAAATTACGTATGGAATATAAGTTGGAATTATAAGTCTAAAAACATTAGAAAACTGACATTACGTTGCCAAATTGATGTCTTCTCATCGTTATTGTTTCGGGGAAAACATCCGTGTTGTTATAGGTAATTAAACATTGTTAATTAACATATTCACAAAGCGTGTGAAACACCACTTCTTTAATTGTATCACAAACTTTTAAATTTATTACAAATTAATATTTTTATTTTTTTGCATTATTATGATGATGTAATGATAATTAAATGTTGACTGTTGGTATAGATATTTGTTACACCGAAACAACATTCTATTTCCAATTGAGGCTATTTTTAGTAATAGCCAATTTAATATCTGCTATATTATTCAAGAAGATAAATAAATTATTCAACTGATGGACAATTAGGCTTTATAATTTTCATTTGATTAAAATGTAGATTTTTATCGCTGGGTAAACTACACTTGGATTGTTTCGTGTCGAGCTGTATGTAAATATGACGAGTGTGTAGCGTAAAGATAGAGTGACGCCTCGGGAATCTTGCGTGTCAAATTGGTTGAAGGTTCAAAGCAAAAATTATGGAAGTAAATTAGGTTGTTATATTAGTGAAATTTCATAAGATAACTATGTCAAATAATAGGTGGAATAATTTCGAAGGATTTATTTGGCTACCTAGTCTTTAAGGTAGAAGCAATCTTAAATGGAAATCATTCATCTAAAATGAATTGTTTAGGCAAAAGAACTCGGTATAGATATTTTCATTCGATGAATTAAATCAGTCCCAACTTAGGCATGTTAAACAATTTGAGGGAATGCTTACTGTATACATAACGTTACGCCATCCTACTCGCAGTATCTATAAGGGAAATCAGCGCTTAAAATTTAAAGTATTTTTTATTATTTTCGATATATATTCTATGGCAAAAACTAGATCACTGATTAAACAAATTTGCGCGATTTTGTAATCGCTTGCTATAGTTTTTGCCAGAAAAATAATGAATAATGTCTGCTTCTGAATTGGTTTTGAATGCCCGAGCTACGGAGATGGTTGTTTATTTGTTGAATGGGAACTCTTCCGCAGCTATTAAAAATCTTAATTCCGAAGCCTACCGCCTCCCCTTTGCTGTCGTTTACATTACCCTCTTTTGTTCTCTCTTTAGAATATCCACTGTCCCGTTAAATTTAATTTGGTTTCACATCTGTCGTCCTATAAAATTCCTCAACGTATTTACGCGGACATCTCTATAACCTTCTTTCTCGATTACTAATTTCCGCTTGCAAATAGCGGTCGTAGTACTTCGACCGCTCTATTTAAGGTAATTACCTTAGTAGATTCTACTAGTTTTATTTCGACAGTTGTTAATGATGTACTTAAAAGAAAAATTTAACGAGAACCACATATCTGTATCATCTTTTTGTGAACTATTTATTTTTCATTTTATTTTCTGTATTATACGCATATATCCAAAGATAGTCATTGTAATAGTAATTTCTTTTGTTTTCTGCATAACCTTTTTACCAAATAAGATCTATTTATCTTTATTTCGTACTGAATACATATCAGAAAAATCGAAAATTCCATCTTTCTCGAGATCAGTTCGTAAATTATAACCGGATCCTATTGATTTTAGCTGAACCAAGCAATTTCCGTTTCCAAATGCGTTCTGCCTTCTGTTTCCTTTTTATGTGCCCGTTCCTAAGCATCCACTCAACAATGATGGCTAGTTTTATTTTTGCTCATGATGAAACGCAATTAACGGTCCTGCGATGAATGAACCCGGCCATTTTTTGTCTTTTGTTGCATTTAAAGCTTCTTCCGATTAGTTCATTTACCTGTCACTAGAACGCTACTGAAACTACAATTCGATTATTCCAAAAACAACTCTGGCTGAAATGATTCCCTAATATTTTTAAACTCTGCGCCCGTTCCTTAATTTTTCACGTGACATCCTTAATATCCAGTATTAGTTTTTGGCTCGTTGTGGCTGTTTTCACTACTGAAACGATTTAACCACATTTCACAAATTGATATTGTAACGTTGTTATTTCTATTCGATTTTTTAACTGTTGAGTTGGCCATTCATTATTTTGAATTTCTTTTGTTGGGTATTTTATTTCCATACGACTCACTTTGATCCATATTGAGTTTATTTAACAAAAAACATTTGATTTAATAGATAATTTTAACTACTCCAATGCTTAAGAGAATTAGAAGAAAATTTTCTTCTTATCGCACGTATTTATTAGATAGGTTTTCATAGTCCATCGATTGTTGTCGTCAGTATTTTATAAACAATTTATTTTAAGCTTTCTAAGTATTTTGCTCTCAAGTGCATAATGAGAAAAGTTTTAATTCAATTCTAGATGAGAATTTTAGTTTTTTAAACTTTTATTGTAGCTTAGGATATTTTCATCACACCAAGGCTTCCCTTCCCATACCCCTGTAATCTCTCCGGTGATTCCATTTCACTTTTCTTCTGTTAGATCTAAACAAACTTTCGCGTTAAATCATTGAGACGAAACTCCAATACAACAAAATATTCCCTTTCATTGCATTACTGACTCTTTTTTCCGTTACTTTCGTAAACGTAACTAATTGTTTTATGATTAATTTCTTACTTGATAGATTAACTTATTTTTAAGATTTAAACTACATGACCTAATTTTTTTTACCATGTTGAAAGCCCAATAATGGAGCAATTTATCTCTATAACATAAGTCATAAGACAAACTGCATTATCTTCACAAGATGTACACTTTTTTCTAATGGACAAAAACGCGACTCGCTCCAATTCTGGAAAAAATTCAGCATTAGAAATTGAGTTTTTGCTCGCTCCCTAAGACCTCATTCTGTTTTTTTCCCTCTCACAGCTCATTCTCGTCGCTCTCTTCCTCGATTTTCGCCTCGAACCCTCGTTTTCCTCTTCGTCCCCCCCCCCTCTCGCCCCCTCCCTCTCGCCTTCTCTCCCTCGCTCCCTCCACTTCGCTTCCTCCACTTTGCTCCCTCCACCGCCCTTTATCCCCTCGTTCCTCACAGACCCTCAAAAAACTCCACTAACCTCAATCTCTCTTTGTTCCCCTACCTCTCTCTCTCTCTCTTCAACTCAATTCCCCCTTTCCACCACTCAACTCAATCTCTTCGCTCTTCCTCTCCCCTTTGCAATCCCTTCCCTCCCCCCTCACCTTCCTCTTGCTGAGCTCTGCGCCGTTGACCGCTGTCCCTTAAAGCGGATTTAAATAAAAAGAGCTTGAGAGAGAGAGAGAGTGAGAGAGGAAGAGGAAGATAGAGCAACGAGGGAGCGAAGTATGACGTGCCGAGAGCCGAAGATTCTCTCTTCCCAGACTCCTCCATTCGCCGAACCACTCCTCCGACAACTCTCTCTGTTTTCTCCTTTATTTTCAACTCTCCCACTTTTCCCCGTTTCTCCGCTTTCCCTCTTTCTCTCTCTCGCCCGTTCTTATTATTCCTCTTTTTCTCCCCATCTTTTATTTTGCTTACATCACTCGCTTCTCTTCAACGCTACGGCTTAGTACCTGAGAAAGTTTTTGTGCGTCTTTCGAGTTGATTTCATCAAATTAATGACGTTATGAACAACAGTGTTGAATTCACGTAAGCAGCTTATTCGACGTGTATAAAACCCATCAAAACACACTCCCTTTATCTTTAAATACAGTTTATTTACTGAAATTAGCCAATAGTGTCATGTAATTCTAAAATTCAATTGCAACAATAGGTTTATCTATCTAATTATTAAGTTTATATTTATTAAAACAAAATGTCTAAGATAGATAAAGCAATATATTTGTCTCACGAAAAAAGTTTTATGATATGCTTCTTTTTACTATAGTACTTGAAACAAATAACGCTAAATTAAATCATAGTTAATTTATAAAGAATCTAGTGTGCATTTTTGTCATACGGAGTATGAATATTATTGCAATACATAGTTCTTAACGGTTGCTTTCTGCAACAGCATCCTCAATAGGAACTATCGGCCATTACACTCGTGAATTATTTTTAAACAATAATTTTCGCAATGGAAAATACTTTAAATCAATTTCTACATTGAAAAAATCTGATGTGACCACCATAGGACTTTCTTCATATCTGTAATATTTCTAAAAATTTCAAATAGGTTAAATGATAATAAATAGTTTAAGGAATTGCCAGAAATATTCAGACCCTACAAAGAACAGACATACTCATACCGCAGCTTTATGATATTGGATATAGTCACGAAGCTCCAACAATTACGAAAATAAAAATGAGCGTTACTAAGACGTAACTAAGCGTCAAGTGTTTACAATAGTCGCTGGTAAGTGGTGCGGTTGTGGCAGCTAAAAAACTTAGTTTTTAAGATATCTCTTGAGCAATGCATTATATGGGAAAATGTTTTGAACAAAGGTTGTAGAAAATTAAATTTCCTACAACTTTTACTCCGGTATGTTTTTACACATATATCAAATATTAAAGCAAATATATCAAAACAACAGATAAGTGAAAAGAGTTAACACCCACTTCCGGTTGGCCGATTTTTACCAAAAACTCTTGTGACTTTTATAAAAATTTTAAATATTAAATTTTGCGTTGACCTGATTAATAGTTTTTGAGTTAGAGCACCTACAAAAACTGTCACATACACACTGACATCATCGAGATAATGGTCAAAACGTGTTCAGGGGACCACCAAACGTGTATTTCCGTTGAAATCTTGAAATCGATTTTTTTCACGGAGACGATATCCACTTTCCCCTATACTACAAATGGAGAAAGTAAAAACAATAAGTAAACAAAATGGTTATTTGTTGCTATGGATATGAAATATTGATTACTCTTGGCGTCACTATCAACAGTTCGAAAATGTTATCATGGGAACAGAAACAAAACTGTCACGTAGCAAAATTCTATGCACTGAACAAATTCAGAAGGATAATCACAATACATCTGAAACATGTTCTATGAAACAAACAACAGTAATGGAAAATTATAGTGTCTATAACATTATTGATGATAAAGGTTTACAGTAATGAAGCCTTAAAGGAGATGTTCGCTAAAAACTGGACAGTGACAAAAGTAAATTTCCAATTCAGATCGGCCAATTCCAGCCAAAATCTTATCAGATCATGAATTTTCAATGAAACCCTTCAATGTCAAATTTTGTGTTTATCTAATTATTAATTTTTGAGTTAGAGCACCCACAAAATTCATAACATGCAGACACAGACATAATAGAGAACGAGGCTAAAACGTGTTTAGTGGACCTTAAAACGTATATTTCCGTTGAAATCTCGAACTCGATATTTTTTCACGAAAACTTTCTCCATACTGCGCATGTGGAAAGTAAAAATACATTTTCATCAGCGCGAGGCTGTTTGGTTCATTCCTCAAACGCGCTTAAAAATCTCTATTACATTCGGCTGTAATATATAAGTCGCTCTGACATTTGCGTAAAAAGCCGCATTTGGTTTGTGTGGTTCTCTCGCTTATTCTCCGGGACTAACTCTCCGATTTTAATCAATTTTGGTGGCGCTGTAAAAGGATTATAGTTAATTCGAGCGTCAAGCAACAATATCCAATTAACTTCCATAAACATTGCTATGGTCACGGCAAGTTTTTGGATCGTGTCCTATTCCTTTACCTTAAGACAACAAATGGGTGCCAGATTCATAGACCAAACTTTGACGGAATAAGGTTTAATTGGGATCTCATAATCAAATAGGTTTGTTTGTGATTTCTCCTCCTCCCACCTTACCGCCAAACTAATTTCGTTGGAAGCGATGCTCATCATTTTTCATTCACCATCATCTTCGTTCCTTTTCCAGCGCCTCTGGAGTTAGGACGAACTGTCTCGATTTCTTCCTCTACAGCTGCGCTCACTTGTTTCCTCTGCCCTCTTTTCCAATCTCCGTCAATGGCATCGCTCTCTCTCCCAATGCTTTAAACCCATCTTCTTCCTTCCTCTGACGCTTTCTATTCATTTTAAATACCATCTTCCCATCGCGCGCCTTTCTAATCTCTCATCTTACACGGCGCGACTTAAACTTTGCCTTTCAACAAAATTGTAAGCTCTTTTACGCCGTCCAAACCGTGCTTATATACTTTTATTTGCATGTTCCTTTCTATTCTCTTATTATAATTCATTGGAAATCTTATTCACGCGCTTTGAGAGATCTCTTTAGGTTTATTTCGCTCCAATGTGTTCACTCATTTGACACAATTCAGACAGCGCACTGTCAGCCGTTAGGTTCTAATTTAAAGTTTTTTCTAACTCCTTTATTATTTTGCTATAATCGTACCTCTTGAGAATTTATTATTAATGTTTAGAAAGTTAGGTTTAGTTTGAATTTATTCAAAGGCGATCTATTTGCTATTTCGAAAGAAATCACGTAAGAGTGCACAATATCCTGCTGCCCTCTTCAACTTTACTAAAATCTTCACCACTCTCTTTCCTCTTCTTGTCATCCGAAATCTTTTTCTTTCTCCTTAACCATCAAGTTATCTTTCAATCACGTACTTAACCATAATGCCTTTTTCTATGTTCTTCTCTCTATTTATATTTTGTATTTTTCTAAGTGTTACTTTTTTACCGCTCTCATCAGTCTTTTCTACCACTGATGTCATTTCCTTCTCATTATCACTGCGACAGAAGAGCTCCTTAGCGATTTTTTTTACCAGATAAAGTCATGCTTTCATCATCATCATCCGTAATATTTGAAGAAATATTTCTTTGTATGGCAGCATTAATAGATTCAGCTCCTTCGCCCATACCCTTCTCTTCATCCTAATCTTTGCGTAACAGTCTGATAACATCGTCGTTGAAAGGAACAGAAGATTTCGGTGCTCGAGGTTTCTCAACAAGGACAGCTTCAGTCTTAGCTCCATCCTCCTCCTTATGAACCTTCACAACCTCTGACCTCTCAATACTCGTATACAAATCACTTCTTTCTCTCCTGATTTACTTGGAAGCTCAGATATATAAATAGGAACAAGACAAAGGGGTCCATCGTCTGACTGTTTCCTGACTTTTTCATCACCTTCAGAATCACTGGAAGCGTCCATTATTCTGGCACGTACAAACCTACGCTCCAAACCTAACACTGCACGAATTTCTACTCAAGTTCTTAATTTATTTGACAAAATAAAAATATTTTCTGTCTTGGAGATGTGTGAAGTATGAGGATTGAAAATTAAGCAGCATACCATTATTCAGTGTTAAAAAAGAATTCAATACAAGATACCGCATTTGATTAGGATTAAATTGCTACTAGAAGAATAGCCTTTTACATTCCGAGGTCATATGATTAAAGTAATAATAATCCTATCAATAATTACGCGATGTTGAATTTTGTTCTCATATGATGACATCACATGCATTAATATTCAAATAATGTCGAATAACTTGAGAACGGCTGCATACATTTTTGAAGATCCTTTTAGTTTTCACTAGGTTAACACCGCATAACGTTATTGACCATTCGTCTTGTAAATCAAAGCTTCGGATAAAATCAAGTGTAGATCGATTCAATCAATTATAAGGAGGACACTTTTCTTCCTAAACTTTTGAAACTGACCAGATATTCATTGCATTACCTCTTAGATACCCATTGTGCGTAGGCCAGAGGGAATCAGCTGAAAATTCTCATTGATAAATAACTTTACGTGTTTTCCTATTAAAAGCGGATTTCCCGAAAAATTCGGAACGTAATTGAATTTTCTCGGATAGCAAAATAAAATTCTTTTTGTTATGTATAAAACTGCTTGAGTTTTGAGTTAGTATCTTTATTATAAACTTATTTTATAATGCCTAAAACTGATTCCAATGTTTTCTAATGGATGACAGTGGTGTCCGAAAACCCACATAAAAAACAAAATTACTTGATAATTCTGATTAAAGTTAGTATTCTTGTAGAATAAAAACTTTGGACTTTTTGTCAGTGTATAGAAGTGAAAAATACTTTAAACATCGGCCGAGCTATAAACGTTCAAAAATGCTTCACCGTTCTACTAAAAAAGTTTCGGAACGAAACACTACGGTAATATAATATAGATTTCCTCCTCTAACGGTTAATCATTTTTATTTAATTCATAAACAAGCTATCGAATCCGTACTTGGACAGTCGTACGCCAAAACAAGTTTATTTTTTAATGTACGAATACTCGAATGCACATGGAAATTGCGGTGAAAATGGACATAATTGAAATAACGGATTTTCCAATGTTTTTATAATACTTACAGTCATAATAAAAACTTACTATATTAACACCCTCTTTTGCTTTCACTAAACCTCAACTGCCATTTATTAATATTTTCGAGGTGTGTAGATAGCTTTATTTTGTTTAGCTGTTATAGCTTAAACAATTAATTTTTTAACAAAAATTATATAGAAATTTATCACTACAAAATTTTTATCGTTATATCTACGTTTTAAGATTATTTGCTGAAGTTCTTACTTGCTGTTAAATGCTTTTGAAAATTTTTTAATGGCGCCAACTCGTAACATATTAAAAAATATTTGGAGAACGTTCACATAAATTATCATGCAAGCATCGTATCATTTCTTCAATTTACCTGCAGTGCTGCTACGTGCTGCGCTAATCAAATTCAAAGGTCACTTAAACTTCGCGATTCAAGTAAAAAATTGCTCGAATATTTCGTGCTTAAAAGTGAAAGTATTTTCTGATGATAAATGCTTTTAAAATTTGAACAGTATAGGGCTAAATAAAACTAATCCCGAATTAACAGGGGTTTTAATGCCGTACCTAGGAAGTTATTTCCTAGATATTTATGTGCAGGCTCAGCAAGACCTCTCTCTTGATCATTTCAGTTGAAGTTTTCTGAATAATATTTTGGAATTTGCAAATATTTAATGTTTACCGTGAATCACATTAATTTTAAACAAATAGAGCGATTAAGTAAAAGGCATTTAAAAGATGGATTTCTTCCTTAATGAATATTCCGCTAAAAAGTTTAATTCTGAAACCTATGAAAAGTTTTCCGTTATAGTTTTGTACCGTGTAAACTAATTTTTTATCCAACTATCCAGAGTGAAAATAGACATATTGTAGTTTCGTCGTTGTGTCTGTCTGTCAGTCTGTTTGTCTGCCCCCATCTATTAACTTTTGAACCAATAGATCGATTTTTATGACACTTGGTGGAAGTCACTAACTATTGGGGCCGAGCTCCAGAGGATAGTTTTGGTTGCGATGGTTGAAAGTATCGACTTTGATCTTCGATTCCAGGAACTATCCTTCCCATTTGATTTACATTGGAAATATAAAATCCGTTGTGCAAGGTAATTTTCTCTTGCACATTAAAATATCTTATAATTGTAATATCGGTGCGGGACTTGTACTATTCTCTGAGGGAATGAATGAAGATTCTAATTTTTATCGTAGAATGTTGCATATCGTCTTTCTTCGAAGTTCGCGTAAATATCGGCGTTTTTGAAGTTTTTATCGCTCAATAGGAGAGTCTTTCCATCGCAACGACTATTGTTGGACTCGAAGTCGATATTGTCTGGTACACAACCTCGTTATTTTTGCCACACAAATACGCGTGGTCAGTTTAGTTTTGCGTTCGAATATATTTGTAATATTTTATAACGCTAAATTATGAATTTTGGGAACACTAAGAGCTATATATCCGCGGTGATTTTATAGCTATTAACGCCAATATAAATATTAAATACATGATTAAATGGAAAGTGGGCATTATAAGTTCCATTTTGATTGTATTGTTTGTCTAATATGTTGTAATGTATTATTCAAGAATGGGATGAGAAATAGCTAGCCATAAAATGAAGTTTATGGCCAATAAAATAACCGCCTAAAAGGATTTATAAGGAAAAAGAAATGGCGTGACAAAGAAATTTGTGACTCATTTTCGTAATTCACTCTTGCAGTGCTGTGAAGGACAGTCGAGACATTTGTGCATTTTTTTGTGGTCACGAAGAGTTGTATGTGTTTCCGTAATTTTCCAAAGTTTTTACTTTTATTTTTATTTTTTAAATTAGAGATTTTCCTTTATTCATTACTATTATTAATATATATAGCATTTTTAAGAATTAGGGATTAAACATTAATCAGTAGCAGATATTTCTGAAGTTTAGGCATTTAAAACTGATAAGCGAATTTCATCTTTTTCTAAACGAAGCTTTTAATCGTTGAAAATTCAACAATATAACTAGATTTGGTCGTATCTGAATCCAGACACTTCAACGCAACAGTACCGCTATTTATATTACCACACTAACTGAAAAAAAACACCGGAGTCCTTCTTTATACTCAGCAATCGTGGAATTCCTATGAGGTCGCACCAATTCTGTCACGTGTATTAATTTGCGTTTAAATCCCCTCCAGTGAAGCCGGATCGCTCGAGGTCTGCGCCGAAATGAGTGTCGGTTGACCCGTGTAGCATAGTTCGATGGCGTGTCCTGGGGTGGCGCATTCGTAGAGCGTTGGCGCAGGGTGTGAGAGGGAGGGAGTTTTGGATAGGAGGTGCGGAAGGGAAGCGTGATAATGGGAATGACGGCGTGGCGGCGGCGAGAAGATGCCTTTATTAAATTTTTAACCAACACGCCACGCCCTGTGATATGCATCTCGTTAAACTTGGGAGTCAATCTCGTCTGCGGTGGATGTCGCGATTAAAATGGCTGGAGCTCATGGTTAGCCGGAGAAAAGCTCTGCAGGGCAAAAAGAAGGTAGCCGAGGAAAAGAGATGGGGTAGAGAGATCGGAGAATGGGAGAAATTAAAGGATATAGGTGGAAAGGGAAAGAAGAAATGGAAATGATTAAAATTAAAATATCCAAGTTACTTTACTTCAACATAATCTCTCTCTTAGAGTGAACTTCCTGAGTTCCTTCTTAAATTTTTCTACTATGATTTTTTGTTTATGTGCATGGTTTAAATAGAGAATGCGATAATGATATCTATCGCAGTAAAGATTAAAATGCTTAATTTCACTTACGAAGAAAAATTATTTCACACACACACATATATATATATATATATATATATAAACCTGAAGTCGTCTGATTGGTGAGTGCTCACTGGGTTTCCTCATCCCAACACCTTGTTGACATCCATTTATCCATTTTACCTTTCCTTTTCCGTAAGCTGTTATATATATATATATATATATATATATATATATATATATATATATATATATATATAGGCCGTCATTCCCTTGATGCTGGAATGCCACTGACAGTGAGAGTGGTAAGGAACAAGGCATGAAGTCAGAGGATGTGATTCTCAGGGGGTTAAACACTTTCACTCTTTCTCATCTTTATCCATTTAATTGAACCTGAACCTAACTACCTTCAATTCTCGGATTTTGTCCAGCGAAGATCAAGTAGGACATTTTAAGGCATAGCTAGATAAGGATGAAAGGGAAAGGCCAGTTTGATCTGAAAAGTGGACATCTTTTTTAATACAGTGGAACTAACACTGGAAGAACAGGAGGAGTTGAAATCACCGTCAACAAAAGATTGAAAGACAACATCGTGGAAATAGAAAGTTCATCTGAGCGAGCAGCTAAACCTTTGCTTCAAATAAATAAGAGGTATCGACAGCAAGTAGTCTAAATATACGCGCCAACTTGAACATACTCGGATGATGAAACGGAAGATTTCTAGGAAGTAATTTGAGAACTGCATGACAAAGAAATCTGCTATCTAAAATTGACCATGGGTGATTTCAACGCGAAGGTAAGGGAGCAAAAGAATGATGACAGCGCAGTCAGAAATAAACGAGTTGACCAATTTGTAGACTCGGCTGAATATACCGGCCTCTACATAATGAACACTTTCTTTAAAAAAAACGCCCCAACAGAGAATGTTCTTAAGAGGGACGCAATGGCGTAAAAAATGTAATTATATGGTAGAAAACTGTTCTGTCCTAAACAATTTTAAAACTGGAAGTGACTATCGACTGGTGCGGTGAAGGATAAAGTCAATTGTAAGTTGGAAAGAAGAAACGAACGCTCGCTTCTTGAAGAAATCAACCGGAGTGTGAAGATGACATGGAGTGCTATCGGCAGGAATACAAACATGCTCAAATAAGATATCCCAATCTTTCTAGAAAAGAGATTGTCCTGCCAGGCCTGGATGCGGAACAGTGACCATGATCGCCAGAATAGTCCATCGTCACAGAGGATCATGGAGAGATAACCCGAAGGGACCAAAGAAAGGAATGACTGGGTAAGAATAAATACTGGAATCCGACGTAATTCGAAGAATAAAAGCGCTCAAGTGGCAGTGGGTGGGTTATATTTCTAGAAAGAATGATCAGAATTGGACGTCTGGTGTCTTTAATCGATCCCAAAAACAGAGACTGAAAATAAAACCGAAGGACAGATGGGTCAAAGGGCTTGTGAAGCTCTTAGAGCCAACTTGGAAGAGGAAGGTAGTCGATTGGGAAAAACTGGAGGAATCCGTCAATGGATTGAAAAGGGCTGATGATGAAGATATAGCTAGTGCAGGCGTGTCTAACTGGCGTTTGGTGGGCCGCATGCGGCCCTTTCTGTGCCGTATTGATGACCGATAGCTAATTTTTGTCTCAAGTGAATCGTGTGAGGTTTCATAAATTTTATTTTAACGAAAAGGAGATATTATTATTTTCATAGATACCGTATTACAATAGGCCATAATTCTCTAAATTATTTTTTTTAATTGCTAAACAGGCGTCCTTTAGCTAAAGTTAATCGTTCCAGCTCCAGCCCTCATTAACCAACTGCGGCTGGTCTAAAACTTTCGTCGCTTTAATTAATGCTTCCCGGACGCCTCTTCCAGTTTGATATGTATACACTAGTATAAATGACCTTCAAATATGAAGAACATGTGTGACTTAAATATAAAATTTAAATAAAAACTAATGAATCAAACTATTATATTCATTAAAACGTAAACGATAAATACAAAATTCAAATAATTTAATGCTCTAGAAATTAAAATTGTTTTGGGTATAAAAAATTTTTGATAAAGAAATATTAGTGATAATTTGTTTGTGGAAATTGTCTCCTCACTACTTTTTTATAACAAATCTTCTTTTACTTTCTAGAAAATACACTTTTGTGAGAATTTTATTATTATTTTTTACATTTTACTCTACTTAAAGAGTCGTTTAATAATTTTTAATACAAATTGTATTTTTGTTATTAGAAGCAGGTTCAATATTCTACTCTGAAATTTTGGTTGATTTTGTTATTTTTATTATGAAAACAATTTTTCTACCCAAATTTATTACGATAAGTGTGCCAATTAAAAAAAGGCAATATTATAAATTTTGAATGGAAAGCTAATTTCATTTATAAACAAAAACAAATACAACAAAACATTCCAAGTATTGGCATTTGTTCTGTATCTATCATTAATGAGACTCAAATATATTGTTATCAGTTGATATTTGGGAACAGATTTTATAAAATATACTACAAATTTTAAAGTTCATTTAATGCCGATCCAGGGAACACATCAAGATATATCGAAGTGATGTAATGGATCAAAGCATGAAAGTGTAGTTCAGTCCACGTAGGCACATGTCATCAAACCATCCTTCACTTTCGAAATGTTTGGTTTTCTTACTGTCATGCATGGCTTTCGTTTCATAAAGTGATGTTACGCACCTTACGGCACATTATTATTTCATGAATGGACTGGCATCTATCCGTCTAGTGGATTTTGGAACGTCCTCGAAATGGTATACCAGTCGCAATAGCGTGGCATCTGCTTGGGAATGGGGGCGAGGATGGATTAGAAGGGGAAGAACTGATTGGAGGAGAGTGGGAGATTGGTCGGTATAAAGGTAGAGGAAAGGGCGGATTGAAGGGGAAAGAGTGGAGGATTGATTGGAGGAGAGTGAGTGGGGAGGACCGAGGGATCAGGTGAGGTTAGAATCGACAGTGGGTGTCCCCGTGTTATGTCGGTCGAAGGGTCTTAATGAATCAAAGGAGAAGTGAAGGAAGGATAGAGAGATAGAGAGATAGGGATAGAGGGAGAGAGAAAGGGAGAGAAAGAGGGAGAGAGAGCGGGGGAGAGAGATAAAGAAGGAGAGAGAGAGGGAGAGAGAGAGGAAGAGAGAGGGGGGAAGAGAGAGAGAGCGGGGGAGAGAGATAAAGGAGAGAGAGAGGGAGAGAGAGAGGAAGAGAGTGGGGGGAAGAGAGAGAGAGGGGAAGAGAGAGAGGAAGAGAGAGAGAGAGGGAGAGAGAGAGGGGGAAAAGAGAGGGGGGGAGAGAGGGGGGGAGAGAGGGGGGGAGAGAGGGGGGAGATAGAGAGGGGGGAGAGAGAGGGGGGAGAGGAAGGGAGGGTGAGAAGGGGAGGGGGACAGAGAGAGCGAGGAAGAGAGTGAGAGGTAGAGGAAGAGAGAGAGATAGGGAAAGAAGGGGAGAGTGAGAGGTAGAGGAAGAGAGAGAGATAGGGAAAGAAGGGGAGAGTGAGAGGTAGAGGAAGAGAGAGTGATAGGGAAAGAAGGGGAGAGAGAGAGGGAGGAAGAGAGGGCGGGAGAGAAATAGAGTTAGAGTGGGGTGTGGCTCAGTAAAGGAAGAGAAGGGATGGATGCTGTTTGGATTTCGTATGCCTATGTGGAGGGTAGCGGGAGTAAGGTGAGTGGAGCATAGAGGGAGTGGCGTGGGCTGGCGTTTGTCGGGGTCTACGGTGGTGCCGAGTCCGGGGAGCGCCTATCCGCTTCTCTTCTGGACGGCTGGCAAATACGGAATGGAGGGCTAAATTATCGATTTGCAGAGTGTCGGAGAGAGAAAGGGGTCACTTTCACTCGATCTATTTTTTCACATTACTCTACTTGATGTTATTCATCAAACGGAGGCCGGCCCCGTCGTCCCCCAACCCCGTCCGGGCCCTTTTAACGTCCATTCCCCGACTCAATTCGTCCTACTACTTATCCTTCGAAGAGCGCCCCCCGACCGCCGCCTCCAACAATGCGACGGAATGAAAAAGTAATCATCTCCTGCGCCGGAAAGAATAGCTTGTTTGTCTTTTCGCCGTTGATCCTCGCTTTGTATGTACCTCTAGTCAAGAGATTTTAGCTTTTCGTTTGCGTTAACACTTCTCGACAATAAAAAACCCCGCAATTGGAAAGGTCTAGTTCAACCGATCTGTTTCTCGTTGAGAGAATCCATTGATTTAGTTTGTTTTCTTCTATTGGAAGTGTGTCTAACTAAGGGACCAAAACAGACAATCCCATTTTTTCTCCAAGGATATTTAAAATTCCCTTTTATACGTTATATTTGGCATCTTCTCTTTGGATATTCTTTCATGGTAGTATTTAAAATTAAGAAAGTAATATTTAAAGTGACGCAGTAATTTGATCAAAAACTTAATTTTAATAGCTAGTTTTATTGTTAAATTTCTTAACTATACCTATTACGACTCCAAACATTCTGTACAAAGATAAAATTAATTTGTTTATTTTAACATTTTGAGGAATTGACGAAAGAATGCGCAACTGCAATATTGCCCCATGTTAAAAATGCATAAAATTAATTGTTACATTACATTGTAAACAGAGCAATTAAACAGATTTAATTTTATCTGTATGTTAAAAATATCATGTTCATGATGGTAACTAGAATGTTAGCTGGACTGGGAAAAAATTCATTAGATGAGATTAAATATAAGAGGAAGGTTAAAAAGCTTATCACGGAGGTAGAGGCACAATTAGTGAGTGGTTTTGATAAACAACAAAACTTGGAGGGAAATTATAAGGGGAAGGATGCCAGAAGACATGAATAGAGAAAGGAACAGAATGGGGATTGTGGATAAGATGAAAAAAAGGGTTAGGGTCTGGGGAGATGGAATGGTCTAAAAAAGGCAGAAATTTATAATTAGTTAAATAGTGGTATTGTTATGTCTTAAATAACAAAGTTTTTTACCATAACGTTAGACAATATTTTTATAGTTTTACGTGATTTTAGTTCTAATTTTAGTTATGTAATTCATTTATTTCCAAAATATTTTATAATATTCCGTTGATTAATACCTTATTTAGCGATTGTTTGGGTTCATATCAAATACTAACGGCCGTCTTACTTTAATTTTTGATTGAGTTTTGCAATGCTCACTTAAATAAGTAACCACATATAAATTTAATTCTTGGAGAGAGACTAAATCATTCTATTTTCTTCATACACTTGTTAGAATATGAGATAAATACGAGTATATTTCTAAAAGGTTCCATTTAGGTTTTTTTGCCTTTTATGGAGATAAAAACTAAAATCTTGAATTTAAATTAGGCTCGTCCGCTGATTTCTATCAAATCAATTTAAAATGTAGCTTTTAACTATTATCATTTAGCAATGTTGTATTTTAACGGAAGCTGAGGAATGGAACACAATTTAAAATAAACTTAGGAAGAGTTTTTCTTTGATATCGTCTGAAAATTCTCCCATGAATAAAAAATATAGATATATCGATTGAAAATTCATACAAATATTTTTGGACGAATATTTCTGCTGAGAGAGGGGTTAAAGGGGCTAAAATTTAGAGGAAAGAATAAGATTCTTTCAAGTTTAGTAAAAATTGGAAGACGTAATATATATTTATGATTGTTGATTGCGGAGCTGCCACAAGATAAAACACTATTAATTGGGAATACAGATTGAAATACCTAATCGATACTATCGCAATTTTATGTATAAAATATCTGTTCAAATTATTACTAAAATTTAAAGGGTTACAAATAATTTAATAATAATCGTAAAATAATGTGTGTTGTTCCCATTTTCGCACATATTTATACAAGGGTTGATTGTAAAGTCTTTTTGAGAGGTTTCTAGATTCAGAAAATTGCGCTTATGCTTCTGTAACGCCTAATTCAATTAATTTATTTTCTTTGCTGACTGCGAGCTAAAATGCGTTTCGAAGGGTTAGTAAAAATATGCCAGTGGAAAAGATCGATCTGACAGAGGGTGGTCAAGCATCTTAATTGAAACAATAATCACGATCTTTGTCGTGAGTATAATTTACAGAATTTTCGCAAACTATTCTCTACCATGTAATGATTGTTTTCATAATATGTTCAATTCCTGGTTATCATTTTAACTCTCAGGTATGTTATCTAGTAAAGTACATTAACCTTAAGTAATTATTCCTTCAAGCTCTTTAATTAACTAACTTTAGAGTGTGTTTCCACAAAGTATTAAAGATTTTTAGAATGGCGTTTTAGTCAGTTTCGATATCAATTCGCATGGTAAATTTAGTTGGCAGCTAAATTCCGTCTGCGGAAGTAAAAAAAAATGCAGCCCCACTTAGAAATCCAGGAAATTTCTCCTCTGGCCCTTTTTTCAATTCCACCCTCTCTCCACCCCCGTTATCCCTGAGGCGACCTCTACCGTGATATTTATTGACCTCGACGCCTCGGGCACATCCACCTTTAGAGCTCGCGGGAGTCGGCGTTGATTGGTGCCGATACCGCACTGCCAGCGAAATTGCCCCCGGGAGAAGATCCCATCCCCTCGCCTCGGAACCTCGCCCCGCCCACCCGCTGCCTCCTCCGCCTCGCCCCCTCCCCGCCCTTGCACTCTCGACCCCGTCTCGCCCCCACTCTCCCCCCCTTCGCACACTCGGACGCCTATTGCCCCGCGAAGCGTTTACAATTGCCGGCGACGGCTGGGAAAGTCTCTTTCCGCCGCAGCCTCCGCCGCCCCCTCCACGCCTCTCGGTCCCCGGAGATGCCGCTCCTCCCGCCATCGGCGTGTCGGAGTAGGACGCAAATAAAGAACCCGTGACCGCTTCGAATCCCGAGATAACACCTGTCAATTCTGTTTCTTATCGATTGCCGATCATTTTTGCGTCACTCTTCCAACGCCGAGCTGGATTTCGTGCCATGCAAGTGTCACGAATCCGTCTACTGAAGTATTTTATTTTTGCGTCCTCGAGTGTCGAGAAGGATTTCATTCGATTCTATTATTTATTGGAAAAATTCGCAATTTCCCAATCAGTTTCTACACTGTCAAATTTTATCAAAAGATATTTGTAAATGTATTCATTATGTTAGCATAGGTATATATCTGTCACGGCAAATGTGCGTAGTTCAGTAAATGTGTACATTTATCACCAAGTTCGGTAAATGTAAGTATAACATACTTTTACCGATTGGATTGGGGAAATGTACACATTTACCTAGAGGCACTGGTAAATGTGGATAAATGTCGCAACACAGGCCACAACACGGAGGCTTCGTGAAATCTGTTGCAGTTTAAAAGTACGGTAAATGTGTAAATTTCCTGGAAATGTGCACAACTAACTAAACTAAATTTGAGCATGATGGAAAATTTTACTCGGCCCTACCCGGTTGGGTAAGTTACTCGAAGTGTTTTTGGTTCCTCCTCACGTTTACTGTGTTCCCCTCGGGTTGGAAAGCGTTCATCTGAGTATATACTAGTGGAGTCGAACCCTCGATCATTTTTGCTATAAAATAACGTAATTATTAAAGTAGCATTTCTCATTCTTATTTATTTCCGCATTTACCAAGGCACATCGGTAAAAGTGCACATTTACCGGGAAATGTACGGATAATACGTATTTCTGGAAACTTAAACTTACATTTATCAAGCTTGGTGGTAAATGTGAACATTTACCGGTAAATGTACACATTTCCCAATTACGTACCTTTACCGTAACATATCGAATGTGTAGAAGATATGCAAAAGTTTCCGCTGAAATCGAAATCGCGCTGTTTAAACATTTTATGAGATATTAAATATTTGCCTTTCCATCGTATTTACAAATGATACGAAACATGATCTGCATCTCCTCGTAATTTCCACTCATAACGTATGATTTGAAGCAAATAAATGACGCGAAGGTATTTTCCATATTTGCACTTTTCCAATTGCCATACTTAGGAAAGATTTGCCTTTTTCAACCAAAGGCTATGCCATCGAAAACAAAATGGGTTTTCTCAACAAAATCTAATAGAATGCGGACTTGGAATATTTAAATAATAATTTTTACTTTCTCCATACGTAGTAAAGGGGAAAGTACATATTTCTTGAAAAAATCTATTTAGAGATTTCAACGGAAATTCACGTTTTGAGGTCCCTTGAACACGTTTTGACCATTTTCTCGATGATGTTTGTGTGGTTGTGTGTGTGTGTGTGTATGTGATAGAAATTTTTTGGGTGCTCTAACTAAAAAAACTATTAATCAGATCAACGCGAAATTTTATCTTATATATATTTCTCTTGCTCCGTCTGCAGCAACTTCCACCACGCGCCACTGAAGCACCCATGCCGATATTAATCGTTTGTATCTCAAAAAAAAACTGTAAGAGATAATGGCTCAAAATTTTCCAGAATTGCTTGATTCACATATAAAAAGTGATTGACGATAAAATATTTGGAAAAACGACCCGGGTTTGACTCCAGGGAATTATTTCCTTTTCTCATAAAGTAACGCGTAAAAATAGACTTTTCGACGTGCAGGCTTTTCTTCTTTTGGAATTTAAAATTAATAAAATTTGTTCTTCTATCTTCGATTCTGGACCATTCTAAAAAAAACATTTTCAAGTTTTTCATTCAATTCGTCTTTTTTTACCTTCAGCTCTAAATCGCTCATGTAAATCGTTTGAATGGTATTTTTTGGAAAAATCTTGGCACTTTAACGGTATGTTGCCTTGTCTACCAACTACATTGTTAAACCTCAAATCCTATTGTTACTTCAATACATATAGGTTTAAGCGTGGTTTGAAGGCTTTTATTGCAAGAAGGAGAGGGAGACGGAAGGAAGGGGAAATGATTTTCATAGAAATTAATGAAAACAACCTTCGTTGTGTTATTTTCAAGAAGAAATACCCTAAAATCTGAAATATAATTCAAAGAGTTTAAAAATCGTAATAATGAGCTAAATTAAATTTTATTGAAATGTAAAAGGTACGATAATCTGAGGAACATGCTTGATGTTTTAATAAACATACTGAGCACGTAAAAATGTTCTGGAGTGAAGAATTGTGCGATAGGTTACGGAAGTTTGGTAGAAGAATGGAGGGCTTGAGGGCGGTTTCAGAAATAGGGAGAGAAAGAGTTTTAAATGAATCAAAGAATCACACAAATAACAATAAATAAACAATAAATGTTCTTAGTCCATCAGTCTAACAGTGAGTGTCAAGCTATTAAAACACGAATAACTGAATCAAGGATGTAGAGAGAAAATTGAAAATCGGCAGAAATAATCTATTCAAATATAAAAATGCTATGCCGAAAGAAAATTTACAAATAAATTTGAGAGTAATATTACCATTCTTCGTAAGATAATACTAAAAAATCGACTTTTTGTCTTGCAGGCTTTTCTTATTTTGGAAATTAAAATTGGAGAATCCTGAACTACGATCATCCGATTTGTTGGTACTATTTTAAAGAAAATTTAATAAAGTCACTTATTCTATTCTTCTTTTTCCGAAATCGCTCATTTGTTTATCTTGACAACCGACTGCTCTGAGAAAAAAAATCAATATAAATAATGATTGTTAAAATATTTTTTTTAAAGATAAAAATTTTAATTCCGTTTTTTATTAATTTGAACCCGTCATTTTTAACGGGCGATTGCGCTAGTATATAATATTTTTGATAAAATAACAAGAGTTGATTAATTCTTGTAAAAAATCGGTCAACCGAAAGTGTGTGTCTACTCTTGTCACATAGGTTTAAAAAAATATTTGCTTCATTATTTGATTAATGTAAGAAGCATTGGAATAAATGTTGTAGAAAAATTAATTTGTTTGTTTGTTTGTTTATTAAGAGATATTTTTAAAATTATATTTTTTAGCAGCCACTACCACGCGACCTACCGGCGACTATTGTAAACACTTAACTCTTATTAAAAGTAAAATACTCCTTTAGCCAAACAATTAGAGGGTTACAACACCCAATGCATTTCGCCCACAAGGTGGGCATCGTCAGGGGCAAAACCTGTTTCAACAGTATTACTTCACATACATCTGATTTCACTGAAAACTTGTCCAATCTACCTTTTTCTCAGGATGAATTGTCTCTTTTAGATAGGGGTTTGAAATTTGCTTTCCCATCAAAGAAACCATCTATAGATGAATTAATCGCAGACATTGAAAAATCCATTGAATTTTTCGATGAAAACTCCAAAAATTATATCCGACAAGCTTGTTCAATACAAATCCAACACAACTTGAACAAATTAAATAAGTCTCATCCTAAAAACTATTCCAAAACCATGAAACAACTCAGATATAAAGATTGTTTTTACATTAATGCTGACAAGGGCCATAAAATAGTGATCATGTATAAGACACAATACTTTGACAACGTCCAAAATATGTTGAACAATGGACCTTACATTAAACTCAAGAAGAACCCATTAAATTCCATGATTCAAAAACCTAAAGACATCATTAAAGGATGTAAAACCATCATTGATAATAAATTAAGCTACAAGTTAAAAATTTCAAACCCAAACATACCAAAATTGTACTGTCTCCCCAAAATACATAAAGATGACAAAGCCATGAGACCGATTGCATCAGGAATAAATAGCCCAACCTATAACTTGGCCAAATGGCTTAATAGTGAATTTAAACAGATGTCCTTTCCCGACAAACACTCTGTTAAAAATACCTATGACGTGATAAGTAAACTAAAAAACATAATATTAAAAGAGTCTGAGATTTTGGTCTCCTTTGACGTTAAAAGCTTCTTCCCAAATGTACCTCTGGAAGAAACATCCCAAATTTTAAAATCATTGTTACTAAAACAAAATTTTTCTGACGAAATTGTCCTTGAATATTTACAACTTACTAATTCATGCATGTCACAGAACGTTTTTCTATTCAAAAATGAAATTTACAAACAAACACAAGGCACTTCTATGGGAAACCCCCTATCTCCTTTTCTAGCCAACATTTTCATGACCTCATTTGAAAAGGATTGCAAAGAAAAATTTCATTACTTTCCAGATATATGGTTGAGGTACGTGGATGACATATTCACAATCTTTGATTTAAAGAAAGAAAATGTAGAAGAATTTGTTAATCAGTTAAACAACATATACCCTTCAATTAAGTTCTCTTATGAACTTAAAGAAAACAAAACCTTGCCATTTTTGGACTTGCTAATCATAAATAATAGACAACACATTGAGTTTGACATTTTTAGAAAAACTACATATACTGATAACTTCATTCATAACAACTCCTTTCGCCCTATGAACCGAAAAACAGCTGTGTTTCAATTTTTAACACACAGATTATGTAGCATCCCCTTCAATAAAATTTGATATGCAAAGGAACTCAAACACATAAACCAAATTGCCACTAAACATGGATACGATACCAATTTAATTAATAAATTAATGAGAAAACATAACTTTAATAAAACCTTGTCCAATGCCACTTCTCTCAAATTAGACAACAAAAAAGAGGACAAATATATAAAATTGCCTTATTTCCCACCATTAAACAGAGGCTTGAACAAAATTTTTAAACATAAGAATTATACCATAACATATACAAATCCTTATAATTTGAAAAATTTACTGGGCAGTACAAAAGACAGAACAGAAACTTTGAACAAGTCCGGAATTTATAAAATGCAACGCTCACACTGTGACAAAAAGTACATAGGACAAACAAGAAGGAAACTTGTAACACGCTTCAAGGAACACATGGCTCACTATAAATATAATCGTTTTGAAAAATCAAGCGTTGCCAACCACATTTTAGAAACAGGTCATAGTATACACGTAAACGATTTAACATTGATAACTTCAGCCAATAACTCACTAAACTCGTTAGAAAACCTTCACATTTACAAAAACCGCGATACACTTATGAACACGGACACAGATTTCAACAGGACCTTATACAAACTGACAGATGTAAACAACACACACGCCGAAAAATCTTTCCGCGCTTCACTTGATTTTCGGTCTTCTTCTTAATACTATCCGTTCAAATCTTGCAGTTGACTCCCAGTCACTGTTGAAACAGGTTTTGCCCCTGACGATGCCCACCTTGTGGGCGAAATGAATTGGGTGTTGTAACCCTCTAATTGTTTGGCTAAAGGAGTATTTTATTTTTAATAATCTGAGCTAAAGTTATTGAGCTACCAACTATATAACTTAATTCTTGGTTACGTCTTACAATAAACTAGTAACTATTTTTTATTTTCTTAATTGTTGGAGCTTTGTGGCTATATCCAATATCAAAAGGCTATGGTTTGAGTTTATTTCAGTTCTCTGTTAAGTCTTTGAATATTTCTCGCAGTTCCTTCAAATATTTATTATCATTAACCTATTTGGAATTTTTAGAAATATTACAGATATGGAGAAAGTCATGTGGTGGCCACATCAGATTTTTTCTTAGTGTAGTTTAAGTGACGACTGTGGACATTCAAACAGGATACATCGCCAAAAACTTGCTTATACTTGTTAGGAATTTTCCTTTTCTTTTCAATCTTTCCTACAACTCATTCTTAATATTTCTCTAAATAGTGTCAATTCTTAATGATTGCAATTAACTTCGAAATGAGAGTTTTTCACATGACAATATTTATGATTCCATAGCTAATGATTGAATTATCTTAATAGTGTCCTAGGAATAAGCAAAAATCGTCACTTTGTATCTAAAATAAGGTTTATCTTTTCCAATCAAAGGTTAAACTCCTTAAAAAAGAATTATCCATTTGTTTTTTTCTCAAATTACCCGATGCAGTCGATGTGGTTGCAATCAAGTAAATACCTAAATTTGATCTGCAGTATTTATTCGGCGATTCGTTATTGAGGACCCTTATTTGATCGACGGCAGCAGGGGCATCCAATGCGGGCGTTTTTTTACCGCAAGAGAAGCGTTTTTAGAAGGATTTATTTCCAAAAGGTGGCGTCCCTGCTCTCCCCATTTACCTCTTTCGGTCTGACCTCCGCCCCTCTCGTTTTGCGGAGACCAGCGCTCCGGGGCCCGAAGTCCGCGGGGTCCCTCCGTCATACCCATCTGACGAGCGCGCCGCCCCATCCCTCCTTCCTCCCCCCGTCCTCTCCTCCCCCCGTCCTCTCCTCCCCCCGTCCTCTCCTATCCCCGTCCTGTCCTCCCCCCGTCCTGTCCTCCCCCCGTCCTGTCCTCCCCCCGTCCTGTCCTCCCCCCGTCCTGTCCTCCCCCCGTCCTCTCCTCCCCCCGTCCTCTCCTTCCCCCGTCCTCTCCTATCCCCGTCCTGTCCTCCCCCCGTCCTGTCCTCCCCCCGTCCTCTCCTCCCACCGTCCTCTCCTCTCCTCCCCCTGTCCTCTCCTCTCCTTGTCCTCTCTTCCCCCCGTCTTCTCCTCCCCCCCGTCCTCTCCTCCCTCCGTCCTCTCTTCCCCCCTTCCTCTCCTCTCCTCCCCCCGTCCTCTCCTCTCCTCCCCCCGTCCTCTCCTCGTCCTCTCCTCCCCCCGTCCTCTGCTCTCCCCGTCCTCTCCTCCCCCCGTCCACTCCTCCCCCCGTCCACTCCTCCCCCCGTCCTCTCCTCCCCCCGTCCTCTCTTCCCCCCGTTCTCTCCTCCTCCCGTTCCTCCTCCTCTTCCCTCCACCTATACCGCCCCCCGCCCTTCTCTCCTCCCCCACCCATTCCCAACTCCGCCGCTGCACCATTTCGCCCCAACTCGCCCTCCTCGCCATATTACGGCTGTTCCTCGCGCTCTGTCGCAGGACACGTCTCTGCGCTCTCTTTCACTTTCCTTCTTTTTTGTTCTCTCTCTCTCTTTCCCTTTCAACTTCCCAAAGTCAATTAGGTCCAAAACAAATATTTCGTCTTTTTTAGATTCTGGGTTAATAGGAATGGATCGAAATTTATGTCGCTGCGGGAAAGAATCGGTTATAAAAAGAAAGAAATTATCCAGTTCGATATCATAATCGTCTTTTAAAGTTTTCACAATGCACGTGGTAATTTAATGAAACCAATTGGATTTTCTCGTTCATATTAGGCAATAAGCCTTTGAAATTTTATTTGGAGTTTTAAATTTAAGCCTTCGTGTCTCAGTGAATCAAGAAATAGGATTAATAAAAATTATTTCTCGTTGGCATTCCTCTGGATGCTGCCACTGGGGAAAAACTAAAATGTTTTTCGCACTGAGATCGAGAATAAAACATTTGAAACAATATTTGATATTACGTCAGTCTCGAGTGCCTCATTTTGGGTCTGGCAAATATCCAAAACGAGAGCTTCGCTAGTTATTTAGGTGAAAAGGAAGTCTCCGAAGTAGCTTTTCCCAACGAGATCACCGGGAGTTGGAGGACAAATCGTTTGCTTCGCTTCAAACTGAGACAAGGGCGGCGCTTTGCTCCCTTTCCTTCACGGCCCACTTACTTCAACCGTCTCGCGGACTGGTCGCCTATGGATGAATAGATATCGCCTCAAAGCCTTTGGACAAATCCTCCCGTTCGCTGATTTCTCCATTCTGATGCCTGGAGCCGTCTTTGAGTCTCTTTCCCGGCAGCCATTCTAATCCTTTGCGGCCCCTTTTCATTCGTTCGGACTTGGTCCTTTGCGTGCATCTTTTATCAGACCTCCCTGTGGTTTAGCGGTATGCCTAGACTCGCTTCACCTCCTGCCGTGATTGGCAATCGGATTTATGCCAAGGACGCTCTTTTCCAAAATATCGTTGGAAGAAAAGCTCATTCCATATTGACGAGACTCTTCTCAACAGCGTCACGCTGGAACTAGAGTATAAGTGGAAGAACTGTAATGGGTTTTTCGGATGTATTGCTTGCTAAACTATGATACTTTCGTAAATATTCGTCATTCTTTTTAATGCGCTAAAATGATATAAGCTATCACCTTTACTACTGCCTCGGTGTCTAATTGTAAGTTAGGCATAGAAGCACCGGAGAATTGTTGACTTTTAATTGATGGATTCAACAGAATTATAGTAAATCGTACAGTTAATTGATAATAGCCATATTTAAGTAAACATCCTTGGGCAAAATTCAATTGGTCATTCACGCCAATATGCTACGGTACTTATTGATGTCACTATTTTTAAACTGTCATATGTTGCCTGGCTTTGGAATGATAAAATGTATACACGTCACGTAAATATCGACAACAGCGTAGGAAATCATTGTTAACGAATCCATCTAAGAAATATTCGTGTTTTATTTCATATGCTTGAGAAGTTAGGTTAGGTTTATTCAGTTATATTTCCTTTAATTGGTTTTTAAAAGAAATATGTACAACATTTTTACTTCAGAGAGTTACGTTATTGACTTCGATTATTCATTTCTCTCCTTTTAATGATTTACTCCAGAAATCATACCTCTAATTCCTCCATATTCCAGACCATTTGACCGGTTTGCTTTTATTTTCTCATGCTTTCGTCTACATTACTTTCAGGCCTAATTTTTCCTTCCAGTTCTATTAAAGTGCCATTGCGAGATCCTATGTCAAGCACAACGAAACAATAAACTGGATGGATGTACGTGCTATTGCTTTAATTCCTGTGCTTAACCATTGCCGCCATTAAGTTGCGATAAATCGCCTTCCACTTACAAAATCTTACTTAACTTAAAAAAGCTTGCAGGCAGAATTCACGTCCCATTCTATTATTCCTAGGACAACTGCTTCAAGATTTGCAATTATTGCAAATTCAGGAATCGATAACAGCGATAGAAAGTGAGTCTGTTTCACACTCTTAAATAGTGCCCTACTATACGTTTTTTTCGTTTAAATTCCGAAAGAGGTCTCTCTCTATCTATCTCCCTGGCAACCGTCTTCCATTTGCCACTCGTCTTTTCCACTATCACGCCGCCATGACTCGAGATGTGATGTTTTTAGAGCCTTCCGGTGAAATTCCTTTATTAGATGCTTTATTATTTTTCTTCCCTCTGAAATAGTATTACACCTTTTGCAGAGATAGCCTTGCCTTCGTATGCTGCTCTGATACACCTGCCGCCACCCTAAAGCTCCGGTTTCGAAAAATTCTTGAAATTTCTCTCTTCACCTCCATTGTTTTTATCGTTGATCATTAAGCTCCAGCGTCTGTCTCGCAGAGAACTTTCACCAAATTTTTTTATTTAAAGACAGTTTTCCTTCGAAATCTTTCTCGATGTAATATTTCAGCTGTAATATAATAACGAGTAATTTTATATAACATATTATTATTCGTTTTATACATTTTAGAGTAGGATGGAAATTATGACTTAGTAGCTGTACTTTCATGAATATTTTTGGCAATTTTTTCAATTTAATTTCTCGTAAACTATTTTGTAACACATAACAACATTGATTAATTGATTTAGGCATTTGAGAAGACGAATTATTTTATTACTAGTGTCCAGTATTCCTGATGAGCGAGGTGGTGTGAGCCTCAGGTTCACAAATGGTTCCATTTGATTAACGTTATTATCCAAGTGCTTCTACTTATTTTGTTTTTATTAAAGTTTCATAACGGTCCATAAATCTGGCAAGTTAGATTGTCAACTTACAGGGATTTGTTTGCGTAAGGGGCTGTGTTATGGTCATATCTTGTAGGCATAACTTATACATTGTCTTTCAAGGAATTACATTTAAACAAGATAATTATCGTGCAAGTGTAAAATTGCTAATGATGTCCTGAAATTTTAACTGAATCACAAAATATAACGGATTTTGCCGATATTAACCGTTAAAAGTAAAATACAAACGTTACCTTTAAAGCATGGAAACAGGATTCATAAAACTTTGCCTTTTAGATGATTGATTCTCCTCCCGCGCAAGATGAAACCAGTTGCTCAATAGCATCTAAAGGACAAATCTGTTTGACGAACGTCCTTTTACTGAAACCCATCAAGTTCAATTCCTCTTTATTCCAATGAAGAAGGACCGAGCGTTTTACATGAATGTATAATGTTACGAATCCATTCCAAAGCGCTGCGACAAAGTCGAACCACGTTCATGTTTTAATAAATGCCGCCTCGCCGTCATCGGTTGCTCGCTATCACGAAGCGTCTAAAAGGAATATCCGCCGGCGTAGGATTCCTTTTAGCGCTCGAATCCGAGGTCTCCGGTAACCACTTAACGAGATAAATTATGCCCGCCGCCACTCAAAGAGTGAAAAAGTAATTCTGTTCCTCCGTTTCGAGTTATTTTCCGAAAGTAAGCAAACCCAGCGTGCGTGTAATATGCGTTACTAACGACATCTACACTCGCACGGTCGCACTAGCGGGGTGGGAAGGAAGGTCGAGGTGTTGCGTTTCATTATATTAACATTTTATGTCCTTTCTTTCCGACCCCGCCCACTCCGACTGCCGCGCCTTCTTCGGAAGCGGCGGATAGCAAATTACTTGCCTTCCTCAAAAACCCCTTCTCGCTACATTTTTCCACTCTTGGCCGCTGAATAATTCATCGCCTACCGCCCAATGGAATGATTCATTGAAGAGGTTAAATGGAACGTAAACCACAGTGTGAGGTATAAATGAGGAGGGAGTGAGCGAGCGTGTGGGTGGGGGAGGATAAAGGGTCGGAGGGGATTACCCGAGGAAGGATCGGACGGATGGCGGAAGGGAGAGTGCATGAGAAGGAGAACGGTAGGGCGGCGGAGGGAGGAGAGGGTGCGGAGAGAGGAGCGGGCTAGGAGAGAGGAGCGGGTGCGGAGAGAGGAGCGGGTTAGGAGAGAGGAGCGGGTGCGTAGAGAGGAGCGGATGCGGAGGGGCTGGTGCGGAGGAGCGGGTGCGAGGCAGGGGGTGGTAGGCGGACGAGGTGAGATAGCGAGACGGTATGAGTTGTGTGTGTCAGGCGACCGCTTTGTTTAAATTACGATTTCATTTCTGAAATCTCCTCCCTCTTTTCTCCATCCCTCCTCCCACTCCCTCCTCCCACCACCTACTCCCACCACTCCTTCAACCCCCTCTTCCAGCCCCCTCCTCCCACCTCCTCCCCCTCTCCACCATCGATGAAGGACGCTGGAGTCAACCTATCCCCCTCCCCCTCTCCACCCTTCCCACTCTTCCCCTTTACTAACTGATGGATTTTTCTTCCCATTCTCATAAAAAAGCGGAGTTATGCTGTCATTTGCGTCTTCAGTGGGGCTTCGGCTATGGGGTGAATGCTATGCGGATAATCTTCCAGCCTTAATGTCTAAATGAAAGCAAAATCAAGGCCGCGTTTAAGTGTGTGATTTGAAGTTTGTTATTAAAATCGTAAGGTTTACGGCACCGTTTTAATTGCCATAACTTTTATGCGCCGTTTTCCCATATTAGAGATAGAGCTCGCCCACTACTTGCCGTTTCCTGCCATCTACCGCCGAATGGCCCACACACGCGTACAGGTACACAATTAAGTCTCACTTCATGTTCACTCCTCTGGACGGCAAATTATTCTGCATCAAAATTGACCATCATCAAAGTAATCTAACACATAACGGTGAAACCTCATCACAGACACAGTATATTGTATTGTCTCCTTTCTTATGGCATAAAAGCAACACCCTTTTGAAACTTCCGTCCTCTGGTTATTGTCCTTATGGTACGTTAATAAACAGAAAATTCTTAATATTTATTAATGCCGTTGTCGTACTTCCACTTGAACTGAACAATTAAATTTCAACAACTGAAGTAAACGTTAGAAATTTAAACCTCAGGGACCGAATTTTCCTTGAAATATCTTATTCGTGAGATATCCGCGCATCGCCTTTCAATTTATTAGAGTGGTGTGTGGCAGGGAGTGCAATGCACCAAGTCAATCTCTTGTGACACCACACTGTCATTTTAAACTTACGGTAAAAATTCAAATGCTTCGAGTTGTGTGATCATTTCCTCTTTTTCCATTGCTTTTTCAAAAATGGACAATAAGTGGAGTGAAACTGTGGAAATTTGTATTTTGGTTTAGATTATGGGAATTTATTTGACCTAAAGATAGTTCTAAAACAATATTAACGATTCTTTTAAAGTTCCTCATTACTTTTTATTTATTCTTAATTTCATTTTTGGTAGAGTGGAGTCAGTATGCCTTATCTGTTTTAATGCGTTAAATTCAATTCATTCATAGTGGATTTTTACGCTCTCAAAATCTGAGATGGCAGTCTTAGAAAGATCCATCGTCACACACACAGACATGTACGTGTGTGCAATATGATAGAGAGAAAGAGAGAGGGAGAAAGAATCGAAATAAGAAATCGATCATGCTAAGATATTCCTTTAGAATGCAACTTCGCCGTCTCCTCGATGACAGATCTTCCTTAGGCAGTTCGATTTTTTATCAGAATGCCTTGTTAAATTTCTTTTCCGAGTCAATTCTACGCGACAATGAGTCCTTAAATCCATGCCAGACGTTTACTTCGGCAAATCCAGCGGTCGTGATGTAATAGAAAATACGATTCTTCAATCTCCAGCTCTCGGGAGAATTTAATAAAAAATACGATTCTTCAGTCTCCAGCTCTCTGGAGAGTTTAATTTCTAAGATTTTATGAGGGTTTGTTGCAATGGAAATGCAACGTTACAGCTGGTATTTCCTGCAAGGATTTATTCATTGCTTCGAGGACTTTTTATTGAGTATCACGGGTCAGAGGGCGCTCGCACGGGTCATAAAGTGGCCGCGGGGCGATATTAGTTTCCGATTTCCTGCAGGGGAACATCGCTGGAAGGCTGCTTTTATTTCTTCTGCCATTGCCATTTCGCCGAGTTCAGTCCTAGATGATATCGCCAACTGCGAAACGAGTCCACCGCTCTTGCAGCGAAATGGCCGGAAAGAACGCCACTAGGCAACGGATGGCCAAAACAAAAAAGAACGGAAGTTGCAGCGCCGTAATATTTCATTAGAATCATTGTTGCCATCATTGGACAATTCTTCCTTAATATACGTTCTCTATATATGTTCCGTTTGTGGTTATTTCCAGCAGTGCACGAATTCTGTGCGTTTGTTTTGGAATCCAGGCCATTTTCTCTACAAAAAGACGATTATATGGCAAAGAAGAATCTTTTACGCATTTAATCTCCCATCCCTGACATTTTTTCAGAAATAATATATTTGGTTAAACATGCACTAGATCTAAATTAAGTAAAATGTTCACCTTAATTGAAAATATTTAATTCATTAACTGATATGATGAAAATGTAGTGCTTTTTTTAATTGCAGCAACCATCTGTGAAACACACACACTCATAAAACGTGATAATGGAGGTGAAGAGCTTAAAGATTCGTTAGAGGTACATAATAAAGAAACGCCATATAACGAGACGTAGATAAGGTGGAAAATTAAAGAAGGGTCCTACTCCAAAATTTTTCACTTTACATTTTTCTCTTCAACCACGTAAGTGCCCACTGAGCTACCTGGAACACCTTGTTGGGTACGTGTGTGTAGGTATATATACGGCAACTAGGTGTTGAGAAAAGGAAGCCCAGTGGATACTTAACGACAGGAGAGAGTCGCTGGTGTGCCGAAGAGAGACATGAAATGGGCAGCTTTTTTCCTAATTCGTGTAATGAGCAACAGCTTTATCCATTTCGTGAGATAGGAAAAGGCAAATAATAATTTTTCCTATTTCACGAGTTGGGCAAACAATTGAAATACCGGATAAGTTGAGTTATTATTGTTAATGGTCTCCGTCCGTCCTTTTCTCTGCCGTATCACACGCTCTGTATCTCGGAAACTAAGAAAGATAAAAGAAAAATTTTAATGTTGTCTGTCTTGACGAGGAGATTGCAGAAAAATGATTTATATTGTTCTCCGCCCGCTCGTCTGTCTGTCGATCGGTTTTAACTTCCAGATAAAACTTATATATATATATATATACACTCTATCGCTGAAGAAGGGCATAAACCCGATAAGCTTGCGTGTTTTTTGTGTTCGTGTTTTCAACGTGTCTCTTCGACGCCCCCAGCAGCCTGCCATCTTGGTCCCCGACTTGGTAAGTGTCCGCTGGGCTTCCTTCAACACCTTGTTGCCACCCTCATCACCACCTTTCCATTTCCTTAAGTTAATATATATATATATATATATATATATATATATATATATATATATATATATTGCACGAATTAGCGAAAAAAGCTGCCTATTTCATGGATTCGACAATTTCACGGATCCGGCGTAACACACACACAAACACACACACACACACACACACATATATATATATAAGAGAGAATAAGAGAAAGAAGAGGATAATTGTAGATGCCATTAGGAAAGAAGAGCGAGTGATAGAGGAAGATACTTGGCGGTGTGTAAGCCGACCTATTTAACTTTCCAGCCGTGTTGGCGGAGAGAAGTTGTCCGAACCGCGCGTCCACAAAGGAGAGAAAATCGCTAATGTGAGAGCGAGAGAGAAAGAGAGATATATATGGAGCGAGGGAGAGAGAGAAAATGAGAGAAAAAGAGGAGTGATTGGAGTGTCGTCGCGAGTAAGAGAGCGTGCGATGGCGTGAGCTTAATGCGGCGGCTCCTCGTTAATCGAAAAACAGCTGTACGTGAAAAGTGACGATTCCCACCGCGCAGTCACAAAAATTACTTTCTTAAAGTTCTGCGAGGTTATTAAAAATACAAGTAACGAAATAACTGATGAATCGGATAGGAAGGGAGGATTTTTAAATAAAAAATGAAGGTATACTTTACAATTTCACATAATATTCTTTTTTCTGCAATCTTTAAAATAATGACTTATGAATACAAAAAAAACTTTCGTAAATTAAATTAAAGATAATAGTGTTCATGGCCGCGACCAGCCGAAACAATCCCTAAAATTTGGTGGAGGTATAAAAATAGCTTACTAATTTAATGTTTTATTGTTATTCGGGACCCCCACTTCACTTGATAGGCTGTCCCTGGAGTCTCCAAATTTAAACCGCCGGAAGAACTTAAGGCCATGAACAATCTCTCAAAACTTTGTTGCTCTAACTTGAACGGTGTAGAAGTTGGTTACCGGACACGGAAGTGTAACGGACGGACGTACAGGCAAGGCGATTAAATTAGCGGATTTTAGAAATACTACTAATGAGGCAAGAGATTGCAACATTTTACGCAGAATTAAAGGAAACACAATTTTCCAAAATTGTAAGGGAATTCTGTTTATTGTTGTAAAATTTGCGCTTTTAAAAATAAAATTGGTGAAATAAGTGAATTCCCACCGGAATTTCTTGACGGTAATAGTTGCAATGGTGATAGCTATTATTTCCAGCATATATATAGTCTATTGTGCATATGATTACGTAAATTTGAACTAGGTTATACTTCGTAGGGATGTTTACATTTTTATTTTAATACAATCTAGAATAGCGTTAGCATTTGCAACGGCCAAATTTTTTCCTGACCGTGAGGTCCTTCTTTTGTTGTTATTTTAGGAAAAGTAAATGGCTTCTGAAAACTAATTAAGAAACACGTACTCTCAAGAGACGCATATATAGCATCAAAAAATTGTACACTCGATAATTAATTTGAAAATTTGCAATTATATTTACTTTTTTATCTTTTTTATCGCTCATTTTAAATCATTTAATAATTTTCTAATCGACTCCTTGGGAAGAGCCGTGATTTTCAAAGTACAGAACAAATAGAACGTGGAATAAAACTGAAATAGCTTTCTCGAATTCTTACAGGGGTATAGCTTCCGCTATATTTCCTTCTACCTATCAAATGAAATAAGGAATACTTGAGCATATTCATTTGCTGAATGTCACATACTCCGTAGAAAAAATGTCAGCTATCTGAGTTTTGGACCATCTTGTTTATTATTAACCCGAAAGTGGCTCCTGAAATGTATGTTGGAGACGACAGCTATATTTTGAGAACGTACATAGAGAAATGTCATCGGATGGAGAAGGGGAACTAGGATTATAGGAAGGGTAAAAAGGAGAAGGGAGTGGAAGCTAGAGTTCGAATAAGTTGAAGAGAAGGAATTCCGACGTTAGAAAATGAAGGTGGATTTCCTTAAGGGTGTATACATGAGAGAGGACAATAAAAGTGAGTGAGAGAACTAGAGAAGAGAGAGTGAAATAGGGAGGAGGAGAGAAAAATGGAACTACAGCTATTGCATATTTGTGGAAGAGAGAGAGAGAGAGGTTTAAAAATCTTGATTCATTTTTGATGAAAGAACGCTTATTGAGAGGGATAGGAAAAGGGCAATTGAAAGAAAAAAAGCTGGAGAGCAAAGAATAAAGACAGATAGTTGCACAATCTGTTCGATCTGAAAAAATAAGACGCGCGTGATATCAAGGAATCAGAAAAATGACGGCGAGGATGTTGCAAATGAATGCATCGTCATTAAAAAGCTAATGAAAGTAGCAATTCTGCGGAGAGGTGGATTGAGGGAATGATGATGGCTGCGGATATCGCGAGAGGATTAATGGTTATGGGATCTATTCATCGATGGAATTAGAAGAAAAGGTTTCGAAGTCTATTTCAATAACAAAAGAAGTCTCTCCTGATGCAAATAATGAGTTGAGAGCAATGAAAAGACATTAAGAGAGTTTGAGAGAGGCGAGAGACGATGGAGGTGGCATTGCGAAAAAAGAATTTCTCGAAAATCTGTAACAGATAGTAATAATCGGATGTGCGCACGTTTGGATTTTGGCATTGAAACGGTATCTAGAGTGCAGCGCAAGCGTTGAGGGCATGTAAAATTGAAGGAAGATATTTTTCGTGGATTTTGATTGCAAAATACACAGAAGTGATATATTACTATATTTGTAGAGAAAATGGAAAACGATTTATAGAATTCGACCGCAAAAAATCGTGATATATTGGAGATTGAGAGGCGAAGGAGAAAATGTGTGGGACGCGGCGGAACGAGATTGAATGATTTTAATAGAGGAGTTGCTGAGGATGAGAAAAGAGAGGTCTGGGTGTATTTGAACGAACGCGGGATGGGAGATGGAGTTATGTTTGACGAAGACGAGGGGTTGAAGAGGGGCGGAGGAGGCAGGTAGAAGCGAGAGCGGAGGCGGGAGGGGCAGAGGAAGAAAGAGGAATGGTTGGATAATTTCGCCGGGAGGGAAAGAGCCAGAGAGGAGGGAAGTGTCCAAGGTATAGATTTGGAGTATCTCGCGTAAATGTCAGTAAGGGAGAAAGAAAGAGAGGGAGGGAGATAGAGGGGGAGAGAGGGATAGAGGGAGGGAGAGAGAGAGGGAGAGAGAGGGTGAGAGAGGGAGAGAGAGAGGGAGAGAGAGGGAGAGGGAGAGAGAGAGAAAGGGAGAGAGAGAGAGGGGAAGAAAGAGGAAAGGGAGAGTGAGTGAGTTTCCACGAGCGTCGTTATAAAAAACGAAAAAATAAAAAAACACTGCGAATCGGATTAATGGAAACACGAATAATTTTTATTTCCATTTCCTTTACCTTCCCTCGGGTAAAATCGATGCGTGATGCTGATCGATCCGTCCGCTCCTCCTCTCAATCTCTCTCTCTCTCTGCTTTATACTCCGCTCCTCATTCCATTCCATCTTTCTCTCTCCAACTCTTTCCCTCTTCATTCTCTTCCCGTGATTTTCCTTTCCCTCCCTCCCTCATTCTTACCCTCTTTCGCAACTTTTAATCCCAATTCGCCTCTTTTGTTTTCCTTTTTGCTCCTCCTACTCCTCTCCGATTCCTCTCACTCCCGTTTCCCGAACCTCTTTTGATTATATCACTTACTTAAAACACCTTAATCTAATTCTCTCCCATTCCGGTCGAATTCCCCTCGTTTCCCTTTGCTCTTTGCTCTCTCAATTCCCCTTCGTGAATTCTCGTTAACTCCTCCCTTTTCTCCTTTCCCTCTCTCTCTCTCTTCAAACTCTTCGCTCTCTCTTCACTCTCTTCGCTCTCTCTTCACTATCTCTTCACTCTCTCTTCACTCTCTCTTCACTATCTCTTCAGTCTCTCTTCACTCTATCTCCACTCTCTCTCAACTCTATCTTCACTCTCTCTTCACTCTCTCTTCACTCTCTCTTCAATCTCTCTTCACTCTCTCTCATCACTCTCTCATCACTCTCTTCACTCTATCTCTCTTCACTCTATTTCTCTTCACTCTATCTCTCTTCACTGTCTCTCTCTCTTCACTCTCTCTCTTCTCTCTCTTCAGTCTCTATCTTCACTTTCTTTACTCTCTTTCTATCCACTCTTTCTATCCAGTTTCTCTTTGTATCCACTGTCTCTCTCTCTTTTCAGTCTCTCTTTTCTATCTCTCTCTTCAGTCTCTCTCCACTATCTCTTAAGTCTGTCTCTCTCTCTCTTCACTCTCTCTCTCTCTCTTCGCTCTCTCCCTCTTCACTCTCTCTCTCTTCGCTCTCTCTTCACCCTCTCTCTTTTCACACTCTGTTCACACTCTTCACTATCTTCATTCTCCATTATCTTTCTCTATCTTCACTCTCTCTTTACTCTTTCTCTTCAGTCTGTCTTCATTCTCTCTTTTTATTCTCTCTTTATTTTCTTTCTTTATTCTCTCTCTTCTCCTCTTCCTTTCTTTTCTATCCAATCGGAATTTTCCCTCTTGCTCGCTGTCTCTCTTCACATAAACACAAACGTTGAGTCTTTTTTTTCTAGTTTTCTCCGCCAATTAACTCGACTCTATTCTTACTTCCCTTTCCTATAAAATTGATCCGTTTTCGTCGCTTTCTTCCTCGTTTTCCTCTAATCTCCACTTATTGTATTATCCCTTATATTTCCACTTCTTTCCTTATTCTGTATGTCCTATCGTTATATTTTTTATTTCAATCGTTCTTCCAGCATTTTTCTAAAACTGAGCTCACACTTCAATTTCCACATTTTATCTATTTTTCTCGCTCCTTCCACTTTCGCATTCCTCTCTCCCCCCCCCCCCTCTCTTTCTCTCTCTCTCCCCCTCTCTCTCTCTCTCCCTCTCTCTCTCTCCCTCTCTCTCTCTCTCTCCCTATTCGCTCTCTCCTTTCTCTCCATCTTTCGCCTGCCCCCTCCCCACTTGCTCCCGCTCTGTTTGCGATAGCCGCCGCGACCCCTGGCGAACAACAATCGTGCCTCGGGGTCGACGTCTGTTCCCTAGATCATTAAGGACCCTTTTTTTCAAGCTCTACTCCTGCTGCCGCAGCGCCGCACGCGGCTTATGAGTAAAAGAAGGGCGGGGGAGTGTGTATATGTGTGTGTGTGTGTGTGTGTGTGCAAGATGGTTCCTTTTACTGTTTTCTGTAGCCTAATTAGTCCAAGGTTTAAAAGGTAAAATTCGCAAGCGCGCGTACTCTTAATAATGCGAGAATTTTTAAACTTTCCGCTCAAATGAATTCTGTCAAAACAATTACTCGCGCGAGTGTGGTTTCACCTCTGTTTTAGGCCGCGCATGACTTTTTTTACGGTGCGGCTAAAGAAACAGTTTCGTTCGAATCATTCGACTAAAATTGTTATCACTTCCTCCCTTTGTCTCTCTCTCTCTCTCTCTCTTGCTCTCTTTCTCTATTTCTCTCTCTATTTCTCTCTCATTCTCTCTCTCTCTTTCTCTATCTATCTTTCTGTCTTTCTCTATCTCTTTCTCTCTCTCTTTCTTTCTTTCTCTATTTCTCTCTCTCTATTTCTCTCTCTATTCCTCTATCTTTCTCTCTCTCTCTATCTCTCTCTCACTATCTCTCTCTCTTTCTCTATTTCTCTCTCTCTATTTTTCTCTCTCTATTTCTCTCTCTATTTCTCTCTCTTTTTTTCTCTCTCTTTCTCTATTTCTCTCTCTATTTCTCTCTCTCTATTTTTCTCTCTCTATTTCTCTCTCTATTTCTCTCTTTCTCCCTCTCTTTCTCTCTCTCTCGTTTTGAGGATCTTTTCAACATTTCACGGAAAATGGCCGTTTTATTGCGTCTTGTTTGGATCTTTTGCAAGGGTTGGTTTTAATTTTTGCTGTAAAGGTTCGTGACGATGTTAAATTAAATTAATACGTTCCGTCCAATTTGTCCCCGGCGATAATTCATTCTATCTTTTGTTGGTTAACCCTTATATGCTTTTTTCTGGCATCTTTTGAAATGCTCACAACTAAAACTTTAACTCATAACCGCTTTGGATTTCCGTTTGAATGCCGTTTTTTGGAATTATTAATTATTCATTTAATGACGCCATTTAAAAATAAATAATGTAACATCGTGTACGGAGCAACGGAAATATGTCAACACGACAGTTTTTATCTTTTTCAATTTTAACTAAATGTTATATTTGTGACTGGAATAAGTAAAGTTTATAACTAGTGATAGTACAGATTTTGTTTTGAAACTCAACCTAACCGCCAACCTCGTGTGCATAGACGTATGTACAATTTTGTTGTCTTTAAAATTCATATGAAATTATCATGAATTCATTGCATAGTTATTTCTTGCATCTACTAATGTTTTAATCCCTCAGTAATCGGACCTATAATTTCGTACCATATATGATTTTCGAGTTTCTCTATTTGAAATTGTGAACTGATATTGCTTTAATGGATAATTAAATTTTCCACCCTATTTTCCATTGCATTTAAGCTGATTTCGGTTTAAAATATAAATCGAGGGTAGGATGTATTTACGTTAAATAAACAATTCCTGCGGCGCCGAAGGCGAGCGTGAAACTGTCAAAAGCATTCAAGATTCAACGCGACGTTCACTTTTACAAAATTAACTCTTATTCAAGAAAAACAGCATCAATGAAGTGCACCATTTGGATGGCTTATTGCTATAATCTGCATTTTAACTTGCAAATTCGTTACTTTAAATGTGATTACATACACAAAATCGCTATGTACATGACGGCATATCGTTAAATATTTGTGTTTGACTCTTACGATCGCTAAATGTCGAGCTATTTTACCGAATAGAAAATGCCGCAACTTACGGTAACACTACGTATTCAATATTTTTCACCCATTTGTCTCCTTGGTGCTCAATGAACCGTATCGATCGAAACTCTTCTGAGCTTGCTTCATGCACCGTCGACCCCATCGACTTTCATCATCCCTATTCTTTATCGCCGCCCCTACTCCCTCTTTCTCTTCCTTTCTCTCGCTCTTTCTCCCCCTTTCTCTCCCTCTTTCTCTCCCTCTTTCTTTTCCTTATTCTCTCCCTCTTTCTCTCGCGCATCCTGCACAAACCTCTTCCTCCTTAAAGGGCCTTCCTTCTCCCATTTCTGATCCCCTCCCACACCTTCACTCCCTCCCCCTTCACTCCCTCTCCCTTCACTCCCTCCCCCTTCACTCCCTCCCCCTTCACTCCCTCCCCCTTCACTCCCTCCCCATTCACTCCCTCCCCATTCACTCCCTCCCCCTTCACTCCCTCCCCTTCACTCCCTCCCCCTTCACTCCCTCCCCCTTCACTCCCCCGCCCATTTCGCTCCTCCACCCATTTCTCCCCCTCCGCTCCCCTTCCTATAGGGTCGTAAATGAGTTTAACAGAACCGTTGGATGGAGGACGTCGTTAGAGCTCGCAACGCATCTCGCGATTTTTTTGCGCGTGCGCAGTAAAAGAGAATGCAAAGCAGTAGCGAAATGTTCCACCCCCTCCTCTCTTTCTCTCCCTCACTCGACACCTCCTCAGCCCCTCCCTTCTTCTGCCCCTTCTCCCCCTTCTCCTCCTACGTTTCCTCGTCACGTCAAGCGACCCGTTGTATAATGGACGTTTTGGGTGCTATTATTATGGCCCGTTTCGATGACACAACCCGACCCGTGCTCGTCCTCTCCCCTTCCTTCCTTACTACCCACTCTTACTTCCACCCTCCCCTTTCCTCTATCCTATATCTAGATGAGGATCGCATTAACTGGGTCAGGGTGAGTGTGTGGCCCCAGTCCTCGGGGCGAAACCTGCGCTCTCGGGGCGACGTAACCGCCCCTCTTCGCCGTCCGCTCGGTGGCATCGAGAAACCTCTCCTACCTCACATCTTCCTTCCCGAACCGATGGCCTTGGAATCCCCGCACCCTCCCCACCCACCCCCGCACCCTCCCCACCCCCGCACCCTCCCCACCCCCGCACCCTCCCCACCCCCGCACCCTCCCCACTCCCATGCCCTCCCCACCCTCGCACCCTCCCCACCCTCGCACCCTCCCCACCCCGCACCCTCCCCACCCCCGCACCCTCCCCACCCCCCGCACCATTCCTCACCCCCGCACCCTCCCCACCCCCGCACCATTCCTCACCCCCGCACCCTCCCCACCCCCGCACCCTCCCCACCCCCGCACCCTCCCCACCCCCGCACCCTCCCCACCCTCGCACACTTCCCCACCCCCGCACACTCCCCCACTCCCGCACACTCCCCATCCAGCCCATTCCTTCCACTCCCGCATCCTCCCCCTTCAGCCCCAATGCGACTTTCCCCCTCCACTGCCCGACCGACCGACCTGACACCCTTTCTCTCTCTGTTTACCCTTTTATACGATAACCTCCCCCAGGCTATTCAGCGTGGAATCACTATCGACGAACCGCAGCGAAAACAGTGCTTCCTACACCGCGATAGATGAGTATCCATTCCGAGAGAAAAAAATGCCCATCGAAATTAATACTGGAATGTTTTTTATGAAGATCGGTTTATCGAGAGAGGTATTTTGATGCAATGTTCATTATTCTCACTACATGATGGAAATTATGAATAGACAACGAAAAAGGATGTTTATTTTTATTTACTTTTGAGGCGTTTACTCTCAGAAATATTAACAGCCTATTACTTTGTTATCAATTAGAGGTAGCGGATTGTGGAAGAATTGCTTCTATTATATCAGTCAACTTCAGTTAGTTCACCATCGGTTCTTCAATAAACTAAAATTACATTTTTTAATAGTTTTGCTCACACATATTCATAGTCTATTTCTTTCATATATTTAGAAACCAATTATCACATCGAAAATCATAACTAAAATATTTGATAGTAGAATTATAGTTAATGCACAATTAACGCAATATCTATATACCTATGAACATGTAATCATACATGTTCATATCGTCAAATTTATTCCTTATGTAAATGTATCATTAACTAGGAAATATGAAAAAATATCCTTTCGTAATCACATAAAATTCCTTTGCACGCACACACAGATCTTAATCTGGAAACAAATATAAGTGTGAATATATAAATTGACATGTGTATATTGGAAATAAAATCCCGTTAAAAATGAGAGAGCGCTTCCATACGATACTGAAGTGGACTTTTTTAAGTATGATAAAATGTCTTTCGCAGCAATACGAGTTTGAGTGTCGGATCATCCTCGAGTATGCGTGAGCACGGCAGAGGGTGAGAGAGAGATACGGCGAGAGAATGGTCGGCATTATAGAGTGGCCATGTCCATCGAACCGTTCAATTTGCTGAGCTGACCATCAATTACCACAAAGCGTCGACATCTCCATTGGCGACGGGCGTTCTTCTCCCGCGACACGTGATTCATCGACGACCAGTCATGTCATTCCGCATCAAATGCTGTCGAGCGACCGAATCAGCCACACGCATTTGCCGCGCACCTGCTCCAGAATCTCCATAACAAGCCAATTAGCACGCTCCAACCCTCCACCATTTCCCCTCGCTCTTTCTCTCTCTCCTCAAAACATTCGCTCTCTTTTTTCCAAACAAACTCTGCCATGGCTTCCCTCGTGTCATTAACTTGTGATTGAAGGATCCGTTGGGGTGAAAATCGCATTAAAAAAACTCAAGGATTCTTTTCTAAAAATAGTCGCATATTGGGCCATTCTTTCATGGAAAATGGAATTGTGCAAGCATTAAGCTATACTCGCATTTTGTCTTTCGCCTGTCCTTGACACCGCCAAAGAGGACGATTTAAAGTTCCGCAAGGGACCATCTCACATCCATATATTACCCATGCATCCTAATGAACTCCATGGTATTAGCTACTTCTTTATTAGTTTTATTCTAAGATACGCTTTAAAACGGAAGTCTATGATAAATATGTCTTAAGTCTGGTTATTTATCTTATAGATCTGCTTATTCATGCCACCGCATTGGCAGGTGCCAGTGGTTCCATTTTTACCAAACAGTCATTTATTGGTCTTTCATATTATTTCTTACATTGCAATCATCAATACTCCTAGGAAATAATGAACCTCTATTTCGCTATTTTGCAATCAATCTCGCTAATTTACCGCTGTTGTCGAATCTTTTAATATTAGTGAAAGGTTTGATTATTGCTGAAATCTCTTCAGTAAGATCTCCAAAAATTCTTTAATTGAAAAGGCTCTGCATTTACTCAATTGAGCGTCATGATCTGTAAATTATGCGAGAAAAACAATGATAATTTTGAAGATGAGTTATTTCCACAGAAAATAACCAAATGTGAATCTTGTAATAAGAAATTTAATTTACCTTTTAAAAATCCCAATCTTCCATTAAGATTTTTATTGCCATTTATATAACCATTTAGAAAATTAGAAAGATATTTTGATGACTCATTGAACTGCAAGGTGAATATGTTTACAGTTAAAAGATATACGTTCGTTTGAAGACTTTTGTGGAATTGTTGACTTGAACGCTTCTTATTTCCGTGTAGTCACTACGTTGGTCAGTTTGTAGACTGACAGCAGTTTCGCCGAACTTCTGTCGGCGAAACTGTTGTGAGTCTACAAATTGACCAACGTGGTGACTACACGGAAATAAGAAGCCTTCAAAAAATATAAGTATTATGTGGTCCTTATTTTTTCAGAATTCCCGATATATAATAATGGAATAAACTAGTATCTATGAATGCGTTTTGGAAATCTAAATTACTTTTAAATTTACCCGCGAGTATACCGCTGTTTTATTTTGCGGGAGAGGAAAGAATTCCTTACGAATGGACTACACGGATTTAACTGCACGTGCATTTATTATTCCCTTTCCATTAGATCCTCAGCTGCACTCGCTCTCTCTCGACTCCATAGCTAAAGCTTTTCATTGACTCGTTTGGTTTCGCTCCACTGAGGCAAGAGGCCCAGGGGAGACGCGGAGGAGTGTGCAGGGAGGGTGATGGGGGTGCAGCATCGACAAGGGGTGCGGGGACGGTTCGCCCCGGCTGCAGGGGAGGGGGCCGGTAGGGAGAGCGTACCTCGCTGCCTTTCCACGTGGCCTGCCTCTTTCGGTTGACTGGTTGCCGTGGGGGCGGTCGAGATAACTGGAGTGACGTTAGGTGACGTGAGGAAAAGAGAGGAACCCCTCGTAATGAGGGAGAGGTGAGAGAGAAAGAGTGAGAGATTGAGAGAGGATAAGCGGGATGAGGAAGCGGATAAGAGGAAAGAAAAGGGGAGATGGCGGGAGAGGAGTTTGGAAGGTAAGCCGGCGATCGGTGGAACGAGAGGTTTGAAAAGAGTTGAAGGTGCGTGGGGGGAAGTCGAGGGAGGGCGAAGGAGGGCGAGGGAGGGTGAGGGATGATGAGGGAGGGGTTTTGGATTTGGAGGCATTATGGAGGGATGAAAAGCGAACGGAAAGAAGAGATAAAGGAAGGCGCAGAAAGAAAACATGGTGTCGAAAAGAGAGGGGAATATTCTCCGGATGAAACCTCTCCTCCAAAGACATTCCGAGTATTTCTCCATTACGAGTGAATTCTACAGCTTTTGAGCGGAGATGTGCTTAAGAAGCTGCGCCAATCTTAAAGCGTTTTATGCATGATGGAGGCATTCTCGACGAGAGATAAACTCTAACGTGAAAATATCGAGGAAAAACGTATCTTGTGTGACGAGAGAGTCACCTTGCTGAGGAAAGACGGATAACCGGAATGAGTGACGGTTCTGGAATTGCTTCACAATATGGGTGATCGCTCGGTAGCAAGATGAGCAGTGTTAACGGCGGCTTTTATATATCGATGATCGATAATCGATAGTTTTTTAATGTCATTGATCGAGATTGTCGTTGGAAGATGTAAAACCGAAAGACTTGACTAAAATACCTGACATGAATAAATAGAATAGTTTTTGATAACTATGAGAAACGCGTAAATTCGTTGATTTTTTCTTCCAATGGACCAAGTGTTACTTCTTGTTTTTATTGTACAATAAGTTTTCCTTTAATATTCAAACCAACGAAGAAATAAACGGAGTCATAACTCTGTGTAACGACAGAGCTCAACTGGTTCATGAAACAACTAAGGAACTTAATGTGGGCTTCTTTATTGCTGTGTGAAACGTATTAAAATCAAAAGAGGTGCTCTGCTCATCGAGTGGCCTTAAATTATGACGGTTCAGTAATACTGAATCGAGGTTTTCGACGAGCATGGCTTAGGATTTCGCGTACGACTGAAAGGGTAGGGCCGCCCATTATCACTCGGCTCGTCGGAGGTAACTAGACAGCTCGTCAGGTGCTGTGCATTTGCTTGGCCCGCTTTTGCGCGATTGATTGGATTGCACTCATAACCCTGCACGTGTTGATTCACTTCGCGCGAGCCAACTAAGGCAGACGACGTTCGTGTGTCGATTTATGTCGCAGTGTGTAAAGAATGAAACCTGGTCGATGACGTATTTACCTGACTTGAAGTGCAAGAAAGGAAGAATCGGAGAAATGATTTGTAAAACCTAACACATCTAAAATTTTAAAAAGCTGCGACCGTTTAACCCAATAATTTTTAAATTATCGGAAAGTAGCTATTCATCCAACAGGATGTTATTGATAATCTACATAATGATATTTTAAGGGAAATTTTGTCATTTTTAACTGTGATAACGCCTTCGTAATTAATTATATCAACTCCAAAAATTCCACTTGCGTAGGGATATAAATCAACATAGATTATGTAACTCTATAATTGCAACGCAAAAACCAATTTATTTCCAAGAAACCATGCACTTAAAAGGTTTCCTATAGGTACCGTAAATGTTATTTACAACGCATATCTGCCATTGAGCGATGAGGAGAACTAGCCTATGCAAAATCCCATTCGTTAGGCATGTTTTAAGGTATTTATAAGGTTTGGTATTGGTATGGTATACTACATAAAAATCCTATGGCCCATGATCTTTACAAATGTTTTTATTCGACAAATTTTGTGAAATGTATTTGACGTATCATTTTTTCAGTAAAATCAAAATATTCTTTTATTAGGCGTTCTTTACCAGCGAAGCGATAATAGCGGAACGCCTTATGGGCACGTTTGGTCCGTCCGTCGTAACTTTCATCTGCCAAACCGCTAGACGGATTTTAATTAAATTTAGTATAAGTGATTACTATTAAAATTTATTGCTCAGTTGTGATTTTGAACTGAATCCGTAAATTAAAACTGCCACTTTACATAATTACTTTAATAAACTTATACTCGTATCTCGTTCAATGGCATCCGTCAAGCAACAATAAAATACCAAACTTTTCTTTCCCTAGCTCTTATATGATCTGCAAGGTGTAGATTAAAAAAATTATTTGTATAGAGAACAACATTTACTACAAGTTAGTCCCCACGACCATATATTTACGAGTTATAGTTTTGGGAATAAAAATTAGAGAATCGCCCAATCTTTCGATACCGTTCCATACGTATTTCCCATTAAGAACGCATTTGAAATCTCTTTGTATTCCATTTATGGAGTATACTTTTCCATCTTGTTTATTCAGTGAAGTTTTAGCCTTAATTAAATGATAGGATCGATGTATTTCATGGCAATATGCTTCCTTTTTTGAAAAATGTAATCCGAACTCGCCTGGATGAAAAACCCTCTACATGGTGAGAGAGGAAGACAGCCGTATGGACAAATCCTAAGAGGTTAGCTGAATCGTTATACATGCTGCTCCAATGAGAGAAATCAAATTGAAACTAAGAACTCTTACGTAAATCGCAGATGGAATGGAAACCGACATTTCCTATCGGAAATTGGAACTATCCCAATATTAATTTAGTTTATTTTAATCTGCATCTGATCTCAGAGAATGTGAATAAAAGAGATTGAAGCTGCACTGGATTCTAGAGGTGTTTAGGTAGGAGGAACTATCAGACGAAGTTTTAGTACTAATCGATACTACCGCCGATATATCGGAGGACAGGTCCACAAAGCGAAAGTACAGGATATCGATTGGGAGACAAAGCGACACAGACGTTTTTTCTCTGCGACTAACTTGAATCACGAGAGAAGAACCAATGCAGTAAGCCAGGATCGTTGGAGATAATTTATTGCATTGCGTCCACTGACGCTCAACAATCTGGTGAATTGCGTAGTATTGCGTGCTTCTGCAAGCAGAATCTGTTATTAGAAGTTATAATCGTCAGCGAAAGGGAGCTTGTTCTAAAATTCATATTCTGCCAATGAGTAAATTTTGTTACATACGTTCATTGCTTTCATTGCTTAAGAAATCGGATTACTCTTTTAGCGACAAGATATAAAAAATCTAACTTTGCTTGCAAAAACTTAGAATATGTTCTCTTAGGACACAATTCGTTTGTCTAGATCAGCACTTTAATGCTATTTAAGTATTATTTCAAAAAATAATTTTTAAATTAAGTATAAATAAAATGAAAAAATCAGTCTTTTGTCTTCGGTAAACGATATTATAATAAATCATGACAAACCATTGCCTAATTATCAGATTATGTTATAATCTCAAACGAAAACAGGCTGAATTTTTTTGCCGGACAATAATTATTTACCAAACAAATCATTGTTTGTGAAAACATATACATGTATGCATGTATTTATTATTATAAAGTGTTATGAATATCAATGAATATAATTACGTGCAAGAAGAGATCATCGAGGAAGTTGGAAGGGAAAATAAAGAGAGCGAGACAAAGAAATTTGGCGAAGACCAATATCTCTCAAGAGACATCCTCTCTCCTTAAAACAATGGCGAAGCGGAGAGAGCTATCCCTCCCCATTTGGCTCTGCACGGAGGTGGACGGGTGTTAGACCACGTAGAGGGACAATGGACGCAGTCGGCAATGAAACACGAGCATCCTAATTTCCACTAGGACTCGCCGTCGCCTATACATTGGGGCGATTAATCATTTGTTAGAGCTGCGTATACTTCGAACGGGCGACTGTATCGCAAAGAATTTACATAATATAGTCACTGATTTTTCTAGCATACTTTAAATTAACCCCGACTGATGTAAATTCTTCATAATGCGACTTATGTTTATGATTACGGAGGATTGTAAATGGTTAAAATCTAATGATAAAAATTTTACGCGCTGGATCGCCATGACATTCGTAAGTTAATTATCTTTCAAGGTACTCAATCAGGCTACATTATTTGAATGTCTCTTAAAGTACAACTACAGCATTGAAGTATCTCCAAACGAAAGAACATCTTCCATAATAATTGTGCAGAAAAGGAAAACCTGAGGTAATGTTGAAGCCAATTGAGTGTAAATAAATTCTAAAATATTTTCAAGGGAACATGAAATCGCAATAAAAGTTCTAGTACAAATTGCTACTTAAACCTATATCATTTAAAAATTAGAGCCTCTCAAAATAAATTATTTCTCAATTTTATTTCGCTTCGCTCCGATAAAAATGCCTATCAGAGAGATTTAGTTCAAATTAGCTTGTTAAGCGGGCATCGTTAAAAGATCGGAGCAAATCTAAATACATTTATGGTATTTTGCACCCTTTTAGATTCAAAGCGACTGGCGAATGGATTTTTTCCTACACATATAGCTATTTCTGTAAATATAAGAAAGGGGTAATTACCGTATATTCCCGATTATAAGGCGATGTTTTTTCTAAAATGTAAGCTGAAAAATTCACACTCGCCTTATAATTGCGGCCATCTTCTATTCCTCCTCTCCTTCTCATTCTCACAGAAAGTCCATCCTCATATATTCCATAGTTTATTTTTACTCTTAGAAGACAGTATGGCGCGCTCAATTGCCAAATTTCTCCTGCATTAGAGCTTATGCATTCGTCCCATATTAAACGTTTTAACAAAAAAATAATAATTTTATATAGATCACTGGGAGCCAATAACTGTACATGTATTATCGTATTTATTCTGTAATCATATCGCATAACTATATTAGATACAAAATTAAGCATTGAATTATCATGAGCTGTTCGCAGGGTCATCATTTTAAAATAATAAAAAAATTTCGAAATAATTTACAATTAAATAGCATAATAGTCAATATTTATACCTATACCCCGAAAAAAGTTTTTCGCGTGGCTTCTGAAGTTGGCGGTCGCCATATTCGAGCTCGCCCTGTAATCGGGAAAATACGGCAATTAAAAATTATTTCACGGGTAAAATATGAAATACTCAGCTCCATAGGTTTATATCGATTTTAATAAAACAATATTTAAGAACGTAAGGAACTGCAAAAAGTGGAGCGCATTATCTATTCTCCGCCACAAAAACATTGCATTTTTAGCCGTTTCATCTTCTGGAGTCCCCGACGCGGCTCTTCTGCGGAGAGCAACTTCGAGTGGCGTACGTTCTTTAAGTCGTATGTCTTCCGTTCAGCCAGCAAGAGTCCTTTCCATTTCGTGGAAGAAGGGTGTTGACGACATGAAAAGTCGTCGTCTGTTGTTTGCGGGTTTAGTCCCTCTCTCGATCGTCCGTTGTCAGGGCCCTCGAGGAGGAGAAGAGGGGAAGGTTTGGGCCTTGCTCTTTGTTTCGAGGTCCGTATAGAAAAAAAAGATCCAACGGAAGGCACTTAAAGCGACCTCGCACCCCCATCGCCCGTCTCTTTTCACCCTTTTATCTCTCCCCTTCCTCTCTCTCCCTTTCTCCTTTTTTCCCTCCCATTCCATCACCTCGCATATTCCTCATCTTCCTCTTTCGCAGCATCTGCTTCCCCTCCTCTTAATTTCCCTCCCACTATTACTTCCCCTCATACTATTACTTCCCCTCCATCTATTACTTCCCCTCCCTCTATTACTTCCCCTCCCTCTCCTCAATCTGTCATCCTGACTTCCACTGCTCTTCTTGTCGCGTGGCTTCTTTTGTTTGTTCCTTTGCCCTTATCTTCATCATCTCCAATCCTCCCCACTCTCTCTGTCTCTATCTCTTCCTTTCTAGCTTTATTACCTCTCATCCATACTTGGTTAGCTAGTCGTATTGGTTATAGGGATATTTGAATATAGCCAGAGTAATTTTTACCCGTCAAATCACATTTCACCCCATAGTCAATGGTTAGTATTTTCGCCAATATTACGCAATTTTACATAACGTTATTTTATGAAGATTTTCTTCGGTAAATTTGCACGAATTCGACGACTTTTTTTAACATCGTTTCAGGTAACTTGCGTGGAGTTTTAAAAGAATGCGTAGTTTAATTTAAAATCAATCTACCTTAAATCTATGGTTGGAAAATTATTAAGATAAACTTGAAAGAGATTCTCAATTATTTAAATAGTTTTTCCAATATTCGCAATGCTTTTCATTTTTCATTTCAAGCTTTACTTTTGTTAGTCATTTTTTCAGTTTTCCTATCGGCCTTTCGATGCCTCTCTCATCCTGCATTTTCATCCCGTTTCACTTCAGTTCTTTGATTTCACGTAAACAGTCTGCATTTCTGTCTCCTTTAAATTCACCTTCTACTGTCTTATATTCCCATTCCACCTCCATAGTGTCTATCCCCCACATCTTTCCTTCTTTCATCCCCTTGCATTCTTCCCGTCCACGCTCATCTTTCATTTACGCTTCTCTCCCGTTCTTTCTCTAACGCTCTTCTCTCTCTCGCCTCTCAATCGCTAAACCCTCTTCCATTCTCGCCTTTAACTCTCACTATCTTCTCCCTTTTCATTGCCCCTCGTCCTCCTCTCTTCTCACTCTCTCTCTCTCTCCACATATCCTCTCCATCCCGAATTATTTTTCTCAAATTATCCTCCAACTCTCTCTTTTCGTATTCATTTTGTTTTTACTTCCCGTTCCATTTACTCCTCTTTCCCATATTCCGCTTTCCTCTCTCACGCCTTTTCAAGCCCATATAACCCATAGATACTATCGTTCTCTTGCCGTATATATGTACCGCACACGCCCATTATTCACTCGCATCCCGCTCTCATGGTTTAGGGTTTCGTCGCGCGTCAGCTTGGACGCTACTCCACTCCTTCCAAATTGCCTCGAGTGCCAGAGAGAGAGGTGCCGAGTTCTCGGTTGCTCTCCATCTCTCTTTCTCTCTTTCCTCCCGCCACTCTCTCTTTCTCTCTCTCTCTGTGCTCTCTTCTGCTCCCTCCAGTTCCCACTCCCGCTTGTAACGGCGGATGAGAGTAAACCGTACCATAGCAAGTATTTGCGGCTGGGGACCGCGACTCTCCAACTTTTCTCTCTCTCTCTCTTTCTCCCACTCGTTCTCTCTCCTCTCTCTCTTTCTCCCACTCGTCGTCTCTCCTTCTCACTCTCTTATTTCACCTTCTCGCCGTTGGAGGACCCACTTTGCCGGTGTTATCGCCGTGACGCTTCGTCGTAGTTTTCAACGGTGGTGTCCCTCCTCGTAGTCCGCTGCCCGCACTACGCACCCTTCCACCAGCTCGCGCGCGCACACACACGCACACACACACACACACACACCTACACACGCACACACACGCACACAAACAAACAAACTAACTCCTACGAAAAGGGTCGCTTTTTGAGTTTTGAAAGGTCTTAATCGTCATCCCAGGTTCTTCGAATCGCATTACTATGGGAATGATGGCGTGAGCGTTGATCTGTCTTGAACACGCGGTTTCCGGATGGGCACTTGGCTTGGGTTTTGCAGCCTTTTCCTAAGTGTGTCCTCGTAATAGTTTACTGCTAATTACACTCCTTACATAGTCATCCAAAAAGTTTTTACACATTGCTTGGAATTTTTATGCCAAAATTATCTTTTACGGTAACATGTATGTTACTTGAATAAAGTGAAGGTTATTTAATTTTCCATATTAAATAGGTCGCTATTTATCCAAACTAAGTGTTGTATGGGTTTCGTTCATCGACGACTTTTTTGGGGGATGGATATATTATAAATTAACTATATGTGCATTTGTATCCTTAAGTTTAATTTAATGAAATTATTTATGTTGTGTGGACAGCATCCTTTTTGTGGCGCGTTCAAAAACAACGTCCTGGTAAAATTTTTCGAAAAATTTGAAAATCATCGAAATCTGTGGCTGTGGAAGAATGAAGAAAATTAGAGAAAGGATAAAGCAAAAATGAGATGGTAAGAAGAATAGGAGTGAATCACCGTCAATACTACCGATATGCACAGTTTGGAACTCGCCCGGGATCACCAAATCGATGGCTTGATCAGGTAGTTTGGTAGTCATCTCACAAGAAGCAAATGCAATTAAGGTGCTGTATGCAAAAATAACCTATCGGATAATTTGTTGAGAGATAAATTGAATCAATTATAGTAATCAAGATATGCATTTATTTGATGATTTGGTGAATGCATGTTTTAACGCTAAACTCTAGAAAAATTGAAATCCTTAGACCTTTAAGGTTGTAGTATGTAATAATACATCTCTAAAAAAATTATTTGATCAAATGGATCTTACAATTTCAATTGTGAGACTCGGGAAAATTTTGCGTCCCGCTGAAAGACGGACTGTTTTCTGTATTTCATTTTTATTGATGAATCATTAAACCTCGATGAACTTCATAATCTCTGATATGTTGTTCATGAGATTATAGTATGATTTCATGTGTTTTTTCTTGTGCATTTGGTAAACCTAAATGGGGAATGAAATTGTACAGTTTCTGCAATTTTATTAAGAAAAGTAAAACCGATTTGTGTAAAATTGACGAGTGATACCTCTCATAATTTTTCTAGTTTTCCAGTGAAATGTTTTCCTTACTAGTCATTATTTCGTTAACAAACTTTGCTTTGCGAACGAGGTCTTTTATGTATTGCATTGACTGTAGTTCGGAGCGACTTGTCTACTTTAGATTGTGAGTAACTTCTAATGAAGCTAAATTAAAGCTTTTCTGGGGAGCCCCTAACGTCTTGAGCTGGAAAGAAAGTCTTGCGTGATGCTGCACCGAAGATAAAACACACTCGGGTATTGTACATTTACTGTGGTAAAAATGTTCCGCATATCATATACTATATAAGTTATCATGTCAATTTCCCTTAAGAAAGAAAGAGTATTGGAATTTATTTATATTATTTAATCGGCGTACGATTTTATTTGATAACGTAATTTTCCGAAATATACTTAAATATAGCAATTAGGAGTCAGAACAACCACTCACTCTTGAGTTTGCTACATCTTTTCTACAATAAAGTAAGCTTGGAGGCTTTAAGATACAGATTAGCCGATGCGGTGAGTCCATTTAATGAAAAGTATAAAAATATATTATTAAAATAAAAATAAATGGGAACAAATAACGTACTGCGATTTTATTTTGAAAATTATGGTATTTAGAAGCATGTGTGATCAGACAAACACACTATGTAACTTTCTTCGCAAACAAAATAATATTTTGCAAAATGATATGATTGTCCTACAACTTGAAGTAATATTTATCATAAATTATAACAGATATTGAGTTTTATGATGCTGTAAATAAATTGTTATATATTCAATCGTTTAAACAAAAGATCGAAATTGAAAGTCGTTCCAGCCAATGTCGAAATCCGTCGAAAATTAGTAAACCTATTAGTGTTAATATATATTAAGAAAAATTACGAATATAAGATGGCAGAATCACTTTAATGAATTAGATCCGTGCTTATTTGCCTCCACATTGAACATGTATGTCCCCTTTTATATCAAGAGGTCGGCGTTATAAAAAATTTCAGCTGTGTTGGATATAAGGTACTAAGAATATGTAATTGATAAAATGCGGGACGGTTACCTCATCAGACATTTACAACTACGGCACTTTCTTCAGTAAAGACATAAAGAGCTCAAACAAATACTTAGAAATTCAGCATTATTGGCCAAATGAAGCGAGGTCTCCTGTTGAGTCTTTGTGCTCTTTCTCTGTTTGTTCTCCGAAAACTGCTGTCTCGGTTGTCTGATTTTTACCAAACTTCGTGTGCCCGTTTAAATAACTTAAGAGTCGACTGTCTATGATTTTTCTAGTACACCACATTTATAGTTCCGGCGCAATTTTCGTTCGTGCAGTGCTCTAATTTCTAAATCTTATCCAATATAAACAAACTTTTGCATACATATGGAAAACATCAAACGATGAAGAAAATTTCAAATAAACATTTCTTTCAAATGTACAGGGAGCCTCAAAGAGGCGCGCAATTTGCGTTCGCGCGCTCGCTCCTGTTGAGTCCCTGTGCACTTTGTGTGTTTTACTATAACTGCTCTCTCAAAAAAAATTTCGTAAGCAGATGAAACACGTTGAATAATATAGAATAATTGAAGACGAAAACGAGAAATTTTTTACTACTGAGGGCAGCGCTTTCAATTCTATTCAAATTTTAATCCCCACTATGAAGTGCAGGAGAACTATGAAGACGATAATAACATTGAAAATGTGATTCCCTCCCTCCCCTTACCAGCCCTAAGTGGGTTGAGCTAGGAGAAAGATCCCACGGATCCCCTAGTTAAATTTAATCAATCTCGTTAATAGTTATTTTGAATAGTTGCTCATAATTGTAGCATCCACTTAAGACTCCTTTAAACACGTTATATATTTTTAAACTTGTAATAATCGGTTAATTTATGTGCAATAAAAGATTGAAATCATGGAGAGAAAACTTCTTCTTAATGTTTCACGACCATGGTTTCTCTACACAGTAGTATCTTCAGGTGACAAGAATGTGAATGCATCGTAAATATATAGAGAATGAGAAGTAGGGGTTGTAGAAATGTGGAAGGGCAAAGGAGGGGAGGAAGGGGGAGTGAGAGGGAGGTGGAAGTTAGACGGGAGGAAGGGGGGAGTGAGAGGGAGGTGGAAGTTGGTGGTGGGTAAACCCAACGGGAGGAGGGGGGAGGATGGGTTTTCAGGATGTTGAGGGAAAGGCTGGGAGTGAGGTCGGTCGGTGCCTTGGACACTGCGGGTGTGTAGGAAATCCCGGGGTATTTTGGGGTAGGTGGAGGGTAAAGAAGAAAGGGGATGCCGAATGAAGGAAGGGGTAAGTAGAACGGCTGGTGTAAAGGGGGTTGTTCTAATGAGTGGGATAATTCTAGGATGGAGTAATGGTTTGCAAAAACATATTTGTTTCTTAACGTTGTATTCCTTTTCTTATGTGCAATTATTTCTATGGCTTTTAAGGCATTCAATTTATATCCATTTTCTGAGAGTTGCAAGATAGTTGGAGAGAAGGAACTATTGTGATTATTGTCTATTAAATGTTTTGCGAAATGAGAGGATAGGTCTCTGTTCCGATATTCTTCCGAGCGTATTTCAAAATTTCTTCCTGTTTGGCCTATGTAAGTCGCACTGCAATTATCATATGGGATCCGTACGAGAAAGGTTTAATCACCGAGTTAGAGAAAGTGCAGCGAAAAGCTGCTAGATTCGTCAAAAATTGTTATGATAGAAATATAAGCATTACAGGCTTGATACAGGACTTAGGATGGGAATCACTAGCTGAGCGTCGATCACGTGCTAGGTTAAAACTTCTTGAAAGATTTAGAACGAGTACTTTCTCCAGCGACGTCAAAGAAATAATAAGAACTCCCACCTATATCGGTAGAATGGACCATCCTCGTAAAATAAGAGAGATAGCCTGTAGGACAGAGAGATACAAAGGCTCATTTTTCCCTAGAACGATAGCTGAGCAGAATAAAACTTGCGATCAAAAGTAACCTCGCGTAGGGGCGTAAACCAAGGCCTAATTTTGGAGTTTTCCCCTTGGTGTTAATACACCCCCTGCCACACACCCTTGCGGTGGCTTGCAGGGTAAACTGTAGATGTAGATGTAGATGTATCATATTTAAGGAGATAGACACCGGATTTCTTTAAATTGTCAATTTCATCTTTTGTATTACTAAGACTCTTGCCAAGGGTGAGGGGGTGTAGAACGCAACTCTGAAATCTTCCTTTGGGAGTATGTTGGCCAGTTTGTGTGATAAATGGGAGTTTGCACCATTCGGAAGATTTTTGGGGGAAAAACCGGAGAATAAATTTCTTTTGAACATTTTGTCGAACAGTTTGCTGGTGAGATTTAGGTCGTAACCATTATTGTGTGCAGTAGCTTAATTGCATCTTAATTCTTTTTTAAAATGATCACGTGGGATTGGGACATTGGATAACCGATGGAAAAGTGAGTGGAAAATGGAATTTTTGTGAGATATGTAATGTAGGGAGGTAATGTTAATTTAATGTTAAATTGTTTATTCTAATTCCACAAAGTAAGGTTTCAATCTACGGATTTTAAAGATTGAAATAATGTTGATAATTAATGCTTTCGAATTTGTTGTTATAAAGAAATAAATGGCGCAATATACATTGCACAAACTTTCTCATATACGCTCATGTACTCTTATAAAAGAAAAACTCTTATAAATCAAAGTTTACCGTAGTTTAGCGTATCTTTTTATGCTACTGGTCGACATTTAGTAATTTTTGGGACATTTGGCTTAGTTACTATTATTGGTGACATCAGGCTATACGATTGGATGGATTTTAATCAAAATCCTTACAGCCATTTTTGAGTAAAGCGAATTTTGTTTCAAAATATTCAAGAATAAATTACCCTTAACTGTTGCGCAATATCGTTCATCTCATCAGAGTGTCTATTATGAATGATATTATTCACTAATATGACATATCATTCGAGTTAGTTTAACCGTAAGGACTACAATAAGATTTTGAGTGGCTTGCGACGGAGGCGTGACGTCATAGAGCTTAGGTAAGGTAGCTTAGCGCACATTTTAATGACACTGGACGCCATATAGTGATTTTTAGAGATATATGGCTCAAGTAGTATTATTTGTGACACTAGGCTCTACAGTTGTATTGATTTTAATCAAATTCTCTATAGCCATTTTTGAGTAAATCAAATTTTTCTAAAAATCGCCAAGAATAAACTACCTTTTATTTTTTTGAAATATCATTTTTATGAAAAATGGGTCTGCAAAAGATGATATATTGCATAAATATGAGACATAATTCGATTTTATGTATGCGTTTGGGGCCTAGAACCGATAGACACAGACTGCATGCGAGACACCTAAAACGTGTATTTTCATCAAAATCTCACAGTCAGTATACTACGTAAATGAGAAAGTAAAAAGCTGTTGACACGCGAGTATGAGAAAATGGATTTTAATATGTCCGAAATCACGAATTCCACTGTCACCTGAGGCATTCCTGCAGGTGTTCTCCGAGAGAGACACGTCCGATTATGTCCTTCGGAAGTCAGTCGGAGTGATGTACTGTGATGAAAACGACGCCATTGTTTTATTTTATGCGTGCGCATGCATTTTTGATCGAATGCGCATCTGCATTGTGCAATCAGAAAGGACTTCTTAAGTAAAATAAAGGAAAGAGAAATGCAATTTGAGTGAGAACGATTCAATTCGTGTATTGAGTATCGCCTTCCTATTGACCCCTCCACGAAGAAATGCATGTCTGCTTTATCCGGCTAATCTTTTTTGTAATTAGGTTCCCTGAACACTCCTCGAGCACATGATGCTGTGGTTTATTCTTGTTAATTATTCCCAAAACTTATTCACATCCTAAAGTTTAATGTTTAGAAAATATGCTACAAAAAGTAGAATCAGCATCGTAAAATGTATGTACGCGCTTTATTGAATTAAAGGTGGGTTATTTTTTTCGATATAAATTACAAATATTTACGTAAACTAATCTGAATCTTTCATCATTGAGAACCTTTGGTTTATACTGAATTTCCGTCTTAATAAGTGAACGACTGGTGGACGGATGTATGGGTGGGTATACTCACAGTAATTAGTGGCATCCATATTTCCACTTACTCCGAAAATGTAGTCGTTCTACATAGGTATCTTGAATCAGCCGCGGTTATTATCTATTGGTCATAATCACGCCAAAGAGAAGTCATGCAATTTTTTTAAATAAATAAAATCATATATACCTAAATCATTAAATAATTTTATTACTTTTCTCCAGCTCTAAAGTTTAGTTTTAAGTGACTGATTACTTTTACCAAAATATTTACGCTCACATTTGCAGATGTAACTTTCGAATCGCTTGAACTCCATAGCTCCATCTTAAGATGTACCGCTACTTTTATAAACTGATGACGTTGAATGTCACCGAGAATGGCGCTTGTGTCGTACGATGGATAGCTGCTAAATAGATGATTAAAAAATCCATCGAAATTTTTCTCGCAACTTTAAAAAGCAGAAATATGATTTTAGGAATGATTGGTTTCTCAATAATCTGTTAAACATCCTCTGTAGTCAAGGGACAGGTCGTAATTGGAATTTTCTCGGCGAAGAGCGGTTAGGGAGAAAGAGGATAAGAAACGGTTTCCATGACGACTGTACTTCGCGATTCTAGACAGAGGAGGAGAATTCCTTTTCCAGTTTGTAGAGATTTCATTTTCAATCGGCGAGAATGGCGCGGAGGGCGGAGGGGTGGTAGGTGGATGGAACCAGAGGAGAGAGGAAGGCGATCTCCGTGGGCGAAGACGACGTGACACGCTTCAATGGCCAGACTTCCGGTTAAGTCGATGAAATTGAAGTTGGGGAAGGAGAGTGGAGGAGGAAGGGGAGGGGGGGTGGGGAGGGGGGATGGGAGGGGGAAGGAGAGTAGGGGAGGAAGGAGAATAGGTAACAGGAGGAAAAGAAGGGTTTCCGGAGAAGCAGTACCGAGAAAAAAATGTTGGAGGAGAAGGATGGAGAGTGAGAATGAGAGAGAGAGAGAGAGTGTGTGTGTGTGTCGAAGAGTAACACAAAGAGGAGAGGATGATAGGAAAGAGGAGGAAAATACTTAAGAAAAAGAGCTGTACTCGGCATTATAGCTTCTTCATTGATTTTACCTTATTTAAAGATAAAATTGAGGTATTAAGCGGGAGATATCGTTAAATTCATTTAAAATGTCCTTTTGACAGTTCTTCCCCTAGGTGAATTTTAGTTTCATTTTATATTTGAAATCACACAAACCTGAAAATTTCAGGTAAAGTACATTGTGCTTCTGTATCCACGCTATTTATAGTGGACATGATGTAAATGTAAATATTTTTACTCCAAATTTTCGTATTTGGAGCCAAGCGCTTTTATACAAGTACTTGGTGGAAGGAAAATGGAGAGAAGAGCTGTAACTGCGCATTTAACTAATTTACAAAAACAATTTGAGCGAGATAATAGTATGTTTTCATATATTTCTCTCATCAATAGATAACAACATGTTGACATTGTAGAACCGAAATGTAATGATGGTTCTTCTACTAGGTGCGATACAACGGACTAATGGAGGTTATCATTAGTGTAGATATTGTGTTCTTGCACCCCCTTCCATATTCCTTCGGAATTTTCAGAAACAATCTAGCTAAAAATCATCTGAAGAAACTTCTTGAACATTTTTGATTAGTTGACGGATCGCTTTCCATTTTATAGCACTTATTGCTCATAATAATGTAATTTGTGAGATTTCTCTATAAAAAGTATTCGTTACAAAATTATCACTTCTACGGTATCAAGTTGTTATCAATTACGTATTTTCGCTGGGCACAAAAGTAAAAAAACATACTTTATAATGAGATAGGTTTTGAGATTTTTCATATTCACCTTAACCATAGAACTTTGGCTAATGTACATGAAGGAAACTGGCGTTTAACAACAACAGCTTTTCATATCTATGTTTTTGCTGCATTCGGATATTATGATTTATATGCCAATAATATTTTGCAAATTCATCAGAATTGTATGAATCGAACAAGATTTTTAATTTGCAAAATAATTCAAACTACAACGCAGCATCCTTAGCATTTTTCGCCACCGAAACGTGAGCCATAAATAAAATACATTTCTATTATTTACGCATAAAATGACAAGTAAATTCATTATAGTTTTATGGATTAATTAATTTGCAACAATAAATGTAATAAGTTAAATTTATAGATTTATTAATATAGTATTTTTCATCCGAGCATATTTTTTAAAGTAGTCACTCGTTCCCGAATATGAAGTAATTATGTCGCCATATCGAAAATCCTAAGGAATTCACATCGCTTTCCGGGAAACATTATCAAAATATCTATTTTATTTGGTTTTCTTAGGCAGAATTTGCGACATGGAATTTATATTTGAAAAAGCAACCTTAACTATTTGTAACTTATGTCTTGTTTAAAAATATTAATATTTTATTAATGTTATGGTGCACTATTAATTTATTATAAGCGTAAAATTATTATAAAAAATTATTTTTGTCGTACGTAATAAGAGTTTCTTTTTTTCATTACAGGTAAGGTCTCCATCATCTACATTTTGTGGACTTAATATTATTTCCTTTTATAATCACCGGCGTCAATCAGAAACTCTTCAACGGGTGAAGGTAGGAGCAAACATTTATTTTTCTCTTAGAGGTTCGATGATTTGATTTTGAGCTTAGGTTTTAGTGGAATAAGAATTCACATTTTAGACCACAAAATTCTAGCTTATATTTGTGGACCGTCAATTAGACCACAGTTATTTTGTGTTGCGAATAACAATCGATAAAATGTTCAAAACTAAGTTGATGGATTGGTAAAAATAGCCGATGAAACGGCAATTTTAATATTTTGTTCCTAATTAGGTTTTCCGTTCATAATTGTTAGCCATTAATTGGAATTTCCGATTTTGTGATGAAAAGTTATCCAAAAATATCTTCGCTGTAATTTATTTTCTATCTTTTTGTCACACAGCAGCATTATTTATCTGTTACTGACAAAATTTATTTTCATCTACATGTATGAAAGTTTTTGTAATTACCTGCCAGAAATGAAAATGGTCCGAAAATTAAAATTAATTATTCGAGTAAATTTGCGAAATTTACCTTTATAAATTAATATTATACCTGCCAAAAACATTTGAAAAAATAATCTTCTTTTATGATCGTGATTACTTAAGTATTTAACTATAAAAGTTTGCATTTGACAATAAATATATAGCATACAGTAAAAAATTCCAAAATTAAATATTTATATTGAATATGAAATAAAATAAAATGTTAAAATAAGCACCAAGACCAATAAATCAGTCTAAAATTTAACGACTTCGTTGGGTAAATGAAATAGGAGGAGAATGTTTTCAAGGACCAATTATGCGCATCAGAGTTAGAATCCGAAGAATAACGCGGAAGCGGTAATCAGGAGAGATCAGATGGTTATTGAAATTCTGAGCGCATTGTTACTAAATGCGTGTGGATCTGTCAGGAAAAGGAAAATTAAAAAACGAAGAGGAGTAGTTCATGAATGTAGATTTGAGAATTAAGTAAATTATGAAGAAACTCAAGATCAGTTTTTAATAAACGAAAAAGAAGAGACCCTTTGGAAAAAATACGGAACATAATTATTGAAGATATTACGGAAAATGTTACGCGAATTAGATATAACGATGGCTAGGGGTATCCATATTATTTTTGATTAATTCAAAAGAAAATCATCGAGTTCGCTTAATGGCTGGTTTGAAATATTTTCTTGTGTGACCGAAAAAAATTGAGAAGAGCATATTTGTGTTTCGGCTCCATTAATCCATCATCAGTGGTTATTCGCCAATACTAGATTATAATAACCTTTCTGCGTAAATTTGAGAAAGACTACGAATTACTTTCGGCCGATTACTCAAAATTCTAATCATTTTTGAAAATTAATATTTTATCAAATCATCGTAATATCAGCCCAGTAATATGATATTTAAGACATATTTAACTATAATTTTATTCCATTCATTTGAAGAGAAAATTCACAGCAAAAATAAAAGTGAATATTCCTTCTTTTATACGAATTCCACGAAAAAAATGGAAGCGGAATGGTATGATTATGAGAGATAAGAAACGTTGCATGAGAGGAAGTTTTGGAGAGAAAGAGAGAGGGGAAGGAAGAGAGGGAAAGAAAAGACGAAAGGGTCGTGGGGAGAACAACATGCTGGAATGAAGGGAGAGCGAAGGAGAAGAGAATGAGAATGGAAGAAAGAGGGAGGACGGAGAGATGTGTGACAGAGCAAGAATCGATAAAGGAGCCGGGGAGAGAAAGAGGAAAAGCGAAAATGTGGATCATTACAAGAAGAGGAAAAAGGAAAGAGAGAAGACGCTTGTCATGCGAGGGTTAAGGAGATATATGCAGAGGAATACGTGAAAATGTTGAGAAACAAACGGAAGGAAGGAGGAGATAAGGGCGCACAGAGGAAAAGGGTGAAAGAGATGCAAATAGGAGAGATGGAGAGAAAGAGGATAAGATAAAGGATAGGGTGGAGGAGGAGAGATAAATAAGGGGTGAAGAGGCGGAGTGTGTTTGCGGAAGGGATCTTGAGAAGAGCGGAGAGAGGGGGAGGTGGGAAAAGAGGCCCCGGAGGAAAGCGAGTAGGTAGGGGAATGAGAGGCTGGGGTAGGAAGGGAGAAGAGACAGGAGAGTGGGACACGAGGGAGCATAAGTCGATGCGCCTGAAGGAAGAGATAAGGGAGAGAGGTGCATGCATGGAGGAAGCTGAGGGAGAGGGAGGGAAGGGGGAGAGAAGGAAGAGTGAGAGGAAGCTGAGGGAGAGAGAGATGAGGAGGATATAAAGAAAGAGGAGAAAGAGACGAAGCTAAGATACGGAGGGAGGGAAGGAGGAGATACAAGGAGAGAAAGAGGAGCTGAGAGAGGAAATGAGAGAGGAAGCTGAGAGAGGAAGGGAAGGAAGGAGATAGAGGAGGAGATGAGGAGAAGAGAGATACAAAACAGAGGGAAGGAGGAGATTTAGGGAGAGGAAAAGGGGATAGGGGGAAGGATAAGAGAGAGAGGAAACTGAGGGAAGAAAGGAGGAGATAACGGGAGAGAAGAAGGAAATGGAGTGAAAGCTGAGAGAGATATGAAAAAGAGAGGGAGGGAGTGAAGGAGGAGACACAGGAAAAGGAGGAGATAGAATGAAAGCTGAGGGAGAGAGGGAGGGAAGGAGGAGATAGAGGGAGAGGAGAAGAGAGAGAGGAAGCCGAGGGAGGGAAGGAGGAGAGAGGAATGAAAGAGGGAGAGATGGAAGTGAGGGCGAGAGATGGGAGCGTGGATTTGCTGGTGATCGGAGCTCGTGGTGTGTTCGTGTCTGGGGGCCGAGGGACTGAGAGATGAGGACTGGATGAGAAAGAGGATGAATGGAGTGAGAGGAGAGAGGGAGAGGTGAAGAGAAAAGAGGGGAAGATGGGCTGTGGACTGTTCCGACCAACCCTTTTGCCTCTCGGGGTAAACGGCAAACCTCCCTTTCCCGCCTCCGGTCTGCAATTCCGGAATCACCTCCGGGGGAATCCGCGACTCCGGAAATAGGAAGAGAGGAGGAGGTGGAGAAGAAGGGGGAAAGGAATTGAATTACACCTAGGTGCTTCCACATGCAAAAGTGGGTCGTCAGGAGCGTAGTTAGTGGGCCCGCCGGAGTCGGGGGGGGGGAGGAAAGGGGAGGCGGAAGGCAAGGGGAGTGTGTGTAATGGAGTCGGCGAACGGTTTTAAGTTGCTGCTGGCGGATGTGTGAAGCGAAGTGTGTTGGCGGTGGGGGGTAGAGGGATGGGTGCGGGAACCAGTGGGGTGGAGTGAAGGGGAAGAGGGTGGGACGAATGGCGTCGGAGAAGGAATGCGAGTGCTTCGAAGTCGTTGCGCGAAAATGGCGTGTTGAGTGCATATTTTGCTGCTTAAGGCGAGTGGAATATTTATGCGGTTTATTTTTCTGGTTTTGATACAACTAAGGTTGGAGTAGGTACTCGTCATATGTGTAGATTTATTTTTGAAGAATGAGGTTGATTTAAAAGGAACGGTTTGGTGAAGAGTAATGAAGTAAAAAGTTATACATGCGTGTTGATGACGTATGGATAGAAATAACATTCCAAAGAAATTGAATAAATTTATTGATGAAAATGAACGACAATATGAGGAAAATTAAATACTGTATATATATAATAGAAATTTTACGGAGAATTTTACATAGGCATTAGATTTAAATGAAAATATATGGTATGAAGGAAGTATAATGTGAGAGAGTTGGTGGCAAAAACCAGAAGAAAGTAAGTAAAAACGTGGTCGAAATATGGTTGGAAGGAGATTGTGGATGTATAGGAGGAAGTCAGATTGAGAGGTAAAGTATGAGGCACGACAGTGTTTGCATGGGTATCAAATGGAACGATAGGTGTGTGTGTGTGTGAGAGAGAGAGAGAGAGGCTGGTGTATACGCGGAGAACGTACACGGTTGAGGCGGAGAGGAAGGGTTGAAATGGAGGAGGAAGAGGAGAGGGGAGGAATTCAGCCTGGGGAAAATCTGGGAACGAAATGTTCGTCTCAACGGGTTGGCCTGTCCCCCTTGGGGAGGTGGGAGGTGGAGGGAGGAGGTAGAGAAAGGCGGAAGAGGGATGAGAGAGGAGGGGAGGGAAGATATTTGGGAGGGATGATATTTGGGAGGGAAAGAGATGGGGAGGGAGATGGGAAGAGGGAGATGGGAAGACGGAGATGGGAAGAGGAAGGTGAGAAGAGGGAGATGGGGAGTGAGATGGAGAAAGGAGATGGAGTAGGGAGATGGAGGTGGTGATGGGATGAGGGATGAGGGAGGTGGGATGAGAGAGATGGGGGGAGGAAGATGTGGGAGGGAGATGGGGGAGGAAGCATATGGTTGGATATGAGGGCGTCTCTCTCGTTGCTGGAGTCGGTGGCGATGGGATGCCATAGGAAACAATGATGCCTCTCGCCAACGTCTCTCGAAATGTGCGAAGCGATTGTGACCTCGGGGCACAAGGAAGATTGGGAGGGGTGTGGAGGGAGGGCGACACGGTTGCCGTGTCGCCCTCCCCCTTTTACCCCACTCCCCTCTTGCGGCTGCTCTCTCATTACGTGGGGAGCGAGATGAGAAAGTGAAAATTGGAAAGTAAGGGAAAGGAGTCGATTTGAAACCCACACCTCGTATTGCTTCGCAGCGACACCTTTGCTCGGAAATTGAATCAGAAGGGATCAAGAGAAACGATCGGTGCTTTTCGTCCGACTTTTGAAAATACTTTTTTGTGATTATATAGAATTTAATTCCTTAAGACGCGTTTAACAAAGATGAAAAAACGCATTCTTTATTTAATTTAAGTTATAAGGATAATTTCCAATCTTATAAGTTACTCTCAGTATAATTTGATTCTCGTTAGTTTTATTTTAGTGAGCGCATCGCCATGCGAATTTTTTATCGGCTCGACGCTGCACGGAGGTCACTCTGTGACGTATGGAGGCGTCCTTATATTTCGAATTCCTCTCTCATTTTGAAGAGACATCGCGAGTATTTGGAAAGTTTAATTCCCTCAGCTTACAAATTGCTTCAATTCATGAGTTTCCTGAATATAATTTAGATCACTCTGAGATAACTTTCCACACATACAGTGGCGTAGCTAGGTTCTCCTTCGCCCGGGTGTAAGTCACAGGGATGGGCCCTGTTACCCTGTACATCTTTCCAGACAATTGTAATATGGGGAATGTGATGGATACCAAAGCATACTATATTAGTATTTTAATTCGGAATATATTAAAATATTTCTATTCTTTATAAAGAAAAACTTTAATTTTTGGTCAATGTGTTTGCGCCCCTTCAGCCCTGCGGCCGGGGACAACTGCCTCCCTTTGCTCCCCCCTCGCTACGCCACTGCACACATATTATATATTTCTTGTTTGAATCCAATTTCTACAATTCTACAGCGCTTTTTGAGAATAAAATAACCGCCGCTGTTAATTTATATAATATAACTCTAATAGCTATAAAAGTATTAAAGATACTGCGTGCATATTTCGGCTCCATAGCGGCTACCATCGGAGGTTATTTAGGTATTTGGTGCATTTTCCCTTCTTTTATATTGTCAACTGGATTTTAGACATTAGGGGAGACCGTTAGCCATTTATTATTTATTTTAAATATTATTATGCTTTTTAATGAAATAAAGTTGGTGGAGATCTGTCTCTTTGCGGAATTCATTTCAGGAAATCAATCTTATCGATATGCGGGATAGCATGTGGCAGTAATGTAAAAGGATGATATAGGTAGCTCTAGCCATGGCGGTTACCTATATCATCCATAGGATTCGAGCCATAAGGTTAGCTCGATAATTCATTTTTGAATTTTTTCATTTTTTGAATGGGACAGCAAGGGGAAATTACCGCCCGCGACAATATTTTATTCCGACCGTGAAGCTATTGCGATAAAGCCATCCATAAAATTTACTACTGGATTTTTTCATAATTTCCCTATAAAATGCCATAATAAATTTTTATGATCTGGTTTTATTTTATTCCCATTTTATGTATAGTCTTTATCGCTTAAATAGCGGCAGAGAATTAATAAGAATGTTCGGGTTTTGACTCATCCGTCCCGCCGTAGAATTCGGAAATTCTACAGCGGTGACCCAAATCAATTGCTGGGCCACCGTAGACAAAAGGAGCTAGAGAATATTTTTCTTTTTGCAAATAACTTTTCCCGCATTTTGTTTCATTCACGCATATAAAGAAGTTGGTAAACTAATAATTATCAACAACTTACGATCGCTGTATATCAAGTCACGACAATCGAAATACTTTAAAAAATACCGAAGAAATCATACTCCATGTTTGAGCAGCATCCCACTTAATCGTTACTATCGTTTTCAAGGGAAGCAGCTGTCCCTTATAAGCCATTTAAAGGAAGTGCGCACAACACAATCGCCAGTGAGCATAAGGATGAGAAAACTTCAGATCCCGATCTCCATACATTATTCCGGTACACTTCGCCCACAGATATCCTCCAGCAAGGACTCGCCTATCTATGCGTGAATTCCCGAACATTCTGACAGACGATATAAGACGCGACAATCGATAAATATCCACCGAATAAATCTACTCCGCATTTGCGATGTGCATACAATTTACGCCTTTTATGGTGATGGAATACGATTCCTTTATTCGTTATTTTATACCTAATACAATAAAGTATAATTTGGACGTAGTGTCCGACTATAAGTTTAGAATTTAAAAATGTGAATTTATAGCCGAAAAAATTACCGTTCCTGAGAATTTCGAATTAAATATTTCCTAGAATCACCGGAAACAGCGTTAAAGTTTTATTGGAATAAATAAACTATTCGTAGATGTTTACTTACTGGCAGTCGCAATGCTGTAATATATTGGCCATCACTCAGCGACCTTGCGTCTCTTTTGATGTTTTATTTGAAAAATAACCATTAGTTTCTTTCAAAAATGCAGTATGTTGCTAAAATATTTGGTGGTATAACGATGTGTTATTTTATTTTCAGCGTAACACCCTCTTACTACTTGATTTGATCGCATCTCCAAATTGTTCTCACGCGAGTAATTACATTCCACCATAGAATGACAAATGTGCGAAGAAAGTAAAGAGACGACGAAAAGCGAATGGAATAACTCGCTTCAATAGTAAATTAGTATTAATGGATCACCTTGCCTTCCTAATGGATCTCATGGCTAGAAATAACCCGGACGAACCATTCGCCGCAGAAACAGGATCCACTGTTCTGACGACCCGAATTTCCTATCGCGCTGCTTGCAAGAACACTTCAGCGGCGACCACAATCCTTGTCCGGATGCATGAATTACACGGTTTGTGCTACGCCAGAGGCCCCAAGGAGAGATGGAGGGAGAGGACAGGGAGGGAGATCAAGGGTCATTTTTAAGGAGTGGAGTGAGATGTTGGCGAGGGGAGAGGGGGAGGGGTGAAAGAGGAGGGGAGAAAGGGGAGAGGAGAAAGGGGAGGGGGAGAAATGAAATGGGAGAAATGAGAGGGGAGAAATGAGAAGGGAGAAATGAGAGGGGAGAAATGAAATGGGAGAAATGAGAGGGGAGAAATGAGAGGGGAGAAATGAGAGGGGAGAAATGAAATGGGAGAAATGAGAGGGGAGAAATGAGAGGGGAGAAATGAGAGGGGAGAAATGAAATGGGAGAAATGAGAGGGGAGAAATGAGAGGGGAGAAATGAAATGGGAGAAATGAGAGGGGAGAAATGAGAGGGGAGAAATGAGAGGTGAGAAATGAGAGGGGAGAAATGAGAGGGGAGAAATGAGAGGGGAGAAATGAGAGGGGAGAAAGGAGAGGGGAGAAAGGAGAGGGGAGAAATGAGAGGGGAAAAAGGAGAGGGGAGAAAGGAGAGGGGAGAAAGGAGAGGGGAGAAAGGAGAGGGGAGAAATGAGAGGGGAGAAATGAGAGGGGAGAAAGGAGAGGGGAGAAAGGAGAGGGGAGAAATGAGAGGGGAAAAGGAGAGGGGAGAAATGAGAGGTGAGAAATGAGAGGGGAGAAATGAGAGGGGAGAAATGAGAGGGGAGAAAGGAGAGGGGAGAAAGGAGAGGGGAGAAATGAGAGGGGAGAAAGGAGAGGGGAGAAAGGAGAGGGGAGAAAGGAGAGGGGAAATGGAGAGGGGAGAAAGGGGAGGGGAGATAAGGGCGGAGGAATAATGTGTCTTCTCTCGCCACGACTTGGCACAGTTGGCGATCAATTCGGTGGCGTCCTGTGGCTTGTTCTCTAAGCGATAAGCGAATCCTGGGCGTGTGACGAAGGCGGAGAAGAGGTCCGGAAGCGAGTCTCGGTGGGGGCTTAAAAGAGAGACAGCGACGTTTTTCTTCGCCATTCCCTATCGCTCGCGCACGGTCCAACACGCGTGCACATACGCTCCTCACCTTTAATGAACATAAGGAACTTGGCCGTCAAGGGTGTCCTCCCGTTCCGTACGGAGGCGGACCGAGATGGGAACACGGAGGAGGCGGAGCCAGAGGGTGCGGTGTGAGGCGGGCCTCTCTACGGATGGAGGATGGGTAAAGGGACGAAGAGGGGTGGGCAGACGTACTTTCCTCACTTGATCTTCCCGCCTTGGAAACGGCGCTTGTAACGGCGTCTGGATGTAGCCAATGTCTCCAGACTGAGATAAAACCGAAACGGAGTGATAACACGATTGGAAAGCAAAGCTAACGTAGCTTAAAAACGCCAAATCTAAATATGTACTAATTTTCTATAGTAACATTTAGTTTCGGTACTGTTATAAAATAATGTTAAACGCACAGCTCTTTCCTTGGTGAATACATTGCCATAGATTGTCTATCGTTTCGTTCATTATAAACATTATAAAATATACTTGCATTCTCAATAGCATTAACAAAAAATAAATTTCCTATAAATTTCCCGATACCAAAAGCATTGCACGTCTATATCATTCTTAACTTATGCCGTCCACATGTATACTATTAAATATATGGAAAATGCTCTATTATATATAAGGAAAATGTATTTGGCTTTTCATGAGAAGAGATTCCCCGACGAAAGATGCGATTTAAGGAAAACATAAAGGCAAAGGAGGGATGAAGAGGTTTTATCCGATAGTCCACTAGAAAGGGACAGAGTTATCAATAATTAAAGAAGCTTGATGAGAGAAGAAGAATGAGGAGAGATCGGATTATTGTGCAATAACTGACCAGTCTGCGGATAGAAAAATCATCATGATGGTTCTCGTGCTATTTGATTTACGTATAAAAACAAATTAAAGAAACCATTCGGACAATCTATAAATTAGAATGATTCCAACAGATTCTTTGGCCATTGCTCTGACTTATTACATGACCGAACACCACAATTAAATAGAACTAGATGTATGCCCGTTGCAGCTTCTCTGCAGAAATAGGCTAACTGAGAGAAAGAATGAAAGAAAGATAAGAAATAAATGAAAAACACACGGCAGATAGACTATCTTACACAAGTAACATAGAGTACTGCTCTTTTGTTTACATCGGTTGCGAAGAAGTTTGTTTTGATGGACTAATATTGATAACATTCTCCTGCATAACACTTATATGATCTTTGAGGTACCGATTTTAAAAAAATATCCTGGTAGAGGGCAACATTCGGCAAAAAATAGTCAGCGACATCAGGAAAATGCGACATAACGTATAGTGTCAGCGATGAAATTTCGAAATAGTCCCGAAAATTGTTTACATGCAAATTGCATAATCAAAGGAAAAATTACACCGGACTCAAATCCAGATAATTTAGAAATAAGCTCAGGAAGAAGAACAAAACGGCCCATTCAATAATCGCACTGAGTCTCTACACACTTTTCTCCTGGCCTCAATCCTTCTCTCCCATTTCCCATTCAAAAGCATTGGACTCATTTTTATGGCATCAGAATCTTTCATTGTTGAATTCTTGAAAAATTACCGTCACTTATAGTATCATGTGAAATTTTAAGCTAATTCGAGAAGAGTTTTAGATATAGACAGCATCTCATTGACTCTTCCACATTTCAAGTTTTTCAGATTTTTTCTGACGCTTTCACGTATATGTCTAGGTACATTATTGTCAATTTGCAGATCCTAACCTATCCAAGATCTATCACTTCCACACCGGTGTGACATACGCACGCTGGCAGCTACACTTCAAGATTAATATATAGGATAGTATCCATTTGCATATACGCGCATACACGCGTAGCCACACTGCCAAATTAATATATAGAATTTCTGTATAATTGGAAAATATTCACACACTCCTGCGATGAAACTGTTCAAGGATTTAAATATTTGTGTGGATTCATTGCTATTTAAAATGGGAGAAGTCAAAAGGAAGTTAAAGTAGAATTTATGAGAACGCTTTTTAAATGGTGCAAACAAGATTTCTTTAGCTAAAAGAAACTAGATAAAATTTCATAACCATTAAATTGGAAAAAAGTTGTACTTTATGTATATAATGTTAATTTTTCAAAACTAAACATTTGTTACCCATTTTAATAAATTCCTCTTTGTGAAACCTTTTCTTCTCCATTTTTCATATCCTTTTCGATTAAATTCCATGAAAGTTAATTGTTTCTCTGCATTATTTCCTTATTCATCTCTTTCCCGATTTATCTTCCTTATTTTTGTATTTCTTGATCACACGTTGACTCTCTTACTCTCCGTTTTTATTCTCTCCTTCGTTCCCTCTCTTTGTTTCGCGACAGCTCTTCCACCTCCCTCAACATCACCTCCTCCTCCCCTTCTCTCTCTCCCTCTCAACCAAATTGCTTTTCTCTTATCGCGGTGGCTGTAACAGGATCCATTCCAAGTGCCTTTCCTTTCCCCTTCTGTTCCTTCCTCTCCAAAACTCCCTCTCCCCCCTCCCCTTTCCTCCTCCCTTCTCCCCCCACCCTTCTCCTCCCTCCCTTCTCCTCCCTTTTCCCCCTTCCTCAATCCTCTCCTTCTCCCTCGCTCTTTGCATCCTCCTATTTTCTTCCGCTCCTACTCTTCCTTTTTCTCGTGCACATTCTCTACATCATTATTCCCTCCCTCACCTCTCCTCTTTAAAATGGATCCTCACCCACCCTTTTCCACACAAATTTCGTTCAACACCTTAACATTTTTCTTTCGTTTTCTTTCATCTTCCTCTCACGTTCTTTCCTTTTTCCTGACTTAGTGGACGTATCTTTTTCCTTTCATTTCTGTCTTTTGTCCATTCTCTTTTTACTCTTTAGCTGAACCTTGCTTTTCTTCTACAACTCGAGGTTTACCCGCTTTTCTCTTTTTCCATTTTGCTTTCTCTCTCCTTTCACCCTCTACTTTGCTTTATCTTCACCATCTCCGATACTCTCTTCCTCTTTTCCTCCACGCTTTTTATCTCCCTCTTTTCCTCCACCTCGAAAATGCCACTCGGGAGTTTCTATCTCTCTCTCTTTTCTCTACCAATCCCTTTTTTCTTGCTCTCTAATCTCCTTCAACTCCCTCGATTCCGCTCTCTCTCTCTTCGTCCCTCTGCCTAATCTTTCCCTCCCCCGTCACACACTCCCGTCTCCTTGGAATCATGGAATCTTAACTTCCTCCTCCACCATTCCTTCCCCATTACTCCCTCCCCATTCCTCCCTCGCACTCCTCCCCATTCCCGCATCATCCTGCTTTTACTCTCGGTCCCTCCCTTACTTCTTCATCATCTCCGTGAATAGCACTGCTTCGATTGCATGTTTGACTTTCACCGCAGGAAGCAGTTGCCCCAAGAGTTTTGTAAAATGGCTTCCACCCAGATGGGCTAATGCATCACTCTTGCCTATTGTTAAACTTCTTAATGCTATCGCTAATCTGAGTTAGCTGGAAAAAATAAAATTTTGCAGTACGCATAAATCAGTGCCGTTACGCATCGGAAGAGAAGAAAATGCTGACGAGGGAGTTGGAAAAAACATACATTAAAGCTAATTTTTTAATGTAAATTTATTCTAAAGTAAATAAAGAAGAGTTACAGTGGCGATGAGTATGCCACAATGCAGAAAGAGAGGAAAGATGCACACATCATGCGAGCATACATGCGAGGTAGAGGCGTTCTTTACGATTTATTCAGTCATGTCAACAGATAAATATTAATCGCTTAGCATAATGTCTAAGAACTGGTGTGCCAAAGTAATATCGAAATGTTGATTCACCGATTTATTTCCTAATCGGTTGTACTTAATAAAGCAATCGAAAATTATTTACAGCGTATCTCACTCAAATAGTTGTAATATAGTCTTTATGTTCACGTCCATTCCTTCGTCTTAAATTCTCCATTTCTTTTCGTTTACAAACGCTGTGCATACGTAAAGAAAATAGACGTATTTACGTTTATTTTTTTATCGTAGATAATATGTTTCCCTTCATTTACTAAATTTTGCGTGCGCGCGAAAAGAAAATTAAATTAAATAGTTATTTACAGCAGATATTATTTCAGTTAAAACGAATATTGTTTTCGTTGACAACAATTAAAAAATCTGATGTGGCCACCACATGACTTTCTCCATAACTGTAATATTTCTAAAAATTCCAAATAGGTTACGTAATAACAAATATTTTAAGAAACTGCGTGAAAATTTTTGACTTTACAAAGAACGGAAATAAACTGATACCATAGCCTTCTGATATTGGATATAGCCACAAAGCTCCAACAATTAATAAAATTAAAAGGACCGTTACTAAGTAAGACGTAATTAACCGTAAATTGCTAACAATAGTCACCGGTAGGTGGTGGCAGCTAAAAATTAGTTTTTAAGATATCTCTTAAACAATGCATTCTATGGGAAAATGTTTCAAACATAGGTTGTAGAAAATTATATTTCCTACAACTTTTATTCCAGTATATGTTGACATATATCAAATATTTCAAAATAACGGATGTGACAAGAGTAAACAATCACTTCCGGTTGACCGATTTTTACCAAAACCAGTAAGTTCTTGTGAATTTAATAAAAATTTTAAATATATTAAATAGAAAATTTTGCGTTGAAATGATTAATAGTTTTTGAGTTAGAACACCCACAAAAAAGCTATCACATACACACACATACATCATCGAGAAAATGGTCAAAACGTGTTCAGGGGCCTCAAAATGTGTATTTCCGTTGAAATCTCGAAGTCGATTTTTTCATGAAAACAATACTTTTCCCTATACTACGTAGGGAGATAGTAAAAACACGAGAAAAATTTTCCAAAGTAAATTACGTACTTTGAAGTTTGATTTTCTTGAAATTGGTTATTCCTTCGATAAAAAAATACTGAACAAAACATATGCTATTTGATTAGTTCTACAAAATAAGTTTGATGATTTTTGTTATAAGTGATATGTTACTGTCACCAGTAAAGTAGCACTCCCGATTAGGCCACGTGAACGACTTATATCATTTTCTTAGTTTCTTTGTTCTTATGTCCTAAATAACAAATTTCATGAATATACGCGCACTAGTTTCGAAGATGAAACATGCGAACCGACGGGCGGACACGACCTGACCATAATGCGTTCTTTTTTACTTTTTGTAAAGAACGCCTAAGAACGTTCTGCATTGAGCATCCAAGGATCAACGAGAGGTCGAAATGCGAAGGAAGAGGATGGATGCAGATGACGGAAAAATAGAATTCGGCGGAAGGCCTTCGTACGACCATGGTTAGATGGGATCTCATGGAGATGGTTATATATTCCCCTCATTAAGCTATCCTGTGATTCAATATTTTTATTAGAAAAAATATAGAGAGAAGAATTTTATTGAAAAAAGGTAATATTAACGTTTAACCTTGAGTAAGGAATTTTAGAAAGGGATAGCGATAACAGAATTAGTTTTGAAAGTGTTTGGAATATTAAGGTGGAAGAAGGTGAGTGGGAGAAAAGGCGATTACGAGGCATTGAAGGAGCGCTCTGGAATGGAGCAATGGGTTGAGTGGCATTATGGGGCAGAGCAACGAAGGAGTTGAAGGTAAATAATTTTGGAGTGAAGATAAGGACAGAAGAAAAAATTTAAAAGCCCGTTATATCAGAGAGAGGGCGTGTTCATACAGTGGAGTCAAATGTTTGGTGAAAGTAGATTGAAGCAGCGGGAGATAAAGGAAGCTTTATATTCGCACGAGAGAAGACAGAAGTGAGTGGGAAAATACAGAAAATCGTAAATAAGGATACTGAAGTGGAGCTGGGAATGGCAACGGGAAATCTGGCGGCCGCATAGCGTGTGGGGGAACGTAGGATTCTTAGCTGAATTTAAGCAGAAGATTTTTAAAGATATCTGAACGGGAGAAAATTCCATTGTTCGAGGAACAGAATGCAAAGAAATCGTCCAAGTATTCTCAAAATTTATAAACTTGCTTATCGTTTCGAAAAATCTCCGTTTAGTTTTATCATGTTTGTATTAAGAATATTGAGAGTGCAAATACCGTAATTGCTTGGGATATAAAAAACGTGAAAGAATATCATGAGTGTTAGATGCGAATGTGACGAGCGGGTTACTTAAAATTTGTATGCTTATATTTTGATGCTGATAAATGATTATTAGGGTAGTCTTTGTTATAAAAACAGAATGAATATTAATAGATCAAGGTTGTATTAGCTGCTTACATTATATTTTAAAAAACAATTTGGTTTAGAGACGCTGGAATACGTTCATGGCTGAAAAAAACTGGAATTGAATTTTAGACCGACGATTAATAGAATTAAAGAAAATATTTCCTAAATAAGAATTCGAAAATTGGCGCATACCATGCCTAAATGAGGTCGATAAGGTAAAGGGAATCATAAGGGGAATAGATTCAAACTACGGATGTTTGCGAGAGAGGTGGAAAAAACGGGAGTGTGCGGAGAAAAAGTTCCAAGACAGCCAATGGGAAATAATGCGAAAAGGTGAATTGGAGCCAGGAGCGGTATTAGCGAGGCAGAGCGAATGAAGAAAGAGAGAATGCGATTAATAGGAGAAGTGACGTGAAAAGAGGAAAAAAGGCAAGCCTTTGACGTGATTGCATTTAGAGCGCCTTTCGTGGCAATGATGTGGACGAGTTTTTTTTAAAGAATGCCGTTAATATAAAACGAAAGGAATAAATTTTTGACAGAGACCAAAAATGAACAAATTCAGCCGTCATGGGAGGAAGTGAAGAGGGAGCGAATATCGGGTGAGGAGGGATGGAGTATTATATCGAGGGGAGGAATAAAATGTGATAGAGAGAGAAGGGAGAGCTTGGAGAAAGAGAGGGAGGCAACGGAGGAACAGGGTGGCGAGAGTGGAGAAATGGGAGCGGTGCGGTTTGGAAGTTGGAGGGTCACAATAACAAAAAAAGTCTGTGAGTTTGTACGGCTCTTAAGGGGTATGGTGGGGAGAGGAGGGTAGGGGAGAGGTGGGGAGGGGATGGGATGGGAGAGGAGGGGTGGGTAGGGGAGAGGTGGTGAGAGGAGGGGAGAGGATGGGAAAGGAGAGGCTGGTGGAAGGTTGGGAATTAGAAGGGAGTTGAGTCAGTACGTGGAAGCAATGACCTCTATAATTTAAGGCCGTGAAACTGACGTGTGTCTTCCTTACTGAAATGTTACGGAGGAAGTAAGGAAAAGGCAAATATGGCTTGAGGCAAAAAAAAAACAAAGTTGAACGTGGCGGTTAGCTCGATATCGAGTTTGGAATTAAAGCGGACAAAGTTGATTCTGAGTAAGTGATTGAAAAAAATCGTCCTTTTTAAGCGCGCATTTTTTAAGGAAATAACTTTCAATTAGTAAAAGGATGTGGGAAGAAATAGTTGATCGATCTGCAAGAGAACTTTGATAGGAAGTCGCTTGTGATTGTATGCGCTGGAAACAAATGGTAATCACACGATAATCTCTTTGAGCCATTATTAAATCTAAATAATAAAAAGCAGTCAGTCATCATCCATTCTCATCACGTAACTGATAAATAATGAACATTTTTAATAATAATAATAATTTTAACTATTTCAATGTAAACTCAAAAATATAATTTCAAATTTTTTAAAGACAGAAATATAATCAGACATCTTATTTGAACTTAGATATCCAATTTTATATGATATTTGGAAATATTTGTTGAATAATTGAGCATACATGTACTGTACTGAATACTTTCCACCTATACTTATTTTTTTCATATACACTTTAAGGCAAAATGTGTGCTGTATTGATTGCTAGCCAAACGCAAGGTCGTGTTTTGAATTTCGCACAGTGTCTTTTTTCGTAAGGAGAATGCTTTCTCTTGCTTCAAGTATTCTGACCTGATGCGGTACTCTGTGGATCCTAAATGCGAAAGCCAATATTTTGACTGTCCAAGTGTCTTTGCCATACTGTCATTTTTTCCGTGATATTCTTCAGCTACGTTTTAATTTACTCATTGTTTCCACTTTACCAGTCACTGCCATTTTCAAGGATAAGTAACTTTTAAATATTTTCCCTGAGAACATTTCCTGTTTTTAAACGGTGCTTTAATGAACTGACTCACGTCATGATACAGACATTTCGTAGTGTTTCTTTTGTGAATCAGAAGAGCGGTACGCCTATCAAATGTCTAGCAAGCTTGTTCTTCAGTTTTATTTCGCATATTTTAATTCTGAAACAGTTAACCATAAATTTTTAAGTTAATTTAAAGAGAAATGTTTAAACTGATGCATTAATCTTAGCGATACTTTGTTTCTAAAGTACGATGGGTTACCAGGTATTTTAAGTTTAAAAACTTTTGCAAATATTAATGCAGAAATGATGGCTTTGGTTTGGTTAGATTGCCACTAGTATGTAAATGTAATTTATGAAATAATAACAATAATGATGACTGGTCCAGAGCTTTTTAAGTGAATTTTGTGCAATGTTTTGGGTTAAGGCATTTCCATATTAAACATTGAAAACTACGTGAGTTACGGTATATTAAATTAAAATTTAATGGAATTGAGGCAATGAGCTGATTTAAAAATGAATTGATATCCTTAACAAAGTAGTTTATTAGGGGAGAACCTCGAATTAACTTCGTTTCGAATCCTAGAAAATACACATCAGATTGCTAGCGATTTTAACTTTAATTAACTTCCGAATTTTTGCATACGATTCTAATTAACATGCATTTTTATACAGAAAACATTTAAGGCTTAAAAGGGAAAATATTTAGCATAAAAGAACTAGAAACTGCATAATAATTTTACTCGTTTTACATTTTTGTCGCAAGCCTGTTTAAGCTATCTTTAAAGTATCTTTATTTCAATATTATTTTTTAAATGTTACCATATCTTTAGTGAGAGTCATAAGTATTTTTTGTATCAAACATATCATTTGCATACAAAAAAAGCATTCTAAACACACTATAATTAAATTCCAGAATTAATGTTTCGATAAATAACGCTCCATGGCCTATTTTCTCTCAAATTAAAATCGCTAATTTTAAAGAAATATTATTCCGTTGTGCGCTAAGCTCGTCCCTATCATCACGCCACTTTGCCTCCATCTTTGTTTTCACTCTCCTCTCCGCCCTCACTCCTTAATCATGACCCTCTTATTTTACGTCCCATACCTCCTTCCCTCCACCCTCCCATGACCCTATCCCGACCTGCCTCGCACTCTCCCACCACCTCCAATCCCCCCTCACTCTCTTCACCCGTCTTCATCCTCTCCCTCGACCATATCTCAATTCCAGCCACAAACATTTTTAGACGCTAAACTTCCATCCCTTCTCCATCACCCATCTCCCTTTCGAGAATTCCTTGCTCCCCTCTCCTTCCTTACTCCACGCCCTCTTCTCCTCTCCCTCCACCCCACCCCACTTTCTCTCTCCCCCCTCCTCATCCCCACGCCATCTTAGAAAACTTCTCACAAAACGTTCGTCTTTCTAATAGCGACGCATGCTCCACCTATCTCCTACCACGGAGTCCTTTTTCATCTCTCTTCTCTCACCCTTCTCTCGTCTGGCCCCCAATCGCTAGGAGTCCGTATAGAAAGTAACTTATCTCTTCCTCTGCTAGAATGCAGCACTCCCTCGCACATCTTCCGGTTCCAGAAATGATCGAGGTTGGAATTTCGTTCAGCGAACACAGCCTTCTCCGCCTTACCCTGGAGCTGCACCTTTAGACAACCACTACCTCACCACCTCTTTTACACACCTTCCTTCTTCTTTTACTCTTTCATGTGCTAATTAATTCATTTCATCGAGTGATATATTCGAATGCACTTCCTCGGCAGCCTCTCCTTCTCTCTGTATCGACTTGTGAACCCTTTTATTGCCTCATCCCCTTCTTCATCTTCCTACGCTCGCCTTTCCTCACTCCATCCACTTTTTCTCGCCTTCTCACGTCCTTTGTCCGCCTCTCATACTGCTATCCTACCTTTTTAACGAGTTCGCAACCCATAAATTTGGGTTAACTCAGCGAGCCTTTCTCCATTTTATATTGCATAACTCCGCGGGAGACTTCGGCCTAAATTAATTATCGCTGTTGGTCTCCTTTAAGGAGCGAGTCAGACGTCACTCACAACATTCTTCAACCGGAAAGTTACAATCATTAAGTGGAGGCTACCGTGCGCGAAGGAACGTTGGATTCCCAGGGGACGCTTTCCCGTCGAAAAAAACACACTCATTTTAATAGACCGCTAATTCCGTTGATACGACCTTGCTGCCATTGGGCGTCGCCAAAATGACGTCCCATCATCACCCGCGACGCTCTCTTCTCGGGCAATAAACAGAGATATTTCTCCTCAAATCACGTTCTTTAAGTCTCACGTCGCTGTTCGCTCTGGATATTACGACGAGCGACACCCACGCACCCTTCAGACGGCGAACTAATTAAAGTGATACCATTTTAGCACTCTTGGCTTTTTTGGAAATATTCTTCGGGCGTCATTTTCTGCTAACGTCATATAATTTCTACAATGTATCGCAAATGTATTATGCACAGACTCGGGCGAGGAAGCTAATTCCATTTGCGTAGCTCTTTTTTGTGGTGAAGAAAAAAAGGTTTATATATGTATTCTAAAGGAATTGCCATAATATGCATCTTTATTTCCATAGAAAATCTTTGAAGATGTAAGGAAAATATTATTTTTTTGGCCGACAACCATACGCCAGGGGGCCAGTGTGTTTATTAATTGTAAGGTAGGAATGGAATCTCCGATAATAAAAATTGCACGAAGATGCTAAAGAGATGGTAGTATTGGAATGGAGTTAGCAATAATATTTGGCGTTCGTCGATAAGTGAAAGGTGTCTTTAGGATCACGTTGGTAATAAACAAAACAAGGATTTCGGAGAGAGCGCGTAAAATATAGTGAGGTTGCAAGTGAAACAGTTTCATTATGAAGAAAATATTAGGGCGTTTTGCACAGGATTCAAGAAAATATTAGAATTATAACTCCAACCTTTTTTCTGGAGGTAGTAATTTATGCTGTAGGTAAGAGTAATTAAAGTAAGTTAAAAAGTTTCGGAATTTTTACATAGTGTCTTGTCTCGGCGAATCCCTAAACAACAGCTAGGAAGAAATTTATTGCATCTTTTACCATTTCTTTAATTAAAGCTAAGGTATGAGGTTGATAATTAAATTTTGACTTTATCACTTTAAATATTTTTACCTGAATGTATTTTAAAGGTTCTATGTGATATACTTGTCCAACATATTCTCTTCAAAATATAAATATAAATGTAATATAGTTTATAGTGATTAAATGTTAAAATTTATATATATATATATCATTATATATAGACGTTCCTTACAGAGGAGGAGGATATAACATATATATAACAGGAGGATAATAATGTTTAGGCACTTCCAGATGAGCTGGAGATTCTAAATTTTTTTCTTAGGTAGGATTTTGTACAAAACCGACTAGAAAAGACGAAAATCTTCAAAAAGTGCAACAATGCGGCCGCTAAAAATTCGCAATTGTTTAAACAAATTTTCATGGTTTATGTATTTTCGCATGCGCTACGGAGTTGAATTTTTTTTTGTAAGTAGAATCCCTAAAAAAACGAAATAGAGATTATACAAATTTTGATATTTTAATTTTTTTGGCAGTTAACAATTCTTAAAGTTTAAACAAATGGATAACTGTTTAGGTACTACGGGAGAGCTAGGAAGCTGAAATTTTCAAATTATTTACAGGGTAATAAATTTGCACAAATAAACATTTTAATTTTACCATATATGAATTGTGGCGGCCGTTAAAAATTATATAACTTTAAACAATTAGAAAAATATTATTTTACTTATAGATATGCTACAACTTTAAAATTTGGCATAAATGTGTAGCATTAATACCCTATAATGAAGATAGTGTAAAATATTTAAAATGCAACATTTCGAGATTGTTTTAAACTATTATTTTTACATGTGGGAAAAACGGAAATCGCTGAGGAGGTGAAATCTCTAGAATTAAAAGAATATTTGTAATGATGAAACGTCGGTCTAAATAATTATTGTTTTTTCAAGGTGAGATGAATTGCTTGCAGTATGCAAGCATCTTCTACTAGTGTGTATATATATATATATATATATATATATATATATATATATATATATATTGCGGTAAAAATAAACCGATTATCAGCAAAACATTAACTTAACTATATCGTTCGTTTGCACAATATACAAGTCTGTTAAAGAGTCTAAAAGTTTTAGCTCGTATTACAAAGTGATTGTTTTATGAATGGTGTTGAGATGAAGCATGCTGTTACAAAATCAAACAAGAAGTCCAAACCAGAATTAATGCAGGCTGGTTTCCCAAAGTTGACGTCACAAATTTATTGCTTATATTGACAGGAAATGTTTCGGTATGTGTTAGTCATTCCAAGGAATTCTCATACCATAAATACCATTTGTAATTCATAGTTTATCAATGATACAGAAAAATTGGAAAAAAAATCAGTAAAGCATTATCAGGTTTAAAATACTAAAAGCAATGTCAAATTCTCTTTCAGTCATAATATTTTGCATGTATTTTTTTAAATAAACGAATTTAATAAATGTTACTGTTTATACACTAATATGTATGGATCAACTGTCCATTACTGAAGGGTAGTGGAGTGAAAAAGAAAACAAGATGTAAAAGGATACTCCATAATTGGAATACACATAGATTTCAAAGGCTTTCTTAATGGAAAATACGTATGAAACTATATCGAAAGATTGGGCTATTCTCAAATTTTTATCTCTGAAACTATTAAGTCATAATTATGTGGCCTTTCGGACTTTCTTGTGGTAAATGTTATTCTCTATGCGATTACATTTTTTAATCTACACCTTAGAGATCATATACGAGCTAGGGAGATAATAGATTGATATTTCATTGTTGCTTGACTGATGACATTTAACGAGATACGAGTATAAGTTTATTAAAGTAATTAAATAAAATGGAAGTTCTAATTGACGGATTCAGTTAAAAATCACAATTGGGCGATAAATTTTAATAACGATCACTCATACTTAATTAAATTAAAATAAAATCCGTTCAGCGGTGTAGGAGATGAAAGTTACCACGAACGGACGGACGAGACGTGCCCATAAGCTGTTCCGGTATTACCGCTTTGCTGGTAAAGAACGCTTAATAACTCATTTGATCACTCGTCTCTGCTCAAACCGAGTTCGGTAATAATCGTCTCCATGGCAACAATCCGATAAAATGCGATTTAAAAAGCAAAAACGCTGTTTTAATAGAAATTCAATAAAATAAAATAAATTGTCAAATTTATGCTACAAGAATTAGAATTTATATTATTTTTCCCTTAGAGCAGTACAAACCTCGCTCCAATATCACAGTTATGAGATATAAAATATAGCCCGGAGGTGGGCCCTGGCAGCAGGAGCCTCATACCAAGTTCCATGTAAATCGGTCGATCGATGCGAAAATTGTTAGTTGGTGACACACGCACATTCAGATACGACCATTTCATGTTCCTTTGGAAACCAGCTTAAAAATAACCGAGGAATAGAAAAAAAGAAATAAACTATGCATTCTTTATCAATAACATTGTCTCTTTCTTGCTAACGATAAACTAACATTTCATTAAATTCAATTTCCGAATGCTTTTTGCATTAGGAGACATTTTGGGTACATACTACTTTTTCATAATAAAGCTAGAAAAAAGGTTGACATTTATGTTTGACATATTCCATCTAGAAAAATTTTAATGACTTAGAATAGATTATGAAATATTTTTTGATTGAGCGATTTTCTCAAGATCAGAAACAAATTAATTTCTATTTAAGCTAATCCTGCGTCAATTTCAACAAAAATTAATTTTGTACTTATGATCCGAAGTTTCGCTTAAATATGAAACACACTAATTGGATCGCAGAGTTTTTCAGTCGAATAACACTCGTTCTAAACTAGACATTCATATCCAACCAAGATCATCTAAGCTAATTATAGTGAGGGGCCCTACCGTAAAGGTGCCAAACTGTTAAATCAACTCTCATTAGATATTAGGAGAATTAACTCCCTGCAAATATTTAAGTATAAGCTAAAAACATTTTTATTATAAAACCACTTCATTCAGAAGATGAATTCATATTACTTTGTAAAGGAATGTCTCCACTTCATGTATGATAATGTATTTAAATGTGTGCTGAATTATATTGTATTGAATGAAATTGTAAATGTGAACAAATTAATGCAGTATTATATTTGATGAAGCTATGTACTATTGTACCAACGCTAATTAAATTATTATTATTATTATTATTATTAATATCAAAAGATTTTATCAGTTTATTTCATATAGGCGAAAATTTTCTTTCAAAAGTTTTCTTTCGCTGGCCAACAGAGAAAATTGCAGCTAGCCTCTCAGTTATATAAGTAATTGTAACCGCATATTTTATGGAACAGTTGAATTAATGGAATTTTACGATCAAAATCTTATTAATTTAAATTTAAATCTTAAAATAACCGAAATATACGTAAAATAAATTTATTAATATTTATATAGTCTTTTGGCCTCAATTATCATTGAGTCACGCATTGCTTAAATATGTGTATTGTTGACGGAATGCAGAGGTCAGTAAATTCATTGTGGCTTGATGCATTCTTTAACATTCTGCCTTCATGTATATTTTTTCTTAATTTATCGTGAACTGAGATATTTTCAAATGAAAAAAAAGTACATTTATGCAGTTAAAGTAGTACATTTATGCAGTTAAAGTGAATACGTTATTGCTTGCACTTTTCCATTTTGCTAGTGTTATTGTGCGTTACATATTATATTGCCAAAGAATTTATATCGTATAACGAAAGTTTTTCTACAAATATTTTTATATTCTGCAATTGTTCATATACCAAGCTCTATTCTGTTATTTAATCCGTTTTGTTCATTTAATATGATAATACTGGACGCACCCGCCCTCATGTTCATAAGTAATCTCGAAGACAATACCAGCTTTGATCGTGACAACGCCATAAAAAGGTCGAAAAAAATCTCTCCCCATTATTCCATCGAAACAGACGTTTTGGAAGAGTGGTCGCAAAAAATGCCCTCCCTGTTCTCGCGGCATTTAATTTATTCTTTGCTGTCCAATGTCAAGCGGAATTAGTATAATACAGGTCCTCATTTTAATAGAGATGGCGGCGGGGAGAAATGGGAAACCACTGTTGTTCACACGCATTGCGTATTATTTGCCTTTACGAATGAATTTCAGGCGATTAACGCTGAATAGGCCATAAAGATCGCTGTAATTAATAATTTTTATGCGATATAATAAAAAATTATATTTACCGCTAGGAAAAGGTTTTAAAATATTGTGTGGTTTTGAATAACATTAATTCCTATTCATTTATATACATCAACGTGAATAAATTGATGATAAATATTACTTCAATTTCGATTCAGCCCTTCCTGGATGTCAGCAGTAATATTTCCTCTTCTTTTATTATAATTTGCGCCTGAGAATTCTTCGAGCGCCGTGAGCATTTTGGAGGTGAAATGTGCGCCCTCCTATGTAATTAAGCAAACAAATGAAGACGAAGCTCCGCCTTTTATGACATCGCATCCATCTCACTTTCGCTTCCTTTCCAATTTCAACTTCTCTGCCTCGATTCCTTTATCCGTTTCCGTCTCTCCCAACTATTTTCCCGAACACCTCTCTTCGTTCTTTCCCTTAAATTCCTATTCGCTCGGAGAGAAACCCTTCGCAATATAGAATCAACGCTGCGACTGGAGGCGCTCTTTTCCTACCGGAGATTTATATTCATCTCAATTAACAGCCGCTTTAAAATTGCCTCAACAAATCGCGTAATTTAATCTCACACGTTTTTGACGAGAAAAATGCGATCCTCGATGTTCTTGGCGTTTGGATTTCCAACCGACGACGTCGTTTCTGTTGAGAAATAGATCCGCAGGTTAAAGGGAGGAATTAAATTCGAGCAAGAATTCCCAGGAGACGTTTGAATTAGAGATCTGGAATAAATTTTGTGGTAAGGGATGACACTTTGTTTCCAGAGTTTTATTTTTATGACGTTGATAACCGCATGTTCTCGAAATATATGTTTAATACATTCCCAAATTAAATTTTATGTGACCAAATAATTTAACTTTAAAAAGTGTTGATGCAAATTATATGTAAGGAGAATTTTTTTTTAAATATAAAATTCATGTAGGCTTTCAATTTGTTTTAGTAAATATGCTAATTCTTTAAAATACGATGTATCGTAAAATTAAAATGGATAAATATATCATTTTATCCTTCAAATGAATAATTCTAGAACAGTCTACGGGCAGTCCATTTCTCACGATGAATTTGATGTTTATTGATACTAATTTTTAAATATATTATTTAAAAAGCCCTTGATTGGTAGTGTATTGCATTTGTTTGACGAATAGTTGAACTTGAATTAAGCGAGGGCAGTCTCTTCTGGACTGGCTCTTTTTGATAGAAAAACAATAACACATAAATATAAATAGAAATGCTTACATTTGTAGTTAATTCGTCATTTGATTCCTTGTTTTGAAAGTGTATTATTGTATTACATCTCGAGCTTTTCGGAAAGGCCGATAAATTAGAACACAATGCAAATAAATATTATCCTTATATTTGCTTTTGTTTTCTAAGAGATCGCATAATAAGAATGTATAACGATTTCAAATAATATCGTATAGTAAATATCATAATTAACTAACTCATATATTGATTTATTATATCATACTTAGCTAAACATATTATTTAGAAATGTTCAGAGAAGACTCATTTAAGAACTCTTCACATTCTATTTGTAATGACATTGTATCAGCAATTTAAATAATTCGACACAAGTGAGGTTTTGAGGTCCCAACTTCCTGTCATTAGAAATTTCCATTTGTTTCTAACAAAGGAAGGTCATTGAAGTTAAGTGATCCTTGGCAAAAGCGACTGGTGCAGAATTAGCGCGATTCTCCGACTTCAAAGCTTACGTAGAAAATTGGGTTAGGTCTTTATGCACATTCGAACGCTTTTATCAAAGTGCAACTTGAGGCTTATCAACTCTATGTGACACAATTTATTTTTAACTAATGATGTCTACTGTTGTTATAAAATGTTGCTGAATTAAAAAAAATAAAATTATGTAGAATTAAATTATTTTTGGCTACTATACAGTTTCTTCGAAGTTATAGCATCCTACAAAAAATTAATCGATGAAAAATAACGGAAAAGGCTGGTTCATTGAATGATACCTTGAAATTATGTTGGGCAGTAGAGGATTAATGAAGCTGCTATTGCAATGCTCCCTAATAAAATTAAATTTCTGCTGTAAATTATTTTTAACATAATATTGTTTTTTATCTTCTCAGCTGCAGCTAATCCTATTTTTATTAGTTGTGCATAAACCTTCATTGTCTATCCGAAAGAGCTTATAAACGGCAAAAATACTGGAACTCAGCAAGGCAGGTGAAATTGATTAATTAGGTCGGAACGGTCAAAATAACGTTATCATTTAATACATCTTTTGGTAATTTTGGAGTGTCTAGAGATCATGATTACAGATAAATATCACTTTTCGTATAACAAAGGTACTGATTCTCTCCTACTCATGCCGTTGCCCAATGGTTAGTATACCTCACTTCACTTAAACTAGAGGTGTTTTTGATCGCGCAGGGATTTGTGGAATCAGGGTCTTCATGGCGATATTCACCCTCTCCGTGGCGGCCCTCCTTGATGCGTTGGTGCGTGTCAAATGATCCTCCTGCGAACCCCTCGCGGTCGGCTCCTGCTTTGCCGCTGAGTGCTCGCTGCACGCGGCGTGACGGCGAGGACGCCACACCGTCGTTTTCCGTACTCTCCTGAACACAAATGAGATCGTCTTCGGCTCGGCGAATGCTCCTATTTCATACTGACGCTCCTAGCTCATACTCCGTGAGAGGAATATTTTATGCAATTTGAGGTAAGCACACGATTATCAGGTTAAGCGAATGAAACGCCGTTAATTTTTGATCCAACGAGTTGGATTTTCTCGTCTTTTTAAACGAATTGAATCACGGCACCATAAAAGAGCATCCTCGTTCAAAACGAATTTGTAAGTAGCGTGATAGTGACCTTTTAATGAAACGCGAGCACTTTCAAAGGAACGGATTTACTTTTCACTATGAAATTCGACGTGTGATTAACAAATTATCGAGCGAAGACGTGTAAATTATAATGTAATATTTTTCATTATTATTGTATATTTGAACTACCTTAAGTTAATGCCATCGAGATAAGCATACATTATTTGTAATAGTTTTGACAGATATGTTAGGCGGTATTTTAACGCGTATCACTTTGGCGCTCAAAGCAATTGCTTATTATTCTGTCCTGAGAGGAATTTCAGCTTAAAGTGGTATTTATTAATGATTATCTATTACTGGGATTAAAAATTTTTACGCTGCTGTACAACTGCTCAAATTGATGAAAACATTGTAGCTCAAAATCCAGCATCGCTTTAGAGCATCACTGGGAATGGAGATTTAGATCGTTATCACTCAACTACTACATATGTCGAAAAAATCTTTCTCTCTCTCCTACACACACACACACAAAGACATACACTACCACGCGCGCGCAAACAGCCACCCGCACACTTAGGCATTGGAGTGGGAGGGAGATAGGGAGAGGGGGATAGAGGGAGGGAGATAGAGGGAAGGAGATAGAGGGAGGGAGATAGAGGGAGGAAGGTAGAGGCAGAGAGATGGAGGAGGGGAGATGGAGGGGAGGGAGATGGAGGGGAGGATTTGCTAACCGTGAGAACGGAAGAGGAAAAGGCTTCTAAATTCCCATTCCGATTCATCTGAGTGCGCTTGTCAAGCAGTGAAATGGCGTGTTATGCCGAGTTTGGATAAATCAAAGGAAACGCCACGGGTATAATGAAGGGAGAGGGTGGGTCCAAGGGCAGCGAAAGAGAAATAGAAGAGGCGCGGTTTATAGAGAGCGTGAAATAGTGAGGGAGAGAAAGTGGCGGAGAGGCCGATCGGTCGCGGAAAGTGAGCGAATGAAAGAGGGTGGGGGAAGGAGAGAAAGAGATGGTGAGAGGGTGGGGGAAGGAGAGAGATGGAGAGAGGGTGGTGGAAGGAGAGAAAGATATGGAGAGAGGGTGGAGGGAGGAGAGAAAGAGATGGAGATAGGGTGGGGGAGGGAGATAAAGAGATGGAGAGAGGGTGAGGGAGGGAGATAAAGAGATGGGGAGAGGGTGGGGGAAGGAGATAAAGAGATGGAGAGAGGGTGAGGGAGGGAGATAAAGAGATGGGAAGAGGGTGGGGGAAGGAGAGAAAGAGATGGAGATAGGGTGGAGGAAGGAGGGAAAGATATGGAGAGGGTGCGGGGAAGAGAGCATGAGATGGAGATAGGGTGGGGAGGGAGATAAAGAGATGGAGAGAGGGTGGGGGAGGGAGAGAAAGTGATGGAGAGAAATCCGTATGCAGAGATCATTACAGAGAGATATTCTGAAAGAGGAATGCGGCAGAGGAAAGTTGGCGAGGGAGAAGATGCGCTTGCGCGAACAGACAGAAATGGTGAGGAAGGATAAATAGTTGTTTGGTGGAGAAAGCCTTGGGGTTAAAATGAATAGCCAAAATGGTGCTATAAATATATAATCCAGATTATTGAATGTGAACCTCGCTTTTCCCTAGCACAATTCCAGACGGCCTTGTTGAGCTTTTTCGGTTATGTAATGTTTGATGAGCGAATATATATTTTTAAAAAGTAGTCGCGTGATATTCTACGCTCTCGTATTAGTCAGGAATGCCCTAAGCCCAATTTGTGCGTTGAATTTAGATGCATTGATGGCTTTATAAAACTTCCAGACATAAGCGGGCGAAAGAAAGCTAATGAAGGAAGAATAATTGGATACAACTAAAAGACATCGTGGCAATCGCGCAAGACATCCTTGATAATTAGAAATGAGGGGAGAAAAGGAGCAATAAGGGAAGCGTAAAGAAGAGAATTAAGTACAAAGGGATGTGAGAGAGGAGAAAAGTGAATGGAGTTTTAAGAGAGTTATATCGTTTGTCACATTGTAAAGAGAGAAGGGAAGAGGGAATAAAAGGTATTGTGGGAGAGGAAAGCAGGATTAAGTGAGTAGCGGGTGAGGTTAGACGTGAATGGAAAGAGAGAAAGGGGAAGTAGAATGTGGGAGGGAAGAGGGAGGAAGAGTGGCAGATAGAGAGTGAGAAAAGAGTTGGTAGAAGAGGCGGATTGAAGAGGGGCAAGGGGGGGGGCGTGGAAGGGGTGAAATGGAGAGCGTGATAACTGAGGGAAAGAAACAATGAGAGAAATATGTAAAGGGCAAAAATCTGGCGTCGAAAGTATGTGCTCGAGGAACAAAGGATTCAACTGGTGAATACGTTGCATGTAGTCTGAAAATAGGAGACATGAAGAAATTAGGGCGGAGATGGTGTTATGGAGGAATTTCGAGAATCGCAATATGACGTAATTTCAATGAAGCTCCATATTCGAAATAGGAACTTAAGTGAAATACGTTCAAGAAGGATTATTATTCGATTCGGGATGGTAATTGAGTGAGAAAGGATGACAGAATGGTCTAAATTATTAACTTAAAAATTAATTGAAATGTTTTGAACGTTTCAAATGGTTAATTGCTCTTATTTCATCATTTTATCTGAAAAGTGCCTACTAAAACATTGGATAGGGATTTAGGTCGGTTAATGTCAGAAATGAGTGGTCACGAAAAAAAAATAAAATTTCATTATGAGATATTCTCCACATAAAAGGTGTACGTATTCGCAGTACTTAGGTATAATATACTATTTATTAATTATAGAAAATTTCAAATTTGTGTATATGAATATCGGTTAAAGTTTTTTCGAGGTCTTCTTTGGATAGCTATTTACAATGTGTTAGCGTCGAAATGTTTGATGTGCCCTGTTTTAATATGGACCATGATACGTCAATCTGATTTAGATTGCATATTTCAGATAACAAAGAAAATAGCTAAAAGGGCAGAGGTTTAAGAGAATAGACAGCAAAGAGTTGAGAAGAGACAAAAGGATAAGATTAAATTAAACAGAGTATCAAGAGAGAAGGTCAGCCGGATAGAGTGAGGTGGGAGAGGTGGAGGAAGCAAAGGGGGGTATAGGACAGTTCGGCGTGACAGATTCGGCGACGGTACGATTCGGCGACGGGACAATTCGGCGCCAGTCAGACGAATCCAAGCCCCAACCTCTCAACCAAACCCGGTGGGAGGAAATAGAAAGAATCCAACCCCCAACCTCTCAACCAAACCTGGGAGATGAAACAACGAATCCAACCTCCAACCACTCAACCCAACCCGGGAAAGGAAATAGAAAGAATCCATCCCCCAACCTCTTAACCAAACCCTCTGGAGGAAGCATAACGAATCCAACCTCCAACAACTCAACCCAACCCGAGGGAGGAAACAGGATGAATTCATTCTCCAACATCCGAACACAACCCGGAGGAGGAAACAGAACGAATCCAACCTCCAACATCTCAACTCAACCTGGAGGGAGGGAATAGAACGACTCCAGCCCCCAACCACTCAACCCAACCCGAGAGCAGGAAATAGAATAAATCCAACCTTCAACCCCACAACCCAACTAAAAGTGGTTGCTTTTTCCTCCAGGTGCCGAATTGTCCCATTCCGACGAGTCGGGGAGGGGAGTTATGAGGAATACAAAGAAAGGTGGGAGGGAGAAAGGGAGAGGACAAAGAGATAAATATATATAAAGATAGATAACCGACTTTAATCGGGCGAAATTTAGACTATAAGGCCCATTCCTACATTTAACACTTCGTCGATATCATGAATATTAAAAATAAAAGTATAACAATAAGCGGTATATAAAATATACAAAACATACAGATATAAGTGAAGACAGATTTAAGTTTGTGGGGAAAGCCTAAGTAAAAACAGTCTTGTTCTTCCTAGTAAAACCCACGCAGGAAAACACCCACTGAGAAGGGAGGGGGGGGGGGTGTGAAAAACCAGCAAAAATCCTATATAGTGTATATGTTACGCAATTGCCGAATCCATGAAATAAGCAGCTTTACCCGGGAGGTAAAACCGATCGGCAGACAGACGGAGCACAAAATAAATTATTTTCCTGTAATCTCCTCGTTAAGACAGTTTTCACATTAAAATTTTTCTTCTATCTTTCTTTATTTCCGAGATACAGAGCGTGAGACACGGCAGAGAGACGGACGGACAGAGAACAATAACAACTTGTTTTAATTTATTCAGTATTTCAAGTGTTTGCCCAATTCATGAAAAAGGCAGAATTATCTTTTCCCAATTCACGAACACACTAGGCACTAAATTAGCCTATTTCACGAAATGGTTTAGCTGTTGCCGATTACACGAATTATGGAAAACAGCTGCCCATTTTATGGATTCGGCGTAACACACACACACACACACATATATATATATATATATATATATATATATATATATATATATATATATATAATGAAAAGAAAAAGTAGTGATGAGGGTGCAACAAGGTGTTGAAGGAAGCACAGCGGACACTTACCAAGTTGAGGACCAAGTTGGCAGTCTGCTGGGGGCGTCGAAGAGACAGAAAACACGCACACAATATATATATATATATATATATCCCCAGGGCCTCGCCAACTTGAATTCGACCGATTGGTGAGTGTTTACTGGGCTTCCTCATCCCAACATCTTGTTGCCATATATATATATATATATATATATATATATATATATATATATATATATATATATATATATATATTACGCCGAATCCATGAAATGGGCAGCCTTTTTCCATAATTCGTGTAATGGGCAACAGCTTAACCATTTCGTGAAATAGTTTGTTCATCAATTGGGAAAAGATAATTCTGCCTTTTTCATGAATTGGGCAAACACTTGAAACACTGAATATATATATATATAATGAATATAATGAAGAGAGGTGGAAGTGAGTAAGGGAGGTGAGCAATGGGGGAGGGGGAGTTTTGTGCTCCCAGAAGGCATCTGGTGGAGGGAAGAGGGAAAAGGCGATATCTGGTAACAGTGGATTTGGGTTTACCGAGTACTATGTAAGGTGCGAATAGGTGCATTGTAGAGTTGTGGGGCATCGGATATTGAAGAAATTATAGTACGAAGCTCCCGAGCTTGCGGTTTGCTATTGCACTGCGGAGGCTGAAAATTGTGGAAAAGAAATATTTGCGCCATTGAAATAAATATGATATTTAATACGGTATTTATTTTTCTGATTTGATAAAAAAATAATCTGAACATAAAATAACTTTTTGTATCTTCGTAGAAATTAGAACATGTATTATATAAAATCTTTTTATTTTGAATACAAAGTAATCGCATGATCAATCTAATCACAAAGATTTTCCATCATAAGTGCTGGTTCAAATATATTTTATGCTATTACCCAATGCCGCGGAAATTTAATCAATTTCCCTATACACTCTACGACGGTAGTACGTGCTTGATCGTGGACGCCATGCTTTCGCCGTGGGGCGAGCTGTTAGGTGTGTATAGGAAATTAGGTGACGCGGGACACAGAACGAGTTGTTCCACCGTGGATATTGAACTTGTCGAGGAAACGCCCATATGCCTATAATCGGCTTAAGGATATCGGAATGGAACGCAACATCGGCACATGTATGGCCAGATAGTAGTCCCGTGTTTGCAGGAAGGGTTCCGTTAGCGGCAGATGCCGAATGGAAGGCGTGACCGGGAATGGAGTACGTGGTATATTAGCGTATCGGCCGCAAGGAACTGTCCGGAAGGGTCTTCTTTTTACGTTTACGTACGGTGGATCTCTTTTGGGGGCGACGGGTTTAGGCGGGTGTGCGAGAGGGGTGCGGAAGTGAAGAATAGAGGGGGAGAAAGGCCGAGATAGCGACGTAATGGAAGACGACACGTACACGGTCCCACTCACTTAACCTTAGTTTCGAACCAGTTTCCTCTCGGCTCAAAGAAAGAGATAGAGGGGAGTGGAGAAAATAGGAGAGAGAGGGAGGGATAGTGAGGGATGTAGAGGAGAAAGTTGTCGCAAAAATGGAGAAATTTTTCTCCGGTGCCTTTATCATTTTTAATTTACCACTTTACTCCTGAATCTCAGTCGTTACCTCCCTCGGCGATATCTCTGAACGCGGGCCACTTCGCAAGGAACTGCTTCATCCTCTCTTCTGTTCTACCATTTCGTCTTCCTTCCTCTTCCAGCCCCTCCCCCTTCCATCATTCTCTCTCCTCCCTTTACGTTTCCCATCTCTCTATCTTTTTCTCTCTCTTCCACCTTATCCCTTAACCATTCGTCCCACCACTTTCCCTCGCTCTCTCTCTCTTAAGAGCTGTCCCCTTTCTCTCTTTGCCCCCGTCTCCCCCTCCTCTTTTCTTTAGCCGCTGGTGGAGCGCTGACCTCACACTAATGAATGGAACATGCCCTGCCTCTAATCCTTCCACTGTGAGGTGAAATGCGCAATTGAGTGAATTTATTAGTTTTAATGAGATCTCGCACAGTGTGGCTCCACCTCGAATGTAGCAGACGAGACTCAAGACGTGCACCGCATTCCTCATTACGTTTGAAATAATTTTTTCTCGAGCATCGGTGCTCTTGGAGATGATAATTAACGCGTGTCGCACGTATGAATGCGAAAAGTTTATTTTTAGAGCCTCAGAAATTGAAAAAATACAGAAATCGCCTAAAGGTTTCATTTAAGCTTAAGAATCCTTTGAAATTTACCTCGAGCATCCGAAAATTCCATTTTATTTTATAGCCAGCTTAAACACTCTGTCCTTTTTACTCACGAATGACTTTAAAGTTGTAAATTTATTCGAATGAAACTTGTGGTCCTAAATAATTTAGTAATGGCAACAAATAAAAATGTCTAAATTTTTTTTATCTTTAAGGGAAAACGCTCCATTTCAGCAAAAAGTTTTTATGCCTCTCTGTTTAACGGATTCGTTTTAATTTGTGAAAAATGGATTTCATTGTAAGGAAAAATAGACGCAACCATGTAGCATATTTTTAGTGTCTTCAATTTTAATTTGAATATATATTTATATAAGGATTCTTAAGTGTAAATATATTATTATTTTGAGTCAAACTAAAATAATCGCTCACTTTATTATTTTAGACTCTAATTAATTGATTGTTTGGCGTTATTCAATAAATATAGGACAATTACATTGAAATAAAATCTTCGGTAGATAGACGATACATATTAAACACTCTTATTCTCATGAAGAAAGATACATTTATATCACATGGATGTTTGTCTTATTCAGATAAAAATCTATGCAATCTCTAATGCATCTTCAAAGCAGTCAACATGTTCTTTTTTCGTCATATCACGTTCCTTTTTTAGTTCTTGCTAGGTTCGACTCATAGAGTTTCGATTGCTAATATATGCATGCTATTGTTTATTTCGTCAGCTTGTATATTGCGTTACGAGTGGAGTCGGCTCTACAGTCAACTGTCAAATACTTGTATAATTGATTTTTCGCCAAAATTTCGAAATGTTTGGCATTCGTTTGTCACTGAAAATTGCGACTGAAATTGATCCAGAGAAACATTTTTGTGTGTGTGTGAGTTAAACTGATGTAACAAATGACTCGGGAATTTTTGCACATTTTAATTTTTTCGAGTGGACCGTTTCCATGAGAAATCCGTTCGGCCTCTTAGAAGTAGGAGACGAGACAGTCTAACGTCTTCCTCCCTCACTGTCTTCCTTCTCCTATCCTATGCTCTATCCCCACTCTCCTCCTCACCTCCCCTCTCGTTCCTCGTCTCCCCTCCCACCACTCCCCCTCTCGTTCCTCGTCTCCCCTCCCACCACTCCCCCTCTCGTTCCTCGTCTCCCCTCCCCCTCTCTTCCTACCCTCTCATCATCCCCTCTCCTCCAACCTCTCCCCCCCTCCTTTCCCTCCCCTCCCATTCCTTCTCCGTTCCTTCCGCCTTTTCCGTGAGTCGCGGATCGTTGTCGATGTGCACGTAGTAGCGGTCGCCTCGTTTACAGCGGGGAGTTGGGCACCATTTGGTGCGTGGGTACTAAGAGATAACGAAGGCGAAATAAAAGGACGGCGTCAATGGCTAGTAACATCGTGGAAAAAAATCTCCCCGAATTCCTTTGGACCGTTTATCGTTTGGACCTTTTTCGAGTGGCTACCATCCCTTCCCTCTCGCTCTCTCATCCGATCTAGCGCTCCTTCCCCTTTCCCTCTCCACCTTCTCCTCCCCTTTCTCCCTTCTACCCTATCCTCCCCTTCCCCCCTCTCTTCCCCTTTTCTCCTTCGACCCCTCTCCACCCCTTTCCCCTTAGACTCTCTCCTCACCAATCCCCTCCCCCCTCTCCTCTCCTTTCTCCTTCCAGCATCTCTTCCCCTTTCTCCTTCCAGCATCTCCTCCCCTCTGCTCCCTCTCACACTCCCTCTATAGTCTCTATACTTCTTAATGTGTAAATATTCGTATGATTTTTTTAAATTTTTATATATAACTGTGTTTATGTGTATTTCATTTTAAGTCTTTCTTTTATGATCCTGTCAATATATAAATATTTCTATCAGGAGATTTCGCTGGTTTTTCTTGTGTTGGTGTTTTACTGCAGTGGAGAATAGTACCTTAATTTTCCATAGTTTTTCCCCACAAACAAACAAATCTCCATCTTTTTTCAATTCCTAAAATGCTAACTTGAGATTGTATTTATGTGGTACTTTATTTTATTTAATCTTTTGTTTTATTTTTATTCTTTGTTACTTTCTGACGGTCTGTAATTGACAATGGGTTAGAAGAGAGCAAAGATTTAGTCTCAATCTCACCCAAATAAAGACGCATATCTATCTAAGTCTCTTCTCCGCCTCTTCCTTGGTGTCTATTCCCCCGGAGATCATCAGCCTCTCTCCTCCATTTCTTCTCTAGCCTGACACTCTCTGCCCTCTACTTTCCCGTCCTTTCTCTCTCCTACCTTCTGAATTTCCTAAACATATCCCTTTTCCTGTCCCTGTGAATATAATCTTATTCCTAATATAAGTTTTTAGGGTATTTCCGTATTTTCCTGTTTAACTTTCCTAGAATGTTAAATTGCCAAAAATTAAATTCGCATACCCTTTGTGTAACTTGCTTTTTTAGAGAGAAAAATATTTTTATATTGTTTTCTGACAGTTTTAACCTGGATCCCAAAATAGGAAAAGTATTATATTTCTAGCTCGGATATTCTTTATGCGCTGTTCTTCGTATTTAAATGTGTAGAACCATGTGAAAATACTTAGTTTAAGGACCGAGAGGGGTCTCTTAGGGACCCCATTACATATTTTTTTATTTCATGGACATAATCAATTATTCGGTATTTTTACTTCTGGTAATTATTTTAACCAGTTTTATGCATTATATTTACGGAATGAAACACTGTTTTGTTTGTTGAATTTTTAATGACATGACATTTGTAAAGGCATTTTAAGCAAAAATCCCAATGTTTCTTCTAAATAATGTCTTTTATTAATCATAACATTGATACAATCATCTTATTAACTTAAGCAAAATGTTGTCTGTTTACATTTAAACCCTTCAAAATAACTTCTTATTACATCAAGTAGCATTTTGATTACTAATTATTGCAAGACATTTTGCATACAGCGGAGGATTTTTTCCTGTGATTTTCGCAAATAAATTTTTTGCACATGTCGTATCTTACGTTAACTTTCTTGTCAACGTTACGGGGACATTTATAACATCTTCCTCGCTTACGGTCAATACCAAAAAACACCATTATTTGTATTATTTGGAGTATTATGATCATATTCGACTCCACAGCTTCGCAAGGCTTCCTTCACATGGGCATGCGAACTCAATTTCGCACGCCTCAGCATAGTGCCCTCTGTCAATTCATTCCCTAGGGTCATGAGGAAGGTTTTTCTCCGATGAGATTGGTTGTTATTCCAATCAGGATTTTTGGATACAAATAGAATGAAAGCATTTACTGCGCCTATGCCAATGACATTAAGGAACAATCAAAAAGTCCATCGAGGGGTGCGTCTAGCACAGGTGTACTCTCGAATCAGTTTGTCTGCATTATCCACTCCATCTTTTGTTGCATTATAATCCAATAGTATATTATTGGCTTCCTACGTTCCTTATTAGAAATGCTAGGGTAGGTATGCTGAGTGGATAACAGGTGGACTATTTTATTTCTCTTTGGAACATAAGATACCATTATTATATCATCAGAAAATGCGAATTTAGAAGATTCGACCAAACGATTAGATGTTGCTTTGAGTTCTTGTGGTGTATCTGTTTTAATTTTTCGAACTGTCCCCAATATTGCTAGATTTTTTGCGAGAAGATGCTGTGCAAATTTTACCGAAGTGAAAAAGTTATCCGTTGTGATACCGCGACCTGTTCCACGGATAGATTCTCTGGTTTTTTCCCAGTGTACACTTGCAAATTGCTTTTTTTCCCAGTTTTAGGGGTTGAACTTTGTAACACAAATGAATGCTTCCCATTTGAGGATAACATCCAGTAGAAGTACTTCTCACTTGAGTTAAAATTGGTACTATGTATGTTTCCTATGCTAAGATAATGTAATTGTTAAAAAAGTCTCCAAAGAATTTGTTTCATTCTATAGTATTACAAAGAAGTAGATTCGCAGCATACATTGTCATGACATGTTGAAATGTTTCTATAAATTCTTCATTGATTACGATGTTTCAACTTGCATTTTCTTCGTGTCCTTGGATTGTTTTTGTTATCTATCTTTTTATTCGAATATGCAAATTGAATATTGTTATAATTTATTGGCTTTATTCCTCAAGACCTGCTATATATCATATAATAACACACTAATTCCAATATTACTATTTCATGGGGATATAAATTCAGTGTATGTATCGCAAGACTTCTATCAATTTCGACATAGTGATTCCCGGGGAAGTGCAAGGAATTCGTAAATAAATAATTTTATTAGTGAAATGAAAACTCATAAATTAATCACATTAATGGTTGCCTGAAATAATAAATATAGAATATAATAAAAAGAGTAGTGCAATAACATATTTAAACCCAATTTTAAGGAAATTAAAAAGTTCCTGTAAAACACCAAAAGGAGGACCCCAAAAGGAATTTCCTTAATTGTGCAAAATTAAATTGATTATAAAACCCACAAATTCGGTGGACTAAAAACAATACTATAAATGACAAATACCATGAATATGAAGAGATTGCACGCTATTCTAAAAAAGTTCTTGGTAAAAAATAAGGTGTGGGGCCCTGAGGGTTGGCGCTCGAAGGGTTAAATGTGTACCTTTTCTGATTTGGTCTCACCTCGAATGAGTTTGTTTATTGGAATCGTCTTTTAGGATTCGGTCTCGTTCGTGCGGTTTCTTCCACTTCTTTTCTCCTTTTCATCCATTCTCTTTGTTGCTCACTGTAATTGTAATAATTTAGAATGAAAACAAAAACCTTAACTCGAAATTCACTTCGTAGAAAAATATAAATAAAATTAGGCAACATATGATAATAACCATATTAATAGGTCCAGCACCAGATCTTTAAGAGTAATTGGTTTGTTTTATTACTTCCGCTAAAATAATTAATTAATAGATAATATATTTTACGCCTGTTGCGATAAAATATATGTAAACAAGGCGTGAATGTACGTTATCCCTATTCTATGTTATATTTCGAATACTTCATATGCACGTTCGAATTATTTTTAGCAATTGCAGGCGCAACCATACGTATAAGGCGCTTGTATGGCAATGTGAAACTAGGCCGAAATGTGGATCGAGGTAACCCATGCGGAGTAGTGCCTTGGAATCGCGATTTAAAAATAGTTTTAGTAAATGTTTCCACGCACAACATCATACGCATTGAGTTATATTGCACAGAGAGTGATTATAAGTATGAGTATTCTTTTTTTAGAAAGGTTTGCGATTAGTTTGAAATATTTCTTCCGTCAATGTTTATAAAATACCATCGTAGTTCCCCATATAAATGAGTGGTGGGGATATTCTAGCAATATTAAAGTTCAGTTTTTTCTTTTTGAATTTTTATTCTACACTTCAGCTTTATTGGAAATTCTATTCGTAAAATGTCTTTCCGTCGGACGGTTCACTCATTTCTTATTCACAGAATCCATTTCCTGCATCATCTTTTTTCCACGGAACTGAAAGATACTGCTTTTTAAATATTGCGAGAGGAAAGCTTCAAAATTTCAGTATATATTGCAAATAGGCAATTCATTACACTGACTCTTCGAAATATATTAAAGAATTAATGTTTTGATTATTACTGTGTATGAAATTGTCACTCAGTCAATTTATGCAATTATCTCTACTTTTATGTTTTGATTTCATTGTTACAACACAGGTCAACTACAAATTTCCAGCTTTACCTTATTAATATTTGTTAAAAAAAGTGTTGCTTAATAAAAGAAAAACAGTACTCATTTTCCCTCGATTCCGCACTTTTTTAGTATTGGTAGTATTGAATGAATTGAGCACGTGCTCAGAATTTGAGCATCTATCAGACATGAATCTTGAATTATATGTATTCGATAGTAAATTATGGAAATAATATAATTTTTATCATATATTTCTCTTACGCTTCATAGTTTCAGGCTAATTTTTAATAGAACGTCAGCAATAAAAAATGTTTCTTCAGGAACCTCCTTCCATTTAACTCCATGCACTCTCCCAGACATACATACAGATCTGGGGTTTAAGCTTGTGATACCTCTCTAAGCTCAAATAAATGGCAAATGACGTTCAGTTTTTGTGGAGCATACGGAAACTAGTTATTTTTCTTCGCTTCCCGCTCTCTTTTTCATCTTCGCTCAAAAGTACCCGTATTCTACTAATGAACGAGGTAAATCCTTCGCCCATTAAAATTCCGAGTGGACCAATTTCGAATTTACTCACAAAGAAACTCGTCATTGCTAATCTACCGATAGTTGATTCAAAAAGGGTCATCTGGTCTTACGAATACATCTTTTGCATCAATGATCACGACAAGGTAGATAGTGTTTTATTTATTTCAATATGCGTAAGAGGAATTTTGTAATCTTTGGTATGTGGGCACCCGCCAATGGTGTACGTGAGTGCGGCGAAGGTCATCTTGAATGGAATGTATTTAAATAGTTTTTGGTCGGACGGCTTATTGGATGGAGGATTTTTCCATTGAATTTCCCTTAAGAAGCAGATGCTTGTAAAATGGAATAACGGAAATGCGATACGCGACCGAAATCGCTATTCATATCTCGCTTTTGATACTTTTTAAATCTTTCTGTCTATAACAGTTAACCTTGGCCAAAGACTAGTACCCCTACGTAAAGACCGGAAACTTAATGCTATAAAACGATTCCCAGGTTTTCCATGGAGGGGCGACAATCGATGGGTCAACAGGAAAATTTGGAACTACGTGTTAACGAATGCTAGCGTGACGTCATTACAGGATGTCCTTCGCCCCCTACCCCTCCCGTTTTATTACGATAATCATAGCTCATATAAATTGCACGGGCATATTAAATGGACATAAATGAAAGAATTGCATATAAGAAATCAAATTTATTACCGTATAACACACATTGCGAGAGTACAAAGTCATTATCAAATTACATAACAGCGAGGTATTTTTACATAAATATTATACAATAAAGATACAAAAATGAATTATTGTAACAGAATTTTATAACGTTAATACCTTTTATGCATGAAATTTATTTAAAGGAAATTCACGTTGGTGACGAAAAACGTCAAACTTTCACGTCAAGAATGAATTTGTGGATCAAGCAAAAATCTATTTGTAAAGTGATTTCTTTGGCCCTGGAACACATTCTCTTTCTGTTGCACCTGTAAAAAGAACGGAAATGAATATCTAAGAATGTCAATCATTAAACCTGCTAAACCTAATGAAATTGATGCGGGAGGCAATGGGCATGCTTCAAATGTTGCAATAAATGTAAAATAAGGCAAATGCGCTTACGGCCCATTGCGGTCCATAAACAATGTTTCTATGAAGATCACATTACCATTTGTAAAATTAAACACATAACATTGCACTAGAAAATGTCCACTTTATCTATAATTTACTCTAAGCACAGTTGTATTTGCTGACGTTTACGTGATCACAGCAGTTACAGTTAGCCCATTTAAGATCTATATGTATTCATCATATAACAAGGAAAACTTTTGACATAGAAATTTCAATTTCTCGATCGAAAAATATATACATATTTCTAAATATGTTTTGAAACAAAGAATTATCTAAGTCTAGGATTATAAACAAATGCATAATGAGAAACAAGAAATAATCAAGTTAACAATTTCTGTAAATTCAAAATATTTCAAATTAAAACAATGAGACATCGCTACGGTACACTTATTTCATTCTATTACAAGCACAATTCTATCCTCTGGCGTCTATGCTGCAGTTTAACTTCCAAACTCACTATAATCTACTGATAACCGCGAGAAGTTTTAAACAGAAATTTCAGTTACTCAATCTATAATTACGGCTTATTTTGTGAACTGACACGTACCATATTCACGGCCAGGGCAATGGATGACACAGCTAGGTGAAGTAAGCGAGGCTTAACACCTAAAAATGAGAAACATCTCCTCTCAAAATGCTTCTCGCACACAAACAAACGAGAGAAATTTCTTTCCTTCCTTCCTAGAAGATCTATCCATTGCAGGTATCTGTTAAGAAAATATAAAAGCACTTTCTCAAAATGCATTCACATAACACTTCGTAGAACTAGTTCGTTAGAATTTTTTTCAAAAATATATGATATTTTTAAGACTTACCTGTTGATTGGAGATCAGATCAAATTCATTCCGTCACGTTTTCTTAAACAGTGATGAATGACAAAATCAGAGTAACTGAAAACCGCTCAATAAGCAATGGCGAGCTTTTATCAAGCAAAATGGCCTCTGTTCCGTTACGATACGCAAGGAACGTGTGGCGCTGTGGTGATGCGGTAGAGAGAAAGAAATAGAAGGAGAAAAATAGAGGGAGAAAATGAGAGAGAGAGAACTGACTGCGACTGCAGCGCCTATCGCGGACCCCTTAGCATAGTGAACTACGTGTAAAAGCTGGGAATCTTTTCTCCCATAAGAGTTTCATACCCCTGACCTTGGCTATCTGGTTGATAAAAGCCAGGAGGACTAGATAGTTCATCCTTAAACATGTGCTCGAAGCAAATAAATTAGTCGCTGCGGTAATGTGTATTTCTTCTCGTTTGCGCTGCACATTTCCTGCAACAATATGTCAATTTCTTTCCCTCCCCTCCCTTCTTCCCCTCCCTTCTTCCCCTCACTTCTTCCCCTACCTTCTACCCCTCCCTTCTTTCCCTTCCTTCCCTCCCTTTATTCCCCTCCCCTTCATTCCTGCTCCCACATTCCCCTTTTCCTCCCCTTCCCTTGCATTCCCCATTCCCAACCGCCACTATCCGCGACGCCTTTTTTTTCCTTTCCCAGGAATTTAATTCCGTCGGCCGGCACCTTATCATCCTTTTAAGCCGCAGCGCGCCCTTTTTCCAGCACTTAAATACAATTCTCAGTTTCCCTCAGAGCATTCATTTTAACCGCTAAGGCTTTAAGTTATGAGTCTCAGCTCGAGCATTTTTTATTATCACGTGTTAATCGCGACGGTAGAAAATAACACAATTTGAATTGCGATTATTTTTTCCGCATTCCGGCCTCCCTATCGCAGCGTGTATCACATGATTCGGTTGGACAAATGTCGGGATTCCATGTTGTAAGGCGGGGTAAGAATCATAAGTGGGATATTCACTTGCAAATCTAAGAGCAGTTTATGTCTTTATGGGACTTGGAAAGAAGTCTTAAGACTAATGAAGAAATATTTTTCTTTGAAGATTGTGAGCTTATCCAGTTTTATTTTATATTAAAATTGGCGCCTTTAAATCGGCTTGTTCAAATCCGCAAGTTTTGATCATTGAATTGTTTTTATAGTATTTTAGTCGCCTGTTATTTCTAAACAGCGAAATGTAAGGGAAATTTCGTGCTTCTGATATTCTTTTCTCGCCATTCCGGTGGTGATGTTCGTCGGCTCAACCTTCTTGAGCCAACGCGGTCCTTTTTTTCGCAAATGACTATATTGTTGTATGTTCTTTTCCCTAGTAACTCCTTCGCTGTCCGGAACCCATTCGCGTTGTTCACAGAAGTTCATATCTCTTATCATCACTACCGCTAAGTACAACTTATCTCCTTTCCTTTTCCCAAACTTTTCTTTAATTCTTGTCATCGCTTGTTAAATTGTTTCAGTATTTTGTCGATTCATTCTTATTTATCTAAGAGTGTCCGTGTCGAATATAAGCTCTCGCACTGCTTTAGAAGTAAATAAATAAGCAAGCGAAGTTTTCTCGATTCATTTGGAATAGCTAACGCTTCCATCGTAATCGTAGGTAATCTGTCCGTAACCAGGTCCCTGATTATTACTGGTTAAACCCATCACTCGATATAGTTATGCTTCACAAAACTTTCTTCATTTATTGGTAAATCTCTTTCAAGTATTCTAACAATTGTAACCTTTTCCCATTTCTCTTATTCCTATCAGCTCTCCTTGTGACACTTCTCCATATAACGTTTAAATTAGTTCAATTTTTACTAAATAATCGTTTTAAAAATATTATTAGTTTTGATGGGGAAAATCACATTAATACTTCGTCCAAGCATTATAAGGTTATGCTTGAATATATTTCCGCCATCTATTTATGCCTATTATTTAAAATCTGTTAAAAGCATTTATCATATATGCTTGCTTTTAACTTGTCGAAACTGTTTATAATTCAAAGTTTTTACTTTAAAAATGTTAAGCATAAGGAAATTGTTAATTGCATTGCAGTGAAAATTAATGAAAATACTAGAAAAGGCATTTTGAAACACAGGCGAACTGATAAGCGAACGAAATAGTCTATGTCCGCTTATTTTCATCAAAATAATATTTAAACTCATTCCCGCCGATTTTAAATTTATTTAATCGAAAAAGTGAATTGGGACTCCAGAAACTAATTCTTTATCGAATTTCATAAAGAAATAAACCGCTGACACTTTCAGAAATTATTTCTCCTCCAATTCTTACCATGTAACTAACGGTTTAACATCAAAGTTCTCGCGTTTCCTCTATCTCGGTTAATTATAGAAGAACTACTCTTGGTCTCTTTTCATCCCTACAATCGGATTGTAGCCCAGAGTCATCAACGCGTTAGAACCTCGCAGCTCTCACCGTAACGTTACACGTCCTCATCCGCCCCTTCCTCCCCCCTTCCACCCTTCCTCCCCCTTTCCTCCCACCTTCCTCCCCCTTTCCTCCCATCCCATTCCCCCCACTCCTCCCCCTCCCATCCCATTCCTACCCCCCTCCTCCCCCTCCCATCCCATTCCTCCACCCCTCCCCCTCCCTCCACCTTTCCTCCCCCTTTCCTCCCCCATTCCCCCCTCCCATCCCCTTCCTCCCCCCCCTCCCCTCCCCCTTCTTCCCCTCCCCTGCTTCCCCCTCCCCTTCATCCCCCCTTCCCTCCCTCCCATCCCTCCCCCTGACCACCCTTCCTCTCCCCTCCCCTTTCTCCACCTCCCCTTGCTCCCCTCCCCTTACCTCCCCTTCCTCCCCTCCACTCCCCTTCCTCTCCTTTCTCCCCACCCTTGCGCCGCTCCAACCGTCCACTCATCCATCCCTCTTTGTTCTCTTATTCCTTCCACTTCGCCTCCTCCCATTATAACGACTAAGGGTCGCAAATTGAGGCACTTTTGTCGAAATGTCAAGATGTCGAGTTTTTAACCGAGAGGTAAGGAAATTCTCTCGTCCTTCATTGGATATTTCTGGAGAAACGATAACCCGGAGGAGGGAATGAAATCGTATAAAAGGGCGGGAAAAGGTTGTCGGGAGAGGGAGTAAGGGAGGTGATAAAGATTATGGGGGTGAAAAGGGGAGTGGGTACTCGAGCAAGTGGATGGGGATTGCGGAGAGTGCGACAGAGAGAGAGAGAGAAATGGGGGCTACAAAAAGTTTCAGACCAGAATCTCTCTCAAAGAGGGAGAGATGGCGCGGGGAGCGGGAAGGGGATGGTCTCCCGGTGGGTGGAAAAAGTTCGCATTGGCCCCGAGAGAGAGAGAGAGAGAGAGAGGCTGCCTCCTCGCAGGACTTTCTAAAGGAAGCGGGTGGGAGGAAGATAAAAGCGAGGAAAAAATAATGGGAGGAATTACGTCTGCGCCTTGGAGATTTCTGCAGCAACCGTAAGTGTCGCTTAAGAGCATTATTTCATCTCAAAGAGAATCGACTGCTCTTCGTTCCGAATGGAATAGCAGTGGCGAGTGAGACTAATAAAGCAAACTGAGCCTTTTTATGTTTTTTGGGCCGTCTGGTAAACACGAGGCGAAACGTAAAATGCGATACATTTGGATTGGTTAGGCTAGATTGCGGAAATACTTAATTTAAAACATCTGCATTATCATATTTAATCTCAAGGCAGTAGGTGGGTATTTCCAAAGGCTTATACTCATGAGTTTGCTATGTCACATAAAAAACATTGAGCGCAACAAACAGTTTTATTTCAAATAATTTTTATTACCTAGCAAATTTTCTTCATAAAAATCATCGAAAAATTAATTAAAAAATTATAATTGGAGATGCAAAATATTTCCTAGTGAGTTATAATTGTGCATTTTTGTTTTATATCAATTATTTAAACTTACCCATACTTTAAATAGATTATTTTATTAAATTAGTTCATTTTATATTGATCAATGAAAAGTAATTCCAATAATAATAAACCGGATATAGATTATTTATGAAAATTTACAACTTGTTTCCAATTATATTGAAAGTGAAGATTCGATCTTTATATTTAATTTGCAATGAGAGTGATTGCTTAAAATGTTTGTCTATGTAAAAAAATTGTATCTGAAACTCTTTGAAGTGGCATGAAAATTAAACGAGCAGTGCCTTAGGATATGAAAGTCGCTCCGTCCTCATGAGACGGTGATATTCAACAACTCAGTTGCATATATTTCTTTATACGAGTTATTAAATATGAATGCGGAGTGTTTTCTATTCTTTATAGACATAACGCATGTGCTGAATTTGCAAAGATTCAAATTTATGTTTTATGCAGACGCAGAAAAATAAAATATTTTTCAATTCATTAAAAAAAGACATGTGGAAACTATTTATCTGATAGAACTATATTTTTTATTATTTTTATGAAATTTTCATATACTGGCAAAATTATATTAGCAAATATTTTACGCGAATTATGTAAATATAGTTATCGTCTTTTATTGAGTTGTAACATCAAATAATAACTCAGTGAGTTTCATATCATATGCTCATCAGCGACGGAGAAATATGTCGTTTATATTTTTCGATTTGTTATTTAAACTCCAGTAGGACTCGATAAAATAAAATAAAACTTGACAATAAATACATATTAATCTTCTTTTATTCTAAGCTAACAGCCAAGTAAATTATATTTTAATACAATTAAATATCGTTTTATGATTTTTAATGCTGATTTGAATAATATTTTTATTCAGTATTATGAATTTTAATTAATTAATTTCTCTTCTTATGACCTCTTCCGAATAATTCCTATCTCTAATTCTTAACTCCAACGAAACATGAACGACATCACAAATATCCAAGGTAACAGTTGCAACAATAATAATTATCGGCATATGTCGTCTAGCCTTTGCAAACAAATGACTTCGCCACGATTCTTAAGAGACTTCGCTACAAATAAACAGTCCTCCGTTCCACGGGCGTCCTCTCGAGGTCTTCGAATCGTATCTATGGAGAAACTCCGAACCAGTCCACTTGATACTAGTTTTCGTGTACTTGGGAAGTTCTGTTTCACGTATACAAATCACAATCCAAAACTTCTGGTTTCCAGAGTGCATCCATTTGCGCCTGTGAATTACTCTGTAGACTCTCCCCTTGCTCCAAGCCGATGCGTCGTCCCGGTTGTGAGGCGCAACTCCATCCCAATGGCCCTCCCTTGCCGCCCAAATGCTTAATTCAAGGATTAACGGGTCACTCCCTTTACACCCGTCTGACTCAATGCACTCCAATCCCCGAAGCTAAACCTCGAAGGTTAACCGGCGTCACTCACTCCTCGCCGCACATACATAACAGCGCCGCCGCAACGTACGGCCTTCTCTTATACCCAACTTCATCCCTTGATTTCAAATTTCAAATCGTAAAAGATTATTATAAGGAAGCTATTGTAAGAGAAAAAATGTTTGAATTTCAAGGACAAACTCTTGAGAGAGATTGTTTAAAGATATTCTCCTTGAAGCTTTTGAGAAGATTCTCGAATACTTTCCTTTCCTTTACATTTGTAAATGAAAATGGCATAAAATGTAATCAGAGGCAGGATTTAAGCCATGTGAACAATAAATAGTTATTTTCTTTTTCTGAATTGCTGTATTTATTTTATATTTTCGTAGGTATGGGTGTATTTCAGTAATAAAAATAGTTTTAAAATTTGGCTAAAAAACAATTTATACAGGCACTTTCTATCAGAAAACTGGGATTTTCAAGTACAAAAACAAGTTCAATCGTAGGATCGTGCCGAAATTTTGGATAAACTTTGTGGTTCTATCAATAAATTTGCAGAATTTTATGATGAAGAAGTAATGGAAACAGCATATATGCACCGCAATTTAAATCATTTTCCAACGAAATTTGCTATTCGTGAATAAAGATTTTGAAAGTATGCTTATTAGTCTCTAGCTATTAAAAGTTTAAAATTATATTTCCGGTAATATGTCAGCCCTGGTTTAGTAATATGACTCAATCCAACTTTACATCTATATCAGCATAAATTAAAATTGGCAGTCATTATCGATTTATATGATATTAGCTATGCCATTTTTGTTTTGCAAATAAATGAAAAAATCATATTTAAAACGTTAAAATATATGCGTCCGAAAGTTATGTTCGTATAATGAATAATTTGTTGATCACGGATGTCTCAAAAAACTAAGCATTCATATCCATAAATATAAATCACAGTAAATAAGTAAAATATTTTTATAACATATGAAAATTTATTAATATCTCTGATGAATATTTTACATGTCAAAACAAATATTTTTTCAGTGAAATTTCAACCCTAATTACGTTATTTGACCCGAGTTTTTGTCATTTGTTCGTATAAATCCCAAATATCCAATTTCAGCTAAATCCGTCCAGTTGCATAAATCCAGAATTATGCCCGCAGACAGACGGGCTGACAGGCTGACGGAGGGACCCCTCAGAATACATTATCATTTTTGTTTTCGGAAAACCGCGCTTAAAAATGTCACTATATCCCTGAATAAGAATTAGCATCGAACACAATAAAGAAAAACAAGCAATAAGGGAAATCAAGTCTGGAAGATAGAGGAAGAATATTAGGAAAAATTATAAAGAAGGAAAGAAAATTAGGTTTAGGAAATATCAACAGGAAAGATGGCCAACAGATGTAGCGAGGAAGAAAACTATGCAACCGATGTTCCAGGGAATGGCATTGAGCCAAGAGAGAGGAAGAAAGAGGGAACCCTGAAAAAATCCCCATGGGACTCGCAGAATCCTTTCAAAACAATTCGGTAGCTTTATCAAGATTATGAACGTATAGAAAGGATGGAATAACGCCAGAATTATCTTTAGTTACAAGAGAAGAGATGAGGAAGTTCCAAAAACTTGAAAAATCATTTGTCTACTCAACAAATCTCGGATATATATATATATATATATATATATATATATATATATATATATATATATATATATATATATATCTTACTTTAGTGCAGAGATCTTACAGAATGCATGAGCGTCTTTGTCACAAAAGAAATCGTTCAAGTCGCTTAAGTAACCATGAGGCGTTCCAAGGAGCGCTAACTGCAATTCTTTCATTTGGAGAGAAAAGTTTATAGCGATATGCAGTCAACTGCTGTGAGAGACGTTTTCGAATATCTAAGCTGCGGTAATTTTATTTATTTATTTTATATATTTGTTTTATTTATTTCCAAAGAATTTATCTACAACACGGGGCCAATTACAGTAGACTGTGTCTAGCTAGGTAACGACCATGCCCAAGGCATTACTCGAACCCGGGACGTTCTAGCCACCCCTATACCGAGATCAAATCGATTTAAACTAAATGTTAGATACATTTTTGTCTAGAGTTATGAAGAAATTACTCTGCGTCCATGTACTGCGTGTTCAGATATTGCAAATAGACTGGTACATAGTAAATAGACCATTATAATCCTGAAAATAATACGTGGAAATCCAATCGAGCTTAATAAAATCGATTTTGAGAAAGGTTTATTTTGTTAAAATTTTATCGAGAATCATAGGTAGGATTTTGCAATATTTACATTAAAAATATGAATGTTGAAATAATGTATACGATGGTAAAATTAATGGAAAGATAAAAATAAAATTAATCAAAGCAAATTTCAGAAATGTTCATAGACATTTACATTCCAAAGAGAAAAACTCTTGCAGTGGGCATCATGGGATGGAAACTGAATAATCCCGATTTAATAATAAATAGGCTTGGTAGGAATCCTTTTAATTCAAAAAACGTCGATATTTTTAAATTAAAAAAAATCGACGAAAATGAATAGTAGTCGATAAGCATCGATTTTCCAACAGAATGAAAATGTACACGTCCAAAACCTATTCTGAATTATAATATTTAAGTCGTTCCTAATTGTAAGTACTTTTTTCGCAGTATTATTTTCCACCTACGATTTCGTTCTTTTTCTGGGCTTATATTAAAAGTGGGACTGAAAGAAGGGTATTTTCTTACACTCAAATATTGAAAAGCTCACGCTTCTACTCTAGACGATCAAGTAACCGGAAAGTCCTATGGCAGTTTTGAGAACACGTGTTTCTTTGCCCTTTTGAGGTTTTTGAGATTATATTTGCCGACCTAATGGTGGGTTATTTCACGAGCCTTTCTATACAGATAAGGTCATGGACATGACCTGCTGAGAATGTCTCAACCCTCGTTAATACGGCCTTAAGGCCTTTCGGAAGAAAAGAATTTCGGTGGTTGTTTGAAGACAGCAGCCCGCTAATCGTTTTGCTATCTCTTCCACTCATCAACCCCGTGGAGTGTATTTCGGAAACAAATGTTTCTGATCCTTGCTAGGGTTTTCCTTATAGATGGCCTTGTTGTCTGGATTTTCACCCGTTCTCCCTATGCACAGCCCAATCTTTTGGCAATCTTTTTCTTAAAGTTATCCAGAAAGGATCGTTCCTCTCTCGTGCTTTTGCCTCCTTTGTCTTTTGCTACAGGTTAGTAAATTTCAATTTATATGCAATGGTTTAAAAAAGGTGCACATAAATTAGCAATAGTTACTAAAAATGAAAAGGGATTAAGGATAAATATTCATTTGCTATTTGTTGTAAAATATTTTGCCGATCGGAAAAAACATTATTATCAGGTAAGACACTTGATCGAGCGCTGAATAATTTCGTCTAATTTTTCTCTCGATATACTTTATGTTAAATAAAGAGAGTATTTAGTACAGTGATGAAGTATATCGAATGATACAAAGTAAAGTATTAGATAGTTCTGTTTTGACGCCTAAAATATCATTGTGATAATTACATCACTAATGTTTTTCCTTAATTTGTCCTTAATTGGCATCAACGAATGCCTTTAAGCTGGACTGGCCAGTACTTTTTTAAAGAATGTTTCTCGGCAAAAGCAATAGCATATTGTTCAGATTTCAAGAGGTAAAGCAGAATTTACTGTCTATATTCGCGAAATAATATATTTGTCAATGACGCGATTGGAAGAATTACTGTACGAAATCAAAAATATCTACATTGAGAAATACCAGCTTACGATATTTGAGATTAAATGTGTACTAAGTTTCAGTGTTGTAGAACAACAATAATATTCTCGTGAACGATATGCAAGGTCCTAATTTGGTTTAATCAACAAGATTCAGTTTAAAAGGCGTGAATCAGCTATTAATATATGTTTTCTCATATAGGTTGGTTGTCGACTTCATCACGTTTGGCGAAATTTGTGAAGAAAGAAATGAAAATACAAGAACAAGAATTATCGTTTCATGTTCGCACAATGAACTTTTTTCTGCACTAACTATTTTTAAAGAGGTAAGCTTTCAAGTCAAAATATTATTGTTTATATATGTGTGTGCGTGTGTGTGTGTGAACACAATGCGTCGCATTAACACGTTGAGTACCGGATTTAGATTCCCGTACTACACTCAGTACCTGGACATTTTCTTATAACTCCAAAAGGAAAAGCACGCGAAATCTCGTGGCCGACTCAAATGGAGTGATTTTCTTGGTTAAAATTACGATTTAATTAGTAAAAATTAGATTAACGATTTAAATTTACTACTTTGTATACTTTATATCGTATACTTTTTTACTTTAAGTAAAAGATAAAATTATGTTTTTTAAAATCGTTATTTAGTGTTTTCTTTAATATTAACATTTAAAAATTTAATAATTTCGAAATAAAAAGTAAATTTAAATCTTCGATTTGTAAGGCTGAAAACTACCAGCCATATATCTAAGTAGTAATTTTAAGCGTCGATATTTGTTGAAAATATCTCGGGAAAATAAACGTCGAATTCAACCAAGGAGTAATTTTAAGTGTTGATATCCATCAAAAATATCTCGGGAAAATAAACGTCGATTTTAATCGTAGATTTAAAAAAAATAAACATCGAATCCTGCCAAGCCTAATAATAACTTAAAATGAAACCTGATATTTATAGTGGCTCAGGATGAACAGAGAATAAACATTGCTAAACATAGGAAATGGATTCCCATTCGAAGTAAGCATAGGCTTAAAATATTATTCTTATAATAGATATTTCATATAAATGGGTTGCATCTCGGATTACACTTCGTGGAAAATATCAATTACTCTATTCAGGTCTCCGTGTAATAGTGAAAGGCGTTCTATAGCTAAACATAAATATGATATTTAATTATTACAAACAAGTACTAATTGACAATTTTGAAATTTACTTCCGGTTTATGGACACTTATTTAAATTAGAAATATGACGAATTTCTTTAGAATTATACACATTTCTCCTACTTAAAAAAAATTATTTACGTCCAAAAAGGACATTTTTTCGCTCAGAATTTTTCATGTTCATTTCAATTCATTTTTGGTCAATTAATTTCTGCCCAACTGGTGCTGCGTACGCTACTGGCATTTATCAATCTGTTACTAAAGTGCTGAAGGCGTAAAAATTCGTAGGTAATTTCAGGTAATTGTCAGAATGTCAAATCCGCGATAGTTAAAAGCGTCAAGCTTTGATTAAATAGGTAGTTAGCTGAATCGGTGACCAAAGCAAATGTTTAGGGTTCACGGAAAGATCAATAAATAAAATAATTATAAAAATATGTAAAATTAAACTTATTACGCAAGAATAAAAATAAAAATATGATAATGATTTTCAGATGAGGGTGATAATGATTGTGATTAGAAGGACACGTGCCACTCTTGTACATCAATCTAGGGCAGGGTAAACGGGTGTTCCGGTTTTCCAGAATTTTCTTCGGTGCCCAGATTAAGCCATGCAGGGCATTGGATTTTCTATATTTTGAGCACACGCAATTTGATTTGATTTAAAACACTCCCGAACAAGTGTTGATAATCTTGTGTCATTCGATTAAAAATTTTAAAGTTACATTATCCCTCAGGAGGCCATAAGGATAAATCTTGTAATTAATTTGCTAAATGGTTTTCTTGCGACACTCAATGGCTGAAAATTTTTAACGATCTTCTATGATTCTGACATTAGAATTTAAAAAATGACTTTGTTTGAAGAGAGAAATAATTGAAATATTTAATTTAATACTGAATTAAAGTTAATTATAAATTAAATTATGAAAATATGATCATGAGTTATGTTTAAGATGCAACTAACAGAGCCCGTCCCATGAATTATTCCGCGAGCATTAAATGATAATACAGAAAAAACTTCCGCAATTAAACACAACAGAGAATTGTTAGGGTTTACTGTATTTTGCGTCTTTCGTAGAACTGACGCAGTTTAGGACATTATCATAAGATGCTTTGTGAAATGCATCAAATATCGCATCATTAACATGTGCGTTCAGATTTTATTCATCGTTTTCTCCGTGAGATCTTGGTTTTCCACTGTGATACAGAACATTTTAACGTTGGAAATTTTTAAGAAGCCGCGCGAGGTTCATTCGAAAGATTGTGAATGCCATTGCATGAGCTGTTTTCAGGAAAGTAGGTGTATTTTTGCGACTGCCGACCCTATTAGGGAAAGAGGCGTAGTTTTCCCTCCTCTCTGTGACACACAGTTGATGACGAGCGGTAATTACCGGTGGGGAAGATTTCTCGTTCGCCGCAGCCACTGCCTCTACTTGGAAAACGCCGCGTCATTATTTCTCATCACTCGAGAGAGAAAAAAGAATAACGATTCCCTTTTCAGGGTACTGGGTTCCGTGGAACCCTCGTACATCCATTTGTATGAACAGCGGCGTTAACGTGTGCCGTCGTTTCGAGTAAAACTCGTTTTTAATTATAGCTTTGGCTTTTTAATAATCCAATTATTCACGAATAAAGATACACGGTGTCGTAAGTTGATAGCATTTCTAATTAATACCTTGGTTCCAGGTTTGATATACTCCTTAATCGTGATCAGTCGAACGCTTAGTAAATTATCCTGGGGCGCGTTGGTTTCCTTTGTGGCACTCCGCGTATCCCGCGTGTTTGCTTTGGTTCATCGCATCATCTCAACTATCGGTAATCAACTTTTCGAGGGTCGGTCTATTAAATTATCTTATTTTCATAAAACGAGTTATCCTCGGTCAAATCTCATTCCTCCTCATGTATAATAAAGCAGCGTTGAGGAAAGTCCAATAAGATGTTAAGAGGGGAAAGAAAATCCAGTCAAAAGCGGTCGGGAAATGATATTGGCCCTTGATTGTGTCAAGAAAATACGGATTCGAAACGAATTCAAAAATTACATAGAGGAAGTAAAATTAATACAATTTCAGCAAATTAGCAATTTTATTCATAAAAAATGAATGAAACATTCAAACGTTTCGAATGGGATGGGACTTCATTGGATCAGCACATCATCCCTATTACATTTATTATCATTAACTAGTGCTGGAAAAAGGATCATCATTGCTTCGTTTGCATTATGTTTAATATCATTCTATATAGACGTTCCTTATAGAGGAGGAGGAGGAGGATATAACATACTAGTAGTTAATGCTTGCATACTGCAAGCATTTCATCTCACCCTGAAAAAACACTCATTTTTCAGACAGACATTTTATCATTACAAATATTCTTTTAATTATAAAGATTTCAACGTCGCAGTGATTTTTGTTTTTCCCATAATAGCTTAAAAAAATCCCCAAATGTTGCAATTTTTAACATTTTACACTCTCTCCATTATGGGGTACTAATGTTACACATTTTAGCCAAATTTTAAAGTTGTAGCATTTCTAGAAGTATAATAATATTTTTCTAATTGTTTAAATTTAAATAATTTTTAACGGCCGCCACAATTCATATATGGTAAAATTGAAATGTTTATTTGTGCAAATTTACAATTTTCTAAAGAATTTAAAAATTTCAGCATCCTAGTTCATCCCGTAGTCCCTAAACAGTTATCCATTTGTTTAAACTTTAAGAATTTTTAACTGCCAAACAAATTAAAATATCAAAATTTGTATATTCCCTATTTCGTTATTTTAGGAATTCTACTTACAAAAAAATTTCAACTCCGTAGCACATTCGAAAATACATAAACCATGAAAATTTGTTTAAACAATTGCGAATTTTTAGCGGCCGCATTATTGCACTTTTTGAAGATTTTCGTCTTTTCTAGTCGGTTTTGTACAAAATTATATATCGACGACTCTTACAGAGGAGGATATAACATACTAGTAGTTGGTGCTTGCATACTGCAAGCATATTATCTCACCTTGAAAAAACACTCATTTTTCCGACAGATATTTCATCATTACAAATATTCTTTTAATTCTAAATATTTAACCTCCGCAGCGATTTTCGTTTTTCCCACATGTAAAAATAATAGTTTAAAACAATCCCCAAATGTTGCAATTTTTAACATTTTACACTCTCTCCATAATGGGGTACTAATGTTACACATTTTAGCCAAATTTTAAAGTTGTAGTACTTCTAGAAGTATAATAATATTTTTCTAATTGTTTAAATTTAAATAATTTTTAACGGCCGCCACAATTCATATATGGCAAAATTAAAATGTTTATTTGTGCAAATTTATTACTCTGTAAATAATTTGAAAATTTCAGCTTCCTAGCTCATCCCGTAGTACCTAAACAGTTATCCATTTGTTTAAACTTTAAGAATTTTTAACTGCCAAACAAATTAAAATATCAGAATTTGTATATTCCCTATTTCGTTATTTTAGGAATTCTACTTACAAAAAAATTTCAACTCCGTAGCACATTCGGAAATACATAAACCATGAAAATTTGTTTAAACAATTGCGAATTTTTAGCGGCCACATTGCTGCACTTTTTCAAAATTTTCGTTTTTTCTAGTCGGTTTTGCACAAAATCCTACCTATGAAAAAAATTTCGAATCTCCAGCACATCTGGAAGTGCCTAAACATTAGTATCCTCCTGTTATATGTATGTTATATCCTCCTCTGTAAGAGTCGTCGATATATAATGATAACAGGAGGATACTAATGTTTAGGCACTTCCAGACGAGCAGGAGATTCGAAATTTTTTTCTTAGGTAGGGTTTTGTGCAAAACCGACTAGAAAAAACGAAAATATTGAAAAAGTGCAAAAATGCGACAGCTAAAAATTCGCAATTGTTTAAATAAATTTTCAAGGTTTGTTTATTTCCGAATGTGCTACGGAGCTGAAATTTTTTTTAAAGGTAGGATTTGTAAAATAACGAAATAGGGATTATACAAATTTTGATATTTTGTTTTGTTTAGCAGCTAAAAATTTTTAAAGTTTAAACAAATAGATAACTGTTTAGGTACTGATGCTAGGATGCTGAAATTTTCAAATTATTTACAGAGTAGTAAATTTGCACAAATAAACATTTCAATTTTACCATATATGCATTGCGGCGGCCGTTAAAAATTATTTAAATTTAAACAATTAGAAAAATATTATTGTAGAAGTGCTACAACTTTAAAATGTTTAAAATTGCAACATTTGGGGATTGTTTTAAACTTTTATTTGTACATGTGGGAAAAACGAAAATCGCTGCGAAGGTGAAATATTTAGAATTAAAAGACTATTTGTAATGATGAAATGTCTGTCTGAAAAATGAATGTTTTTTCAAAGTGAAATGAAATGCTTGCAGTATGCAAGCACCAACTACTAGTATCATTATATATAGACGTTCCTTACTGAGGAGGAGTAGGAGGATATAACATACATATAGGAGGATACTAATGTTTATGCACTTCCAGATGAGCTGGAGATTCGAAACTTTTTTCTTAGGTAGGATTTTGCGTAAAACCGACTAGAAAAAACGAAAATCTTGAAAAAGTGCAACAATGCGGCCGCTAAAATTCGCAATTGTTTAAACAAATTTTCAAGGTTTATGTATTTCCGCATGTGCTATGGAGCTGAAATTAATTTTAGAGGTAGAATTCATATAAAAAAACAAAATACGGATTCTAAAAATTTCGATATTTTTATTTGTTTGGCAGTTAAAAATTCTTAAATTTTAAACAAATAGGTAAATAGTGAGAGACTACGCGGCGAGTTAGGGTGCTGAAGTTTTTAAATTACTTAGAGTTTCTTATATTTAATCGAATATATATTTCAATGTATCCATTAAATTGTTATTGCGGCCGTTAAAAATTATTTAAATTTAAACAATTGGGTAAATAGTGAGACACTACGCGGCGAGTTAGGGCGCTGAAATTTTTTAATTACTTAGAGTTTACTATATTTAATCGAATATACATTTCATTGTATCCATTAAATTGTTATTGCGGCCGTTAAAATATATTCAAATTTAAACAATTAGATAAATGTTATTTCTCTTCTTTAATTATTCTAAAAATATAAAATTTGGCAGAAATGTGTGGCAATATTAACCCAATGTGGGAAAAGTATAATATTCCTAAAGTTTAAAAAATTTGTGATTGTTTTATTCCATTATTGTTCCATAAGGAAAACACGAAAATCGGTCCCGAGGAGAAATCTTTTGAATTAAAGAAATATTTACCATGATGAAATATCTCTCTGAAAAATGTTTTTTCAAGGTGAGATGAAATGCTTGCAGTATGCAAGCACCTTCTACTATTATATATATATATATATATATATATATATATATATATATATATATTTCCTTTTTTTATTGGACAATAATTGATCTATGTGTTTTAGTTCCATTTTATATCTGTTATGTCAATATGTACAATGTTTCTTCTGAAATAAAACTATTCGGGTTTAGCGGATTATTGTGTAGTTTTAATGGTTGTCCTTACATTGATAACTATGGAGGGTTAGTTAGAACTGTACAGAATAGAGTTCCTTGGGACTGATTTTGTACAGAGTTTGCTGTAGGCGTGTCTTTTATTGGAATTGTTCTATTAAATTGTTCAAAGTATTAAAAGACATTACAATTAAATGTATCTATCCTATTGAAAACAATTAATAAATTAATATATTCTTCTAAAGTGATTCGTACCGATTACTTGCGTATGTAATGATAATAATCCATCTTCATTTAGGGAGGGTATTTAGACAATCTAGTGAAAGACTTTTCAAACTATCTGAAGACAATGAACGCTAGAGTTCGATGGAACACAGATTAAAAACATTTAATCCGGGTTGACATATTCATAGGGAGTCGAACACGCGGCGTTGATATACGACGGTGGATACTCGATCAACCCTTCTAACGAGGTAGAATACACAACTGCTAGACGATGATGTTAATTTGAGATTCTCATTTCAGAATAAATACGATCGATATTATCAGTCGGTCAGTAATATGGGAATTTTTCTTCTATGTTAATGAACAGCTTTCCCGATTTTAACTAGGAGATGAAAATTGGTAAATACGGGCAGCGGTCAAAGGACGACTTTTGGCGCTATTCAAATCCATCTCTCTCTCTCCCTCATTGTGTTTGCTGGCCGTGTTATGGAGTCTGTTTGGAAGTAGTCATGGGTAAACGTGTTCGTGAAGCGGTTGTTTAGCTTGAGTCGGTTGTTTGGGTTTCGAATACATGGTAACGATCATAAAGCATATCGATAACTCAGACTCGGAATGGGAATCGAATTTCAATGCAGTAAGGATATGTAGGATTTTAAATTATCAGTCGAACGTAATTAAAGTCATACGCCGGCCACATATTTAGGTGGAAGCTAGAACTTTTGCGGTGGACACTTAAAGAGTAAGATTTCAAATCCTATTCCCTTACCTCTTGTACATATTACTTTGTATACCTCTGTCTTTTCCCAAATTTCAACTGATAACAATATATTTTAGTCTAATTAATGATAGATACAGAACAAAAGCTTGAAATCTGATTTTTTGTTATACTTGTTGTTGTTTATATATTATATTAGTTTATCATTAAAAATTTATAACGTCAATAGGATTGGGTTTCGTTTGTTTTTTTTATTTTGGCACACTTATTGCAATAAATTTGAATAGAGAAATTGATTTCACATATAATAAACAAATACAACGAAAAATTCAGAATTGGATAATGAACCTGTTCCTAATAACTAAAGTATAATTTGTATTTAAAATAATGAAACAACCCTTTTATGTGCACTAAAATGTAAAAAATAAATATAAAATTAGTATAAAATTCACACAAATAAATGTCCCAGAAAGAAAAGGGATGTTTGGCTATACAAATGATGTATGGCGTAAATCTTTAACAAATAAATTTTCGATATTATTTCTCTGCCAAACAAAATTTATGTACCGAAAACAATTTTTTCTTTCTGGAACATTCAATTAGGTGAATTTTATATTTATTTTTCAAGTTTTACTGCATATACATTACATAAATTTTCATGTATATTTTATTTTGATTTAATATTTAATTCATGCATACCCGTCATTCTTGACGGTCAATTACACTAGTAGCAATTTAATTCACGTGGTCTTAAGATTCGTTAAATTTTGACAGTGACTCATGGATTATTTGATTTTTTACGTTGATATTTGAATTATAATTTAATAAAAAATTTAGACTCTTTTAACTTTCAACATAACCGCCAGTGATTTTTAATGTCCAATCACACTAATCGTTATATGAAACGATCCTTGTACTCTTCCATTGTCAAAGTCTTACAAACAAAAACGTCATATCAGGTGATAATTTTGGCTTATCTATGATAAAGAATACATTTAATTTCATTGATAATACGTGAAATAATTAAATGTATCGATATAATTCCTCATATTACCACTGCATAATACCCTTTCATCCCCATTCATTCATGTTTTTAGTCACCATTTTGTTGTTGTTGTTATATTAATTCATTATTGTTATTTTGTTAAAATTTAATTAATGTTGTTATGTCGTCCACTGTAATTGGCTTCGTTCTGTATTTGGACTCTATTGATAATAAATAATAAATTACCACTTTTTGAAATTAGTACGCAGTGTGTGTTCGTATAATAGTTGGTAGACGGTATATTCAGGGCGTATCGTAGAAAATATTTCATTGTTTTATCCTTAAAACACTCATTAATAGCAAGATATCTGGTGAATGGATGAATTAAAAGTGCACTCAAATACGCTTTTCAGGTAGCAGTATAACATTCAAAATAATAACAGTGCTGTTTGATGGTAATGGATTCGAATACGTGGGGATTCCTTCTTCGTGGCAATTAGGTCATCATGTATTCGTTCTGGGCGATTAATGTGAATTTGCTCTCTAGGGACGATGAGAGCGTTTCGTATACCAACACCTGTTCAACCTTGCTTTGGGTCAGCAAATAGCGCATGGGTCCAGGAAGAAAAGTGGATGGTGGGAAGGAGGAGAAAGTCAGTGAATAGTTTATCAAAGAAAAACCAATGGAGCAATTTAAGTGGCCTTTTATTTTATAGACAGGGTTATCACCTCCCCGGGTTTTCGGACTTGTCTCCGGGCGAGAGAAAAATTCTCCGTGTCAACATGAATACTTTCTAAATTGACATTAAATATTGCGATTTATTTTTAATTTCTCTAAGAAAGTAAATATTTCATTCTGTAATGGCAGTGCCAAGCAATTAACCAGGTAGAAGGTACATGAAAATATAAAAAAACAGTCACGCGATACGGTATATGAAGCAACAAGCATGAGAACAAACAATTTATCATCCAAAATTAAAACACACTGCATTATGAGGAGGCATCATCCTGTCGGATAAATTGTAATAGAAATAGATGCGCGGGGAGCATCTCCTGGAAGCTTTTGAAGCACAACTAGAACATCTGAAAATTTATCATTTTCTAATAAAAGTATACAAAAATTCTTAAGGTAAAACGTACCAGAACAAAGTTCTACCTACTATAAATAATAAATTTCGCGACTTACCAGTAGACAAGAAATGGGTAATAATATTTAAAGATGCAAATAATTTCACTGAATTGTCTTATGCTTTTGTCAAAAGTGTTATGTATTCCCGTTAGCAACTACTTTTTGGAAAGTGTTTTTCTCTTATGACAAATGTATGGAGGGATGAACGGAAAAGGATGATAGTAGAATTAGTAAAAGCGGAAATTAGTACTAAATTAAATTTTAATGACCTGCGAGTTTCTGAATTTTCTAATACAGTCTGAGCAAATGGACTATTGAAATATTCTACAAGCAACATAAAATACACATTTAATGAAAGATAAAAGATACAATCATATAATACCCCTATTCGCCATTTGCTATTAGATTTATGTGGAAGTTCATTATGTATTCATTTATATCCTGTGTCTGTTTATTTTTATGTTCAAATTTTATATATATACATATAATTTATTATAAAACACCACTAAGCATTAAATATAATATGTATTTTCAATATATTAAATTTGTTTTACCGTAAGTATTGTTCCATCTTGCATTATTATTGTAATTTTGGAATTAAATACATTTTCTCGTCACATAAAATTTTTAAAAAATCTACGTAGCTACTGAGTATTAAACTGTTAACAAGATGATCCGAGCAGAACTCATGATGCCTACTTTCCTAAGGCAGACTTATCGAATTAATTACTTATATTGTTAATTAATTTGATGGCGTAGCCATTGCTTATATTGGCTTTTAAATCGTAAAATTCATAGCCGATGAGCTGTTCTTTGTTTTCCTTCATTACATACTTAAACATAATAAAGTATTATAGAGTATGTCCTCGTTATACGTGAACTTGATTTACGTGGATTCACTTATACGCAATTGACAAAATAGGGAACATAAATCGATTTAAACGAGCGGGATTCGCATTAATGCGATTTTGTATTGGAAAATAGGATTCGATTTTGATATAAACGATGGTATTCGGGAACACATCCATCACGTAAATCGAGGACTACATGTTGGCACTTGCATTCGCATAAAAAAATCAACTGATTACGCTATTTCGGAGGCAAAAATAACGCATTTGTGTATTAGATTATACTCCAGGTTAGTTCAGTAATAATCGTCGCCATGGCAATAATCTCCTTATGAGCGAATAATAACTGCAAAATTGTTATTATTAACGCAAAATTCGAAGAAATACAATCGATAAGCAAATTTCTACTACAAAAATTCGAATTTTCATTCTATTCTGTCGAGAATATCAAAAATCACTTTTCTTAGATATTTTATTTTCCATGAGGAAATTACCCTGCTCGATGGGTTTCTGACGTCCCATGTAAATCAAATGGAAAGTATAGTTCATGGAATCGATCTCGGCACTTGAATTTTCGCCATAAAACTTATCCCCATGAGCTTGGCCCCTCTAGAAAGAGATTCTAACCAAATGTTATGAAAGTCGGTGTATAAGTTCAAAAGTTGATAGCGGAAACCGGCAACAAATACAGAAACATAATCACAAAAAATAAACCGTAATCCTCTTTTCATTCTGGAAGGGTAAAAACAGTAAAAATATTTCACCTGCAAAAATCTCCGTATCATATTAGGAAATCTCCGGTCCAGATTTGAAAATTTCCGGGTTAATGCGGATTTTGAAGCGGTAACAGATAGAGATAACATTGCTCTCTTAGTTCTCAGGGAGGCGGTAGTCGAAGAGAGAGAGAGAAATGCTGCACGTGTTGTTAATAGGTGCTGATACCTGAGATTTATTATCGTTATCCAGTCAGCGCTGTAATTTGAGATTTTCATATCCAAATGATTGATTTAACATTCCGTCGCTCAAATTCCCCTAATTTCACTAACTTCGAAGCCACAACTATCGAATCAGTAGTTTTCAATATTAAAACTCAAGAAAGCGGGAGACATTCATAATGGGAATGCAACTTGTGATAACAAAAGCGGCGTGTCAAATAAATATTGTGCGCATTGGGCAACCTGCCATAGGCTTCCCCGGAGCATAAACTCATCAAACGACAAATGTTTTCCCTCGAACTAATCGCTTTAGATCGACAAAGCGCTTCTGCATTCGATAGGCAAAGTTTTTTGTCACAGAAAGCGAACGCAGCCACGCTCGACGAGAAATCGCGTTCCCGACAAAGTCTATCGGTTCATCTAGGTCCGCTTCTTATCCCCGCAGACATCAAATGTCCGAAAGGCATTCGACGGCAGTCGATCGGGGCGCCATCGCATGCCACTGTGTCGTAACATTGAAGGAGGTTTAAAGGGTGGGGAGGGTTCTACTCGCCCTCCTCTCTTTCTCCTTCTTTTCACCCTTTCCCCGCATTTATTTTGGGTCATGGGCGCATCAAGTATGGACGGGGCAAAGCCACTCTCCTGCGTCCGTGCGTGCGATCGAAAAAAGCAAAGCAGGAGCTCTTGGGAAAAGCCACATATCGGTTCTTCGCGGCGGCGAACGTGACGGCATCTCGCGGTGAAGGATCATGGAGTGTGTTTCCGAGAGTGATTTTCATTCTCAGCCGAACGGGCTTTGAGAAGAGACGCTTTCCTTGCATTTAGATTTGTTTTTTAAGAAGAAGATTTTTGTTAGGAATACATTTGCATAAGTTGGATTAAGTACTGACACATTATTACAAATTACAAAAATAATTCATTACAAATTTCAGGGAGGAAACTTGATATGGTCCTTCAGAGCCATAGGCTCGTCTCTAGGTGCCAGTTTTCCATTTGGTTCCGGTCTTTAGTACTGTTTTATTTCTAAAAGGTTTATATTCTGATCTATATTTATCATTTGATGGACAGCTTTTTTTCTTTTGAATAGAACGTCTCTTTTTTTAAGATGCTGTAAAATTTGCTCTGTCATCCAGCATTTCCTAAATTTGCAAGAGTTCTTAGGACTATTTCCTATAACTCTATCATAAATTTTGTTTAATTCCCTGACTAATAATTCATACTGAACAGTTGAACCTTCTTGTTCTATAATATTTTCAAAATTGTGCTGTTCTATGTATTTTTGTACTTTGCTGTCATTTAGGTATGAAGGATTTTGGTCAGTAAGTAAACAAACAGAGTTATCTGTTTGTCAAAATTTTCTCCAGCAATATAGTGATCTGCCAGTTAATTTTTATTACAAAACCTTCTATATTGCAGTTAATCCCTTTAATAAGAATGTGATCCAAGCAGGATTTAGATGTTATATTGTTAACCAATTTTTCTCTAGTGAAATTGTTAATAACTTAATAAAATCCATTGGAATATAGCATATCTCTATAGAGTATCACACATGGATCTTTTTTATTTTTTATACCTCTATTAAAGTTTCCTAGCATTATTACATTTTTATAATTAAACTTTTCAACCGTATTCTGCAGTTCATGCACAAATTATTTTTTATTAGTTTTTGGGAGATTCCCTTGCTTCTCAATAATTCGAAACACCAATACACCGTATTTACCCGATTATAAGGCGATGTTTTTAGCTTACTTTTTAGAATGGAAATAGGCTTATAGTTTCGTCGTTGTCTCTGTCTGTCCGTGTCTTCCCCCTATAAACTTTTGAACCAACAGACCCATTTTTTATGACACATTGTGAAAATCTCTTGTTACTTGGGCCGAGCTCCCAAGGATAGTTTTAGTTGCGAAGATTGAAAGTTCCGGGTTTGATTCCAGGAACTATAACTTCCATTTGATTTACATGGGGAATATGAAATCATCGTGCAGGGTAATTTTCTCTTGAACATTAAAATAACTTAGAATTGTAAAATCGGAGCGGGATTTGTACTATTCTCTAAGAAAAGGAATGAAAATTTTAATTTTTATCGTAGATTGTTGTTTGTCGATCGAATTTCGGGTAAATACAGGCTTTTTTGAAAATTTTATCGCTCATTACGAGAGTTTTGCCATCGCAACGACTATTTTTGGACTATAATTTGGTACAGTCCAGTACATACACGTGTTATTTTTGACACAAAGATACGCGTGATAAATTTAGTATTTCGTTCGAATGTATTTGTAATATTTTACAACGCTAAATTATGAAATTTTGGAACACAAAGAGCTACATATCCGCGATGACTTAGAGCCAATATAATTGTTAAATAAATGATTTGATGGAAATAAGGCATCATAAGTTCCGTTTGAATCACCTTATTTTCTCTAAAATGTATGCCGAAAAATTCATACTCGTCTTATAATAGCGACCAAAGATATCTTCTCTTCTTCTGTAGCAGGGGTCTCCAATTTTTTTTACAAGTAGGCCAAATGGTTAATACATTTTATGCTCTTGGGCCAGAGTGTCGACATGAAAAACTTTTTGAAAATACAGGCACACAATATACAAATGTAGGCTTTTTTCCTATTCAAAAGTGTTTTGGTGTATTGGATAAATTACGAGTTTTTTGGGAAAATTTTCGACATTTCCAATCTTACTTTAATTTTTTCTTCACCGAATATGAATCGAAATCAGACAATTTGAGCATAACTTTGGTGGATCTCTGCTACGCTTTGGGAGCAGAAGGATTCCGTCCTCGGTGCATTTTATGACGATACAAGTTGAATTAGCCAGTTTAAAGCGGGCTTTTCAAACAATATAACAAACAAATTAAGCCATTTTATGATAAAATTATAGCATAGCATTCCTACCAAATTTGGTTGAACTGGTCGAAGAAACGGTTGAAATATTGAGCGTTACGTACAGAATGACCAAGTGACCAAGAGAATAAGCGTTTTGTAGTTAGGTAAGTGATGACTGCACGTGGGAGCTAATGAGACCGCTGATGGAGAGAGAGAAAAGAGATAGGATAGGAAACAAGGGACGAACTCTCACACAGTAGAAGCGTAAATATAACGAAATAACAATTTTTTTCGCTAAGTTACAGTTATGAATATTTCGTTGATGTTTTTCGTTACCTTATTCAAAAATCATTTCGTTATTTCGTTACGTTACGCATAACGTTTTCCAATGATGTTTGATTATTATATTTAGCAAAGAATAGCTCGAGCGCTACATTAAATGGAATCTAATAATTTAACATAAATCACTGGGAGCTAATAAATATATATAAATATATCGTAATTATTCGTTAAACTTTTCGCAAAATTATACTAGGTAAAAAAGTAAGCATTTTCATGAGCGTTTTTTCAGGGTCATTATTTAAAATAATTTAAAAAATGTCGAAATTATTTATAATTAAAAATAGTGATAGTTAATATTAATGCCTATCCCCCGAATTTCTTTTCTCGTGACCTCTGCAATAGGCAGTCGACTTATGTTGGAGCTCGCCCTATAAATAGGGAAATACAGTACTTACTTCTGAATTATGATTGGGATAAAGAAATGTATTGATTATTTTTGCCTCCAGAAAACGTCATCGAACTACAACTTAATGACAGTTTCTTTATCATATTGCAGGGATCCCTCGCATAGCTACGCTTTGCTTAACGACGTTTCGCGGATATGATTCAGCCTTATTGTGGCCCTTTTTCGCTTAACGGTGTGCACAATACGTGGTTACGACGCTGACGCCAGTCTTTCTGCCATTACTCAGCTTAATTTTTGCATAACGACGTTTCGCATAATTGTGATTTTTCGCGGAACGAATCAAGGTCAATATGCAAAGGGATGCCTGTATATTATACCTAAGTCAAAATTGTTAAAATTCGAATATTTTACGGTGAATTCGGCGTTAGGTCATGGGAACTTTAAGTAAACCATATAACGCATAACTAATAATCGAGAAATACGGCAGATTTGAGAGGCCCAAGAAAGAGAGAGAGAGAACTATGGATTTTGCAAAGAATGAAGCAATAGAGAACACGCGCTCAGCCGTTCCATTTCGGTTGAAATGGTCGAAGGAGTCCGTTGGCGAACTAATTGACGTTCGCGGAAGGGGGGGGGGCGAGAGAGGGGACGGAAGAGAGGATACGGAAGAGAGGGGACGGAAGAGATGGTACGAGAGAGAGGGGACGAGAAAGAGGGGACGAGAGAGAGAGAGGACGGAAGAGAGAAGACGGAAGAGAGGCGACGAAAGAGAGTGGACGAAAGAGTGGACGGAAGAGGGGTGACGGAAGAGAGAGGACGGAAGAGAGAGGATGGAAGACAGGGGACGGAAGAGAGGGAGCGAGAGAAGAGGGCGGGAGAGAGGGGACGGATGAGAGGGGGGACGGAAGAGAGGGGACGGAAGACAGGGGACGGAAGAGAGGTAGCGAGAGAGAGGGGACGAGAGAGAGGGGACGAAAGAGAGTGGACGAAAGAGTGGACGGAAGAGGGGTGACGGAAGAGAGGGGACGGAAGAGAGAGGATGGAAGAGAGGGAACGGAAGAGGGGGGACGGAAGAGAGGGGACGGATGAGAGGGGGGACGGAAGAGAGGGGACGGAAGACAGGGGACGGAAGAGAGGTAGCGAGAGAGAGGGGACGAGAGAGAGGGGACGAAAGAGAGTGGACGAAAGAGTGGACGGAAGAGGGGTGACGGAAGAGAGGGGACGGAAGAGAGGGGACGGAAGAGGGGGGACGGAAGAGAGGGGACGGAAGAGAGGGAGCGAGAGAAGAGGGCGGGAGAGAGGGGACGGATGAGAGGGGACGGAAGAGAGGGGACGGAAGAGAGGAGACGGAAGAGAGGGGACGGAAGAGAGGGGACGGAAGAAAGGGGACGGAAGAGAGGGGAGGAAGAGAGGGAGCGAGAGAAGAGGGCGGGAGAGAGGGGACGGATGAGAGGGGATGGAAGAGAGGGGACGGAAGAGAGGGGACGGAAGAAAGGGGACGGAAGAGAGGGGAGGAAGAGAGGGAGCGAGAGAAGAGGGCGGGAGAGAGGGGACGGATGAGAGGGGATGGAAGAGAGGGGACGGAAGAGAGGGGACGGAAGAGAGGAGACGGAAGAGAGGGGACGGAAGAGAGGGGACGGAAGAAAGGGGACGGAAGAGAGGGGACGGAAGAGAGGGAGCGAGAGAAGAGGGCGGGAGAGAGGGGACGGATGAGAGGGGACGGAAGAGAGAGGACGGAAGAGAGGGGACGGAAGAGAGGGGACGGAAGAGAGGGAGCGAGAGAAAAGGGCGGGAGAGAGGGGACGAGAGGAAGGGGCGGGTGATAGATAAATAGATAAATGTCTTTATTCGGGTAAAATTTAGACCATAAGGTCCACTCTTACATTTAACACTTCGTCATTGATATGTTACATTATATTAAATTACCTTAAATTACAATGGAAACGATTAATATGTTAAAATACTTATACAGACAGAGAGAGGTACATATTTGGAAAGGTATATATTTGGAAAACTAGTATAAACCCTTTCAGGAATACATCCACGAAGTGAAGGGAGGGAGCGGGGATAGGTGGCAGGAGTGAGGGGTCGGGAGAAAGAGAGAGTGGGGGCCGTGCAGTGGGCACCGGCTCGAAATCCAGCGGAGGCGGCCGCTCCAAAAGCCGACCACACCCCGATCCCCGCACTCTCTCGCTCGTTATATTCCTTTGCCGCTGCGATGCATAAGCCTCAAGTTGTTTATAAATCTGAAATAGATTTACCTAGCGGAAACACACAGAACTGACGTCGAACTTAACAGGGAGGGGGATCAATCTCGCCTCGGCGACTCATCCATGATCGCGATATCCTCGCGTATCGACCGCCATCTCTCTCTCTCTCTCTCTCTATCGCTCTCTCTCACTCCCACCACCACTCCTCACTCTCCTCTCGGCAGAGTTCGTAACCTCGTATCTCTCTCTCTAACCCTTATTTTCCCCTTCCACGCCAAATCCGTCCCCCGCTATTGCGCCTGCACCCGGTCAGCCGGAATGAATGAACATGGAGCGACGTCATCGGCGCAGCAAAACAAGGCCACTGCCCCACATGAAGGGCGTAAAACGATAAAATTGCTTGTGTGTTTGTGTATTCATGAATGTAAATATATATATATATATATATATATATATATATATATATATATATAACAACTTACGGAAAAGGAAAGGTAAAATGAATATATGGATGTCAACAAGGTGTTGGGATGAGGAAACCCAGTGAGCACTCACCAATCAGACGACTTCAGGTTGGCGAGGCCCCGGGGATGTCGAAGCGACACACGTAAAATAACACAAAAGCACAGAAACATCACAAACGTAAAGCTTTCGGAACTACTCCTTCTTCAGCTACAGAGAGAGAACTATATATATATATATATATATATATATATATATATATATATATATATATATATGCAACAAAAAATCTTATTGATGTTTTAGTATGAATTAGATGCGTTTTTTTTGTCGCACCTCTCAAGGACGATCTGTCAGGTATAAGACGATAGTTAACAACTTGTAGAAAAACACTTTACAGCTAATAAATTCCTAAGTAACACTATATCCTGTGTATGTATTTGTAAATATATTTTTTAGATGCGATGACTAAGATAAATGGCGTATTTTCTGTTTGTTTCCCTGTCTGCCAGTTTTTATAAATATATCCCGCGCTTTAGTATTTCGTCGAAATTTGGTACTTTAGATTTAATTCAAAGTAAAAGACCAAAATGGCATGCTTGGGTCAAGTCACTCGATCAGAGATTCTTCATTGCCAAAAATAAAATTCGACATACCAACGACAGGGCATATGTAGCACAACTTAATAGAATATGATTTTTGAAAACTTTCATAACTCATTTTAGGCATAAATATTGTTTCTTTGACAGGGGAACCGGCTTAATGCAAGCAAAAACCAGTATTTAGACGATGCGAAAGAGAGGCTTCGTTTATCAGGGGTACATACCATCGGTTACATTATGATTACGCGCCGGCGACCCAATATGCACCGGGCATCACCAAATAATTTAGTATTTGACATGTTTACTATATCGTTAATATCTGCTGTTTTGAATAGGAATTTGGCCAACGGAATTTCAGGCCTTGGAATACTCCGTCCATGTCATACATCTTCTTAATTACTTCATTTACGTCATTTATTAAATCGTTTTTAAGTGTAACGATTTATCATGAGCTACCTATTCTTTATTCTAAATAGATAATATTATCCATTAATTTAATCTATTTTTATTTAGAGTTTAATATTATTTATAAAGTCTTGAATATGCGCGATTTGTAAAAAGACCGATAAAAAACGAAAAACTATATTTATTATTTTATTTTCGATATATCATTTGAATCATTTAGTATGTATTTCTTCCTGTGTGAGAAGAGACATACAAAATATTACATTCTACAAATAGACACAGATGAGATTTTTTTATGATACTGACCTAGTGTGTTCGGTGCCTTTTGCGTGGATACCTCTTAAATGTTGCTTTTTGGGTCATAATCGGGCTAAATTCTAAAGTGTGAATTTTTTGTGATATTTAAATTCACAAAGAATGATATCGTTCATCAAATTGTATTTCATTATATTCGTAATGCAAAAATTAAGTTTTACATCCATCGAGCATTCCATACACTACCTCTAAAGGAGTATTGAAAATTTTAATATTTTCGAAGATTGTCTACATAACTGGAATAAATGAGTTTAATCACTCAATTAATTTCGGTTCATATTTTGAAACCTGTTTTCAACGCTGTTACTTTACAAAAAATTACAAATATTGAGACTGAATAAAGGCGGGATTGATATTGAACTACGTAATTAAAATGCCGCAGAAATTGAATTTTCCAAACGAACTTTTGAATAATTTCTCAAAAGCTCAAAAAATGCCCTTTGCTAATTTTGTTAATGTGCCGTTCGGACTCATTATATTGTTTGAGAGTAAATCAGAGAGGAGTGAATTATTTGAGATAACGAACGCGTAAAAATGCGTATCCAAAGATATAATTCTCCATTATATTGGTTTTAGTGATTAAAACGAATAGAAAATGTAATATGTTTGCGTGGTGATACCGATGAGGGTGAGAAGGGTTTGGGGGAGGGCGGAGCAATAATAGGGAGAGCAAAGTAGAGGGAACGAGGGAAGGAGAGAGAGGGGGGGAGAGAATGGGGGAGGAAGTGGAAAATTGGCGTGGGATACAGGAGAAATAGGAAATGAGAAATAAAGGGGGAGAGAGAGAGAGAAGAAATTTAGGAATAGACGGGTAAAGAGGGAGGAAGAGGTTGGTATAAAAGAGTCAGTCATGGGAGAAGGCGAGTGGAATGGAAGGGGATTTTTAAGGAGGGGAGGATGGAGGATTGAAAATTAGGGGAGGGTGGAGAGGGAAGAGGGGAGGGTGGAGGGGGTAGAGGGGAGGGGGGGGAGTGGAGGTTCTGTAGGGGGAGGGGAGGACGCATCAAGAGAAAGAGGAAATTGGATGTTTTGGGACGATTCGTGCATATTATTATGTTTAACGTCGGACGCAATCCGCGAGAGGATTTAATTCGAATTTTTCGAAAGACCCTCATTTGGCGATAAAATCTCTCTCATTCATCCGGTTTTAAATTAAGTTGCGACAGTTTTGTATATATTATCTGAATTTCACTTTTGTAATTCTCCGCAGCCCATCGTGAGGATATAAAAATTACCTACTACTTGCGGCACCCGTTCCGAGCACAATGCATTCAAAATGGCAGATAATCTTCCTAATTCATGTGAATGATACAATTTTGAGGAATGATGGATTAATTCATTTTATCCTGTTTGCATCGACAATATTGTTTCCTGAAGCAGAGGACAAAAATAGACATTAAAATGGAGAGAGTAGAATATTGAAAATACATGCAAATTTTTGATTAAAATGATTTAAGAAATAATAGATCGTCGTTATTTGCGTCAGTCACACATAACAAGTTTACAATTTATAATTCCCAATGAAAAATATCTTAAGGGAAAACTGTAAAACGTGAATAATCCATTCGTGCACTAACTACAGATTTCTTTTAGTCCTACATTGTCCCTGTGTGTTTGCAGAAAATATTGATCGAAGAATTTAATATCAAATATATGTGGGCGTTCTAATTCCATGATGATAAAATAGGATCGTATTAATTTAGTTAAGGCATGCCTATACGATGACGCATTGGCATGACTGGTAGGATTGTTTTACTTTATGGATATCCAGTAAAATCAGAATGCGTGCCAGGTTTACAGTGTGAGCAACGACAGAGGGCCCACCCTTTCGCGGTTAGCATAAGCCTTATGAACAGTGACTGGGAAGCAAATTGTTCAATAAGGCCGCTCCGCTCACTGGCCTAATTCTTTATTCTGGCTTTAGCATTCAGATCCAGCCACTGACATCCTTACCCAGAGCTAGTTAAGCGCTATCCCATCGTAAATCTGCCTATAGATTTACGAGATTTGTACTCCAGCAAGATATCCCGTATCTAACCGGGTCACAAGTCTAATGCGGCATTAACTGCGGAGCTGAATAATCAGAGCGTATCAGCATTGTAAGACACTTTGTGGTTGCGAATAGTTATTTTTATTTTGGAAAAAAATAAAATGAAAGCATTTTATCATCTATCTTATTTTATTACGTGAATATTTAGGCCTGTAAGTATGTTATATGTTAAAATATGAAGTGAACAGGATGGATACGCAGGAGAATATAGTATTATAAAATCCTATTATCATAATTTCAAAATTAGTAGGATAAAAAAAAATTAAATCACCTGAACTAAAGCATGCATTATTTGATAAAATGAACAAGAGTTGATTTTGTTGAATTTCTTAAAATGAAATTAAAATTATTGCGGGCCGGCATATTTGTAACGATATAGTTAATACTTATTACGTATTTCAGAGTTCTGAAGTTGAATTCACCCAATTTCACTGATTTTGAAACAGAATGAAAAACTGAAAATTCGCCCTTAGGGCCTAAGGCAGTCATTATGATAGAAAATATTACCTTTGCCTGTTTTCTCAATTTCTCAAGAGGCCATTTCATTTGATCGCTGCGTCAAATGTCTTATTATTTACAAGGAGTGTTATTTATAAAACCTTGCGTCACATTTAATCAAATTTACTGTCCACTCTTTAACCTCAAGTGATAATACCACATAAAAACAAGAGTTATTATAAAGATAAATAGGAAACGACCTTTTACAGTTAAATAGAATAATTTAAAGGACATTATATTCAAGTTCCTAGATTTATAATGTTTCCCATCGATACAAACAAAAATTTCCATAACTTGCTGCGGTATGATCGAAAACGTTTCTCAGTTTAATGTTAGCAAGTTAAAAAGAGAACGCCTTCTCTTCTGAGATATCACACTGTATTCACCCTTAACCTTTAAAAAAGGTCTTTAAGGGCTAGTGTTTCTTGGCGTCGTTTGGTTTCGGTCATTCTTCGAGGAGAGTTATGTTGCCTCGGACTGAGATATTTCACCTGAGAGGAAGAATGAGTTTGTGTGTATGGAGAAGGGAAAGCAGGGGCGGGGGGAGAAGAGCCTGAGAGAGCAGTGGGGAGGGTTGTAGAGAAAGTGTGTTCGGAGTTGGGAGTGTCGATAAAGGAGTGAAAGAGGGGAGCACGAGGCCATAGCCTTAGCAACAGCAAGGATAACATTGCTAGGAAGAGGAGAGGACGCATGAGAAGGAGGAAGAGGAGGAGGAGGAGAATTGCTAGGATGTGATAAGATCACTCTCGCGAGGAGAAGATGGAGAGAGCAAAGGACAGCACGTGGAGAGTTTTAAAATGGAGAGAGGCGGCTAGGGTGAGGTAGAGGGCGAAAGGGGGAAAGAAAAGAGTGGAGGAAGTTGGAGCGTAAGGGAGGAGGGAAGGATGTGGAGAATGGAAGGGCGTGGAGGAAAGAAGGGGGTGGAGGAAATAAGGGCGTGGAGGAAAGAAGGGAGTGGAGGAAAGAAGGGCGTGGAGGAAAGAAGGGCGAGGAGGAGGGAAGGGCAGGAGGAGTGAAGGGCGAGGAGGAGAGAAGGGCGAGGAGGAGGGAAGGGCGAGGAGGAGTGAATGGCAAGGAGGAGTGAAGGGCGAGGAGGAGGGAAGGGCGAGGAGGAGGGAAGAGCGAGGTGGAGGTATGGGCGTGGAAGAGGTAATGGCGTGGAGGAGGTAAGGGCGAGGAGTAGGTGAGGGCTTGGAGTAGGTAAGGGCGTGGAGGAGGGAAGGGCGTGGAGAAGGAATGGGTGAGGAGGAGGTAAGGGCGTGGAGGAGGTAAGGGCGAGGAGGAGGACGAAGGGAGGGGGTTAGAGATTTCGGGTAGAGTCCTTCCACCGGTGCCAGGAGCAGTCTGCTCCCAAAAAAGGGAAACTGAGTGCAATCTATGGAAATGAAATTGGCCATTCCGGAGAATGGCACGGACGCCTCCCCGCAGCCCTCTCTTTCCTGCCCTCCGCACACGCTCGTCCCTGCACTAATCCTCCCCCGGTTCTTGCTAGCCTTCCCACGCCACCCCCTTTCCTTCCCCTCTCCGCCCTCTACCCTCTTTCTTAGAGCAATCCTACGCTCGCTCAAGATCCCTCCTCTGAGGCCCTGCTCGCTCGCCTCATTGCCAGCCGCACTCACAGTCCCCGAATCTTCATACATATCCCCCTCTCTCCTTTTTATCCTCTTTCCTTCTCTTTATTCCCTTTCATCGCTATCCTCGTGTCTTTCCATTCTCTCAACCTATTTCTGTTTCATCAATAGCATCTCTCTTGTTCTCACCTACCCTTTCCACTTTGTTTTACCTCTTTTCTTTTTCCACTTATATTACGCATACTATCCTATCCCTGTTTATAATTGACAATGGGTTAGAGGGAAGAAGTGACTGCTTGTTCTCAATCTTGACCAGATAAAGACTGATATCAATCTATTTAAATATGTCTAATGCTAATCTTTTATTTACCCTTATCGTCCCATCCTATTACAGATCCCTCTCTACTACTTTTTCACAGCTTCTCTTCATACCCACCCTCCATGACGACTTGTGCTTCTTCCTCTCCCTCCTGACCTCTCTCTCTCTCTCTGTCTCTCTCTCTCTCATAAACGGCCTTGGATAACCCCCTCTCCTCTTCCCCCTCTCTCCCTCTATCTCTCTATTCATCTTTCCTCCCACTGTCCTCCCCTCCACCTCCACACTTCCACACGCTCCATTTTCACCAAACGCCTCTTCTCCGGGTTTTATCCACTCTCGCCTCACAAATCACGCCTCCGCTCCTTTGCGACTCCCTTCTCCTCTTCACTCTCCTCTCTCCCCTTCCCCTCTCCACTCCCGTTCTCCCTCTCCCGTTCTCCCTCTCCCCTTCCCCCTCTCCCCTTCCCCCTCTCCCGTTCCCCCTCTCCCGTTCCCCCTCTCCCATTCCTCCTCTCCCGTTCTCCCTCTCCCGTTCCCCCTCTCCCGTTTCCCCTCTCCCGTTTTCCCTCTCTCGTTTCCCCTCTCTCGTTTCCCCTCTCCCCTTCTCCCTCTCCACCACGCACCTCTTTCCTTTCCCTTCGCTCTCTCCATCACCACTTTCATTCTCGTGCACTACCTCATTTCCCACCTCCAAACTTTTTTGACCTCTCGATCGTACATTATTTGTATGAGAGTTTTCGAAAATAGGAAATATGACGCAGTTACGAGTAAGCGCCGTGTTAGCCATTACTTGAGCCGTTTGGTGAAAGTCACATCGACGCGCATTTGTATCGACCTATGTGCTCTCCTTCTTGAAATTTTCGACTTATATGTCCTCGTCCAAAGTGGCTTGATAAAAAAATAGCCATTGCATGCTTTGTGCTGTCAGGGTTTTGGTTTTCATGGATTATGTTTTTACTGTGCAGACATCATAAGATCATAAAATGTAATGAATTTGTTATAAAAGTTTTTTGTACGTTGTAGCAATTTGTACATACGTACCATTGCTTTCACATCAAGACCATATTGTGACCATAACTCTCGAACATTCAATTATTTTCGTTTGTATTGGTGTTAACGTGTACCGACGAAGACCAGGCGTTATTCAAGATCATGAGATTCGTATTTTTAGACTTTCATTGTCTGAATCTCATAACCCAAAATAGCTCGATTATTTTTCGGAACGTCATTTTGAAATTTTACTTTCATCTCCATAACACATGCACTTTACTCCCAAAAATTTTAACGTGAAAATCGTTTCTAGCTATTCTGTCGGAGTAAATATAATTTTTCCGCTTAGGTAGGTTTTTAACATAATGATGACGGTTGATCAAGAAGAAGCATATATATTTTCATTATCTAACTGAATGAGCTATAGAAGTGGCGAGGAAATAGTTACTGGCGCTTAAATCATGACGTGGATGCTCCTTGAACCCATTTCAAAATGCTTAAAAAAAGAAAAGTGAATTTTAATGGATCGTACGATTCGTTTTATTGCGAAGAATAACTATAAATTCTCTAGTGTATTAACTATTAGTAATTTATATTGAAAAATCTTATCACCACTCACCAGAGGGATTGAGGAAATATATCACAACAGCAACCTTATGTTCGTTCTCACAAGTAAAAAGATTATTAAAACATTTTGGTAAACATGAACGAAAAATTCCAATTGTCGAAAAGTCTGAAATTCACAAAATAAACCGTACTCTTTCGCAAACAAGGAAATCAAAAGAACAACAACAAATATGCTTCAAAGGACACATTTCACACTTCAAACACGTTGCTAGCCACATCCAACATCATTCACATTAACGGTTTGAAACTAATAAATCCCCCAAATCCAAAATGAAACGCACTGGAGAGTGTACACATTTCCAAAAATCAAAGAAAGTGCATGAATGAGCTCATTAGATTTTCCATTTTTTATATTTAGGTGCATATATTGGAATTTATTTTCGACCATACAACGAGGTTGATCATTTCCTAATGAATTGGTAGTACTCTCTTAGGTAATGTTCTTAGTTCTATGAAGTTTTGAATATCGGGCGGAATTGGTACTACATAGTCTTTAAGATACCTACCTAGGTTAAAAGAATCCAACTTGTAAATACAGGCATCTTGTTCCACGACGAATTCAGTCGGTCAGATGTGAGTCTGGCTTTTGTCTCACGAATTATTTACGGTTTCAATCGATATTAGCCTCTCTGGGAGATTTGTTGGATTAATTTTTTCGTCATTTTTTCCATTGCAAAGAATAAAATGTTTATGCGGCAATAGTTTGAAATTTATCCTGTCACTAATTCTAATTATATAATTTAATTGTTCCACCCGATCTAAAAAAACAACTTTAATCTTTCCCTGTGGTAATTTCCACAATCAATTTTGATCCATCACACGTTAATATGGCGTGTAAAGGCTTAGTCAGAAAATCACAAATTCGGAATTTTGTGCGCTGTTTAATTGAACGACACAGGACGCGACTTGTTCTCTTAGTACAATCCTTTGATGTTCATACGTCATTGGCAATTCTCTGTAATGACCCAGGCAGGAGATACCTTTTTTGAATTTCCCTGGATATCAAAGACAAAATGCCGGTAATATTCGTGCTTGCGATTCCTATAATGAGGCTGGGAAGGTGCTGACAAAATTAGCTCCGCTTTAAAAATGTCTTGCTTATTGGAACATTTTTAAGTTCTTTCATTCAGGTATTACTTCAAATTTGAAAGACAGAGATTTTGTTGAAATTGGTCAACTCTTGGGTTTACTCTTGTCATTTTCCGTGTTTGCCATATGTCTCCTAGAAGATTTCATTAATATAAATATCTATTATTATCACATTTGTAGAGAGTATAACTTTCTGTAACATTTGTTTGAAATGTTTTTTCACAGAGCGGAATGTATCTGATACATGATATGCTGATTGTCCGTTTGCATTTATGTTCAACTAAAGACTATCTGTCCATGGCCCCTGACGGATCCCAACTCCCTATGAAGCTAGCCTATTATTTTTGTAGTGATTAGCTTTTCAGGGATTTAGTAAATATTTTAAATACAACACATTTTTATTGGCTGATTTATGCCAGTAATTAATAGGAGTCTTGTGGTTTCTGAAATACACAGGATATTTCATGTGTTGTGATTATGACGTCATCATGTTTATGTCGTTGGCTGAAACCAACGGTAACATAATTTAGTCTAGTTAAAGGCATTTAATCAATGCTATTACAATATAAAAAATTTCTTTAGCAAACAAAAATGTGAAAACCATATACTTGGCCTGGGTTTTACAGGATGAATGATCAAAAACTTTTTGGTGTCAATCTAATCAAAACTGAAAGAATCTTTAAAATAGATGCAGTCGTTCTTATAATATTTGATATTTTTGGAAATATGATTGCTTGCCTGGATATCATTCAACATCGCGAAATTATTAATAAAAAAGTTGCGTTTAATGCTATTATCTGATAGATGGGTTTCCGTTGCTATGAAAAGAAAAAACAAATTTAAAATAAAATTATTATTTTCATTACCTTTTTCGTCATAGCTCAGACCTACTATGCATGAAGATAGTCGTGCACTGGCAACATCATCAGATTTTTATAATTTGTAGGGCTGAATTCCAATACGCAACATTGACAATCTTTTCTTTTGCTTTAAAATGCGCTAACCAAAATTCACATAAAAAATTAAAATTTTGCGTGCGATTTCTATAAAAATGATCCTAACACAAAAATACTTAAAATTCAATTTTAACATTTCAAAAACAATTACGTGGGCGGTACACAAACAAATGCTGGAAAAAAGACAGCGTTTAAGATCGGGTGATGAATGTTAGTAGCTGATTTTGTGGGGCAGTTAAACGCCACTCCGTTTCAAATTCAATATCGTATTAGGTGATTTTGCTATGGATGAGATTACGTTCGTAGGAAGGCGTCAAATGAATCGCCGTTATTAGATTTAAAGAAACGGCTCACCAGGAAAAAGAAACGGGTATTATGTGGAAGAGGGAATGTGATCGTGGGAAGGATGGATAGTTAAGAACATGGTTTATGGGGAGGAGACGGCGGGATTACGACGATGACGGGGAAGAAGGGGGTGGCGAGATGGCGTGGCGAGATGGCGTAGCGAGATGGCGGGGCGGAAGGGGGTGGTGGCGGGACGACAGAAGTGTTTCTCGAGTAGGCGTAACGGGAGCGTTATGAGTAAGGGGCGCATCGCGAGACGAGGAGGAGGCTGGATTCCAGCGGAACAGGTCGGTATTGTGAGGGAGAAGAGGAAGAATGAGAGGAGAGGAAGAGGATGGGGAATGATGGGAAGTGGCGAGGTGGATGGGGAAGCGGGAATCCACTCTCCGGATGCGGATCAAAGTGTCTTCAGGCACGCGAGCAGTCCTTTTGTCGGAGGCACTTGTGCGGGAGAGGAGGATCGGTCGAGGAGACTCCTAGTCGAGGAACGGAGGAGGAAGAGAAGAGTGGCATAGGAATCAAGGAAAGGAGGCTAGAGAGCCTCTCCTAGCAACGAGTATGGCTTTAGCACCAGAGTGGACGGGAACTCGCGTATATCCTTTTGCCATATTGCCTTTCACGCACATTTCCTCGGGTCGAATCGATAACCCACACGTACGTGGCCCGTCTCTGCAACTTGAGTGTAAATCGAAGGAGGAGTCATTGTGAGAAACATCTCGTACTTTCATAAGATGTCCCACTTCTCTAGTTTATGTACTTTAATTGATTTTTAGTGGTGAAAAAATGAGGACGATTTATAAACTTTTCCTTGATAATCTCTAGAAAAAAATATTCGCTGAAAAATATAATTGAAATTATTTTATTAAGAGGAAATTTTAATCGAAAAATCCTCAAGTGTTATCCTTCGAGGAATCTGGGGACGTCGAAAACATCGAATCGCGAATGGACCTCTGACAGAGCAATACTGATTGCAACCACGGTGGGGTGACATCTTGTAATTGCCGAAATGCAACGCAAAGGTTTCTAGACGATTTCTCTTTGCATAGCAGTCGCTCATTTGATCAGACGCACGACGACAACAGTAATTACCACAAATATGCCTCAATCGAAACTAATGAGATATCTAGATGGCAAATCGTGTTTATCGGGACCCTCCCCCCCTTGCTCTCCGCTCCGAGAACGACATCGGTCTAATTGAATCGCACTACTTGCTATCTGCGTCCTCCGAAGCGACTCTCGCCCATTCGGCTTTTCCCTCCAAAGCTAATGAAAACTTGTTTTGACAGGTGGCGGCCCATTATTTTCCCTGGACTTCGACCGAATATGATATATCCTGCATCCCATAACGCTGTAAGGAATGGTGGTTGGAGATGTCCGATCCAATAGCTGAATCAGGAAGGAGCGACAAAAAAATCCCACTTGGAAACGCTGTGACGTTCCAATAGAAGCTCTGTAACTGAATGATGCCTGGAAGTGCAGACATTCACCACGGTGTGGTTGAAACGTTTCCAGAGTCTGATCGACTCCAATGATATGTTATTTAAATGCAGGCTGCGTCAGAATCCTAGTTTGGTGAGCGAGAGTCCATCTGTTCTGGGTTCCATGGTTCTGGTACACAAATTTAAATTTATTCCGTTCATTTTACTTTAAAAGTCATGTGTTCATGACTCTGTGTTAAAAGAATAAATTTCTTCTTGAAATATATACAGAGTTAGTGTTTTGCATATAAATTCGGCGAATCTTTCTCAGAAAACAATAACAAATATCAATTCGAATTCAAGAATAAGCACCTCAATGTCATAAAACTGGAAAAATAATCTTTAGTATCTCAAATATCAATGACAAGATCCAAAAATACCGTATGCAAATTTTGATTGTAATGAAACCGTCTAAGTGGCCATTCGCCGCAACATGATTCTAAAAAATACGAGCTCGATAATTCTCCAGTAAATCAGTATGAATTCTGACCCTTGAATGTGCGCAAATTATGTTTATTTTTCTAAAAATTGAATTTATTTAGTTTTGAGGTGCCATACAATGCTTCATTATTCACAATGGCATTTAGGTGGAGAAAATGTTACTGCTTAGAACGCTTAAAGAATAAGTGAAATGACAATATCATAGGCTTCGTTGAAATTTCTGCATTCTATTCGAAGTAACGGTAAACTAAAACCGTTGAAATAGTATATTCTTCCTACTCCCCCGTCCTGTGAAGTCCTTTTCATCTCTTGATGATTCTCCACCCTCTTCAGGTAATCTATAAGGTGTTTTTTCTTTGTATTTTCTTATTTTCCTTCAACTTTTTCTTCGATCACATACTGAGCATAAATACATTTGTGCAGCATGATTGTGTAGAATCTTTGGAGGTAAACCTTAATTTATCTTATCTTATCAAATGCAATGTGCAATTCCAGAAACCGCATCTTAATATGCAGCTACAACATTTCATACTATTTTGGAAAATTTGTCAATCGCCGCTATACAATATTTTATCGCTCGTAAAATCACCGAGAGTCTTACTTTTTGTCAGTATTCCACTACTCGCAGGCATAGTATCATCTTGAGAGAATTACAAATGCGCAAGTCTAATAAACGGATAAAGGCGATCTAGAGTCTCAAAATACGTCAAACATTAGAAGATATTTCCAGTTTATAAATTTTTCTATGGGCTAACTATTGTATTTGATTACGAGAAAATCTTCCATTATTTTCATTTCAAAGCTCCACTTTCCAGAATAGACCAGATAATTAATTTAAATTGACGGTGCAGTTAGAAAGATGCTCGAGATCTAATATTTGGCAGTGGCATGATCTGTTGTCACTCTTAATAGCCGATTTTTTTTTAATTTAACTATATAATTTACTCAAAAATTCCGCAGCGCTCCGTTTATTGGCTCGCATGATGGGTCAGGCGAGCGTCACAGCTGGTTGTTACGCTTTCCCCTTCAGTTATGATTACTTTAAACGCGGAGTGCAACACACGCATTCGATGAAATTATTCGATGATCGCATCACAGATGCTTTCGCCTGAGAAGAATTTTTTGTTTGTCAGTCAGGTATCCGTTGAATAGTGCATAATCCAAAATCCCTTTTCCTGAAGCCTTTGCTAATTAATACTGGATGAAGCGTCGGATAACAACTGTGTGAATTCCATGAATCCACATTCGTGGACTACTTTTAATTTTGCAGCATTTGCCAATAATTTAAAACTAATAAGATCTGTATCGATACTTGAATACTAAAAAAATACTTTCTGCCCATACGTGGTCACATTTTCCACGCTACAGTGACATATTATACTTTTTGAATTTTTGCGAAATTGATATTGCGTCAAGTAAATGTTTCGCAATCGACCACAATACTATAGTTAGTCTCCATGTGCATAAGTTTCGACATTTACAAGGAAAAATCTCTAGCGGAAAACTGTTTATATACATGTGACAATGCCGTGTTCCCGTGCATGCACGCTATCAACTACAACTATACTGTCGAACTCGATCTGTCCGTAACTCAATTTTGATTGAGTCAATGTTTACTTCTAGTTTTATTAATCTATTTTTTACGGTTACAGTTAATTTTGCACTATTAAGCAGCTCACAGCAAACAGAGAAATACTGATAGAGAAATGAGATATGAAAACGGAGCAAATTACCGTTTTAAGCAAACACTATGAGGAACGAGGGATTAAACTTTATATAAACGAGAGAAAACTTAGGAAAAATATTGTTTATGTTCATTTTATATCTGTCATATAGCGTAATTCTTTTCCATTTTGGCCAAAGGGCTGAAAAAAGCCGTAAACAATCTGCCAATGTCGGCGCTTAAAATTATGGGAAGCGGGCATAAATTTAGATCGCAATAAAGCAATCTGTTTCGCTTTGACTAAGCAAAGGGAAATGAAACGCAAAGCGACGCCATAAAGCGAAACGGCGCGCATTTCCATATTGCGGGGAGATTAATTCGGACTCGATGCGATCTCGTGTGTTTATTTCGCTAAAAGTGTGGTTCCGATCCGAAATCGAAAAATGTGTGGAAAAAAGAGTATTTGGAGCTGTTTTCAGGAGAAGAGGGAGGTATGGGAGATAGGTGTTGGGATGGAGAAGGAATAGGTGAGAGGATAGGAGAGAGGGGGTGGGAGGGAGAGGAAATAGGAGATAAGGTATTGGAGGATGAGGGAATAGGAGAGATAATAGGGGATGGGATGGGAGGGAGAGGGATTTGGAGAGAGGATAGGAGAGAGGGGGTGGGGGGAGAGGGAATTGGAAAGAGGAAAGGAGAAAGGGATGGAAGGGAGAGAGGATAGGAGAAAGAGGGGATGGGAGGGTGAGGGAATTGGAGATAGGATATGAGAGAGGGGGTGAAAGGGAGAGGGAGGAATGGTAAGGGGAGATGGAGCGGAAAGTAGGGAGCTGACGATTTACTGCGTAGGACCGAAGGGCGGCGGTATTCGGGGGCGAGGCGTCGAAAGGGTTTTTTCAGATGGGGACGCAAGAGGGAGGGGGGCAAGGGAGGGGTAGGAAGGGAGTTCGGAGGAGAAGGCCAAACGAGAGCAATAGACCGCGAAAGGGGCCAGGAGTCGGCGACAGCTTTGCTTTTCGCGCAAACCCTTGCCGGGTAAAAAGAACTTTTGCCGTAAACTATAGGATGCCGTTATATACCAGGGGCCGCAAAACTCTGACCTTCCGTTCGAATATTTAACAAACTTCGTTAAGAAGGATTCTTTTCGGATATCGATGGAAGCGATCTTGGGGCCTTCTGTCTCTCCTTTCCTCTCTCCCTCTCTCTTTCTTTCATCCGCTCTCTCTTTCTATCTCCATTCGGTTTGCAGAGCGTTCGACTGCTAGACTTCCTTTCTTGTGAGTTGTGAGTTCCGCGCAGTGGACCCGGGTAAGGGAGCAAAAAAGTTAATGGAATGAATGGGCATGAGAGGGGGAGGGAGAAGTATTTGTGGAGTGAGCGAGAGGGAGGAAGAGGGCTAGAGAGAGAGCAGTGGGAGGGAGAGGGCTACTGGGAGTGAGAAGGAGGTGGGAGAAAGACAGGGCACTTGAAAAAGAAGATCCCCATAACTGCTCGCCGCTAACAATTCGAACAGCTATTACGGTCGCGGTTCGCATCCTTCTTTCGTCCGACGGGCTCATTCCACATACCTCCCTCCTCCCCCCTCCTCCCTCATCCCTTGCCCCTTTCCCACTCCTTTCTTTCCTCTTCCTCTGCTACCACATAGCCACCGCCTCTTTTTCGACCGACACCTAACTTATACAATCGCCCGGGTGTGTTTGGTTCACCTCGTCCCTCCCTCCGTACGATACACGCCTCCACACGATATGGAGGCTCACCTGCCCCCGCTAGCGCTTTCCTTCCGCCAGAGGGGGAGGGGAGGGAGGCGGCGGGTCCTTTCGAAAAGAGGAGACTTAGGAGGCTAAGAGGTGTGTTATTTCGCCCTCTTCCCTCCCCTCTTCATCACCACTTTATTCCTTAAACTCCCACCCTGGCGCCATCTGTTCCCTTCTCTTCCATCCTCCCTCGCCGTCCATTTCTGCCGCCCTCTCTTTCTCCTTCGCCCCTTTGCCCTCTCCCTTCACTCCTTACCGTTCTCTCCCTCTCTCTCTTTCACACGGTATTATCTTCTTCCATCCAAAATATCCAGGGATGCCAATGAAAAAGACCTCTCCTTTTCCGTTTCTCTTCCTTTCCTCTTTGTCCCTTCTTCTCTCGCCCTTCCTATCTTCCTCCAAATATTTCCTCACTTCGCGCCGTCCCCATGACCTTCCGTTATCTCCACATCCGTCTTCCGATCTCTTCCTCCCTCCCTCTCCACCCTCTTCACCATCCCTCTTCTCCATCCCTCTTCTCCCTCCCTCCAAATCCCCTCGCATCATTCCCCATCCTTCCATCCCTAAAATGCTTCTCCTGTGCCCTAAACCAACCGACCAATCCCCATCTCTAATCCCTACCGACCGAATCCTCCCTTCCTTCTTACTTTGCTGATTTCCCTCCCTCCCTTCCTCCATTTCAACTCACTCCTCTCCTCCGCTACAACTCCCTCCCGGGCACCTCATTTTTATTCTATTTCTTTGGTCTTAGGTCTGGTTTATTACCGAAGCGCTTTTCCGTTCGCTGTCGCGTGGTCGAATACCGTTCGCTAGCGCCAGTAGCATTCTCTGACTTCCACTTACTCTAGTGAAGGTGAAAAGAAAAGTATTTGCATAATCCTGTGAGCGCTTCTTTATTTTCTGTGTACATTGATTCGCTTAGGTTTCAGCAGTTCCGAATACCTTGTACGAGATTTTTATTTTAGCGTGTCTGTTGGCGCTGAATATAATTTTCTTTGTGTCTGCAGGAGTCAGCTCTATCATCTGCAATAGACAGTTAAGTATAAAATATTATTTTAGAATGGAAAAAAACTGTGAGTTACTCCAGAATAAGAATTTTAGCTGAAACCTACTATAATTTTGCCGAGGATCTGCCCGTCCGGCGTCATCACCTCTGATGGCGCTATTTAACGTGCTTTAACCAACTTTTCGACTATCTAGAAATATGAAATTAGCAGGAAAGCTTGATACAGATATTAAAAGGTGACGAAGAAAAAAATCCCGAAATCGGACTCCAGTTCAACTCGACGGTATTATTTCTATTTCTCAGTTGATAACAGGTGAAAATCAATTTATTGAGGCGCAGGTTTTTAATATTTTGTCAATTTAAATTAGAAACAATCGACCTTCGATCTTTGGACGCAGACTGTTTTAAACGAAAATAAATAAATTTTCTTATTCTTATAAAATATTTTTGCTTTAAATTCGTAATCGGTAAAACTTAATGTTTAAATTATATATTTGAAAACTTCAAATTTATTTTTTTGTTTTAATTACCAATACTGTTTGGTTTATTAATTCTTGTAGCTCAATTGTGCTAATAACTCGGGGTTTGATTAATAAATATATAAATAAAATGCGTTTTTTTAATCACAATAATACCATATTGCGTACAAATTTTAAATTTTTGTTGCAAAAAGTAATTTGCTGGTTGTATTTAATTTATTCAGAAGTCGCAAAGATATTATTGGATTCCAGTCATAATATTATCTCGTTGATTTGTTCTTTGGATTTTCCTCTGTTGATGAAAGCACCAAACCAGAGTGATTTTTCAAGGTAGACATCTCCTCCGCTCTCATACATAAAAAGTTGATGCAATTTTCAGTTTCCTCTCTTCTTCACTCCGCCATACCATGGCACTCACTCGTAATTTCTAGAACTAAATCGATCGTTACTAGAACGGCCATCGACCATCTTATTAGGATTTAGCAAATTCCGTATTTAATACATTCTTTCTAAATCATGATTGTTTCTTTTTTAAAGCATCATTTTAAAGCTGCACTTTCCTCTTTACTAGTATTCTAATAACTTAGCGATAAGTCATATATTATACCATCAGGGTTTCTCTGGTTATACTTTAATCTTGTTTCTTGGCAAAAATGCTTATTGTTAATTTTGTGCCATTTATTCTCATTCTGTGAACTCTGTCGGATAAACATTCCCTTACCAAATACAGTTTATTGCGAATGAAGAATCCTTCATCCCAGATATATGTTACGCGGTAGTAAAAGGAACGCCAATGCGCCAGTTTTATTAATTTCTTTTAGCACAAAGCATTAGAATATTCCAATTTAGAACATGGAATACATCATGATATTATTATTGAGCCTTCCCAAGTACCTCAGCCATTTGACCGAATATATTGGCGAAGCATTAACAACAGGTATACCTACCAGTGTCCAAGGGTATGACTGAGCTTTGCTTAAGCTATCGGTGTCACTCATCCAACGGATTGAGATCGCTACTGCGTTTTGGTTCAGCGTCTAAAAGATAATTCCTTTTTTTTAATTTTTATATTTTTTAAAACTCATTTTAGTTCTATTTTATAATATACATATACAACGGTGATAAAGGAGTATTGAAACAATACGTACAGGTCAGTACTGTTTTACTTCAATCACTCTTTCAATTATGCCGCTGACCTTGGTGTAATTATTTATTTATTAAAACTCCTTTATTGATTTTTAACTGTCATCGACCAAAATTTACACCGTATCTCATCACATGGATCTATAATCAATTTCGCCATATGAAAGATATTTTGAAGAACATGACGTGCCTTTCCAAACGAATGTTATCAATGGCAATCACTTGTTCGGGACGCGTCTATCTAAACAGCTTTTGGTGTTAAATTCGTTTCATAATAGGAGATCTTTTTGCCCACGCCAACGTTAAAAGAGGGGTTGATGGAAGCGGTTTAATTAACCAGACTGTGCTGGACCCTTCTTTATCTTTGTCGAAAAGGAAGGATTCTCTTTAATTACTTTGAATCCAGCGCTGACCTCACAACAACGTCTGAAATCCCCCATCTGCGCTCCATTCCGCTCCGATGGATTCTCTCCCTCCAATCCTCCATCCAATCCCTCTCCCGACTTTCTGTGGCCTCTCCACCAACTTTACTCTCTCCGCAGCTCATCCACTCTCCCTCTCTGTTTTTCTCCCTCTCCTATTCTCTCCCCGTCTCTCTCACTCCGCTTCGCTTTTCAATGAAAAAATAACATCCATTCGTCGGTCTCTCCGGCGACTCTCCTCCGATTCAATCCGCCAAAAAATACTCGATCCCTGTATTTTTCTCTCTCGCGTTCCGTTACTTCCTCTTTTTCAGCATCTGATACTCGTCTGGATCAACGAACGATTCTCAAAGTAGAAATAGCAGTAATTCTTGTCGGAAATTCTTCAAGACACACACATTCCTCATAGCTTCTCTACTTCACTTGCCTAGGGTTTGTACGAAAGACGTCTCTTCTGCAGAAAAGAAGTTATTGAGTCGGTATTGTTTAGATATTAAATCGCCAGTATATTTTGCTTCATCAACTTTAAAAGGGGTTCAGAATTAGTACAAAGATAATAGATAACGCGACGAATTTTAAAAATGCATCTCAAAGTCGGTATCGGAATATTTATTTTTAGATGTCATGTCGTCACAGCATCAGCTGGCCACATACCAAATTTATTCACAACACTTTTTCTCGAATTTTGCATGGATTCGACGTTTATGGATAAACATTCTTATTGCACTAAAGATGAGGAGTTATTATGAGGATAATGATAGTGTTTTTATTTTGACGTGTTATTTTCTGGTATAAAGCAGATTTTAGAAAATTTAATTGTTATGGATTCATAACATCGCTTTTGAAATTAATTAACAGTGATAATGGACATTTCATAATGGAAATGATGGTGAGATGGCTGGAGTGCTTGTCTTCTACGCTGTGGGCCGAGTTTAAATCCGGCGGAGATCGTTTCTTTTGCCCTACCCTTTTATAACTTAGGTGCCTAGAGGAGCACACTCAAGTAAAAGCACACCGTCCTTCGGAAGTGACGTTAACCTGTAGCTTCTTTGGTGCTTCTCGTCAAGACCACGGTTAAGGCCGCCACGGGGTTTCCCTTCTTTGTGAGTGTGTTTCTCACTAAAAATGCTTTTGGACGATAGTCGAGCGACAAATCTGCCTCAAGTCCTGCATAAAAGAAATAGATAAATAATCTTATTTATCTTTCTTCATATCTGTAATATTCTAAAAATTCCAAATAGGTTACATAATAATAAATATTTTAAGAAACTGCGAGAAAATTTTAAACTTTTAAAAGAACAAAATTAACTCAAACCATAGTCTTCTGATATTGGATATAGCCACAAAGCTCCGACAATTAAAAAAAAGAAAAAGGAGCGTTACTAACACGTAACTAAGCGACAATTGTCAACAATAGTCATTGGTTGGTGACGGTGGTGGCAGCTAAGAATATACGATATCTCTTAAACAATGCATTATATTGAAAAATGTTTCAAACAAAGGTTGCAGAAAATTAAATTTCCTACAACTTTTATTCCGATACGTTTTTACATTTATCAAATTTTAACGCAAATATTTTAAAATAACGGAGAAGTGACAAGAGTAAACACCTACTTCCGGTTGGCCGATTTTTACCAAATACTAATCAGTTCTTTTGACTTTTATAAAAGTGTTAAATGTAAAATTTCCCGTTGACCTGATTAATAGTTTTTGAGTTAGACCACCCACGAAAAGCTATCTCACACACACAGACATTATCAAGAAAATGGTCAAAACGTGTTCAAGGGACCTCAAAACGTGTATTTCCGTTGAAATCTCGAAGTGGATTTTTTTCATGAATTATACTTTCCCCTCTACTACGCATATGGAGAAAGTAAAAATATTAAAATAAACAGTTGGTATATGAAAAAACACAAAGTATAAAAAGATATTTTAAGACATTTAAGATTGTGGGGAAGACCTAGGTAAAATAGGCTTGTGCATCCTTTGAGGATGGATCTGGAACTATATTTCAGTAGTTAATGTGTACATAACACACTCCATTTTTTCAATGTTTTATTATACTTATATATGCTCAAGGCGACATGGAGTTTTCATTACCTTCCCTCAGCATAGTGAAATATACCGCAAAGCTTTTTATATGAGAACATAAGATTTCCGTTTTGAGTTAATTTTTATTTTACATATACCTATATCGGAGATGGGAATGTGGAGTTTTTCCATTTTACTTCGACTACATATGTAATCCAGTTGTCTGCAGTGACGCATTATTGTTATCTCAGTATACGATTCATCCTTAAAATAACGATCGATTTTCCGCTTTCCTCCTTCAATTAAATCGATCACACACTTAAATTAGACTAAATTGTGTTTTCCTACCTTCCCTCTTTTTCACAACCGTCCCATTGTACTTTATCAAACTTAATTATTAATTTAAACCACGCTCCTTTGAGTTCAACGTTTGCCAAAATCCACTCCCGCTCCCCTCTACTCCATTCATACATCCATTCCAAACGATCCTAGCTCTAGCCGCCGCGGGGGCCTATCGTCCAATCCATTGTTCTAAGGATATCGCAATGCGGCCGCTCTCCCCCTCAGCCTCTCTCTCTCCCTCCGCGTCTTTCTCCCTCCGCTACTCTCTCCCTCCGCCTCTCTCTCCGTCCGCCTCTCGCTCTTTCCGCCTCTCTGTCCCTCCGCCTCTCGCTCTTTCCGCCTCTCTATCCCTCCGCCTCACACTCACTCCGCCTCTCTCTCACTGCGCCTCTTTCCCTCCGCCTCTCTCACTCCGCCTCTCTCTTTCCTCCTCTCTCCCTCCGCCTCTCTCCCTCTGCCTCAATCCCTCGCTTCTCTCCCTCCGTCTCTCTCCCTCCGCCTTTCTCCCTCCTCTCTTCATCCTCCTCTCTCCCTCCTCCTCTCTCCCTCCTCCTTTCTCCCTCCTCCTCTCTCCCTCCTCCTCTCTACCTCGTCCTCTCTCCCTCCTCCTCTCTACCTCGTCCTCTCTCCCTCGTCCTCTCTCTCTCGTCCTCTCTCCCTCCTTCCCTCTCCCTCGTCCTCTCTCCCTCGTTCCCTCTCCCTCGTCCTCTCTCCCTCGTCCTCTTTCCCTCCTTCTCTCTCCCTCCTCTCTCCGTCCTCCTCTCTTCCTCCTCTCTCCCTCCTCTTCTCACTCCGCCTGTCTCCCCCTCCACCTCTCTTCTTCAGCCTATCTCTATCCACCTCCCTCCCACCGCCTGTCTACCTCCTCCTCTCTCACTCCGGCCCCCTTCCCTCCGCCACACTCCCTCTGCCTCTCTCCCTCCGCCCCTCTCCCTCCCTCTCCTTCCCCCCCTCCTTCCCTACCCAACCGTTTCTCCCCCTCCTTCCCTCCGCCTCTCTCCCTCCCTCTCCTTCCCCCCCCCTCCTTCCCTACCCAACCGTCTCTCCCCCTCCTTCCCTCCGCCTCTCTCCCTCCCTCTCCTTCCCCTCCCTCCTTCCCTACCCAACCGTCTCTCCCCCTCCTTCCCTCCGCCTCTCTCCCTCCCTCTCCTTCCCCTCCCTCCTTCCCTACCCAATCGTCTCTCCCCCTCCTTCCCTCCGCCTCTCTCCCTCCGCCTCTCTCCCTCCGCATCTCTTCCTCCGCGTCTCTCCCGTCGCCTCTCTCCCTCCGTCTCTCTTCCTCCACCTCTCTCTCACTGACTCTCTACCTCAACATCTCTCCCTCCGTCTCTCTCTTACTCCGCCACATTCTACTTCCGCCGCTCTCTCCACCTCTCCCTCACTCGCCTCTCTCCCTCCCCCTATCTCCCACCGCCTCTCTCCCACTCCGCCACTCCCTCACCCAACCTCTCTTTCACCCCGCCTCTCTTTCACCCCGCCTCTCTCCCTCCGCCACACTCCCCATCCGCCACTCTTCCTCCTCCTCTCTCCCTCCTCCTCTCTCCCTCCTCCTCTCTCCCTCCTCCTCTCTCCCTCCTCCTCTCTCCCTCCTCCTCTCTCCCTCCTCCTCTCTCCCTCCTCCTCTCTCCCTCCTCCTCTCTCCCTCCTCCTCTCTCTCTCCTCCTCTCTCCCTCGTCCTCTCTCCCTCCTCTCTCCCTCCTCCTCTCTCCATCCTAATCCCTCCTCCTCTCCCTCCTCCTCTCCCTCCTCCTCTCCCTCCTCCTCTCCCTCCTCCTCTCCCTCCTCCTCTCCCTCCTCCTCTCCCTCCTCCTCTCCCTCCTCCTCTCCCTCTTCCTCACCGTCCTCCTCTCCGTCTCCCTCATCTCTCCCTCAACCTCTCTCTCTCCACCTCATTCTCCCTCCGCCTCTCCCTCACTCGCCTCTCTCCCACCGCCTCTCTCCCACCGCCTCTCTCCCACCGCCTCTCTCCCACCGCCTCTCTCCCAGCCTCTCTCCCACCACCTCTCTCTCACTCCGCCACTCTCTCACCCCGCCTCTCTTTCACCCCGCCTCTCTCTCCCTCCGCCTCTCTCCCCATCCGCCACTCTCCCTCAACCTCTCTCCCTCCACCTCATTCTTCCGCCACCTCATTCTCCCTCCACCTCATTCTCCCTCCACCTCATTCTCCGTCCACCTCATTCTCCCTCCACCTCATTCTCTCTGCACCTCGTACTCCCTCCACCTCATTCTCCGTCCACCTCATTCTCCATCCACCTCATTCTCCGTCCACCTCATTCTGCCTTCACCTCATTCTCTCTGCACCTCATTCTCCGTCCACTCAATTCTCCCTCCACCTTATTCTCCCTCCACCTTATTCTCTCTCAACCACATTCTCCCTCCGCCTTATTCTCCCTCCACCTCATTCCCCCTCCACATCATTCTCCGTCCAACTCATTCTCCTTCCACCTTATTCTGCTTTCACCTCATTCTCTCTGCACCTCATTCTCCCTCAACCTCATTCTCCCTCCACCTCATTCTCCCTCCACCTCATTCTGCCTTCACCTCATTCTCTCCACCTCATTATCCCTCCACCTCATTCTCTTCCCACTTCATTCTCCCTCCACCCAATTCTCACTCCACCTCATTCTCCCTCAACCACATTCTCCGTCCACCACATTCTCCCTCCACCACTCTATCCATCCACCACTTTCTCCATTCACAACTAGCTTCTTCCACCACTTTCTCCCTCCTCTCTCCCTCTTCCGCTCTCCCTTCTCCTCTTAGGTGGAAGATGGGACTTCTTAGTCTCAATCTCGCCTCAAATAAAGACCATATCAATCAATCTCCCTCCTCCTCTCTTCCTCCTCTCTCCCTCCTCCTCTCTTCCTCCTATCTCCCTCCTATCTCCCTCTTCCTCTATCCTTCCTCCTCTCTTCCTCCTATCTCCCTCTTCCTCTCTCCTTCCTCCTCTCTCCCTCCTCCTTTCTCCCTCCCTCTCTCATTCCTCCTTTCTCCCTCTCACTTTCCCCCCTCGTCTCTTCAACCTCCCCCACCCATCTCCCTCCTCTCTCCATCCACCTTTATCTCCCTTCACCACTTTCTCACCGCGCGTCTCTCTCCCTCCACCTCTTTCTTCCTACCTCTTCCTCTTCCGACGATCTTCCTTTCCTGCTATTCTCGTCTCTCCTTAACCATTATAATCTCTCCTGCAGCATTTATTTTACGTCCTTCTCTCCATCTATCCCTCCATCAATTCCTCCTTTCTTCTCGGTATCTTTCTCCGACACCCTCTTCCACCGCAACCCACCTCCATCTCATCCAGCATCCATCAAGTTCTTGCCTTCATTCCTTCTTAAGCATTTCTTCGCTTCATTCTACCTCACAGTATCTCTATTTGATCATTTCTTCCTCTCCCTGGTTTTTCTTCCTTCTTACACATCATCCGCATTCTCTCTGCCCCTCTCTCTCTCCATTGCTGTCCTCACAACATCTCTCTGTCCCCACTCGTCTTAAAATCTCTCGATCCTTTGTTCTTCAGGTGCAGTCTTAACTTTTTCTCTCCTAGTTGGCAATCGCCACAATCCCACTATTTCTCTCTCACTCTCTCTTTCATCCTTTTTAGGCTTTACTCTTTGTCGCTTTATCCCTCCTTCATCTCCCGCTTTCATTGAGTCTGCCGGACGCAGGAAAGAAGCTTAAGGCTCCTTATCTCTCCTCTCTTTATTTGGGTTGTGGCCTTTTATTCCCTCTCTTCCATCGCTCCCTTAGTCTCCCATCCCCTCGCCTTCTTTCACGACTCAACTCCGAAACCCCCACTTACGCCCTCGCTACATCCTCCCCTTCGCTCCTCCTACCGGTCACCTCCCGCCTCTCTCTCTCTCCCCCCCCCTCTCTCCCACTCCCTCTATCTCTCCCCTCTCTCACCCCCTCTCTCTCCCTCCTCTATCTCTTTCCCCCTCCATCTCTCCTCTCTCATTCCCCTATCTCTCTCAATCTCCTTCTCTCCTCTCCCTCTCTCTTTCCCTCAATCTCCCTCTCTCCACTCTCTCCCTCTACCTCAATCTCCTCTCCACTCCCTCTCTTCTTCAATCTCCCTCTCTCCACTCTCTCCGTCTCTCGCTCTACCTCAGTCTCCCTCTCTCTACCTCAATCCTCCTCTCTCTATCTCAATCTTCTTCTCACCCCTCCCTCCCTCTCTCTCTACCTCAATCTCCCTTTCTCTCTCTATCTCCATCTCCCCCTCTCTCTCTACCTCAATCTCCCTCTCTCTCTCTCTACCTCAATCTCCCTCTCTCTCTCTACCTCAATCTCCCTCTCTCCACTCTCTCTCCCTCTCTCTCTACCTCAATCTCCCTCTCTCTACCTCAATCTCCCTCTCTCTCTCTCTCTACCTCAATCTCCCTCTCTCCACTCTTTCCCTATCTCTCTCCACTCCCACTCCCTCTATTCTCTCGATTGATGTAGTCTTTTGCGGGGAGGGTCACGGTGTTTGCGTCGATACGCTCCTACGGATCTTCCCTCCGATACCAGGGCTGACCCGACCCCTCCCCTCACGCCCCACATAAACACACGCACTCACGATCGCCACACCAACCTCCCCCTCATAACTCTCCCTCGCCATGCCTCTCTCCGCCGGGGAAACTCGTGAGGCACCAGCACCGCCACAAATACGCTTCGACCTAATGGCGAATTTCACCCTTGAAAATATTGAAAATGGTTTCAAATGCGTTTCGTGGAAAGAATTCGATCTCGCGATAGGATATAACTCATGATTAAAGATTAAACATTCGCGTCATCGTATTTACGTTCATGGATGGCTTTCACCAAAATACGGCTACTAATTGAATGAAAATTTTAAAATGTTACATTTCAGTTGATAACTCAAATTTAATTTGATTAGATATGCTCTGAAAAGAAATTGTTACGAAAGAATAAATGAGGATCAGAATGAATCACAGCTTCTTTACGACTAATTTATTGTGAATCATGTTGGTTTGGAGTTTTGCTTTGTTGGTTAAAGTACCTTCCAAGGTAGCATCCGTAACATTTGTGACAACATTCATATAGTTAAAACAAGTAATGTGTTATCCATGGTCATAACTAAAATTCGCGCGATATTTAGTCGTTCTTCACAAAAAGTAAAAAAAAAGAACGCCCTTTAGCCAGGTCGTGTCCGTCTGTCCGTCCGTCCGTCCTCATGTTTCACCTGCAAAAATAATTGGCGGATGTTGATGAAATTTGATATTTAAGACATAAGGGCAAAGAAACCAAGAAAATTATATAAATGGTTCACGTAGCCTAATTGGGAGTGCCACTTTACAGGTGACAAAAAATAAACATTTTATAACCAGTAAAATATCACTTATAACAAAAATTCTTAAGAAATTTTTTAGAACTAGTGAAGTAGCACATGAATTTCTCAATGCATTTTTATCGAAGGACTAGCCGATATCAATAAAATAAAATGAGATATTCGTCATTCATTTTGAACAAAAATTTTCCCTTTTTTACTTTCTCATAAGCGTAGTACGAGTATATTGAGAAAATATTGTAATCGTGAAAAAATTCTACTTCGAGATTTTGATGGAAATATACGTGTTAGGTGTCCCTGAGTCCATAAAAGTGGTTTTCGCCTTGCTGTCTGTCAGTCTTTCTGCCGGTGTTCGCGGGCCTAGTGCCCAAACGCGTACATAAAATCAAATTATATCTCGTACTAATGCAATATATCATCTTTTACGGACTTCTTTTTGATAAAAATGATATTGCACAAAAATAAAGGGTAGTTTATTCTTGGCGATTTTCAGAAAATTTTGATTTATTCAACAATTGCTACAATGAATTTGATTAAAATCAAAAAATTTGTGGAGCCTGATGTCACAAATAATATTACGAAGAAATATCTCAAAAAATCACTATATGGCGTCCAGTGACATTAGAAAGTACGCTAAGCTATCTTAACTAAGGCCTATGACGTCAGGCCTTCTCCACGATCCACCCAAAATCTTGTTACAGCCCTTACGGTAACACTAAATCGAATAATATATCATATTTGGGGGTAATATCATTAATGAATGACATTCTGAAGAGATGAATGATATTTCGCAACAATTAAGGGTACTTTATTCTTGGATATTTTGAAACAAAATTCGATTTACTCAAAAATGACTTTAAGAATTTTGAATGAAATCCATCCAATCGTACAGCCTGATCTCACAAATAATACTAAGCCATATGTCCCAAAAATCCAGTGGCATTATTTCTGTACAAGACAATCAGCACACGCGTCAGAGGGGAGGGAGAACCAGGGGATTCCCTAATCTAAAATTCCGTGCTTCTCTTTTAACGCGACGCGATTATTAGTGAGAGGTATTAGATGAGAGAGGTTGATCGTGTCAGTCGCTTTAGTTCTGTTGCTCCGCATTATTAACACGATTGGAAGTGAATTGCCAAGCACGCAGAGTAAATTTCTGGGCAAAAAGTGTAGTGAGACAAAACGTATATGAGTAAGTTTGTACAATGTATATTGCGCCGTTTATTTAATTGTTGTCAATGAAATCAACCTCCGTGGTAACTGAGGTAAACAACATCTCCTGTAAACAACTTATCCTATATATTAAGTAGGGATGTATGTTTGACCGTGTGTCAGAAGACAGTATACGTAGTATTATAGCGTGTTTTAACAAACTTCTCGACTACGCAGAGGATTTAGATTTGATGGGAGTGCTTCAATCGTGCTCAATGACGAAAAAAGTCTAGAAAAAACATCCGCGTTCTACTCCGGGAGATTATTTCTATTTTCCATAAGATAGCACGTAAAAATTCATTTGTCAACATGCAGACTTCTTTTCTTTTACAAATTAAAATTAGAATAAATTGACTTTAGTTCTTCCAGCCTTGACTGTTTGAAATTAACGTTAATTAAGGTTCTTATTTTTATCTTCGATTTCTCTGTGCGAGTCGAATCCGTTTCCAAATTTCGTTTTAACTTAAAATATTACGCATTTAGACTTGAAAATTTTTTGTTGTTAACGACTACCTCATTGATGCAGAATTAGAAAATTACGTGCATTAAAGTGTATTATCTGGAAAACAAGACCAATATATTAAGTGGGAATATCTTATAAATATTTTAGAGTGTGAGTGTGTGTGTATGTGTGTAATGCTATCGAATTCAAAAGGTTCGTAGGCCATCCTATGGACCAAAGGAAGAACATGGTATAGGTTTGCAGACCGTGGGATCTTTCATACCCAATGAGGTCAAAAAATACTATTTCCATAAGAATGCATGGGAAATGGTGTGGAGAAACCCCAAAATTCCATGCAGCTCTTCACTGATGTGGTTATAAATATACCTAAATATTAACTAACGATCACGGAAAATGGCTTATTTTATGCACGAAAGACTGAATATTTAAATTATGTTCATCTTTTCTCGTATTACATATTTAATTGCTCGAAATTATCTTTTAAGCGCAAAATTTATTAAAATATTCCAGGCGGCAACAAAGCTAAATTTCTTAATTCTTGTCCTCTTAAAGGGAGATAGCCCCGTAAAGATTAATGCAAGGAAATTAAACGCATTTGTAGTAGATATTATTTACTTCAGTTTCTACAAAGATTATTTTCGATGACAGCAATGAATAAAACAATGTAATAAATTTTCTAAATTCAAAATTACGATCTTCTTGATCTTTCAAACTTTTCAAGAGTAATTGGTATTGATGCGAAAATGTTTTCTCAAAATGTCAGCTTTTTATCTTTTACACCTTTGATGATATTAAAAAACAATCTATTAAATGGGCTCTATTCTTAACTTGGATATTTTTCATAACTCAGGTCTAAAGAGATACGAATGACGGCCAAGTTTCAGCTCTGTATCGTAAAGTTAATGTATATGCGCATCTAAAAAAACGCGCTAAAATAAAAACGAAGGAATTTCACCGCAATGGTTACTCTATTAACCTCTATTAGTACAATAAAATTTTTGCAGCATTTTTTATATTTTAGGTTTATTTATTGCAACTATTTGCACCTCTTTCTTCTATGTATGTAATTAAAGTTAATTTGAAATGGCATTCAAAATAGCGTGATTCTCAGATAACTATAATTTTCCTTTTATCGGCATGAAGTAATAAATAATGCTTTTTTGTTTACAGAAATCGTAATCTATATCAGTAGTACCTTCAATTTACATGGATATTTATTTTCGGGCAATTCTTGGTTTCGTGTTGATCATTGAGACCTCTCTGTCATAGTACATAACCATAGCACATAACAGTTGCAATATCTAATTATTTCTTGCTACTCATGCGACTGGAGCCCATTAACTTTGCCAGAAAGGGTAAACATTAATTCGATGACATTAATCGTAGCCAAGAAGGGATATTTACAAATTATCTACGGCAAATATCTTCACATTACGCACTTCATTGATTGAATTGCCCGATCAAAATGTTGCTGCGACCTACGCTTCGCTGTATATAACCATTTTCTCTTGATTTTACTTAAGTCTTTACATCCGTGCATAGCTCAATTTAAAACTGGATTCATCTATCCTGAAATCCTTTTCTGTGAACCTTTGGGTTGCGTAGAGACTATCTCGACGACGGGCCGATAAGAGAGGCCCACGTGACTCCCTTCTCCTCCTCTCATACTCAACCTTCATTCCCCGCCTCCCATTCCCTACCACCCATTCTCCACCTCCTTTTTCCCATCCGAACTCCCTTAACGGTCCATCTCCAAAGAGTACGTCGATCTGGCTACTAGAGGTCACTATCAAATGCCCTCTCGGAGTCCGTTGCTGCCGATACTGCTGTTTCGTCTGCGGCGGTCAGATAAGCCCCGGGCACCCTCTATTCATCCGCCCATCCTTCCCTTTCTCTATCCATCTCCCTTTCTCTCTTTCACTCTCCATCTCTCTCCCTATCCTACTCCCGCCGCCCCCACACATCTAATTTTGCTGTCCCTTTTTCTTTATCTCTCTTTGAACCGCCAGGACAGCATGTTTTCTATTCCGTCGCCGTTCCTTTACGTCTGCGGAGAAGAATATTTGTCTCGCGACTGCAGTTTAAAGATGTAATCTTATTTTGTAATTATAGATTTGATTCACAAATTACTTAAAGATGTTTCGATTCTATTAGTGAAGCATAGACTTAAGAAGTTCAATGGAATTTACCTTATAATAAGATATTGTAAAGACAACTTTACGGTGGAACTTTCATGATATTTCATAAGTAAATATTTTGATGTCACATGGAAGTCTACATATTATTACTGAAGGTTTAATGCCTATTGAACCGAATAATCTGAAATTTAAATTCCTAAAATCTAGCTATAATGATATGAATAATGTGTCTTCAAATGTCACAAACTGGTTGGAAATCACTTGCATTAGATGCTTTTTTTATCTACTCTTTTAAAGAAAAATGATACGATTATAATCTTCTAGGTCAGGGATGCCCAAACTGCGGCCCACGGGTTGGATGCGGCCCTCTTAGCAATTTCATGTGGTTTCACTGTTTCGAAGTTTTCAAAACATTTTAAATTTTTATTAACCCACCAAATGTTATTTTACATATAGCAAAACCTATTAAAATATCAAGCATTAAATTGAGATCTCTTAATAAATATTTCTCAATGCAAATGAGTCCTTTTTAATTTTGCTTTAGATCTTTTCTCAAAGCTAAGATTCAATTCCATCATAATTCTAAATATTGTCATGTTAACCCTAAAAACCTTATTCTAACTTGATTTTCACTCATATGCTGTGTAAGAATCTCGAAATAACTTCCGATTTAACTTGAATACAGTCCGCCGAAAAATTGACGATTTCCATTGCGGCCCAGCGAAGGCTTCACTGCCCCCAATGCGGACCAACAAGTAGAGAAGGTTGCCCACCACTGTTTTAGGTCAAGTTTTCAAATATAATTATCTTGATTTCAACTTGAAATTTTATCTGTATTTTTATTTTGAATTATTTATTTCGATTATAAGCCTTACGCGCATCTAACGGTGGTTTTTTCTTTAAATTTCAACTAGTTTGGTTTGATATTTTCACAAGCATAAAGACACATGTCATCTGTTTGTAAGATCCATAATAAGCAATAGGAAGGAGTAGGCTGATATCATTTATCGAATGCCTTAGTCGTCCTTCCTGATCCATTCCTTTCCGACTTGAACATCTGTCTCCTCAAAAGCGAAAACTCAAAGGGCCAATTATTTTTCCTCCTTTTGCAGTTTTCCGCTTTGTACAAGCTGCTTAAAAAAATAATGGTAGACAAGAGCGAAATATTTCCTTTCAATAATCACAATATTGTTTATCTAGATATTTAAAATCGTATATTCGTAAATTTAAATGCATATTTGTATTAATCTAGCTTACTTATAAAGGGTGATCAAAGATTCACGCAACGCATTAGAGGTATAGGTTATTTTCATTAAAAATTATTAATATAAATTTTAAAACGTAATTTTCATTACAAAATATGATGAAAATGGCCGTCATCTTCACTGAGACCCATTATTTTTTCTCAGCATATTAGAAGAGACATGGCAAAGGGTTGTTTGATATTTGTTTGAATTACGTCTCAATATTTTTTTTGCAGTTCTTGTATGAGGATATATCACTCATCAACATTATTTCGATCACCCGTCTTAACTTATAGACATTCAAACAATTGTTTTATTGTAACAAAAGAACTCCTTGTTATAAAAGAAGTCTAATAAAAATTTAGTAAAATATATAAATAGAAATAAATATTTCCTGAAAGTCGATATATTTTTCTTGAATGGTCGATTGCTTATAAAATTCATGGATTTTAAGTTAGTTTTTAGGCGTTCATTACCATAGAAATGGTGGTAGCAGAACGCCTTATGGGCACGTCTCGTCCGTAGGTCGTAACTTTCATCTCCTGAATCTCTGAACCCATTTAAATTAAATTAAATATAATTGGTCCGCATTAAAAATTTATCACCCGGTTGTGATTTTGAGCTACATCCGTCAATTGGAACTTCCACTTTATCATCATCATAGGTAGTCCGTCCGTAGACAGGTCCGTGATTATTCTTGGTTAAACCTGGTTCTCCATATACTCCTATTTCACTTTATATAAGTACGTAAATAAGTTTATGCTCTTATTTCGTTAAATGACATTTGTCAAGCAACAATTATATGCCTTACTTTTCTCTCCCTGGCTCTTATATGATCTGTAAGGTATAGGACTTTATTCGGTTAGAGAACAGCATTTACCACAAAAAAGCTCGCGTGAGCACAAAATTACGACTTACAGTTTCAGAGATAAAAATGCAAGAAGCTCCCAATGTTTCCATAGCGTTTTATACCAAATTCCCACAAATAATGCCTAATATCTGTGTTTTCCACTTATGGAGTACACTTTTCCATCTTTTTCTAAATATGATAATTTGTGATGAAATAAAATTTAATATCTTTAGCTATGGAAAGATGGCAATTTTATTCTCAAAATTTAGTGTTTTTTTAAAACTTCTATAAGATTTTATTGGGATATTATCATTTTCATCATCAGCGTTAGATCTAAGAAGTTCAGCATACTTTTCGTCATTTATAAATATAAAAAATAATTACTGTTTCTGAAAAAAATATTTGTCTATTTCATCCAATTACGTGAAACCATCTTTATCAACATTGATGAAATCGATGGTACTAAATTCACGTTTTTTTTACATTGCTTCAATCGTATTTTTTATTTCCACAATGATGCTTTCGCTTACTCTGATTTCATCAAGTTTTGAATGTATCATCTGGAAACTAATCTCCTTGAAACATAATTGAAAACTTTTTGGTCTCACACATTTGACAACTTCACTGATAAACATAATTTCGTCCAGAAGATTTGTTTATTTACTCAAAATTCAAAACTTTCTCTCATTGCTCCGTTTTAAGTAACAATTCTTTAACATTAGTTTTCCGTAATTCATTTTCATAAATTAAATGTTTCCGTTAGCCGACGGCTGCAGGATGGCAGTAGTGTTTGTGGGAAGAAAGACAAACTTGATGTACGATATGGTAGCTAAAAATTTGGATGGCATTTATTAATTTTTCAATTTCCTTTTGCAATTTAATTTGATCAAAATTTCGTCAAATATTTTTATAGTCATCTATACATTAGAGACAGTAAATATGTTCTTTCAAGTATTTGAAGCATCAAGGATTTTGGCTGTTGGCAATCACTACAGATTTATTAATGATTCCATCAGCAAATGCTAAAAGAAATAGCGTGATGCGTTCACTAGAATATTGGCCTGCTGAACGTTTTTAACCTTTTATACGCAATAATCATTACATTGTGTCAAATCATCCTATTTCTTCCATGGATTTTTTCAGCTAGTCGCTACTCAAACTTCATTCTCGCCCTCATCTCCAAGTTAACTTGGCCCACTCAGTGTAGGCACATTGGCAATCAAGGAGGGAGAGGGGAAATTTAAATGAAGCATTTGAAAATTTTAATCACAGTTGGCGACACACACCTTTGTTCATGTAATTGATTAATGCAAAAAATTAAAGAAAGCTTACATAATGGAATCAATACCAAATTTCCATATGAAATGGAGAAATACGTTTTTTCTGCCTTTCGTAAGTTTTAAATGCGTCAAAATCTTCCACTTATCAATAAAAATTATTATCTGACCGCGCCTTACAAGTTTCCCCCTTAATCTGTTCAAAATATATGAGAAATTGTATCTGGGGGATTTTTGTCTGCATTCATACTTTTCGGTTTTCATTGCCTTGGAGGAGTTTTACTATTCTCTTTTTACGTTCTTTCCAACTTTAACTCTTCTGCATCACCACTTCTTCCCTTCCTTAATTCCTTCTCTGCGTTCCTTCTTTCCTTTCATTCTCTCTTTGCCTCGTCTACTCCATTTTCCAACTCCACGCCCCCTCCACACGAACTCCCCTTCCCCAAGCCAACACGCGTATTTCTACCTCTACTTCACCTCCCTCCCATTCCCATTTCCTCCTCTTAGGTTTTTTCCTTCTCCTATCTCTGCTGCCCTTCTATCCTCCGCTTTCTCTGTATTTTATCACTGCTCCATTGTGAAATCGTTAAATCTCGCCTTGACAGTCAACCCCAGTGCTCCCTTATTGCTCTTTTACAACTTCGTCCCAAACCGCAGCACCGCCTCCTCCATCTCCCATCTCCCTCCATCTCCCCCTCTCCTCCATCTCCACTCTCCCTCCATCTCCTCTTTCCCCACATTCCTACCCTCCCCCTCCCAGCTCCAAAATCTCCTCCCTCTCTCCTATCTAAACTTTCTTTTTACTTCAACTCTTCTTTAACCTGAAAGAGTTGTATGTTTCGCCAATGGCTCCATTGTATCCAAGGTTTTTTTTCTTCGAACGAGGAACTTGAAAAAAATACTTCTGAAAAATCATCTCATCTGGTAGAAAGTATTTCTTTAAACGTTACTTTTTCACCGAGCTGAATAGTTGGTAAGTACCTATACTATCTTTATATATAATAACTCAATGTCTGTCCGTTCGTCCTCCCTTTTATCTCTTGAACAGTTTGTCATAGAGAAATGCTGTATACGCCATTTTGTTTCTGCCAACTAGGAGACCCCAAGAAAACTATTTTCGTTTACGGAAGTATTCTGGATTCAACTCCGGTAAATGATTATATTTTTCCATGTTTACACAGGAGTTTCGATTTTTTCAAGGTGCAAGGTTTATTCTTTCATTCATTGAAATACGTAAATATTTACCAAATTTCTTCGTTTTTGCTTTATTGGACGGCTACAACTATAAAATATCTTATTCTTGCAATGTTTTGATGTTACATTGAATAATTTCTTAGAAACACGCATTTATTTTCGAAATTTTGTGGCTTCTTTGTACTCTTTCCGGGTGTTGCCAAGGCAACCCGCATTGTTGCCTCCGATTGAATTAGCGTTTATTAAGCCCTCAAATAGACAACATAATTGCGTTATCCGCTTCGCACTGTTTATGAAGCATCGAAATTATAGTTGTAGCAATGTCAAAGTTAATAGATTGCAATATTAATAATTAAAGATTATTATTATTATTCAGTAAACTGTGTGTGGGCTGTGGGCATTTTTAATGATCGGCCAAATGAAAAAATCTTTCTTTATTTCAATACTGAAATGTGACCTTTTTCGTATGGGAGAAAGTTAAAATTGCACATACGAACTATGAAAACAAACGTGACGTGACATTCAAAATATCAGTTGTCTAATTTTATAATGAGAATTCCTTTTAAACATGCAGATTTCTGACTGACTTCGCAAAATTTTTTGCGGGTACCACTAGTCATTTTATTTGTTCTAACATTGTTATAAAGTCTTCTAGACTTCGTATTGAATCTTTCGTAAATATTTGCTGCTGCGCATTTATTTCAATATTTACCTTGCAACAGCCTTTGAAAAAATAATTCAAAATTCTTTTTACCCAGCTCATTTTTTGTAGTAGATATTTTACGCTTGTATTTATAAGCTCGGTACTGTTTTTTAATGCTTTAAAATATTGCGCAACAATAACTATTCGCACATGCTACAGCCCGGACACCACATTTAGGAATAAAGCCCAAACTTCGGGCAAAGGTCTTATTAGAATTGCTTTCTCGTCGGAATGCAATGAGTCTGAAATTCCACGATTTCTTCCTTTCCTTTCATAACTCAACCGATCGTTTGTAGAACTCCAAAGCGCTCGAATAAGCTCATTTTCCTACTCCGCTCGCGCCAAATCCTAGTTCTCTTTGCAATAGTAGCCTCCTCCTATACTCTTTCCTCCTTGTACTCACACTCTTTGCCAAGGGGCGTTCAATCTTGCCCCTTGTCACTCACTTTCCCTAAAATATGTCACGGATACTGCGCAGTCCTCTAATCCAGCGCCTCGCAGCACCAACGACGCAACTTAGTTGCCAATTCCCTGCTGCCTCCCCTGCATCCTTCTAAATGGTCGTGAAAATGAGCTGGAAAGTAGCGCGAAGGGGCGGCGTTGCTAAATTTCATCAGTTATGGCTAGAGAGAGGGAGAGACGGTTTTATCTCCAAGTTGGAGTGGGCGGAAGAGAAGCTGAGAAAAAGATGGAAGGAAGAGACGATGGGGTAGAACTTAGAAGATAGTAGGTGAAGAATAGAGTAGATAGAATAGACATGGCCTTTATTTGGGGCGAGATTGAGACTAGGATGTCACATCTTCCACCTAACCCCTCGTCATGATGCAAATATAATAATACATTCAAGAATTAACAATATAATAATAATAATACAATAACTGTAAAAAGGTAATAATAGTGGGGGAAAAATAACAAAAATCCCACTTAAGGAAAACACCCACATAGAAGGTGGGTGTGGAAAACCTGCAAAACCTACTGAAGCTCACTCAACAAATTATAATATGTTACACTATAATATATAAGATAACCATACATAAAAATACAAGAAATAAAAGAGAATAGGCGAAATAGAAAAATGGGGGAAAGAAATAAAAAAAATGACAAATAAGTGCACTACAGGATAACACCCGCACAGGAAGGGGGGCGCGTGGACCTGCGATATCTACTGAAGTTCTTGGCATAAAAATATAGCAATAAAAGAAGAAAGGAAAAGTAAAAGAAAGAAAAGAAACAGAAATTTTCAAAATAGGCAGACTGCAGGAAATCACCCGCACAAGATGGGGAGTGTATAAACCTGTGAATCCTACAAGAGAGAAAGAGAGAGGGACTAGACAAACGAAGTTAAGGAATATGTGAGGAAAGTCTATAGAAAGAGGGGGAGAAAGGGAAGATGGGGAAAGAGAGGAGACATGATAGCTGAAGAGAAAGGTGAGAGAGAATTCAGTCTAAGTAGGTATGGGCGAAGAAGATGGTTATAAAGGAGATAATGGGCAAAAGGAGACGGCAGTGAACGTGAGAATGAGGAAGGGTTGGAGGAGAGGGGGTGAGAAAATCAGCCAACCACGTTAGATTCAGCTGCCCCTTGGAAACAGCCAAGTTCTCCACTTACACAAATTGGAGCGTGTGAGATTTTTGGCGGCAACACGCCCTCGCTGATCCCTCTATCGCTATAATTGTTATGCGGTGCTATTCGCGGACCAATAAGTGGAGTGGAGGAAGTTGTCCGCAGTGTTAAGTGACACTTAAGAGAGCATTGCAGCCTAAATCAGAAAGCATTGCTGGTAGTGGGCCAAAATAATTGCTGCGTTTATTGAAGTTAATACCTGCATAATTCAACTTCATAATGAACACCAATTTCTGTTGCATACATTTCGGTTTTTTAAATATTTTCGAAATAGTATTGATTCATTTGATTTATGATTCATCAATATTATCTTATGTTTTTGATACGCTGCGAGAATACATTTGCATTTATTTAAGAAAACCAATTAAAAGTTAATTACATAATTTTAAATTGATGAAAACGCTTCCCTCGTGTTTCCCTTGCTACTTCTGATCTCCAGTGCCCTCAAAAATAACTGCTCTTATAACAGGCGTCCACTCTCAATGACTGAGAATTGAGAGACTGCGTTTCTCTTGAACTCGTTCGCTGGTTAAACATCAAAATTATCTAGCGAATGTTCAAACCTCCCTCCTTCGTATTTATCGCAATGCTCCCGTCAGTTTAAGAGTTACTGGCAAAGTTAAAGTGACGAAATGCCTATATGTTTACATTAAATCATTTCTCTCTGCCACCAGATAGCTTATTAATAGAGAAGATTATTTCTGTAGCCATAAAAGTTTTGAGAAAATCGGATGTGAATTAGGCTACAAGGCATCTCCGTGACGCGCATCAGGATCTCCCCAAGTTTGTAAGTTTATTGGAGTTCTCCTCTTTATCTACGGTATTACATCCATTTGGTAAATGTATGGAATCACTCTTCTTGTATAACCTCGGTTTTAATTAGATTCATCGTTCATTCTAGTTTTATAGGTAATAGTCGATTCTTGAATGCTGCATTGCAGTTAAGCAGGGAATGCGCAGAAATCGCGATATAATTCGCTAAAGGGAAATTCACGACAAAATCGACGTTAATTTGATGCCGACTAAGTCCCAATGGTACATTGTTTTGATCACATCTGACGGATGAACAGTTTGGGAATTATTGCGCTTACTCTTGTTAATCTCAATTTTGCCTGCATGAAGGTTCGCTCAAAGTCTTTCTGTATGCATTCAAACTTTTACCTGACCCCTTTTTTCTTCGTCGAATGGGAAAATTGTCGTTTATTTCCATAAACCAAATGGAACCATTTATTGCTTTTATTTCTCAAATAGTTTTTTTGTGGTGCGTTTCGGGAAATTTGCATCTTAATACCAGTTATTCTTATCTCTAATTGGTACTCATGTTTCCAGATTACAATTAGCTGCAACTCCATAAAGAACGCGGGATTTTGAAACATTTCAAGCCATTTTCCCCGTTCGTTTGCCGTAATAATACTTTTATTTATGTTTCAAACTAAATGAAAAATTTGACAAACTCTTACGGGTTTCCGAATAGACAAATTGCCCCAATGTGACATTTTCCTTTCACGGTGCCAGTAGATCTCCTTTTATTGTTACTAGAGTTCTCCTGTAATACTTTTGTCGTTTTCGTCTGAAAGATATCCTACCGTAAATAATATTTTCTTTATCTCCTGTTCTATATTTGCTACTTGAAATTTTTTCGTATGCTTATGCTTAGTATTTATATTGCGCAGTATCTTCATCGATATTCCAATTTCGTCAAATAAGCACACATTTATCTTATTTTTCTGATGTGTCCACATCCTAAGGCTGCTCATTTTACTTTCTCTTTACAATAAATCTCTTTCTGTCTCGATTATTTCTTTAAACATATCTTACAAATTTTAATAAAATTTTATATTCTACATATTTTACTTTTACTTTTTTTAATATCATCAAGAATTTCGTACGTATAATTTAAAAATTTTCCAAGGCAAAGAATTCTTGATGTCACTTTAAGAATTTTTCTTTATTAATTTTCAGCAACTAATCATTGATCATACTATCTTTTGTCTTGCAAGTAATGCTATTTCTTCTGAAATATGACAGTTTATCACGAAACACACCTTTCGTATTTTCAGAAATTTACTCTAAAAAAATAATTCAAATAGAAAGTAATATATTTTATTTTCAGATAAATAATAAAAGAATTGTATAGCAGTGTAATAGGCTAAAAGATTTCCTTATTAACCGTTTAATATTTTAAAACGCTGAATATTTAAATCAACGGAAGTAGAAGTGAATGCAGCCATTAAATATTTTATAATCTTATTGAATGAAACAGCTCAATGTAAAAGGAGGCGCAAAGTAACAACTTCAGCTCTCAAAATGCGTATAATACCAAATGTAAACTTTATAGATATAAATAAGAATTAATCTAGGATTAAATAGGAACCAGATATTACCTGCTAGTAAATTACATGTAAAAATTCACCAAAATTTAATTTAAGAACATTGTCTTGGAATGACACGCGGTTAAACCTTTATTGTATTAAGAGAACTATGACTGGAGGATATTTTAAGGTATTTGTGTAGGTTAGTATGTAAATGAAAGCATAGTTGTTTGTGAACTTGTTGTAAATCTCCGTTGCACAAATACGAACACGAACAAAATATAGGATGTGTTCTGCCTCTTTGAGCTCATAGAAATTAAGGGCAACCAAAAAGAGAATTGACAATATTTGAAAAACAAAAATTGGGATATATTCGGACACGAATGATCAAATTAGCGAACAGAGAACGTATCGGGAAGGTAGGTGGGCGAGAGCGGGGGCGTTTTCATTTGGAATAGACATTGGCAGTGGGATGGGATATTGAATCGACGCGACGTCGACGGCGAGGTAGTCAAGGAACGGAAGGAGTGCTGAAATATTAAAAAAAAATCAAGCAGGATGAGAATCTCAGTTATGCCGGAGTTATAAATTTTAAAAGTAATGGATTGCCAGTTTTGTGAGAAGGGACTGCTCCGGAAACGGCATTTTGAGAGGAATTATTTGGCAAAGCCGAGATTCAATTCCCTTAAGACACCCAGTTACTCATTAGCGATAGTGTGGTATTGATGAAGGCGAGTAATCGAAAAAGCGAAATTTCTCTGCTGAGCTGCGAAGCAGGACGTAAGAAAAATTCCTCTCAAACGGACACGCCGAAGCAAAGAGAGAAAAGAAAAGTCGGAACTGGCAGAGTGCGCTGCGAAACATCGTGCGACGCATCGCATAGGGCGAGCTTAATTTTAAAGGATATGCGCAAAAGTCTAAAAATTTTGCGTCGTGCCAATATGGCGCGAGAGAGTAAAAGGAATAAAGGAAAAAGGGAGGAAATTGGGAGGCGTTGTGGGGGGGGGGGTAAGGGGTGGAGGGAAGGGGGGAGCTAATGGAATTTAAAATGGGAGAGCGATAGCAAGGGGAATGGAGTGGCCTCGTTTTGGAGCGTAGGAGGGAGAGAGTGGGAGAGAAAGACAGAAGGAAGGGGGGAGAGAGAGGGAGATTATTAGTGAGAGGGAAGGAGGAGACATAGGGAGATAAAGAAAAAGGGAAGGGGAGAGGGAGAGAAAGACAAGGAATGGGGGAGAGATGGAGAGAAAGTGGGAGGGAGAGAAAGAGAGAGGGAGAGAAAGAGAGAGGGATAGAAAGAGGGAGAGAGAGAGGGGGGAGAGAGAAAGAGAGAGCAGTGGAGAAAGGGAAAAGGAGGAAGATGGGAGAGGTCGGAAGAGGAGAGGGTTGAATGAATTGAGGAGGAAGATGGAAAGGGTTTGGCGCTAAAGTGGACATGGAGGATGAAATATCAATTGCGGGGGAGGGTTTTAAAAATGAAAGGAGCCTAAGGGGCAGGAGAAAAATGAAAATCGGAAGCAGAAAGTCCCTTCAGAAGCATCGCTTTAAATGCTAGGCATGGGGAGAGAAAAGGAACTGATGTTTTCCGTATATTTTTATTAGCTGATAGCTATTTTTGTACATGCACGAATCTGTGCTCCTGTACCTATGGGCATTTATGTATGTCGGTATGTGTGCGTCCGTGTGAAAACAGCTTAACTTCTATATAAATGGAGAACTCGAATTCCATACGATTCGATTTTTTTCCATGTTTGACGTTCGAGTTATAGAGATTCGATCGTATGTACGCGATCGGCAAGTGTAGAGGAAGACGCAACGGAAGTTAAGTGGCATGTAAAGGCCCTCGTCACTTCTTCGGTTGTGATTCAATCTTTTCCTACGCGATTCACGTCACGATCTCGCGGTTCAATTTGCTTGTTACCGAGTGGTTCGCCTTGCGCGGGGTCGAGGACGTGACCTTCGAGTTCATCCCATGTCCGCACCGCTTCACAGAGGCCTCTTTCATTTCCAATTCTTCGTTTCGTTGCTTAAAAGCACACCTTTATGAGTAGTTACAAGGCGGAATTCAACGAACTGTTATCGTTTATGGCTTTCTCATGATGATTGTAAAAACCAAACTGAATTTCGTGACTGCCGGTAGATTTCTTAAAATATGTCATTTTTTACGTCTTTTGAATTTTAAATTTAATTAATACGTTGCTACCATTGTCAATACAAATGTATATGCTTTCAGTGTCACTTAAATAGTTTCATTAATTATTAATTTCAATATCATAAATATATTGAACTATTTCTCATCTATTTGTGCATCACTTATGGTGAAAATGTTTACTCCGCCACCTCACGCATTGATATTAGTGCAAGAAAATTTACGAATTAAAATCTATGAGCAATAATAATACACATGGAAAATTACATATGGACGTCTAAAAATACGTGATCGTGGAATTAATCGCAAGCTAAAAACGTCAAATAAAAAGAAAAATATATTACAAATGGCAATCAGTTTGCTAAACTTTAATCGTCATTATAAATTGCTGATTTTGGTTACTTGCTTTATGCATTTGGATTAATCAATAAAGGTTTAATACCTATAATTAATGAATGATTGGTTTATAATTAAAAATCGATGTAACTTGAAACAAAATATTTTGTGAATATTAGTTTATTTTCATTTTTCGCGTTTGGAACAAACGAAATACGAGTATATATATTAATGGAAATAACATTTCATCTTATTTAATTTTTCAATAAAATTTGACACAATATGAGATTGTCCACTTGATATGAGAAAATAACAAGCCAAATTCGATATGAAATATCCCAAATACATGAATGCCCCCGGTAACTTCATCATTAATTCAATACACGATGCGTGGCGGTTATAAATTTGTGTTTGCAACCATCTAAACTCAAACAGTATATATTTTGTTTCATTTGTTTTATAAGCGCTCCTATATAAGCAGTCATTAACTATGTGTAAAAATAAATAATAATAAAATCGTCTCGCTTGAAATATTTAAGATAAAATATTTCAAATTGGAATAAACTATTACTTAAATGAATGATACCGTTACATTGGTGTGATGCAATCTGAGATCAAAATTTTTTCTCTGCCATATCAGGTATGTTACATAATGTAATATTACTTGTGTATATATACTGGGATTAAATTTGAAAATTAGATTAGGTTTCCTAAAATTAATTTTAATCAAATAAATTTAACGTAGCTTTATGACTTTCAAAACACGAAAAAAGTTTTGATTAGTTTCACTATTACGTTGTCAGTTCAACGACACCGCGGAAGAAAATATCTGGGCCAACTTTCCAATTCCTCGCCAAATCTCCCCTAAGTATTAATAAGGCTTCAGTTCCATTTCCGACAAATTTGCCTCACCTGCCTCTCACCGACCGACCGAATCCTGCATTCTCCCTCCCTCTCTTCCTCCGTCCTCTCCCCTTCTATCCCCTGCCTCTTTTTAGCCTCGCTCGCAATGCCTTATGGGACCGCAATCTAGGTCACCTCGACGCCATTACGTATCAATATCCGAGAATTCCCACAGAGCGTCCCCTATGGTTCCCACGTCGACTATTTCCAACCAAATAGTCCATAGCGATTGTGTTTTTTTTCTCGATCTGCCCTCGCAAATACAAATGGCCGAGAGGACACACGCAAGACCCTTCTCCGCTGCCGCAAGCGGCTCGTGCGATCCGCGCTCCCATGATATGAAGTGTTCCACATTCAATTGGAGCGATTCACTACTCGTATTATTTCATTATTTTATTCGGCATGCTACAATAATTGCTACTACTTCCAACCATCCGAAGAACTCCTCAGCTGTCTTTTCTCCATTTTTTTAAGCTCCAAATATCCGAGGATGGATTCAAAGTTGAATTAGCGTACTAACCTACTAAACAGGTGCCTCGTATGATTACGTACATACTGATTATATATATATATATATATGTATATATATATATATATATATATATATATATGTATATATATATATATATATATATATATACATACATGCATACACACACACATACGCAGGTAACTCTCGTTCAAAGAATGTTCGCTTTAACGAATGAATTGAATTTTATAGCTTGACTTTTCGCCGAATATTCTGTTCAATTAACGAACTAAATAACATGTATCTAACTCAGATTGAAAAAACTCGGATGTTTGGATGTTTACCATAGCTCTCGGGGTCACAAAGACTGTCTTTTTTAACCATGAAGTCTTCGTGTGTCTACTTTACCTCGCATTTATCCTATCGCCTGCATTTCTTGAGAGACTTAATATGACGTCACCGAATGTGCTATATGTTATTCAAAATATATTTACAAATATCCATTTAGACTTGAAGGATCTCTAGTGCAGTGTTTCCCAACCTATTGTCCGCGGACCACTTGTAGTCCGCGAAGGTTTAGTTGGTGGTCCGCAGAGATTTTCAAATTTGGTTTATTTTTAGGCCGCACCTCATATTTAGCTGGAATTTTTTGGGAAAAATTAAGAAAATTTTACACTATCACAGGTACTGAATATTTTTAATGGCGTTTTTACTTTAACATTTTCCTACTCATTCATATCACTGTAAGTAATAAGGTGGTCCGCAGATGCTGAATGGGTTGCTTAAATGGTCCGCGAGGTTCAAAAGGTTGAGAAGCACTGCACTAATGTATCGATAAGGAGGAAGTGCACAACGCAGTGTTTCCCACAACATCTGGAGTTCTAACGGAGAAGTCAACGGAAAAATCAAGATAGTTCAATGAATTTCCGTTTTACGAACGCTTTTCAGGAACGCATTTCGTTCGTTGAACGAGAGTTGCCTGTATCATCATCATCATATGGAGTCTACCCGTAGACGGGTCGGTAATTATTCTTCTTGGTTAAACCTGGTTCTCCATATACTCCTATTTTCCGCTGTCCTCTTCATATCTTGATAACTCTCTTTCCCTTTCAAATAGTCAATCGGCTGAAACCTTTTCCTACCTCTTTCCCTTTTCCCTCTAATTTTCCTTCTAACACGTCTTTAATCATACCCTCCACAGGTAATGTTCAACTCAGTTTGCCTTCCTCCTGTTTGCCTGTATACGAGTATATATCCTTATATAATAATTCTCAAGTTTCCGTGTGTCCACGGTACTTTTGGACATTTCGTAATGGAATTAAGGGCTGAAACTTTCACAATCATCAAACCCCCATGAGGTGGCCCCTAGAAAAATCAAATATCTCGGGATAAAACCCGGATTCGACTCCAGGAGACGATTATATTTTTCCATAAGTTTACACGGGATTTTAGATTTTTTAAAGTGCAAGATTGTTTTATTTCATTCATCAAATACCTAAATATGGACCAATTTTCTCCATTTTTGCTTTATTCAACGAATACAACTATAAAATATCTTATTCTTGCAATGTATAGATGTTACACGAAAGAATTTGTATTTGTAAATAAATGAAAGAATTGTGTTTTTCGGCGCTTTTTATTAAGCGTAGAAATTATTGTTGCAGCAACGTCAAACATAATAGATTGAAACGTAAATAAACGCAGATAATTATCATTCAATAAACTGCGTGTGGACTGAAAGGAAAAAATCTACTTTCTGTATTTCACTACTGCAATATTACCTTTTTCGTAAGTAAAATCATTATATTCTACATGTTTAATGTTTATTAACATTCGGACGCCGCTCATCCCCTACAACGCCCAACCGGGTCAATTTGACCCGTACTAGGAAATATCAGCTATTATAGCTTGTAATTGCGAAGTTAAAAGCGATATATTATTTTCGTCATTTAAGTAATTATAAGTTATGTTTTTGTTTAGTAAATTTTGCCAAACTGATACATTCATGGTCAAAAATAATGTTTTTATAAATTTTTTAAATAAAAGATGTTTTATAGTAATTTTTCAACGTGATAAATATTTTACTGCTCTCTTATGAGAATGTACACCTAAAGAAAGACATCTTTTTCCATTGAGTTATATATTGGGATGTGGCACCTTATTAAACCGGAAATTCTATTGATAAACGTTTAGTATATATGTGGTAAGAACCTACTAAAAAATAAAGCAATTATTTCTTCGTATTTATTGCGTTTAAATAAGCTATACATTTTCTATTCGGACTAACTACTGTTTATAGATAGCACGAACCGGTACACTCTCTGTTTGAAACTTAAAAAAATAAGTACCTACATACATCTTCAAAATTTCTATTTTGAAAAAAAATATTTGAAAATCGCGCAAGGATTGCATAACAGCGAAAGAACGTAAAAAAACTTACGTTCAAGTAATATAAGGCAGACCCATATTTACCAACATGAAGAATAAATTAGGTACTGGTAGCAACAAAATATACACAATTAAAAAATACAGAGATAAACACGATAATTATAAAAAGGCATTATTAGTCGGATATGAACAGCGGTAATGCATTCAGATTAAAAGCACTCATTTTGCTTACAAATACTACGAACAGGTTGATTTATAACTAATTTAATACACTAACACTAATTATAAATAGCAAGTATTTTACTATACCATGTAACAACAATAATCCGGACCTAAAAAATAGATTTCTTATGCAATTATTTGTGACAAACAAACAAAGTGTCAAAATATTATAATATAAAATTATTATTCTTTCATCGCGTTAGTGCTGCCGACGCAAGTGCAAAGCATTTTGCCCATGCACTTCAAAGCATTTTCTTGCATACTTACTGTGCATTTGGTTGAGGTTTTATTTTCCCAGCAATTTTCCATGATCTGGCATCTTCGGCGTTTTTGAACAACTTCTTCCAAATCAGATCTTTGCCTTGATTTCATAATTTGGCTGCTTTTTTACATACCTACCTCACTCGTAGCTTCTCTGAAAGCTGTCTGATGAACTATGAAATATGGAAAATCAAATCCCATTGAAAGGCATTAGAGCCGTTGCTATTGTAGTTAATATTTTTAGTTGTTGAAGATGGAAGAAAGTTTCATAATTTTATGATTAAAATCAAATTTTTACGGAAATTCACCATGGATTTGAATTTTTTCTTCAAGAAAAATAAACGGCATTATTTCATCCATAGTATGGTGCATGTCGCATTCTGTATCTTAGTTGTAAATAATTTTAAAAAGCTATTTTATATAGCCCTGCACAGTTTTAATGCTTTTCATATGGGTGTTTAAAATTTAACTTTGTGTCAAAAACAAAACTTTTCTAAAATTTTGAATTTTGTTCCCGAGATTGTACCCAACGACCTGTCTTCATGCCAAATTTAAGCTCTGTAACCCTTCTAAAAGTAACTTAAGTTTTATTTGATATATACTATATCATATATCTAGACTTGGTAGGATTCGATTTAAATAGATAAATGTCGATAATCATCAAATTGAAAAAAAAATTGAATTCGAAGAAAATAAATTGTCATCGTTAAGTATCGATTTTCACCACTACATTTTCTACGAAATTTATGCGTCATGATTTTAAAATTATGTTATCCACTCTCAAACTTAACATATTTTACCACCAAACATCCAAAAATGTAGAGACAGTCTGTATTTGTCATACCAAACCGGCACACAACATATGGAATTTGTTTTCTAATGTCGCTTATGTAACTGTCACATACTGAACAGCCGTGGGATCCAAAGGTAAATTGCAAAATATTATGATTGCTTTATTGCGCTCTTTCTTTACCCCCGGCCAGATCCGATAATCCATACGCACTTTGGACTCCATTTACCGAATACTCGGGGGACGTCTATTGCGTCCTCTGCGCGAAATTATCTGTCGACCTCTTCCAAGAGGCAAAATGAAAGGTTTCCATGGACTGAAAAATTAGTACCGATCGTCCGATGGCCTTATGGAATTTCCGAAAGCACCCTGGCATAAAATTTATGTAATCCATCAGAGGGTGTCCCCTGTGCTTTGTTTATTTTGCATCGCTGTCGAAGGAGCATCGTTCCATTTATGCACTGTGGACTTTTTTCCGCATTCATAATTGTTTAGTACTAAACAAGATGAGAAATTTTTTGTCAAAATATTCATTCATACATTAGGTTGTGCATTACCCTCACGCCACATTAATTTCTCACTAATTATCACGATTTCGTGAATATGGGGCGCGAATTAACGAGTAGAGTATACTTTCTTTGTAATTGCGAAAAATAACTGTTCAAGGATGATGGCCGAAGTAAACAATAACACATTAGCCATAATATAGATAACAACAAACAAGCCAGCATAGCAGAAGCCTTAATTTTATTTATACACTTTTCGTTAAATTTAATTAGAAGGAATTCAATTTATAACACTATATAAAAATTGATGAAATGTAAACGTCGATATTAAGTATCGCTTTTAAGAAATATAAACGTCGATGTCTGTGTGTATTTCTGGCTAATAAACCTCTTGGATTACTATAGCCAAAACATAAACGTCGAAAAGTAATGTGCCCAACTAAATGTATAAAAATAAACTTTGAGAAATGTCGTTGATTTTTAATAAATATTAACTTCGAAAATGACCAAGCTTAGTAAAGTGTATCCAAGTACACGTCGATATCGGTTGAAAATTTTTCGGAAAAAATAAATGCCGATTTTTAAGAAAAATATACGTCGAAAACTACCAAGCCTATAGTAGTAGTAATTTTAAGTGTTGGTATTCGTCGAAAATCTCTATGGAAAATCAACGTCGATTTAAAGTGTCGATTAAAGAAAAATAAACGTTGATTTTTACCGAGCCTACATATATCCTATTTCTATCTTATAAATATTTTCGAGTATGTGTGTGTATGTTCTTTATGCGTTTTTACACCATTAAAGCTATCTCATTCAAAACTTTCATTGGCCATCCTATTGAAAAAGGAAAAACATGGTTTGAGTTTGCAGACCCCATGAGGTCAACAAATTATTATTTCTATAAGAATGCATGGGAAGATGCCATTCAGCCTTTTAGCGATGTGGATATAACTATACCTAAATATTAAGTTACGATCACAGAAAATGGATTATTTTGCGCACGAAAGACTGAGTATTTTAATTCTGTATCGTTGTATGCATGATATAGGATATATATAGGCTACTAGCTGAAACGCCCGGCTTCGCTCGGGAAAGATTTATTTTAAGTAGCAAACTAGTTTTATTATTTATTATTTTTATTTATATATAATTTTTGACGTTATATTACAATAAAAATAATACAAAAAATTTTGAAATTTACTTACTTTTGTTGTTGGGCACCCCAAGATTAGAATTGCTGGTTCAGGGGTTTGGTGGCAAAAAAAGATCCAAACTTTAACAAACGTTCCCCATTCCTTAATTACGCAAGCGATGTTTAAATTAACATCTACTATTTTATGTATTGTATTGTAAAGTTTTATCATTAATCTAATTACACATTAACGTCTTACTTAATATTCACATGGATAGATGCACCGAAGCCTTTAAGGCAGCAATAAAATTATGTGGATTATGTCAATGCTATTAGCCAAAACGTAAACAATTGATTATGGAACAAATGTAAGTAGATGTATCGATTTATGTTGCGATAAACCTTTCAATGTTAATGGTAAAAGATAACAATGTTTTAATATTCCTTAAAAATCATTTGGCTCACTTAAGAAGTATTCATAGATTATATTTAGGCATGAATACATTTGTACCATTTATCTTGACGTTAGCTATTTTTCCTCTACGGCGCGCCACGGCGTGGGTTTTCCTTGCATTAATCTTTACGTGGCTATTTCCCTTTAAAAGGACAAGAATTAAGAAATTTAGCTTTTTGCCGCCTGGAATATGTTAATAAAATTTACGCTTAAAAGATAATTTCGAGCAATTTAAAATGTAATAGGAAAAAATACGAACAGAATTAAAATATTCAGTCTTTCGTACATAAAATAGGCCATTTTGTGTGATCGTAAGTTAATATTTAGATATATTTATATCCACATCAGTAAATGGCTGCATGACATTTTAGGATTTCTCCAAACCATTTCCTTTACATTATTATGGAAATTGTATTTGTTGACCCCATGGGGTATGAGAGATCCAACGGTCTGCAAACCTATGCCAAGATCTTCCTTTGGTCCATAGAATGGCCCATGAAACTTTTGAATTCAATAGCTTCAACGGTGTAAAATCGTGTAAAGAACACACACATACACACTAAAATATTTATAAGATATACAGTTCTTATATGATATGTGAAAGTTAATACACAGGAAAATAAGTTCGTTTTCCTATATGTATGAGCGGAGACATCATCCTTTGCGATATGGTTTTCAATCGCTGCACTTGAATAAAACGGAATGAGAGTTTGTTATTTTTAAGAGAAAATTTACATTAAAAATATAATCGACGCCATTTTCTACCCATGGGGAATATAAATTTTAAAATAATTTGTTAACGAATAAAGCTGTGCGTTGAATTTGCAATGTTATTTAATGCGCGGCTTAAAATTTACCGCATAAGAAAGGCAAAATAATCTTTAGCATCTTCGGTTTTATCTCCTCTAACTCTTCTCTGGGGCCTAATCCTCGCAACCTACTTTCAGATAGTAAACAGACAAGTTTTTCTCTTTGGAGAGTCCCAAGGGTTTTATGGGAACTGTGGAACATAGTTGGATGTTTGAGATGTGGAACAAGTATACACGGGTTTCATGATTGTATAGATTAAAAATCTTATTTGGCCACCACATGACTTTATCCATACCTGTAGTATTTCTAAAAATTCCAAATAGGTTAAATGATAATTAATATTTTAAGGCCCTGCGAGACAGATTCAAAGACCTTACAAATAGCAGACATAAATTCACACCGTAGCATTCTGATATTGGATACAACCACGAAGCTCCAACGATTAAGAAAATAATACAAAGAAGCTAATTAAGCGTCAAGTGTTTACAGAAGTTGCCCCCAGGTGCTGTGGTGTTAGTAGCTAAACAGTATATTTTTTAAAATATATCTTAAAAAAGGTAATATATGAGAAAATATTTCGGAGAAAGGTTGCAGAAGATTAAATTACCTGCAACTTTTATTCCAGTAATCTTTTACATTGATCAAGCATTAAAGCAAATATTTGAGAGAAACGGAGAAATGACAAGAGCAAACACCAACTTTCAGTTGATTGATTTTAACCAAGAACTAATTAACACTTGTCCCTTTAACAAAAATGACAAATATAAAACTTAGCGATGGTTTGATTAATAGTTTTTCAGTTAGAACGCCAACAATATCCCTATTACATACACACAGACATCATCGAGTAATTGATCAAAACGTGTTCAGGGGACCTCAAAACGTGTATCGTTGAAATCTCTAAATCGATTTTTTCATGAAAACAATACTTTCCCCTATACTATGTACGCATGGAGAAAGTAATAATTCTTACTTAAGCATTGTGAAAAGAGAATATTTTAACCGTTGAGGTTGAAACGATGTTATTAAAAATAGTTTTCCAACATATATGAGGTTCGATTTATATATTTAAGAACTAGCATAATTGCCCGGGAATTGCCCTGGATTTATTTAGATCAGTTCTAAACATGTTCATTTCATTTTGCTATTATATACCCGCCCTACAAACGAAATTTCGTATTGAAATCGGTTCAACCGATACCTTCGAAATTCATAGTTGCGGAAAAATTCTAACCTTGATATTGTGGTAGCCCTGTTTAGTCGACCCGGCTGAAATATACTTCTTGGGTTACTTATTTATATGAAGATTGAAACCATAATGGGTTAAAATCCATGCGGACAGATCTCTAGAAATACGTGTAAATTAAATATTATTTTACCTTTAATTGTGGTAGCCCTGCTCGTAAGTTCCGCTTTAAAAATCTTGATTTCATTGTGGTATTTTGTAAAAATCATATATATATATATATATATATATATATATATATATATATATATATATATATATATATAATTTAATTGACATCCATAGTTACTGAAGGAGTTTAATTTGTGTGTGCCACTCCTGTTTAGTTGATCAGGTCCAAATACGCTATTATGGTTTTACATGTGTACATAATAAATATTATAATTTGGTTAATATTGATGCGGACAGTTCAACACAAACGCTTGTAAAAAAATGTTTATTACTTTTATTATGGCAGCCCTGCTTTCTTTATCTATCCTAAAAATCTTAATTTTGTTTTTTTATGTTGCACAACTCCTTCATGCAAAATGTCGTCGAAATCGGTTCAGCCAATTCCTTCCATAAGCATAATTACAGAAAATATTTATTTTGCAATTGTGCCCCCCTTGCTCTATCGATCCGGTCCAAATATGTCAGTTAGTCATGGATTTATGTGTAGATTCAATGTATCAAATTTGGTTGAAATCGGTTTAGCCAATTCCTTCTAAAAGCGTAACAACCGAAAAGTTTATTTTGCAATTGTGGCACCCCTGCTCAATTGATCTGGTCCAAATATGTCATTTGGTCATGAATTTATGTGAAGATACTATGTGCCTACCAAAATCGGTTCAGCCAGTTCTTCCCTGATATATGCGTACATACAGACGGACATTGCCGAAATCTGGACCGATCGTTCCATGGGGACCTCTCGAAATCTTGAAATTTGGATCGGCCCTTTGATTACGATCCTTGACCCCGTACACCGATTTTATCCATTTCAGGCAAGAAAATGTCTCATCAACATATTGATATTGGTGGAGAATTCATCAAAATCGGTAAATTGGTTGCTGGGATTTCGTTTAAACAAACCGACATTTGGACCAACAATGGGGACCCTCGGTCCCCCTTGGGCCGATTTAAATTATTTGCGGCATTGCACCTCTCCGGATAAACCTGAACCTGCTGCCAAATTTTGAAGCTCCTACTTTTATTTTCTGCAGAGTTATGACTGCCACAGTCACACAGACAGCTTCTTTTATTATTATAGATACATGCTATAAGAAAATATTCAGATATATATAAATATAACAATTTAAATCAAAAAGAATAATAACGAGGGGGGTTCGAACGAAAATTGCAATATTCAATAGTCATTCGTAATTATGAGTTAAATTAAAATATTTTACATTGGTAACATAGGTTGCTTTAATTGGAACTCCTTGTTATAATAATCATTTTAGCTGCCCAGGTATTAATTATAATATTGAAGATTCAAAATGGCCATATGTCTGAAAAGTTGCACCAAGATTGAGTTGAGAGCAGTCGAGTAGTTATAACTAGTAAAGTGCACCTTAGGATAGATATATGGTTGTGTGTGTGTGCGCGCGCGCACCCACTGTGTGAAAAACAATAATCGCATTTATTGCAAAGATTTTCGAACAAAGTGTATTTTTTAAATTCTTCAACTGAAAATAATATGCTTCGGATCGGTTCGCGGTTCAGCAAATTAGTGCGACTTGCTTTGTTTTTCGTTTTCTGCTCTCGCTTCATGCTAAGAGAGCGTTTTATATACAATGTTTATAACTTATACAATACTATTACCACTTACCTCGACGACATTCCCATTGTAAACCGGGGAAGTCGCAAACATTCGCGTGCTTCCGGCCATCACATAGCGGAAATAGGACGAGGAAAAGAGGGTAACTTTCCTTTGTTCTCCTTTCGTAAGTTTAAGAATGAGAGAAAGGATTTCCTTTTCCCTTTCAATCCATTCATTCGCTCATCTATCTCTTCTCGCTTCACAGAGTCATAGAAGAAGAAGGACCGCTTACCCCTCCCTCCTCCAACCCTCCTCCCGCACTCTTTCACTCTTTTCTAACTCCCACCCCACCACATCTTCCTCCTTTTTTAGACCAAAAACACCTTTGAGCAACGATTCTTTCCTTCCAAAATCCGACCAAAACTCCCGGACACTTTGTCAACTCTGGTTGTTCTTTCGAAATTCCGGGTGCTCTCTCTCTCTCTCTCCTTTAACAGATCTCCTATGTCGTTTGCTCTATTTACTCCTCTCTTTCCCCCCTACTCTCCATTTACGTGCGTTCCCTTTCATTCATATCGATCCCCTTTTCCAAATCGGATCGCTGGCACGTGCTTTCATTTCTTCCCATTGTGATTCTTTCCCTTTATCCTTCTCTCCCCACATCCTCCATTTTTACCCTATTGCTCTATTTTCCTCTCGCCCTTTATATCTATCTGACTCAAACTTTTTCTCCCCATCGTCCTTTCTCCGATTCACCTCTTCTCCACTCCTTTCTTCTTCTTCCGCTATCTCATTTCTCAATTTTTCGACCGCTCAGCCTTTGCGCTACAACTTCGCGATGGCTATCATTATTTCTACGTTTTAATTCTTTCTCAATAATTTTCTCTTTCCACTCCATGCATCGTGTCCAATTTGGATGATGAGTCCTAGGTGGCGTTATTGTCATGGGGCCGAGAAAACCTTAAGAGTTTCATTTTTACATGTTTATTAAATGGGGCATGAACATTAATATAAAATTATTTATTAATCCGTAACTATTTCACAAATATTATTTCATGCATTGGTATATAAATATCGGTTTCAGCATTTTAAAAAATTTGATTTGAAATATTAGTATCTTCGGGAACTTATACACCATGAATGATTGCGTTTTAATTGCTTAATTGGCATGATAACTTTAAAATGTAAATTTTAAAATGAATTAGTAAGTTTAAGTATGCCTATTTCTTCTGTATTACAAATAAAAGAAAATTATACCTTTTGTTTACATAGTCTTAGAATCATGCCCGACTAATATCCTGGTACCTTATCGAGAATAAAAGATTTCTTTTGTAAAAGTATATGCTATTTAAGGAATTTTATCTATTAAATCTGTGATATATATATATATATATATATATATATATATATATATATATATATATATATATATAGTACTGAGATTAATCACGCATGTTACTTACATTTTATTTGCTGTTGAAACACATCTGGATGAGCTTATAATCCTCGCCATTACTTAGCTCGCCGTAAGCGCTTCTCAACATCATTTTTCCACATTGACTCAGATGAGAAGCTTGAGAGTGTTTTGAAATACTTCCTATCAACTGACATATATCTTATTCTCGGTCCGTGAAAAATATTAAGTGGTAAACCACTGAGTATTGGCAAATAAACGCAATAAAATCCCGTTTATCTTTATACAAATTTCTTAGTTTTATATGCTTCAAATATTTCATAACAAAATGTTCAGAATAGGAAATAGTAGGTTACAGTTAACAATTTTTGAGCTATTTAAGATTTGTATACAATGTGGTTACAATTTGTACTGATAAACATTTCATGTAGTAAGCTCTGATGGAGTTTATTTAGGTCTACGTTAATTAATTTTGCCTTTTGCCATCGGGAGGTTTTAAATATAGTGAAAATTTTCGTTTGATTAGAGAAACGGGCATGATAAAGCCACCTTTAAAATTCTCTCATTAATATCGAGTACAGTTTAAAGATAGAAAATTAGTTGGCAGAGTATAATTTGAAATATAATTGCATTAAACAATAGAATGGAACACTATAATCACGAAAAAGCAATGTCCATTCCAGCAAAAAATGCTACAAATTCAATTCATTCCCTCCCTCCTGTTCTCTTATAACCATTTACGTAACATACATAATTCCTATATCTCTCTTTTTCCTTTATATCCCTATCTCTCTTTGATCAATTCTACCACATTGGAATATCGTTTTCAAACACTAAGATTTTCATAGTTTACATATGTATAAATTCCTATAATGATTTCCGTTGATTTCATTGAACTACGGGCTGACTACACGGCTCGTGATAACGAGATCTCGGTTAAAATCCTTCTCCGGCATGGTGTGTTTATATCATTTTTTATTGGTCGAACACTATTTTAATTGGATCTGGAGCTGTAATTGAGTCGCCAATAAATAAATAGGCACAAAAAATATCTTTGTCATTTTTCTCCCAGAATTCCGCGATTCTGTCTTGTTCTGTCACAAACTGTTTTCTTTTATACCCAAAATTTTTTTTCCTATTTTTTTAATGCCATCCTCACTCTCTTCCCTCTTTATCTCTGTTCCACATTACTCTTTTCATTCCTCCTTCCCTTTGTTTTCTCCATCCTCTGTTCTCTCCGTCCAGTTTTTTCTCCCGCCTTTTTTGCCCGAGTCCTGTAAAAAAAGGAGTGCCTTTATGCCGCCTTTCTTGACAGTGAACCTTCTCACTTCCTTTCTCCCTCTATCTCCATCTCACTCTCTCTTTCCCTCTCACAATCTTTTTCCTACCGTTTTTGCTTCTTCTCCCTCTAAACCACCTTATTTATGTACACAGTCATTTTTTGCAGAGGTCAGCCTTATCCACTGCGCCTTCTTTCTATTTATTTATATATTGAATTTTTTCAGGCCCTCTGTCCTTGCTCTCCCTTCCTTTCTCCCTAATCCCTCCCCCCCTATCCCTCTCCCGTACACACTCCAATTCAGCGTCCACTGCTATCCCTCAATCCCACCCCTTCTCTTTTCTTCCGTTTTATTGCGCTAAAACTCCCAGATTCCCACAGCATTTCTCCTTTTTCCAGCCAAAAAGTTCCCTCTCCTTTCTTCCGTCTCTCATTCTCCTTCCCTCTTTCCATCCCCTTCTCCTCGCGGCGCCGCTCTGAGTTTACGAGAGAGGAGGAAAGAGAACTCTCTCAGTTTCGAATGCGATCTTATTCCCCCAACCCACGCCGCTCATCTCTCTCTCTTTCTCTCTTGTCTTAGTCTCATTTTACCCCTACACTTTCTCTCTCTACCTCTCACTCAAAAACTTCCTTCCCCTTACCTCGTCTCCCTCTAACCCTCCTTCCCTGTGATCCATGTGTAATGACGTCAGCGAAGTTTACAGCCACATCCCGCTGACTTCGTCTTGGAAGTAGACGAGTAGGTTGGACAGGTTTATACATTTGAAGTTTTTGCTTAGGCTCGCGCTGCTAAAGGAAAAGCTGAGAACACGATTTCTAGATGGCAAAACAGAGCAGACAGGGTTGCATTAGTTTTCGTCTAAAATAAGAAAAGAAAGCGGCGTTTGAGACGTGCCAGTCTATTACGTCAAAACATTTCTCATGTGTTTCGATGCTACGCTATATTGTACAATTGTAGAGGTCGTATATCTGTTATATTAAAATCTTATCGTTTCATAAACTCTTATTTCCTCTGGACATTCGAATTTGAGAGAAATATGAAAAAGTTAAGAGTAAACGTAAATTATATTAAAACTTTTATTGCTAGATTTAGTTTATTCATCTTATATGAATTTAAAACAAAAGAAATTTTTTTCATTTATTGCTCATCGTATTCTGCGGGCATCGTAGCAATATTATTTGGTCTTGAATTGAATGAATTAACGAGATATAAGATACGTTCTTCAAAATCTTCGCTGTGGCAAGTTAACATAAAACTAAATAAGTGACATTACTCGTATAAGAATGGAAAAATTTTCTGTTTACATAATTGCTGTTCAAATCGATAGCAATTTTAATCTTAGAACTTGCTGCTTGATCGTATCCTTTTGACATAGGTTTAGACTTACAACAAAAGGATTCCAAGGAACACGATGTATTTGTGGAAGTGGGACTTGGGAAAGGGTTGGTGGTTGGGATGCGTGGCAAAAGGAAGCAGTTAGTGAGCGAAGAAGAGGAATAAGGGAGGTGTGAGAGGGATAAAGGAAGGGGAGGGGAGGGGGAGCGTGTGGGGGAGAGGATACGGAAGGGGAGGAGGTGTGAGAGGGATAAAGGAGGGGGAAGGAGCGGGGGGAGAGGATACGGAAGGGGAGGAGGTGTGAGAGGGATAAAGGAGGGGGTGAGGAGGGGGAGCGGGTGGGGGAGAGTATACGGAAGGGGAGGAGGTGTGAGAGGGATAAAGGAGGGGGTGGGGAGGGGGAGAGGATACGGAAGGGGAGGAGGATGTGTGAGAGGGATAAAGGAGGGGGTGGGGAGGGGGAACGGGTGGGGTAGTGGATACGGAAGGGGAGGAGGAGGTGTGAGAGGGTTAAAGGAGGGGTGGGGATGAGGAGCGGGGGATGGATACGCAAGGGGAGGAGGACGGACGAATCCGAATTGGAAACGGGCGTTTGTAGTCCATGAATGATAAAGTAGCAAGGGATCGTGATGGCGGGGCGGAGCTCCGTTAAGGGAAGGAAATAAGTGGAGGGAATAAGGGAGCGTCAGCAGATGACAGGACGTGAGAGAGAGAGGAGTTGGGTTTTTGGTTTGACGTGACTCGGGCTCGCTTGGAAGGAAAGGAAGCAAAGGACGAAAAATGACGGAATTCGAATGGAAATTAAATGCGGTGAACCAAAGCCCTCATTTTCATTTATCGAAACTCAAACATTTCTTCTTTGCGAACCGACTTTGCCAGTACATTTTCAAAGTGAATTCGTGCCATACATCTGAAAGGGAGAGGATACGGATTAATAACATTCCCATTCAAAATGGCGACGAATTTGTACCTATGAAAAACTATTTCATGAGATTGTCATTTGTTGAAGAACTTTAAATAATCATAGCGTGAAATGATTGCAACAAATAAAATGAAAGATAAAATTAATAGTAATTGAATCGGGAATACATTTTACTCAAGAAGTTAATAGCTGCCGTAATTACATTCATCACTTTTTAATACAAATTATAAACAGACGATTGAAACAATTTGCACTCACAGTACTGCCTTATCTAGGTGTTAAATCGATTTGTATTTTTATAACAGACATGCAATTATTATAAAAGAGTTAAAATAACTTTTAAACTTATCGAGAAATTAGTTTCTGAAGTGCGTGAGGTTTCAATTATCCCTTGGTCAAATGTTTAGCCAGGCACATAAAATTTAATAGTGAAAAAGAAGATAATCCAGGCGAAAATAAACGAATATACGAGGGTGGTTCAAATGAAAGCAGCAAAAGTGAAAGGAAAAATGTTTTATTAAAACCTTGGAAATAATACTCATTTACTTTTTAGCATAGTCTTGCAATGCACGTTTGCCATAGCGAAACCAATGCATGGATTCCGCCGGAGAAGATCTTTTTTGGTTGCTTACTCAGCCAATCATGCACCGCATTTTTAAGATCGCAGTTGGAACGAAAGTATTTCCCTCATATAACCTCTTTGAATGGGCCAAAAAGATGAAAATCACTCGGAGCCAAGTCTGGAGAATAAGGGGGATGGGGTATCATTTCAAAATGCAGATCCTGAATGGTTTCAAGAGTCGCACGGGCACTATGAGGGCGGGAATTGTCTTGTTGCAAACAAACTCCTTTTCGGGTGAATTCTCGACGTTTGGACAGGATTGCAGGCATCAGTCCGTTCATAAGAAGATCGCGGTAGGAATCTCTATTGACAGTTGTCCCTTTTTCCATATAACTCTCCAAAATACTCCAGTTATATCCTAAAATGCAGTCAACATCTCTTTCCCTGCGGATAGTATCGCTTTGAATTTTTTTTTTGCTTCGGCAAGCTTGGATCCGCCATTCTTTACTTGCTCGCTTACTCTCAGGCTGAAAGTGATTGACCCATGTCTCATCCTTGGTCACTATGCGGTTCAAGAAATCTTCCCCTTCAGCTTCATACCGAGAGAGTAGCACAGATCAGGTGTCAACACGTTGTTGCTTCAGGTCTTCAGTGAGTTGCCTGGGCAACCATCTCGCACAAAGTTTATTGAATCCAAGCTCTTTGTGGACAATATTGTGAACAGATACAACCATGATGTTTAATTTCTTGCTGATTTCTTTCATTTTAATGCGATGGTTTTCGCGAATGAGCCAATCAACGGCAGAAATGTTCTCCGGTGTGACTACGCGATCAGCCTGGCCGAGCAGCGTCTTCCGCATCTTGTACACCATTTTTAAACTTTTCAACCCATTTATACATTCTCCTCTGTGATAAACAGTTTTCTCCATACACATTAACCATCCTTCTGTGTATTTCAGTTGGTTTCACTCCTGCGTTCAAAAATCGTATCACTGATCTCAATTCCAACTTTGTGCAACGTTCTATACGAGACGCCATATTTATATGACTAGGGGTACCAAATACCACAAAATATCCCATCAAGATAATAATAACAATAACAACAAAAATAATAACAACAATAACAATAACAACAAAAATAGCTATAACAATAATAATAGGATTTCATACTTCTTCCCACGTTCTTTTCACTTTCGCTGTATTCATTTGAATCACCCCCGTAATAATAAATGGGACATATTATGTGTTACACATTTTAATTTACAAATTTAAACTTATGAGAAATACTGTTCTCTATCCTCGGCCATTCCTTTACCGCGAAGGAAAAATAGTGGAAGTGATACTAAGGATCTACACAAATGACTACGGCCCTTTCAAAGTTTCCAAGGCATTTCTTAAACTCATTACAGGAAGTTTTATACCAGCATACCCTCTCGTTCTCTTCCAAATTCCTTCCTTTCATTCCTTTCTCTCTTTCGATTTCATTCATCACAATGAATCCGCTTCGGTCTCATCTAATCTGTCTCTTCTGCCTTCACTTCTATCTCTCCACTCTCTCCATCTATTTTCTCTCTCTCCCTCCTATCTCCCTCTTGTCTCCCTCCTATCTCCCTCCTATCTCCCTCATATCTCCGTTCTATCTCCGTCCTATCTCCCTCCTATCTCCGTTCTATCTCCGTCCTATCTCCCTCCTATCTCCCTCATATCTCCCCCTATCTCCCTCCTATCTCCCTCCTATCTCCCTCCTATCTCCCTCCTATCTCTCTCTGCCCTTTCTTCTCTGCCTCTCAAAGCGCCGTATGAAATTTTTTACCATCAATTCATTCCTACTTCGTCTAACTTCCTTTGAAGTTTCTTAGCGCGCTTCTCCCAATCCCTCTCATAATTGCCTCGAAATTTCTCAAAAATACATCAAATAAGCCCTCTCACCCTTGAAATCCTTCCATTTATTCCCCCACCTTCTCCCTCTTTGCTAACACTTTCCTCTTCACCTTATCACGTGAACATTTTCTCCTCTGCCATCCATTTGTTTTTGGCAGCTTGATCTCATCTAACCTGTTTAAAACAACAAATAAAAATTGGAAACTCCCTCCCTTGGCCGTAAGATATTGGGCAAATCGGCTCCGTTGATTGCGTTGGACAGCTTAATCAACTACTGAGCGGAGTGAGGCGATGAGCAAAATAACGAGTAGAATTTGTTATCGCCGGAACGAACATGGCCTCAAGAAAGCATTGTTAATTATACAAAGTTATTTTTTAATTTTTATATTATACGAGATGAAATACAGCATGTAAATTGAGTATTTATAAATACTTATAAGTAATTGATTTATATTGTATATTAGCTCAATAACTTTTGACTTAAACAAAGTAAATAAAGTAAAACTCCTATAGCAAAAAAAGGATTAACAAAATTTGTTAATCCATTTTTTTGGCTATAGGAGTTTTACTTCATTTAATTGATTGATATAAAAGAAAAATTGTTTATCACTTCCTATAAATGCTTACGGGGTTTTTACGTATTAATACGATAAATTTAATAATATCCATTGGTATTCCTTGCATTATTAAGCATTCTAGAAAAATACCATAATTTCAGTAGGAACTGTATAGCATAAAATTGTATAAAAAAATTACTAATCGGTCTTTATTATTCAGTAAAGAAAATTTATGAATATATCTTGATTAATTATTCTTCTTAAATTTAAAATGCCTAAAGGTTTGGATCAATTCCGTGTTTTATTGTGGAGTTGTTATAATTCTGAAAAAGTAAGAGAATATTTCGTGTAAATTTGGTGTGTGCATGCAAGCTTATCAGTTTCCTTGTTCTAGTTTCATTGCAATCCAAAGTACTTGAATGAAATTAGAACAAGTATTTTCCCACTTCTATGAATGCCTGTACTTGAATGAATTTATATACCTATTGATAAAGGTTTTGTTAATTTAAAACTTTGGAATACATGTTTATAGCAATGTATGTAGCAGTTGTTAGTAGTGGATAATATTGAAAATCAAAGCACGAACATAGTAACCATTCCATCTTCCTCCTTCCTGATCCATGCCTTTCGTTCCACTTGCTAACCTCTCATAGTCTTTCTCTCTCTCTTCAAAATTACTCGGTCTTTAAGTCTTCCGATATCTGCTGCTTTGGCGATTTCACCATTTTATCCTCAATATGTATTCTATCGGTCGGATTGCTCCAAGTATTCCTATTCCCATTTCCACTTGTAGGTGACGCACCAGCCGAAAAGTGCCGCGTTTGGTGGCAGGATATCCGCCTAAAAGGGATTACGACATGCGGTCGAACAGGGTAAGAGGAAAACGGAGGGTCGGTCAGGGAGAGAGAATAATGGCGGAGAAGGGGGTTAGGGAGTGAGGTAGAGAACGGGAGAGAGAGAGAATGGAAGGGAGAGAATAGGAGGAGGAGGATAGGAGGGAGAGAATGGGAGGAGGAGATTAGGAGTGAGAGAATAGTAGTGAGAGAATAGGAGGGGGAGGATAATAGGGGGAGGAAGAAAGGATGGTTTAAAGTAGAGGGATTCAGAGGGAAAGGATAAGAAGAAAAGGGGGACAGAGAGAGAGGTAGGAAAGTGGGCCGGAAGCAGGAATGGAGGTTTGAGACGATGGAGGAGGAGGTGACGTTAAAGACGGGAGAGAATAGGGGATGATGGGGTGGACGGGAGATGGTTTTGCGAAAAGACGTCGGAATGGGAGGGAAGAATGGAAGGGAGAGGAGGGAAGGGTGCGTGGGTGGCCGAAGAAGTTGGCTCCAGAGTTGTATAAATTCCATTAGTTGCGGATCTTGTTTGACTTTGGGTTTTCCTGCTTCCGTCCCTTCCCTTCTCCGCCCTATTTCTTCCTGCCCCACCGCTCTATAACACTACACTCGTTCAGAACGCACTTCACCAACAGCTCTTCGACGAAACCGCTTGCTTGCTAACCCAATAATGATTTGCTTTGCCAATCATTCGAAGCGATTGTTCCAAATGCTGCGGAAAAGTTCAAACATTTATCGGCAGTTTACAACGGAGTTTCTCGTTCCGTTGATTGCGATTCCTGCTCTCTCAAAAGTTCTTCCCTCTCATGTTAATTTTTATTGCCTAACTGTAAGAAAATTTTAATTAAGTTTAAATGAAACTATTAGGGTAAAATACATAAAAGTTTAGGAATGTTTTAGTGAATATATCAGTATAGCTTTATATTTCGGTCTTTTATGAATTACTTTGTTTTGTTTTCTTCATGTTATTTTTCTTTCGATTTATCATTTTAGTCGAGATAATTATGTAATGATAATAATGTTCTATTAATAAAATACACACTGTAGCAACTACAGGGTTACACATTTTAAATTGACTATAAATATTTGAAAAATATCCATATTGGATATATATATATATATATATATATATATATATATATATATATATATATATATATATATATATATTAAATATTGCTATTGCTATTTTCTCGTTTCAAAATTATTCCCGACTTTACAGCTTATGCCTGTCTGCATAGGATCTTCGGATCACCTTATTCCATCAATTTCTTGCTTGGCAATCTCACCATTTGAGAGGGAGGAGTTTTCTTCGGTGTATCTCTTCGAGGACATCCGTTGGGACAGTTTGATACTAGCTTGGCTAGTTCCGTCCCAACCAAGAAAACATCCGCGTTCAGAAAGGAGAAAATTGATCTGCCCCGATAGTTCAGTGGTAGAATATTCGCCCGGCAAGTGGAAGACCCGTGTTCGATTCTCGGTCATAGCAGACTTTTTTCTCGTTTCAAAATTATTCCCGTTGCTATTATATGCTTTTATTTTTCTCAACTAACAGAAAATGTGTATAAAACGCGATGAAAACGCAAATAAATTTTTATTTTGTAATGAAATTATTGTATGGAACATCTTAGTTATTTTCCTTAACGTGGAGCTTATTTAACGTTATCAAGAGAAATATGTTAAAAACTTATTCTAATAGGAAGTTATCTAATTGTTTCCAAATCGAGAAGTAATTCAGCGAACTTCCCCAATCTTGTTTTAGAGTTCAATTCGTACTCGACCTATCACTATTCTTGGCCTTTTCCGTTCTTTTAAATATACCTCCATTTCCTCCTTATCCACTCAACTCCATTAGCCCCCCCCCCCCCCCCCCCTCACCCTCTTCTCTACCTCATTCCCTCTCCTTCCCGTCTACGCCATCCCGCCTTCCGTCTTCCTGCCTCTCCCTTTTTACCACTCTCATCTCTTCCTTTCTTTCTCCTTCTCTATCTCCGCAACCTCACCGCTCACTCCATTCCCTCTTCTTTCTCTCTCTATCTCGCTAACCTACAAATTGGCGTCATCTACAGCCCATTGTCCCACTGTTCTGCCCCTACCCTTCCTTACCCGGGCACCTTTTACCCGCCTCCCTTTCCTACCCGCCGTATCTCCTACGCTGCCTCCCCCCACCCCCGGCTTTTACCTACCATCCCGTCCACCATAATTGCAAGGAGAGCCCAAACCTAAACAGGGCGGGCCAATCTCTTTTCTCGCCTCGCCTCACTCCCTCTATCCGACCCGCCTCCGCCTCCCCCCACTCGCCCCTCGTTTCCTCCACCTGATGCTAGCCAGCCGCCTTTCGACCAAGAACACCCTCACGTCGCCAGGGGTAACTGGTCGACAACCGCACGCACATCGCCGCCAACATTAAAAGGCATTCAAGCAGCTCCTCTAGCACACGGTTGGCTAAAAAGGGATTATGGCTTCGCATACGAATTTCGGCATTTGCGAATGGCAAAATACATTAATTTTGTGAGAGAGAGAGAAAGAATGGGAGTGCGATTTCGGGAGTTTTCTTTTTCCCGTTGTATATGCGTTCGTAAATAAGGGAGTTTCGAGGGGGTCGTTATCGCTCCTTTTGCGGCGCTCTTCGTAAAAAGCATAACGTACGGTTGAGATGTGCTCTTGCATTTGATTTAAATTAACTGATTTGTATTCACGCTCTGTTCTTTTCATGAAAAGGTAATACGAATATATTCATAGGTTTTAGAATAAGAGTTTATCAATAGGAAAGAATGATTGGTTTTAGGAATGTTTTGTAGATACAGAAAAATCTGATTGTAGAAAGTCCGTTCGCTAGAAAATTCAGGCTCCTCTCTTAATGCTTGGAGAACAATGGCGTAACGTAATAATAGCGAACCGGTGCAGTGAACCAAGGATTTCATAGAAATTATTTTTATTTTTCCATATTAACAATTTCACTCGCTATTCTGAAAATTATTTTCATTCATTCCAAATCGTAGGATTTCTCCAGTTTCGTTATTTTTCTGTTTTTTTTTTTCGGAGAGTGTAACATGTAATTGTTTTCAATTATCGCAATATTTCTGGTGAGACTCGTCAAAATAATTTAAAATCAATTTTGCTACCACCGTGTGAAAGCTACGTTATCTTGCTCTTATTAAGGGATAACAAGTTGGTTTCTCATTGAAAGGTTGGTATCTTTTAAATAGAGAATAATTGCGTGATGCACAAAATAGGATTTTACACTGAGCTCTCACAAAGTTTGCTACGCCTCTTTTGGGAAATATTTTTTTTTAGAAGTTTGTAACACGCCAATGCTTAATCCTAATTTAACTTGGAAAATTTCATATTATAAAACAAGAATAAAGAATCAGATTAAAATATAACTGTTTAGTATTGAAAAGTTTATCTGCAATTTTTCCCTCCCAAAAGAAATACAAAATTATTCATTTACGTTCATCACCTTGTTGTACACATCACCAATGACTTACATTACTAAATTGAACGTCTTCGGCGTTGTGATATTAGCTTGTGATACTATAAGCTACGACTGAACGATTCGCGAGTAAAAATCCTGTTTGTAAGAAGAGAAAATCATTTACTCTCGGTAAAGATCAAAAAGCTAATCAGTCAAGTTCTTGTTGATGCGTGATGAAAGCTGATGCCGTGATATTTTGTGCTTGGCATGCCTGATTCCGATATTTAACGATGAATCAAGATACTCGATTATAAACTTTTATGATGCATTGCAATATTTTTTTTAATCCCGGGATTTAAAGTTTGTGTGTGTATTGAGCTCGACGCGTCTGGAATGGAGAACGTTGTAGATGGAGGGAGAGAGAGGGAAGGAGAAAGGTAGGTAGAGAGGGAGTGGGAGGAGAGAGGGAGGGAAGGAGAAAGGTAGGTAGAGAGGGAGTGGGAGGAGAGAGGGAGGGAAGGAGAAAGGTAGGTAGAGAGGGAGTGGGAGGAGAGAGGGAGGGATGAAGAGAAAAATAGAGGAGAGAGAGGGAGGGCAAGAGGAGGAGGGAGGGGAAGAAAGAAGAAACATCTTCGGAACTGTTAGATTATTTGGGGCTTAGTTGGGGCGTCGGAAGTGTGCTGATGCGGGCGTCGCGGCTGCTAGAGGAAAGAACCAATCAAGGAAAAAAAGGAAGCTATTTCGGCGCAAGATGAAGTATGGGGGATTCTTTTTTTGAAGATATATAACTCTAAATTTGGGAAGGATTAAATGAAGTGGACTAATTTTACGAGTCGAAGAGAGAAATTGAAGGAAAGCTAAATTGTAGGTGACCTTTTTCAGCTCTGAATATATAATCGATTGTCCAAGAGAATATGTGATTTTATTCAAAGTAAAGGTAAAAATTAAACAAGATTATTAATAATAGACAGAAACGCATGTATTTTATAATGAGTTGATCGACGGCAAATATTTCATATGGATCGATTCACTTATGAAATTTTGATGAGAGTAGTAAATCATAGAAACAAATAAAAACTGAAAATATAAATATATAAAGAGGTGAAATCCGCTTAAAGGAGTATTTAATTCCAGTCGATAAAGAAATGAGCTGCTTATAATGAGGTTTTATCACCACCAATGCTTTTACTCGAATCGTTTTGGGAAGGATTCGAGAGGCTCGTCACTCGGTTCCTGAAATTCCTTCGCTTCCTTCCTGTGAAAATGGACCCGATATTCTCAATATCGTCAAAGTAAAGACGGCCTCTTTTCTTTCAATCGATAAACTCCCTCAATCTCTCCCTTTTCCCTGTCTACTGCCAGTGCCTGCCGCCCCATCCACTCCCATCCTTTAATGTTCCTCCCAATCACCCTCGACCCTTCCATTTCTCTCTTCGACTTCCTCCGACCCCAAACCCACCCTCATCCCCTCCCTGCCCCCACCCCACGCCAACCCCCTCCTCCCCTCTATGCCCCCCCACCAACCCTCATCTTTCCCTTTCTCACTACCACATACACTCCATTTGTCTCATCACCAACCGCCTTTCTCTGTAAAATTTCTCCCTCCAACCCTTCCCTCGCTCTCTATCCAGTCACTCCAATTCCTCCCTCCGATTCTCTCGCTCTCTTATCCTACAAGACGAATGGCCTCCATCGTCCGGCCATAACTCTCTCAATCAGGTTGGCGTACCCCATCTTGCCCTGATATCCCAACCCCACCCACCCAAGTACCTCTCACTTTCTCATCGCCCTTCCTCCTCGCCCTTCCTCCTCTTAAACCAAACGCCAACCTTTTCATCTGCTTCCCTATTCTTTATATGCATTTAGTAAAAAATACCTTCAGAAGTGCACAGACAAAGTCACATTCTTTGTTTTTAAATTTTCACAAAGCGCTGAAAAGCATTCACTTTTTTAACCAATACGATAAATTGCTTCCTATGGATAATTTTTGAAGGAATTATCTAGTTTGCATCAGGTTGAAAATGAACAAAAAACCGGTGTGCCATCATAGGCATTGAAAGGTTGTTAAAACAAGATGTCCATTTCAGAATAAAGGTAGTTGCAATCAAAAGTTATTTGCCGATATTATATTTCAAAAATATTCTGACAATTTTTCGCAAATTTTTTGAAGCTGAAAAGGTATGAGTCGCAAAAAAGGTATCTTCCCAGCGTATATAAAACCAAATATTAAATATTAGAAAATTTTCATTAAATGATTCAAGAAAATTCAAGAAATTCATATCCCACACTATTCAATTAATTGCATGATTACATTAGCTGAAAAAATAACTGGTATTTCTTAGAAATATTAATGAATTTAAAACTTGAGGAATCTCCTTTGAGGCTATAATGGTGTAATATATAAAATGTATAATCAGAAAATATTTTCGGAAAAAGTTTAATAAATACACATGCTTAAATGAAGGGTTATGTTTTTGTATTGGATGTGTACATTTTTATTAGCAATTAATTTGTTAGTGAACGTTTTCAGTTATTCAAAATGTAAATAAAATGCTTTTTTGAGTGAATATATACTTAAAATGTGGAACATATTTCTCTCAGAGAGAAAAACTGACATGCTTCTCGAAGCATAATTTCTCAGTTTTAAAGATAAAGAAATTATTAATGTCACCTGAGCTTTTATTATGAAAATAAAATATGAAGATATAAACGTAAATGTCTTTTAAAACTTATAGAAGATAGGAGTAAAAAGTTATCGTTCAATGCTGAATTCACAATACCGATGTAAAACGATTCATCGCAAAATAGAAATTGCGACGCATGCGCAAAAACCCTTCCGAGCACACGCGGACTGCTTTTCATTCGTTTTTATGATGCATTTTTACTGTTCCCACAAAGAAGACTAAAAAATAACTCTTTGCATATCACACAGTGCCGCTCTTTCGTCGGCCATCAAAATTCCCTCATTCTCCTCCTCCTCCTTATATCCCCCACCTTCCCTTCCCCCTTCCCTCTCCCCCGCCCTTCTCCCATCTCCCGCCCTCCTCGACCCGTCTTCTTTCCATACCCGCACCCACTCCTATCACGTCCATATATCTCCCTCTCTTCCTCCTCCGCTTCGCTTTGTGCCGAATCACCAAGACTACCTTCTCCTCATCCAACCCTCATCCTCCTTCCGTCGCCAACAACCCTCTCGACCTCCGCCTTCGCTCACCCCCTAAACTAACTCCCTCCGCCCCCGCCCCTCTTCTCCGAGGCGGTTCATCGCTATAAGGGAGCGCGGAGTAGGGGGGCTCTGCCGTCTTTATCAAGGGCTAGGAAATGAGCTCAGTGTCAGTGTAATGCGATAAGGACTCCCATGGTGCTCAGCGGGTCGGGTCGAAGGCGGAAGGGAGGTCTCGTCAGAGGAGAAGGGGTTGGTGCATGTGGGTGCGTGGTTGAGGTAGGATGGGGAGGGGGGAGGGGGGGATGGAGATGAAGGTTGAGGCTGAGAGAAGTAATAGGAAGGAGGACGAAGACGGAGTGCGGTAAGAAGATGATGTAAAAAATTGAATAGAGGTTGCGATGGGCTGGGGAAGATTAGGTGAAGAAGAGGGAGGAAGAGCGAAAGAGAGTGGAGAGGGGAGATAGTGCGTCGAGGTGCGGTCGGAGGGTTGAGGTTGGCGATTGCAGGAGGGAGAAAGGGCGAGGAACGATGGGTAAGCTGCTTGCGCTACATAAAAGTAGTTGAGGAGAACTACGGGGCTGAAGAAGTGGATTTCTGCACATAGGTCGTGGCCTAATGGAGGAGAGGACTGAAGCATGGGATGTAAAACAAGGTATTAGTAAGTCTTTGTAAATGTGTTGGCTGCGTTTTCGTTAGTTTAAGTAAAAGGGAATTCTATGGGTTGACTGATCAAAAATGTACAACAGCATTAATCAAAGAGAAAGCGACATTTTTTTCTATTCTGAGTGATAAAATTTTCTCATGATCAGGGGATTGGATTATTAAAAAATGTTGCTTAAAGTCAAAAGGAAGTTTGTTCTCTACGTTTGCGGGGGTTATTAAGGAGCGGAGGGGCAAATACGTTTAAAGAGAAGAAGAGAGAAAGGAAGAGATCCCTGAGAGGAGATAGGTAGAGCGGCGAAGCGGTAGAGTTAGAAGGTAACAAGGTAGAGAGATTGATGGAGGAATAGATAAGGGAGAGAGAGAGAGAGGAAGGGCTGGAAGTTGCATAACAAGACAAAAGATGGGAAATATGTCTGGTCGGCTGAAGACGGAGAGGACAAGAGGGACTTGAAAGGGAGGTGCGTGTGTATCGAGCGGAAGGGACATGAGAAGCGGATTTCGAGTCGAAATTATCTTAAGAAAATATCACAATTACAAAGAGAAAAAACAAGAACTGCAACAAATGGGTTAGAAAGGAATGGCGGTGGATGGTAAGACGCGAAGACGAGGTTAGTAAAAGAAAATGAAGGTGGATTGGAAGAGGCTTGTGGGTGTGGAGTGGATAATGGAGGGAATGAAGTAGGAGGGAGAAAGTATCGGAGAGCAGATAAGGGAGGGAGCTCTCGAAAGCAGCGGATGGAATAATGCGCGGAGTAGGAGGCCAAAGGAGGTTAGGAGTGGCGAGACGGCGAGGGTTTAGGGAGTGGCGGGTGCGGAAGATGGATCGGCGAAGGGCGTTGGGGGGAGCGGAGAAGAAAGGGGACGAGGAAGGACCGACGCGGTTGTGCACGAAGGAAGGCCTTAAAGGGCCCCCGGGTTTTGAAGAGAAGCGGTGGCGCGTGTTAATGTCGTTGGTGGGTTCATTTGGGTCTCCGACGCTAAGTATCCCTTCGCGAATATTATGTGTGGAGTGAGGAGAGGGTGGTGAAGAAGGGGGTGGAGGAGAGAGAGGGGAGGGAGGGAGGCTAGAGTGGGGAGAGAGGGGAGGGAGGGAGGATAGGGCGGTGAAGAAGGGGGCGGAGGGGTGGGAGGGAGAGGAGACGTGTCAGTCGCGGCGGGGGCGGGTGAGGCCGAGAGGTCAAAGTGGAAGGAAAGATCGTTGTAGGGGCGGGTCGGCGTCTTCTCGAATACGTGGATCCTTAGGGATGGCAAGGTTATCATTTCATCCAGACTCGTAAAAAACGACTCGTACATAAAGAAGATTGAACAGAAGACTTTTAAATTTGTTTTACTGTAGCAGTCGCCGAAGAACTATCCTGCGAAATAACTGCGTGAAGATTAAGAATTATTGCGAAAAACCTGTCCATGTTTATCCTAATGAAGTTGTTATTTAGTTATTTGAACGGAAACAGAAGATTATTCTCGTTTTATCGCAGACATATTATTTAGACAAGAGTGTATCGGATGTGTCAGTAGTTCACTCAGTTCACAATGAGTCTAAAACTCAAGGCGTAGAATTTTTTTACCTCAAATGATATATGGAAGTTTTATTCACTGAGTACATCTGATGCGTTACCTGTGATATGATAACTGGAAAATTTCAGTGCAAATGTGCACTCATCAACTACGAAGAGAACAATAATATATTTCATTTTTAACATTTAAGTACATTATCTTTGCTTTTTGTTTCAAAACAATATTTCGGCCATAAAAAATAATAGGAAAGTAATACAAACCATTTCCACCATTGTAGCGCAATACTTCACAAATGACATGCTCTTTAAACCGTAAAGCATTTTTCAAAATGGGCGGCAGTGACCGTTGAATGTGACGCTGTTTCTACGAGCTTCTTTCGTAAAATAAAATTTTACACTTGATTGATTTATCTTTTATTGCGTAAAGTAATTTTGTGCGATTTGATTTGATCTGTATCAAAATTTTATAAAAAGAGAGACATCTAGTGTATTTAGTCGTCCCTATCGTAATTCAAGTTCTTCGGTTCAATTAGAAATTGAATTACATCTCTTGAAAAAGGCCATTGTTCAAACGGCGGACACGCTGCATACCGGAGCTTCGTTTGGCGCAATTAATTGGGTCGCGATAAATCTCGAATCGATTGAATGAATATCGCGGCGTCATTCTCTTGGAGAGCCAATCACACACTCGCCTTTCACACTTGCCCAATGGCCAGCGAATGCTTTGAAAGACAGAGATAAATCGAACGAATCCGAGTCAACGCTGGAACTACATCGCTGCAGGTTCTGCTTTTAGGCGTAGGGCTGAAATTATGGTATTACGGGGGGGGTTAACGTCGAGAAAGTCAGTTGTCACACCAGTGAGGAAGGTTGGATTATATTTAGTCTTTCAAATTGTTTTTTGCCATTAGTTATTGAGTTACATACAATCGTATTCACGCCATTGTTACAATTTTTCAGATTTAGATTGTCTTTTGATATATTGTGAATGATAATTTTCAAATATAAACGTGAAAAATTTGTCTTCCAAAATTTCATGAAGCATCATAGATCGTTCCTTGTCGAATATGAAATCATGATGGCGCGCTGTTTTCACTCATCCTTGCTTCATTAACCTAGCTTCTTTATCGCACATGTTGCATGACGTATCCCTTCTCTATCTCCTATCCAATTACTGATTCCGTAACTCATGATATTAGGTCGCTTAATCCTCTTTTACACTAATGGATAATGATAGACCTCCATAGTAATGAGTATAAAGCTTCTGTGTGTCTTAATGAATCGAATGGAACTCTTTTTAGACGATGAAGATAACCCTAAAAAGGTTCTTAAGCAGTATAGATGTTTTTGAAGTTTAATGTGAAATTTTGAACTATAAGATATAATTATTGAAAAACAATTTTTTGAGCGTCATCTTTGAAAAATCATAATTAAAAAAAACCTAACGTATATCTTATAAAAGGCTTTTAATCCGGCAATGTAAAGGACTATTAAAAAATTTAAATCCATGATAAACTATACGTTCCTATTAAAGGTAGCTTTTGTGGTTGAATTTTAATTAACTGCTGTTGTTTGCGTGCGTCTGACTACGCCCAATGTAATAAATTCTATGAAATTACGAAATTTCTTTTCAATGAAATATATGGAAATCGCAAGAATATGATATTCGTAGATTCAAAGAAGTAATGGTCGTGAAGGGCCTGTGTAATAAATTTAAATGAAGGCAAACGTTGCAAAATTTTGCTTTCGGCGGGAAAGGAGAGGATTCCAACTGGGATTGATAATGGCAAATAAATAGAACAGGAAAGAAGAGGGAAGAGAAATATGCTAACGTCTTTATTCGTAAAAAACAAATATTATTAAGTCCCTTCTTGCCTATATTTCATCTACACACAATGTTCTGCTTTAAGGTTTAAATAAATAGACCTTACAAAGAGAAATGTCAACAGCCATTTACATATTCAAGAGTAGAGTTCAAGAGCAAAAATAACTTTAAAGTTTTGAAGATTCTGGAATAAAAATCATTTAGAAATCACGTAGGAAATAACCTACGGTAACAGGGGGAGCAAGATTCTTTTTAATATACCAAAATAAACTGAAAAGGCCCAGAGTTTAATATTTTAAGCAATAAGCATAGAATAAATACGTTTCAGAATTCGATTCTTCGCCGTTTGGGGAACATAATCCTTGATTGTTTTTTACAGTTTCATTACTATTGAGGATTTATAGAGAGTTGGTATGTATGCTGATAAAAGTGGGATGTGGGGAGGGGAATTGCCTGAGCGCCAGGTTCAAATCCTGGTGAAAGAGTGTTTTTAGGCTGGTTTCCAAAGGAAACAGCCTTATGAAATGGCCCTGTGTGTGTGTGTATGTGTGTGTGTCCCCTACTAACAACTTTTGCATCAATAGACCGATTTTCATGAAACTTCATATGAGACTCGTGCTGCTGGGGCCCACCTTCGGGCTATAGTTTATTTGTCGAAGATTGAAGTCTCGGGTTCGGTTCCAGGAACGTATTTTCCCTATTTGTTTGACATAGGACGTCTCAAATCCATCGTGCAGAGAGAGGTTTTCTTTAATACTTTAAGTATCTTAAAGTTGTGATATCATAGCGAGGTTTACACTGTTCTTATGGGAAAAGAATGTAGATTCTAATTCTTATCACAGAAATTTGATAATTGATCTCATATTTTTGAATTTCTACAAAAAATTATCGTTTTTGCGTTTTAAACCGCATTTTATCGGATTGTTGTGATGGAGACGATTATTACCGAACTCGGATTGAGCATAGATGAATGAACAAATGGGTTATATTTATATTCTTTTCCGCTCAACTACTCTTAAGCAATGGACAGGTGATCCAGACATATTAGCGTATCAATAGTAACATTTATTAAATTCTTTTATTTAAAAAAATACATGCAAAATATGTCAGAAAGAGATTTTGACATTGTTTTTAGTATTTTTAACCTAATAATGCTCTACTAATTTGTTTTTACAATTTTTCTCTATCATTGATAAACAATGAATTACATATGGTATTTATGGTGTGAGAATTCCTTGGAATGGCAAACACATACTGAATCATTTCCTGTCAATATAAGGAATCACTTCTGGACGCCAACTTTGAGAAACCAACCTGCATTAGTCCTTGTTTGGACTTCCTTTTTAAACCTGGGATGGCCGCACGCTGACTTGTGTGGAGGACGCGCAACAGCACTCCGTCCTTCGGTTAGGTCCTTAAACGGTTTGCCCTCTTGATGCTTCCTCTCCTCGCATTCGTGTGCGTGTGTGCTGTTATCCACGGTGAAATTCGGTTATGCGATAAGGTGGCCAGCGATTCTTGTAAAACATAGGATATACCTAGGAACTTCACAAGAGAAGGAATTGAGTCAACTCCGGTCTGCAATGTCATGGGCGATGTTGAACTTTAAAAAACGTACAAAGTGAGAGATTTAAAATTGTATTAATGGAAGGTTGCAGAGTAAATGACGGTCGAATTCTTCCGGGCTAGTAATTGAGTTTGCTAATGTAATCGTATTATCTTCGCTCGATTGCGATTCAATTTTTCCGTAGAAAAACTCTTTCATGTACTCTTTATCAAATACTGGTATGTCGGTTAATATGCGTGGTTATATCATAAATACTGGAGAAATAATACAACCAATAATTACTTTTAGGATTGATTAGCAGTCTTCAACAAATCAAAAGACATTAATTCGCTACAGATACACGCAATGTATTAAGAAATATTTTTTATATTTTAGACGTTCTGGTTTAGTGGGCTCTCTTCCAAACAAATGGTTGCGGGTCATATATTGATCGCTTGCAATCACGTATTATAGGACATATCTAGACTGCATTTTATGAAATCAATATAAATTTATTATACTTTTATCAAATCGTCAAAATGAGCGATGAGGATTTACTGTGTAACTAACGTCCTATGACTATCAGTGTATAAAATGTAACAACAGATCCGTCCACCTGACATGATTGAGAAGAAGACACTTTAGCATTGATCAACAATGTCACTTCGAGGGCTGAAGTTGCTGAAATGCATTGCTTAAAAGAAAGTTAAAATTTAGATGCATTATCTAATTACACGGGAAATGTGGAGATGTTAATATTCATAATAGAATTCATTAACATTTAAAAATTCATTGCAAACCCTTTATAGATAACGTAATAATATTTCGAGTTGATTATAAATGTAATCGGCTGAAATCCATTTTTCCACCAATTCTGTATGCCTTCAACCTTTTCTAAATATTTGAGGCAGTGATATAAAAAAATATTATTTTCAGTTAAGGCTTTCCAAGGGCTTATAAATAACAACTTTTCTATAAAAAACTTAATAGAATTAAGTTCTATGTGATTTTCATGCATGAAAGTACAAGTTTCCATAACCAGAGCAATACTATTTTGTTCAAAATTGTTTTAATTCAATGTTTCCTCAAACATGTCTCCGAAGTCAAAAATTCAACTCCGGATTAAAGAACCTAGCGTGTTATGCTGCTTAAGCGGTAGTCCATTGCATTCGCATACATAAATAGAGCTAATAGGCTGCTTGCTTTGAAGATACGTAGTCGAAGAATTTTATGAACTTTCAATTTAATAACCTGTCTCTATATTTTTAACTGGTGAATAATAATAATGAACTTGAAAAATAAGTAAATCATAAACAAAATTCACCGATGTTAATACCAACTTAGGAAACAATGTGTTCTCTCATAGTAGAAAGGGTATGTACCGCGAGGCTTAGGTTATTAGGATTTCAGATGGAGCTATGGAATTTGTGATCGCATGGAGATGGGCTTGATTTTTTGCTATCTTGTTTCCGTTAACTAGACAGCGAACCTATACCATATTTTAATTGATCGAATAGGAGAAGTTTCGCAGATCGATGGCTGCTCCATTGGCTAATTAGCACGAAAAGCAGGCGAAGGATGCGAAAGTCGCGGAAGATTGACATTCCAAGGTAAAGAATACGACATTAGCTTAGAAGATGATAGCTTCACTCAGAGTGTGGAGTCAGTATGCGAAGATTAAGAAAAGAAATGATTAAATTGCGCATTCATTTAGCATACGATTGAATTCTTATAAAGAGAGAAAGAGGATAATTGAAGGGTAGTGATTGTAACCAACAGAGAGAGAGAGCAGTAAAGGTGAGTTTGTAGCAGAAGGTAGTAGATAAAAGAGGGGTGTATATGTTAATTTCAGTTCAAATTAAAAATAATTATCAATGTTATATCGACAGCGAAGCGGAATTGAAATCAATCGGAGGCAAGTGTATTAGCAGTTAAAACTATTTTGCGTTTTCTTGGAAGAGAAATTTACAGAAATTATTCTTTCGATGCTGATATTATGACTTGCATTACGTTTACAACAGAGTTTGAATTTTTGATAACTTAAGGGAACAAAAACTAATATGCATCGCATGATATCTTTTCGTTAAAAGCATTTTCGCTTACTTTCTATAACGTGGTAGTTAAAAACTTTAGTTTTAGGGGCGAAAAGACCAGTCACCGAAATAAATATATTTGATACAGTTCCCATATGACTGATCGTTATTTTGCAACCTCATGATATATCACACACTTCCATGCTTACAATAGTTTTTGATCACCTATCTTATAACCTTGGTGTAATTATTTTTGCTGTTCGGCAAAAACGTCTTTCGTCCATATTGCCAGTTTCTGCCACAGAGATTTCCTAAATGTAATCATTCATCTATGCGTACTTATGAATTATTGATGCGTAACCATTTAAATTTGTAACCACTTTTAAATGTGCCAAACACTGAAGGAGTGGGCGGAATTCTTACAATTCATCCAAAATGGCGGGAATGAAAGTGACTTCGTTAGGGAAAATTAAAAAGACCATTATTGAATGCCTGCAATCGAGAAAAAAAGGGGAAAATTGAAGTCAAATCAGGTTTCATTGTTTGAGTGGATGGAGAGCGGGGGGTCTGAATCCAGAAAACCCTAGCGGTCCGCGACAGGTCGTTCAGAAGATGCCCGTCCCTCTTCTGTTCCCTCACTAACGAGTGCCTTATCCAGACCCACTCCGCACGCACTTCGGAGAGCCTTCTCAAATGATCAGATAATGCATTCAGTCGGTTCATCGACAAAAATCCCATTTTATTCCATTCGAGAATTTTGACCCGACAAACATCTGAACTAAAGATATGGGTGCGCATATTCTTCTATAACACAAAAACGAACTTGAATGAGCATCAAGAGAGTGATCGAGTCTCCTCCCATTATAATCACGACTTTAAACTCAGAGAGATTCATCTAGAATAAATGCTTACTCATCTTCGTCTGGAAGATGTAATAATCATAATAATTTATTTAACACAAACAGGTTTACCCAAATACATGTGTTATGACAAGTACATACGACCATGCCCTTGGCAAGATTAGAACCCGCGGCCCTTGTATTAGGTGCTAGACACGCTAGCCACCCCTCTACCAAGGCCGGCGAAATTCCGAGCTTCAACCCTTTCTCTTTACAAATTTACGCATTTAACATAAAACATATTGTGAAATAGTTTAATTATACATCCTGAAAATATCCGATGTTGATATTGAAATATGGTTTCGTTTTCCTCCGTGACTACAAAATAGACATACGCTTCCTCAACGGGGGCCGAAGTCCTTCCAAAAACCCAACGACGGAATACGTCTAAACTTTCCTCCGCTCAATTTGCGTCGAAATGACTTTCCGCAAAGTCATGAATTTAGATTTAGAGCAACTCCAACTTTTTCGCTCACAATAGACGGATGAGTTTCAGGCATCTTCTCACCGCTTTTCAATCAGGTTTCGACGGCATTATAAATACTAATCTCGTCGCTCAGAAACTTCTTTGTAGCTATTGTTTCATAAACGCCTCTCTTTATAACGCACAACTTAAAGAACTCTCTCTTCTACCTATAATTTTTCTCACAGTCGTCATCTGATTTTCTCTTTTCTCTCTCACCTTTATCTTTATTCTTATCACTCTCTCTTACATCTTTTTCGTCTCTTTCTCTCTCTCTCTCTCTGTTTGTCTTTTGATAATCTCTACTCTCCCTCATTCTCAGATACATATTTGTGCAGATCTCACATTTCTACCTTCCACTCCCTCTCTCCCTCGCATTTATCTCCTCCGAAGTTAATTCTCCCTCCCATACATCCTTCACCCTCATTTGTCTGTAATTATCTTCATCCTTCTCTTTCCTTTCCTTGTACCTAATCCTTTCAGTTGGCGTTGGTATTTATTTTTGCTAAATTTTTTGCCTATAAACTGAAAGAATCTGATAGCATTATTTTAAGACTCGTTTTCTTGATAATATGTATTTAACTTAACCCCCATGTGCTTACGTGCTGAAATTGCCACAATTTTTTCTCATGAAATCGAAAATGTTATACAAAATGGGTTCTGTGAACGCATTATCTCAGTATATATATTTAGTAAGTTAATTTTGGTCTCTTTAAATTTCCCATACTTTTTCCACAGTATGCGCCCTTTTTTTCATCTCTTTTCCCGAATATTTTAGCGTCTCTCTTATCCCTCTTCTTTTGTTTCCTGATCCTTCCTCGTTCTCTTCATCTCCGCAGTTGTGCGTGTGTTTATGGGAAGTAAATTTCTTATGCCTTCTCCGAGATGGGCCCTTTACCTCTACGTAATTACCATATTCCCAACCTTTACGCCCGCCTCTCCTACCCTTTCCCCCTCAACCTTTTGTCGCTCTACGCGCGCCGGTGTTTTAGCCATGCTTCATAATTTTCCCGACCACCTTCCCTCCCAAAACGTTCCAAATCCTCCCTGCTCCATTTCTGCCTCGCCCTGCCCATTCCCTTTCCTGGCTCACCCTCAATCTTGGGTACCGCTATCAATTTACATCCCTCCGCCCCCTCTGCTCCCCCCTCCTAGTCCATTCTCGCATCCCCTCTCTTTAGCGGTTGGTATATCTCATCTTTTAATCCCTCCTCTGAGGCCGAACTCCACTTTTCCAGTATCTTCTTCTTATTTAGTCAGGGTCTTAAAACATAAACCCGTTGCTCACTTGCTAACTAACTCTTACAGTAAGTGAAGTTTTAAAGAGTTTATTAAAAACTTTACCCATATTAGAGCTAGAAAGCAATCATTGTTTTAATGAGCTTCTATGCAACTGCCGTAAAATAGGCTATAGTTGGAAAGGCAATTTGAAAATGATTGCTTTTGACTTTCTTCATGAGCACCTCATATTTATGAACTATAAAAGGAGGTCTGTTTAAACCTATTACGTTAATATGAGTTCTCGCTTATTATTATCATCATCGCTATTTAAACGAATAATAACGAGACCAGTTATTTTAGTTTGCCGATTTTTATTTGAAGAAATCTCTTCTAACGAAGTTCATCAGGTTATTTTCATATTCATTCATTTACGGAGAGAATTTATAGCTGAAACTCGGTAAAGCGACTTTGTTGGCTTCTTAGCCTTCGTGACTTCTTGACTTAGAATTAGTTATAATCATATTGACACAGTTATTAAGTAACATCGGTTTGAGGACACCGGGCGTATACTCGATTCACTGTGAGTGCGGGAAGCACTACATCGGACATCGCTTAAAAGAACACGACCGGTGCATCAGATTGAGACAACCGGAAAAATCGGCGGTCGCAGAGCATTAACTCCTGAATGGGCATAAAATTCACCTCGATAACGTAAGGCTAGTCACCAGAGCCCATAGATACTGGGACCGTCTAGTGAAAGAAGCCATCGCGATCCGACTGACCCCACAAAATTTCAACCGGGACACGGGTTTCAACTTGAGCAGGGCGTGGGACCCCCCCCCCCCCCCTCCCACCTTGCACGGCTAGCACAGCAGCGTGCTGATTGGCCGACCCATCAGCCAATGAGCGGAAAGACCAACGGTGGTGACATGAATATAAACCCCGGATGAACACTCCGCGGCATCTCAGATCGCACTGAGGATGATGGCAGAGGCAGCCATCGAAACGTTGGGAAACCAAATAACCACCCGGCTGGAAACTCGAGAGAACTTCATTGCAGCCATTCGCCGGGAAAACCTCAAATCTTTCTATTTATTTAAATTACAAAAAGAACAACATGTTCCCAGCAATGAGTGAATTTGCGATAAACACTGAAGAATTCATATTTTGATTTAATGGCTGAAGTAGTTTTCATACTTTTGCGTTCAGTTTTAACCCTCCAGTACTCGCCCAGATTTTTCAAAAGAGAGCACTCGCGTGGGGTTGATTTTAACCCCATTCGTCTACAAAAAATGAAAAATATATGTCTAATTTAATCGAAACACATTTAATAATATTATTCTAAAATAAAAATTGACAAAACCTAAGTCATTATTTCTATAAGGTCAAAAATAGCGAACATATATTTTTGGCATGAAAAACCAAATACAAAATGAAATTTGGTGAAAATGGTTAAATTATAATTATTTTCCAATATAAATATATAATAAATACAAAATTTTATAAAAATACAATTGTAATTATTTTACTGTATTTCAAAAAGTCCTCATTTTGTCAGATATTTCATACACATCTATTTTTCTCACATATCTCAGAATTTTTTACAGATATCTCATGCAACCAAAAAGTATAAATTAATTAATGTGAGGCAATTAGTGTATAAAATTTTAAGTATTTACTATCAATAATATTGCATAAGGAGAGAGAAAGTGAAAAGAACAAAAGTTATTTCCTCACCTCAGAAATTATATGTATCGGTTAAAATTTGTTGAGTGAGGAACAGAAACATGAAAAAACCGTCAATTGTTGCATTAAAAACTAGTTCACCAAAACAGCAACAATATTTTCCACACGAGGAGATATATCACAGATGTTCGTCTCAGATCGCCGTGAACCGTCGAAGAAAAAACGTTCTTACTAAAAACGGTCTACACAATACTAGAAAATTTTGCTTAAAAACCATCCAAACGTTTTTCATTCCAGCTACTGAAAAAAAGGAGACCTTGAATAATGAACGGGAGGGAAACCATCATAAAATGTAAGGGGTGGGGTGGATATCTACCCCGCGCGAGTACCAGTGGGTTAAAGTAAACGGTGATTCAAGAGCCATTGGCCATTTGTAACGCTATCTACAAAGTAAGGTCGTAATAGATATGACATAATCGAATACTGTGAGATCGCACATAGTTAACGATTATCAGTGGCGTGTTTAAATTATTCATGTGAGCATGCTTTGACGATCGTCAAATGGATCTCGATATTAGCAAGGAATTGAAGAACTCATTTTTATATCTGTATCGAATTTCTTCGGGTTTCTGATAATTTGGGAAAGAGAATTTTAATTTATCCTATGATTTTTTGTGGCAATTTTTGATGATATTTTACAGTAACGTTCAACTTTAATTTTTGGAAATGTCAACTAATTTATATTTTGTCACAAATTAATTATGTACGTATTTATTTAGAGAAGATATTCTCATCAATTAAAACAAATACATTAGCATTATATATATATATATATATATATATATATATATATATATATATATATATATATATATATATATATATATGTATCCATATTTATTTAAGTTATTTGTATATTTTAATATTCATAATAAAGCAACCCATATAACTTACGTGCATGATTTTGATTTGAAAACATTTTCTGTTTAAATTATATCGCCCTTATTTATTTACGTTGCAGCGAAATAAAACGACGGTGCCATTGGAGAAACCAATTCTCATCCAGCAAACTCGCAATTGCTGGTCGAGGGTGGAATAACGTCGTTATATACTGAAGCTAATCTCTTCTAAACCAGTTCCCTGATATCGTCTTTCGAGGGTCGTTTCTCTTCGTCTGCGATGCCTTCGTTTCATCGTCGGGATCATTTCGTCTCGTAACACCTTTCTTCATTTCTCCGCCGTCCACATCCTTTCTCCATCTCGCTCCATTCCACATTTACCCTCATCTCACCTGCCACGGGCCTCCCCATCCCTAACTACACAAAACCTTCCCTCCCCTCCAATCCCTCCTCCCCCCGCAACCATATCGCCCCCTATTTCTGCGCCAATTTGCCGCTGTCCACCCTTTAACTTTCACTCCAAGTGTGAGATGGCGTCATCACGGCGTTCTACTCGGGAACAGCTTCCTCCTTCCTCCACTCCGCATCTCTTAATTTCCCTTTCCACCGATTCCTTCTCTTCTCTATCTCTCCCCTTCTACTCCTTTTCTTCTCCCCGCCGTCTCCTTCACGACCCTTTCCCCGACTCCGATTCCTCCGCACTCCGGAGAATCCCACCCATTTAACTCCTTCGTTCCCTTCGACGCCTTTCCTAGCCTTCATTCCCTCACACTTTTTTCCACTCAATCTCTTTCACTCTGTCCAAACTCTTTGTATTCCTACCTCTGTGACCATCTCTCTTCCTCCCCGTTCCTTTTATAATTTCAGTCACGGCCTTTCACTCCTAACTTTATCCCCTCTTGCCGCCGCCGCCTCGGGGAGAGGTCTAATCTCTTTTCTCCCACTCCTCTCCTCCATCCATCCCTCTCGCCAATCCCCTGCCAACTCCCCACCCCACTCCTCCCCTCTCCCCTCCCCTTTCCTCCCTCTTCCCCTCCCTCTACCCCTCCCTCTACCCCTCCCTCTACCCCTCCCTCACCCAACTCCCCTCTTCATTCCCCTCTCGTATTAAAAAGTCTCCTCTTCCCGCGTAACTCACTTCTCCTTCTCGCCATCGTTCATTTCTCTTCTCCCGCCCCCTCCCCCTCTTCCCACCTTCTCCACCCTCTTTTCGCCATGACCCTAACACGCTCCCAACCCGCCTTCCGCTGTGAGATCCAATGTCTACTAAAAAGAAGAGAGATGGACCTTTTTATGAGTATAGTTTGTTGGTCAAAATGTTAGGTTCCGTGGAGGAACTTCATGGCAATAGGTGCTAAATGTCTCTGTATATTTTCGAATAGTTTGGCAGAATATTTTTGTTGTTTTTTTTTACATTCAAAGAACATACGTTCCGTGATTGTAATATAATGTCTTATGCCATTTTAGGCGAATTATTTTTGAAAATTTCAAGGTATAATTAAGAAATTAAAAATTAAGGGATTGGGTATGTTACAATTCTCAATCATTTAGTATGTCTGGTAAATTGAAGGTCGATTAATTATAAAAATTATTTCTGTGAACTCTTTTTTTATTGTGCTTATTTAATCACATGTAATCGAGTTTCAGTTATTCTTGAGATATAATGGCCTTGCTTAAATAAGCATCAATTATTTTTCTCATCAATTTGAATTTTACGTCAGGAAGACATTTAATTGACGAAGAACGTTGACTAGTGGAATATTATCTACCGATTAACATTTTTGGGGTGGCGAAGAACGCACAGAGCAATAAATTCTAGTGACAAATCGGTTAACCACTACAATCTTACTGCACATATAGAGAATAATAATCGAAATGCTATGCAGCTACAATTTTCACTCCAGAGTAAAGCTTGTATTACTGTATTTGTGCAGATATGGTACAACCGGTTGGATTTCTGAACAGTAATGAGTTAACTGCATTTATTAGGTTTTGTTTTCCTTATAATGGAGTTCATGTTATTTTTCTTACATGACCAATGGAAATGTAAGCTCCAGTGCACATTATTTTTAAATGTCCATGTTTCTATGTTAGACAATATAAAAATTAACCATTCCAGTTTTCCCCAAACTGTGATGAATATTGATTGGAAGGAAGATTCATAGTTGTTTTCCGTAAAATATCTGACGTGGCCACCACATGACTTTCTCCATATCTGTAATATTTCTAATAATTCCAAATAGGTTATATAATAATAAATATTTTAAGAAACCAAGGAAATTTTAGACTTTACAAAGAACAGAAATAAACTGAAACCATAACCTTCTAATATTGGGTATAGCCACAAAGCTCCAACAATTAAGAAAAGAAAAAGGAACGTTACTAAGACGTAACTAAGCGTCTATTGTTAAAAATAGTCGTCGGTAGGTGGCGTGGTGTTAGCAGCTAAAAATATAAGATATCTCTTAAACAACGCATTATATGGAAAAATGTTTCAAAGAAAGGTTATAGAAAATTTAATTTCCTACAACTTTTATTCCAATACTGTTTTAAATTTATCAAATATTAAAGCAAATATTTCAAAATAAACGATTTTACAAGAGTAAACACCCACTTTCGGTTGACCGATTTTTACCAAAAACTATTCAGTTCTTCTGACTTTTATAAAAATGTTAATTATGAAAGTTTTCATTGATCTGATTAATATTTTTTTGAATTAGAGCACCCACGAATAAGCTATCACATACACACAGACATAATCGAGAAAATGGTCAAAACGTGTTCAGGGGACCTCAAAACGTGTATTTCCGTTGAAATCTCGAAGTCGATTTTTTCATGAATACAATACTTTCTCCTATACTATTACGTACATGGAGAAAGTAAAAAATGCTCACTTTTCAAAAATTGTAAACAAATCCTGATATTTTTCTATGAAACACGTAGAGTGAAAGTGTACGTGATGTAATCAAAAGTAATGAAACCGTTTTTGATTCACTTATTCTCTTGCGCTTCTCTGGAACACGAAATTCGACGATAAGGTCCCGTTATCGGTCCCATTTCATTGGGATTCGCTTTTCCTTAGGCACCGCGAGCGGGGCGATCTGGCGTTCCATCTCGCGTTCTCATGAGGGACAAGTGGATATCGAGCGAGAGACCGAGAGTGATCCTTAACCTTAAAGTGACTCCGGGTCCATCCGAACGGAGCCGTCTCCTGCCCTTATTCTGGAACCTTCTCCAAATCCCAATCATCTTGATAGAGCCTCATAGCGACGCCATTTCTCTACGACATCCGGATACCCTTCTTTCTTTTATTCAACTCCGTTCCATCGGCCCTTGGGGCCTCTCTCTTCCGCCCTTGCCATTTTTATTCCTTCCCAAATGACAATACTGAAAAGTAGAGTGAGTTTGTGTGCCCTCCGAGACGTAGAGTCTCTATGCTATAGCGTCCACAGTGTCAAAGGGACACTTCTTCAAACAGAGGAAGCAGTGCGACCAGCGAGATACTGCTACTCGGAAAAATTGAAATTGCTCAAACAGACAGGATAATTAAATAACTGATACGCAAATAGATGAAGAAAGTTCGCAGAAGGTGTATTTAAGAATATCTGATGTGGGCACTACATGACATTCTCTGTAATATTTCTAAAATTCTGATGTGGCCACCACATGACATTCTCCATATCTGTTATATTTCGAAAAATTCCAAATAGGTTACATAATAATAAATATTTTAAAAAATCGAGAAAATTTTAGACTTTAAAAAGAATAGAAATAAACTCAAACCGTAGACTTTTGATATTGGATATAGCCACAAAGATCCAACAATTAAGAAAAGAAAAAGGAGCGTAACTATGATGTAACGAATCGTGAAGTGCTCATAAAAGTCGCCTCCAGATGGTGTGGTGGTGGCAGCTAAAAATATAATATGTCCTAAACAATGCATTATATGGAAAAATGTTTCAAGCAAAGATTATAGAAAATTAAATTTTCTACAACTTTTATTCCAGAACATTTTTATATTTATCAAATATTAAATAAAAATAAATTAAATAATAAATAAAATACTTCAAAATGACGGATAAGTGGCAACAGTAAACACCCACTTTCGGTTGACCGATTTTTACCAAAAACTAATCAGTTCTTCTGACTTTTATAAAAGTTCGAGAAAATGGTCAAAACGTGTTAAGGGGCCCTCAAAACGTGTATTTCCTTTAAAATTTCGAAGTCGATTTTTTCATGAAAAAAATACTTTCCCCCATACCACGTATATATGGAGAAAGTAAAAAATCACCTCAATGCCACTTCTCGTCCTACCCGATGCATAAAAAGTCGACTATATAGGTTAGGATGCTAGCAGAAACTTTATACATAAAATTAATTACAGCCTCATTTTATCGTAACTCTATCTGGATAGCACATCTTCACACTTAACCCGTTGCCACATGCATGAAAAATTGGCACGCAAACACAGGCATGGGGTCTCTCAGACCCCACGCCAAAAATAAATTATTATGCTAGAAGAAACTACACTGTATAAAGTTTTGTTTTTCCAGGACGGTTTAACTGCGACATATCTTCAGAAATTTCCGAAACCGTGAAAAAAAACTGTTCCGAAAAAAATACGCGAACACAGACTTGCGGTCTCTCAGACCGGAAACGATACTAAACACGCTTTTGTAAGTATAGTCCAATGCTAGAAGGCAACTGCCATACAGTAAAGAAAGCCACTTGTAGTATACAAAGGTAAACAAAATCTCAAAGGCGTAGATGATTCGCCAACCCTAAATGAGGCTATTGAAATTTTTCGTGCGGTCTGAGAGACCGACGCCTGTGGTTACGGGTTAAGTATACAAGTATAACTAACGGTGTCTTGACTCTTCGTTACAGAAAATTGATAACCTAGACTTTTCGTGAAATCGTGAAATTGGAACCTGCGACTTCTGGTAGCAAGAATTTCCTCATTCACTAAGTTTTGTGAATAAACATAGACAACAATAAATACCAAGACTTTGTTTTCTAAAGTGTACGTAAGGGGCGATAAGTAGACTTCAAGAAATGGAGGAGCTGAATCTTTAATGGACTATCCAAGGGGTTCATTAGATACATAGACTAACAACCATCGTAATATCTGTAATACCTGTAATGTCGGTTTTTGTTGAGTAGAGTTGGTTCTTTTAATAAAGCTTATTAAAACTCTCAATTGACGAAAGGTTACAGGTACCAGCGATTATTGTGTTAGGAAAACTCGTAGTATATACTAATTATTATTCGTTATTGAAATTTGCAGATATCGCTTATCTGTGGCTAAAATTTGGTACAGCTAACAAATTAGACCGTTGCAGCTCTGCTTGCAGAAAGAATGTTTAGAAAGATAAGAGAAGCAAACGGCCAGCACGTAGAGTCGTTCTTATTAAAAATATTTGGGATAACTATTATTTACGACAATTTTTATGAGTATGGTTTCAGTGAACGTCTAGTTAAAAACATTTCTCTTCATAGTGATGCATTGATATCTGCGTAACAATCGGTATTCTCAGTCGATTAGGATAATAATTAATGGAAGTCTTCAGCCTTTCTAAATATCGTAAACAGAAATAACTTCAGAATCAACATCTGCTTTATTTCTTATTTTAACATTCCTAATATTAAAAAACAAGCAACCTCCAATAGCCACAACAAGTTTAAAAACTAATTAGTTTTTATTATTGTGTATATTAAAGATACTTGAGACAAGTGTATTTTTTAAATCGCTTGTTCTTGAAAATTTTCAACCATAAGACGAGCTCGATAGTTACCTCTGGAATTCCTAATATTATCAAAACAGGATATTCAAGTCCGGAAGTGAGATTTTTTTAAATTTGGCGCACTGTACCCCATGCCACCACCTATTTGGTGAATTGCAGGTTATTATATGAATGTAGTTCATCGAGAAACTCACCATTTCAAATTTATGCTCTTATACAAGGAATTCAAATGCACTGATAAATATGACGTTGTGTCATTGATCTCATTACTTAAAGATATGCAATGTACACGAACATAGATAAAGGCAAACGGAATATGATAGGATACTATATGAGTCGGCATCCTAATGCGGCATCTCATTCGTTCCGCATTTGAATAAGCATTCGACGACAGCTTCCTCGTGCACCAGATCGTAATGTCGACGTAATGGCCACGGTGCACCGAGCTAATGATGCTCGAAGAGATGAGAGATGACAGTTCTGGATTTGGTGCGTGTATTCTCCACCTTGTGGGGTGAAAGGGTGAACACGTGGGTGCAGATAGGAAGTGTGGCTGCCTCGGAAAGAGGATGAAGGCAGCGAATATATATTTGTGCTAGACGGGTCATCATTGGCTGGGCGTGGGAATCGTTTCGCTCCGTCAAATCACACGAGCATCCGGCATTTATTCTTTGTCTTCCACAAAGCTTCCTCTCTCAAATTCCTTCCATCCCTCCCTCTCTTTCTCCACCTCCTACGTAACACCTATCTCCTTTTTTATCTCTCCCATTCCTTCCACTACCCCTCTCTACCCTCCCAACTCTCTCTTCGCCTTCCCCTCTCTCTCCGCTCAAGATTGATCACATCACCTCCCGTAGGAACGAAATGCTTCCACTTCATTCTAGCCTCAGTTCCATATTTCACGTCCTCTGACTCGGAATTAATCTCATTCCTTCGCAAACAATCACTTGAGGCGTGGTCTTATTTACGGACGTCTCACAGAGGCGTGATTTCGTCCGATGCAGTTAAATTTCCCACGACGCTCCCTTACTATACTACAAAATTTTAAAAATATCAGTCTCCTATGATATCTTTTCGTTATGAGGTTTCTCTAGTTTCAAAAATAAATGCCGGTCTCTTGAAAATTAAATTAGATTATGTTTTCTGTAGTATTTTATTAGACGAGTTTGCAATTTCCGTAATTACTGGAGTAAATAGAACGTTAGCTTCGTCATTTGTATTATCAAGGAAAGGGATGAAGTTCGATTTGTCGAAGCTCTGAGTCATAGAAATTTATTTGAACGCTACTAGAAAAGAAATCCATATCAAATGGTCGAAAGATCGAGATTTGGAGGATCGATTTAATTTCTCCCAAGAATCACAGTTGTCAGTTAAACTACGATTTTGTCAATAGCATCTCCAATGTTGCTAATTATAAAATTAAAAAAATAGATTTCTCTTGAATTAATATTGGAAATATTTATATTGCTATTTTAACAAAATGGTCTGTTTCTCGATGCTTAAGCCATTTCTATTTTTACAGTCTTAATCATGAAGTATGTGAATTAATTTTGCCATTGCTAAGCGCATTTTGCCATACAGTCATTATCATAATATTCTTTGATTCATTTGATATTTTTCATATTTTAAAAAGTGATTTCTGTTTACATTTACACATGGAATTTTTTGTCGCGCTGTAATGGGTTTCAGGCCGCATGAAGCAATTAGCTAATAACTTTGTGGCACAATTGACTCTGTTGCACACTTTAACTATAAAAACTTTTAATTTTAGAAAAGATAATCTCAGCGGCTTGAATCTATTGATGCTGAAAACTTTATATAGCGGCTGTGTAAACTAGTGATGACGATGTAGTTCGCGTGAAATATAATTGTGTAGTTCGGAAGTGGTTGAACAGACCGATTAGTGAGGTTTCCGGGAGCGAGGGCGTCGTCATCCGCAATCTCAGACGGCGTTCCTCTCTATTGACTTTCGTCACAAAAGACAAGCTCTTAGACGCACACGAACGCACGATCACGCGCGCGCGCACACACCCACAAATTACAATTCCAGAACAAACGGAATCCACGCCTATTTCGTCCACCGCCAACAGCATCCTCGTTCCCTATCTCCTTCCCCTCCCCCCTTTTTCCCATCCTCCGTCTCTCTCTTTCTCTCCTTTATATTCCTATCCTCATCGCACCAACTTCACGCTTATCTCTCTCTCTTACTCTTTCCTCTCTTCTTCTCTCATTCCTATCTCAATCTTCCATTTCGCATTTCAATCTCTAAGAAGTTAGTTGGAAGAGAAGACTCACTCAGTCTCAATCTCGCCCCTATAAAGAGCCTATCCAATTCATTTCTCTTAACGCGCAGATATCCACTTCCTTTTCTACGCCTTCGTTATCCTCGAAGAACATTTTTACTATCACATTTCTCTTCGAATAAAGTTTGCATTCGATTTCCATTTATTATTCATGACTCACGATGGAGTTTTTGTAAAGTTTTTTATTTATTTGTTATTCAATTATTCCCAGCCTTTTATTCCAAACTTTTTTCTCCCGTCCGGAAACCAATTAAGTTATATTTTATTATCGATTTCTAGTACTATTTTCTTGTTAAAAATTCCGGTTGAAAGAATTAAAATGGCGACCCCTTTGTTCTCTTCGTCGAGTATTTTTTGGTGTCGTATCGTTACCGCTAATCGATTCACTAATATACCATATATATGCAGTTATTTCGATTTCACTTTTAATTTTCCACGCTCGCTTTACTTTGTCATCCATTGCGGCATCAATCCTCGCAGTTCTTTATCTGCCTCTTCTTTACCTTTGTTCTCTCAATCTGCCATCATCCCCTCCAGGTATGACATTCCCATTTATCCCTCCGGCCTTAAACTCTTAACCCTCCTCCAACTTCCTCTCTTCCCTCTCCTATCCCCCTTTCCTCTCTTTCTCTTCCTTTCCCTTCACTCCATCCCTCGCGCTTGGAAACCTTCATTTGAAAACAATCCGCTAGATCCCACGGCAAAACCCTCCTCCGTTCACCTTCAATCTCCGATTCCTCAACTTCCCTCTCCGTCATCTGATGTCTTTCCTTTCGAAAACTCTCTCTCACATCCTTTTCTCTCTCTCTCTATCTCTCTCTCTCCCTCCCTCATCTCTTTTCCCTCTTTCCCACTTTAAATCTCTCCCCCTCTATCTCTCTCTCCCAATTCACTCCCATTCTCATCTTTAATTCCTCCCTCCCTCTCAATTTCCTTCCACCTCCCGCCAGGTTCCTCTCCTCTCAACCACCACCCCATTCACCTCCCCTCCCCCTCCTCCTCCCCCCCCCCTCCCCTCCCATCCTCCTCCCTTCCACCTCTCACTCCCCTTCCATTCCTCCCCCTTTCCCTTAACCCTTCTCCTCCGTATCTCTCTTAGAAACGAAAACCGCATTCAGATTCCCAGGCTCATTTCATGCCACGGCGGCTCCTTAGCGCTCCCATACATTCCAATTCAAAACCCTTTTCGTAGCCATCTCTCTCTTTCTCTCTTCCTCTTCTCTCTCTCTCTCTCTCTCTCTCTCTCTTCTCTTTCATCTTTATTCTCACCTCCACTTATACCTTCTGTAGCTTCTCGCGTGTACCAAAGTGCAATTAGTAAGTCTTAAGCGCTTTTAAGTTTGAAGAATTGGGCCCTAATTTTAAATTGATTTTGAACGCATCATTTATTAGGCAAACTTGGTTACTTCTTTAATCGCAAAATGAAAATTTTTTAATCTTCTGAATTTAAAAGAGGAAAAAACGTGTTCTGATGTTTATTATTTGTGTTTTCATACGAATAAAACTCTAAATGAAGTTTCTCCGGGATATCAACATCAAAATATACATGTTAACCTGCAATAAATCAAAGTGTACGATGGCAAAGGAAACAATATACCAAAATCTACATAACAATTTTCTCTCGTGGGTTAGGCTTTTGTATTGTCCTAGGAAAAAGCAAACACTCGTAACGCTCACCCATACAATCGATCTAACGTATTTTATCGCCATGATCTTGTCTATGTTAATTGGTGCTTCAACTATTTCTCAAACCTCCTCCTCCATCATACACTTTTTCAGAAGACAAAATGGCATTCAGTCTTCATTACTCCAGCGAAATCCGATTCAAATTATTTAGTAGCGAAATTACGCTTTGCTTATTGGCATGCGTTTGTTTTAAGAATCTGGATAGCCTGTGTTTACTCAAACCGAAGTAGGTACCCTTGCTCAGAATGATCTCACATACTTGATTTATTTTCGATCTGAGGTCTAACGGATGACAAATAGCAAGTTTTTTCTGTGCTATTCCGTATTATTCTACCTATGAAGGCCAATGTTTTGTTGGCTGCGTCAACGGCCCGACAAATATGCATGTCCCAAAAAAGATCGCGATAGATTGTTGCTCCTAAATATTTAACCGACTCAGCTACTTGGATATCCACTCCATCGATTTTACATTCGTAATCTATTTTTGGTTCCTGCATTTCCAGAAAGTTACAAAGGAACACCTGCCACTCATTTCAATTTACATTTCATTAACTATATGAGGAAATTGCTTTTATATCTTTCTGAAGCGACTGATGGTCACCCTGGATGTTTGATTCTCTATATATGACGGTGTCATCTGCGAAAACGCTTTTTTATTATGAACTACCTAGTGCATGTAATGAATTAGGTTCTTTACATGTATTTCCCCTCTCCCTCGATTTCTAGTTGACCCATTCCAATTTACTTTCGAAAAGTGCAAATATCCTTTAACGATCGTACATTTCTTCTCTATTTATCTCGTTAGACGGCTTCGCACAGATTCCATTAAAAGGCAATCGTTCCCTGTTTTGCATATGCTGCGATTATTTATAGTGATTTCCAAATATCTTAACGCCCGGAAATTGAATTTATTTTCAATTCGTATCAAATTATTGGCAATTACGTCTTACACGCATACGCAGATAAACATCGAACTCTTCTGGAAAGATACGATATCTTTAAAATGAGTGCCCCTCTCCGACAATCACTCCGCTTAACAATTAGTTCCGCTTCGAAGGCTAAGAATCCATTATCAACGTTTTTATAACACTATCGCACAAAAATAGCGTTCGAATTTCGTAACTGCATAGCAAAAGCTTACAATTGAAATCAAGCTGTTATAAACTATGGTGGTATAAAACGATTAATAAGAGGAGGAACTACAAAGAATTATTCAGTGAAATACGTTATGGTTTATCTATCCGGACACAGTTCAATTTCAGATAAGTACTTGTGGTATTATTGAGCAAAAATCTGACGCATGTGGTCAATCGTATTAGACATAAATACTCAATGTTTTAAGTGTATAACTGCGATATTCATGACTTTATTAAGTGTACCTCTTTAGAGAGTGCTTTACCAGTCACTGGGAAATGCGTTATCGAGGCTCGTTTGTATCTGAGGACAACACGAGATCATAACAGACGAGTGCAGCGTGCGTTATAAAATGTGTCGGCACATTTTAGTGCATTATGTCCCCTGCCACTCACCGCTTTGGTGAATAAGAAGGTAACATGTTCTCTGTCTGTTATTCATGCTAAATGTTGGAAATATGGTTAGTACGATTTACGTTACCATAAACTAAATGCAGTTTAATCATTTTATATGTAAAAGGGTGAATAATACCTAATGGATCATCTTTAGTTAATTTCGATGCTTAAATTTATCACGGGCAATGTTGTAGCACTACTTCCATTTCATTCGGCGACTCAATAAATGTGAATTTAAGCGCGTCTTTATTTAATGCCCAGTATACGTTTTCTTTCATTTGGAAGCACGGGTTCCAGCGAAAATTAATTTCATTTTGTTTCCGCAGAGCATGCATTCATTAAAGACACGCATACCATTCACTTAAGGAGAAAATTCCCGTGTCTCTGTGTCTTCGTGCGGATCGAAACGCTGGAATTCTTACTCGCTCGACAGAAGTGGAACTGTTTTTCCTCTTCGAATACGGTCCCTCTAATTGAAACCATTTGCCGCCTCTATTGCGAGCACCTTGGTTAAGGCGGCGGGGAGGCGGACCCCGCGAAAGGGTAACGAGACAATGGGCGCGAAGGGCTTTTTTTTTAATTCTGCGCCGAGGATACATTTGAAACGCCCCCGCTGCTCTATTGTTCGGGAGGGAGAGAAAGAGAGAATGAAAGCGAATTAAGGAGCGGGGAAGGCGGGATAGTAAAGGGGGTGGTAGTTGGGAGGGGAGGTGGATTATGCGGCGCGGAGGGGAGATTGGAAAGGCGCTCTTAAAAACAATGGAGGCCCACTCATTTACACAAACCGCTCTGAAAATGCTGAGCGTATATTGAAACAATCTGATATCACGGCGTTAAAATTTTAGCGAATAATAGCAGTAGCTCGATCCAGTGGATCCGGTCCTAGGTTTTAGTTAGAAATACTATTTTCAAATTAGCATAATTGATATATATGTAATTTCAGATTTTCTGAGCTTTTGATATTTTATAAAATGTTACCTTTAAAAATCTTTTTAAAATGTTCAGGTCTTCACTTAGATGAAACTTAGTTCGCATTTTACCCACTTCGTAGTAAAAGCGCTACAATATAACGTTACCGATGGTTAATGTAAGAAACAAACAGTTTTCAGGCGTTCTCCGTCCGTTCGCTTGTTTTGCATTCGAAACTGGACGGATGTTCATAAAATGTAGCATTTATAATTTTATTTCAAAGAAAATGCTAAACATTATTTACATAACCTAATCGGGATGGCTACTTCACAGAGGACCAGATATAAACTTTCAGTCATATCTCATAAAATTTTGCTCATATCAAAAATGTATTCAAACCTAATTTGTAGAAATAGTCAAATAAAATTTTTCTTGTTCTATATATTTTAATCCATAGAGTAGCCATTTTTAAGATTTCAAACGAGAAAGTCGTAATTTACTTTGAAATTTTTTAATTTTTGTCAACGAAAACAACCTTCATAGCAACCGAAGTAACCAAAATTTACTATAAATACGTTTAATTTTCTTTCGTGCGCCTACAGTTTATAGTAAATGAATGGCAATGGATTATCCACGGCGAAGAAATTAACTTTAATACGTTTATTTTTCTTACGTATACACACAACTTTCGTAAGTGAAAGTAAATGGGTAATTTACGGCGAAGGAATGATCGCGAACGTAAAGATTACTACTGACCATTTCGGGTATGTTTTAAATAATTTTCGATTGTTTAATTAAATACTGCATGTTTTAAAATAAACCGCGGAACAGCTCTCGAATTACCCGGCCAATTTCCCCAATCCGATTTTCGATCATCTTTTGTTGTTTTCTACTTGGATTTGAATTGCTTATTGGAAAATTCTTTTTGACTTCTTGTTGTTTATGTCTTGCGCAATTTTGTAAAGGATTTTAATAAATCGTTCTTGAATGGCAAGAAATTATTGTAATGACTTTCGAATTGTAAATAATACCAGTGAAAATATTTTTCCTGAAATGATTCTTAGTCGACCAAAATGTCCCTTTGAGGAAGAACCATAACAATTCAACCAACTTACCCAACCCGGTGAATTCGCGAAAAATGTTCCTCCATGTTGAAAGTTCCCAAAGCAACACAAGAAGATCGGAAATCGCATGGCCGGTTAATTCGAGACCTTATCCTAAACCGCTAAATCACAAATTCAATATTTCCTCTACATCACTTCTGTTATGTCGTTTTTCATAGCTAAGACGTTAGACTAAGCCATTAATAATTACCTTTTCTTCGAATGATAACGTTAATTGTAAATAACTTCTCTGGAATCTCTTGTGTACTCCATATAGTACTCCTTTCCAATTTTGTTATCATATTGCTATTAACCTCAAAGTGATCACTATAGAAATATTTAGGCTATTATTATGACACATTTAATTACCTTCCGTGGCATTTAGAAAATGAAAATTGCTTGAACATTTAATGAACTCAAGCAGACTCACGAAGCCATTGTAATCCATTATCTGTTTCATTTCCTTTTTCATAATGCACAATAACAAGTATGGAAAGGTCTACTCTATGTCTGAGTTTCCAAACGCGTTCTTTGAGATTTCACAATGATCTCAATATTTTTCGCTCAGATTAGTATTTAATGAGAAGCTAGCGAGGTACGTTGTAAAATACATGTTGTTCTTTATGTATTGTAGTCGTAATTGTTGTCCGATTTTAACCAAAATTGGAATCGGCTGACGCATTTTAGCAAAACTCCCCAATACCAAATTTCATCAAAATGTGTTCAGTGGTTCCCGAGTTGAAACAGAGGAACATTGTAAAGTACATGTAGGTCTTCATGTAAAGTGGTCGTAATTGTTGTCCGATTTTAACCAAAATTGTAATCGGTCTACCAATTTTAGCAGAACACCCCAATACCAAATTTCTATAATATACGTTTAGCAGTTCCCGAGTTTTAAATTGCGGACGGACTTAAATAACCTTCTCTATATTTATTTATTTATTTATTTAAAAAACATTGCAATTTGGCCAGCCGGCAAGGTGGCAAGAAAAACATAATATATAATTCTAAAATTCCAATTTTACAAATAAAATGCTCATAAATTATATAAGAAAAATTAAAAAAATATTTAACAATATACAATTTCAAACGAATTACAATCAGTGCCTAGAGTGCGGATTTTCGTGGGTTCATGAAAGGCCTTCTCGGCTTCCGTAGCGGTCACGGGGCCCACGAAGTCCCCACCGTACTTCACCCTTCCAAGCAATCCCCTACTTTTCCTGCACTTAGGCACAGTTACATAGATATTGATGTTACTAATATTCCTCCTCACAGTTCGTCTTATTTTTACCATGCATATATGAACTAACTCTACGTTTAAAATGTTTCACGTCCTTAGGTAAGGGCTTGAAGAGCACTTCAGGTAACTTGTTCCACTCGCTGATTCCCCTGTTTAGAAACGAATACTTAGCTGTATTTGTCTTCTGCGGCCTAAGTTTAATTTTAAATTCATGGCTATTTTTCCCTAAAAAAATCGGCACCTGCATTCTACTTCTTAAGTCTTCCCATGCTTCATTATTGCTGTATGCCTGGTACAGTCCCCCTAATCTGTTAATTTGTCTCCTATTTTCTAATGATTTCCAATCCAGAATTTTCAACATTTCTGTGACGCTATCTTCCTTTTTAAACCTACCTAGCACATATCTCGCAGCTTTCCTCTGGAGTTTCTCTATTTTCCTTTTTTGACCTATCCCATGCGGATCCCATACATTCGTCACGTATTCTAATATTGGTCTGACTATAATTTTGTACGCCTTTTCCTTCGCAGCCCTACTACTTCCTTTAAGATTACGCCTAACATAATGTAGGTTTTTATATGCTTTTCCTATAATACTGTCAATATGCCTATCCCATCCTAGATCTTTTGCTACGTGGACGCCTAAATACTTGCAGCAATCATATTTTGGTACCATTTCGCCGTGTAGGTTGTATCTGCGCTCACTTATTAGTATTTTGTTCGAGAACGTAACGGGTTTGCTTTTGTTAATATTTACGCTCATTTTGTTTATCCTAATCCAAGCTTCTATCTTTTCGATATCCTCTTGTAAAATTTCCCGGTCTTCCTCACTTTTTATTTGCCTATATATAATACAATCATCCGCAAATAGACGAATCCTTGAATTAATGTTATTCGGAAGGTCGTTAACATAAATAAGAAATAGTAACGGACCTAAAACGCTTCCTTGGGGCACCCCTGATGTGATATTCACAAAATCTGACAAATTTGTACCTATTCTAACCCTTTGAGCCCTAACAATAAGGAAATTTTTAACCCATGAGATCACTCTCTTATCTATGCTTAACTTACATAATTTAGCTAGAAGAATGTCATGAGAGACAGTATCAAATGCTTTTGCAAAATCTATTACAATCTCATCCACCTCTTCCCCTTTTTCAATTGTGTCTGCAATATCCTGAACTAGTCCTAGTAACTGAGTATCACAAGAGTAGCTTTTTCTAAACCCATGCTGATTTTTACATAGCCAATTATTTACTTCCCAAAAGTTGCGCAAGTAGTCAGCTATTATTTTTTCCATCAGCTTGCAAACTATTGATGTTAGACTAACAGGCCTGTAACTTTCAACGTTGGTTTAGTTCCCTCCCTTATAAATAGGTATTACTATCTCCTTCTTCCAGTCCGTCGGTATACTATCGTTATTTTAAGTGACAGTAAATAATAATCGCAGATACGGTACTATTTCCCTAGAACCCAACTTTAATGCCTCTCCCGCAATATCATCTGATCCCCAAGATTTGCGATCTTTTAACCTCGCCACTTTTTAAAAAATTTCCGCATCCCGAATCTTAATGTGTTTTGGCTCTTGCGTCAATCCATTGTATTTATTTAACTTCGTTTCCGACGCTCTATCCTTTGTAACCCTCTGCACTAAAGTCTCAACATTTTCAGTTTTTATAAACACGCTAGCATACCACCTATTGAACTCATTTGCTATCTCTTCGTCTCCTACGATTATGTCACCGTTTGCATTTTTTATCGTAGCTGATTTCTCTGTTTTCCCTACGTCTTCTAAGATATTTATAGAATTCACTACCGTTACATTTATCTAAAATATTTATAGGATATTTTTCTTTCGCCCTTCTTTTTTCTTTGTTCAAGTCTTTCGTTAATTTAACATATTTACTAGGATATAAATATCCTAAATGTTTCATTTTATGCGATTTTCTTACTTTTCTTTTCAGCACTCTAATAGTTTTATTATAATACTCAGGATCAGGATTGTCCTTCAGAATCTTTACGGGCACGTACTTCTGTAGTCCTAACAACAATAATTTCTTAAACGCTACCCACATTTCTTCTACGCTTCCCCCTTCACTTGCCCACTTTGGAAAACTTTCCGTTAAATATTGTCGAAATCCAATTCTATCGCTTCTGCTATATTGCCATACCTTAGTTTTCTGCTTCTTCTTCATTGGATTCGTAACAACCCTGTCATTGACTCCGAGCAAATAAGTGTCTCATACGGCCTTAAAAGAAAGACATCCAGAATGTTACCCCCCCTGGTTGGCCGTCTTACCACCTGCGTGAATCCCCCTTCACAGATAAGGCTGTTTGCCAATTCCAGAGCCCTCCCGCCCCCCGCTGATGACCCATCCCACTTAACCGAAGGTAAGTTTAGGTTTCCTGCAATTAATATGTCCTGCGTTAACGGATTTTCGATGAATAAGTTCGCTAACATTTCTAACAAATAATAATCCTCTCCCGGTTTCCTATACGCTGCTATAATATCGATTTGCTTTTTTAAGAAAGGATTTCTTAATTTTATACACATTGCCTCGCAATCGTTTCTTACCCATTCAAGTGTGCATTCAAAGCAGTCTTTGACACAAATGAAAATCCCTCCTCCTCTAGATTCGCGATCTCTTCTATATACCGTGAAACCAGGTGGAAAAATCCCATTGGAGTTTATATCGCCTTTTAACCATGATTCTGTCCCTATAACTAAATCGGAATTGCAAGCATCAACTAACGTTAGAAACTCTTCCCTCTTGTTATATACACTTAGACAGTTAACCTGAAGTACCCTCAAACCCTTACCTTTATTCGATTTCTCCATCAGCTCAACAGCACCACCACCGCTTTTGCAATTGGACTGCAGGCGCAATTGGACTGCAGGCGCAATTGGACTGCAGGCGTCTAGGGTGACAACCACCACCTCTTTCGTGTTCTATTTCCCCTGCCTCTTCTTCGTCTTCCACTATACACATCTGCATAATAACATAGTCATTTATCTTCTTTTGATCAATGGTTGATAATGGCCCACCTCTGTTTTCCCCAGCTAGTTTCCCGTCCTCGAATGCCTCACTACATTTCTCAGCAATCTCCAAAATTTTTCGCTGCCTTGTCTATTCAGATGCAGCCCATCACGTCCTAAGTCATTCTCTCCCAACCAACAATTCGGATCAATGAAACACAATTTTTGACTTTGACAAACCCAATCTATCCCTTCGTTGATATAGTCCACTCGTCTTCTAGCGACATCTCGTCGTCTTATAATTCCACTCACTACTATTTTTGCATTTCTAAATTTTTTCTTAGCCGATGTACACATGTCTCATACCAAACCCACCACGTGATCATCGGTCCTTGCACTTTTAATATCATTAGTTCCGACATGTATTACCAAAACTTCTTCTTTACTATCGTCACTCCTGCTCAAAATTTTCTTTTCCATTTGCTCGATCCTAATTCCGGGGAAACACTCCACCACATCACCTTGCCTTCTGCATTCTTCCACTGCAAAACGAATCATGGAGTCTCCCAAGACACGAACACTTGGCTCCTTAGCACAGTTATCCTTCCTCACCACTATTTTTCTCCTTCCTTTGACCTCCACCCATCCTTCACCACTTGGACCCTTCATCTTTTCACTCTTCAGTGCCGTATTCTCTTTCGTTAATACCTCTATCATCTCCTTAGCCCTCTGCAACTCCTGCTTCAAACTCACTATTATCTTCTCATTCTCCTCTAAAGCAGAGCGATCCTCACTCTTCCTACTCACAAAACACTTCCAATTGTCCTCCATGCACTCTTCTGAGCTGCTTCTCGAACATTTTATGTGGAACCATGTTCCACAAGTTGAGCATTGCACACCAATGCTAAGTTTTCTGTTGCACGCCTTGCACTTCGTCACCTCTGCTGCCGATTTACTTCCGTTCTTGGTCATTATGACTCTCTCCTTACGACGCCCTCAAACACCCTTTCACCCGGAGCTACCTGGCACACGACCGTTCCCTTCGGAGGCTAATGACCAAGTGTCATGCGTTCACTTCGTGAAGAGAACGCATAAAAACGGCACAATTAAAATGGATATTTTATCCAGGGCAAAGGAAATATTTTTTTCAATATGCTTTGCTCTGATGAAATACACTGTTTATATTTAGTTTTATTAAAGTTTTTTGTCTATAAAAATTGGAGGTCTTAGCAACTACGATATAAGAGGTAATCGAAATTGTTTGTTGAAATCATATCATGTGATGCATGTAAGTTTTGGTTCCCTTGAGTTATAAAAATAAAACTCTATTGTTCCTAATACACTTTAAGCCACAAGGAAGGTAGTTGGAAGAGGGTGGAGCATACAAGATTTTCTAAAAATTCTCATAGTCGCTCTTAAGTGTCCTAGGAAAAATGTCCTCGATATCGCTTCGCCCTACAGTTTATCTTGCGTGTTTATCATTGTGGTCGAGCCTTCTTTTCTTTGTGGTCACATCATTTATTCCGAATACATCCTCAGATAAGCTTTCGGTCTTGTATTCCACTCGATGTTTTACCCTAGCGTTCAGTTGACGCTCCTCTAGCGATACCCAAGGCAAGTTCTTTAATAATGAAGTAACACAATGTATAGGAACTTAAATCTGTTACACATCATGCTGCTCTCTGTTGCTATTTTCCAAATCCAACTGTGTAGCACTTCTAATTTAGATCCCGTATACTAGAAGCGTACACGATCTGCGTCCTAACCTAAGAAATTTAATTTTTTTCTCAAACTTTTTCAGCACTATTTTGAACCACTCTTCCAATGAAAGCTTATTTTTTAATGGCTTGACCAACCACCCAACAATTATATGTATCCCACGGCAGATTGCAAGAGAAGATTTTTCTAGGTTATTTACATATTTGATTATTCCATCGATTGTATATGGTAAATATGTGGATTGATTCCTATCATTATAGAAATTCAGAAGGTGATTTCCTTTTACTAATCGGAGAATGCTTCATGATCTTTTGGCATACCTTTCTAATCGTCCTGAGGATTTGTTTCCCTATGCATGGGAGTGTCACCCAAAAAGAGTCTAACTTTGCTACTTACCGACGAGAATATATTAATGACGTAAGTCGTGAGTAACAACAAACCTGAAACCCTGCTCTGCGGGACACCGGGCGTGACTCAAGCAGGATCAGAACTAATTCCTTCGCTCACTATATTCTGTTTTCTGTTTGAGATAATATTGCTAACCAAACCCATAACTGTTGTATGAACACCGATATTTACGAGCTTTAAGGTTAATTAGCTGCGAAATACTTTCCTGTGCTATTTAAGGGCCGCGGTGAATTCAGAGGTACATATGCAACCGCAGGTGCCTTATTAGATTAAACCCAATGTCTCGTATGTGACTTTTGGTTCACTGAAGAAAGGCAGCAGTGTCGCAGCTCTAAAGAGGGAGAGAGAATAAAGAGAGAGAGAGAGAGAATAGCAAGAGAGAGAGAGACTTGAGAGAGAAAGAATAGAGAGAGTAATACTATAGAGTATCCGAGGCAGTGAAACTAGGTCTTTCTTGGCATTCGAACGCGGAACTGAAAATGAAATTATTAAATCTAATTTTAATCCATTCATTGCGTTTTTCACCAATTTAACTCCATTTGTGTATTTTATGAATTTATAAATACTCTTAAATACTACCAGAAAAATAATACGTGCTTAAAATGGTATATTTTAGAGAATTATTTGCATCATTTTAGTTTCATTTTAAACGTTTTTATTGGTTGATAATCCGATTTTTTTAGTGACTATTACTAATGAATAATAATGACAAACTGTTCTCCCGATGCGTCCATGTGATATCCATTTTATGTTTTTCTCTCGCTTCATATGAATCCCTCTGATCCCAAAGAAATTCACTCATTTTTCACTTCAGCGCATATTTCCATGCGCGTCGTGTGTCTCATTGATCAATTGAGGATTACGCATTTTTTCTCTCTTTGCTCCTTTACTCGTATGTGGTCAAAATTCAATTGTCTCCCAAGCCATAACGATAGCTAGTTATATACATAATACTCTTATTCTGTACGTTGGTCTGTCCGTCCGTCCGTCCGTTGGTCCTCCGGAACGCTCTATAGAAATCTCCATAAGAGAACACTTAAAATACCTTTTTTCACTTGCACTCCTTTTTTCTTTTACAAAATTAAATTAGAAGTAATTTACGTACGATCTTCGGACATCGACCATTTTAAAGAAAAATAAAAATAAATTCTTATTTTTATAGTCAACTTTTGCCTTTGGTTCAAACTCGCTCAAGTTTTACGTTTAAATAACATTTATTGGAAAATTTTAAGCTTTTTAAAGATATGTTGTCTTGCCGACCGTTTCATTGTTAAACCTCGAGATTGTATTGTCATCCTTATACTATATGCCTAAGGAAATTGTTTTGAATGCTTTAATGAGAGAGAGAGAGAGAGAGAGAGAGAAGGCACCGGAATTATTTATAATTAAAATCTTGTTTTTCATTAATTTCTTTTAAGTTAACTTCCTATTGAAATTTTTGGTAATTAACTATTTTTATTTTCATAGTTTTTTGCTGTGCGTCTTATTAATAACCGGAGTTATAAATTCGCATCGCATATATGAATCACGCATAAAGCCATTCCTTAATATACAGACCTGTTTCGTTTACATTTAAAAATATTTCAAGGATGAGGTATTTAACTTACATTAGTTATGCGAAGAGAAAAATTTAAATCTCATTCGTAAATCTCCATAATTTACGTTTTAATACGATTTTTCAAGTTTTCACGCATTTTTTTTATATTGGACCACTGTTGTCCCAATTGTTGAATTCTATTCTTGGCCTCATAATAAATACACCAATTTAGTGCTTTAACACGGGTCAGACTTTTATACTCACATATTTCAAGTAAATTTCTGCAGATTATATCTTATTATTTCGATGTTCCTCTTATATTTAATTAATATTTGGATAATAATTAGGCCTATCTGATAATAATTATTTAAACAATATAATTAAAACAAATATTACGTTCAAAAACACTGATTTGTTCGTGCATTAAAGTCAAACCAGATCATAGCATATCTTACTGATTTTTATATCTAAATTAAATATATTTGTAATAATTTTATGATAATCCCGTCATATTTGACGGGCAATTACGCTAGTTATTTTATAATTGTCAATTCTGCATTTGCTATCTTATGTTTTCCAAATACATTGTCTATATATTTTCGTCACTTCATAGGATTGATCTGAATATAAATATTATTGTCAATTTTCCATAAAATTCCACTCTTGTAAACTGTGTGCAACATTTAATTCTACCTTAAACATTTTCCTTACACGTATTAAATTTATAGTTAAAGTTGGGTTTATGGTTAACTGCGTAATTCACTCACTCTGAAATACATATTCTTTTCATTTCATTAATTTACGCACACAAACACGCACGCATATATATATTCAGATCCGTAATGAGGGCGGGGCAACCGGGGCACGCGCCAAGGGCGCGGATTCGTAAGGGGGGGCCAAATGGAAGTGTTATTATACACTAGATAAAATATGAGTTACGAAAATAAGAGGAAGGAAAAGGAAACTTCATGACAAGATGGAAATTGAAGCGCCCTCAATACCCGAAACAACAGAAAATACTCTGCAGTACATGAGGCAATAAATTCTCTTCAAACGCAGCTGATTTACATTTTTATATGAAGTTGATAATGATTTTTAGGCTGGTTTCCAAAGGAAACATAGCCTTATGAAATGGTCCTGTCTGTGTGTGTGTTCCCTACTAACAACATTTGAACCAATGGAACTATTTCCATGAAACTTGGTATGAGGCACGTGCTGCTAGGGCCACCTCCGAACTATATTTTATTTGTTGAAGATTAAAGTCTCGGGTTCGATTCAAGGAACGTTTTTTCCTATTTGTTTTACATAGGAAATTTTAAATCCATCGTGCGGAGATGTTTTCTTTAATACTTTTAAATATCTTAAAATTGTGATATCGGAGCGAGGTTTGTACTGTTCAAAGAGGAAAAGAATGTAACTTCTAATTCTTATCACAGAAATTTGATAATTGATCGTATTTTCTTGAATTTATGCTAAAACATAGTGTCTTTGCGTTTTAAGTCGCACTTTATCGGATTGTTGCCATGTAGACGATTATTACCAAACTCGGATTGAGCAAAGAGGAATGAACAAATGGGTTATATTTATTCAGACATATTAGTGTATCAATAGTAATATTTATTAAATTCGTTTATTTAAAAAAATACATGCGAAATATAATGTCGGAAAGAGATTTTGACATTGTTTTTAGAATTTTAAACCTGATAATGCTCTACTGATTTGTTTCTACAATTTTTTCCTATCATTGATAAACTATGAGTTACAAATGGTATTTATGATATGAGAATTCCTTGGAATGACTAACACATACTGAATCATTTCCTGTCAATATAAGTAATCGATTCGGGACGTCAACCTTGGGAAACCAGCCTGCATTAGTCCTGGTTTGGACTTCCTGTACATTTTTAAGTTTTGCTGTATATAACATGAACGAAGATGAAATTATAAATTCCTGTAAAATTGCTGCTAGTATGTATAAACACGATGTGGAGGAACGTGAGTTAATCGAAGAAGTTCTCAGTTTTAAACACCACCTGCCTTCCATATTAAGTGTAAAAATTACACAGAAAGAAATTTCTTCACGAATGCAAACTTTTAAATCCATTTCCCTATGTGGAACATTTTCTGAGAATTTTTATGACATTAGCCGCATAAATTTCAATGAAGAGCGTTCTTTTAGTAAAATAAATTGATCAAAAATTACCTACGGTCATCAATGAACCATGAGAGACTTTCTGGTCTGGCCATCTTATCTATTGAATATGACATTGCTAAAACTAGGGGATCCGCGGGAACCTCGGCCTCGCTCAGTCCACTCATCGCTCGTGGGGATGACCAATGGCGCATCCAAGGGAGGGGCGATGGGGGCGATCGCCCTCCCCTTGGACGACCCCTTTGGCCTCCACTGTGTGCATTCTTAAATTCCTTCCGAGCAACATTCCTTGTTTCTACACCGAAGATTTAGTCTATATTACAAGGGAAAGAAAGATACTGATAGGTATAGGGATTTTCAAAATGTATGGTTGTCGGCAGAAGCTGTATAAAGAGGTGGAGGGGCCATTGGGGCGATCGCCCTTCCCTTAGTAAGTTTCTGGATCCTCCCCTGGAGGAATCACATGGTCAATATTATTGTCGTCTTCGTACTTCTTCTGCACTTCATATGGTGAGGATATAAAATTTGAATAGAATTGAAAGCGCTGACCTCAGCATTAAAATATGTATGAAATAAATGTAAATCTAAGAAACGCACCGAATATGGAACTAATGGCAAATGAACCTGAGCCTTGTCTCCTCGTTGAGACAGCAGTTGTAGTAGAACATAAAATTAAACAAATAAACAGACAAAGTGCACAGGGATTCAACAGGAGAGACCGCGTGAACGCAAATTGCGCGCCTCTGGGAGGCTCTCTGTACATTTTATAGAAATATTTATTTGATGTTTAATTATCGAGTGATGTTTTCCGTATGTATGCTAAATTTCATTTTGATTGGATAAGGTTTAGAAATTAGCTCAATGCGCTAACGGAAATTGCGCAGGAACTATAAGAGAGGTGTTCTAGAAAAACTACAGACAGTCGACTCTTAAGTTATTTGTACATGCACACGAGGTTTGGTAAAAATCAGACAACCGAGACGGCAATTATCGTAGAACAGACAAACACAAAATACACAGGGACTCTATAGGAAAGACCTCGCTTCGCTCTGCCAAATATAGATTTCGATGACACAGTTAACGTGTTTGTTGCAAATAAAGTTCGAAAAATAAAACTTAAAAAAATTATTTTCTATTTTTAGTTCAATACCATTATAAGAATACGAACTTATAATTTTATTAGATCTCGCCAATCATGTATTGATTTGAAGCAATATTCAAAGGCGTTAACTCTTTGTGATTATGTTGAGTATGTTTAATCTATGTCCTCTTCTACTATTTTTAGTTCAATACCATTATAAGAATACGAACTTATAATTTTATTAGATCATTTTGGGGCGCCAAATACTCCTCTGCCCAGGGCGCCAAAAGTGGTCACTACGGCCCTGGATGTATGTATATATATATATATATATATATATATATATATATATATATATATATATATATATATATCCAGATCGAGAATTAATTTACCGTACTTACTCGCGTAATTGCCCCACTTTTTCGCACGATTTTTTTACACTAAAGCAAGGGAGGGGAAAATATGCGAGTTTCCCCCGTCGTATGCAAGTGATCATATCAGAAAAAATAACCTTTCATTTCCTCCTCATTGTACAGGAGCATTTACGCGATGGAGACATTTACACGTGTAAATACGGTATATAATATAGTGATGATCTTTTGCTCATTTATAAATTTTAGTGTGCTTTTATGGACAAATAAGCTGTATATACTATATCAATAAGTTTTATCCGTTCTAATCTAATCAGTAAAAATGGAAACTACTAAAACATTTTAGCTTCTTTCATTTTGTGAGAAAATCAATTTAAAGACAAATTTGCTCGCAAATAGTTTCTAGGCCTATGGTTTAATTTAAGGTCGCCACATTTTTCAATCAGGAGATTCTATCCTCCTCCATTCCACGACAAGTATATATTTACCTGACAAAAACCTCTTCAAAGCGGATCCAATCGCGCGCTTCTAGCCCTTATTCTCTGCCTGCGTCGCTCGCTCCCTCCCACCTTGTGATCTCTCTTCCCCTCCTTCCCCCTCTCCCCGCCTCTCCAATTACCCAGTAATCCGACCCACCTCCTAACGTGCTCCCCTGTCAATCTCACGGATGGTAGGCATATGTAATATGCGATTAGGACGCAAAGCCGGATTAAGGTAGATAGGATCGCCCACTAGCTACTCCGCCTCTCAAGGGCTCAGCTTCGGTGTCTGCAGAGAAGGCCTTTAGCGGGATCGTCCCTTCCCCCTAACCGTTCCCCTTCCCCCCAACCGTTCCCCTCCCCCTCCCCTCTTTGCCCCTCCTACACTCCCGGAGTACTACTACTGAGGTGCGTGGGATCCCAAACGAACGGATCAGTTGTGGTCTTAAGGCTGATGCTTTGAATTGAGTTAGCATAAATGGAACTGGCAATATCTTAATGCTCTATTCTTCTGGAAGGTTTCGATACACTTTAGGCAATACTTAGTTTCCTGTTAAGTATGCATTAAAGAATTCTCTGGGTTTTCAATACGCTAATTGTATTATTATTTCACCGCTAAACGTTTAAGTTTCTCAAGGATCTATCAAACGCGTTCGTAGTCACACTAGTTTAAGCTTGGCCGTAAATTGACTGATGTAGATTTAATTTTATCTGATTATGTAAATTTCTTATAGTTAAATATCTTAACTGTAATTTATGCTCAACAGGACACAGATGCTGTTTTAATTCAATGGAATAATGATACAGACATTCCATTTTTTTCTGTATTCTCTCCGTCACGAACCCTTTAATGCATATTTAATGAGAATAAAAGGATATATTTTGTATACTGTAAAGTTATTAATAATTGTATATAAGGTGTTTAGAAAAAGTTCGTGAAGATAAACTGAGGCAATGTAGTTTTTTCTGAGTAGAATCTCCGCGGCTTGTTTTTTTATACCGACATTTAAGAGAGTGTGCGAGTAGAAGTAATAAATGGCTCGAAAAAATGTGTTAGTTCTAGAGAAAATAACTGAATCGAGCGATAGAAGTTTCACGTGGATCCAACCTCAAACTGCGATCTCATCCCAGCGAGCGCTCATGAAAAGCACGCAAGCACGCCTTATCTCTGAAACCACGGGTGGCTCTACGTCCCGCAAACGGCGTACGGCCTATCTTGCCTTTCTCATTCTCTCTCGCCCTCCCTCTCCTTTCCTCTCTCTCTTTTCCTCCCTCTCTTTTCCTCCCTCATTCGCTTCTCGCCATGCTCAAGCTGCGTCTCGGCTCCACACCTCTCACCTACGCTGCGTTGCAAACACTCCGTCATGTGTTCGTGACACCATCCATGGTTCCTCATATTATTCAGAAACACAAACATAGCACTTTTGTTTTAATAAAAAAGGAACATCCTCTGAAGTCGCCTTTTTATAATTCTGAGATTTTTTTTAGAATCACTCTGCCCATAAAAAATGAAAAGTTCAAGTTAATAACGCCTGAATGATCGGCTTCTTGCAAGCCATTTCGGCCTAGATGGTTGCATACCCACGAGGATATGTGTGCTGATTCAGTGGTTCTCGGGCAGATCTACCTTGCGACCCCTACTCGATCACTCATGATTTTTGAGACATAAAAAAAGGATTTCTCCGAAAATGGGAATTTATGATAATAAGCTAAAATTTTACCGTTAAGATTACTTTATTAATAAATATTTATGCGTATAGATACATTTTAGATGTTTATCATTACTGAGACATATCTACTCGTTATTTATTAGATTAGAATAACACATCATACTATATATAAAAATAATTTAGTTTGTGAGGCGGTGTCCGGTCAAGTATAATTATGTAACTATAACTCAAAAACTACATAACGTAGAGTCAAGTTGAATATGTCGTTTTAACCGCAATAACAAGCATAGGGTAGTAGGCTGGTTTTAAACCGACTCATTCAACGAATGTATTTAAAAAATATATTTTCTGATTTCTTTTGTCCCATTTAAATATTTGGAGATGAGTATAGAATAAATTTCATTTGTACATTAAAATTACTAAATATCAACGCATAAAATCAGCGCCTGAACAGGAGGACGGAGGAAATTATGAAGTATCATTTTCCTATTATGAAATTTTTGAAAATTGAGCTACAAAGTACAAAATCTCGAGTCTTTTTCATCAAAACATTTTCCTTTCTATGGCGACCGATATTGTTGCCAATATCAATACCATAAGCCTTTGACATTGATATGAATTCAAGTCAGTTAATTTTCCATGTAAATAAGAGAAGGCATAACGAGATATTTCTTCAGTTTCAAATATTAAAAAGGGAAGGACGAAAGAGAGATGGAGATTAGGACGAAGAAGGAGAGAGAAAGGGAAGAAGGAAGAGAGAGAGGGAGAGGTAGGGATGGATGGAGGGCGGGCGGGCGGGAGGGAGGGAGAGGGAGGGAGAGGTAGGGAGGGAAGGAAGGAGGGAGAGAGAGAATGGGATGAAGGGAGAGAGAATAATGATAATAATAATAAATCGGCTTTATTTAAGGGCGATATTTAGACCATCTGGTCCACTCTTACATATAACCCTGTACAGTCTACGAACACAGAAGTCCATGCCCTCGGCGGGATTCGAACCCGCGACCTTGGTCTCCGTCATCAGATACTCTAACCACCCGTCTATCAAGACTGTCAATAGGAGGATGGAAGAGGGAGAGAGAATGGGAGGAAGGGAGAGAGAATGGAAGGGAGATATAGAGGGAGAGAGAATGGGATGAAGGGACAGACAGACAAACGACTTTATTAGGACGAAATTGAGACTATGTAGTCCCTTCTTACAGAGAGAGAATAGGAGGAAAGAAGAGAAAGTGGGAGAGAAAATGGGAGGGAGGGAGGGAGAGAGAATGGGAGGAAGGGAGGGAGAGAGAATGGGAGGAAGAGAGAGAGGGAGAGAGAATGGGTGGAAGGGAGAGAGGTAGGGTGGAAGGGAGAGAGAGATTGAGAGAGAGTGAGGGGGAGAGAGAGAGAGAATGGAATTAAAGAAGAGAGAGGGAGAGAGAATGGGAAGAAGGAAGAGAGAGAATGGGAGGAAGGGTGAGAGGGAAAAAACAAGGAGAAGTGGAAAATGTATTTATTTCTTGTAAGACATTGTAACTAAATGGTTTGTCACACTCTATCGTCTTTGACTATTCTTTTTCTTTTCGCTCTCCGTTTGTTATTGTTTTTATCATTTTTGTTAGTCGTCGCGTTTCTGTTTTTGCTCTTATTTGTTTGTTACTCATTTATCCAATCCCTACCGACATTTGATTCTTCTTTTCTGTTCGTTCTTCGTTTATTATAATATTTTTTGGCGTTTCTCAAAATTTCCCGCAGTAGAACTCTCTACTAGCATATTTAAAAAAATTATAGGTTACAGATTTTTATTAATCTTTTGAACACAACCTGTGGATGAGGTGCAATAAAATCGGATGTCTACCGACCAAGGCGAAAAGCTCGACATACGTTAAGGATTGACTTCATGGAAATACACGATTATAAATGGTACAATGTTTTTAGAATTTTTATCGGAGCATTATATCTCTTGAGTCTTAACAATTACTCAAGCCACACAGCCAAACAAAATGAGGTTGATATGTTGCACACAGATGAATACAATGTTACAAAAAATACGCTTTTAGATATCTTTTCAAACGTTCACCTACATATTTGTATTGATATAATCGTAAAATTGATTATTTCACCACAGCGCATCAGCAAACACGACCTCAAAAAAGCAGAAATCCTAAGTGTAAAACAAATTTGATATTTCTCCTACGGCAAGTGTTATTTAAAAGAAATGAGAAGCAATAAATTGTTAAAAATCAATTAGTTCATAAAAAATTCGGATATCGTCATGAATTACAACAAAGATGTGAAAAGTGAGGACTGATAACACGAGTGAAGCTAATATATGCCACCGTATTATTTTTTTATTTTAAAATTATATTTATTATATTAAATTTAAATATAGTAAAATTAACAAATGCAATATATTCCAACTCTCAATCAAATATAAAACATAGATTTATAAACTATAAATTAAAGTTGAAGGATTGATAGAATGAGGAAAAAATCAGTTGGCATAGTGAAGACTGCTCGCGACCCCCTCAATATTGTCTCGCGACCCAACGTTTGAGAACTACTGTACTGATTGACATGAAACCCTCCCTCGGAAATTGGATAGAGCAGGGGAGGGCAACTTTTTTACGTCGCGGGCCACATTTGTGGCTATGAATACTTTGGTGGGTCATATGACGGGTTATGAGTCTTTCGGCATTTCCACATTTACCAAGGCATATCGGTAAAAGTGCACATTTATCGACAGGAGCGGCCCGAGGAATTTTGGCGCCCCGGGCGAGATAGCACTCCAGCGCCTCGCTCCGTAAAAAAAGCACATTTAATATGGGAGAGCAATAAGACATAACTGGAAGGATAATTGTAGTAAAATACAGTTTAAGAGATACAGGATCTCTAAGGTCAGTAAAACGATTTAAAATGCCTCATGACCTCATTTATAATGTTAATAATATGCCCACCATAATTCAATTTACTGTCAGTAATAACGCCAAATCTGTTTGCGAAGAGACTCTTGTCAATGGTAGAGAATTTATTATATAATTGTAATTAAGAAGAAACGAGATAAACATAACAGTACATTTAGAATGATTTAGTTTTAACTTCCAAATATTACACCATTTTGTACTCGGATATATAGCTTGCTTGAAAACCAAGCAGTCATTTATTTTATCAGTTTGTGCAAATATTTTACAGTCATCTGCAAAGTGTAAAGAATGGGTAGGAGAAAAGTGCAATAGTGCAGTCAAGTCTCCAATATATAGTGTAAAAGGGTAGGATCCAAGGACACTACCTTGGGGAACACCAGATATAAAAGGAGACCATTTAGAATGCGAACCAGACAAAACAACTCTCTGTATCCGATTTCTAAGGTAACTACCCAGTAGTCTGAGGAAATTACCATGGCTACCAAAACGGTGTTCAAACTTATGAAGAAGAAGTGTATGGTCTATGGAATAGAACGCTTTAGAGAAATCTAAGAATAAAGAATCTAATTGTCACTTATTAACTATAGCATTTACTGAATGACTTTGAAAAACAGCTAAGTTAATCAGACAGAAACGATTTGGTAAGGGTCCATGTTAACTAGTGGTTAAGTACGGGGAAGAGGAATAATACAAACGGTTTAGGATAATTTTCTCACAAACAGAAGAATATACAGGAATTAGAGAAATGGGACTGTAGTTTGAGACATCGGACTTAGAACCAGATTTACATATTGGAACTACACTTGCGAATTTCCACTGAGTTGGGCAAATACCTGGTAAGAAACAACGGTCAAATATGATTGATATAGAAATACAAATAATAGGAGCACAATTTTCAATAAAAATTGGACTTATACCATCAGGTCCGGTCATCGGTGAGGGGATACCTTACACAGGAACTCCAAGACTTCATTGAAGGAAGTTTGAAGATAAGAAAGGGAAAAAATACTGACTGTGAATAGACAAAAATCCTTAGTTAAATTGGCAGAAATAGAACAAATGAATGGCGTCATGGATTCAGAAAATAATTAAGGAATAAATTTGGACTTTCAGATCCCGCTCGATCGATAGTTGCGTAAAAACAACATCGGGGATTCGCTAGAGTTTACGGCGTTTATTGACCAAAGACCAAAACTTTCTAGGATTAGTAGGTATAGAAGAGGACATAGATTAAACATACTCAACATAATCACAAAGAGTTAACGCCTTTGAATATTGCTTCAAATCAATACATGATTGGCGAGATGCCACACTAGGATAAGATTTTCAAAGATTTCCACGATTTTATTATCCAAGGCATAATTGTGTCAGTCTTAAACCAAAGTGAAAACTTTCTTGCCCTAAGTATTTTTAAAGAGAACAAAATTTTTAACTGTGGAATCAATAACACCGTTGAAAAATCTACTGCATTATCTAGAGGGAGGGAATTTAATACACTCAAAGGGAATTCAATGACACGGTTAACGTCCATTTTATGAGTGCGGTAAAAATGCTAGTTGTTCATGGCAACTACATATTTTATTCACAAAACACTTAAATTCTCGTCTTCCAAACAATTTTCTGAGTCAGTGCAAATCGTTTTTGAAAATTGACGGTAGGAAAATAAGGTTGCGTTTTTTTGCAAGTACGATGGTTCAAGTTGCTAATTTCTACGACATTTATAAGTAATTTTTGAAAAATGTAAACGAAAGATGTCTTACACTCTTTACGTGTTAATCAAATGGAGAATAGAAACTATCCTGGCACCGAACCCATCCACTTATTTTAGAGAAATGCACATTTGTCACATGCAGAAACTCGCGATGAATATTTTAATTAAAATTTCGTCGAAATTGGACTGACCTATCGCGATTTATTTACGTAGTGCTCTACTGCGTACATGCCTAGTTTGAACGCCAAATTCCATCAGAAATTCCTCTTTAGAAGCGTTCCTGACAGCAAAAGTGCTCCAATGTTATAATTTTATACATTTTTAAAATTCATTTGGGCACTTTAACTTAAAAACTTCTCATTTTTTTCTTTGCTTCCATCCTTCCTATTTCCTTCTTTTCCCTCATGTGCGATTTATGTTATAAAAATTCTTGGATTCATTTTGTTTGTCCTCTCTTTCTAAACTTATTGAAGCATAATCCTTTCCAAAACTCTCTCGCCTGCATTCACGCTCTCTTGTTTCCCCTTCTGACTCTCCAAACCTTGCCAATATTCTAATTCCCGTCACCCCATTCGCATAGAACCTCTCTCCGCTTACTCCGCTCACATTTAAACGATACATTTTCCGCTATCCCACCGCCTCTCCTTCTTCCCTTCTTCCTCCGTCCTCTCCCTCCCGTCTCCCTCTTGTCCTCCCACGCTACGCCTCGATGGCGCCACCAATCCACTCCTACGCCGCTGGTTATGCATTCCGAGCTGAAGACAATGAGCCCTTCTTTGGTGCGGCGCAGATCAGGTCGGACGTGATCTGGCTCGGTCAGGAGGAGAGAGGGAGGGAGAGGAAGGGAGGGATGGATGGAGAGGGATGGAGGGGGAGGTAGGAAGGGAGAGAGGGAGGGATGGGACGGAGAGAGGGAGGGATGGGATGGAGGGAGGGAGAGAGGGAGGAAAGAGGGAGAGGGAAGGAGGGAGAGGGAAGGAGGGAGAGGGAAGGAGGGAGAGGGAAGGAGGGAGAGGGAAGGAGGGAGAGGGAAGGAGGGAGAGGGAAGAAGGGAGAGTGAAGAAGGGAGATGGAAGGAGGGGGAGGGAGGGGGAGAGAGGGGGAGGGATGGGGGATGGAGCGAGAGAGAGGGAGGGAGGGATGGAGAGGGAGGAAGAGATGGAGAGGGAGGGAGGGAGAGGGTGAAACAAGTGTTAGATGGCGAGGGGGAGAAAAATGAGAGGACAAGAAAATGGTGGGATAGAATACGGAGAAGAGGAGAGGCATGGAGGGGTGGGCGTGTCGTCCAGGGAGAAAGATGAGCTAATGAGTTTAGGAATTTTATCGGGGCGTTGAAATCGAAGTTCTCCAAAAAGCGAAAGTTCCAAATAAAAATAAAACGAAAAATGTACGATTTCGAGTTCGCAGAAATTCCGAGACAGACTCGAAGATAATGAATTTGCGCCATATCTGGTGAGTTGACGTTCTCTTTTAGCTTTAGCTTAGTCTCTCTTGAAAACCATTGTGTCCAATAATCTGTAGATCTATAAGCCTTGCAACAACGAGAAAGAAGTTTAATTTTTGAGGAAAAATTTCTTAGATAAAACGATAAATTTTATTTTTTAAATTATAGGCAAGTTGGAGTGATCAATGAACATTATTTCATTTGAATTAGAATGATAAGTGTGCACAGACGTTTAGGTAATATGGGCTTCGTACATTTTAGGCAGGTATCTTTCCTTTTTTAAAAGATTCTTCCGTAAATGCTGAAAATGTGACTAAGATCAATCAGTTTCATACGCATCAGGTTCGACATTTCCGATAATTTGGAAATGTTTTTTACTATTAATTATAATTCTTAGTTTTAATATTACACATATATTGTATTTCCATATTGATTTTAAAATTTCAATTTGTTGTAACATTTGTTGAATTTTTTTAAGGACTCTGAAAGAATAAATTCATTGCTAAATAAATTACGCATCATAATTGGTGAAAAGATTTTGTCTATTGCAATTCTTTACAAATTTAAAGAGTTAATTCTCACTATTAAATGTTATCTTGTGCTATTATATGACCTATGTTAGTTGAAAGAGCAACGAACTATAATTTTAATCTTGGAAAAAAGAAATATTCTCCATGATTTTGATATGAAGTGCGTTTTAGAAAATGGCCAGATTTTTCGTATGAATCTGTGTGCTCTTTAGAGGATGAATATATAAATAAATAAATAAATATATATATATATATATACACGTGTCACTGTAAATGTGCGTAGTCTGGTAAATGTGCACATTTACCACCAAATTCGGTAAATGTAAGTATAACATACTTTTACCGATTGTATTGGGGATATGTACACAGGGGCCACAACATGGCGGCGTCGCGAACATCTGCTGCAGTTTAGAAGTACTGTAAATTTGCCTTATCCGGTAAATGTATAAATTTCCTGGTAAATATGCACAACTAACTAAACGATCTAAATTAAATTTGAACATTTGAACCGGCCCTACCGGTTTGGGTAACTTAGTCGAAGTGTATTTGGTTCGTTCTCACGATTACTGTGTTCCCGCCTCGGGTTGGGTAGCGTTCATCTTAATATATACCAGTGGAGCCGAACCCAAAATGATTTTTGTTATAAATTAACGCCATTATTAAAGTGTAGAATTTCTCATTCTTACTTATTTCCACATTTACCAAGGCACATCGGCAAAAGTGCACATTTATCGACAGGGGCAGCCCGAGGAATTTTGGCGACACGGGCGAGATAGTACTCCAGCGCCTCGCTCCGTAAATGTTTGTTGAGATATTTACAAAGCACATGTTAATTAAAACATCGCTCCGTAAATGTTTGTTGAGATATTTACAAAGCACATGTTAATTTAATCATCGCTCTGTAAAAATTATCGAGATTGAAAAATTAAAAGGAATGCCATCCAGATTCTATCCTTTTCCTCGATATAAATAGGCATCCAATAATTATTTACTTGCAAGTAATGATAAATGATCGGGATTGCGCCCCCAAAATTTTGGCGTCGCGGGCAGCCGCCCGGCTCGCCCGCAGCCCGGGCCGGCCCTCTTTACCGGGAAACGAACAGATAATACGTATTTATGGAAACTTAAACTTACATTTACCGAGCTTGGTAGTAAATTGCGCATTTACCGGTAAATGCACACATTTCCCGATTATGTACCTTTACCGTAACATATCATTATAAATAGCTGCTTCTTACATATATATATATATATATATATATATATATATATATATATATATATATATATATATCATATAAAACCTAAGGTACTTCCATAAGTGCTACAGAGCTGATATTTGGCAGGAAGATAGATCATTAGGTACAATCTCTGGAAAAAAAATCCAAAATTACAGAAAAAGTACTATTTAAAGGGTGTTTTTGACCCTAAAATACAATTTTAAACACACAAGAAAAGTATAATTAATGAGGTAAGGCTCAACTTTGTGGAATTTACTCATAATGAAACGAATACTTTGTGGTTTCTACAACTTTTTAAAGTTGTGGAAACCACAAAGTATTCGTTTCACACAAGAAAAGCATCGAAAACTGTGCAGGGGCTACTTAAAATTGATTTTTTCAATTAAAAATTTAAATTTAAATTAAAAAACCCCGTATGGTGGAGAAAAGAATTATTTTATTTTTCATGAAGACAGAATTCAAATCTATGCTGAATTTGAGTAAAAATGTGATTTCAATCATAAAATTATGAAATTGTTTTCGGTCTTCGACAATGAAAAATATAAACTACCATAGAAACGACTCTAATACATTTCAATGGGAATTGATCATCCATACTTCAACAGCGTTGATTTAATGTTTACACTGTATAATAATTTATTTGATTTTAGCCAACCACGTTTACATATGATGACGTGATAATATAAATTAAATATTTTATCCGGATACTAAGTAAAAGCCACGGATGACATCGCCATTATCCTAACACATAAAATATATTAATTTTTACATAAATAGTAGTGTGATATATAGGCTAATTTCTTAATAGTGATTATAGCTATTGCTGAAACGATCTAAGCCATGAAATCGGAAATTCGAAAACTTGAACGCGAGCCGATTGCCGGAGATTTGAGAAATTCCGAATAGATGTCTTGATTTCGCGGAAAATTAAAATTATCTTATTTATATATTATTATGGCAGTGATTTTAATTACGACGTAAACTTACGATGACGTCATTATATCTACTCACAGGAAATTTAGTAAAATATGAAAATTATTTTAATGTTGTGTTTCGTAGTTTCTCAAGAGATTTTAACCTTTCAATTGTTAAATATAATTGTATCATACGTATTTCGCGATTTTTTGCATCCAAATACGTGCTAAAGTCACGGATGGTGATGCCATAATATTGAACCAAAATATTCTAATTTTTCCATAATTTTAATATATTGAGCATTGTCTTAATGAAGATTATTCTTACTGCTCATGCAGGGCGATCTGAGTCACGAAACTTTAAATACGACAAATTGGACACGAGGCCATTGCCAGAGAATTTGAAACTTACGGATAGTTGCTTTAATTTCACAGAAATTTTTTAATATTGCGCTTGAACTCATGGAACTGATTATCTAATACATATAGCCTCCACGTGGCTGAAATGCTGTTGCCTGGAGATCGAATTGGTTTATTTACGAGTTTAGATCTTGGTGTAAGGTGATTTTTTATGCGCTTGCAGTATGCAAGCACCGACAACTCGTACGTAGATAGGGTGTTTCAAAATTATGTATACACAATTTAAATATTTATATTTCGTGAACCAAATGTACAATTTGCACAATTTTCCTTTTATTTTAAAGCTTAAATGCATAATAATGTTTTCAATGAACAAAACTCAAGTAAGATGTTCAAAGTGTCCATCACCAGCACTGATACATAAGCGACATCTAAGAATTACGTATTACAGTGCACAAGTCAGTATAAATTCTGTGTGCTTCTTGCTTTATTGTCATCCACAGATCCTCAAATGTTTGCGGTTTCTGACCGTAAACTTCAAGTATCTCCATGCAAAAAAATCTAAAGGAGTGAGGTCTGGAGGCCTTGGAGTGTATTCAAAAGCACTCCTCCTGCCACCTATCCATTACTCAAGAAATTCATTGTTCAGGTACTCCCGCACAGTTGTATGAAAATGTGAGGGTGCACCATCCTGTTGAAAATACACCAATGTATCCCGAAACATGTTTTTGATGTTAGATACTGCATAACTCTTTAACATATCAAGGTAAATTTCTCCATTAATAGTGCCATTGAATCTGTTAGGTCCGATTATTCCACGAGAGGAGAGTTCCATCCACTCAGTAAAACCTTGTAGATTGACATCTTTCTCCAATGTGAAGTGTGGATTTTTACCTGCCTAGTAAACGCAGTTATGACGATTCTCATGGCCATTCAGCTTGAACGTGGCTTCGTCTGACCATACAATTGAATCTATAAAAGCATCCATTCCACCATTTTTTCGAATATACCACCCACAAAATTGTGTTCGTCGATCTGGATGCTCTTCTTGGATTGAATGCAGTAATCGAGGTATAAATGCCTTCAATTTTATGTCCTTTAGGATTCTAAAAACACTTGTATGGCTCAATTGTAGCTCACGTGAACACTGTCTTGTAGACTTCCTTGGGGAGCGGGTAATTGCATCTCTGACAGCTTCAACATTTTCGATACTTCTTGACGTTCTTTTCCGCCCACAGCATGTCTTGTTGATATTGTTCACAGTTCCATGTTCCTCAAATTTATCATGCAGACGGGTAATCGTTAGACGAGTTGGTGCTTTTGTTTCATATTTTCTTTCCCATTCACGCTGAACGTCTGTGACGTTTTCAAAATTCCAATACCATTTTAGAATTAACTTTCTCTCATTGAAACTCATCTCTCCATCGTTTCCATGGATATTTGTTAATAATCAAACATTGTTAAAATAATTAATTTATTTTTCTATAAAATAAAAGAAAAATTGCGCAAATTGTATATTTGGTTCACGAAATATAAATATTTAAATTGTGTGTAAATAATTTTGAAACACCCTAGAGAGAGAATTATGGACGAATTCATAAAATTCTCTTTACGCAATCTCCTTCTACAACGGTCTCACTGGGGAATATTTAGAAGCCTCAAAACATTAATACTCCTCCCGAAAAGACGCTTGATTACCCCGTACTGCTTTAACCAACCACCCAACGCCCAATTCGCTCGAGAAACTGCACTTATCGTCATATAACTCCTGACAGTATTTTTCCAAACAAACTTGACGAGGGAATTTCTTTGATGCACCATTTTATATATCAGTCAGTGAATAAAACTCTAGATAAAAAAGAATAAACTGCAAACTGTGCTATTAATTTGATAGTGGAGAAATTATAAATGCTATTTCAGCTCAAAATCATTTTCTCAATCATTTCAGTGAGGATATGCGAATCTCTAGAAAAACATGCTCATGGAATGATTATAGCCTGTTAAATACGAATCATTTTATATGGTTTTAGAAAACGCATAATATTTGTGAGATTTGAGTGACGATTTTAATAGCAAGATGTTATTTGGTGACATCGTTTACATTTGTAACGTTTTGCTTACCTGCATTTATATAGCTTAATCGGGATATTGCGTGTCCATTTTACCAAGAAAACCTATACCCACAGAAATTTATTTCAAGAATAATTAGATTATTTCATTTTAAGGTAGTTATATTGGATACTCAGTTCAATTGTACACCTACCATTCTCGTGGCCACGAAAGATCTGAAGTTGGAGTTCATGCAATTTAGTCGAATGTAAAATCCAAGATAACGGTAAATTATTAATACATATTGTTGTAATTTTGCATTTTAAGCGGCTGAAATTATAATCAAAGCAAAGGTTCGTGCGATTTTGGAATCATTAGTTAATTGTCTCGCGTCCACATCGTAAATGAGGGGTGAAATATTGCCCGTGAATATGTGTTTGTGTGCGCGCGCGTGAGTTCGTTTCCCATTAGCCCTCTCGCACACTCAACACCCATTCCTCGTACTGTGCTTCTGGCCATCCCCTAATCCCCTTTTTTCCTGCGCCGTGGAAATGTTGGATGAGAGAGGTTAAGGGGCTCAGAGAGAGAGAGAGAGAGAAGGGGGAGGGGAGATTCCTTTTTTCCACTCCATCCCCTATTCCACCACCTTATTCTTTATTTCCCGTTCTCGTGAGAGTTGTCCGCGGAATGACAAGCAGATCCTTTTTAGACTTCTTCTTTTCTCTCTCTCTCTCTCTCTCTCTCCACCTTCACATTCGCGAAGAAAAAGAATTCCACACTCCTTACCCACGCTTTCCTTGCCCTCCGATCTCCCTCAAAACTCCATCTCCTGCTTGCTTCTTCCCTTTTTCTTTTATTTTCTTCTTCTTTTTCCCTCTCACATCACTTTCCATTTTCCTTCTATATCCCTTGGCGCCGTGCTTGCCTTTCCCTCTCTCCGTCATATCTCTCTTTTACTCCTATTGCGCCCTCTTTGATCCCTTTTCCCTCATCCTTCCTATTTCCTACTCACTCTCCATATCTCCCTCCCCCTCTTCCTTTTGTCGTCTCACTCCCTCTTTTCATATCTCCCTCCCCTCCACAAACTCCCCCTTTATCGTATCACTCCCTCCCTACGCATTCCTCTCTCTCTCTCTCCATAGCACGCCTCCTTTCCTTTGTCTCTCTTAATCTGTTTTGATCCTTGCTTCAATCAGCTCCGCCTCCTCTTTCCCTCCCGTCCTCATCCTCTTTCATTCCGCCCTTATTTCCTCCCACCCGATCCCTCGCATACTATATATTTTTCCTTTCTGACATCCATTTTCAACCGATATCTTTCTTTATATGTGACAAAGTGATTGGTTGCCAGACAGAAAGCCTGCGTATTCGAGTTCTCTCAGAGCGGGGCCAAGAAAATCATAATGTTAGCAGCGTCACCTCTGACATAAGCAAAGCCTTACATTTTTATTCGCAGCTCATCTTTTCTACGTGCTTTTAAAATTTCTCGTCACTATCTTATTACTATCATAAATTTGTTATTTATCTCTTCGGTTAATCAATGATAAATTTACGAAGTATCACAGTGTGTATTATTTAAATAACAATTCATTTAGAAGATATTATAATTTTCCTCGGTTAGTTTACTGTGACGCTAACTGACTAATTATGAATTATATTTACTCTGGTATTACATATTTTGTTTTCACTTCAAACTTTTTAAAACCGAGGCAATAAATATATCCTCTAAACTTTGTGATATTATAATCCGAAAATAGGTTAGTAAACACATTCATAACAAAATTTTCCATATTTTTTTAGAAGTAGATAACGTGATATAAATGAACTGACGCATATAACATGGGATTATTATTCAGATTCCAATTACCTATAGGAATTAATATAGTAGTTTTGTGTATTTTAAGACAAATAATAAAATTCTCAATTGAGTGACAATTTTATATCTTAGGGGAGATGCGTTGTTCGGCATACTATTGCAGCTTGATATAAAACAATCTATCTCCTTGATGATTTTCAAAGACATTGCAAAATGTATTAATTAAATGAATCCTTCCTGATATATCACACCATAACTCAGAATCAGCCGAAATAGCTTGTAATAACTATGGAAAACACGATCAATTTTTTGTGAGGAAACCTGATGTAAGTAATTTCTCACTCACTCTCACTGAAATCACCTTTGGGAAGTGAATTCTACCGTTTTACTTTGGAATACTCACTTAAATTAGCATAGAGGAGGGCCTTCAATCGGAGAGAGGATGAAGTACACCATTGATATTGGCTTTCATCGAGATATTGAATTTCAATATTCATAACGAGATTAATCTCGTTACCATGATCAATAAAAATTTTATTGTATATGATTATTCATTAAATTTACGTAATACTTAATAAGACTACTGAATACTTCTCAAAATGTATTGAATTTCACACTTCGTACGGTATGAACTCTGAGTGTGCATTTAAATTCGCATTCTTCGTAAGAGAATCCGCAATTTTTTTATCAAACTGTTATGAGTCTGGAAAAATATGAGTCATACAGATAATATAAATTAATTTCCTTTGTTAGTGAAAGTTTTTTATGATTTACGAAAGTGGGTATTGCTCCTAGTAGCTCTATTATTCCTAATGTAGCCTCTTGAAGACTATTAAAACGAATAGTAAAAGATCATTCCTAGTGGCGATATATAGATCAGCGAACCTAATTCCGGTTTATTTGGTCCAAATTCCATGAAATTAGCTTAAGTACGTTTCTACGTTGGGTGTCTTAAATGCTGCGTTACCTCTTATTTATTATTATTTAGATATCGTGTTTCCATTTGCCTCAAAAATTCTTTCATTCATAACTGAAAATTTTCCTCTGCTTCTCTTTAATGTGCTATTCTTCACATTATACCCTCTTGCGATCACATTGGATTGATTTCATTGATGGTCAGTTGGTCAGTTATCCACTGGTATTTTTCGGATATTGTAATTTCCGTTTCTCTACTATATCAATTAATTCAAAACCCTTGCTTTCTGCCCGAGGTGATATATTCAATTTCCGCTCCGCTTTTGTTTTCAGAATTACTTACGACTTTATTTGACTCTTTTTCGTACAATGGCATTCTCTAGATTCTGATAGGGACCCTTTAGGCTTAGCGTTTCTGATAAACTGTGTTCGAAATAAAATAATCCTCCGGTTTCAGAGCGTATCTTAATCTCCTCACCGATTTTGAATTAATAGATAAATACAAATATGGTTATAGATTAATCGCTTAAGTCACATTTTCATTTTGAATCTCCTGAAAGTAAAAGGCTTATTGCATCCTGCATATTCCACAAAGAAGATTGCAAATCAGAATTATATTACTTATGTGGGATCATCTGTCGAATAACATTCTCCTTATAAAACTTTAGTCAATCTGCTTTTATTTTGAATTTCTTGCCTATTTTTAATAGCATATTTATATTATTTCGCAGATACTGCATCGCCAGTGGATCATTTAATCTACAAATCTATTTTTGCTGCAGTGAACGGTGAGTGAAGCTTCTATAACTTCAAATATCATACATATGGATTTATTTCTTACTCTTTTGCGCGAAAGGGTACTTTTTAATTTTGTTTCAAATTGAAGGTTGTATAAATCTTCATATTTTTACAGCTGCTTAATACTTCCTCTAGCTTATTCCACATCTTTGAACCACATATGTTTTAATTAACAATTTATACTCGGAGGCTATTTTCGCAAACGGTTCTTAAGTTCTCTGCTGAAAGCGATTGAGGATAAAGGGGAGGTAACTTGGAGTAAATAATAACAAATGCGATTGCAAAAGAAAGTAACTAAGAATAATATGTGCATAAAAAATAAAATTAAACGTTACATAAATAAACCTGCCAAGTGAGAATTTCTGGAATTGAAATGAGATGGATATTTGTTTGTCGGGAAATCTAAGAATAATTAAAGTACTATATCTTAGGAAAAGCCCCAATGCAGGAAAACGTCCACAAATGAATAAGGTGCATGAAAACCATGCGAAACGTACTGATAGCAATATTTCAAGTTTAAGTGAATCATAAAAGATGAGTACACAAAATGAAATATAATAAATACAGGTATACATTAATACGTAGAAACATACAAGTACACATAAACCATATTAAACAAGATGGGGAGGATTATTCTTGAATTATGCTGATAGCGGGCATCTTAGTACATCGGAAAAGTACCCGCCGTTTACTCCTTTAACTTAACGTTAGCAGTGGCTGTAAATGATTCCGACATTCCAAAAACAAGATGCATTTCGTTTCCGGCATATTGACAAAACTTTGTCCTTCGAAGTAGGGATTTCCTTGGGGTTTCTGTTGGCAACTTACGGACTTCAGCTCAGGATTTCGGTGGTGAAACCACAAGTTATAAGCTACAGCACTGCCCAAAACTGCGGATCTCGATGTATTACTTACAAGTGTTGTTTGAGCATATATGTTGCGGGGACATGACGGTAAGTTGGGCAGCATAAGTGTGAGAACCAATAATGTAGGCACGGTGGTATGACTCGGGGACAAACTTCTGTAAATTTGGTGGCAAAAGCTATGACAGAAACCCGGAGATATTTTATTAGTATCATGGGTGGTGCACATTTTAGGGTCATCAAATGTAAGTTTAGTGGCAGAAAATCGGATTATTTCGTGTATTTTTGTTTTATACGTTCATTAGTGTAACATGGGTGGCATAAACATAGAGGAAAGTTTGATGAATATTTGGTGGTAAGTATACGTTTCATGGGGAAAATTGTCGGTCGGTCGGTTTCAGAAATGGTGCTCGTTTGGTAGTATTCATTTCTTGGCAATTGATATGTATTGTTTGCAGTGAATCACATATTCCCAAATACCAGGAACACCCAGCTGGGTAAAATTTGGACTGTGCTTGGCGGTGAAGGCATTTGCGAAAATATGGGAAGTGTGCAAATGGTAATAAATATGTCATATTAATTTTTACAGTTACCATTTATTATTATAGCAATAAAAGTAAAAGAGCTTCATTGTAATCACTGTTATCAAAATAAGGGAATAAAGTTTATATTGCTATAAAAATAGCTTTCCTTCTTTCTCTTCCTTTCTTCACTAACCAGTATTAAATGCTTTTTTATTTTCTTTCTCCACCTATCTCTCTCACTCTCTTCCTACTTAAATAACCCATTTTAAAGCATTACTTCCTATAAATGCATTTGATTCGTTTCATGATTTCAGAATTCCTCATTATGATGATCATGAAAATGTTGCATTTTTTCTGCCATCAAACGAATAATTTTTGAGCTAATTCGGCACGGATTTGAGTTACCTCTTCGAGAAAAATATACTTTGCCTTTTGGTTGTACAACTGTCCAAGTATTAAGTTTGTATCTTTATTCTAACTAATTTTACAAGAAAAAGGTATGGTTGTGAATTTATTTTTATGGGAAATTTTTATTTAAAAAAATCAATTACTCCATAATTATTCCCCGTTTCAGGTATTCAAAGTTTTACTGCTACTTTCACGTAGAATATTTCCATTGGATGTAAAAAAAATTTGCACTCTTAAGAGTATCAAAGCAAAAATGCCAAAAAATAATTTCTTTTTCTACTGAAAGTTTGACTGCGATTACATTCTTCATTTATTTTAAAAACGATTTAATGCGGTTTTAATGGCGGCGTATCATTTTGTTAACCCTATCGTAGCGTTCTTCTACAAAAATTTGTTGAAAAAATTAAAGACTAGCAAATAACTCACAAATTCCAAAGCTAAACTTCTCTCTGACCCAATAGAAGCTCTTCCCCGCTTTCTCTCCCTACAATCATCTCCTCCCTATTTCGTATCCCCTCTACTCCAACCCGAACGCCATCTATCCGGGGTCGAGAGTATCGCGCGTGACCTCCCACACAGCGTGCGGCATTCTCCTGTTAATACTACCGCACTGCCTCAGTTTGTGTCACGACAAAAAGGGATCCGAAAAGGAGGTGGCAACCAGATGGAAGGAGAACTGAGGGGAAGAGAGGAAGCGCTTTGCGCACTACTCACCTCGTATTTACCACCACCAATAGTACACTGTCGCATTATATCTCTCACCTCCTCCAAAGAATCCCTCCCACTTATCATTTCCCCTATTCTCCCTCCACATACTTTGCCTTCTTGTCCTATCTCCGTATTCTCCTCATCTCCATTCTATCTCCCATCGTTCAAAAGCAACTTAAACTGCTTTTTCAATCGTTGTTAATAAAAAGACTTGCATCCTTCGCCACCCTCCACCAGCAGCAAAATTTAACTGCCTTATTTGAACTCGGGAACTCAATTTTACTATGAAATCTGTTCATTTCTATCGCAGGCAATATCTGTGTCTATCTGTGTACAAATGCACAATTTCATTTTTCCCTAAACCGTATTTTTCTGTTTACTTTCCAATTCCAATTCGTATATTCCATTTCATTACTTTAAACTCTTAAATTTTACCTGAGTTTTTCACTTTTAAATACTTGATACAGTCGTAAAAACCTTCATGACTAGTTTTATATTGAGCAGAAAATTATCCCATAGACCTATCTTAGCTCTAGTTACTTTAATAACGATACATATTCTTTAATTTAAGGCTGACTCACCAGATTACACATACACGCTCGCTCTTTAATTTAAGAGCGAGATGCAGAAACCAAGCTCCTAATAACATGGCAGCCGTTGAGTTAAAAATAATGAACAACTGGTGATAAATTCTGTAAAAGCGTAAAACTAATATAAATTCTGCCAAAGTCTGCTACGAGGAAATTATATGCTTTATATAGGCCTAAAAAAATATCGCTGTGCTATTATAAACCTAAAATTTTACTAAATCAGATTGTGCGTTCGTATCTGTGTAATAACTCTCTTAGTAATTCCAAATGATACTAGCTGTTGCTTCCTGCTAATATATATCACGGTAATTGCTTTCGTCCTCAATAATTTATCTTCCAGAGACAACGATATTTCAGAGCGATGGTTATGCTTTAGTTTCACTCTTTATCTCTCTGGTATACTGAACCTAATCTTTCCTATGAAAAGCAATTTTCCCTCATTTTATGAGTTTAATTTGCAAAGACAGTATTGAGTGATTATTATGTTTACAGAGCAACTCTTTCCACGTGAGGATCGCATATATTTTATCTGCAATCAAGTATTAAACACGTACATCTATCGCTATAGAATTGCTAATTTCAATGTTGAAATATTCTTGGCTGATCTGCTGTGCTGATTCCGAAATTGAAGAAATGTGCATATCTTGTGGCCTGTATACGATGAATAATGAAAGCAACTCTGCTTTAACTATGAAACGGTATACCATACTCCTAATTTAACTACACGATAACCGTTGTCAGACGTATTTCATCGATCGTTACTTTTAATAACGATCTGTTAATTACCAATAACGTAGGGCGCTTTGTGCTCGAAATCCGAATACAGATTAATGAAATGTTTTATGGCTTCAACAGTTGCCTACATCATTTTTTGCTACTTTAATAAAAATTGACTTTTTTATTCTCATTCATTTTTTGGGATGCAGATAATTTTTTTAGTGTGTTACGGGATTTAACTACTTAAAATTTTGAAAAATAAGAATTAATTACAAAAAATCATAGATTAGGTTGCATCGCGGTTACGTCCGCACTTAAAATTAACAACATAATCTGTAGAAGATTAAGTTTATACACAAAACTGTCTTAATATAAGTTATGTTAAAATTACTTTCCTTAGATTTTCATTTGGAATTGGTTATTTTTTAGCTGACTCTGTACCACAGACAATAGTTACACATATATCCATTTATAAAGAGAAACAGATATACATGTAACTACATAAATATTTAAGTTTTAAATATTTGACAAATATATGTTTATTATAAAATATCAGAATCTTACTCCAAGGAGATTTCTTTCAATGATTTTCAGGAAATAAAATTTTTTTTGCGTGTATATACTTCGCGTTAAATTTTTGAGTGCATAAGTCAGCTAAAGTTTTGTAACTGCACCTCTGTTAACTGGAACAGAATTTGTTTAGCTACTAATTAGAGAGACCTCCACATTCTCAATTGGATCATTCGCACAAAAGTTTCAAGGTTTGTAAATCAAACAACCTTCGATGCTTCCAGAAACACATGCCCTAACTTTTCCTCGTTTATAACTCGATATGTCTCGGGAAATCTTTCAGAATTTTCGAGCAAAGAAAGAATGTCTTTCAGAGGGACGCATCCGAGGTTCGAGGTGCGAGGAAGAGAAAAAGGTTCGATAAACAGAGACGGCCATGTTCTAATCTCGTTCGAAGACGGATACTTCAAAAATATCGATTTCTCGTGTGACCCGGTTTCCAGAAAAGGGGTATTTTGTTGATGAGCCTGTGTCTGCGTGGATGGCTCTGCGATTCCGAGAAAAGACTAATAGACTGCCTCTCTCTCTGCCTCTCTCTCCCTCTCTTTCCCTCTCCATCTCTCGTTAGTTTGCTCTTTTCCTCACTAAAACTCACTGACACACACAGAAGCACGGAAGAGGGACAGAGAGATCTCTTTCTCTCTCACTCTAGGAGGTAGCGGCTTGCGTATCTAAAAATATATTCTCCCCTTAACGTTTCTCTCAGTGAACACAATCTTTTTAAAGGTTTTTATCTCTCCTCCCTCCTTTCTTATCTCTGGATTAGTGAGGCCTATTAGCGACGCTTTAAAGGCCCTGGTTAGAGCAAACTTTCCTGAATTGGAAGATACAGAGCGATTTTTTTATGTGCAAACGTACAAAGTAAAATATGAAAAAGTGGTGAATAAATAATAAAAGAGCGAAGCAAGCTGAGGTGAGAGTGAGAGGGGAGAGTTGACAATGTATCGGTTTTTATGGTGTTATTTTGGTTGATTTTAGCTCTTATACTCTTATCCCAAGTGTCGTTGATAAAAAGGGCCCAATTTGAAGTTTGGTTTAGAACCCCAAGTAGATGAAAATGAAGCAGCCCAAGAATATCAATAGAGGTTCGATTCGGAATCTCAATTTCTCAAAGATGCCAAACACCCATTCCGAGCAAATATGGGGCAGCGATAATCGATATATAACAGGAAAGCTATCACGTAAAAACGTAGGTAATCTAAGGCGGTATAGGATTTATTTACCTTCTAGGTAATAGTTATGTGAAAATATTAAAAGAAAATCTGCAAGGAAGCAAAGAATTTAGGGAGTTAGCTAATAGAATACAAATGAAATAACCAATATTAACTTTTTCTCATGCTGTTGAAAGCTAAAAGGAAAAGAAATTAGAAAGAGGCAAAAAGGAATGACAAGAAAATATGAATAAGAAACGGCAGCGTTCATTGGAATTGTTTTGGATTACGGCTTCCAAATCGGTTTTCCCGAACCCAGTTAACCGGTAATTTTAGAATTTTCTTATAATTCGTTAACCGGTTAATTGTGTCTGATTAACCGAATTTTTTGAAAGGAGAAAAAACGCTTGCCATAAATAGTTTTAAAAAATCCGAGTGAAAAGAATTTGTTGGAATAAATGGGTATTCTTTGAGGACCACTCCATGTCTGTTATTTCATTAAAAAATAATTAAAAACACCAGAGTTTGTAAACTGTTGGAATGGATTTTTAGGGAAACAACGATAAACTATTTTTAAAGTCGTTTATTTGTTTTAGGTACTTCACGGGACTGGTGGATTTGTAGTGGGGTATTCAGTATTCAGCCTACTTCTACAGCCAGTGAACGAGTTTTTTCTGTGGCAAATAGCTTTTCCACCAAAATTCGTAGTTCTAGGAAATACGAAACACTTTATGCCCTCGTATTCCTTAAATATTATTTTTTTAAGCATTAATAAATATATTTTCTTGCATTCTTTTGTGCTTTTGTACTAACAATGATATTCTTTTTGTGCATACGAAACATTGAATGTTGTTTATTTATAAAGCTTTATTATTAAATCATATAAAATAACTTGTTATATTTGTACGTATTACGTTCAAAATTTTGTTATACCAAACATTGAATGAGATTCAATTTCTTTAAAACGTTTATTTGAAGCAATAACTAAGCAGTATTTCTTGTATTCCTTTGAAATTAATTTAAATAAACATGTCTAAAAATTAATGGACGGTTTTTATTTTTACCAGTTAATTACCGTTTTCATGGCTAGCTGATTCCGGTTAATTGGAAGCCCTACTTAGGATGTAAAGTAATTTTCAACGAGGATTATTTTAAATATATCCAAAAATTTTCTCAAAAACTTATAAAGGGGTAAATATGAAGACATTTTCGCTGTAGCTCTCCTTATTATTCTAAAATATATAAAGGCATGTAATTAAAACTTTTCTGGTTTAGCAGCTAATAAATTATTCTAGACAATTTTGAGTTCGTCTATTTAAATATAAATTAGAGAATAAATTTTAGTACTTGAGTTTTTCCTTTTTACTTAATTCCTGGAACACGATTTAAAAATTTACTATGTAATGATATTAAATCATCACTCAGTAGCTAAAGTGCATATTCGCAATCATTAATTATGCACGGATAATGCCGCGCCATACCGAGACAAGAATTCATGTAGAAGTTCAATTTAGCTATCAGAAAGAGAATTAGGAAGGGACGAAGTCGCCGGGTAATTCCTCTCATTAATCAAAAGGAGCGGGAAAGCCATGCATCAAGGTTTGTGCATGCATACAGATGGAAGCACTAATCAATAAAAATGACAATCCCAAAAAAAACTGCTCTCGATATTAAAACGCTAAACAAGAGTAATTTTCTGTCACATGTGGCATTTGACTGGATCGGAAATTGGAAGTAAGAAGACGGAGAGATGTGGAAGGAGAATGGGGTTCGCAGGAAGGAGAAGGGGAGGCGGAGGGGGTTTGGAGGGAAATGAGGGAGCGTAAAAGAGAAGAGAGAGAGAGAGGAGACATCGTTCAAAAAGTGTGATAGAGAGAGAGGAAGCCGAATTGGGATAGATAGAGAGAGAGAGAGAGCGAAGAAGTGGCGGAGGGTGGGGAAGGGTGAGGAAGTGGTGAGAGGGGAATGGGAGGGTGAGGGGAAGGGCACGTCACACGGAAATGAGGAGATTGAAATCGAGCGGGCGAGAAAAGGGATAAAGGAGGCGAGAGACTGGGGAGTGAGTTGAAAAAGTAGAATGTTTGGTGGGAGGGAGGGGAAGGGGAGTGGGGATGAGAGGGGAGGGGGGATGAGAGGGGAGGGGGGATGAGAGGGGAGGGGGTGAGAGGGGAGGGGGATGAGAGGGGAGGAGGGATGAGAGGGGAGGGGGATGAGAGGGGAGGGGGATGAGTGTGGAGGTGGGGATGGGACGGGAGGAGGGATGAGAGAGGAGGGGGGATGGGAGGGGACGGAGAGGGGAGGGAGAGGAGAGGAGGGGAAAGGCATGGGGGAGGGAGTTGAAAGGGAAGGGGAAGGGAGGGGTAATGGAGGGAAAAGGGAGGGAGAGGGTGGAGGGAAAGAAGAGAAGAATTGAAGGGTTTTAGTCGGGAATTGCGGCAGAGTCACAATGATAGAGACCTATAGAGGGAGACGAGAGGGTTCGGAACGGTGTAGGGAAAACTAATCAAACAATAAAAGACGCGAATGCATTACAGTTTTGAAATGAATGATAGCTATTTATTTTGCGGAGAATGAAATTGATTTTAGCATAAATGAAAAAAAATAACTATTCGGATTGATGTCGTTTAACTTCTGATATCCGTAACTCTACTCAGATTTACTGAAATACGTAGATATTAAAACCGGGAGAGGAAACGAGAGTTTGGTTGAAATTAAGAGGAGACAAAGTAAAAGTAGGGCACTGGTGAAAAGTGAGATAAAAGTAAAAATAAATAGTAGAGAAAGAGAGAGAGAGAGAAAGAGAGAGACAAAAAAATGAATGGAAAGAAGAGAGAGTTAAACATGAAAAAGAGTAAGGAGGGGGTGGAGGGGGAGAGTGGAAGGGGTGAGAAGGAGTACTTATGGAAACTGAAGTATTCGGGATGGAGAGTAAGTGCAATATTCAGCGTTAAAGTGCGCAGGAAGAATATTGGAAAGGGAGTAGCTGGGAAGAGATGAGGGAGTTTTGGAAGGCAGCGTGCTTCTCAGAGGTAATGGAAGTAGTAAATAGCTTAGGGGAGAGGGAAAGAGGAGAAAAAGGAGGGAGGGAGAGGGAGGAAGAAGAGGAATAAAAGGGGAGAGGGGACGGATTGAGAGGTGGCAAGAGACGTTTCTCCCATTGTCTTTTAGGTTGCACATAAAGAGGCGTTTTATCTTTCGAAAAGTGGAACCGTGTAGGTGTCGAAGTAGTTAAATCGATCGGAAAGACATGATTCGTAAACATACAGAAGTAGACGTGGGGATAGTATAGCTGCTAGCTTAAATCGTTTGGTAGAAATATCTATGTTCGCGTAAACTCAATCGAACTACACAAGGAATCACTTTATCCAAATTGCATCATCACAATCACAATTTTCGAACTGGTGGGTTAAAGTGATACATAGCTATGCTTGTTTAAGAGGATAATTTGGTGTAAAATCAGTTAATAAGGCGTTAATTATAGAAACGTTAATGTTTTTTAAAGATAATAACTCCAATCAGGGTATTTTATCTATAATTACAAAGATAAATCTTCCAGAAATCTGAAATACCATCTATAAAGATCAAGAGTTACGCCTGCTAGGCTACTTCAATATTCACAAAACATAATTTAGCGGTTTCATCTTTAATTATATTGTACTTGTACTTGCTACAGGTATGCGGTCGTAACTCCTGTAAGGTTAATCACATTCGTAATAAAATGATCCAACAAAATAAACATGTGAAATAATGAGGCATTTATAAAATAGTAGGCCCAATGTATACTGTAAATCTTCGTAAATCCGTTTGCATTTTAAATTTCTTGTTCAACTTTAGTAACATCGTGACCTTTTCAAATAGGCATCTTTAAGGTTTTTTGCAAAAATGTGGGCAAATAGCTGAATTAAAAAGCTTTTTGTCTTGAAATATTATTGTCATTCCTACTTATTTTTTACTTTATTTATCCAAAACAATACAAGTAATCTCGTGCACTTTAGAACTCCAAATACATTACGGCATACAAGAGGCTCTCGACCCGCTTAAAGTGTCCGCTTTTCCGATTCCGCAGCGAAATATCTCTACAGCGACGCGGTATCCATCCTCACTGACATTTCGCCGCAGCCCTTAAATCCTGGTTGTCGATAAGCGAACAGTGAAAAGGAAAGGAAAACTGCAGACTCGCCAAAGTTCCCGTCATCGGTAGGATTTCACGTTCTCAAGAGAGAGGGAGAGAGAGAGAGAAGTAAAATAAAAGTCTTAAATGGTGAAAGGAAACTCTTTTATTCGAAAATTTGTTAAAAGAGCGTAAAATCAAAAGTCGGAAAAACGTCCTCAGAATGAAGTTTATGATCAGCTTAACCACTAGGTGGCATTTATACTTCCTAACATACTTCATATTCAATTTCTTGAATGGTAAAGGGGGTTGTCAACGGAAGTTATCTTAATCTTCGAAAATTTTAAATATTTTCTAGTAGGTCACTCCCACAATGAAGGTTAACATCGAAAAGGGAACGAAAGATATATATCGGAGCCTGAGGATAAGGTTGCCTCTGGCAAGTCGTTGCTGGGCAATTAGTTAGACATGGCATGTGATTAATGTCTTGCCAAGACCAACAGGTGGCATCCCAATAGTCAAACTTATGGTAATTGTAGACGTATGATCAGAAGGAAAAAATAATATTGATATTATCATTGTTGTTAAACGTGAGAATTTAAAAATTATTTAGACGTTCTGCACTTCAATGCCTTACCCTCTTCGAATGTCGCCCTTATGTCATTAAAGTAATAAAAACGAGTTTTTTTATTTTGACAATAGAAAATATTAACTACGGTTAACAGACACTAGGGATAAAATTCTATGATACATAAATTTTATAATATCCAAGCGATATTAATCATTTTACTAAGTTATATGTTAAAAGCAGTGGTGCTCAACCTTTTGGTGCACGCGGCACACTTTGGATATTCACTTTTTTTCGTGGCACACTGGAATTAGATTTGAATAAAGAACTAGGATTTATCATTAAAATACATATATTTATTATACTATGTCGTAAATATAATCGACCAAATTAAGTTATGATATCGTAAAACAGAACAAATGATGAATTTCTGTTAAAAATCTATATTAAAATCTTACTTAATGTGACACTTGAGCATGGCGTTTTCTAATGATTGCATTGATATTAGGACTTATCCGTGATTAGCAGACTCTCATTTCATCTTCAACAAAGTTGAACCGTTCCCTCTTTCTGCATTTAATGTTTGTAAGTGTCGAGAACCCCAAACTCACACAGGATGTAGGAAACTGCCAATGCTTTTTTCGCAATTTCTGAGTATTCTTCTCTAACAGATATCCAGAATATATCCAGAGACAATTCGGCATACTCGATTTTCAGAGTGCGATCAGTTGAAAGAGAAGCTAACTTTTCTTCTTCGGAGAGAGTAAAAACGCATAAGTCAGTTGTCACTGGTGGGAATAAATTCCTTACTCAGTCGTATTTCTCTCTAGTAAAGGATGGATAGTAACTCGCTCGATATTGTGCTCTAGAGTTGACAAATTCTCCATCACGAGATGAACAATTTCTTTCGTATGGATTTTTGGAATCAGAGGACATTTCGAGATTACCTTCTCTAGCTCTCTTTTTCCAGATACTATTATTCTCTGTAATGCCATTATCTTATCCTTAGAAGTCAGGATGTTTCCATTCCGCTCTTGCATGCTGGTGTTCACACTTTTCAGATGCCTAAATATATCTGCCAAATATGCTAATTTGGAGCACCAAAGTTCACAGCTAAGATATTCACAAAAATCACTGTCTCCCTCTGTTTCAAAAAATAGTAACATATCTTCTTTAAGTTCATATACACGAGCCAACACTCTTCCCCTTGACATCCATCTTATTTCTGTGTGTAAAACTAAATATTCGTACTGCGAATTCATAGCATTACAGAGCTGTTTGAAGAGGCGGGTTTTTAGAGGTCTTGATTTTACAAAATTAACCATTCTGACAACTTGGTCTAATACGGACTTTAAGTCAACTCTTTAATGTCTTTCCAACAAGGGTTTCCCTGTGCAAAAAACAATAGGTACCTAGTTATTGTAGTTGGATCTGTAGTTTTACAAGTGAGATGAAGCCTTTGGCAGATCCAAACATGGATACAGCACCGTCGGTACAAATTCCTGCACATAAATTCCATGAAATTTCCAAACGTTCTAAGTAAGAAGTCCAAATATCGAATATATCTTGACCTCTTGTATGTTCTGGGACTTCTCTGTAACACAAAAATTGACTAATTGTTTCATTTTTATGAATAAACAGAACAAATTTATTGTTGTGTTGTGTTGTTGTGCTTTGCCGCTAATGTCGGTTGACTCGGTAACTTGCAAAGCAAAGTTTGATATTTTAAGCATATTGGAAACATTTTCCTCTATGTTAGACGACATCTTCTAACCTTCGAATTGTATCATGAGAAAGTGGAATTTTGGCAATTTCTTGTCCCACTTCATCACCGAGCATTATTCTAACTATCGCCTGGCACCCAGGCAAAATGAATGACTCAATTATAGTGTGGGGCTTCATTTTTTGAGCTATGATTTCTGCTACCTGATAAGGAGCAACTTGAACTCTATCAGACACATCAACGTTTTTTTTTCGAAGTAACTCGCTTGCTTAGAATGCAGGTCCATCAACCTTTTGAAATAGTTCACATCTTTTCCTTCAATGTGTGCATGATTTGTGGTGAAATGTCGCTTCAATTTGCTGGAAACCTTGGCTTCGTTTGATAGTTTATCACCGCACACAGCACACATTGGGACAGGACAATCTTTATATCCACACCAAGAAAAGCCCAGACTCGAATAACTGTCCATATACATGCGAGAAACCTTAGAAATCTTACTTGGCTTGATCCTGCTTGTACTGGGGGTTTTCTTAATATGTTATTCATATTTTTCACCGTCAAGTTTTCTTGTAATAAATCTGTCGATTGTTATATGCGCAAGTTTATAATTTTTAGCAATTATAATTGGCTGAAACCACAAATATCACACAGTTTCCTACCAGCCATATTACACAAAACACTTCATAAAAAATTATTTTATACAGAATAAACTCACGAAACATACTTTCGCAGACACCAAATTTTAATATAAGCCAGCCACGAATCTAGGATAGTACTGATTTGATAAAGGGATTCGCCAGAGTCGCGGGCAGCCAGGAAGATTACCGCAGGCGGAGCATGCTACATAAGTCATTGTAGAGACTTAGAGAGCAACAAGAACCAAACAGTTGTCTAATATTCATGCGCAAAGGATTCGGTTACTATGACAATGCTGACAATGTTGTTGTAAGGCTTACTGTTTACGCACCTTCCAAAGCAGTGATACTTTTGGACTGGATTGAAATAGTCTTAATACTGTGTGTTAGTTTCTTTGTTAAAACTGTGTATATAATCGATAGAAGATGCGCAGATTAGCAATTTCTCTTCAAAGTCTCGCGGCACACTTGGGAAATGTTCGCGGCACACAAGTGTGCCGCGGCATTCCGGTTGAGAACCACTGGTTTAAAGGTTAGGATTTGTATGATGGGAAACATTTGTAGGAGAGACGTGCTCACGCGATAGTTCTGATTTGAATCTCGTTTCCTTGGAAGATAAAAATTTAAAAAAATTGACGGAATGCCTAATCGTGTGCTTACGCTCGCGCGTGAGGCTTTTGGAAAGTGTCGCGTGACACTGCTATAATCGCAATCTTATCTTTGCCTGAGTATATTTCCAAACTTGGATAAACCTATTGTGCTTTTGACGAGGTTTTCTCGTCATCACACGGTGTGAAAAAGTGAGAGGAAGAGTAAATGAGATCTCGATAGAAAAAGATATTGTGATAGATAGGATATACTTTTCACATCAATAATATATGTACTATATTTAAAAACAGGATGCTGTTAAACGTACATAAAATGTATTGTTATTCAACAACTTATGTATGATTTATATTTTAATGGTAAGTTACGTGCGCCCGTAAAATTTCAATGTGAATTTGATGTAAACACCTAATTTTATATAAATAGTTGTTTACAGGCACGGTTTGAATGATTGGTGAGTTCAGTCCTTGAGAAATATTAATTTACTTATATAGAGATGTGTCTTCAGTTTAAACATTTTCCGTTTCATTGCCAAGAAATTACGATTGGCGGGATTATGTTACTCGAATAAATAAATATTAAGAGGATTAAATGGCATCCTATGCGGTGAGTAAGATCACTTCCCTCATCTTTTCCTGCGATAGTCGCTCGTCTAGAAATCGTATTCCTATTCGATATCGAAATAATCCTTAATTTGGTGAGTTTTCCCAGTTCGGGCATCGATTACCATTATTTGCACTCCTTCTAACAGATGACTTGGCTCCGAACAAAAATATCGCACAAAGGCGCCCGGTTCCTTTAATTGATTTAATTTATCATAAAAAGCCAACAAAGCAGCGTTTCCAATAAATCAATTACACTCCGTCATTGCTGCTTGCTGTGATAACATCTGCCCGCAATAATTCGATTCCCTGCCAAATTGCTGACTGGAACAAACAAAACATATCCAAATCCCCCTGCTATCTCCCATCAACATGCGGGCGAACGTATGTCTCCTCCCTCCCTATCCCTCCTCTCTCTCCCCTCACTCTCTCCTCTCTCTCTCCCCCCTCTCTCTCTCCCCCCTCTCTCTCCCCCCCTCTCTCTCCCCCTCTCTCTCCCTCCCTCTCTCTCTCCCTCTCTCCCCCCCCTCTCTCCCCTCTCTCCCCTCTCTCTCCCCTCTCTCTCCCCTCTCTCTCCCCTCTCTCTCCCCCGTCTCTCCTCTCTCTTCCCCCTCTCTTCCTCTCTTTCCACCACCTCTCTCTCCCCTCCACCTCTCGCTCTCCTATCTCCTTGCATCCTCCTAATAATCCAAGATTCTTACTTTCTCAACAATCCCGTCTTTCTTCTGTTCGTCTTTCCTTCTCATTCACTCTTTCATTCTTCATTTCCTTTTCTCACTTTTCACAATTGACACGATAATATGGGTGACAAAGTGAATTTTTCTTATCTCTTTAGTCCGAATTTGGTTAGTGCGTAAATGTGAATTCTTTTCTACGTTTTAATGCTATTTTAAGATAATTGATGTAGATGTTCTTCATCTGAAATTCGATGGCAAAAGAGTTAATCGCTTCTTACCGTCTAACTTTTTCCCATTTTGTGTAAGGTTTAGTTACACTTTATTTATATTACTTGATTAGTATAAACATTTCCTGAAATGCTTGCCTCATCTTATTATGATCTTTACTTAAACGTTCAATTTAAATGCAATTTAAATTAATTGAAATAAAGCGAAGTTCTAAGTTTTCCACACAAAACGTATTTATTACGAGTGTTTTTGCTATGATATTTAGGCGATGCTAACTTGTTAGCGAATTCGGTCGTAATGCATATATTTGCGTAGTCTTACAATTCAGAGGCTTTGATTTTTTAAGTTTCTCAAATTTGTGTCTAAGTTCAAAATAATCTAACTTTAAACCATGTAAAACTTTTCTTCAGTATTTTAATGCAATGTATTCCAACTTAAAACCGCTGAGAGTAGTCATCAATAAAAGTCATTATAAAAGTATTCAATTTAATCGAACGAACAAATTCGACCTTTTTGATGAGAATTGTGACAACTCCACGAAATAATAAATTATGCCGTTAAATTTGTGATTATGAAATCGTACATATAGTTACTTCTTTATTCTTGCAGATTTTCATACAATTCCTCAAAGTTGTCTTTAATCTCACGAGAAAATTATAATTCATTGTCGTTTGAATACATGTTTTAGAGTTTCTAAGCCGTGCACACTCCATACAGTATCATTAGCAAAGGCGCGCACCGAGAAAAGTACAAAATTATAAACTCAAAATTCACTTTATTTTTCTCTTTTTTAAACCGATTTTCCGATACTTTGAATTCTTGGGCTTTCTTCTATTTGGATCTTCGAACAAAAAACCCCTTTGCATTCGTTGCTCCATTAATCACGGGAGCCCCCTTTCTAGGCACCCTTTTTATCTTTCCCTCCCCCCCACCCCACCCCTCCCCCTCTTTCTCCCGTTCCTTCGTCCTCCCGCCCACGTCTCCAGTAGATGAGTCCTCGCGCGCGTGATTAACCCTCCCCCACTCACATCTCCCCTCCATCTCCCCCTCCCTTCCGCCTCCAGACCCGCCTCTGCTACCCCCGCACGCTGCGGCGGGTGTAGCGAGGGTCGGGTCGCATTAATCAATCGCCCCGACGTTAGAGGTGGTTGAAAAAAGGTAAGAGTTTAGGGAAAAAAGGAGAAGTGGGTCTCCGGTTCCGCCAAAGAGATCAGTGCCCGACGCACAATGTCACTCACGTCTTCTCACTCTCTGTCTCTCTCGTCCTTTGATGCAGTTTTAAAGCGTCAGAGGGTGTCTCTTTGAAAAGAGAGGAAGAATGCTCGTAATGACTGCGCGGATCTAGGTGTTCTTTTTTAATACTCGGTGGAATCTCCTCGAGCCTATCTATTTGAGAGTTTATGATGCATTTGTGGTGAGGAGGACCTCTTTGTTGGATAGACGAACCTCTTTCTTCCTTTCACGACTATATCATTAGGAATTAATTTTTAGGCTAAACATCAGTCAACATATGGTCTGAAATTATTTCAGATAACAAATATAACAAACCCCCAAAAAAGTCGTTGTTTGACAGTTCACAATAACTGAAAATTTATTACAAGATTTTTTCAAAATAATCAACAAGCAAATTTATCCAGCTTAGGATTATAATGATCTCATTGAAAATGATATTATTGTTAAGACTCACAGGAAAATATTTGCATAGCAGGCATGATAAAATGGTCTCCAGGACCATTTCAGCAATTTTGGGTTCCTTTACAAATTAAACATTAACTGCAAGGTTTATTAGGAGAACGAAAAACTGCCAATTTAAAAAATAATTGGCAAATTGTAAATTCGTAGATAAATTGAAGGTCTTGAGTAGTAACTTACTCAAGACACCATTCATGAATCCAGGGTGCGTGTCTAAATCCCCCTTGCTCGACTCCCTCATCTTCCACCTTCGACCTCATCTCATATTAAGCCGAGAAACCGATTCCAAGCGGCATCTCGCGTCCCCTTCTCTCGTGACGCCCGTCCGCTCGTCCTTGTTCTCACTCCTCTCTTCGTCCCCTGTACCCTGGCGTGCTTTCTCTCTCCTCTCCACTTTCCTCCCTTACCTTCCCCCTGCCAGTCTCCCCTCTCCCTGCCACCTTCTTCTTCCACCTAGGTTTCCCTCGGTTTCGCTCCCCCCCCCCCCCCCCCCCCAACACCACACCATCGCCCGCCCCTCCATCGTTTTCTCCCCCCGACCATTTCGTCTCCATCCTTTCGCCGTCATCTTATCTCTGAGGAACATAACCCTGCCTTCTCTCTCTGGCACAAAGCAACCAGGCATCCAAAATCATTGAGGCACCAGCGCTTTATATGTCTACTCCTAATTAAATCTGATTAATTCCCCTCCATCTCATTTGCGCACACTTCAACCATTGAATTAGCCATTTAGGCTGAAGGAAGAACTAATACCCTTGGCTGATGGTGGAGTAACTATCGTATCTACATCTGAGATGGCGGAATGTCATATAGGCGTGGCTTGGTGTACAGTAATCTTTAACCGTTTAACTCATTATGGCAATTTTTATTATTTCTCGTGTAAAATTGTCCAAAAATTTTCGGACTTTTTAAAATCGATTTCTTATATCACTATAATAATCATCAATCGAAAATGAGTTGATATTCATGAGCTTTAATGCAGAGATATTTTAATCCTCTAAAATAATCGTAAATTCAAATAGCAGACTACCAAAGAAAAGTGAGTAAATTAATCTCACAATTTATATATTTGAGTTATGTTATAATATAAACAGTGTTGAATATGCCACATGATATCGAAGAAAACGAATCAGGTTTTTGAAATTAATTCGTTATTAATGGAATATTGAATGTTAACTATAATATGAACATTTCATAAAGCAGTGCCTGAATTGTTTTTTTGTACTGTTAGCCAGATCGTAGATTTCAGGGCTATGCTAATTTTGATAGCAATAGCAATCTCCAACGCATATTAGCAAAGTATAACTTTAGAAGTGGTAAGCATTAACCCTACATGGAGCGCGTTTCCTCTCCTCGAATTCAGTTGCCTGGCTCTTAATGAAAATAGATTAATGGCAGCTCAAACCAAATTAGTTTTCATACACCCAGGGCGAACCTATTCGCGTGCGATTTCCTCTCAATCTTGCGGATCCAGGAGCGCGCGCGGAAAGCGATTGGATGAGCTCTCTCTCTCTCTTTCTCTCTCAGTCTCTCTCTCTCTCTCTTCATAGATTCGACCCTCAAACGCTTCATCTATATCTGGAGAGGCATCCGTCTGCAGCAGGCGAAGCCTTCGCTAGTCCTTTGAAGCCATCTCCACCTCCCCACTTCCCTCTCTCTAATTCTCTCTCCCCCTTACTCCGTGATGGATGAAGTAACTGAGCGAAGGAGACACGCCACACTCAACCCATCTCTTCCCAAAAGGGCGATATATCGACTAAAAGGATAAATTTCGATGGATCGAAATCCGCAATAGCAGCCGATGAAGCCGTAATGCCCTATGCTTTGGGAACTGGGTGAGGGAGTTGAACGCTCGCAATCCGCAAAAGCCATCTTCTCAGGCCTCTGCTCCATACGTTGCTCTCCCATTGTCCCATCGTCTTATTTTCCTCGCTCTTTTCCGTCCGCACGAAAAGGCATTATTTTTAAGGAAGCCAATGCGCCAATATGTTCTGAGGCGGTTTTTTTTTTATGTTTTGTTGTGAGTATTCTCTTCTGATATTTGAAATTGTGAGCATCATCTCTCGATAGAGCAATAATAATACTGCGTCACGCATTCGTCATTGTCACTATGTGTCCTAATACCGATTGTGTTTAAACAATATATCCAATCAAGAATATAGGCCTATTATTTTCAATAAAATATCATGCTAGGAGCATTATCGGCATTTAAATATATTTTGTACCAATAGATCAATGAAATCGGTACGTATACTAATCCGGGTGCTATTTAATTCATTTCAGAATTCATATTGTAATGATTTTGCATTTTTATCGATCCAGCTACATTAATATGCGGGAGTTCTGATTATACTTAAAAAAAACCCTCGATTTAAAGTAAAGATTACCGATTAGGACGCGTCCTCCGTTGAGAAAACTAAACATTCGCTAGACTCATTCTTCTCCTATTTTACCTTTCTAGACTTAGAAGCAACGCCGCGCAACCAGTTACTGCAGCTAAGGGTGGAAAAGGAGAGATAGAGAGAGAGAGCGATAGGGGGAGAATTGGAAGAGGGCGAGGAAAGATAAAGGGAGGGTGGGATAAGATCGGAGCACGAGGGTGAGAAAGGAGATTGTGCAAAAAAAGAGTGGGAGTAAAAGGAACTTAGATAGGAGAAGGAGCATTGGGAGATAGGAGTGGATGATGGGAAGGGGAGGAGAAGCGGGGCCCATAAAAGGATGGGGAAGGTGCGAATTGGGGAGGAAAGCTAGTTGAGCGGAAGGAACTAGAGGGAGGGGGGCGGCGAATGGAAGGACGGGTGGGAGAGGGGTAGGCGGGGACCTATCTGGAAGAGAGTCCCGATAAAACCAAACGATTTGGATAAATCGCTTCGGGAAATATTCGCGAAAAATGGAAAGGACGTGCGGATAATAAATTATTACTCGGCTGCAATAAATTAAGGCCTGCAGGAAACAGCGGGGCATGGAAGACAATCGCTTTCCCATCGGATAAAGTATTCGCTGAATTATACGCCGAATGAATATTTAAAAGTTGAATCATCGATTTAGGCAGAATTAGGAATTAGCAGCACAATGGTCTGCGGGCGTTTAAATGATTTTTCATGTTGCTGATCTATGTCAATCTATATGCATGCTTGTGTGGATTCATGTCGCAGTCTGAACCAAGATTGGTTTATAATCTACGATAGAAGTGGACCAACCAACTTTATCTTCCTTAGACTATCAGGTCTTGCACTATTTGTAACCTATGTACGTTTCCCCCTGCTAGAGCAAAAGTGAATTTTCAATTTAAAATATCTTAACCCTTTCACAGGTGAATTATGAAATACGCAGCAAAATATAGTCGTATTGAAAACACATGGTATTAGAGGTTCACATAATGAGATATTGAAGTAGTTTACCAAATGAATTTGTTATTTTCTAAAATTTTTACATGACGCCTTATGGATAAGATTTAGAAACAGTCATTTGAAGGATTAAGCATCACGAATGTTATTTTATAGTTTCCCATGTTTATTGCAGTTATTTTTTAAATTAGTGACAATAAGGAATTTTTGGCATTTGATTATATCTTTTCATAAAAATATTTCCGAATAGTTTAGGATAAATATTAGAATGTCGAAAGTGAGTTCCATATGGCCTACATGTTTCTCAAAATTGTAATTTTTCTTAAACTGTGGTGAAATATTGAACTCCATGCATATCTTCGGATATGAACCATATTAGATGTTAAACATAGTAATCTGTTATTTAAAAAGTTCAAAATTTAAAGAACTAAGGTTGATTTTATTAAAATTTCAAGATTAATTTGATTTGATGGTTGCAAAATGAAAATACCACCTTCAATGAATTTCAATCTGAACTTCAGAAGAAAAAACGTGATGGAGATGAGATGTTGTGCAAAATAGCGCAGCCTTGAGCAGTCGGCGAATGGATGCCAGTGGGGCCAACTAGAATAGATTTATTAACACCTTTCCGTTTACATTTCCCCAACAAAGTACTCGTAACCTGTCTGGAAGCAGTAGACGATGCCACCGCAGCCCGCGGTCGCTGACTGCGTGGGAGCGACCTCTCTCTGTCTCCAGGGGAAGGAGGTTGCATGGCAGCGGCTTAGGGGATGTAGGGGGGGGGGGGAGGGTGTAGCAGCGGTGTAAGACTTCCCTCGTTGGGCGCCGTGGGAATTTTAATGAGAGTGCCGGGAATGGAGTGTCCGAATGGCCGCCCGCTCTCCTGCTGACCCCGGACACCCCCCTCCCCTCATAATCTACTACTCCCCCTCTCCACTCAATTATATAACCCTCTCGACCTCCACGTACCTGCCCTCATCGAGGCGACACCGATCGCATGAGACCCTCGGCCGCTCTTTAAATCCGTCCCGATCTCGCTCCTAATCATTTATTTGCCCCTTCCCCTCCCTCCCAGCTCCCAGCCGATTCCGAGTTCTCCAACCTCCGACGTAATCGAGCATACGTAACGAACGTGGATGAGTTTTAAACCGCTCAGAGCACTTTTCTTGTGAGGAGAAGCAGCGGAATAATTTATATTATGTCGATCTTCCACGTTGATGCAGGAAATTTTACTCCCGAGACTTGATATTTCTGTTTTATTTAAAATTATACGACTCTATAAATATAAAATGCAATTCCATTCCAAGCTATACATTTATCTTACTTCTTAAGCATGAATACCTATGCATCTGTATTTAGTAATGTTTATCTAAACGGAATGAATATTCATGCTTGAAACTTGGCCTCTCAGCTGTATGGAAATGGGAGAATTTATTGCGACGAAAATTGAAAGTTGTCTTAATAGTCTGTAAGCTATCGTAAGAATTACGTAATTCAAATTACGTATTACCACGCCTTACTTTTACACTCATTTAAATATTTTTCCTGATATTGTACAGGATATTGATATGAGTATATATAATGACAACTATAGAAGTAGTTTAACATGTCGAGCAAACTTTCTTGTCCGACGCTATTTCCATTTTTCAAGTTGTGTCATTTCAGCGATTACATTCATAAAGAGTTTAAACGTTAGAATTCCCAATTTTATGCCATTTAAACGCACAGTTTGTTCGACTTTTACTTAAGCGAACTTAACCACTAAAGTCTCATTCGGGTACACTCTAGTGTGAAAATTTTATCAGCCAAGCTTTTAATGTGTCCCAATTCCAACTTCTAAAAAATACGAACGTTTCCCTTAAGCATTGCGAAGAATTTTCTCGCAGCCTTCCCTCATATTCCAAAAGTGTATAAAACGATTAAAACATCCCTTTCAACCTCCTTGGCCACACTCGCTCCGTGGACGCGATTGTCCGCTAACTACGACTCTACTTATCACACAACTCTCCTTTTAACCTCATCTCTCACTATGTTATCCTCTATTGCTTTACCTTTATATTTCTTTATCCTCTTCTCTCTCTTTCATTTCCACTCCTCTCTCAATGACATTCCTCTTAACCCTTGTCATACAATAGCTGCAAGGGCTACGCTATTATTTTTCCGTAATTTCCTCGCTCTCATTTAATTTTCTTTCGAAAGCATTCTATCTCTCTCTTTCTTTCTCCGTTCCTCGCATCTCTGCAAACTCCCATCATGCGTCAAGCATTTGATCCTCTCGGAAACGAAAAGATGGAAAGAATAAAAGAAATTCATAATTCATTTCCAGATTTAAAAATTTTCCTCTTTCTCGGTCAGATTTCTTGAATGCCTGAGGCTTGGAGAGAGAAACGCGGAACTATCAAATGAATGCTGCTCTTCATTAAAAATAAAAATTTTGAAGAATTATTATATCTAGACTGATTCAATTAATGCACATTTAAAATATATTGTTGAAGAAGCTTATATAATAATTTGAAGATGATTCTTAAGGCGAAGGACGCTTTTTTATGGCATTTTATAGGAGTTATGTCACATTCATTTGGTTACACTTAATTGCAAAATTATTCCACTTGAAATTAAATGGCGCCAATATGAGTAAAAAAGGTAGTACGTGTCGTTCGGTATGCTCATACATTTTAACTACTTCCTATACTGAGTAGAACCACAATGTTCCATTTTAAAGCCTAACAGCATCATTTTGCCGCTTAATTTCAAATGGTAAGAAGAAGAAGAAGAAAGGAAGAGGAAGAATAAAGATGTTGGATAGTTTGAAGGGGAAAGGTAGTTATTGCGAAATGAAGAAAAAATCAAGAAACCGGGAATAATGGAGGAGAGGGAATTGACGATGGGCCGACTAAATGATGGACCTGTCATAAGACAGAGTACTAGTGATGATGATGATGTTACAATTTGTACGAAAAGCTTGCTATTTTTTATGAATACCGATATTTTAAATTTCCAGTAAGCAAAGCACAGGATCATATAACCTAATTATTTAAAAAAATAATTGCATTTTATTTAAAAAAAATAGTGAATGAAATGCCATAGGGAAAATTTTGGAGTCTTAATAAAAGACTGGTGCCTTTGAGTTCAAGTTGAAGACCACATTGTTTGTTTGCCCCAGCACTTGTAGATGTGCTCAAATTCATGAGTGCTACAACGAAAAACTCTAGTTTTCCATTGAGGAATGTTGGGAGATGAAGGAGTTAGGGAGAGAACGATGAAGATGCTTAGCGAGAAAGGCGGAGAGAAAAGCGGAGAGAGAGAGAGACAGAAGAAAGGGGGAAGGGATGAAGAGAATAGAAACAGTCTCGTGGAAAAAGATATCTTGCCTCAAGTCCCTTCAGAGGGCGCAAAATTATTCATTCCTTTCGGACAAATCGGGAAAACGTTGGGAATATCCATCAGAGAGGTGGATTGTTAGGAGAGAGGGAGAAAGGAGTTTGGGGGAAGAGAGGAGGGGAGAAGCTGAAGGGAGAGAAGAAAAGGGGATGGCAAAAGGCGGGGCTGGGGTAGGTGTTCATTTTTATATTTTGCGATTTTTTGTCATTTCGGAATGCGCAAAGGGGAAGTGGCGAGATGCAGGAGGAGTTGGAGGTAGGAAGGTGGAATGGAGTGAAGGAAGCCTGGCAGCAATGAATAAGGAGAAGCGCTGGGACACTGTGGAGGCTTGATGATTAATGAGCGAGAGGGAAAGGGCGAAGATGAGAAGGGATGGAAGGGGAGGGGCTAGTGGGAATTACTACTTGAGTGTGGGGCGGAACGAAGGAATGCGGGAGGAAAGTCGGAAAGGACGAATCCTACCTCGTAGGGGGTTTTAACGCTAAAAGACGTTGAAAATATGACGGAAATTTTCATAGGGTTTCACGAAATGGAACTTTGGTTTCACTTTTGGTACCTCCGAATGTATTTTTCTATTTGTCTTCATAGAATCCAACTTACACGTATCCTCTCCGGGAGTTAATATAATCTTGTGTTTGCATTAATTGGAGTTTGATCGAATACTATTAATGAAATGTTTTTTGTTCGTGGTAACACAGATGTTTAAATTTCAATATTCTTGTAAGGGAATTTGCATCTCAAACAGTGTTCTTGCTTGTAAACTGATTTCATTTAGAGTACATATAATCCTATTAAATATCAATGAATATTTAAAACCAACAAAACTTTTACCAAGCTGAATGTAGTATATAAATAATATTTCCATTAAAAATTAGTTATGCTCTTTATCATTTAACTGTTAATGAGGAATCCCACTTTAATCATTTCATAATTAGCAATGCCTGACATTCATATTTTACGTAGAAATCTTAATGTTCTTAATCTTTCCTGACAGCATAATAATACTTGCGTTTTGATTTCTTGCTTCTTCTGTCACTCAAATATTGTTAGGTCTAATGGAATTAAATAAACTAGTTCATAAGTATATAGAATAATATACAATAATATAATGTATTTGTATTTGTGATATCCACCAATATTAATTTAAATAATTTATTATACAATATAATTTTCTTTGCATTTTGTCTAACACCGTGTAACACTGCGCTTAATTATAACCAAAAAGCTGAAGCTGTATATTTCAAATGAATCTCATTTGCATGTCAAATTAATTGCCGGATTAACGAATGAATCTATACTTTGTCTATCAATCATTCTTAATATTAATGCTAAATTTAAAAAGAATGAGTAATCAGTCCCCTATAAAAATCACGTCTATGTGTAATTATCTAGTCATCTCAACCATTATTTATGTCATTATAGTTTCTACATATGGATATTATATTTTTGGATATTAAATCAATGCAAAATATGTGCAAGGTTGCAGCATGATGCGATTTATGTGGCATATATAATTTTTGGTTCTGAGGGTTTTTAAATATATTTATTTGTATCATGTGTAGTAGTAGTTGTCGTATATTATATGTAAGTCAACGGCAAAAAAAAATATCCCCATAAATATTAAAAACGTCATTACGTAGTAAAGCACATATGGGTATAAATTCACTTTGTAGGGAATTACTTAGAGAAGAAGAGGAAACTGGAGGGGAAAAGTTAACTCGAAGAAAGTCCCAGAGAAGAAGAGAAAATGAACGCGATAAAACTTTTGAAATGAGGCGTGTGTGTATCAAGTGAGTTTCGCAATTTTAAAAAGGGAACAGAAGTTTAAAAGGAGTATGATACGCAATTTCGAAAAAAAATGAAAAAATAAGTAAAGATATAAAGTTTTATGGACATGATAAATAATTCTAGATTATCTTAAGAGCTGAATAAACGAGAATGATTTTCACTAATAATAACAGGAAGTATCTCATTGCTGTTCAAAATTGTAATCAATAGAAACAAATGTTATAAAAATATATATGTACTGTAATAGAACTTTCCGAACTGATCAATGCGGTGTTTAACCCTAGAATCACAGCCCAAAAATGTATGCGCTAATTCACCACCCGCAGTAAGATTTACTCCTGTTTAAAAAAGGCTTTAAAATGAAAATACGGAGAATTTCATATGCAATGCATTAATAACATAAATATAAACATGTTATTCTTGCAGAAGAACAAAAAACTAATGTTTTCTTGACGAAGGGAGTAAAATTTACTCACGGTTGTGATTCTATTTTGCGTTTCACGCCGTCCGTACATTAGGTGTTCTTATAGGAGAATGGCTATCCCATGTCATTTTACTATACCGCTAATTCTCGACGTTGCCAATTCGTGCAGAATCCAGATGTTCGTCGTTTTTGGCATAATTACTCATTTAAACACCTAATGAAGGAGGGGAAATTAACAAAATGATGAAGAAAACAGACTAAATACTTTTTTAACCGAAAAATCGCCTTTTTTCATGGTTCAACAATAGTTCCCTCGTTTTTAATCGAAACTTCCGAGTTTCTTCCGTCGAATTCATATTTGAACGGCAAAATCTCGCAGCATATTCCCTGAAATCACAAGAAAAGTTTTCTGTAGCTTTTGCAAGTGTTCCATAAGCAAAACATACCATTAAAATGAACACGCAAAACAATACATTGTCGTTAAAAATTAAATAATACCGAACAAGTCTATCACATTCAACATCAATACACGAAATTTTCACTCTTGCTAACTTACGTACTATTAGGAATATGTTGGTAATATATTTAAATGAAAGGGTTAGAAAAGATTAACGTTATTTTTGAAAGTGGAATGAACTCAATATCTTCATTGGTTTTTGAGATATGGAATTTTACATTTGAGTCTCAGGTTTCAGCATTACAAAATAAGGTGAAGAAATTAGATGTTTGCCAGGAGGAGACTACATGATCTCTCAAGTGTTTCCTAAACTAAGACCAATTACAATTTTTGGGCAAAAAAATCTAATAATGGCCAAAAATGGTCAAACCCCACTGTGATAAATGCTCTTCAAATTCAATTTGCTTGTGGAATCCAAGTGTATAACTGCTTGATAAAATTTGAGTACCATTTACCTAGTGATAGGACCCTAAGTAGAAGGTTGGAGGGCTTCAAAATTTACCCAGGCAATCAGAATGAATTGGAATTAAATTGACTACTGCATCAGTCCTAGACCTGCAAGACTTCCTGCTTAATAAGTGCTCCTTTGGGTACATATTGACCTCCAGGTTTTGTCAAGACTCGGGAAATATGTTTTCTAAGGTTAGAGTAAAAAATCCCATCCCATCCCCTGTGTAATTTAAAAACTTCTTAAAAATCATTAGTATTGGGCAATTAATTTATGATTATTCCTTCTAGAAGAAATTGTGAGTGCTATGAAGGAAGTTTTATAGCAGAATTTTAAGATGTGTCAGGCTCAAGAATAGGAGAGCCGGAGCAGCCATTGTCCTCCATTTACAGCGAGTTCGTTGATATGGATCTTTTTCATATCAATTCGTTGTATTATTTATGTGGGTATATTGTACGGCAATTGAACTGGAAGTTGCAGTGCAGTGCATGCGAAAATGTTTTTTGTGGTGATGGAAGTGGTATTGATGCCCGAGATCAAATATCAGGGAAAAATCTACCATAAGTTAACATGGGGAAAAGAAATTCTAATGTGTAGACCAATGTAAAAGGAATACGGAGCTGAAATTTTGCATGATAATTGCATTTTGCTCACGACCAATGTGAAAAGTAAAAAATTTCAAAATTGTTCATTTTTAGGGGTTGTTTTTATCCCATTTTTACATTAAAGTTTATTAATTTTTATCTTGGAAAACATAAGTTGTAGCTACGAGATTTTGCAATCACTTTCAGTAAATTCTATATAGAAAAAACAAAAATCTTAAAATTTTTCATCAACCAATAAAAATTCGAAATTGTTTAAACAGTTTTTAATGAATTATTCATTTCCGAATGTGCTACAGACCTGAACGTTTTCTTAAACGAAAGTTGTTATTGCGGCCGTTAAAAATACTTACAATTTAAACAATTAAATAAATATTATTTTACCTCCAGATGTGCTATAACTTTAAAATACTTGCAGAATGCAAACACCTTCTACTAATATATATAACAGCTTACGGAAAAGGAAAGGTTAAGTGGATATATGGATGTCAACAAGGTGCTGGGATGAGGAAACCCAGTGAACACTCGCCAGCTACAGATGAAGGAATAACTCCGAAAGCTTCTACGTTTGTGATGTTTCTGTGTTTTAGTGTTCTTTTACGTGTGTCGCTTCGACATCCCCGGGGCCTCGCCAACCTGAAGTCGTCCGATTGGTGAGGGTTCACTGGGTTTCCTCATCCCAACACCTACTTGACATCCATATATATATATATATATATATATATATATATATATATATATATATATATATATCATTATAAAGAGCTGCTTCTTACATATATAGGGTATATATCATATAAAACCTAGGATACTTCTAGAAGACCTACAGAGCTGAAATTTGGAAGTAAGGTACAACTTCCAGAAAATATTTTAATAATAAAATATGTTCTGTATTTAATTTAAACAGCAACCCGCGTGAAGCCGGAAAATCTTCTAGTGTGTATTATATATACATACTAGTAGTTGGTGCTTGCATTCTGCAAGCATTTCATCTCACTTTGAAAGATATTAATTTTTCAGAGATATATTTCATCATTGGAAATATTTTTTTTTAATTCAAAAGATTTCTCCTCTGCATCGATTTTTGTTCTTTCCTTGTGGAACAATATTAGAGTAAAATAATCCGTAAAATTTGCAATGTTAAGAATATTATACTTTTCCATTGTGGGGTACAAATACTACACATTTCGGCCAATTTTTAATGTTGCAGCATATTTAGAATTGAATTAACATTTATCTAATCCGTGTTCAGAAACGAGAGAAAATGTTCTGCTACGATAGTTCAGGGGTAGAATATCCGCCCGGCAAGTGGAAGACCCGGGTTCAATTCCCGGTCATAGCAGACTTTTTTCTCGTTTCAAAAATTGTTCCAATTTATCTAATTGTTTAAATTTAAAAATTTTTAACGGCACAATAAAAATTATTTAGAGATGTTGAAATGTTTATGCGTTCATTTACACTAAACTCTAAATAACTTAAAAATTTCAGCTCCCTAGTTCACCCCGTAGTATGTAAACATTTACCTATTCGTTTTAGCTTTAAATAGTTTTACCTATCAAACAAATTAAAATATAAAAATGTCTATAATCTCTATTTCTTTTTTTTTTACAAATTCTACCTATAAAAAATTTCAGCTCCGTAGCACATACGGAAAATCCATAACCTTGAAAATTTGTTCAAACAATTGCGAATTTTTAGCGGCCGCATTGTTGAACTTTTTTTAAGATTTTCGTTTTTTCTAGTCGGTTTTGCACATACTCCTACCGACTTAAAAATTCTCGAATTTCCTGCTTATTTGGAAGTGCCTAAACATTAGTAACATCCTATATGTTATATGTAGGCTTGGTAGGATTCGACGTTTATTTTTATTGAAAATCGACGATTAAAATCGGTCTATTTTCCAGAGAGATTTTCGAAGAATATCGCCGCTTCAAATTGCTACTTGGCAGATTTCGGTTTATTTTTTGAAAATCGACGTTTATTTTTCCGAGAGATTTTCAATGAATATCGACGCCAAAAATTAATATATAAATATTGGGCCGGCAGTTTTCGGCCTTTCAATTCGATGATTTAAATTTACTTTTTACATCAAAATTCTATGTAAAATTCACGTTTATTTTACAATACTCTGATTATTTATTTAAATTTTTATATGAAGATAAATCTTTATGCACAAATTAATCGAACTACCTAATATATCATGTTCTTCATAAATTTTATTTTATTTATGCGCATTTGCTCTCTTCTTCTTTTTTAAATGTTAATATTAAAAAAAACCAATAACTAATTTAGATTTTACTCTTTAAATTGTATAATGAAAACTATAAAACGATTAATTTATGAAATCCGAACAATATGATGTTGCTTTTGCCGAGAAACATTCTTTAAAAAAATAATTTGCGAGTTCAGCGTGAAGACTTTTAGGCATTCGTTGATGCTAATTAAGGAAAAAATATTAACGATAAAATTATCGCAATAATATTTCATACTTCAAAAAGAACTATCTAATACTTTGTATAATTTGATATATATCATCACTGCACTACATATTCTTTTTATTTAACATTAAATATTTAGTGAGAAAAATTAGACTATTATTGAGCGCTCGATCAACAGTCTTACCTCAAATCATGAAAAAAATGTATTTTTCCAATCGGCAAAATATTTTACAACAAATATCAAATAAATATTAAGATTTAATCACTCTTCAATTTTTAATAACGATTGCTAGTTTACGTTCACCTTTTTAAAACCATTAACTTTTTATCATTATTCTTTTAAGATTATTCTGAAAACTGTCTTCTCATAAAAAGACCATTGAAAACGTCGTTAGTGATCAACAGTTTCACTCCTGCTAGTATCTAAAGCTGAATTACTTTGAACTGGTAGTATATTTCCGTTGATTTTAAGCATTATGAATAGATGTCAGTATTTTCATTAATGAAACAAAAGATACTATCAAAATTCTTACTACTTATATACCAAAAATTCTTACGTTTGCCACTGAGATCTCTACTTCTGTCTGCCATTCTCTCAACTGTAAAAAGATTAACTAGAGAGACTCCCACATCACTCAATAGCTGGTAGACAGTTTTGCAACTTTTTACGCCCATGCAAACAGAAAAAAGTTTAGAGTAATTATATTATAGACTTTATTAATATTAAAGTATTAACTATATAAAAGTTGGTTATAAAATTCATTTTTATATCTTTACTTGTTGAAGATATTTCAGTCATATAGTCCATATTAATCTGAAATGTAGTATGTATTCGTCTATTTACTTTAAAAAATGAGGCTTGCATTATTTGCTAGTAATTGAGTAAAGACAAATTAGTCCTCAAAATTATGAAAAAGGGGTTTAAATAAAATAGAAACTGCACTTTAATATTTAGAAAGTGCTGGCCTATGGTGGGTGCAAAGGATGAAAGATCCAAATTCTTTTTCCCAGTAATTAAACCATCGCCTCTATTTCGTTATAATAATTAAGCATTGAACATTCTGCGACATATTCATCCTCAAAATGGAATTAAAATGTTTCCTTGCGTCGGTTTCAGTCTTTATAAGTTATTTTTAAAATAACTATGTCCAAAACATTCCATTTTTTTCATTGGTAATAAGCGTAAGAGAAGCAAAGTTGTCTGCTCCAGGCACCAATATGGCGGCCGGATCAAGTTGTCTGAACCTTCCATATACAGGGCCTTGCTTATGTCAGAAGCCCACTGATAAGGAAAGGAACAAGACGCGGTCAAAGACTCGATGGATGGATGTTTGCTCCCCGGAGAGCCGAGGCAACTGTGCGATCTGGAGTGCGCGTGGTGTGGGGAGAGCATCGGGCAAACACAATGAGCGGATAGCGAGGGATCAGATAGTATCGAAACGCTCGATGCTGCGTGGCAGATGAATTGGAGAGGCAGGAAGAGAAAGTGAGATGGTCTTTATATGCTCCATGTAAACATGTGAAAATACTGACACTGGAGTTAAGGGGAAGGATAACAAGGTCGCTTCGGAGAGAGGTTTTAAACCACAAGGCCTATGGCATACGTTATAGCGAAATAGGATTATAAGAGGCGTCTCATTCGCGGGGTCGCCGTTTCAGTGCCTCACAGTGGCTGGCTATTTTAAACATTAGCCGATTCCGCTCTCGTGCTCCTGCGCGAAATCCTTCAGCACGACATTTCCATCCGGTGAACCTTTTTATAAAGGATGTCTGGTGACGAGATTATGTCAATGTTCGTCGGCACAATGGTTCCGTTAAGTGTCATAGGCGGCGGTGGACGAGAGAGAAAACACGAGCTCAACTCGTAAAAAACACCTGATCTCGCAAAAAGGAGGCAGACAACGACGATGATGATGGATGAGGGTGTGAAGGAGAGGGCGGGGAATAGAGGGGCAAAACGCACCCGTTGGCTTATAAAAAGTCTTGAATGGAGAAAAAGTGACGATTTATATGGCGATAGAGAAATTACGGAAAGACATATTAGTATAACAATTGGAGAATGTTGGTTGTTAGAAGCTAAGCGGGTATTTGTCGTGCGGAGAGATGCGCAAAGCAAACTTCAAATATGCTATGAAGTTTGAAGAATGAAACCCGTCCAAAGTGAACTAGCAAAAAAACCGATTGCCAAATCGAATAATAAAGAGATTGGAGGAATCTAGCACGAAATTCCTTAATAAAATTTTAATTTATATTAGCAGTTTATTTTAGCACGAGAGCTGGAAAAACATCCCCTTATTCTGGAGCAAATATACGGTTGGTTAAAGGTGCTCAAACGTTATCAGTTAATGTAAATTTTCCAACTCCATCGAGCGCGCTAATTAACGTACCCAATCTGAGTTAGAATTGGGACGAATGATAAATTTGCGTCCTCTACAAGATTAAATACTTGCTAAATATATGTTAACTTTTAGAAAAGTATAATTAGTTCTATACTTTGTCTGAAGGAGAAAGAAATTATACAAATATTTTTAACTTAGCCTTTTCATCTGTTGATGTGTAAAAAGAAAAATTACATTTATAATATTGACAATATTTTTTAATGTCATTTTGTTTTTAATTAAATTTTCTAATATTTTTTCTTCTGCCGTTACTGTAATTTGAATTTTAACAGCCTAAGTACTTATTTTCATATGTATATATACCTGTGATTTTAAACGATTGGTGAGTAACCATTAGCAAAGTGGACTAATTTACTGAAGAAAGGTAAATATGTTACTGATATTTTTGACGATAATATTTTTGTTATGAAGAAGAAAACTATCTAAGAAAACTCGATATCGTTTTCAAAGCTTTCCCTTCATTTTTACACGATGTGGTTGTGATGATTCAGTTTAATTTGACTTGCTTATAAAATTAATTTTAAATTGAAATAACATATCGGTAAATATTTTTAAGCATTTAGAAGTAGTAGCATTTAATTACTATTTGCTATGGAAGAGACTGATTTGAAATCTCGAGGAAGATAATAACAGAAAAGAAGAAATCGGTGTTTGGGAAAGATGCCCGCGGGAAATCTAGATAGAGATGAGAGAAAGAGAGGAAGAAGGAGGAAGAGGTGGAAGATGGAGGAGGTGAGGATGGGGGGAGGAAGAGAGAGGGAGAGGTGATTTGAAGAGAGGGGCCAAGGAGTGGAGGAAAAGATGAGGGGAAGGGAGGAGTGGATGGGCAAATGGAAGAGGACGATATGAGATGTTTTCAGAGTTTTGTGGAGCCCTCTGGCGAGCATTCGGGGGAAATAGGCTAGGCGGAATGCGTGGAAGGGGAGGGTTTTTAAAGGGGAAACCGAGTATGAGGGCGAAGGGGTGGGAGGGAAAAAGAAAGGCATGTACAAATCTGATACGCAGGTCGTGCAACAAGGGCTCCCCCTCCGGGAAATAATAAAAATAAAGAGCTGCCCACGCTGCCCATCCGACGTCACAGCGGTTCTTCAACTTGAGAACATCCAGCAACCCACTCCCAAGCCCTCCGCCCCCTTCTTCTCTCTTCCTCCCCCACAGCGCCTTCCACCCCCTTCTATCTAGACGAGGTTGGGAAAAATTCATCGCCTTAGCGGCAGAAGAGGAAAATAGTTTGGCGGAATGGGAGGTAATGGCGAGAAGGTCGAAGTGGAGAGAGAGAGAGAGAGAGAGAGGTGGGAGGAGAGTGGTTGGGGATGGAATGGGATGGAGACTGCCTAGAAGGAGAGCGAGGGGAATGAAGAGAGAAAGGGCAAAAATTGGATGGACAAGGTTAGGAAAAGTCGTAGAGAGAAAGAGATGTGGGAATGGAGAGGAAGAGGCGATGGAAAAGGGTTAAGAGGTATAGAGGATAGGAATTTAGGACGAGGGGTTAGGGTAAAGGGTTTGGCGAAGAGAGGCGGCGAAAGGAGAAAGAGAGAGAGAGTGAATGACTGCAGAATTAGGGATGAAGGGACATGGCGAGTAGAAATGAGTTTTTTTGGATGACACGGTGGGTCGGACGAGCAGGGATGGGAGAGGTGGCGGGATGGGAGAGGGGGCGGGGCGGGATGATGGGGCGGGGTGGGAGGATGGGGCACGGGGGTGGAGGGGCGGGGTGGGAAGAGGGGGCGGGGTGGAAAGAGGGAGCGGGGTTGGAGGAGGGAATGAGGTGGGAGGAGGGAGCTGGGTGAAAGGAGGGGCGGGGCGGTAGGAGGGGTAGTGGTGGGGGAGAGTGGCGGGGTGGAAATTAGGCGGTCGCAAGAGGGAGGGATCGGGCGGCGCTGAAGGCTTCAGGGCTCCCCGTTTATATTACGTGCCCCTGGCCGCTGCCAGTTGACACGGATGCTCTCCTACCCCCCCTCTCATTCGCCACACTCACCACTCACCACCACCTATGACCTCTAATGACCGCTACTGAAAAGCGAGGCATTGCGCCATGCATTTGAAAACTGCTCCCTCCTCCCTTTCAAATGCCACTAATTTCTTATTCCAGCTCAATTTATTTTCATTGTATTAGGGGGAAGATGGCATTTGCGGCATACTTTTGAGTGTATACGCATATAAATATAGCAATTTAAGACTGAATAACTGTATATTTAAAAAGAAACGCGCGCCTAAATTGAGCCGCAGTTAATTGGTGCTAGGAAGTGAAAAGAGGGTTTTTGATAATATGGATCACTTATCTATTTCAATGAATAGAAGAAAACATTAAGCCTATCCTTCGGAATCCAACAATAAAAACAAAGAACGATCATATTAAAAAGAACCGCGTCGCGTTACATTCCTCTACTTACGATATAAGGGGGTTTTCATCCTTTATTTTAGCCTGACAGACAATCTCTCATGCGGGGGAAAAGTGTAGCATCCGAGGCGTCTTTTTTGGTTAGTGTAATGTTTTATCTGCTGCTGATCACGTGGTAAACCATTATTACATTTAGATCGATTTCTCGTATTTTAATTGGCTACCTTTATTGGATTGTGGGCTTTCTCACTACCAGATGCCCATTGAGTTGATTTAATGTTCATTCCATGTTCAGAGAATGCTCTTTGGAAACGTTTGGTGGAATAGCTCTTGCTGTGGCTTAATTTAGAATCATTCGCCTGCAAGTTGGAGAATCAGGGTTCGATAATTTGTCGATGTGTACGTTTTTAAAAATAATTTCCGTATTTGTCTCCGTCATGAGGATTTTATTATTCCCTTCGGTCTCTCATTCCCGTTCTCCTCCCCTCTTCCTTCCACTATTCTTCCTCGCTTTTTCTTTGTCACTCTCTCATAAAAAATGGAGTTATCTCTTTCAGCATTGTATATGTATAAATTCTTTCACAGAATGACAAAATTAACGGCGCAATGTACATTGCACAAACTTTCTCATCGACGTATATACGTTTGGTCTCACTGCACATGGCTTAGTATTATTTGTAACATCAAGCTGTACGATTGGATGGATTTTAATCGAAATCCTTTTAGCCATTTTTGAGCAAATCGAATTTTTTTTTCAAAATATCCAAGGATAAAGTACCTTTAATGGTTGCGCAATTTCGTTTATCTCCTCAGAGTTGCTGTTATGAATGATATTATCCACAAATATGAGGCATCATTCGATTTAGTTGAATCGTCTAGGCCAGTGTTTCACAAACTTGATCTGCCGCGGATCCCTCTTCGCCCCGATAACTTTTCGCGGATCATCGGACAAAAAAACGCAAACGTAATTTTAAAATTAAACGAGGAATGCCAAAGTGAACGTTTGTGAGACGTTTGTTTATGCTTTTTCTTGTCGCAAAGGTGTCGAATGTTGGAAGTAACGTTAGAGAGATGAATTCTTACATCAAAAACGGCATTCAGTCGACTGCGGCACTTATTTTTGGTGGCAGTGCATCTAGAAAATCCAGTCTCACATAGATACGTAGCTGAGAAGGACAGAAGTTTCAATGACGACATTTTGGATTGTTTTATTTATTTACGGATGAGACTGGCCAAGGCTTATCGGCGGGATTTTGTTATATCATTGTTTCAGTTCACAATTCGTCACAATGTCAATTAGACTATTATAACCCTTCACAGAGAAACTGCTGGTTTAATTACCAATAAAAACAGTTTTCGCACCCGACTGATATCTTCGACAGGTGGAGCGGAACACCACAAAAAGTACAACTTAAGTGACCCCGATTCTGGACTAAGTGACCAAGGACATTGCAATCAAATTTGCACTTTTTCTTATCTAGAAACTGCCCGAGAGTTGAAGAACACTCTAAGTACTACTCCTTCGCGCATTTATCCCAGAAATGAAGTTTTTTAATATCGAATCTATTTTGTCTCTTGCAGTGAAAATTATGGCATTTTTCCCTTGCAGAGGGGGTATTAATTCATTGAACATTGTGAAAATATCTGCCAAGTATTCCAGCTTCTGAAGCCAAACAATGTTTGTTAGCAGACCGATTAGATAAAAAGGACGATCGACAAATTAGAGAGCGATTTCGTTGCGAAGTTCAAACATTCTTTCGAGAACCTTTCCTCGCGACAGACAACCTCAATTTAGTGCGCAGCAACAGTGTCGTGTTATCACTCACATTTTCCTCACAGAGGATTTTAAATAATCTGCAATTAAGGTTCCTAACATTAATAAAATTCACAATATTAACTGCATCATTCGAAACAGATTTCAGTTATTGTGGCAATCGCTTCACAGTAAGCCGTTGCAGGGTGCAGGGAGATAAGCTAGAACGCTTACCGCACACCGGTGAGTATTACCTATTATTCGACTGACGTATTTTGTTTGTTTCCACTTCCTGTCGTATATTTTTGTACGGAAATCTAGCATAGTGCTCCGCAACCGGTATTCCGAGGAATACTTGACTGCAAAAGGAGCAGTGTTGGTAACAGTAAAGATAGAATAGAGAAATTTCAGGATGTGGTGAATTACAACTGCTCATAAACTTAGCCCATGTACACCACTATTCTTTGATAGAAACCACTGAAATGTTGATATTCTGAGTGCTGTAGAAAAGCAATATATAAAAAAATTATTTGGGGAATAACTTCTCCCCAGTCTGTTTTGGGACATCTTTGTTCTTTATGGTCCCGTGCGCTAGTAACCGCCATTAAGGAAATTTATTTACGGATCACCTGGGATCCGCGGATCACACTTGGGAACCACTAGTCAAAGCTGTAGTAAGATTTTGAGTGGATCGCGGCGGAGGCGTGACGTCATAGGGCTTGGTAAGGTACCTTAGCGTACATTGTAATGCCACTGGACGCCATATAGTAATATTTGAGTCATATGGCTTACGTAGTATTATTTGTGACATCAGACTCTATAAAAGGATTTATTTTAATCAAATTCCTTAGAGCCATATTTGAGTAAATAAAAACTTCCTAAAAATTGCCAAGAATAAATTACCCTTTATTTTTGTGCAATATAATTTTTATCAAAAAGGGTCCACAAAAGATGATATATTGCATAAATACTAGATATCATTCGATTTTATGTGTGATTGATGACGATGATTGAAGCTTTCCTACCTAGTCTCAGTCTTCTATCTAGTCGGAAAGTTTGTTAAAACGTTATAATGTCAAGTATACCGTCTTGTGACACACGGTCAAACACACATCCACACTTAATATATAGGATTAGTTGTTTACAGGGGATATTGTTTACTTCAGTTGCCATGGAGATTGTTTTAGTTGAGAACAATTGAAAAACACGGGAAAATGTTTCTAATTGTGTTCAAATTGAATGAAAACTATCTCGTTTTATTTTATTGTTATCGGCTACGCCTTCGATAAAAATGTACCGAACAAAACATATGCTATTTCACTAGTTCTACAATTCTGTTATAAGACTTTTTTGTTATAAGTGTTATTTTACGAGGCATAGAGGAAAGTTAATTTTTTGGTCACCTGTAAAGTGGCACTCTCGATTAGGCTACGTAAACCATTCATATCATTTTCTTATTTTCTTTGTCTATATGTCCTAAATTCTAAATTTTATGAACATCCACCAAGTAGTTTTGGAGATGAAACATGCGAACGGACACGGCCTGACCATTAGTCGTTTTTTTACGTTTTATAAAGAACGCCTAAAAATCCGATAAAAATCACGTTTTTTCTGACTCAGCATTCATTATTACGATGATTCTACACGGATTCAAATTATCACTTGAAAAACAAACTTTGTTCTTGCTAGTTTAGAACCATCCAATTCCCAAAGTACCATACTTTCATGTAACCTCAATTGCAAACGATTAATGTGCTACGCTCCTACCCGTGTTAATGAAATGTGCAAAATAAACCGTTTTGGAATTGAACCCACCATCTTGTGATAAACGATGGCATGCCTAAAAGGTGCAAGAAGTAGACCTCAGCATTTAGAAAATAATGTCGAAATCTTAATTGTCGATCTTGCGTTATACGCATTATGGTTTCGGTCTTTTAGACAGTAACTGCGTTTTATATGCGTAGTATGATTTTAAAAAATGCAATCGCTTTAGTGTTGGCAAAATTATTACCACGGTTATAGTTTTGATGGCCTTATGCAATTACAAAAAACTGGCCATATCCTTTTATGTGCCTGCATCTTTTTTATTCCATCATCCTCTTTATCTTTTTATATTTCTATAATTGCATCTTAAAATCCGATGCATTGCTTTATTCACCCCCGTTTCGCCATCATTAACATTAAAGTCACTTTGCTTCATTTATCATATTTGCGTGGTGTTTTTGTAACATGACCTATATGTTCCTTTTTATCTCTTCTAGCCATTCCCAGAACTTTTAACTCCACGCTTTTTGGATCGTTTGCAGCTTCCGTAGAATTTCACTGGCGGCGTTTCCGCCAAGTAAGCAAAATTTGACGGAATTCACCGGCGGAAGATATTCTCTTTAGCTATGCACCTTAGTTACTTGTTAGTTTAATGTTCTTTTTTCCAAATTTACCCCATTTCATTTTTATTCCACGTTCACGTCTCTTGTGATTTTTTAGGTCGCAGTCATCAAATTTAATATTTATACTATTCCCATAGCATCTTAGTGGATCTTTAGTTATCATATGTTTGAAAATAAACACGGTGACTTTTCAGACAGTGTCCACGGATTTTTCCTTTTTCTAGAATATAACATTATTACACTATCCATCCAAAGGAGATGATATGGATGAGAAACATTTTCACCAAATGACATGTTACAATACTAGATAGTACTTTTTAATTATTATTTTAATTTTATTTTTTATAAAAATGTTATTCGAAAATCTTTTGCGCATTTTCTTACGCACGAATCAATTGTTTGAACTGCATTTTTGACGGTGAAAGATTAAGGAATGGTATTTTACTCTCCTTTCAAGTTGAATATGAACCGCTTGACTGATTTGCTTCTGAATACATCTTGCTCTCTGATTTGTGTTGATTCGAGGAAACGTTGAGAGCGATTATTTATGGTATCTCACGCTTTAGTCATTAAACATTTCCATTTTTTCCTCCAAAATGTTCGTTGATTTCATTGGATGATGTATTTTATCCTAGACGGCGTTAAAGATGGAAATGAAATTGCTTCAATGTGCCGTACGATTATAATGGCCCACGATAAGTATCCTCTCTTACCTTTATATCAAGGTAATGAACAGTAATGTTTTCCATATTTCTTCTTGGTCGTGATCAATTAAAATGCGTATATTTTTACACGTTTTGTCTCGGAATCTCCGTCGCGACCAATCTTCTTCCACTATCTCCATAATGATCCCATTATGCCTTCAAATCCTCCATCTCGTCCCACCTATTCAATTTACTCTACTTTCCAACTGTTTATCTTGTAATCCTTCTCCATCATTCCTTTCTTAGGTCTCTTTCGTCTTACCAATCCTTCCAATATCTTAGACATCCTTTTCTATTTTTTTTTCTTAATCGCCTTTTGCCGAATTTCTCCAAACACTATTTTCTCTACTTCATTTGCTCTATTTCCACGCAAAAAGTTGTTAAGTTCAGGTACTCTTTCTGTTCTCATTCTTCACTCTCCTCTCCTACTCCAGGACCCTCTCCATCTTCTCAGTTCTGTTTCTATTATGTAATTTCTGAAAATTTTCGAATTTACAGTTTCTTCACCTCTTAAAATTCTGAATATTTTCTTCAAGCTGCTCCTTTTTTAATTTGGCTTCTTCGAATCTTGCTTTTCCATTTACTTCACTTGTATTTTTACGACATATATCACTTCGTTTTTTTCATTCTGCCCTTTCGTCTTTTGTCCAGCTTGACGTGATTTGCATAATTGTTTATTTTATTCAATTTATATTCTGTCAAAATCCTGCTTCCACCCCTTCGTTGCACCTTTTCTTCGTTCTCATGGAACCCACACACTTTCTGTTCTCTCTCTCTCTCATCCGCTCTTACGTGTCCTCGCTCAATCCTCAAACGGAAAACCTTTCGCCCATTGTCATCCAAACCAGCCCACCCTCTCCTTTCCCTGCCCCCTTCCCTCTTCCTCTTACCCCCTCCCCTCTTCTACTTACTCTCCTATCCTCTTCCCCATACCACCCTCCCCTCTTTCCCTACCCATTCTTTTTTCCCTACTCCCCTCTCCTCTTCCCCATACCCCCCTCTTTGTCTTCCCCCTGTCATCTCTATCCCTCCCTCTCCTCTCTCTACTCCTCTCTCCTCTTCCTCTCGTACTATTCCCTACCTCTCTTTTTCCCAAATATCTTCCTCCTTACTTTTCCAAGGCCTATTGTCTGCCTTCATTACATTCGCTTTCTCCTTTTCTCCTTTCCGCTTCTCCCATCTCTATTCGTCTTCTAACCAGGGCATTGAACCGGAACCGAAACGAAAACTGAAACTGAAAAAAACGTTTTTTTAACTGGAGTGAAACCGAACCCGTATCGAAAAAACATATTTTACTAAACCCGAACCGAAACCGAAAACCGTTATCTATTTCGTTCAATTTTTTCGGTTCGCATAAGCAGTGGAAGCGAAAGAAGGGTTTTTCCTTTTCCTATAATATGAGTCTTTTTTTAAATCCTCACTTTTCAACACCGAATAAAGCAAAGGCTAATGGTTTTCTTAAGAATACATACTCCTTTGCAGAGATGCATCTTTGTGATGATATCTGTCGGTGCAATGGTGAGATTTTCCATTGGCTTCTCAATACAAAGGGAGAGGGTCAAGAATATGTCCTGCTGAGGTTTCCCAGAACCCCGTTAAACGAGACTAGTGGAAAGGAACTTAGTGGTACTTTGTAGACAGCCGCTAATCGTCTTGGTAACCTCTCCATGAGCCTACCCCGTTGAGTGTTCCGGGTATAATTGTTTCAAGATTTTTAACTTGGATTTTGCTTAAAGTTGGAGGTTATTGTCTTCATAAACTGCCGTCTTTTCTCCATATGCATTGAACCCTTATATTCTGGTAGTCTTTCTCTAAAACTTATCCAGGAAGGATCGCTCGGCAGTCGTGCTTTTGAGGTATTATTACTCCTGTTAAATGTTACTGTGTGTACATATTTGCCTTCTTAAGAAAATTTATGTAATTATATATTTATGGCACTTATTTGTAATATTAACATCTCAATTATATTATTTAAAAAATATTTAAGTAGCTCTTCTTTGAACAACTCTATATGAATTACATTCCACATTCAAATGTGAATAAATATTATTGTACCTGTTCAAGTACGTGTATCAGTATTGTTGGAGTAAATTCATTATTATAATGAGAGTATCTGCCTATATTGGAATCTGGAATAATGGAATTGTAAAATACAATAAATCAGTGGTCTCCAACTGGTGTGCCGCGGCACAGTGGTGTGCCGTAACGAAGTACTTAGTGTGCTGCGAAATGTACGGAGTTTATACAAAGGAAAATCCGAATTTGTAATTCTCAAGCTACAAACGAAATCAATTGATGATTTCTCCCTAAAAATTTGAGGGAATTCATTTATCTCAGGAACGATCGCAGTCTTAACCTGAAGTTAGAAGATATGCCTCTGGATGAGTTTTGACTTCAAGTGAGAATGAATACCCAACCATTGTTTATTGTGTAATTGATGCGTTGTTACCGTTTCCTACAGCATATTTATGTGAATTAAGTTTTTCAACATTGTCTCTGATTAAGAATAATAAGAGATCGTATATGAAATACCCCGACGAGAAACTTCTTTCCACCACAGAACCGAACATCAAAAGACTGTTCTTAAAGACAGGGATAAGTTTCTCACTAATAAAATTATTTAATAAAGTTCCCATATATCTTTAGATATTAAGACGCTAATTACAGGGTAAATGTTTCCGCCGTTTCTTCTATGTCGTTATAAACGTGTTGTACTGCATCTGAACATGGTGACACTGGTAAAATTTTGAAAAATTAATTTTGATTTTATTTCACAAATTCACTGAATTATAAAAATGATTTTCAATTAATTTTAGCCACAATTTATTTCCTTCTTAATAAATATTTTATTTTTCATTTATTTCTGATGTTGTCGATTATTTTAATTATTTTATGATGTTGTAATAGAAATCTTCAACCAAGTTTCGTGTGAAATTAATTTCGGTGTGTCGCGATGAATGAAAAATCTATAGGTGTGCCCTGAAATAAAATACGTTGGAGAACACTGCTATAAACGTTGATTTATGTAAGAATAACAACGGTTTGTTATCAAATTAAAGACTAAAAAATAAATAACAATTATAATAGCTTTTATACGAGCTAACAAGAAAAAAAACATTTCTATAGAACAATAATAGACGGGGTTGTATAAATGGAGACTTTTACAAATTTAATGACGAAAAATGTAAAAAGGAAATTCATACAATGTTTTACTTTTCGTTACATGGTGGGTTGGGGCGCTTGCGCAATGTTACTTGCGATTATCTATTTTTGTCTTCTTGACTTTCGACATTGAAGATATATTTTATCATCATCATAGGTAGTCTGTCCGTAGACAGGTCCGTGATTATTCATGGTTAAACCTGGTTCTCCATATACTCCTATTTTCCGCTGTCCTCTTCATATCTTGATAACTCTCTTTCCCTTTTAAATCGTCTATTAGCTGATACCTTTTCCTACCTCTTTCCCTTTTCCCATCTAGTTTTCCTTCTAACACATCTTTAATCATACTCTCTCTCCTCATGTAATGTCCAACCCAGTTAGCCTTCCTCTTTCTGATAGTCTGTATAATCATTCGCTTCTCTCCTATTCTTTGTAGCACTTCGTCGTTTTTCATCCTATCTGTCCATTTTATCTTCAACATTCTCCTCCAAGTCCACATTTCAAAGCTTTCCAAGTATTTGATGTCATTTTTCCTTAGCGTCCATGTTTCTGCCCCATACAATGCTATACTCCATACGTAGCATTTTATCAACTTCTTGCGGATATCTTCCCTTATATTCCCTGTAAGTAGTTGTTTCTTTCTCCTGAAAGCCGCTTTTGCTTTTCCTATTCTAGTTTTGATCTCATCCGTACATTTTGCCTCTCGTGTTATGACACTTCCAAGGTATTTATATTCTGAAACTTGTTCTAATGGCTTTCCCCCAATAGTTATGTTCAGATTCTCTTCTTTACCCGATATTCGAATGACCTTGGATTTTTCTGTATTTATTTCCATACCGTATTTTCTACCTGTTATCACTAGTCTATTTATAATTTTTTGTAGTTCCTCTTCCTTTCTTGCTAGAATTACTTGATCATCTGCGTATTTTACTGTTCTTATAATCCTTCCTCCAATTTTGAAATCTCCTGTGCCATCTAAAGCTTCTTGCATTAGACTTTCTCCATATATATTGAATAGGGTTGGCGATAGGCAGCAGCCTTGTCTTACTCCTCTACCGATATTTATTCCGCAGGTGTCCACATTCTCAAACCTGACCTTTACAACTTGATTCTCATATAGATTCCTAATCAGTCTCCTGTCTTTCCAGTCTACACCTATATCCTTTAATATCTTCATCAACTTTACCCAATTTACTCTATCGAAGGCCTTCTGCCAGTCTACGAAACATGCGCAGATATCTTGACTGTATTCTATTGCCCTTTCTGATATGATTCTAACTACTCCTATAGCATCTCTAGTTCCTCGTCCTTTTCTGAAACCGAATTGATCTTCCCCTATTATTTCTTCTGCCTTTTTCTCCAGCCTTTTATTAAGAATCCTCGTGATGATCTTCGATGTGTGTGACAGAAGGCTTATAGTTCTGTAATCTTTACACTGCATTGCCTTTGGCTTCTTCTTTAGAGGGATCATTGTTACTTCTAGGAAATCCTGAGGCCACTCTCCCGTGTCGTAAATCTTATTAATTAATTTCGTGATCGCTTTTAGCCCTTCTGATCCTATGACTTTAAGTATCTCAGCCGGTATTCCATCGCTGCCCGTATATATATATATATATATATATATATATATATATATATATATATATATATATATATATATATATTATATAAATACAATATGACAGTAATTAATAAAGATTATTTTGGATTTCTCTTGAAATTTTCCCCAGAAAATTCAGTCGGAGCGAAAAAAACCGGTTCAATGGTGGTTGCTGGAACAAAACCGGAACCGAACCGAAATTGGTTTTGTGTGAACCGGAACGAAAATCGGAGCGAAAAAAATTTCTGTTCGATGCCCTGCTTCTAACATGTGCCTTCATATGCTCTATCCTCTTCCGACAGATCCTCTTTCCAGACTCTCCATAACGACCTTCTCTAAATTTACGCAGTGTGTGCTACATTTCAAACATCAATTTTTCATCGTAATGGAAAGTAATTTCAAATTAAATCGTTCATTTTACACCACAGAAACATTTTCTTGCTGATTAAATTTGCACATGCGCATACTTTTCATTATTCCGTTAGCATTTTGGCCTCTTGCTCTTAAAAAATAGGCATTTACGAATTTTAAATTTTGATATATATTAAAAAGAAGTTTCCAGTTATTCGGATGAGATATCCGGTGTTCATCTTTCCTTTTCTGTTTATTAAATACAGCGTCTCGTAATTTTCTTTTCTAATTACCAAACTATATTTTCATATCGTATACACAAATTTTAATGCATCGTTAGCATGAGGTGTTGTAAAATTACAACCACTCGTGTAAGCATGATTTTGGAATAAGGTATTAATTTCCAAATAATCAGTGAGTTAGTAGTTGAATACATTATTACAACACTCGTATTTAATTCCTTCCGATACTGTCTTGACTTATGATATCTGTCTGAACCACAGTAGGTGAAGCATGAAATGTTGCGACATCTCGCCGACAAGCGTAACTAACATATTGAAGTAGTAAATTCCGGAGAGTGGTGCATTCTAAAAGCGCCTGACAATTCAGCTTTTATAAAGGCGCCGATACTCCAATTGCGCAAATTATAACTGAATTTACATTCGATAAAGTTTCTAAAAAAATTTTGTGATCACTGCGAATGCTGCGCAGAGAAGTACGGTAAAAAACGTAATCGGGTGTAAATATGCATCCCTCGTCTTGATAATAGGATTCAAGTTTCCCCCTTAATTCCCTTCCCGTTTTCGCTGTCTGCGATTCCCTCTTTCACGCCGTTTTCCCCTTCGCTCCAACTCCGCCCCACCTTCGCCGCACCTTGAACCCCACCCCCTTCCGATCTAACCCCCGCATTCGCGCCCTCTCTCCCTTGGGGCTTTCTTCCACTCTGCGCTATCACTCTTCCCTGACACTTTCCTCGTATAGCCTAAACTCCGACCCAACGCCACGCCGCACAATTTTCCTCATAAACGTTGGCTTTGCAGTGTTGTTTCCTAAGCTCCTGCCAAGAGGATATCATTTCATGCTGTGACATATATCGGAGCGGGATTTCATTTATCTGTCTAAGTAAGTTTCGAAATGGCGTGCCCATAAAAGCGCGGGGCTTCCCTTTCCCTCTCATTCTTCCTTTCACCCAATCAACCGCGTTCCACTCCCTTTGTTTCTTGTTTTTTTATTCCGACGGTAATTCTTTGTTTGCAGGTCGAGGGTGATGCTCCTTACGGTCTGCCTCTGTCTATATCTCATTCAATATATATATATATATATATATATATATATATATATATATATATATATATATATATATATATATATATATATATGCGCGCGCACCTATGGAGGTTGTGGAAGGGGCGGAAGGCAAGATAGAACGCTACCAAGTTACTACGCATAAACACTAAGTGTGATGTCTTGAAATGGAGAAATCGCTCTTATATTATCTGTAAAGTATAAATTAAAAATGTTATTCGGGTAGAGGACAACATTTGCTACAATATAGTCTGATACCACATGCCTACGATTAATAGTTTTTGAGATAAAAATTATTAATACGCAATGATCGTTAAAAATACGTATAGCGATCGGACATTCTATTCCGTTGTGCTTTTATGATCTGTAAGGCATCAATTAAAAATTTTATCCATACGGGGGATATAATTTTCTATAAAATGTTTGCAAAAGCTTGTATCTACAATAAACAGTTTCCGAGATAAAAATTATTGAACTTAATTTACAAATGGTGTAAAAACAACCTCTAAAAATTGACAATTGTGTAATTTTCGATTATTTTGGTTGGTTGTGAGCAAAATTTAATAATCCTGCCAAGTTTCAAGTCTTCAGCTTATCGGGAAGTGCCAAAACATTAGTATCCTACTCCTCTAAGAAGCGTCTACCATTATACAAGTATTTGGTCCTTTCATTCTACAAGCATTTCATCTCACCTTTTTAATCGGGTAGAGGATAAAATTTTCTGCAATGAAGTCCAAAACACTTTGTATCTACGATTAACAGTTTTCGAGAAAAAAATTGTTAATACGTAATAATCGTTAAAAGTACTTATAGAAATCGGAAATTTAATTCCCTTGCCCTTATATGTTCTGTAAGGTATTGATTAAGAAAATTTTATCTGTACGGAGGATAAAATTTTCTACAAAATAATTGCAATAGTTTATTTCTACTCTCTATCATTTCTAGGATAAAAATTATTAAATTTAATGTATAAATGGGGTAAAAAAATCCCTAAAAATTAACAATTTTGAAATGTTTGATTGTTTTAGATGGTTGTGACCAAATCCTATAATCATGCTAAATTTCAGTACCCTATTCCTGTTAGATTGGTCTGCACACTGGAATAACTGTTTCCCATGCTAACTTATAGGAGATTTTCCGGGGCATCTGGAATCGAATACAGGACATTGTAAGCAAAAGTGATATTAATTTATAATAGATATTGCAGCCATCTGCTTATACTCAAACTTTCTTTTTTCTAGCTTATTGCCAAGTGCACGAAATTAATTAACAAATATGGCACAATGCTTTTCTTATGGGAAAAAAACGCAAATTTCAGAATTTCTGGAGTCGAACCCATGTCACTTAGGATAGAGGTTCTATGTATTATAGAGTACGAAGGCTTCCACGGCGTGCTGTTGATATGGTGGTGATTTCCGGGAATCTGCCGTGTTGATCCATTTCCTGGACAATATTTCGCCGACGTTCCAGTCGGCTTCTTCAGGTCACTTCGGACCTGAAGAAGCCGACTGGAACGTCGGCGAAATATTGTCCAGGAAATGGATCAACACGGCAGATTCCCGGAAATCACCACCATATGTATTATAGAGGTTTCGCTATGAACTCTACAAAACTTAAAATTTCAGCTCTCTAGCTCTTGTAGTTTGGGCTGGACACTAGTATCCTCCTATATATCATTATATACATAATATCCTTATTCTGTACGTTGGTCCGTCCGTCCGTCAGTCCATCTGTCCGTCCGTCCGTCTGTCCATCTGTCCGTCCGTCCGTTGGTTAGCCGGAACGCCCCATAGAAATCCCCATAAGAGAACACTTAAAAATACCTTTTTTCACTTGCAGGCTTTTCTCTTTTACAAAATTAAATTAGCAGTAATTGACGTACGATCTTCGGACATCGACCATTTTAAAGAAAAATAAAAATAGATACTTATTCTTATAGTCGACTTTTGCCTTCGTTTCTCTTTCCCTTTCAAATTGTCTATCAGCTGAAACCCTTTCCTACCTCTTTCCCTTTTTCGTCTAGTTTTACTTCTAACGTGTCTCTAATCATACTCTCGCTCCTCTGGTAATGTCCAACCCAGTTTGTCATCCTCTTTCTAATTGTCTGTATAATCATTCGCTTCTCTCCTACTCTTCGTAGCACTTCATCGTTTTTCATCCTATCTGTCCATTTTATTTTCATCATTTCCTCCAAGTCCAAATTTCAAAGCTTTCCAAGTATTTGATGTCGTTTTTCCTAAGCGTCCATATTTTTGTCACGTACAATGCTATACTCCATACATAGCATTTAATAAACTTCTTGCGCACATCTTCCTTTATGCATTATATCTTATTAATTCGATTTTCCTCTTATTTTCAGCAAATATGTGGATAATCATTTGGCCTCTCTACTAATAATTACTTAATATAATTTAAACAAAGATATCTTTCAAAAACACTGATTTGACTGTGCATGAAAGCCAAACCAGATCATATCGAAATCACATGTATTTGGAATACTTTTATGATAATTCCGTCATATTTATAGGGCAATTACGCTAGTATATGTATATCCTCCTCTGTAAGGAACGTCTATATATAACTCTCTCTCTTGTGCTGAAGGAGGTGTCGTCCCCGAAATCTTCCGTGTTTTTGTGTTCGTTTTACATGTGACACTTCGACACCCCCAGCATCTTGCCAATCTGAAGTCATCTTATTGGTGAGTGCTCACTGGGCTTCCTTATCCCGACAACTATATTTATAGTCGTATTCCTTTCTTCAACTGCATTAGGTTAAAGGAATAATGTGAACGATTGCCTTGTAAAGATTATCGGTGTTGTGCATATTTTTCCTCAATGACTGTGAATGAAAACTTTCGTTTCTTTTTTTATGAAGAGTGAAGCGCTCCAAATCAGGATTTCATTGATTCTTTTTAATATTGCAAGTTAAGATGGAGATGTTTTCGTTGGATCAATGCGCATGGATATAGATGTTCCATTCCTCGTTTGTTAGATCTATTGCTTATGTGAGTTTATTATTGATTCGCTGCCATATTTGCAAAAATTAAACTTGTTGAACCGATTGGGCCTAACTACTGTTCGTTCAATAATGAGAAAATTATAATTATTTCGGTTTTAATGATATATTTTGTAGTCTGCCGTAATACCAATTATAGACGCTTCGAAAGATGTGAACTAATACATTAGTCTCAAATATTTCGCTTTCTTAATCTGGATTTACTCGATGCCGCATTAATCTTTGTATACATATACTTTACCAAAGATTTTCAACTATCTGACATCAAAATGTAGCTGTTTTAATTTCTTGAAAAATTTTAATCTGTCAGCCGTATTTAAGCACTGCTTCTCAGCTATTCATAGTTGCATTCATAGAAATTATTTTTATTAATTTTTACTGTTTTGAACTATGTTTTTATAAAATCAAATAAGTGACCACTGAAAACACTCAACTGGAAATTAAATCAGAATTTCACATTTATCTTCTCTCCGCCCCTAAAGTTTTGGTTAAATGATTAAAATGATCTTAAATTGCCATTTAATCATTCAGCGGTTAAGCATAAATAATTCAAAATGCGAACTTTCGGCAGTCGTTGTTTGTTTGCCTTCCCAGTACTTCCAAGGGTACTGTTGAAAATGCGGCTTAATTTTCCCGTCTCCGTACTTAACCACTTGAATATTCATCGCCGACATAAATCGCCCTTTGTTTCCTTTATATTTCGCTGAAACTATCTACCTCATAATGGAATTATAAACACAGGAATCGAGGCTGATGTACTCTCGCCCTTCATCACCGGCCTTATGGGTCGGAGGGAACGCCTTGACGGAGTTGGAGATTTGATCTAACGCCTCCCCATCTCCTCTTTATCATACGAATCTTAGGGGTCTCATGTCCGGCGAGAGAACTTCAATAAAAGGGTCGATGTCCCTTTTAGGAGGAAGCAAGAGGAAGGAGGAGAAGGATAAAAAGGAGGAAAAAACAGAGGGAATGGCGAAGGGAGGGGAATTAGGGAGGGGTGTAGGGTGCAGCGTAGGGCGGAGGGAGGGGCAGAGGGAGAGGCGGAGGGAGGTGGCGAGGGAGATGGCGGAGGGAGGGAGCGGAGGGAGGGAGCGGAGGGAGGGGGGGGAGGGGGGTGAGGGAGGGACGGAGGAAAGGATGGAGGGAGGGACGGAGGGAGGGACGGAGGGTGGGACGGAGGGAGGGGCGGAGGGAGCGTCGGAGGGAGTGGTAGAGCGAGGGAGACGGAGGGGGTCAGAGGCGGGAGGGTGGGTGGAGAGGGGGCGGAGGTAGCGGATAGTTTGGGAAAAGGACTCGGAAACGAGAAAATTCCTTATATGCACTCCTTCCATTTCACATTCTCCTTGTTTCTCTCATAACACTTTCTTCGTCTGAGCCACTCTTTACTTTTTTCTTTCCCTTATTTATCTTCCTTTCCCTTTAGAGACTTTCATAAGGGGGACCTTGAGAATCTCTGCTCCTAAGATCTATTTCAAGGAAGCGCAGGGATTTCTTATTTTCTGAAGATCCGTTTCATGTTTTATTCCGATTCATACATTACATATGAATGTTCACCCTACTCTGATTGGTTAAGTTTAAATTTTTAGTGAATTAACCCTGAGAGTATGCTTTGGTATATCTTTTTGCTTTTCATGATCATTGATTGCCCAGCCTCATTCTCATGCATTGTGATGGGCATAGCTTAATATTCCCCCGAATTCATTAACTTTATGCTCTGATTAACGCGGTTTATGGTTACTTGGCGACAGCATTTGGCACAAATTATTTAGAAGTGCAAATATTTCTCTACATATTAGCAGGCCTAGGTATTCTTCAACATAACACAAACCAGGTGTACCTATATTAGGTTTCATAATTAATTCTAATCGAATTTCTATCTTAATGTAAAAATCCACTGTGTGAATGATTTGAAGCATGATAAAGCAATTTACAGGTAAAGCTTGGCGCATTTATTAGATTTTCGGTACTTTCTGCCGTTTCTATTGCTAACCAATTCATTACTCTTACCTATGGAATTTTCCCTTCAGTTCTGATGACAGATTGCAATATTCCATTTCCCCAAATCAAACTTAATTTACTGGCTTCATTATCTACGATTTAAAAACGATCCAAGAATATTAATGGTTTCGAGTGTTCAATGATCAGAAATGATTCTTTTTTGTTATCAACCGGCCACGAATCCTGCAAAAGTGGGGTATTTTCCGAGGTTTCCCACCCCCTTCCAATGAGGTTTGAGGAGACCCCGCAAATGTCAACGCTCCGTCCTTCGGAAAGGACAGTTGCCCCCCTTGGTGCTCATCGAAAAGAGTAGACAAATGTTGGCACCCGGCTTCTCTCCTCCCTTCTGTGTGTGTCCGGGGTGGATGGCAACGGGAAACCACGACACCATGTATTTATGGTCCCTAGTCAAAACCAATCTATGAATTGGTAGGACCTATCGTAAGACAGAACACTAGAACGAATGATTGAATATACCTTTCGTGAATAATAACATTCTCAGCAGTAGGACACACCTTGCGTATTTGCTGCAGTGGTAGAACATGCAAACTCCCTACATACACAATAACTAAAAAAATACCGGCATATCAGGGAATGGTTTGTTGTTTTAATGTTACAAAGCGTTTCAATAAATAGGGTAACAAACTGCTCAAATTCGCAAAGAACGGTGTACTCACCTTTCTATGAGTTGACGTCGATTAAGCTTGATTTTATTCACGAAATGACATAAATTATCATTTAATGTCAGTTCCAAATGACTGTAGGTACGGAGAGAAACGTCGTGGCTATTGGAAATTCAAAATGTAATTCGATATTTGCGTGCAAAAGGAACTCCACCAGATAAATTATACCGAGAAGTTATTGCTGCATATGAATCTAATTTTGTGCCTCAAAAAGAGTTATGGAGTTGGTATACAGCATTTTATAACGACAGAACATAAGTTTGGGACCGATTTTTCCAGTACTACGTGTACAGACGAAAAAGCTTGAGTCACTGAAGCCATGATAAGGGAATAATGATGCTGAAATCTTGCTGTCATTGCAAATGATATGAAATCTTTCCTTGACACACATCTCATTATTTTCCCTGACCAATTTGAGAACGAAACGTTTACTCCCGTTGGGTTGTCTCTCATAGCTTGAGAAAAATTTCATTGAAATGGGAATCCATAAAATATGGTCCTGCTGAAAAAAATGTCTGAATAAGTTTGGTTACCACGTGAACAATACTCATGCAAATAGTGCATATACTTATCTTTGCTTTAATAAAAATATATTTTTAAAATAGCATTTTTCTCTACTAGATAGCGTTAAACATTTTAAAATGCTAAGGATTTTGTAAAACTTTGATGCATGAATGCATTGGCAATATTTCTACATAGATATACTCAATAGAACAGTTTTTTTTGACGTTTTTCTCTACACAATATAATTATCGATTTTATGATATCGCCTCGGTGTCCGGTTGTATGTGTGTGTGTGAGTCTCCCCCTAATATCTTCTTCATGAATGAACCGATTTCAAATAAATTTGGTACATAAAATATGCAAATAAATTAATGACCAAAATGACACATTTGGACCGGATAGACTAAGCAGGGGTGTCACAATGGCAAAGTTAAACTTTTTTTTACATATGAAGTGTCAAAACCGTCGTGCAGAGATGTTTTCCTTAATGCTTTAAAATATCTTAAAATTGTGATATCGGAGCGAGGTTTGTACTGTTCTAAGGGAATAGGTATGTAAATTTTAATTCTTATCAGATAATTTTTATAAATTGATTGTATATTCTTGAATTCATGCTAAAACCTGACGTTTTTGCGTTTTAAATCGCATTTTATTGTTGCCACGGAGACAATTATTACCGAATTCGACTTGAGCATAGAAAGTAATGGAATGTAATCTTATGAGATCGCCTGGGTGTCCGTGTGTGTGTGTGTGTATCACCTATCATCTCCTTCATGATTTCAACAAAATATAATATATAAAATATGCACATATATTAATGACCAAAATGACATATTTTGACTGGATCGACGAAGCAGGGGTGCCACAATTGCAAAGTTAAACTTGTCTATAATTATGAATTTGGAAGGAATTGGCACAACAAATTTAAACGAAATTTTGTGTGAAGTAGGCGTGCAACATAAAATAACAAAATCAGGTTCTTTAGTATAGATATAGGAAGCAGAGCTACCGCAATACAAGGGATGAAAAAATATTTTACACGTACTTGTGTTGAACTGTTCACATCAATTTTAACCAAATTTAATACTTATAATATACACATATATACAAAACCATATTAGCATATTTTAACCAAATCAGCCAAAGACGGGTACCACATTTACAAAATAAACTCTTTCCTTATCATGGATATTGAGGAATTAGCTGAACGGATTTCAATAAAATTGTGCATATAAGATTTGGACAACATACCATAATGAAATCAAGGTGTTGAAAGCGGAGCTAAAAAGTAGGACTACCACAGTGAGAAGTCAAATAATATTTTTTCCACATATTTCTAGAGAAATAACCAAATAGATTTTAACCAAATATAGTATATTTAACATTCATATAAATTAATAACCAAAATGTCGTATTTCAACCGGGTCGACTAAACAGCTACCATAATCTCAAGGTTAGTATTTTTTTGTAACTATAAATTTGGAAGGTATTGAATTAACGGATTTCAAAGAATTTCGTTTGTAGGTCGTGAATAGAATGGCAAAACGTGATTAATATTTTCAGAACGAATAAAAAAATCGGGGTTACCACAATATGAGGAAAAATACTTTTCTGATTTCAAAGCAAATACGGTACTATACGATTATACTACAGCGATTTTGACGAAAAGCACTTCTGTACCACGGGAAACCTGTGTACACCCGTACTTGTGATATTCTGAAATTCTATTGAAAGGAAAGTAGACGGATTAGTTCTTTCCAGAACTACTTGTTATAACATGTTGGGATTACCGATGGGTTTTATAGCTGCTAAGTGGCACTGAGAAAAAAGTGGAGGGAGTCGATCCACTTGTACAAGTTGCCGTGGATCTCGCTGCTGTGACTCCGCTAACTTGTGCTATCGCTCCGCCTCGCGGCAAAATGCGCTTGGTCTCATTTACCGCGAGGAGTTAATTAGCGGAAACAGCGCGTGACACGGACACGGCAAAATTCCGTGATTCTTTTGCTGGTCGTAATTATGATAAGACTTGGCTCAGTCTTTTTTGATTCGTTAATTTTATTCTGACGTAATTGGATTATTTGTTTACGTTTCATCTCTTTGATTTAGATTCCTGTCAGGGAGGAATAGAATAGACTATATTTTTGAGTCCTAAATATTACGTACATTAACATTACTTTCCAAGTTAAGCGTAAATTACATTAACAGCGCTCTAATTATGTTCCGCAAAAATAAATTACAGAGATTTTAGTATAAAAAATTGAAAGCAAAATAGCAAAAATGAATTTTGAAGTACTTTATTACTCATTTATAATTATTGAATAATTGCACTTACATATAAATGATCAGATTCTGTGGCAATAAATAATGAGAAAAAGCAAAACAATTTTTAAATACGATATTGCTCGGGTTTCTATACGTTTCAAATATTTGAGCGGCGATTCAATGTCATATAGCTTGCTTTGAACGAATATGAATATTATAGGAGTTGGAATTAAAAGGGTACAATCGCCGAAAGATGGAAGATAAGGGCATTAAGCCAGCTAGTTCATAAGCGTCAATATTCCCTGATATACTCATAGCAATCAAATGACACAGCTTATATGAAGACTTCACTGGTACCTATGCATCTATTTATAGGTAATTATTTTTTATTAAATTGCGGAATATGATTTTGATTTCTTTCTTTATTTTATCATCACCCTAGCCACCACTCATTATTAATATATGTAATCGTTAGAAGATAGACGCATATATAAATATGTGTGTGTGTCGGAAGCTTAGCGAATGCATTGTAGATCTTGGGATCGTAATTGATTGCCACTTTTTAACTTGAGACGTGCCATCATTCAAGAATTATTCAAATTTACTTATTGAATTTAAAATTAAATTAATCCATTCATTTTTACATTCGAAAAATATATATAATAATTGCTGTAAATATCGACGTTCGCAAGTGATATGAAAACAAGGCAAAGGACATTTTATCCGCCTGAATATTTCCTAACTCTTTATCCTAAAAATGATATAACCTCTGCGTCCCTCCACATTGTTCCCTTATCTCTGTCCGCGTAACTCGCCAACATCCTCTTATCTCCGGACAAACGCTTCCCCTCTGCCACGCCCGCCGTCCTGCCCGCTCCTCGCCGCTCACTCCACGCCTCACCGCTCCCACCACGCCCTCTCCCACTCATGCCTGAGAATATACCTCACTCACGCATCCACTCTCCCATCTAACATTCAGCCACGCCAGTGTGCCAACAATGAATCACACATTCCCATTTCTAGACATTTATCTGGCCGAAAAATTCTTAATGCATTCTCTCTCTTTTTCCATCTGTATCATTTTCCCTTACTCTTTGCATTCTTTCCTCATTCCTTGTAACTCACTCTCATAATATCTCCTCATTATCTCCAATTTCTTACTCAGAAGAAAGAGTTAACTTCCTTCTTTCAATCATTGTACTGAATATTTTATTTATATTATGAACGTTTGACCCAATTTTGTTGTTTCGTGCTTTCATTTTATCTAATTTATTTTAATTTTATTCATTATTTGCTGATACATTTGGGTAGCTATGGAAATTGCTTCAAACTACGGAGTTTTTCGAAATAATTCGGGTCGCTACACATAAATTTCATAAATAAATATATCTAAAGAACAAACCGAGACATTTAATGCTTATTAAAGTCTTATGATAATGATGTTATGTTATGTTATTGCGAAAATCATTCATTGAATCGATTGCCTTCGTTTTTAGAATGTCCAGAAATTTGGATTCATTCAGCTCCGAAAATACTAATATTAAATCTAACAAAAATATCCTCTGTAAACAGATGTATTCAAAATAGAAATAAAACAATTATTGAAGTTGTTTTATTTCTTTTATGGAATCTTTCTATAATGTCGAGCCTTCATAAGTGGAGTAGGCGTACATATTCAATATACCAAAATCATTCTTTCTCATTAATGAAATATTGTACACTCAAGGTACACTCAAGGTATACTCAAACATCAACAAATTATAATGTGATTACAATTTTTCACATCAAATTCATCGACAAAATTTAAATTGTACAATCAAAGCTTTAATCAAAACACGAAACTGGAATATTAATCTGATCATTTAATTAAAGATAAATTATAATTTCATCTTTTGCTATATCACTCATAAATTTCGCGTTTACATTTATTTTAAATTTGATTAATGTTTTTATAACCTTTGGAATGTAATAAAAAATGCATGATGGAATTAAAATAATGGAAGACTTGGAAAACCTATAAATCTCTTAATCCGGTGATCAGCAAAGAACATGATATTTTCACCTCATTTTTTCAATTCATCCTCGGATACGAGATGGAAATGCTAACTCGAGCAAAGAAACGTGCACACGGGGGGCCGTCCCGCCATACGTGCCGGATGAATGGTACATGCAAGCGATATGTTGATGGTTCTTGTTTTTACCCTCCACACTTCACCTCAAGGCGCCGCTAGCAATTGCCCACAGTCCCTTTTGGACAGGCACACTTTCAAAATTCCTCCCCAGGCCCCCTTCCTCCACAAAACTTGCTTTACTCCCGACCCTCGCCATCTCTGCACGGCACCGCGCTATTCCTCCCGCTGCCTCTCCTCCTATCCCCGCCCACATGCGCCCTCCCCGGATAAATCGTCAGCATTTGTCATTCCGTTTGAGGACCAGGGCGTCCCACCGAGGAGAATGTAAAGGCTTTACCGAGCGAGCCAGCGAAAGAGCGGGGATTTGGAGGAAGCGAAGCGGCCGAGGATACATTCAAACACAGGTTTTGGGTCCGTCCCACACCCTCACGCTGCGGTACCCGTCTGCGTGCCCGCCTCCTCCCGTTTCTACTGCTGGGAGCCCATTCCGCCTCACACTACGCGTCAGCCTCCTCATCTTTTACGGCTGGGAGGTAGGGGAGGGGAGACAAAGAGCACCATCTTCTGGAAAGATAGAAAGAGAGTCAGTGAGAGGAAGGAAGAGATGGTGTGTATGTGTGTACACTTTGCGAGGGAGGAATAACTCATGGAGACCGCGAGAGAGTAATGTAAGAAGTATGATCGCAGTGAAGTTCATTTTGGAGAAATGCGAATTTAACGAAATTTTAAGTAATATAATTGTCGAATGAAATGGGAAGAGGTGAAATATGAGTGGGTCAATTATGGAAGTGGAGAAAAGCAAAAATACAGCTATGGAGAGAATATCTGGGAAAGAGGAAAAGGTGAATCGTATAAATAAAGAGGTTAAGAGAGAGATAAGAGCGAATCGAAGATATAGTGAGATAAAGTGATGTTCGAGAAACTGAAGAAAGAATTACGAATTTTAGGAAGATAAGGTCAAGATATGAGAATAGCGTGTTCAATTACAAGAATATCGAAAGAGAGAGGGAGAGAGAAAGGGTTAGGGGCATTGAGAAAGAAAAGGAAAACAAGAAATTTGGCCAAAGGAAGTAAATGGGGATAAAGGGAGGCGATGGAAAAAGGGATGGAAAGGCAGCGTCCTGGACATGATGCTGCCTTCGTTTTCCTAACTCCCTCTCGTTCGGCTCTCCTCCCCCACCTCGGGGCATTGCCCTCCATTTTCTGTCTCTTCCCATTTTGCCCTTCTCAGCACAAGTGCACCTCTTGCTATGAGCGCGGGAGGAAGGACTCTTTTTAACAAGATCCCTTCTCTGTCTTCTGCTAAACCTTTTCCTGCTGCCTATCTCTCTCTACCCATTTCTCTCTCTCTAACCCTTTCTCTCTCTATTCCTTTCTCTCTCTACCCCTTTCTCTTTCTCTCTCTGAGCCCGGCTAGGGCCATTTCCCTAGACAGAGACTGAGGAGGGGGATAGTGCTAGGAGCTACCAACTTACCCAACTCTCCCGCGTAATAGTTTTGAGAACATGAATGACCGCGAAATTTATATAATATTGGCGAAGTTCATGCATAAATTACTACACAATGGTATTTTCTGTGATAATTTAAGTTTTGATAATCCTTTGAATTTTAGTGTAATTTTACAGCGGTTTAATTGAAATATCTCGAAAATTATTACAAATAAACACGCAAATAATCCTTTTTTTAATTTTGAAAGCATTAATATTTATAAAAATATTTTTTTCATCATTGAAACGTAAAATTAAAACGAAATAATTCATATTTTACAATTTAATTTATGTATATATCTTCATAAATATAAGTAATTACATAAATAATGTAGCTAATAGATGACATCAGGTATAAGAACCAATCTTAGAAGCAATATTAAAAGAAAATTCTGTAAAATTACGAAATTGCAGCAGTTAACTGTGAACGTAATGAAAGAAAATTCCTGTTAAAAAGAGCCGTCATAATCTCATTTCTTAATATTTTCTTCTACGCAGAATCGCTTACATAAAATATCGTATAGCACGTTTATGCCGAATACTTCGAGATAATTGAATTTTCACATCTTTAATATAAACGACTTTTATGCCTTAGTCTTCGATCTCTCTAACGAAACATTCGATGGCGATAATATGTTTCAAAATATCCATCACCAACTATTTCAACATTGCTCTTTGCTATTCAGGAAAATCCGCAGAGAAAGGCATTCTTCGCCATTTCCACCGGATAACGAAATATTGCTCGCAACTTATAAACTCACCTTAATCCGCGTCTACACATAAATACAATGAAGGCTGATGCTTGGATTTGAATGCGGGATCCGTTCCGGGAACAAGTGTGTCACGTACGGTGTGCCGAGAAGGCGTAGCAAGGAAGTATAAGGGTAAGGGATTGCGAGGAGTGGAATGGGGAAGGCAAGGTAAGATTGCACTCTTGCGCGCAGCGGCGTGGAGTGAGCGAGAAAGGGTGAGGAGGGATGAGTGGGGAGGGTAAATAGGGAGGGAAAGGGGAGTGAGTGAGAGAGAGAGAAAGGGAATAGGGTTTGGAGAAGGTTCCGAGGGAAGGTAGGGATGAGTGGGCGTGGGAGAGGCGCCACCTGCTCCCAATGTGCCTCGCCCCCTCCCCTCAATCCCCCCCTTCTCCACCCCCACGCCCTGCCACCTACACACAGCGTACCAAAAATACCCACCCAGCCCTCCACCATCCTCTCCCTATCCTCCCGAACCCCCATCCCCGGGGCCTCCGCTGAAATCTGCTGTTGACAGATTAGAGATTGATAGAACGTGAGTAGGGGAAAAAGGTGTTTCAGGCGGGAGTGGAGTGTGGGTGGGGAGGGAGCAAAGAGGGGTAGGGGGAGAGTGAGAGGTGGAAGACGATGCTTGAAATGCGGTTCATGCGAAATGAGGAGGTTATGAAGGGATATGGTGCGTGGTATTTCGCGAGGGATGCGAATCGGAAGGGGAGGTTGGTGGGGATGGATGTGTGGAGGGGAAGACCTCTCGGTGGAGAGCAATAAGGTAGGGATGGAGGAAGGATTTTTCCTCATAAAAGGACGCTTGCATCAAAAGAACTCTCTTCCCTATTCGAATCATTCTGCCGTCTCACGACAACATTTTATAGGAAAGGTTTTAATAGCTTCCGGGAATTCTAAATCGTTTTTCAAACGTTAAAGGTGAAGGTGCTTTCTCGGTCGTGTTTTCCTATTTTTGTAAAGATGGCAGTTTTCATAGTCTACGTAAAGTTAGCAATAAAAATGTAAGGACTATAATTGGCTGCAGCAAATTTCGTAGATCAAAATACCGTGTAATCTACTTAATTAACATTTTTGGGCCGCATTTTTGCAGTTTAAATCAGAATTTAAAAAATCGACGTTTTAACCATTTTACTAGCAAATTAGTTACTCTTTAAATGAATTGTTAATTAATTAAAACTGCTCATATTTCCTACTTAAAGATGTGACTCCATTTAAAAACTGAAAATATTACTGAGATAAAATAAAAATATAAAATTTATTTCTTTTACAATTCATCTAGTTGTCTTCAAAATTGTAATTGGTAAATATTTTTCACCATGAGTGAAAGGCTATTGCACAAATCACTGTTTTCTTATGGACAATTATTTATAAGAGTTGATGCTTTACCCTTTTTGGAGTTCGTAATATTTCCAGGTTGTGAACATCATATCGTGGTACTTTCCCTCCATTGAACCCCAAATTTACTTATACAACCGTAAAAATCCTACATTAACTTCACAAGTGATATATAATGTATTATGGTAATTTTAGCTCTGTATTAAACTTGATAATTTACTTCATTCGTTAATTATTTCATTACATTTTTAATGCTTACGTCATTGTGATTAATCCCTCCAGGTCTCAAGGGACCGGGTCTCTTAAAGAATCTCATCTCAAGCTGACAAAAATGTTTTTTAAAATACTAACTATTACTTTTTTAATTTTAAACATTTCTGGTGGACTGATAAAAAGAAAGAACTTCGTCACTTCCACGAATTTGTGGAAGTGACAAAGTTCTTTCTTTTTTTCGATGAGTAAATTCCACAGGGTTGAGCCTGACCTCAGTATTGATTTCTGGCGAACTTGGAGAGTTTTATTTTCAGTAAGGCTCTAATTTGGTTATTGTTAGGTAGCGAATGAATAATATCTTCTTGTAAAGCACTACCATGCAAAAATCAAATATACTGACTATCCTTTCCGAACCCTATTTGCTCCACATACTCAACACGTTCTTTTTGGTCATTTTTTCGTCCTTTGCCCATAATCTTCTATATCAGGTGATTTTTCCATTTCGCCTAAAATCCCATCTGGGCTATCCTTCACTGTGACCCCTTGCGTCTTCTTTCTCTCTGCGCCAGCAGTCTTTGATTTCCTCTTCCTCGCGGATGGTAAGTTTTTTAATCACTGTCTCACAAATTTTCTCACAAATCAATTCCCTTGGTTTAATCTTCAAATTACGATCACATGAGCGCCGTACTTCAACCCCGGTTGTGTAGATTCCATATTTGAAAAGTAGAAGGATGCTTCTTAAGTAGAGACACACTTACCCATCCGAAACACATTTTCTTCGTTCATTGATACTCTTTTACACCATATTTAATGTTTAAAAACTAGTTATATACCTGCAAAAGTACCTATATATGTCTTTTTTGGCTTGCATAATAAATTTTAAGAAATTTAAAGATATCGGTAATGACTTTGTATAATACTAATGTTTCATCATAGACAAAATATGACGAAATTAGAAAGCATCAATGTAGAGCAATAATTCTTAGCAATAAAATAATTTTAATATAATAACATAAAGAAATAATCAATGAGTTTTAATAGCAATAGTTTACGGTGAAATTGTTTAAAATTTAATGCGATAAATAAGGAGATGATGATCGTCAACTGTCACCAAAAATTTAAAAAGGATGTTAACTACGATCCTTCATAAATAATATAGAACAAAAAGTACATTAAAATAATAAGTAAATCTCACTTAATTTATTCTATGGAACTCAGTTGAGTGAGAATTATATTTCAGATTAATTTTTTTATGTTTTTCATGTCAATACTTGGTGTCATAGGCCTCGAGATACAATCATACTCTTAAAGAAATCAAATTTCTGACAAAACCTTTCGATTCGACCCTATTCAATGATGAGATAGGCAGTCATTAGAGAGATTAAAGTACAAGTCGGAGGACTTTTACGCCTTCACCGGAATATACGATCACGATTTGAGGTCGATTGTAGGGCAGAACGATACCAAGGTTTGCCTTTTCCCTAGGATAGACCTGTTCATATCAGAAGAGTATACTCTAAAAGCGAGCGTCTTGGTGTATTGCAACCCCTGCCACCCACCTCTATTGAATTGCTGGGGAATAGGTAGAGGTAGACAAAGCGTTTTCAACCGAAAGCTATATAACGCTATGTTGACTACGAATGTTAGGCACAGGATGCATGTAATTGAGACGGACGAAATGAAATTGCCAACCGACATTTAATATAATAGACTCCGCTGAATGTTCCAAGTTTAAGGTAATTAAGCGTCGAGACCTGAGATTTTGGGAACATTTCATTGGAGAGTACCGCGTATCGGATTAGAGCCTCATTCTATTGAGAGAGGTACCACATAAATCTTCCGCAGATGTTCATCACAATGTCCCAACAGCTCCAACGGGGCTTGCAAAAGAGGCTGCAAGGCGTAACCAGGGGCCTGCAAAATATCCAGGAATCCGTCCTCCACACCACCCCTCCCCCCTTAATCCTCCACCCGTCCGACTTACCCAAGACGCGCCCCAGGGCCTTCCACGGAGACTACGAGCGTATCCGAGTGCGGGACACGTTAAACAATGAGCGACCACTTAGAGGCGTCATCCTCCCTCGAGTAGCTGAAGCTGGAAAGGGTGGGAGTGAGGGGGGGGGGGGAAGCGGGCAAATGGGGAGTGGCGTGGATAAGCGACCTGGGTCAGTGGGAAAGGGACGGATGAGAAGAGAGGTGTGTGTGTGCGCGCGCGTAGGTACCGCTTTCCCTCTGGGAGTGTTCCTGGATGCCCACCAGCGTTACCAAGGTAGCTAAGGGAATGCGTGTCCCCGGACGACGCGATACAAAACCCCAAATCCCCTCCAACTCCTCTCTTCTTCCTTTATCACGGCGCCATCTTAGCCTTCGGAGAGGAGGACGAAGAGACTACATGCCGCTGTATTAACCGAGCGCAATGGAACCAAATTAAAGGATCCACGAGCAGCTAATTATAGATAAACACCTTAAGAGTTGACTTTATAAGGCCTCCTTTAGATACATAGGTGTTTTACGGTAGTGTTAGATTGAAGTTTTAAGATTAACAGAAAAAGGAAATTGCACGGGATATAAAAAATATTTTCCGAATTGGGATATACTAAAGTTAATTTTGAATGCGCATAACTGGTTTTTATAAAAACGCAGGCAAAGAAAATCATTCATTGTTTAAATACCTGACTGCCTTTCTGATTTAGAAAAATACAAATTAGACCTCAGACATTTTTTACATAACAATATTTATGTATGTATCTTCTCTTTTTTCAATTGTCGAGCACGCATATAGCAATATCGTGAAATAATTTGACAGTCAGCTTGAATAAATCTCGGGTGGATCTGTAAGAAATGATGCGTGTGATTAATAAAATTTATTTATTTTTAAATCTTGAGAAATGGAATTTTAACATTAATGTTAGCATTTTCAAACACTAGCCAGCCAGAAATTGATATTATCATAATGCGCCTTCTAATAAAGATTAAGTTTCGCAATTGTAAACTCTACTAGGAAACTCAGAAAAGAGCACATTTGCTTGTGCACCTAGAGAAATAAAAATTATCCTATACAGGCAAATGTAATACTGGTTGGTGACAACAAAATTTCTTTGATTTCTCAATAAAGTTTCAAGTTCTCCACTGAGAGTGAAAGGTATCACTACGATGAGTTTTGCTTCGAATTTGTCCTCATGTGCTCTCGCAATTTCGGTTGGTTATTCCAAATACTGCAATCTTCTTCGCGACGCCCCTTATCACGTCTCCCTCAGTTCCTACTTCTCTCTTTTCACTTCACCATCTTACTACTTATGTTTCGTCCTCTAAATTCCAATATTCTTGTGTGTCCAACCTCTGCCTCCATCCAAACCTCTTCCTCTAATGGCTATTTTGAAAATCCTTTACTTCCACGCGAACCTTCCTTTGCCTAATTTCACGCCGCATATCTTTCTCTGCCTCTCACAGGCATCCCTTCTGGAACGTCCTGACTCCCATTTTCTTTTGATTCCTCGCGTTCCTCGCGCTGCAAGATTGATTGGGAGTAGGGCGGGAGATGTAAGTGGACGGAGTACTTTGAAGAATGGCTCCCCCTTTTCCCCTTGGGGTGCGAGCGTATGTAGATATGGGCACGAGAGGGGAAGGCCATAGGTTGGGCCGAGGCCACCGGGAGGGGATGGGCGGTTAAAGGGGGGAGGACCTGGACCCGTGTCTACGGAGATGGATGCGGCCCAGGGGATCCGGCGTGTCCTACACCTCACTTGTGCATCCCTCCGACATTCTTCGGCCCATTCCGGCAAACTACCCTTTTTGCTCCGTTCTCCTGCTTCCTATTTTCTTTCTTCTTTCCCTCTCTTTATCGCTCTTCTCTTGCTTTCTCTTATCTATCTCCTCCCAACCTCTTCCGCACTTCGCCTCTATCCTCCTCTTCACGCAATTTTACGCGCGTCTCATACCTACTTATTTCACATTCACATTTGAACGCAACGTCGATCCAATAAAACCCTTTTTGCTGTTTTAGTTATTGCTACAAATGAACACTTTACACACACACACATATATATATATATATATATATATATATATATATATATATATATATATATATATATATATATATATATACGGAATATTATTCGCATCTAAATATTATACCTAGTCTAGTAATTTTTAAAGTACTTTATATTATCCTCTCATCTGTTGGGCGTTACACCGTCTGTGATTCTTCGCGCGAATTACTAATACCTAAACGAATCGTTTTATGTTTTCAATCTTTCGGTCTAAAGGAGGTTTCATAATAAAACGATTATTTCTTCATTTAATGGTGTATCTTATATTCCATGGTTTTATTAAAAGCATAGTAAGAATGTCAAAATTGGATGAGAATTATACAAAATAATTATATAATGTATTCCTTAAATTTAATGCTTCGTGAATATTACTTAGTTTGAAATTTATTTGTAATAAACTTTATTTTGAAATGTCATATTATAATTGTTTTTGAGCCAACTAGACTTGTGAAATATTCGATTAGAAATAAAAAGGTTCCTCCTGCTCATTCCAATTTGCCTTTCCATACGTTTCACGTTCGTCTGAAACGTTACTTTAGTGACATTTTCAGTCAGAACGGTATCTCGAAACCCTTCAATTCTGCGTCCGACTTCACAGCCATCTCACGAGTAATTTCTCAACTATATTTAGGTTCCCTTGGCCCAAATATGTCTCGGACACAGCGTTGAACCAGGGACCCCGCATTCGGCGAGTAGTGATTGCGTCCGATCGGTATGCACGCTGACCCACCACGGCCATTCGTCACCACGTCGTGGCCGACACTCCCATGATGCACTGCGGCGTTGACCTCTCTCTTCCCCCTCAGATGCTGCCGGTCCTGCTACTTTGCATTCCTACCCTCGTGTCCCTCCCTCTCTCTCTCTCTTTCCGTCGAGAACAAACGACACACGACCGCGCGATGCAATGCCGCCCTCGGAGAGAGCCATCTTCTCCCTCATTCCACACCCTCCCGGCCATCCTTAGATAACCCACTGCCTCTCTCTCTCTCTCTCTGCAGCCTCCCTTTCTCCTCTATACCCTTCAATCCTCTCCATTATTCCCTCTAACCGCTTCTGGTTCTCTCGACCCGCCCTCGCCACCTCCCGCATTCCTCCATTCTTCTACCTCCTTGCGTACCTTCCTCCCATACCTCTCCACTCCGCCCGTTCTCTTCCTTTTAATAGCTAACCTTTCATTCCCCGTCACTCTTCCTCCCCCTCGCATATCCAATCCACCTCTATCTAGGCGACACCTATTGGTTGCGTTATGTGTTCGCCTTAGCTTTGTGCTTGAAGGGGGGCAACCGAAATTGGAAAAACGAGAAGAAAAGAGAGCAATTTCTGAATTTTTCATCCACAACTGATGAAACATGACGCATTTTTCAGTCGCGCCAGATATCATCACGCAGTTCCTCCAGTTAGGTTCAGTAACTGAACTTCGCGGCTAATTGATAATTATTTAGGAAATAAAATTCGAATGATTCATTTATCGAGCCGCTATTTTAGGTGATTGCACACGATAGCTATATTTTTTATGTGTACCCATGTTTATTTTTGGCTGTATGCATTGACACGCTGCTCATTTCAGTTTCCACCCTCTTTAGACTCTTTAAAACGTAAAAATATTTTCCAACGAAACCATTATATTTTCAAAACATTGATGAAACAGACAAACCTGCCATAAAGTAATTTAAAATTCATAGCAGACCCTTTAAGTCTCAGAATAATAATCGTTTAGCTAATTTCATTTAGAGATATAGTAAATCAAATAATATAGCCAGATGTTGAATTTTATGAAACTTAAAAGTAAAATAAAAGAAAACTAATTGGCAAATTTAAACGTATTTAAATTAATCTCGGTTGTAGATTTATCTTATCTATTACATATATTAAAGAGAATTCTGTCTTTCTTCTTGTGTGTTTGCACGTTTGCGCAGTTGCAGCACATTTTTCATTTGCATTTTAAAATCACTTAGAATTGCGATATGAATATGGGACTCGCACCAAACGACGCATAAAAGACTGGGTATTGATATTAAAGTCATTGATTTTCGAATACGCGTCGAATCGTTCCACAAATTTGTGATTAACACGAAAATTTGGATAAATTTTAGGCGACAAAATTTCTTAGTCAAGGGCGACGGCATTTTTGCTGATATAATAAAATTACGTCTATATCTAAAAACAATGATATGGACTTTGATATCGTATTTGAAATCAATTGTGAGAACTCTTCTTATGTATTTTTTATGCATTTTAATCGAAAGGGAAGTAATGATGGCATCATTTGAACGATAGGTTTGTTTACTGCAGTGCCATTTCTAAGGCGTGGAAGAAATGCGAGCGAACATACGACCGCTAATATTTTAATTAGCTTTTTGTTTTGTATACCTTGACGACGAAAGAACTTAGTAAATAGCTTTTTTAATTCACGCATTTTTTGTAATCACTATAAAAGCACAGACCATGCGTCAAATATCTTGCTTAACCTTGTAAAAAAATTAATCAATCATTTTCAATATAGTAATTTGCTTTAAACTGCCCAATGAAATTTGCAAACGAAAAGATATTTTCAATGTAGGTACGCGTGAAGTATTTTCCTATTTGAAATGTTGAGTTGTCCATCTTTACAATGCATTGGGGTAGTTTCTGACTTAAAGTTTTTACGTTACGTGTTTATTTCTTTTAAATTTACATGAAATTTTCACATACATTTTCAATCGGTTTTTGTCCTTCATTATTTTGTTTCATTGTAAGCTGTGTAAATGCACTTGAAAGCCTTAGTCCAATAATGCAAAAATCCGAGATCAACAATTACCATCTACCATAGCAACCTCTTTATGATATGTAGAAAAATTGAGGAAAAATCGAATATAAACTTCAAATATGAGGGAGGAGAATGGAAGAGAGAAAAGGAGGAAGAATGGGAAGTGCCTTAAATTTAATATTTAATCCATCTTTTCGTCTTTGCTAAAAAGCACTATTTTCTTCGTGATGTCCGTCCGTCCGTACGCATATATCAGGGAAGAATTAGCTCAACCGATTTCAACCAAATTTGGTACATAAAATATCCCATTAATTAATGACCAAAATGGCATATTTGGACCGGAATTCCTCAGTAGGGGTGCCACAGTTACAAAGTTAAACTTTTCGGTAATTATGAATTTGGAAGGAATTGGCTGAACATATTTCAATGAACTTTTCTAGGAAGGAGGCGTGTAACATAGAAAAAAAGAATCAAGATGTTCAATGTAGATATAGAAAGCAGGGCTGCCACAATGCAAGAAATAACAAAATATTCTTTTTACACATATTTGTGTTAAAGTGTCTGCATCAATTTGAACTAAAACATTATGTTTAAATTGTGCACATATATAAAAACCATAATAGCATATTTAAACCGAATCAGTAAAACGGATGCCACAATTACAAATTAAATTCTTTCAATAGTTAAGGAGTTGGAAGGAAATACAGAACGGATCTCAATTAAATTTTATATATTAGATTTAGAAAACATACCATAATGAAATCAAGATGTTTAAAGCTGAGCTAAAGAGCAGGGCTACCACAGTAAAAAGTAAAATAATATTTCTCTTACACGTAATTCTAGAGAACTGACTCGATCGCCATGCTTAGTTCAAATTGCGTTAAAATGGATTTAACTTGTTTTGCATATTCGTTCTTCATATATAAGATGGAAGCTTAAAACAAATTTAATCGCAACAGAATTAAATACAGCATTTACAGTGAGCTTCATAAATATAGAATCTTACAGTGATATTTAATATGTAAATAGATGAAATATGAGTGGTTTTGGCTTAGTTTTCATTCTAATTGTAAAATACCCTCATTATACACGCGCCGGCACACGCATACAGATACATATATTTGATTTTTCTGTCCAAACTTTGTACTCTAATTCTAGTTGATCAGAAAATAAGAGGATTAGGAGTTGGCAGCAACAATTATCTATACACAAGTTATGCTGGTAAAATACGACCTTTACTTTTGAATTCTTCTAAATGTTCACCTTTAATTAATATTGTGTGACTGCATTTTGTAATAATGAAGCTTAGTGACTCAACCGTATTTCCAATCGAAAAAATGGCATAACCGAAAAGGAAATGACAGAATTTCCGTGAAAAAATTTCCATCATTCTCAACCGCTAACGTTTTACTTCTGAGAATGTCAGGAGGAAGAGCTATTGATTCGGAATGAAGATGGCTGGAGGCCTTTGCAAGATTAATGAAGTTTGATTGATGTAGTTTTTCTCTACGCTCACAGTATGCTCCACTTTCTCTAACCTTTCCTTCTTTCAACTGAAATCTGAAAAACACTCCTCTCAGAAGAAGGCGAAGGCTTTTGAATGCGTCCGGGATCTCTCATACCCCTTCTTCCCCTCTTTCATCTCTCTCTCTCACAACCTCCCCCCCATTTTCCTCTCTCATCTCTCTCCCCTTCTTCCTCTCTCTCTCTCATCTCTCTTTCTCTCTCTTCTCTCACCACTCTATCCGTGGCCCTTCCAACTTCTCACTGTTTATCTTCCTCCCATTCCGCTAACTCCCTTTTAAATCCCTATTCTCTCTCACCATTCACAAAATATCCTCTTTACACTTACCTGTTTCTCTCCCCGTGTTTCCTTACCTTTTATCCTACTTTTCCTAGATCATCACTCAGACATGATTTCGTTATTTGGTAAAATTCGGATTTTTACCAAAAATATATAAAAAATTTTCAAGCAGAATTACTACCATAAGATCAGCAATTTTAATTCATAAAATCTTTTCTCGTTGAATTTGTCATACATTTTTTTGCTATGCACTCTTGTCCGTGGTCATAAATGTTACTGAAATTTCGTAATACCCTCAAAACAAGTAAGTAGCCTTCTTATTTCGACGCTTTTCTCCCTATCCCAGCGTACTTCCATTCAACTTCTCCTTTTCCTCTTTCACTCTTTATTCTCTCCTGTCTCATTCTTCCATCTGTTTCCCTCCTCTAACCTTCTCTTTCCTCTTCCCTCTCTCTTATCCTCCTCTCTTCCAACTCCAGTCACTAAAGGTTACAATATTCCACCGATGAGTGCTGTCCTAGTCCACTTTTCCTCCTTTATCTCTCCCCCTCCCTCTCCCCCCTCCCTCTCCCCCTCCCTCTCCCCCCTCCCTCTCCTCCCTCCCTCTCCTCCCTCCCTCTCCTCCCTCCCTCTCCTCCCTCCCTCTCCCCCCTCCCTCTCCCCCCTCCCTCTCCCCCTCCCTCTCCCCCCTCCCTCTCCTCCCCCCTCTCCTCCCTCCCTCTCCTCCCTCCCTCTCCTCCCTCCCTCTCCTCCCTCCCTCTCCTCCCTCCCTCTCTCCCCTCCCTCTTCCCCTCCCCCCTCCATCCCCCATCCCTCCCCATCGCTCCCCCATCCCTCTCCCCCCTGCCTCCCCCTTCTCCCTCCCCCCTCCGTTCCCCCCTCCCCCTCCCTAACTCCCCTCCTCCTCCCTCTCCTTCCCTATTCCCCCTCCCTATTCCCCCTCCCCTCTCTCCCTATTTCTCCTCCCTCTCCCCCTCCCTCTCCCCCCTCACTCTCTCCCCTCCCTCTCTCCCCTCCCTCTCTCCCCTCCCTCTCTCCCCTCCCTCTCTCCCCTTCCTCTCTCCCCTTCCTCTCTCACCTCCCTCTCTCACCTCCCTCTCCTCTCTCCCCCGTCTTTCTCCTCCATCCCTCTCCCTCCCTCCCCCTCCCTCCATCTCCATCCCTATTCCCCCTCCCTCCCCCTACCTCACCTCTCCATAGCCTCCTCCCTCCAATACCTCCACGCTTTCAGCCTCCCTACCTCCATTCCCTCTCCATTCCACCGCCCGTACGCGCGATGCCCTCAAACACACCGTCTCCCCGGCGCTCGCTCTGAATCCTGTTTCTGAAAGTCGGACGCCAGTGTGGCATGGAAGTTGAAACTCGAAACCCAATTCCGGATAAGTTTTCCGCACTTCTGTTTTGTTGAGATAGTTTTCGAAATTTCGCTTTGATTCCCTAGTATGTATTCCGTAATTGGATTATGCGATAAATCGCCTTCTCTCTCTCTCTGTTTCCTTTCCCTCCCTAGACGATTCTTGCATTCATTGCTCACATTCAGCGTGTGTTTACTCCAAATCAATTAGTTGTTCATGCATCAAAGATTCGCTTATTGAAAATAATAGGAAATGTGTCATTCGATGTAACGCCGTTAATATATAATTTTTAGTTATTTTAAAAATTTTTGTCGAATTAATATCTTTCGTTGTATATATTGCTCGTCTCAAATTTTTTCACAATAATATAGTCTCTAAATATAGAGCGAGAACGATGTTATCATTTTCGCTTCTTTGTCGCGATATTATGTTCGACCACGCTAGATCTGGCAATGGTGTTCATGACAATTCGTTCCTTTTCGTGTAATACGCGTTAACCCTCATTTTAAAGCTGGATCGCGCTACTCGGAGTCAAACTGGATCGGGGACACGGAGTAACATCCGGAGTCTGTTCGTCGTAACGCGGCGCAATCTCCTCCAAATGGCGTCTCACAAGACCGTCACGTTCGTGATTTCTTTAATTTCTCACTGGCGATTCGGAAAAGTGAAAATGTCCTCCTCGTGCGCGCATGCAGCCAGGCGTTGCCCCAGTTACCCTCGCCTCTCCGCCACCGCCGCGTTCCATTTAATTCTTGACATCGTTCCTAAGATTCTTTACCGAAGCGACGTCTCCTCTGAGTAAGAGGAAAATGTGGAGCGTGTTTACTTTTGTCATTTTTCTCATCCGCCATCGCTATTCTACTCCGAGTGTCCTGCTTCCTTGTTCGAACGATTCCCGTTATAAGATGTTGTCACAAAGGTTTAAACGAATCGACATCACTAAAAGCTGTTTTCAAAGGAAGAGCGAGTTAAATCCCGTCGAATTCGAGAGACTGTTAAAAAGCTTTGAAGATCCAAAGTAATTGCAAAACCGTCTGTTAAGAGTTATGAACACGAAGTATGTTCTTTGTATATTGCTGAATTTTACATTATTGATATGGTGATGACATTATTTCTCGACCCAATTTTAAATGGCATCTTCATCGATAAATTATAATGTTTGATGCCATTTTAAGTAGCTACGGTATTATTTACCTTAGATACTTAAATTCGTTCAGGAACTCAAAAAGGATTATATTGCTCCAAAAGAAACATATTTGCAGTAAAATACCCTTTATGTTCGAGAATAAAACTGTCGCGTAATAACGACAATTCTAATAATAAGTGAGCTTAAAATAGAGAAAATCCGGTATCCTCTTTTTCGGGTCATCGGGACATAAAGACCAAGAAGTCTGGTAAACCCAATCGTTACCAAAATTTACGGAAGAAGTTCATATAATAAAATTTTAAGTTCTTCCACTTATTAGCTGAATTCCAAAGTTAAATAGTTGAGGGCATATAAAAATGTAATTTAATGTTCAAATAAATATGTATCACCAAATAATTAAAATAAAAGTCAAACCCCATAAGACTTTCGGAAAAGTGATCACAGCTTGCTCTGAGACATTAGTTGGAAATTATTCTGCAGTTCTATACAATAAATTAATAGCTCTGCATTTCTTTTCTAATGAAAACCTTAAGTTTTTGCATTTTTATTTGTGTTGACGATTATATAGAGATTTTGATATGAAAGATCATTCAGGTGCATATAACATAATAAAACATAACATAGCATATAAAAATGAAGTAGCTGTCCACCATTAGCAAATTATAGCAATAAAAAGGTTCGGAAAACCCGATGTCTATTGCAGTTATCATCATCGGTTTTATAGCTATAATATTTAGAAATACTTTGTTAATTTAATTTTAAGGCATGACTTGAGGTCTTTGATTCACTTTAGAATGAAATAAAATTTTCTTAAGTCTTAGCCCTTTTCATTTAAAATGCATTTTAAAACATTGGGAGTGAACTCATCTGATTAAAGAAACATATGCCATATATTCTCATTCCAACTTTTAAAATAACTATTGTAAAAGGCGGTCATATGACGGACTGCAATTATGTGAGGAGTGTTTTGTTGCCAGAATCTACATTCAAACGTTTATTGCAATTCTTTTATCGTATTTAAAAAATTAAAAAGGTTACCTCTCGAGTATTTCAAATTTACAATAACACACCACAAACAAAAGCTCAATGAGAAACTTTTGACTTTTAGGATTTACTAAATTTATTTGTTGCTCCAAAAATTCGTTTAAGTGAAGATTTTGGAAATTTAATGCAGTAAATTTATAAGCGCAATTAAAATAGCTCAAGAGGCAGACCTTAACTAACTGCTAATTCGAAATTCTTAGAAAATAATTATTGACTAAATGGTTATTATCATGCCTTGATATTTAAAACGTAAATAAAATTTTCTTACGCAATTTTATACCGTTTGCTTTAGACAACTTTAAACAAAAATATGGTTGAAAATATAATCAACACCTTATTGCTTGCTGTGTAAACACAAAATTGGACGAACGCCAACTTGAACGACGCGCACGTATCTTTATGAAAAGCGCAAAACGTTTTCAGAAAATCAAGGACAGCAAGGGCTGCGACAAGGAAGATTCAAAACGACAAATCCGCGCCAAAAATCATAAAACGCAATGTATATTGCATTGGAAGCATAAGTGTAGTATACCGTGTTTGGGGAAATAGAGAGACAGGGAGATAAAAGAGGAGAATTTGTGACGAAAGGGGTAAAATTTACGATTCTTTTTACATTCTCCAACCTCCTCCACCATAAATATTCCAATAGAAATGCTAGCACGATTCAAACGCCACTCGTTCCGCTCCCTTGTATCTTATTCGACATCGCCAACGAAACTTTTACATTTATTCCCTAAGAATCGCAACTCTCTTCCCCAGTGACCTCCTAATGTCATCTTCAATACGTGGAAATCCCCGCGGCAGACGAGATATTTTACAAACCTTCCAATCTTTACTCGCCGAGTCATCAAACCTAGATTCTCAACTACCGGGTAAACCATAAAAAAAGTAAAGTTAAAAACCATATGTATAATGCCCAAGTTTCACCAGAGTTTGATATCAAGCGGCCTTATAGGGCGGTAGAAAAGTTTTAAGCCGTTCAATACACCCCTAGCCTTCAGGATACGTGTATATAGTGGTGATTTTATGCCGATGGTGCGGAGGAAAAGGTCGAAAAAACTTATGAAGATGGCGCGACGTTAGAGGATAAGAACCCTGGAAAACCCTCTTCTCCGAAAAATCACCCTTTCCCTCTCATTTAATGTGGATTTACCTTGGTCCGTCCCCTTAGCCTTTTCCCCTTAAAGGGCTCCATTCGCCCCTCCCCACCACCTCCACTTTTACCACCAATCTTCCTCATCTTTCGCACTCCCAGTTCTCCTCTCTCTCTCTCTCTCATTGCCTAAATCCTCATCTCGCCCACCTCCGGCCCTTCCCCCTCACCGTCTCCGTTATTCTCGCCATCTTTTCTCTTCTTCTCCTCCTCCCTCCCTCCCTCTATCTCTACCCCTCCCGCCCTTTTCCTTCCACCAATCGGATCGTTCGAGAATCAACCTTTCCACGCTATGCCCTAGAGAAGAATCTTTTCGAATCTCCTCGCTGTCTCTCTCCTTCTCATCCCTAATTGAGTGCTTTTCGCGCGGATTGGTCCGATAGAATTGCGTTTTCCTCAAACGCTTCTCTTTCAAAGACGCTTGTCTATTGTCCTGCATTACGTTTAATGCCAACGCCACCCATTTTTGGAATGCTCATGCTCACCTTTATCACCTCTATTCTGATGGAGAAACAGACACGCAGACGACAGAGATGGATTGCGCTTTGAATGGCGAGCCTATTATAAACTAGCGTAATTGCGCGTCAAATATGACGGGATTATGATAAATGTATTCGAAATATATTTTATTTCGATATGAAAAATCAGTAAGATATGCTAAATGGCGAGCCCCTTGTCAAAAATGAAGTGATAATGATAAATAAATGATAAAATTCCCTCCCTCCCCCTCGCCGTCCCTCTCTCCTTCCCTACCTCTCCCTTTCCTTCCCCCTCTCTCTCTCCCTCCCTCTCTCCTTCTCTTTGGTCTCACCTCCCCCCTCTCTCATTCCCTCCTGTCTCAATCCATAGCTCTCCCTCTTTATCTCCGTCTCTCTCGTTATCTCCGTCTCCCTCTTTATCTCCATCTCCCTCTTTATCTCTTTCCTCCCGTCCTTTTCTAATTCTATACCTCCCTTACACTCTATGTAGTACCTTCCATTCTATATCCCTTCCTTCCTGTCTCCCTCCCCACATCCCCCTCTCTCTTACTTTACATCTATATAGTCGTTTATATAAGCAAAAGAATTCAAACTAAATCCCAGTCCCATTAGGATTACGTAATTTCGCAAAAAATCCTACCATAATTTAAGGCAATCTATGCACTCATATATATTACACTTATGAGGGTTGTGACAACATTTGATTCTCAAAGCTTAACAATGATGTGTTCGGAAAGGGCACATCCCGTGTAAAATCCGATATTTTCCCAAAGTATATGGTTTCAATGTTTAATATGAGAAGTAAACGGAAAAAGACGAATATAACAAGAAACATCATTACTTTTCCTAAAGCATCGCTTAAATAAGATCGTACGTCAATTATTTTAATTTTAAATTCTAAAAGTATAAAAGTCTACACAATAAAATGACACTTTATTGTGTTATCTTACGAGAAATAGAAATTGCTCCCCTGGAGTCGAACCCGGGTCTTTTTTCTTTCTTTCGTCATTTAATTTTTATATCTGAACCAAATATTTCTACGAAATTTCAACCTTCCACCTAATCGGTAAGTACGTTAACAACGCGTTAAAATGTGCCATTGATAACGTCAGCGTTACACGCAATTGGAAATCTATTTGCAAGATGATGTTTAAGCCGTGCAGGTATAAAGTCATAAATGATCGATCATTTTTAAATTAAAATTTGAGATGATCCATTCACTAATATTTGAAACGGTATACTTTAAAATTGAGTTAACATAACTCTCTCCTCCAATGATTTCCCGAAGTCATTCGGAGTACATTTATAAATTCTCCAAACATTTTATGCGAACTTTAGTATACGAGTACTTATCACAGTCTTTATCAAAACTTTGTTTCGAATGTTTTTAAATGTGTGACAAAGTGACCATGCTATCCAAGCCTATATAGTAATTCTGATAGTAAGATACTTATTGTGTCTATTCTTAAATTAATATTGTGTAAAATATAACAATATCAGTCTCATTTATATTTCCATTCGTAACATGCCAGTTTTTTCATGCAACTAACATTGCACTTAAAAATCAAAAATGTTATTTTTTTAATCGGGTATTTTAAAGCATCCATCTGCATAACTATCATGTGTGCAATATGATAACCTGCTCAAATATGCAAAAAGAATGGATGTGTATATTATCCGCTGTCATTTATTAATATGTCCTCCATGACCTAACTCATTGAACGCATTTTAACTTCATTTCAACAGAATACTTCCGCTAGTTTAATATGGCTGAGATGATAACAATCCCAAGAACGTGGAAATGCATAGGGCACCACGAATAAATGATAAACTCGGAAAAAAATATCGGGGTGCAAAAAGGCGAGGCATGGCGTTCGGAACGATTCGAGGATGAAGAGAGGCGAGAGAGGGGAGGAGAAGAAATTGCGGCTGGAAATGGAGTCAGTCTGCGCTTTCGGAGAGGAGTGAGAGTATCAACGACCGGGTTCCTGAATTCGGGAGGAGTGTGTATGGAGGAGTGGGTGAGGAGTAGGAGAGGAGTGGGTGAGAAGGAGTGGGTGAGGAGGAGTGGGTGAAGAGGAGTCGGTGAGGAGGAGTGGGTGAGGAGGAATGGGTGAGGAGGAGTGTGTGAGGAGGAATGGGTGAGGAGGAGTGGGTAAGTAGGAGTGGGTATGGAGGAGTGGGTGAGGAGTAGGAGAGGAGTGGGTGAGGAATGGGTGAGGAGGAGTGGGTGAGGAGAAGTGGGTGAAGAGGAGTGGGTAAGGAGGAGTGGGTGAGGAGGAGTGGGTGAGGAGGAGTGGGTGAGGAGGAGTGGGTGAGGAGGAGTGGGTGAGGAGGAGTGGGTGAGGAGAGTCGGTGAGGAGGAGTGGGTGAGGAGTGGGTGTGGAGGAGTGGGTGAGGAGTGGGTGAGGAGGAGTGGGTGAGGAGGAGTGGGAGGCGAGGAGTGGGGGAGGAGTGGGAGAGGAGTGGAGGAGGGGAAGCGATCGAGGTGGAGGCAGGTCGGGAGGGGGAGAGAGGAATGCGGGGTGGATTGCGTGGCAGGGAGGAGGACAGGTGGCGCCTCTCCCTCCACCCCTTTTTCCATTGCTCTTTGGAAATTGAGTTGGAGGTTTGGCTGGAGGGCGCTATAGGGAAGCACCCAGGCGCCCTCTGCTATCTCCTCTACTCTGTTTCTCCTTTTTTCGAAGAGGGGCCGGAGCGAGTGAGTGTTTGGTAGCCGAGAAGGAAACTGCCTGCGGGTTTATTCGGTTTCTGGTCTTAAGGAGGAGACTGCTAAGGGAGGAAAGTCCTAAACGTGTCCTAATGAGAGCGCGTTCGCAAGGGGAATAAAATACGGATCCTCACGCCGTGAATGCCGACACTTGAGTTCGAAAAAATAACCTGCGTTTCCTTGCCCTCTTTAATCGTTTTGACACATCGCACCATTGATTACGCTCAGAATTCTAAAAAACGCAACGAAAACAGGATTAATATCTATAACGTTCTCATAAGATTAAAACTATTTTTATGCCATGCGCTCTTATTGTCTTCCAGCTTTTTCTAAAAGAAATATATCATCCTAATAATGTTCACTGAAATTTTACACTCCATGTAATTCGTTCAGATGATATTTCTCACTGTTTAGGTTAATTGAATGACTTATAATGTCCCTTTCTTAAGTACTCAAAAGTTATGCAAACACGGATGGCATAATGTCGTTAAATAACGTTTTCAGAATAAAAATATTGAATTGTTTCTGCCGATGATGGTAAATAGACATTGTTTTTAAACCATTTTAGAAACACTATCATTGTTTTTAATGAAATTTTGACAATTAGGAGCAATGTCTCCGGTAGAATTACAATATAAGTATGAAATGAAGTTAAGAGTTTATATTAATATCAAGACATTTTCTGGATTTAATTGCATTCTCTGCTTAGCTAGGTTCTATAATCTTGTAGGTGACAGTTAAGCTTGGAAAAATAAAGAAACACGAATAATAGGGTTAAAATTTATTTTATATTTAATCAACATAAATTTATGAATTCAAGTATACGAAAATATATTTAGAAATATGTCACGTCATTATTAATGACTTTTTTTGGCTACACAATATACTTTGTATTTAAGTTGTATATCCCGATAATTCATTTTGGAATTATTGATTTTCGAATTGAGTGAGAGGCATACATACATTGAGGACTAAGGGAGATTTTGGCGAGCAAAAGATTAACGGCATATCTTTTAAGATTGTTTCTGACGCTCTGAAATCAATGTTAGAATTAGGCGAGAACGCCGTTCGACTTGATACAAAATGAAGCCCGTTGCTAAAAAAATCAGATTCGAATGATCAGGTTGTTAAAATATTTGAATTTTATCAATGGATGAAAGTAATAAGAATATTTTTTAAAATCATATCACATCCTTTCATGTGCATTATGAACGTGGCCAGAGTTTATCGCCAAATTTGACAATAAATTCATCTATAAATACTAATTATTAAGTAATTAATGAGGAACAAAAGAAGATATGAAAGTGTCAATTTCCCAGCCGTGCACAACACGTGCAAACCCAGAAACGGGGAAAATTAATCAGAATTTGCGTGTAGCCGTTGTATGAGCCCAATAGGATAGGTAGCAACTCCTTAAACTCTCTTTGAGGCTTCTGGAGTTTAGGAGGAGTGAAAGATGGTGGAATGAGGAGAGTTGCGGTCGGAGTACGTAGATAGGTCTTGGGAGAACAGAGAGAGGTCGCGTGTGGTGGTAGGGGAAAGGGAATGAGGGGTGGAATTTCCTTCCCTTTATAAATGGGATATACCAAACGGGTAGGCATAGTTGGCGGAGGGCTGGGGGCGCGAGAGGGGTGGGGTGGAGAAGTGGCTCCACGTTGCGAGGGTGTAGGGAGGAGGAGGGATAAAGAGGGCGTATTGATTGAAAACGGAAGTGAATACTCCGACGCACACTGCCTTGGGTTATTGGGATTTCATCTCTCCCTCTGCTCCTTAGACATATATAAGAGAAGTGTGCACCCATCCACCCACTCTTTTCTAATACGCCATAGCGCGGAGGGAGACAGAGGAAGGGAAAGAGCCTTCTCGCGCGTTGCTATCGACAGAGATTGTGTGGAGGAGGGAATTTGAGGAGATAGGACTGGACGCAGTGTAGGAGAGATGGCTAGGCGGTGGGAGGTTGCTATGCGTAGGTTGGAGCACCGTAAGGGCGTGTGTGGGGTGTTGGAGAGGAAAGTGAGGACGGAGGCGGTAATGATAGGTGAGCGGAGTGGCAGTTTTCGGACGAATGACGTGAAGCGGCAGCGAAATCGGTAGAATGGAATAAGGGGAAAATGGAGCCCATTTAATGGAAGGGAAAGGTGAAAGAAGGAGAGGCGGTGAGAGGACGGAGGACAACATACGTCACGGGAGAAGCGAGAGAAAGCGCTTTGTCACCTTTCACACCTCTGCTCACTTGTTATTGTTTCCATGACCATTTCACGCATCATTGTCGCGTTACATTTCGCCAGATAATTGCTCTTTCCCTCAGTCTATGATCCAACTAACAGATTTTAATTGTTGATAGATTACGTAAATTTGCATATACAAAGTCAACATTCAAATTTCAAAGACAAGAGATAAGTATGTTTATTTATAACAATGAGCGGTGTTTATAAGTCAGCGCCGGTATATGCGATCTCGATCATTTTTTTAAGCAAGGATTTGCCTGCTGATGCGCAATAAATTAAAACATTTAATTTAATTTAACTTGAAAAATCCAGACCTAAATTGTCAGACACTTAGGTGTTACTTTTATCTTTAACTAATTTAATTACTTCTCATTTTGTCTAGAATGTAGTGTTTTAAAAAAGATTTACAGTCGAAAAGGTGAGATAATTTATATAAAAATTGATGGCAGACGTAATTTTATTATATGAAGGAAATCATCGCCGGAAGTATAAGAAAAAACGTACTATTCCGATGATTTTGTGTATTTTATTTGGTGACTAAGACAACTTTTGCTCCTATCCGTGATTTCCAACAGGCAATATTTAACTTCAATTTTGAAAGTCTCTTTATATGTAGATAAAATAAGCCTTGTACTTTATATTTAATTTGCTATTTTGAATAAATATTAAGATACTGCCTACATTTTGAAATACTTGAGTATTTAAAACATCAGTCATGCACATCCGCCATTTTTTTACGAAACATTACTCTATTTCAATTATAAAATACAAAATTTGATGTTTGCTCATTGAAGTCCATCATTTGAATATGCTATGATTAAACCTCGAAAGATATTTTTATAAGAGAAGCGATTTGAAATATAACATGACCAAAGCAATACTATGAATGGTCAACTATAAAGAAAGCAATATTAAGAATATAATATTAATGTTAATGTGATATATTTATTTTTTAAGTATACTTATTAAATATTATGAACCGTTCTTTGCCTGCGTCGCAATAAGAAGCGGAATGTTTCGTCCGTCCGTCGGACTTCCATTTCCTGAACCGCTGAACGTGTTTTGATTAAATTAATTGCGTGATATTGAGAAGGTAACGTTCTTCCAAGACAGGTAATACCGCTTCCAAAAAAAGAAAGGTAAGAAAAAACAATTTATTTATTTTTATAATTCACATGAAATAGAGTTTTTAATTTTGACATATAATATAGTAAATTGCTATTCTATTTTAATTTCTACACAAAAATATTTTAGTAAAACTTTTATTCGTTTTTTTTTCACAATAATGTACATCTATAAATATTAAAAAAATCTGATGTGGCCACCACATGACATTGTCCATACCTGTAATATTTATAAAATTTTCAAATTGGTTCAAGTATAATTAATATTTTAAGGAAGTACGAGAAAATACAGACTTCACAGAGAACAGAAATAAACTCAAACCGCAGCCTTCTGATATTGGATATAGCCCCGAAGCTCCAACAATTAAGAATATAAGGAGGAGCGTCAAGTGTTTGTAATAGTCACGTGGTTGATTGTGGCAGCTAAAACATCAAGTTTTTAAATATCTCTTGAACAATGCATTATATGGGAAAATATTTTAAACAAAGGTTGTATAAAATTAAATTACCTGCAACTTTTATTCCAATACATTTTTACATTCATCAAATGTTAAAGCAAATATTAAAAACAAACGGATAAGTGACATGAGTAAACACCCACTTCCTGTTGACCTATTTTTATCAAAAACTAATAATTTTTTCTCGCTTTAACAAAAATGTCAAATATAAAATTTCGCATTGACCTGATTAATAGTTTTTGAGTTAGACTGTCCGGTCACCGACACACGGTCACATAAACACACAGACACAGGGTCACAGAAACACTCACAGACTTCGAAAAAATAGTCAAAACATGGAAAACGTAAGCACACGTATCACCTTTAATGATATTCTTGGTAAAATAACAACGAGTAAGAAATTTGATATTTTAATATAAATATCGTTACAAGTGGGAAGTTGTAATGTGGTTTATAATTGGAAATTGAGTGCGTGTGATTTACGCTTTCACTAAGCTAATGACGCGATAACCGGAATAAAGTTACGCGCACGAAAGTCAAGTTTGTAGCAATGCGGGAGAGAGTAGACCAACAATAACAATAAATTTGAGCAGCATTTGAAGTTTTGCTTCAATGAGTTGCGGAGTAATTAAGCGGCGTAGTGACGTTTGGAGATAAGTGGAAGTCTAAGTAGGATATTAAGTGGGTAGTAAAAAATGCAAGAAAAAATGAGCGTGTAAATTGAGCCATGGTTTAGTGGAGCAGATTAAAGAAGTAGCGCGCCGAAAGAAAGGTTTTTGGGTGTTAGGCGAGGGAGAGAGGGCAAGATAAATAGGGAAAGAAGAAGAGGAGAGGGAGTTATCGGCAGGGGGGAGGTGATGAGAGAGTGAGAGATGTTGCGGAGTGGGAATCCGATAACAGGAAGAGGGAGAGAATAAGAGCGGGAGAGTTGATAGGAGAAGGAGGCTGTTCGGTTGGGGAAAAGGGATTTTAGGAAGGGCGGATTGGAAGAGGAGGTAAGGGAAGCTTCACTCAACCTGCCTACGCGAAGGGAACATAAACTGCACGAATAAATGCCACCGTTTTCATTTAGTATCCTCAACATTACCCAATCGTGTGGATATGTATATCCTCCATTTTATACAACCGGAGTAACACCTGTCTAGCATAAGACGCTGGGACGCGGAAGTGAATGGCGGAAGTGCGATTTACTAGCTGGTTCTTTAAATGAATAGTCCCGGAGTGCATTCAGATCTTGGTTAAAGGAATATCGGTCTGTGGCACAGGTGTTCAGCTCTTCTCCCCATCCGTCTCCTCTGTCTGCTTTTCCCACCACAGGGTGTTTCCTCTTAAAACTCCTTGTTCCGTTCAAAGTTTCATGTATCCCATTTTTCCATCACTCTCTCGTTTTCCTCTCCATCTTCCATCACACCACTCTCCTCTTTCGCTCTCTCTCCTCCTCCTCCCTATCTCTTTATTCTCTCTCTCTCTCTTTCCATTACTCCGCATTACTTTGCCTTTTTTCTTCCCTATCGTTTCTCTTTTGCTTGGCTACTCGCAAATCTCCCGTGGAATCCGCAACTCCGCAAAATACTCTCAGCTGTCTTAACTGCTCCTTCCAAATTCTACGAGTCACTGAAACTTGACCACCGGCCTACAAACTTTATGCGACTTTTTTATTCTTAGAAATACGTTGACAGAACAATAGCCGAAACAAAAAATCGAAAGCGTTGCAGTATTTTACAGTGCAAAAATGATTTTTTATGTCATACATTGGCCCATACATTATTCTAGTTGAAATTAAATGGTCACATTTATCAAGAATAATTTTATCGAGATAAAATAATTTTTTACAGTACAACAATTTCCATGAAAACCAATTTGCCTTAAATTTTACATCAGTGGCTCGTATAAAATTCTATTTAAATCTCTAAGACGGCATATTTTTTATAATATACCGTTGGTTGCTTGTTTCGTTATATTAGTATGTATAAAATATTTAAATAAATGTTCAACTTTGTAGAATTGTTTCCCGGAAGGAGAAAAAATACTTGCCGTCTTTAAAATCAGTTTTTATTAAACACTATTGACTTTTTTAAACCATTAGCGCCCTAAAAGAGAGAAATTTTCTATATTACGATAATATTTGTCATATAAAGATATTACTACGTAACGAAATCGATTGTAATTAATTCATGTGGAAAGTTACCAGGTTATTTTCCATTCCTCTTAAATATATGTGTATTAATTAACTTGAGCTTCGTAAATAGATGAATAAATCGTATTATACTTAATGTGGTTATGTACTATATGTTACGGTCAAATTCGTGATCGTCCAGTATTCATACTACCCGAATAATATCAACATTCACTAAATCGACAGGCTAATATCCGAAATCTCTATAAGAGGTAAATTATATCGGATATTGGCTTGCCATTAACAGTAATATCCAATCACTGACGGCCAAAGTTGATTTCTCAATGAATTCGAAAACAAGAGAAGAAAATCAGAAAACCATGGATCACTAAGAGAATGCTGGAGAAAATTGATGAGAGACAAAAATAGAAAAACGTTAAGTGAAGAAGGTCAACTATAACTATAAGAGTCAACTATAGACGTATAAACAATGAGTTGAAAATGGTAACAGATAAAGCTAGAGAAAATTGGATAATAGGAAAATGTGATGAAATAGAACAAATGGAGAAGTTAGGACGGTACGATATGATGTACACTAGAGCACTCGAGTTAGAAGATAAGAAATATAATGGAATTCATGGTATGGGAATTATGAATACGGATGCGAATATAGTATCAGATACAAAGGATATAGCGCAGGTATGGGAAGAATATATTCAGGAACTATACAGCAAGCAGGCAGGATCGACATAAATAGAACTGGAAAATGAGGATAACATTGAAGAAGACAACTTAGGACCAAGTATTATGGAGAGCGAAGTAGAAAAATCGATAGTGAAACTAAAGAAAGGGAAAGCCACAGGCAGCGATGGAATACCGGCTGAGGTACTTAAAGTCATGAAATCAGAAGGGCTAAAAGCGATCACGAAATTAATTAATAAGATTTACGACACGGGAGAGTGGCCTCGGGATTTTCTAGAACTAACAATTATCCCTCTAAAGAAGAAGCCAAAGGCAATGCTGTGTAAAGACTACAGAACGATAAGCCTTCTGTCACACATTTCGAAGATCATCACGAGGATTCTTAATAAAAGGCTGGAGAAAAAGGCAGAAGAAATAATAGGGAAAGATCAATTCGGTTTCAGAAAAGGATGAGGAACTATAGATGCTATTGGGTTAGTTAGAATAATATCAGAAAGAGCAATAGAGTACAGTCAAGATATCTGCGTATGTTTCGTAGACTGGCAGAAGGCCTTCGATAGAGTAAAGTGGATAATGCTGATGAAGATATTAAAAGATATAGGTGAGTACTGGGAAGACAGGAGACTGATGAGGAATCTATATGTGAATCAAGTTTTAAAGGTCAGTTTGGAGAATACGGACACCTGCGAAATAATAACGGTAGAGGAGTAAGACAGGGCTGTTCCCTATCGTCTACCCCATTTAATATGTATGGAAAAAGTGTAACGCAAGAAGCGTTAGAAGGCACAGGAGATTTCAAAATTGGAGGAACGAATATTTGAACGGTAAAATACGCGGTTGATCGAGTAATTCTAGCAAGAAAGGAAGAGGAACTCCAGAAAATGATAAATAGACAAGTAATAACAGGTAGAAAATACGTTATGAAAATAAATACAGAAATATCCAAGGTCATTCAAATATCGGTCAAAGAAGAGAAGCTGAAAATAAGTATTGGAGGAAAGCCTTTAGAACAAGTTTCAGACTATAAATACCTTGAAAGCATCATTACAAGCGAGACAAAATCTACGGATGAGATCCGGACTAGAATAGGAAAATCAAAAGCGGCTTTCAGAAGAAAGGAACACCTACTTACGAGGAATATATGGGAAGATATCTGCAAGAAGTTCATAAAATGCAATATATAGAGTATAGTTTTGTACGGGGCAGAAACATGGACGCTAAGGAAAAATGGCATCAAATATTTGAAAAGCTCTGAAATGTGGACTTGGAGGAAAATTCTGAATATAAAATGGACAGACAGGATGAAAAACGATGAAATGCTACGAAGAGTTGAAGAGAAGCAAATGATTATAAGGACAATTAGAAAGAGGAAGGCAAGCTGGGTTGGACATTACCTGAGGAGAGAGAGTGTGATTAAAGACGTGTTAGATGGAAAACTAGACGGAAAAACGGAAAGAGGTAGGAAAAGGTTTCAGCTGATAGACGGTATGAAAGGAAAAGAGAGTTATCAAGATATAAAGAGGACAGCGGAAAATAAGAGTACTATATGGAGAACCAGGTTTAACCATGAATAATCACGGACCTTTCTACGGACAGACTACCTATGATGATTCTACTTAAATGTCAATCGTAATATAAGTTTATTGACAGTTATATCCATGTATCTGATGTGTTCCTACAGGAAAACAGGTGGATTTATAACACAATAGATGTTTTTTCTATAGAAATCACTTTTACAGTGTCATTGCGTAATATTTAATCATCCTATAACAAATTAAATAGGACATCGATAATAACTCAAATGTCATGCTCAAACCATTAAACATATAATTCGAACAAAAATTTTAAAAAATCCCTTTTTCGGTAATGTATATTTTTGATTATACATATAAAACTCTGGAAACGACAAAAGTATTCCTTATTCACACCAACTGATTACAGCAAGAACATATGCGTAATCTAAGTAATGGGAAGAAACCGTCTTCATTAACTATAGTCACTTAAAAATTCAGCAGCAGCGATGTGTATGTTAATTTATTTCGCATGTACATATCCCGATATGTGTTTTAAACTTGTAAATTTAGTCTGATTTCCGGTCTCAGTATGAAATACGTGTTGCGGACATTACTTTCTGCGTTTCAAAACAGAAAAGAAGGAAGGAAAGTTGAATTTTCTCGAAGCAATTATTCTCGATGAAGCGCTTTTGTAGAATACGAGATAACTTCTCGAATAAGTTTGGAAGGCCCTTTTTCCCGCGTCCTTCTGTCGTTTCAATAACAATATCCTGAACATAATGGCTTCAGCAGCCATCGCGAAGTAGGCATTCAGACCACACCGTGCCAAAATCTTATCTAACCGAGTGGTTTCTTCTCTCTCCCTTTACCTCCAAGGAGACAGACTTATTCTTCATTCGCTTTTATTACATTTTCTCGCCATTATGTCTCCTTATAATGTCACTTTTTCCTTTCCATATACTCCCATTCTTTTTGAGTCTCGAGCCATATTTACAAGGCTATGAAGCCGTTATTCGGGAATTTCTGAGAAATATGCGAGAGCGTATTTCACCCGCTGCCGATGGAGTCGTAAAACGTCATCCCGTGAGCGCGCTATTCATCGGACCCATCTCCTAAACATTTCGCCATATTTTAACTCTCGAGATTATTTTTTTATACGAACGTACTTTCTTATCGGTCGGGAAGACCTGGAAGTTGCCGCCACAACTACCGCGGAGTTTTCGACGATGTTTCTCTCTTCGGATACCAAATTCCTCTTCTTCCGCTTCCTCGACCGTTTTTCTCTTCCTCTGTCTTCGTCTCCCATTATTCAGATGGCCCTCTACTTCCCTTCTTTCTCCTCCCGCTTTGCTTTTCCTCATCCTCTACTCTGCTGTCTTTAGAAGCCAGAGAAATGTTTATCAAAGCTGTAATCGAATAATATAATGTTTTTCTTAGCTGCAAAGGAAAGTCTCCGGTTATTCTCTTTTCCACAGAACATTCTAATGCTTCATCCTCCTCTCTCCATGCGCTCATTTATTTCTCTCGCTCTCTTTCTATCTTTCTCCATCTTTTTCTCTCATTCTCTTCTTCCTATTTCTCTCTCATTCTTATTTTTCCTTTTTTCCTTTTTCTATCTTCCTCTCTCTTCCTCTCCCTCTCACTCTCTTCCTCTCCCTCTCTTTCTCTTCATCTTTCTATCATCTTCTCCCTATCTTTCTCTCCCTCTCTTTATCTCCCTCTCTTTCTCTCTCCCTATATCTCCCTCTCTTTCTCTCCATCTCTTTCTCTCACTCTTTCCCTCTCTTTCTTTCCCACTCTTTCTCTTCCTCCCTTTCTCTTCCTCCCTTCTTCTCCCTCTTTTCTCCCATTTCCTCTCCCCCTCTTTCTCTTTCTTTCTACCTTTATATCCCTTCTTTTATCTTACTCTCCCTTTCGTTGTCTTCCTACCTTTCACTGCTCTTCTGCCAAAAGACTCATTTCATCTTTCCAAACGTTTCAGTCGAATTTCATTTTTTCGTTGTTTATTTTGGCTCCAATCAATGTCCTTCCGCTTGCTTGTTTTTCTATAACCCCTGTCCTACACTTTTGCGTTCTCTCATTTCTGCGCTTTTCTTCTACCTTTATGAAATGTATTACTTTAACCCTTCCTCTTTCAATTATCTTTTCTGTACATAAATATATACTTCGGGTCCTCAAGGCAGATAATATTCTCTCCTGCGTAGACATCGAAAAACAGCTAGGAAAACTATCCTAATTTGATAAATCGGAAAGAGAATTCTGTATTGGTTAATTGCTAAAAATTCTTTTTGGTAAATTTTCATCCTGAAAGATGTAATTTTCATAAATATTTGTGAAAAATAACGTCAGATAACCACTTCCATAGTATTGCATAGTATTGCATTTTTCGATACAATAGAATATGCTCTGCTGAGAGCTTTGTGCTATATCCGTGAATTTATCTTCAGCCTCGTAGTTGGATCGATACGGTAAGCTTTACATTTCCTGTCGAATGTCGATAATTATCTTTTGTCGAATCCCACATTTGAAATAAGCCAGTTATTAGAAACTTAACAAAAGTCGAATAGTCTTTATATTCGGTCTCTTGATGTTTTAGTTGGAGCGATATTTTTTACAATATCACTTCTAACATTTCCATTGCCAAAAATATTGTCGTTGATCTAAGCCCGACTTATCCAGAGACATTCTCGGATTCCTATGTTTGTTATTTTCTCTCTTCCTTTTGGAAACTCTCAGAAGATCCCTCGAAAAAAATAAGCTGAGACTCTTAAGGGCACTCCACACTCTCGGTTTTTCCAACAGTTTTAACCGTACGATTAAGTCGTGGCGTTTTTTCTCGTACACCGAGGGTCGCATCCACACTGTCGGTTTTCCTCCCAGTATTAACCGTACGGTTAAGTCGGTGCGTGTTTATCTCAGGCGGACCCTTACTCTCCGTCGATTATAACTTCCAGTTTACGTAAATACTTGAAAAACTTATGCTCGCATCTCGTCAAGCAGCAATGAAAATCCATAAATTTATCTCCTTAGCTCTTATATGATCGGTAAGCTATGTATTTAAAAAAATATTCGGATAGAGGACTACATTTGCCACAAAACAATCCGCGAGGCCACATAATTACGTCTTTAATTTCGGATATGATATAATTTATATAATTTTTTCTTCAAAAGGGTTCATATCCGCAGATGATATTTCAATTCTCTTTATTTTATTACTTCAAAAAACAGTTAGCAGGACTTTTATTCTCTTAATGTCAAGCTAAGTACCATATTGATGTTGTTATTTTATTACTTACTATATTATATTGTATATTATTGTATTATATTTGTTTACTGTTTCCAATGTAATTGGGCCATTGTGCTGTTTTTCAGACAAATAAATAAATAAATAATTTTAATCTCAAAAAGAATAAAATCCTGCTCATCGACAAATCGATTTTTTATGGGTAATGAAAATGTCGAACTCAGGACTTTTCTCCGGCCTTTTTTTCGTTATCACCTGAAAATATGTAAATCGGGTATTTCTTCCACATTTCGAACGAGCATCTCGTTCCTTTATTGAGTAAATGCCATTTATCACCGTGACGGAGGTCGACAAATTATTAATAAGACGAAAGAAAATTGCGGTCGAAGATCACTTTCGGGGAGGTCTTGCAGAGCGCGCAACCTCGATAATTTGTTCATTTCGTTATCATCGTATTAGTCATCACAACCAAGTTATTGTTTAAACTTCAAAACAGCGTCGAAATTTCGTGAATATGGCGATAATTTGCTCATTTCCTTACCGTGGTATTATTCATCGCTACCAAGATATTGTTTAAACTTTCAAAAAGCGTAGAAATTTTAATAGTATATCGGCATTGTGACTTTTTTCTGTGACTTTATGCAACTTGAGAAAACTTCATGGTTTTGGAACGGACGCGTTCAACACTGGCAGGCTTGCCCGTACATCGTACAAAAATGAAGCGGTGACAGATTTCGTTCGTCCCAGTACATTCTTCCAGATTTGTCGTCCCCACTCTCCGTTTTAGCCGTACAGTTTTAACCGTACGTTTAAAACTGTCGGAAAAACCGAGTTTGGAGCGCCTTTTATGGACTGTGTTACTTTTATAAACTATTCGACGTTTTACTCAACATATCCTTAGAAATACTAACAAATCTTAGATGAATTTGAATACCCCTCCTTTATGTTTAAATTATTCACTAATATCGTTTTAAAATTTTTGAGATTTAAAAGTTTTCCCATCTTCACGTTTGCTCTCAACGACGTCATTCATTTGACAATTCCTCTGAATTTGAACCAAATATTTATCTTTGTTCTGAATTTAAAAAAATCATTTAGAACTTTTAGAGGTAGATTTTCGTTATGCTTCGTGGTATAGGGATAATAATTCGTAATAAATATTTACGATGAAAGCCATCTGCCGTCTCTTATCATAATTCGCGCAAATTGATATTTCTAATTTCTGTATGAATTTTTGGTGACATCTTTTTTCAACTCTCCATTAGTTATTGCACATTGCATCTTAAAGCACCTTTTATTTATAATCAAATTGAAATACTAACTTGTGCAATGTATCTCTAAAAGATTTCCAAAATTCTGATTTTAGAGTGTCCTTTGATATACTTGGATGATTTCTTGAATTTTGTAGCGCTTTTCTCCATTTGACGATGGAAATAAATTGGCACTCCTGGGTATATTGCAATTCCAACAATGTATCCCAGGCATTTTATTCCATTATATCTATCTCGCATTATGCTGCGTCATATATTACAAATGCATTTGATTTTCATATGTTGAATAGTTTCAAAGTCTTGAGTTCTCTTCAAAACGATGCCGACTTTAACAGCAGGTATGAACGGAAAATCGTAGGCGAATTAAAATGTCAGTCTAACATATTAACATTACAGTAATAGATGAATTAGACCTAACGAATACCATTACAAATTTCATATAGAAAAATTTCAAGATTAAATTTAAATTAAGTGGATGTAAAGGCATCACTTAAATAAATCGTTAATATTAAAACTTGACCAAGAAAAAATTAGATTCCTCAAATTATTAAATATACCTTTTTAAATTTTATAGGTGTATATTTTTTCTGCCGCCAATTTTAAAAGTCATATCTTTGTTAAGGTTATGTAGAAACATGAATACTTTATTTTCCTCTGAAACCTGCCTTTTTAACATTTTAATTTACCGAGGATTGCAATATACGGTTATTTAAATATAATCATGCTCGTAATGCGTTTTTTATTTAATTTAGAGAGTGTCAGTATTTATACAGAAATTAAATTTTCATTTCCAAAAGTTCGGCGGATCCGATGAAAATTAACGTTTTATGCTCTTTAATGCACTCATACAACTGTATACGAGATCTCAAAAGCTTATTTTAACATTCGTCGCTACTTACGTCGTTGCTATTAAAGTAAAATCGCTTTATAACATGAGCAATCATATAAAATCGACCTTGCCAAAAAGAACCATTATACCGATGTTTATTGCTTATATAAAAAGAAACAGCTTAGTGTTGCTATTTTAATTTCTCATTCAAACATGCCGTTTGATTTGAAGTTAAAAATTATTATAAAATTTACCATTTATTTTCATTACTGTCATTATTTCGGAAATTTGAAGTTATATCAATACAAATATAAGAATATTATTTCATGACAAACTATAGATACTGCGTATAATATCATTAATATTTTTAAAAATCATTAACAAAATTAATAATTCGTGTAATGAATTACAGAATTACAATATTTTCGATGACAATTTGCACTTCTCTTTGAATATCGAAATAAATGATCCCGATGACATACACTTCAATGGAACATAATCCATGATATATGTGAGGCATAAATTCAAGTCCAAATATATCCCAAGGCAGACAAAATGGGATCAAAAGGCGAATTATAGGATTGAGGGATAAGTACTCGAATTGGAATGGCTTTCAATTATAAGCGGGTTGAGGAGAGCTGTATTTTTGCATTGTTTATGCATGATGAAACATGAAGCTGCCGAAACATTAATTTTTTATTATATATCTTACAACTAAAAACTTAATCGTAACTTTAAATGGAAAATGTTGCTTCTTATACATTTAAAAAAATTATATTAGAACTTTCAGTGACCTCATTTCTTTATACGCGATTAACCCGTTTTTCTGAGTTGGTACTTTTCAGTTTCTTGTTCAAGGCTATTTTTTTCCTTCTTTTGTATACATTGGGTTCCAAAATAAATCGCAGATGTGAACTGGAAAGTATTTTTGCCTCTCCGTTAACTTGCCAAACTAGTTACTAGCGAGCTATCATCACCCACCCCTCCAATTCTTTCCACTCCCTTCCGCCTCAACTCTCCTCACTCACGCACCCTTTCACACTCCTTCCGATATCTCCGACTCCGATTTCAAACTCTCCGCCCACATCGTATCCCAACCAACCAATTTATTCCAAACTCGCCTCCCGTTTGTTCCTGGAGGCCTTTCCTTACTTCCTCGTACGTCTCCTGCTCGGTTCCTTTTGAAGTCCACCCATCACGATGTTTTGCGATTTTTTTCCATTCCACTTGATTCGAAATAAATCGTCTCTTCCCTGGAGACTTGTTCACCGACACGGATTTAATTCTTTTCAGATATCCACGAAGACACTTTTCGAGCATCTTTATTTCTGTTATTCCCGTATCCAACACCACCAACACACCTCTCCCCCCTCCATCTTTTCGGCTGTTTTTAATCTCTTTCTCTCTTTTCTCCACTCGCCCTCTATCCCATTTTCCCTGTTTATTCTCTGCGACCTCTCTATCATTTTTCTCATCTTCATTTTCCTAGTGCTCTTGTCATATCTATTATACACAATTTAGAAGAAAACATAGACCTCTTTCCCATCAAAAGTAAAAATATTATCTTATGATTTTGCTCTACCGCTTTTTTATCTTGCTCGACTCTTTTCTTTATACTTTTACTTTTTACTGGCCCCTCCAACATTCTCGGGTCTCTTCCATATTGCTGGAGTGGGTTTAAGTTAAAAGAGGAAATGGAAAAAGAGACGAGAACTGAGAGTGAGAGAGGCAGACGAAAGGCTGAGAGAGAACAAGTGAGGGAAAGAATGGAGAAAAAGAAAGAGCGGTATTCGGATGTGGGGAGGTTTTAGGATTGCGGGGGATGATAGAGAGAGAGAGAGAGAGAGATGAAGAAAGAGGGAGAGAGAGGAGGGCAGAGTGAAACGTAGTCGACGTGGGTGGGTGAGTTTAGATTTAAGAGAGGCAGGCAGAAAGAGTAAGGTTCGGGATGGGAGAGAAAGAGAAGAGAAGAGTATGGTAGGGGAGTATGAGAGGAGATAAGGGGAGGGTAGGAGAGTATTGGAGGAGAATATGGGAGGAGAATATGGGATGAGAGTATGGGAGAGAGAAAGAAAGAGGAGAGTATGGGCGGAGAGGAGGAGAGGAGAATATGGGAGGAAAAAGGGGAGGAGAGAAGGGGCAGAGAGAAGGGGAGGAGAGAAGGGGAGGAGAGAAAGGGAGGAGAGAAAGGAAGGAGATAGGGGAGAAGATAAGGGGAGGAGATAAGGGGAGGAAATAAGGGGAGGAGGTAAGGAGAGGAGAGAAGGGAAGGAGAGAATGGGGGAGAGAAGGGGGGGAGAGAAGGGGAGGAGAGAAGGGGTGGAGAGGAGAGGAGAGTAGGGTAGAGTAGATTAGGGGAGGAGGAGGAGAATATGGGAGAGGAGAGGAGGAGAGTAGGGGAGGAAATTAGGGGAGAGGGAAGGAGGGGAGGAGAGGGAGGTGAGGAGAGTAGAGGAGAAGGAATGGGAATCGAGATACGTGATGTCTAGGAAGAAGTTCCACGTCGTGGGGGGAGAGAGGTGAGAGAGAGAGTGAGTGAGGTGGATTGCGATGGGGTTGCTATGTCTTCGTCTTAGGGAGGGAGGGTGGTGATTCAAAGTTTGTCTAAGTAGAGTGTTTGCTTGCAGGGACGCATAATGTTGCGTCTTTTCCCGGAGAGAAAGATCCCCTCTTATTTGCCATTGACGTCTCCTTGTCGATCTTCAGTCCCGCGCTCCTCTCTCTCTCCCTCTTCATCTGATTTCCATACATTTTGCTTTGCATTGCATACGAAGTCAGTCTAGAATCGGCTCTCTCCCCCACCGCCCTCTTCTCATATCAGGTGAGTCTCCGCTTCCGCAGGAGAAATAAATGGAAGAGGCGAAGTAAAGAACACGAAAGTGATGAGCCGCACTTTCCCGACGATGTTCTGCTGTCTTCTCACCTGGTATCCTTGTCTTCCATTTTTGCGATTTCCGTCCAACCCTGAGGGTGTTGTGGAGAGAAATTCTGTACAAATTGTCATCAATATTGTAATTTATGTAGTGAAATTAGAATGCTTTCTAGCAAGTAAAAGGGATTACTTTGGAATTTAAAATGTCACTTGAAAGCACTCTAATTTCAGTAGTGCTGAAAACAGAAAATATTCTCAAAGATGTCTTACTGATCAAATTATCCAATTATAAAATGTGTATATATTTATGTATATATATGTATGTGTGTGTGAAACCGAAACTTTTTCTATGTTTATTAAGGGAAAGGTCACGTTATGGAGAGTCACATAGTATGGGTTAAAGGAGCGCGAGGTCCCAAAAACACATGAAGAATGGACCCAACTTCACCGCCACGTGATCTTCAAGGGCGACCCCTTCTCTTCCACGGTGTCTACGTGAAAACCTTCTCTCCTCTCCCTTCTCTCCCCTGCCCTGTTTCCCGTTCACTGTCCTAGGACGTCCAATCTGCCATACCACCGACTCTCTTTTCTCATCCTCTCTCTCTTCCCACTTGCTCCACATAACCTGTTCTCTCTCTCTCTCTCTCTCTCTCTATATATATATATGTATATGTATATGTGTATATATATATATATATATATGTGTGTGTGTGTGTGTGTGTGTGTGTGTGTGTGTGAGAGTATTATATATATATATATATATATATATATATATATATATATATATATATATATATATATATATATATATCGCCTACTTTGCCTCCATGCCCTTATTCTCTTCGCCTCTCTACCTCAACTTCCACCCTATTTTCCTCCCACTTCCTTTCCCTCCATCCCTCATCCCCCATCCCCATCTCCCTTCCCCTCCATCCCCCTTCCCCTCCATCCCCCTCCCTCCTCCGCTCCCCTCCTCTCACTCCCAGAGCCTCTTGGCGGTAGGACGTTCGCTACATCGATTTTCATGTCCCTCTGGCGGGGAGTGGGCGAGGCCTCCCGCCCACCGTCTCTTCGTCCTCCGCCAGCCAACTTCCTCTCTCTCTCTCTCTCTCCATCCTTTGCGCCTCTCTCTCCTTATCTCCTTCCCCCCTGCCTGTTTCCCCTACACTACGTGATTACTCCCCTCCCCAAAGTTCCAAACATTTTCTCCTTACCCACTTCCCTACATTTGGCCCACACCTTTCCAATTCCTTGCAAATCTTCCTCTCGCCTTTTCTGCAATTCTATCGCTCGCCGTGGTTTCACCTCGACCCTTTCCCTTCTCCATCACCTCTCACATCCCCTTCTCTCTCTCTCTTCCTTTCCCATTCCCAGAATGGTGCGACCCACAACTCTCTTTCTCCATCTCCACCTCTCTCTCTTTATTTTCCTCTTTTTATTATTGCATTAAACCCAGTTCGCATGTCCCCACTTTCTTCCGCAACCCATTTCCACTCCAAATTCAGCGAGGTAATCATGCAGGACTTCAATTCAAAGAACGCGCAATAGGAATAAATAATGAAGTAATATTACTCAGCCTCTATCGTGCCTTTTCAATAAAAATAGCTCATATATTTGCAATAAACGGAAATCTGTGACTACAAGAGTTCGCATTATATGGTCCTAATGAATGAAATATTCCAAAAAAGGTCAGTTATTTCACCTCGTGATGTCGAAGCACGTGGAATTACCGCTTAATATTATCTTCATGAATTTTTAGCGAATTTATGAAAAAAAATAATCGCTAATGTATTCGGTTTGTCTGTCTGTCCGTCCGACTTTTCGGACAATAGCTGTCCTGCAACTTGGAGAGGCTGATTTTTCAGGGTGGATTGGTCTAAATGCGGGTTACACTTGGGATCTTTTGTGAAGATAGGATTAGCCGCCGGGGAGTAATAGGAGTCTTTTTCCAACGCCTCAGTTTCATTTCAACCATCCAAAATAAATCATGATATTGGTGCAGAGCATTTGAATTTGCGCTTTTAAATTAGTTGAAATTAAATTAGGAACTCCGGACACATATATCTCTGTAGCTAATAGACTGAAGTATATATTTTAAAAAACTGAATTCAAATTCGTGTCGAATGAGAGCGAACAATTGTTATTAAATACCACAAGATGGAAAAGTATACTCCATAAATATAACATACAGATTTCAAAGGCGTTTATAATGGGAACTACGTATTAAACTGTATTGAAGGATTTGGCGATTCTCGAATTTTTATCTCTGAAACTATAAGTTGTAATCATATGGTCTCTGGGGACCATCTTGTAGTAAATGTTCTCTATTCTAATAAATGTTTTAATCTATGCCTTGCAGATCATATAAGAGAATGGGAGAGAAATATATGATTTTTTTTGTATACTGAGAGAACCGTCTTCGCGGACGATGTAAAGAAAATATGAAATGTTTTGCGCGGGATTTTCTCGAATTTTTTAGTCCGAAACTTTAACTCGTATGTGGCCTCACGGACTTTCTTGTATTCTCTATCCGAATATATTTTTTATCTATACCTTAAAGATCATATAACAGCTATGGGGAGAAAAGTTTGGTATTTCATTGTTGCTTGATGGATGCAATTTAACGAAACACTAGTATAAGTTTATTAAAATAGCTATGTAAGTAGAAGTTCTAATTGACGGATTAAGTTCAAAATTATAATTGTGCCATAAATTTTAATAACGATCATTCATTCTAAATTTAATTAAAATCCGTCCGGCGGTTTAGGAGATGAAAGTTATCACGAACGGACGGACGGACCAGACGTGCCCACAATTCGTACCGCTATTAATAATTTGCTGGTAAAGAACGCCTATGAAATAGGGAAAAGTTTCGTTTTTAACATTGGGAAATATCGACTCCTATAGCAACAAGTCAACTCCCTTTTAAATCGGAAACATAATATTGTATAGCATCTAAATAGGGTTTTAAAAGGGAATTTTTGAACGATATTATGAGGCTGTCGATCTGAACCAAGTATATGATCATATGAACACTTTTTTCTAAAAAGTGTTCTCCGCTTATGGGATTTGCGAGTAAAACAGTCTTGAAAGATTTTCGGATATTAGCTCGAATTTTTATCTCCGAAACGATGCCGTAATTATGTGCTCTCGCAGCTTATTGTGGAAAATGTTCTCCATCCGTTTATATATACATATATGGCAATGTCTCCTTCTATAGTTGCAATGCAAGAGATATTCGCGCCTTACCGTACAACACTCCCCCCATTTTCCTTAGCCTTATTGGCCATCCACCCCTCCCTCTTTCCCGTCTCCTCCAATCATCAAACTCCTCACATGACCCTGTCAACCCCACCCAGCGTGTCACCTACCTACAGTTACTCTCTCTCTCCATCGCTGATGAAGGGCCTATGCCCGAAAAGCTTACGTATTTGTTTTTTGTTTTATCTGTGTCTCTTCGACTCCTCCAACATCCCGCCAACTTTGTCCTCAATATGGTAATTGTCCACTGGGCTTCCTTCAACACCTTGTTGCCACTCTCAGCACTACCTTTCCTTTTCCATAAGATTATATATATATATATATATAATGTATAATATTATATATTATATATATATATATATATATATATATTAACTAAAGGAAAAGAAAAGGTAGTGATGAGGGTGGCAACAAGGTGTTGAGGGAAGCCCAGCGGACACTTACCAAGTTGAGGACCAAGCTGGTAGGCTGCTGGAGGCGTCGAAGAGACACGTAAAACACACGAACACAAAAACACACGCAAGCTTATCGGGCCTATGCCCTTCTTCAGCGAAAGAGTAACGTAAAGTGACACACTGGGTGGGGAATGACAGGGTGATGTGGGAAGGTTGATGATTGGAGGAGGTGGGGAGTAGGAGGGGTGGATAGCCAATAAAGAGGAAGTGTGGTAAGGGAAAGTGCGAATAACTACAAAGTAACAAGGAGACATTGTAAGGGGGCTAATATGGTTAGCGGAGGTTGAGGCCAGGCGGAGAGAAAGAGTCGAGAAGATGGATATGTGCTAGTTCCCAGTGTCGGAGAAGGGGGGCAGGAGTGTCATAGGGTAAAGCGCGAATAATCCTAACATTGTAGCAACTATTGAAGGGGACATTGTGGGTATTAGCATGTAATGCAACTGGGAGGGGGCGTCTGAGAGAAACGCTATTCCGGTGACCGTTCATTCGGATGTTTAACGGATTGCTGGTGAGGCCTACGTAAAACGCGGGACAAAGGGTGCAGGTAAGGAGGTAAATGACGTTACGGATGGTGCAATTGCTTCTGGAGGTGATGGGGTAGGTGATGTTGGTGGAGGGACTCGAGAAAGAAGATGAAGGTAGGTGGATAGGGCAAGTGAGGCAGCGAGGTTTTCCGCAGGGGTGGGAGCCTATTGCAAGAAGCGTGGTAGAAGTGGGAAGTTCCTTCCTCCACAAGATATTTCCCAAATTTGGGGGCCGGCGGAAGGAGAGGAGCGGAGGATTGGCAAAAAGGTTGATAAAGAGGGACTGATGGGAGGAAGAGGTAAGAATTGGGTGGGCAGCATGAAGGGTTGTTTTGAGAGCTTCGTGGATACCAGGAAGGAAAAGTGTCGTAAGAGTGAGTGTATATATATATATATATATATATATATATATATATATATATATACAGTCAAACTCGGATATAACGAGCGCCACGGGACCGTCTAGTTTTGCTCGTTATAGCCGTTAAACTTAATATCCGTGAAGGCAAAAGCATGCATGCGTATGGTGAAATAAGACAAGAAGTAAAAGTGAATATATAAAAAGAAAGTTTATTTAGTAAATTTATGGAAAAACATAAAAATGAGAATAAACTAGAAAATTTAAAATAAACATTTGTACATATAAAATTTACTCACAGCTGCATCCTTAATCACTCCCCTTTTTAGAAAAATAACTTTGAATGGTAGCCTGTTTCATAGATTTCACTTTGAAGTCTCTTAAGTTTCCTCTTATTACACTTATTGCACTAAAAACACCATCGGAAATGTCAATGTTTTAAAAAAAATCATTTAATGTTTCCACAGCATCCTGAGCTTGAGAGTAAGTTGGCACGGCTTTCGTCGGGATTGTGTCTTCGACACATTCAACAATGTCTTCATCACTGTCTGCTGTGTTTTGTACTGTCTCTATTATTTCACTCTCCGTAGGAATTCCACTGGTAATCAAATCATCATCAACATGAACAAAATTGTCAATGTCATTTACATGGTCAAAATTCGCAATTCCATTTTCTTTAAGCCATTCTGATAGAGGTAGATCATCTTCATCAACGTTATGGTTATCAATCGAAAATTCTCCCGATATTAAACCAGACTTCCGAAAACAGTTTATGATCGTTGTAGGTGAAACATTGTCCCATGCATCTGTCATCAAATGAATTGCATCCAATACAGAGACGTTGCCATCTAAACCTCTTTCCCTCCTTTCAATCAACTGTAGAACAAAAAATCGCTTGAAATGGCCTTTAAAACTTTTAATTATCCCCATGTCCATTGGCTGCAAAATAGAAGTCGCATTTGGAGGCAAAAACACCAGTTTTACATTGGATAACTCCTGCATATGTGGGTGCGCAGGACAGTTATCGACAAGGAGTAAAATGTTTCTATTTTTCCTCCGTAACTCGTTGTTCCACTGACTTACATATTGCTGAAAAATATTGGAAGTCATCCATGCCTTTTTATTAGCTGCATATTCAACGGAAAGCTTCTTTACATTATTGAAACAACGAGGCTTTTGTGACTTATCAATAACAAAAAGTTTTTTTTTGTCACTCCCATTCATGTTTGCGCACATTAAAACTGTTAAACGATTCTTAGATCTTTTGCCACCTTTGAATTTAAACGTTGCATCAGGCATCATGTTGTAAAACAGTCCAGTTTCGTCGGCATTGTAGGTGTCTTCTTCTCTGTAACCTTTTTGACACTCCTCCCAAACACTTTTCACCCATTCACTTGCCGTTTTTGAATCTGCTGACAGGGCCTCTCCACTGACTTTCGCATAAACAATGTTATGCCGATTTTTAAAACGATCGAGCCACCCATTATTGCATGTGAAGTTTTCATGTCCTAACTGTTTTGCAAATTTATCTGCCTGTACCTTTAAAATGGGGCCGTTGATGGGGAAACCAGCATTTCTCTGCCTCTTAAACCACTCCAGAAATGCTTGATCAACAGTACCCAAGTCGCACTTCCTCATTTTCTTGTTCGTTGTTAGGTTGTTCTCTAGTGCAGATAAAATCGCTTCTTTGTTTTTCCATAAGGTTGAAACCGTAGACGACGATAAATTAAATTTTTTGCACACTTCAACATTTTTTTCACCACGTTCTAACTCTCGAATAATATCAACCTTTTCGTGAATAGACAGACACTTCCTTTTATGTACGGACATGTTGCTCGTTCAAGGGCAAAATCTCAACTGATTTTTGTGATCAACGCTACGAACTTTCTTTGCAAACTGCGAGCATACCAATTCCAGGAAGAGTTAATGAGGAGACGGATTAAATCTGGGATTTCCCATCTTTACGTGGGAAAGGGTGTTGGGTGCATTCGGCTGAGCGACGGGGGCGGGCGCCATTGTACATGCCCTTAGCCCCTTACCCCCCTTCCAAACACAACCTCCTGGCTGTAAAAGAGCTGGGGGTTGGGAGGAAAGGACAAAGGACCTCCGCGGGTGCCACTGTACCTGCAAATTGGGAATTCTTGGTTTGGACGAAGGGATTATTTTTTAACAACAACGCCGCGGTCTTTAACCTCCCCGAGGGATAGGGTGTAGAGGCTGGACCCGAGAACACAAGGTTACATATCTTGGGTCACTATGAGGATTGAAGGGGCTGAACGCCACCGCGTTTGAGACAGTGAGAAGTGGTCGAAGTTTGCTCGATATATCCGTGAAGCGTGCTCGTTATATACGTGAAATATTTGTATGTAAATACTCGTAAACTTATCTTGGAGGTAGCATTTGCTCACTATAGCCGTGACCTCGTTACAACCGTGCTCGTTATAAACGAGTTTGACTATATATATATATATATATACGGATTGGTAAGTGTCTACTGGGCTTCCCTACCTCAACCTAGAGCTATCGTTGATATTCCCTATTTACCTTTCTCCTTGTACCACACAGGCAATAAACGAGCTAAGGAGGAAAAAACTTGCCTTTTTAATGGTTTTCCACGATAACAGTCTTCTTAGAAACCTATGGAAACAAAATACGTTAATTAATAAGCGGTCTCTTTTAAAATCAGAATTAATAATCTACAGAGTGTTTCAGACACCTTTTCACCCCTAACCATTTTGTCTGTTTTTAGTAATAATTAGTTTTTTGCTCCAGATGGCTGACACAAATCCATATAATACTGAATAACGGCATGTAGTGTGCTTATGTGCTCATGAAAAATCACAGAATCACAAAAAATTTGAAAGATATTCAAAAAGACATTTGTGAAAATTCGGCAGGGAAGGACTACCATAAAGGACCATACTGAGGTGGGAACATAAATGTTTTCTGCCGGATCAATTTTGGCCAATAAAACGAACTGGAAGGCCTTCTAAGAGAGAGGAGCAATGCACAGAGTTTGCGGTATCAGTTTATAGCTATCACGAAAAGTCACTACGAAAAAGATCCGAACTTGGTATTCCGAAATGACGATGCTAGGACAAGTGAAAGATGATCTAAAATTGAATTATTCCAAGTATACGCTTGTCAAAGAGCAAAGCGATACCACAAGCCCTTCTTCAATACTATAAGAACTTGCATCAGCCATCTGGAGCAAATAACTAAGCAATATTAAAAGCGGTAAAAAATGATAGATGAACCACCCTGTACATATATGTATATAGCATTGATTTAATCTGAATTGATGGACTAAATTGATATACTGATGGTTACCACCAACAAAATAAACATACGATAATCTTGTAAACATAACTAAAAAAATATCCGATTTATTTAACAAACGAATGCTTTTTATGTATTGTTATAAACTAGCTGAAACTCCCGGCTTCGATCGGGAAAGTTTTCTTTTAAGTAGCAAACGACTTTTATTATTTATTATTTTTATTTATATATCACTTTGGTGTCATACTACAATAAAACTAATAAAATATATTCTGAAATTTACTTATTTTCGCTGTTGGGTACCCCCAATTTACAAAACGTTCTCCATTCCTTAATTACGCAAGCGATGTTTGCATTAACATTTACTATTTTATGTATTGTATTGTAAAGTTTTATCATTAATATAATTACGCATTAGCGTATTACCTAATATTAACATGGATAGATGCACCGAAGCCTTTAAAGTAGTAATAAAATTATGTGGATTATGTCAATACTGTTAGCCAAAACGTAAACAATGAACAACATCTTGGTTACCGATGTAGATGTATCGATTTATGTTGCGATAAATCTTTCAACGTTAATGGTAAAAGATAACAATGTTATAATTTTCCTTAAAAATTATTTGACTCAATTTAATGGTATTCATAGATTATATTTAGACTTGAATCAATTTGTACCCTTTATCTTGGCGTTGGCTATTCTTTTTCTACGGCTAGCCACGGCGTGGATTTTCCTTTCATTAATCTTTACGTGGCTATCTCCCTTTGAAGAGGACAACAATTAAGAAATTTAGCTTTGTTGCCGCCTGGAAAATGGTCATTTAAACCGATAAACTTTCGGAATTTTGGGAGTCGAACTCATGTCACTTAGGTGAGAAGTCTCATTTTATCTGTAGGGTTCTTCATCATATCTACAAAAACAAAAATTTTCAGCTCTCTAGTTTTTGTAGTTTGGGCTGGACATTAGTATCCTCCTGTTATATCCTCCTCCTCCTCTGTAACGAACGTCTATATATAATGATAATATATAACAGGAGGATACTAATATCCAGCCCAAACTACAAGAGCTATATAGATGAAAGTTTATGTTTTTGTAGGTATAAAGGAGAAATTTACAGATAAAATGAGACTTCTTATCTAAGTGACATGAGTTCGACTCCAGAAATTCCGAAAGCTGCGTTTTTTCCCCTAAGAAAAGCATTGCGCCATTTTTGTAAATTATTTATGGGCACTTGTCGGTAAGCTAGAAAAATGAAATTTTCAGCGTTGCTATATGGTTGCAATATCTATTGGGAATTATTGTCACTTTTACTTACAGTTTCTTGGGTTCGACTCCAGAGACCCCGTAATATCTCCCATAAGTTAGCATGGGAAAACGCAATCCAGTGTGTAGACCAATCTAATAAGTTTAGGAAGCTGAAATTTTGCAAGATTATATAACTTTTCTCATAATCAACTATAAAAATCAAAAATTATAAAATTGTTAATTTTTAGGGGTTGTTTTAACCCCATTTGAACATTAAAGTTTAATTATATTTTAGGTAATACGAGATGAGCTTGGTAGCTGCAATTTTAAAATTATTTACAGAACAGTGCATTTGCACAAATAAACATTAAAATCTCTCCATATATATATTGCGGCGGCCATTAAAAATGTTTAAATTTTAAATAATTAGAAAAATATTATTTTACTTCTAGAAGTGCTACAACTTTAAAATTTTGCTCAAATGTGTAGCATTACTACACTATAATGGAGAAAGTGTAAAATATTTAAAATTGCAACATTTGGGGATTGTTTTAAACTATTATTTTTACACGTGGGAAAAACGAAATCGCTGCGAAGGTGAAATTTTTAGAATTAATAGAATATTTGTAATGATGAAATAAAAATTTTCAGTTATTTGCAGAGTAGTGAATTTGCACAAATAAACATTTCAATTTGATCATATATGAATTGCAGCTGCAGTTAAAAATTATTTAAATTTAAACTATTATAAAAATATGATTTTACTTCTAGAAGTGCTACAACTTTAAAATTTTGCTAAAATGTGTAGCATTAGTACCCCACAATGAAAATAGTGTAAAAATTTTAAAATTACATCATTTGGGGATTGTTTTAAACTATTATTTTTACATATGGAAAAAACGAAAATCGCTGCGGAGGTGAAATCGTTAGAATTAAAAGACTATTTGTAATGATGAAATGTCTGTCTGAAAAATGAATGTATTTTCAAGGTGTGATGAAAGTATGCAAGCACCAACTACTAGTATGTTATATCCTCCTCCTCCTCTGTAAGGAACGTCTATATATAATGATATGAGAAAGTTCGTGCAATGTATATTGCGCCGTTTATTTTTTGTTGAATCGGAATTGGAGAAGAATCGAATTCCTTACACTTATAAGTTATAAGTGTAAGGAATTCGATGATATAATTTATAACCTTAATATATTCTGTTATTCAATAGAATTAAGTTTCATTTATTGCCGTTGTTACTTTATAAATATTGTTGTTCCCATGCCAATTTACCGTAGAAATGTCTGTAGAATACGGGAAAGCATATACTCTGGATGTATTTTTGGTTTGCAAATTCGATAATTCTTTTTTCGTGTTTCATTAATTAATTTCTCCAATTTGTTTATTCATTTTGACATCGTGGAAAATGTTACTTAGTAACACCTAAATGTAATGTTATGTAATAACTTTTATCATCATAACCAATAAATAACCATGTAAGACGAAAGCTGAAATATTGATCTTGATCAAAGCAACCATTCTAAATTTATTTACTGTTCCACGATTATGAAATTTAACTGTCATGAATGAGAAAATACGTTTCCCTTTTTAAACCGAGCATCCGAATAGTTCCGATGTCCTATTTCACCACCAGAGGCGCTAGGAGAGTGCGTTACACACAAAGTAACATGGTAGCAGAGAACGGTTTTATGTTATTTGATATTTATAAAATTCTCCATTAATTCCTTTGAAAATAATATCTAAGCGATCCGATTGACGGGCATGGGCCGCGGTAGTGGACGTGGACTGAGGCTCTTTTGATATTAATTGGTCGACGTGAGAATTTTTTCACCATGATGATTTTTCTGTTTTTTCAAGCCCTATGTTTTCGAAATCTAAATAATGGCTTATAAGTACTGAAAAATTTGCCAAAAATTCACCTGCCAAAAGAGCGGGGGCAATTTTTCAACGCTGTCATAGTCTCTATACGGAGTTGTTAATCCCGTGACGCATCTGAGATCTTTCTTAATTCTTCACCGATATTTTCCTATCATCCATTATTTTTTTGTAATATGCCAAACCCAGAGGTTGATCTTGGAGAATTGCTATGGGACTTACAAGAAAATAAATATATTTACTGACACCTATTTATGCAAAATAATTCCGTCTTATTATAATAAAGATACAGTATATATTTTACACCGCTTAGATATTTGACAAATATTTCCAGAATATCTATAATATAAAATAAATTAATTAATGTAATATTTTAATTAAGATTGGTTATCTCCCTCTTTTGGCGTATTTACTCCATTACCTTCCCCCCTCCCTTAGTATCCGCCATTTATCAAACATAAACTCGATTTTAATGCGGACTTTATTCCCTAACGCTATTATGATAGGTTTAAAGTTACAAATTCGAATTGAATGGAGCAGCATTGATTTCATATTCCAAAATTTTTACGCGTTATATCACATGAATTGGAAGGAAGGGCGATTGCATATTTTTAATTAAAAGTATAAGCTACTTTAGGAAGGGTTTGCATTTTGTAAGATTCTCAGATGCCTTTAATAGGAAATCTTTGAATCCGAAAGGAGCAGGGCATAAATGTCTGCCGGTCTCTCCTTATCTCTCTGACCGTGTCACCTTCGATCCGCATCCTAGCGCCCCGGGGGCGGGCGCCGGGAGACGGCGGGGCCAAGGAGGAACAATAAGGAGGGCTGAATAATAAAAAGGGCCAATGTGTGCTCCTCGGTGATCTCCTACGGGTCGGATTTCGGCGATGGAGGAGTGGTTCTCCTAAGTTGGCGGAAGTTGTACTTTCTGTGTTTTTCACAACTCCGCAGCAAAAGTGAAATTAGGGCAAAGGGTCCCTCGGGGTCCTCTACCCCTTTCGCCTCTCTCCGTTCCTTCGAATCTGCCCCGCCCAAAAACCACCGCTACCATCGATACGGGCTGGAGCAAGATACGGTCCCTTTTTCGACATATAGGACATTTTCCACGCCCTCCACGCCTCGGCAGTTTCCTGCCCCCCATCCCTACTTCTCTTCCGCCTCCCTCATCAGCATGCCCTTCCATCACCCCCTCACCTGCCCTCCTCACCCTCCCCCTGCTACATGCCCTCCCCTCTCTCCCTGCACACCGGTGTGCATCAAATCCCCCCTACCACACCACCTGCCTCAAACATCCTTCGATACTTTTCTTTTGCCTTCGCAAAATGAATCCCTCTCTCATTTGCTTCCCTTGGAATTCTGGAATCAACGCCCGGAGTTTCCTTCATTGAAGACGTCGTCGAGTATTCTGCACCTTGTTAAGCTTTATCTTTCATACATATCGCGTACATCTGCCAGAGTATAGCGTTCGTATGCATATATGTATGTATATCGATCTGTCTATATGCAAATGAAATTGTTTTCGTTTCTTTGCTGTCATTTCAGCGACGTTTTTACTGTGTGAAACTTGACGTCGTAGAAACATATATACAGATATATATATATATATATATATATATATATATATATATATATATATACAGAAAAAACGTTTTGCATAGACGTTATCCTTGGTAAATTATGCAAGACTAAGTTCTTCCATGTAGTTGATTGATTATTACATTAAGCGAATACAGACAAACAAGGTATGAATAGAGATGTATGTATTTTTTCTCTGGTTTCAAAATAAATCACTGCGTAAAAGGATTGACATTAGCAAAAAAATATTTGTTCATAATTTGTTTTATATAATGGTCTGTGACCCAATAAAATGTTTTCTATAATATTATTATATAATTTACTTCTTATTTACATATATTTTTTATATGTAATTATATTTATCATAAATAAATATTTAAAATTCCCGTAGTCAACATGCGGCATTCCGTAGCTATTCCTCTATTTAAAAAAAAATTTCACTTGCGTTTTACTCACTTCATATTGAAATAAATGGCATGTACCTAGAACAAAACAAAAGAAAATCGCATTTTTTGGCAAAAAAAATAATAACATTTCTTGAGAGCTTTTTGAGCTTGAATTAATTTATTAATATAAACTAATTAGATTCGCAAGCTGACAAAAACACCAATTTATCTCTTCCATCAGTAATTTCCATTAATATAATTTATTTTTCTAATGACCAAATATACAATCATTTACTCAACCAAAAATAATTCGATTTCCAGCTAAATATTATCAATAAAACTGCCGAGGTTCTCGAAAACGCAAAACATTTTATGCTCAGTGCAACATTTCAACGAAATTATTTTACGTTAAATATTTATTTTATCTTTAAATACTATCTTTGTTTTTATTGAAAAACAATTGCTCAATCTTCAAGGCGAAGATATATCATACAACCTCGAATATTAAATAAATATCACGTCCTGATAAGAGAAATTCGAGAGAAACACAAATCCCGCGGCCGAAGCGAAGAGAGGGATAGGGGTCGTTTTTTCTGGGTTCCACGGTCGCCCCACTAAGGCAATCAACCCGGTTAGCGGTTCCGGCATTCCTCCCGGAAGATGGCTCTCGCGGCGGCGACCCGGCAGAGGGCGATCTCGTCGCACGCGTCATCGTGCGACACAAATGCACCTCCCGCCGCCGCCATGGGGCCTCCCTTTATCGTCGGTTCAGTTCCCCGGTGCATGGAGAGTGCGCGATTGCTGAGGCGGATTATCTGGTCGCTATGTGAGAAATGGTATCCCAGCAGCTATTGCGGGCTAGGGCAGATAGCATCCATACCAAAGCCGCACCTAACCTTCCGCCTGCCATGCCTATCCGTTCTCACCTCCCTCGATTCCTCTCTATCTCTTATTTTATCGCATCACTCGTCTATTCTCCCATTTCCTCCCTTTCTCTATTGAGTCAATCACTTTGGAGCAACCTTATATGCCTCTCACTCGGGGTCTGACTACTCGTCACCCAAAACATTTCTTTCTTTTTTCATTCCCCACCATTCAATCCCGATATTCACCTGTTTCTTTTTCATCCTTCTCCCTGTTCCCATTTGCCCCCTTTCATATTATCCTTCTCTCTTTTCCGAGTCAGACGATCCCCTAAACCCGCATCCCTCCCTCCAGCTCTTCTTCTGACCTATTTACTCGCTCGCTTTGGCCATCCCTCTCCCTCCTCCTGCTCTCTCTCCTCACCCTCGGCCAATCTCACCCCAATTACCTCCCACAAATACTCCCCACTCACTGAAAAATCCTCACTTCCTCTCCCTGCACCTCCTTCCCAAAAATCTACTCCCCACCACCACCACCACCCCTTTCTGCCTAACCCATTTGACCCAATCAAAAATTCGCTTTGCTCTCCGTGCCATCTCATCTCCACCTCCCTCTCTCACTCCCTCTCTCTCTCCCCTCTCTCTCTCTCTCTCTACCCCTCTCTCTCTCTCTACCCCCCCTCTCTCTCTACCCCCCCTCTCTCTCTACCCCTCTCTCTCTCTCTACCCCTCTCTCTCTCTACCCCTCTCTCTCTCTACCCCCCCTCTCTCTCTACCCCTCTCTCTCTCTACCCCCTCTCTCTCTCTACCCCTCTCTCTCTCCCACATTCCCCCTTTCTCTCCCCCCTCTCTCTCTCCCCTCTCTCTCCCCCTCTCTATCTCCCCCTACCCCCCTCCTCTCCCCATCTCTCTCTCTCCTCCTCTCTCTCCCCCCCTCCCCCTCTCTCTCCCCTCCCCCTCCCTCCCCCCTCCCCCTCCCTCTCCCCCCCTCCCTCTCCCCCCCTCCCTCTCCCCCCCTCTTTCTCCCCCTCCCTCTTTCTCCCCCCCCTCTCTCTCTCCCCCTCACTGTCTCTCTCTCTTTCTCTCTCTTTCTCTCTCCCTCTCTCTCTCTCTCCCTCTCTCTCTCCCTCTCTCTTCCTCCCTCCCTTTCTTTCTATCTCATTCGCGAGGCGCTTATCTCCTTTTTTCCTTCTCTCGCTCTCGTCTTTTTTGTGTTCACGTGACGTACATCCGATGGACATTTTGCACGTAATTTTATTTATTCTTTGAAATTAGTGAATGTATAGGATGATGACAAATTTTGTCAAAAGTGCAATTACTTAGGTAATGAGAGCAATTCGAACACTTATCTTTGCACGATGTGCGTAATAAAAGTTCCTATGCATTCATTGAAATACGTGTCCTTAAAATTATTTTAAGCCTTCATTATGAAGAATGAAATTGATGGACATATTAAATAGTAATTCGATGCATAGAGCTTTTCCGATCTCGAGTGAAATGACAAATCTATCGGATGCTGCTGCGGTCAGCTGGTCGCAGTTGTGGTTACTTGCAGGATTGCAGTGCAGCACTCTTCATGTGCAGCTATCAATAATCGATCCATCGCCGACATGGTCACTCAGGGGACAATTGCTGAGAGTGGCTTCGAATCATTTTGCGAAGGCCTACGAGAAACGGGCCATTACCTTGCATTAAGAATCTGTAACGAGTCTACAGAGACAACTCACTCGCTAGATGCAACCTATTGCAGTAAACTTGGGCACATCGTAAGTTTCTCAAGCACGGATTTGATTATACATGATTAAATAAACGTCACACTTATTTCCCCCATAAATATGGTCATACGCGATCCTGAATTGTGCGTGAACCGCGTTATAGGTAGTATGTATGTGACGTGAGAAAGCTAGCAAGTTATTTTCTCCCAAGCGTCAAATAAATGAAACTCGGTATTTTACACGAGCGTAGCTCAGGTGTTGCTCAGTGGTATACTGCCTTATGAAGCTGTAACTGATATAAAAATCGACTGGTTGGAAATTTAGAAGCACCATCGCTTTCCATTTTCTCACCTGATGTGTTTATATAATGCGTGAAAGGTTTCCATATAACCTTGATAAGAAGAGTCGTGGCACTTATGACCTCAGTTTTCTATGATATTATTTATTCTTCGAGGACGTATTTGCGGATCATTTTTATGATGAAAATTGGCAAATAAGAACTTGTGGCAATATAAAAAAAGCCGTAATTTTTATTGACTTTTGTCACTTCTATAGTCCCAATTAAGCGACGTGACTTGAAACGTTTTTTTCTCTCGTTTATAATATTTCCCATTAAAGCCTCACACTTCCGTCTCTCACATCAACCGTGGTTCATCTTGCCACCCTGGAGAAAGGCGAGGCTGTGATGCGTGGATGGATTTCTCGTGTGAAAGAGCGGCGGAGTATGGTGCGAGGAGAGGGATGCGAAATCAAGGCGGATGGGTATATTGCGCAAAAGTATGGGCAGGGGAGGAAGGTCGGAATGGGAATGGTGGGGAGATGTGACATTAGAAGGGGGAAGAGGGGTGGCATTGGAAGGGAGAGGAAGGGACGAGAAGGCAGGAAGGGAGGGGAGCGGAAGGGACGGAATAGGAAGGGACGAGGCTTGCCCTGTCATCTCGTTGTGTTCTCCCGTTTACCTACGCCGTGTCTTCGCAAAAGAGCGGAGCAGGAGGGGGTCACAAGAGGCGGAATATAGCGAAACGGAGTGGCAAAGAGAGAGGTAGAGGATGGGAAGGTGGAAGAAGGAGAGTGAGAACTAGGTCTCCGAAGAGTGTGCGCCCTCTGATTGCGTCGCAAGAGGATTGCGAAGCGAATTGTTACATCAGAGTTTGGAGTGTGTAGGTGGAACTTTCCCCAGGAAGGGCGCGCGAATGAGGGGGTGCGCAAGATGGGGTTAGGGAGGGGGCGGTGTAGGCACTTGGAGGCGCGGTGAGAAGATTGAGAATGGATTTCGATTTTAAGAAAGCAAAGAAACTCGAAGAAAATTTGTTTTGCGGTTATTTTTGGATAGAGATTTAATTTAGAAATTTTCGCTACGACAAGCATTCGTTTTTGTATTTTTTTGTCTTTATGAGATTTCTTCAGGTCTGCAGTAGCTAAATGTAAATGTTTTAAACTTAAAAAATCTCTTTGGGAACTGTCGGAAAAAAACAATTTATATGTCCACTCTTGCGTTTTTCTTGGCCTCATGTTAGCCAATATAACATCTTTGTATTGCGAAAAAAAATGTTTGACCTTGGAAAGTCAGTTGATATACTTTTATTTACTTTAAGAAAGTTTTGATTAGGCATAAATAATTTAAATCCACCTTTTAAATTTGTTAAAGCTATTGCTATTTTCTTTTTGCTTTAATGTTTTCCTCAAAACCTTAATCCTTAATTATCCTTAATACGGCGAAGTTGAGGCCATATGGTCCCTAACCTAAAACTAAAGGTTAGAATTCCTATAAAGCAAATCGAGCGGAACCTATGAGGAATACGTTATCCAAATTTCACCCAAATGTCCACCATTCTACCTAGTGGCGGTTTTATGGCCTCAAAATGCCAGAAATTTCTCCGCTCCAAATTGATGCCTCTTTCCCTTCTCCCCGAACACCTCGTTGATCGCTCCCTCGTTTATTCGTCTCGCCTCTCCCTCTCTTTACCACTCACATTCTCCTCCCATATTTCCCACCCCGTCTCTCCGCCATTCATTTCTTCCAATCGCATCCGTTACAACTTTTTCTCTGCGTATCCCTTTGCTTTCTTTCCTCTATGTCGCTCTTTTTCGCTCGTTCTCTCTCTGAATTTGTTCTCTCTATTCCTCTTTCTCGGGCAACACTTTCCTCTTCTCTCTTTTACCTTTCAAACTTTATTCACTTCCATCTCTATTCTTTCGCCTCTAGTCTCTTCTGATTTACCTTCTTCCGTTATTCCATCTCCCACTCATTCTCACTGACTCCCTTCTCTCTTCTCTGAAGCTGCATCTTACGTTTTAGTCATTAGCACAACCTCCATTTTACGTCTATTCATATTTCATTCGTATTCCTATCAAAGTCGTAAACCACTTTTTATCGATCGACTCAAATTGACCTCGTACAATTAATCATACAATTAACCTTTATTGTATTTAAATTTCTTAAACAAGATCTACATTTCTACTCTTCTTATTTTTGCACTCGCTCTGTTTAGTTACACTACAGTGACTATAAACATATGTGGACCATGAACACTCGTATGTCGAAGGTATGCTGAAGGTAGTAACAATCGCGCGTTTCAGAAAAAACCGCTCGTCCTAGAGGCCCATCAATCGATCAAAAATAAAGGAAATTCTGGGAACGGAATACAACAGATTTCTAAAGGTAATATTTGATTCAACGAGTATTATATAGCGCACAGAGGCACCCTAAAGAGTATCCTTACAGATACAGTTGCAGCGCATTACTATTGAAAGACGTCTCAATGTACGCGGGGAGCAAATGGGGGGGAAAATATCTAGAATGCATCGCGAAACACTAGACATGAGAAAGATAGTAATGGCGACCAGTGGAAACTTCCTGTTTTAGGAGGACACGAAAAGGAAGAATGTATGCCGGTACAATCAGTTCGCTAGATGATAAAAAGTAAATTACTGGAATGTATTCATCGGCTTAAAGGAATCAGGACTCTAAAATACCTAGATACGGTAAGGAATTGGAGGAAACTGGTTGAGATACAATGTATGGAGATTGCGACGAGAAGACGTCTGAATGGAATTAATTAATGAGTTGGCACCTATCGACTATAATGCATTATATGTAGGTAATTAAAAAATAAAAGCACACAAATTTACGGATAATATACGTATGATAAACATGTTAAATAGATCCTATAAATTGCTTGTTATGCATAAAATCTAATTATGCCTCGTTATTTATTTATAAGCATACGCACGTAACTAAGATTAGCACCTTAAATTTTGGTAACATTGTTCATTAATTCAAACAAATTAGCTTATAGGGTCAGACATTCAACTTAAATGGTTCTTTAAATAATATTTAGTTTCTAGTGGTACCTGCAAAATATTTTGCGAAGTCGGACAGAAATACGCATGTTTAATAGTAATAAAAGCCCATTTCGCCTGATAAAATTAGATAACAGACATTTTGAATTTCATGTTTGTTTTTATAATTTATATGTGCAATTTTATTTCCTTCTCCCTTACGAAATAGGTAACATTCCAGTATTGAAATAAAGAAATAATTTTTTTTCTTTTGGTCAATTGTTAAAAATGCCCACAGTCCACGCACAGTTTACTGAGTAATAATAATAATCTGCAATTATGAACGTTGCAATATAATAAGTTTCACGTTGCCACAACTATAATTTCGATGCTTCATACAAAGCGCGAAGCAAAGGACTCTATTCCTTCGTCTATTTGAATGCTTAATAGAGGCTAAGTGAATCGGAGGCAACAATGTGGGTCAACACCCGGAAAGAGTACAAAAAAGCCATAAAACTTCGAAAGAAATGCGTATTTCTGTTAAATTCTTCCTTGTAACATCTAAAAATTGCAAGAATAAGATATTTTATAGTTTTAGCCGTCAAATAAACCAAAAACTAAGAAATTCGGCCAATATTAAATTATTTTAATGATTGAAAGAAAGAAACCTTGCAATTGGAATAATCGAAACTCCTGTGTAAACATATGGGAAAATGTAATTTTTTCCTGAAGTCGAACCTGGGACACTCACGTTAAAGAAAATACTTTTCTCGAGGTCTTCTAGTCTGCAGAAACAAAAATGACCTTTACAGCATTTCTCTATGACATGTTGTTCAAGAGATAAAAGGGGGAACGGACAGACAGACGGGCGGACAGACATTGAGTAATTACGTATAAAAGATTATTTTAATTGGTCAGTGAATTTACAATCCCTTCCCTCTGAGGAATATTTCGCAAAGATAGATATTATTATTGTATACTATACCATCCTAAATTGCAAGATATTGCGTGATACATTAGCACTGAAATACGCGAAACAAAAAACGAGAGAATCGTTTTTGGATTTTATGACTAATAAATGAACGGAGTGGAATTTTTCATAGAACGGCAATGATTTTATCTTCGTAACATTACCGTTAATTTGATGAGAACTTCTGCCGCTCAAAAACATTTAAAATTTATAGGATAAATCCATAGCGCTTAAACACAGGTAGTGTTCATTATCTTCTTTTGTTACAGTTCCCATCCTGCATGGAACATCTAATTGCTCCTAAATTAACTAAAATGCGTTCATTTCGCCCTTCTTTATTCCCTCTATCTTTCCGCCGTTCCGCTCTGTTTCACAGGAGCTTCCCTCGCTCTCTCCGCCACCTACCTCCCTCCTCTCTACTTTCCCTATCCCATTACGTCCTTCTCCTATTAAAACCCTCTCTCTAACTAAACCCCAATCCCTCCACCTGCCATCTTCCCTCCCTCTGCCTTACCGCTAAGCCCTTTCCATGACTTTTGTTCATTCACCATTACTTTCACATCCCATAAAGCGTCCTCATTTAACCTTACCCCAACTTCCCACTTATTCCCTCTTACACTATTCCCCTCTATTCCAAATGTCTTGTTTCCCATTTTTCCATCATCCTCAAAGTTTCTGTCACTAAACTCACTCACATTTCCATTCTTTCCCTCCTAATCTCCTCCCCACTTCCCAATTCCTAACCCTGCCTCTCCCATCCCACCTTCTCCTCCCTCCTCCTTATTCCCTCCCCCTCCTTATTCCCTTCCCCTCCATATTCCCCCCTCACTCTTCCCCCTTGATCGTCCCTTAGGCGTCTTTCTTGCGCCATCTGCTTTCTCATCTCTGTCCTAAGAGATTTCTCTCTCTCTCCCGCTCTCAGTTCCACTGCCCGCTTCAAGTACGTGCTTGACCTGACCGAAAGGTTCATTTCAAAGTGACCACCGGGCGTTTAGTGGCCTCGTACCTAGATTAATGCCGATTCAAGGCGAGTGAGAATGAGAAATCTCCCTCGTCAGTGAGCACCTTATAAATATCGGCATTAATGTTCCAATTTTGGCGGTGCGGAAACAGCCGCCGATTGCCAATCCATGGCGATGGAATGAGTTACGTAATCTTGGTATTAATTAGTTGCACCTTTGCTTAATTATTATTTGCCCAGTTATGAATTAATTTAAAAAAATATTAATCAGATGCTAAATGAAAACAGTTAATTTTACCCCAAGTTTTTAATCTGATATAAACTTAATTGCGTTTTGTAAACTTTTGCTAATGTAAAGCAATTCATTGTGCATAAGAAATGGAATTCTATTTCTAAGGAAAAATTTGAGTCTACTTGGGTGAATTTCACAATACCAAGCGTTTGTGTAATAATTTTTATGAACCAACAAAGCTGCCGTTTTCAGCTAAACAAACAAATTATGTAATACTTATTGTTAAATGAATAAAATTAAAAGAAAAAATTATTTATTACGTTAAAATAATAGAATAATCGAATCTTTCCGTCTTACTTCTCGTTTCGTCACTTCCCGGTATAAAATGCGATTTTTATATTTCTGTCTCTCTATTTTTCACTGCCCCCACCAATTACCAATTTATAAGCCTTTGACCATTTAAAAACATTGGACTTGTTTCCATGTCATCGGAATTTCACATGGTTAAAATTTTCCTGTATATTTTCTGGCATCAAATTAATTTCCAAGTTATTTTCGGCATGGACCTCTCTTCGGGAAAACATACTTTGCTCCTCTGACTGTACAACTGTTCAAATCTCAATTTTGAATTCAATTTCTGGCTAGTTAATTAAAGAAATTTTACGGATATAAAGGGTGAAGCAAATTAATTTCTTCTGGGAAATTTTTTATTAAAAAAATAATTCATAACTGTTCTCTATTTTGAGGTCTTCGGGTGTTTCCTGTTGCTTCCACGATAATATTCTCATACTTGAAATTTTTAGATTATCACGTACGCACGCAGACTGCTATATTAAAAGGTTTCTTATTCACGCATATGCAAAAATCATTTAAATCTCGTTAAAAGGAAGCAAAGGAAATTTGACGCTTTCCATGATACCACTTAAAATGTTAGGTTTAATAATTCTGCTTTTTCGATAATACCTATGCTTCTAATGTAATTGGTGGTACCCGCAAAAACTGTTGCGAAGTCAGTCAGAAATATGCATTTTTCGAATCATCATATTTAAAAATGCCCACAGCCCACACGCAGTTTACTGAATAAAGATAATCTTCATTTGTTATCGTTGCAACGTTAAGTTTGACATAGATACAACTATAATTTCGATGCTTCATAAAAAGGCCGAAGCGAATAAAGCAATTCTTTTGTCTATTTGAAGGCTTAATAGACTCTAATTCAATCGGAAGCAACAATGCGGGTCGCCTTGGCAACACTCGGAAAGCGTACGAAAAAACCATAAAATTTCGAAAGGAAACGAGTGTTTCTGAAAATTTTTTCATGTGACGTCTAAAAATTGCAATAGTAAGATATTTTATAGTTTTAGCCGTCGGATTAAGTAAAAACGTAGAAATTCGGTCCCTATTTACGTGTTTTAATGAATGAAGGAAATAAACCTTGCAACTTGAAAAATGGAAACTGTGTAAACATATGGGAAAATGTAATCGTCTCCCGGAGTCGAATCCGGGGCACTTATCTAAACGAAAATAGTGTTCCCGGGGTATCCTAATTGGCAGAAACAAAATGGCGTTTACAGCATTTCTCTATGAGAGACTGTTCAAGAGATAAAAGGGGGGGGGGCGGACAGATAGACGGACGGAGATAGACATTGAGTATTCATATATATATAATGATTCTAATATTTCATATGGCCTCATGTTGTTATCATAATATTAAAAAATCTTCCAACAATTGAACGACTGATATTTCGGACCGTTTAGTCATTTTAATCATATTCGTAAGCAAGTCCCTGGTAATTTCGCGGCCCATTCCTCCTTCGCCGTCCCCTCCCAGGAGACCGTTCACCCTTAGACCAGCTAACACTATTGGCGGTCAGCGGTAGAACTTCGACTTGTGATTGCACCCCGGAGGACTGTGCTCTCGACGAGACCGTGTGCGGAAGTGGATGGGGGAGCCTCTGCTTCCGGTGAGGGTCAGTAGAGGGCGATGCGGAGGATGTGGGAGCTATGGGGAAGAGAGCGGGGGAAAGGAGACAATGGAAGTGGAGTTGCTGTTCGGAGGAAGAAGTGTTAGGGGGGAATATGGTGGGTGGCAATTAGGAATAGTGGCGCTTGGAATGATGGAGATTTATAATCAGGTAGAGCGGCGTGGGAAACCCGGCTCTCTAAGATATTAAGGCTAACTAACAGATAGTATAGCATTTATCTGCAGCAAAATTCACAATAAATACAATATAAAAAATAAAAAATTCACAATTATAAAATCCTAAAGAGATGCCGTTTTTTTTTAATATAAAGGTAGATACTACATCAAAGTTTTCTCTCGACAACATTGACTCTGAAAGAGACGTGCAGAAAAGAAAGTTTGCCTTTTGATGCCTTACCCACAGGCATGATTATGATGTACGTTTTTGAAAGAAAAGGCAAATTATTTATTTGGTTTTTTCCGCCTTTCTGTCTGTAAATGTGCCCGTGTATAAATCTGCCCGTCTGTAGTTATATCCGAGTGTCTGTATGACTATATTAGACGCGTTTTGGAATAATTTTGGCTACCAGAATCTAGTATATAAATGTAAAAGACGAAAAAACATTCTATTGCGAAATCATTCAATGATGTCGGTTAATTTACCGAAAACAAATGTTGAACTTTGGCTTTATCTTGCGAAAAACACCGATTAATATATTTTCTTTCCAGATTATATATATATATATATATATATATATATATATATATATATATATATATATATATATATATATATATATGAATTCGTTAAAAATTTCAATTATACTTATATCTAAATTTTATATCATGTTTATGTTGTTGATTGTAAGTAAAAAGTGTTTCTGTAAAAATTGGTTATTTATTGATTTAAAAAATGAAAATTATTTTTATTTCAGGAAATATGCGGTGTTAAAGCATAAACTCTTGGATTTGAAAGGATAACGTTTGTCCAAGACCAGAAATATTGCTTCCATAACAAGAAAGGTAAGAATACAACAATTTATTTTTTAATTCATATAAATATATCTTTTAATTTTGACATAAATATAAATTGCTATTCTATTCTGATTTATACACATTGATGGATACTTGAGGCGTTCTTTACAAGCAAATTGGTAGTAACGGAACGCCTTAAAGTCACGTCTCGTTCGTCTGTCTTGTCTTTCATCTCCTTAACCGCTGGGCGGATTTTGATTAAGTTGAGTATTAGTAATCCTTAGTAAAATGTATCGTTGAAATATATTTCTGAAATGTATCCGTCAATAAGAACTTTCATTTAGAAACGCACTTTAATAAACTTATTCTCGTATATCGTTAAATGGCACCCGTCAAGCAATTTTGAACAGAACCCGTCAATTAGAACTTTCACTTTACGCAAGCACTTAAATTAACTTATTCTCGTATATCGTTAAATGGCATCCGTCAAGAAACAGTTAAACACCATATTTTTCTCTCTCTATCTCTTTTATTATATGTTAGATAAAGATTCAAAAATTTATTCGAATAGGACAACATATACCACAAAAAATTTTGCGAGGCTTCAAATCGCAGATGAAGTTTATATCAGTAGATATGCCGTTTCTATCGATAAACAACAAGTTTAATACCATATGTTTCTCTTCCAAACTCTTATGTGATCTATGAGGCATTGGTTAAAAATGTATTAAATTAGCGAACATCAATTACCATTAACTTACGACTTATACTTTCGGAGATAATAATTTGAGAACCGCTAAATATTTTCATAGCATTTTTTACGAAAATCCTATAAACGGCGCTTTTGAAATCTTTGTGTATTGCATTTGTGGGGTATGCTCTTTCTTATTTTTTTTAATATAAGAACAGGGGTTGCATGTCGATAAGACAACTACGCCTATAATTATTTCATTATTATCTCATATATTATGAAATTCTTTACTCGTCCATAAAAAATAATTTTCATGAGAATTCTATCCTACTCAGTAATTACAACGTGATACATTAACGCCATTTTAATTCATTTTTATAAAGAGCAAACGATAAGGTCGGTAGTTAAGAAAATATCGCACGTTTTAATCATATTATGGAATTCATAGATTGCAATAGAGGTGGTCATTCGAGGCAGATGGTAATAGAATTACTGCTCTCATTTGTAAGGCAGGTTAAGAATTTGTAACTTTAACCATCGATCTAATTGCCACGAGCGGTTAGCGTAAATTATAATTCGATATTCGTGATACAATTACATACCTTCTCTCCAGCATGTAATTTGATTGTGGTCTCAGTCACAAATAATAAATGATCGTTTTCCTACAATGAGTAACCGCTTCTAGTTTTCCATCTAGTAGGCCATTCAATACCGAAGAGAATGTCACAGCATTCGTAAAGTTCATTTTATATTCCATCCTCATTCCTGCTAATTTATGCATATGTCGGTATACATGCACCCGCGGATCTAAGAACGTTGAAGTAAACGCAGCGGTGTGTCATTCGTTCTACGAGTTGTGGTTATGGTCTACGTAATCGACACGTCGATTCCACAGGCTCTGATTAATGAAGGGAGCGCGATTAAGCTCGCAGCCCTCCCTTTCCCTCCTCCATCCCCCGTTCATCCCTCTCCACTAACCCGCTCTCCCCCCCCCCCCCCGCTCGCTCCCCCCCCCTTTTCTTTCCCCTTCGACTGTGTGCGCGTTCGTTACACTTGTTTTTCATCGCCCATTGCCGTTCCTGCTACCCACCCCTTCTCCACCCCTTCTCTCCCATCCTCGTCTCTCCTCCTTCTCCACCCTTCCTTCACTCTCCTCCTCTCCCTGATCACCCTCTCCCCCTCTCTGCTTCCTCCCCCATCCATTGCCACATTCCCCTGCCTGTGGCGCATTAAAGAAAGGCAGACTAATCTGCTATTGTGATTTCCAAGCTTCAGGTCGTTATTTTCCGATCCGTATCTGCACCAAATCTTAAAATAATAAAAAATAAACAGAACCGATCTTAATTTGTTTGGAACAAATGCTGAAAAGTAATACATCAGTTTGGGTTAAGCTCGTATTTGTTTCGCGCTCGTTGAATGTTTCATTTCACTTTTAAAAACTTTATCCCTATTGCATTGCAAAAAAGAAAATTGCGCTTCAATATGAACGATTTTTTCTTGTCAAATAATTTATAAAATTATTTTTCTTGGGTATTCTAACACTGAAAGGCATCGAGCTTTGCAGGAACTATATTTAATATAAATTATTGCACGTATTAGGATTTCGTTTTGTCTTAAGGTTCATAAGTTAATTAGTTTGCAATTAACATGCGGTAATAATTTTAATGAGATTAAAGTATGTGTAGCAGAAAATTATTGATGTAAAAAAACTGGATATCATCGCCCTTAAATTATTTCCTTAATATCTGACAAAAATGATTAAAGTTACAGTCGTGCGTTTCCTCTTCCTATACAAAAGCAGTATAGAGTGAAAATTACATCACATGCTTGAATTTTTTATGGAAGTGTATATATATATATATATATATATATATATATATATATATATATTCTTTAACGAAAAATAAAATTATAAAATAATATTGCTCGTAGAAAGTCGTTTATTTCGATTTGTTATTAAAATTTATTCCTCGAATTCGTTTTATCGCGTCTCAAATTAGCACATTTTTATTTTGAAGAAAACTTTTCGTACCTTGCTAATGAGCTTGACGCATAAATGGTAATTGGAGCTGACATAAATCTCTCGGTGATTAACGAGCTCATCACAAAGAACCTCCTAACTTTGGGTCCCCCGGGAGCCGAACAAAGCATTTCACAATGGAGGAAAATGAACCATTTTGATAGCATTTGATCATGCGCGCATGCCGTCAATTGGCAGCAACTTCTAGACTGCGTCACAAATGAACATGTGACAGCAAATTCCAAGTTAGAAATCCAAAAATGGTGCAAATTGTTATTTGTTCTAACTTCGTGTACATTGATTATCCAAAATTCCGTCAAATTTACCATACACCGGAGGTTTTGGATTTTATATTCGACTGCAAAAGATTATAAAATTAAAACATTTCGTAGAATTACTACCAATTTTGTGCAATCATAATGCCTCAGCTATTTCAGCATAGGAAACGTCATTGTTATTGTACATTTTAAAAAATGTATTCATCAAGGTGTATAACTTATTAAATCAGATCTACAGAAGAATATTAAATAATGATAGTAAGGTTACAATGGAGTGATTGTAGAGCAAACTATACTTGGAAAATCTAAGGTAATGTTTGTCTGAGAGTGACCTTTTTTTGTTGTAAATTACGAATATATGATTCGTCGATATATTAAGCCATAACATTCCTCGCCATCTTTGGTTGACTCTGAAATGAATCGGATTGGAGCAGCCTCTGCCGCTTCCGCCTCCTCTTGATCGATTAGTTCCCACTTGGAATTCACATTGGCTCTTTCCGCCTCTTCATTTCTTTCTCTCACTCACTCTCTTTCTTTCCACTCCATTGGCTTTCTATTGCACATTCCCTTTTACCGTCCCAATCTTTCAGCACCGCCCTCTTTACCTCATCTCTAACTCTCTTTCTACCTCCCTCCACTCCATCAAATCCACTCCCTATCCTCTCCTCCTCTCCCTTTCATTCTCCCTTTTATCTCATCCTCTTCATAAACTCTCTCTTTTGCCTATTATTCTTTCCCTTCCTTATTCTTCTCACTCCTTTGCTCGATCAATCATCGTTTTTCTCGCCCCTCCCCCTTATTTTCCCCCTCTTTCCATCCTATGTCCACAAACTTTTCCTCCTGCCTTATCTATTCTCTCCTTCCCTTCTCCTTCCAACCTCACTTCTCTTTCGAGTTTTCAGTTCGATACCTTCCTTTCTCCCTCCTCAGAATCCCATTTTAGCATACATTCCGGAATGAAATAGGCTTATAGTTTCATCTTTGGGTCCGTCTGTCCGTCCCCCTATTAACCTTTGAACCAATTGACCAATTTTCATGACACTGCCAAAGTCTCGTACTACTTGGGCCGAGCTTCCGAGGATAGCTTTTGTTTCGAATCTTGAAGTCCAGGGTTAGATTCCAGGAACTATCCTTCGCCTTTTAGATGGGAAATCTAAAATCCATCGTGCAGGGTAATTTTCTCTTACACATAAAAATATCTTAGAATTGTAATATTGGAGCAGAATTCATACTATTCTCTGAGGAAAGAAATGAAAATTCTTATGTTTGTCGTAGAAATTTGATTATCGATTTATATTCTTTCGATTTTCGCGTCAATACTGGCGTTTTTTTCAGTTTTTATCACTCATTAACTACTGTTGGAACCGGGTTCTGTATAGTCTAATACATATTTACAAGCGTTATTTTTGTCGCACACATACCCGTGATCAATTTAATATTTCGTCCGAATGTATTTGTAATATTTTATAACGCTAAATTAATAAATTTGGTAACACAAAAAGCAATATATCCTCGGTGATTTTAAAGGTATTAAAGCCAATATAAGTAGTAAATTAATGATTAAATGATAAGTAGGCATCATAAGTTCCGTTTGGATCATCTTGTTTAGCCTATTTGAGGACATTTCTTTCCATCGCTCTCTCCTATCCCTATTCTCCTCTACTCTATTTAGCCCCGCACCTTACTTATCCACTTCCAATCATCCCCCTATCTCTCTATCGTCTCTTCTATTCTCCTCTCTCTCTAATCTCATCTATCTCTCTCCCCCTCACTCTCTCACTAACCCACGCGCCGCACTAGTGCCAACTTCAATTCCCCAAACTGAAACACTTTAAATTCCACCTCCAACGTATTCATCACATTCTTTCTGCCTCTTTTCATCCTGCCTTCTTCCTCTCGTTCTCTTTCTTTCTTCGACCATCCTTTGATAGGATTTCGCTTTTCCTCTCCCTTTCGGGCTCGCTAGTTTCTGCTCTCCTCCTCCTCCTATTCATTTTCCGCTCTAACCATTTGCTTTTTCCATTATTTCCCACCAAATCGCTCTTTCGCGTCACCATCATTACCTACTGATTCGTGAATCCTTTTTTTCAGAAAATGCTTATTGTATTTGCTAAAGGTCAACTTTTCCTCAAATTACCTGCCCAGTTCATACTCTTATATCTATATCATCTATTAAATTAACTACAAATTTTATTTTATACTTAAAATATGAAGTTTACCCCTTTAACGTTCACTTTTCCTGAGGATACTTTTTCGTAGATGAATGGTAAATAAATATTTAGCCACTTTATATTAGGAATTATTGAATACTGAATATTTAGTGGCTAAATATTTAGCCACCTATATATATATATATATATATATATATATATATATATATATATATATATATATATATATATATATATATATATATATATATATATAAAGGATTGGTCAAAAACTACTTCTGTGCAATAATTTAATCATTATAAAAGACTGCTATAAGAAACTTATCCAATTTAGTTGAAAAAGTATGCGAGCACTCTGAAAAAATACGGCTGCTAAATATTTAGTTAACAAGCGTTAAAGGGTTAACTCACTCTGAAGGAAAATATCACCGCAAAACCGAAGTTAAATTTTCCGCGAATATTCTTAAGAATGAAATTAATAATCTATCCATAAAAATGTGTGCATGCAAACAATTGAACCTGTATCTTCGTTTTTACCCGAGTTTGAAATGGCTTCTAGTTCATTCTTAATTTTTAACATCATAGAAAGTACAATGACTGATACTATGAAACTGCTTTAAGTATTTTGAATATAATTTTTAAAGGAATGAATAACATCGATCTCAAAGAAGTAGGCTTTGCCTAATGTTCATGTCATTCAGCTCAGTCATGAAGTTCGGTTAGGACTAGATTTTAGAAAAAACAAAAAATCGTCCTTGTGATGAACGAAAATTTATTAACTACATGATCAAATAAAATTCACATTTAGTGTAGAGTTGCATCGTTTTAATTTTTCCGTCAAAAACATCCGTTTCATTTCTGTCGCTATCGTACTTATTAGACGATACTTGTTTTCACTCCACATTTGGAACTCCCTCCTTTAACCTGCATCATTTCTCCTGCCTCCCTCCCTTATTCCTGCCTCCCTCCCTCCTCATTCCTGCCTCCCTCCCCCCTCATTCCTGCCTCCCTCCCTCCTCATTCCTGCCTCCTTCCCTCCTCATTCTTGCCTCCCTCCCTCCTCATTACTACTTCCCTCCTCCTTTACCTCGTCCATCCACCTATCTCTCATTTTCGGTCTTCCACTCCGCCGGCAACTGTTTCCGAAAAACATCCTCCGTTTCTTCCAGACCGGCTCTCCTTCACTCCTCCTTCCAATCTCATCATCCTTCCTCCTCCTCCTCTCATCCCCCCTTTTCCCCTACCACTTCATCCGGCCTCCAAAGTCGGAGTCTTGCTGCTCGGCTTCGCTTCGGGGGTTATCCGTACCGGCTCATTAGGCCGGATTGCGGATTCCGGTGACAGAGGAGGGATTTCGTGCCAGGCAAGAGCCAATTCTCATTACCTGTCCATCTTCCTGATTAAACTCAAAAATTTACACCAAATGAATACTAGTTTGAAGTAGCCCACGGATTTGTTCCTTTTCCTCTGGATATTTCATTAAATCTCTCTCGCAGTGAGTTGCTGCTCTGCGGCCTTTATGGATTCCCTTTTATAGCCGAGCATAGCTCTCCTATTTTCCCCGAGACGCAATCGTCCTCAGAACTCCTAGCACTCTCCGCCCGTCTAATACCATTCCTTGCTCATTCCCTATATAGAATAAATCTTTAGAGCAGCATTCAGATAAAATGAAATTCGATATACGGTTTGAGAATGAAGTTAATACCGTTAATGTGCTAATCTAATTTCAGAAAGCGGTACCTTGATGGCCACAGCCCAAAAGCACCATAATTTCACCCTTCCTAAATGTGTCATGGCATAGGTTTACACTGCAACCCTGGCAGACTGTATTTGAATTGCATTAGGCTGCATATTTCGTTAGAATGACCAACACGGGCGTCAGTCCTTAGTTTAATTTTAGATGAACCTCACCAAAATCTAACTGATTTGTGAGTGGAAAAGAGCATACAGTTCAGCAATAAATAGAAACAGTTATGTATGGGTTTTACTCGGTTTGAGGGTCTCCCATTCATATCCTGAAAAGTCCATTGGATTTACTACTTTGAATCGGAAGGTATAACAAAATTAGTTTAAACGAAATTAAAATGAGAAAAAATGTACACTTATGGATATTTATTTACTAGAAAATTGCCTACATATCCTTAAGTTGTAATTAAAATTTTATACTATATTATTAAAAATGAGAAAATTTTTTCTCTCATTTCAGGTTAAACTGTCAAATTTATTTAAATTGGATTGAATATCTCTACATGAAATATCTGATTTTAATTCGATGCGCAATTCATATGCTTAATATGTTAATATTTAATAAGTATTTGAAATTGTAAATTAGAAATTTTCTGAAATATCATTAAAATGTTTCGTGTAACATGTAATGTGGAATATCCAATTAAGTTTGAAGGTGTCCATAAAAAAAACTTATAAACCTGGGTGATATCCAAATGAATTCTAGGAAATGCATATGTAATAATTGTTAGTAGTATGTATTTCCTAATTTTAGAAATGGAGTATTTCCAATATTTTATTAAATGAAATGATGTGTTTCCTAAGCTCTTTCCTCGAATCCTCAATCCGTACCTCTCTTCGCTCCCTCCAACTCACTATTTCCGTCCCTCTCCACCAACTCCCTGCTACACCAGCACATCTCCTCTTCCCGTAAGTTCCACAAAATTCTCTATTTCTCCCCATCCCCTCCTAAGCATCCCTTCCACCGCCCCTCCCCCTCCCTCCCTCCCCCCACCAATCTCCCTTCTTCTGTTTACCTCCTATCACCGCCACCTACAGCAAAGCTACCCTATCCCTAGGCCCTCCTCTCGTCTCACTCGCCCTTAAGGCTCCCTTTGAGGTCAGCGCTTTGGCACTTCTCCAAGATGGCTCCGGATCGAACCCGTTCCTTGCGCTTCGCTTGCTCCGTCCGTCGTCGTATAGGAAATATCCTATGGAAGAGAGAGAGAGAGCCATTGGCAGAAAGAGTATGAGAGAGAGAGGGGGGGGGGAGAAATTCATTATGTGGAGCGCGGCAAGGTGACCCGTAAAATGGCAGCCGCCTTTTAATTCACCGCCGGAACACTTAATTTATCATCCATCTGCCGGTTCCGTAATGTTTTACCGACACTTCAAAGCGAACTAAAGGCGGTGCTTGCGATTGTTTTTCAGCAAGTACGAATTATTTCTGCCTCTTATTGTTCTGAGAAATCAGCTTTTTTATTTGAACTTGATTATACCTTTAACGTCATGGGAGCACTTTTTCTACTTTAATAGGTTTTTAAATCGTTAGTATTTTATGACAATATTAATTTGAGCAATGTAATGAAGCAGGTTTATTTGAACCTTAAACGAATATTTAATTTTATCAAAAACTACGAATTAAGATGATATATTCATATGACTATGCAATAATAAGAAAACAGAAATAAAAAATTCCATATTAAAGCCATATTAAAATGGTACATGTAATGATTTTAAATGAACATTTCATTAAGATAGTTATCCCAAGAAGATATAATAAATAAATTGACAAATTAAGTTTCTCCAATTTCTATGAAAGGTTAAGAAAACCAATTCGCATTTCTGCTGAAAAACAGCGCTCATCATTGATGATTCATTAGTAAAAGATTCTAAAAAAGAATGCGTGGCTAGGATTTAAAAAGCTTAATTTAACTTTAAAATGAACGTCAAATGTCAACATCTGAAAATTTGCTTGGGTAAAAAATTTTCAAGTCGGTATCTACAGAATGATTCCTCTCGTCAAAAGCCAGTAATATCATTCTCGTTGAAATTGATGAAAGTCATCAATACCGTTATCTGTAATCTCAAACTGTGCCTGATCCTTTCTCTATTATGATGTTCCACTTTCACTCCCATTTTCAGTGAATCATTATTGCATGTATAGATAAATAATAAAATAAACACATACTATATTTGCTACTCTCACTTACCACTATTTTAGTTGCTGAAAAATGTATTGAAGGGTTTATGTTTTTGAGTATGCGCGTGTGTATTGACTTTTCGACTCTATCTTACCGCTTTGGCGGTATCTCTTCGTTCTCCAAAATGACTTCGATGCGAAGTGTATGAATAAATACCGCATGGATTTATAATCCATGCGATCCTCCGCACTTTCACTTTTCCTCCGCATCCCTGGTCGCAATCTCCACACACCTCCCTTTCCTCCCCTCCCCTCAAAACCCACTCCCCAACTCCCCTCAACTCCCCCCCACTCCTCGATCACTCGCCGTACTACACGCAACACACCAAATGATTACCCCTTTAAACCTCCTCATTTTATCGCGCTTACTCCCCTCACCATGACCGCCTCTACATCTCCTTAAACCCCTTCTCCTCCCGTCCACTTCCATTTCTCCCATAACCCTATCCCCTTTGCTCGGTCCAAAAAAAACCAAATCAAATCACCATCCGTTTTCCACGTGGGATGAGCTCACTTGAAGAATTTATCGCGGTCGGGGTTTGGGAGTCGAAGATGGAGGAAAAAAGCGAATGTTTTGGTTTAGAGAGGGAATTACGGCGAATAGATAAAAGGAGAAAGGAAAGGGAGAGCGGAAAGGATACATGGGAGGAGAGATGGAGGACGGATGGAACTGTGGGAAGAGAGATAGAAAATGGGAGGAGTGGGAGGAAGGAAATAGATAATCTGATTAATTCAGACGAAGTCGAGGATATAAATTTCCTTAATCAGCTCAGTCCGATGCCGCGTTTGCACTTGATAGCAAATATAGAATAAAACGGTTTAGCTTTAATAATGAATGCTAGAATCTGGGGAGAAATCTAGATGGACTTGGGAGTCAGTATTTTACTGAAATATCTCATTCAAAAATTTCAAAGGTATATCATGAAAATAAAATAAAATGGCAAAAAATTTATCTTAAAAATAATTTTCAACACCGTTTGTTTCGGGTGATTTAGTTTGTTAACGTTTTATGAGATTATTTGGGAGAGTCATGAGAAAATATTTAGAGTTAAGGCTTAAATTTATCTTGCAATATTGAATGGAATTCTAAGAGATACGTAGAAGGCCTTTAATGAAAAGGCGTTGATTCTCAGAGGTGTCTATAAAATGTTTATGAGGTAGGAAGAAATAACTGGCGGAAGAGTATGTTACCGTGAAAAAACAGTGACAAGAATGGAATTTTAGTAAAGGTTTATTCTGTGATGCGCCAATATGACTAAGGTGTATTAAAATCCTATGGGTATCACATGTAACAGCAATATTTGGACACTGTAAAAAATGAAGTTTTGCTTAAAATGTTTTAAGCACTGCAGTTCATTGCTTTAATTCGAAATAAATGTATTCCATGCAACATGCATTTGGAGGTCATGGACGCATTCGATAAAATTACTGCGAGTATTGAATTTTCATGAGCCGTTTAGTATCTCTTTAAAGACATCAATTCCGTCGCAAAAGTTTAGAAAATAAAGTGAGAAAACAGTTCATCTATACTATATAACATAGTTCCTGAGTGAAGTGAGAGAGAAAAGCTTTGAATTTTGTTATATAATTTTTGAAAAGATAACTTACTTAAAATATCTTCTTTCATCCGAAAGAGTGAAACATAATTGATAATAATTTTACTCTAACGCAATAATCATTGTTTGCAAGAGGCGCTTTCATCCTGTACGGTTTCCGTTTGCAACTGCAATCAACAAGGCTCTGGGTTAAGCTTTTATCCACATTGGTATATATCTGAAAGATCCTTTTCATACATACGGCCTACTATTTTTTGCAGTTTCCCGCGCAAGTCATCTAAGTAAAATTTGCCTCGCTGTTCGTATGGCTCCATACAATAACACCAGAAATGTAGTCTTCGGGAAGCATTAATGTAATCGGAAATTGTGATTAAATTTGTTTTTTATTTTCAAAAAATTAACCATGGATTGCCACTAAGAAAATACTATACTCAAACCATAGCACAAATCCGATTCCAAAATCAACATCATCGCTTTGATAACAAGAATTTTTTACTTATGCAAAATGCTACAAAATATAGTTTCTTTGTGCTCTGCAGGAAAAATTCCCAAAAAATCTGTGATGGTAAGTGAAACATTTCCAATCGACAAAGTTTGAGAATCGTGGATGTTTGATACATTTTTTGAAATGACTGTCATTCATGTACTATCAATGGCGTGAACCTCGATAATAATAATCAACATGCAGGAGAAAGGGTATGGGAGATAGAGAGAAGAGGGGCCGATGTGTGCGTAATGGAGAAGTGAGAATTGATGTCGAAAAACTGATTTGGTTAAAAACATCGATATCCATTTCTGATTTGCATCGTTGTTCAATCTAAAAAGGTCCCTGTCATTTTCAAAAACAGAATATTTCGTGTAATAAGGAGTCTGGCGTGGAATTTCCTCTCTTGAATCCAGGGTCGTGTATACAGTAGAAAGCAATCTCGTATATCTCTTTCCAAGACGCCCGAGCTAATTAATTACCTGTAAAATTCATGCTCTTCATCCCTTTTCCCTATCTACTTAGCAGTTACATACAAATTGCAAGAAACGCTTAAACGGGCACACTTTTATTCTATTAGGATTGCCAAATGCCTCGTGTTCCGGCGAGAGCATGATTCTGTTAAGGTCGCTGAATTTCTCGTCATCCGGTAGAAGCATGAATTGCTATGAAGTAATTAATTTTAAAAAATGTAAATTTTCAATAAGAAATACATTAAGACGCCATTTATTGAAATAGTTATAATAAAAAAAACACACTTGGGACTCGAACAGCCGAGGGAGTATAGTTTTCTCGAAGAACGAATACGATTCCACGCCTAAATAGCTTAAACATTCATCATCATCATTTCCCAATTTTTATATTGGAAAATTCCGATATAATGAAAGCTAGCTCAATGATTTTAAATGGGAGATGGGAGAGAGAGAGAGAGAGAAAAGAATAAATAAATCCTATTTTTTACTGTGAAAGGAAGAAAAGAGAAGAAAGATGAAAAAAATCGATTATTCGATTTTAATATAAAAATATATCAATTATTGTTTAGTTTCATCTCTTCTATTGTAAATATTATCCCTAAAATTTAATGCTTTTAGTCCTTTCTCCCATCTCAATTGATCGTTACAAGCATTGCTGCTAGGGACAGGCTAGTTATATTTAATTATTTATCTTTAGTGGACTACAATCTATTGATCTGCACATCATTCTGAAAGCAGATTAAATTATCCATTATGCATTCAGGAGTTTTGCAGTTTTAAATTGTCTTAATAACTTTTTCGTTTTTTCCTAATCGAGTCCCATCTAATCAGTGGCGTAACTAGGATATGACGAAGGTGGCATTTGTCATAGGTGCCGCTTGCAAGCGGCCCCAATCGATCCCGTTAAAAAATTCCAAATGATTATTTTCCCAAAAATAAGTATAAATTTAATACTTGACCGTTAAGGTTATTGTTAATAAAAAATACAATTCTTTATTAAAACGTAGAAAAAAACCATATTCGACTTAAACAAGGTGCGCCATATCTCCCAGGTACGCCTCCTCATCTAATACAGCAATAGTAACGCTATGCATGAACGGAAAATGTAGCATCGAATTCAGTAGGTATGCAGTAGATTCAATATAGAAGAAATTCTTCAACATGCAAATGTTGTCATCCTTGATGTAGTCCAGCACTTCAGTTCAGAATGTTATGAAGCAGAGGCAGGAGAAACAATGGCGTTACTCAGGAGACTGCAGTAAATGCAAAGAACGAAAGGCGGAAAAGAAGATATCGGGGAAAATGGAGTGTGGAGAGATGAAAGTGGAGAGAGTAAAGAAGAGGGTGCATAGAGGAAAGAGGTGAGAGAAATGAGGAGAAAGGGGAACGAGGGAATGAGGGAACGAGGAATGCGAGAATCGGGAAAGGAATAAAAAATAGCGAAAAGTTTTCACGAGAGCGGAATTTGTGTGCGCAAGATCTCGGGCGTATTAAAATAAAAGAATCGGAGTTTGAAGTGTTGGATTGCGTTTCGTACGTTGTGGCAGAGGCAGGGTTCAAGGGTAAGGAAAGGCTTTATGGCGGAGACGGAAAATAAGTATTCGTTGTCAAATAGGTGAACATTTAGAAAATGGGAGCGTGGTTCAAGTGTGTGTAGTGGAAAAGGACCGGAGATGCGGATAATACACGCGGAAACGAGTGCTTTTTTATTTTAATTTTTATCACTGGTGACCTTTGTTTTGATTTCGCCGAGGAAAAACCAGCGCGACTTTGACACAACCCCACGAGGTCGAGGGTCTTGCGCTGTTCGCCCTGGAGAGATAAGGTCGTATTTCGCTCCCCGTCCTGTGTCTCTTTCACATTTTCACCGCGAAATGCACGAGGGCGGGTCGGGGAATTTTTAAAGGATCTAGCTGATAGGCGTTGGTGCGTGGGATGGATTCGAAGAGATGGCGTCGTGGCACCCTGGGGCTCGTAAACCAGGTCAAAAGTATAAAACGAATTCGAGGTTTGTTTTTACCTTCCTTGGCGCGTTTCATTTCCGTGCAAAAGTATTCGTTCTGTGTTAGATATATTTCGCAATTTTATCGCAAGTGAATGGTCATAAAGACAAATTCCGTTCGACAGAGCTTGTACTTTTGTCTCCTTGAAAAAAGGACAACTTTAAGGAGAAGATGGTGCTATCATAGTTGTAGCTCATTTCAGGCTCTGCGGAAAAATTAACAAATAGATAAAACTAAAAAATGACTATAAATTACTCTCATTTGTAAGATAATAATTTTCCAAAGAGCGTGACTAACATTACTCATAATATATCGTTTAATACATCGCTCGAGATAATATCAAACTAAGACGATAGTCTCAAATTGCTGCAGTTGTCGATTGCGACCATAGCAAGAGCATAAATTTTTACCGTGTGAAATATTATACCAAGTACGAATATGTTTAAATATAGCTCCTAATTTTATGTTAGAATTAATTTTCAATTAATCTTTTTCAAAAGTAAATCTTCATTGTCTATTTTATTTTGTGAGATGAGCTTAAACACCAAACCTCAGATAGCAGGCTAATTAAAGCATGCGATAGAGATATATTAGTTGAATTATTTGTTAGCAAAGATACATCTTTGATAAATTAAATAATGCATACGATTAATATTTCACCAGAAAGAATTTTTCGATAAAATTGCAAAATCTTGCCGCAAATATTCACAGTCGGTGAGTATTAATTTCTTAACAGCCCAGTACTAAAAGCTGCTGTGGCGACTCGATTCATATAGCATTCGAAGCAAATAAATGCGAGAGACATAGAGGAAGTAGGAACGGCGGCTTCGTCCAATGAAGCGAGGAAGTGGTAACGTAAAATATCATTGGTCGTATAAAAAGAGGCGTAACTACGCCACATGCGGCGGAGACTATAAACAAACGGCGAGAGTGAACTTCCACCCCCATCACACCCTCATTCATCCCTATCTCTTGCTTTCTTCTCTCCCCTTCTCCCGCGCTCTATCCCTTCTCACTTCTGTGTCCCTTCATTCGCATTCGGACATCTTTCTACCCTACCCCCACCCCTTACCCCCACCCCTTACCCCCACCCCTTACCCCCACCCCTTACACCCACCCCTTACCCCCATCCCTTACCCCAACCCCTTACCCCTACCCACACCCCCTACCCACACTCCTACCACCACCCACTACCCCCACCCCCTACCCACACTCCCTACCCCTACCCTACCCACACCTCCATACCCACATCTCTATACCCCACATCCCTACCCCAACCTCCTACACCAACCTCCTACCCCTACCCCCACCTCCCTACCCCTACCCCCCTACCCACTATCCCTACCCCTACCTCCAACCCACACCCCCTACCCCCACTCCCTACCCACACTCCCTACCCCGATCCCCACTCCGCTACTCTCACCCACTACCCCCATTCCTTTACCCCCTCCTACTACTCCACACTCCTTCCACCGCCTTCCCAATATCTGCATCAACTCGACTTGCCAACTTTCGCTTCCATCTCGATTCTTTCCTTTTTATTCACCCTCTCCCTCTCTCCTTCCCGTCAATTCTCTTCTCCCCAGCACATTTCTATATTCACCCTCTCTCCTATATGTTAAACAAGCGAAATATTCTCCCGCCATTAAATCCTCGCCCTAGGTTGCCCTCTGTCTCCACTCCATGTGCCCTGCCTCTGTTCCTTCTTCCCTTTCTCCGTCACCTTCATTTTCCCACTCCAGTCCCTCACACACCCTTTTTCCTCTCTCTTGCTATTCCCAGCTCCGTATACCTCCGCTCTTTTTCCCGTCCCCTCGCACCTCTCCGGACCTCTCTTCCTTCATTTTACCTCTTCCTTGGGTTTTATTTCTAATCCTTTACTGCCACCTATTTCCCACCTCCATCCACGCAGCTCCCCAATGGGGTTGGGTTGGGAAATTTGGCTCGGGGAGAGATAGAGAGAGAGAAAAGATAGAGGCAGGTGGTGGGCAAAAGGGATGGGTATGAAAAGAGGGTTGGTTGGCAGATGGGCTGAGCGTACGAGGGGACTCTGGCTATATTACGGGTAAAAGGGAGGCGAAAGGTTTGCAAAGGCGAGTTGCGTGGGCTTGGAATCGAGTGGGATGAGAAGCTGCGTCGATGGCGGGAGGGAGAATGAGGGAGAGGGAGGAAGGGAGTGAGTGAAGAGAGGGATTATATATGGAACTAAAGGATACGCTAGATATTAAAGCTCCCAAGGATGCTCCTACACTGCGCGGGCTGAGTTACTGTTCTTGTCGAACCCTTTCGGATAAACTTAAGTCATAAACACACATGTAGTGCGGCGGTGATTATTTTCATGGACTGACTTATTTTCAGGTTTTAATTTCATTCCTCCTCATGAAACGCTCTTCTGTAACTTATTCTTCGGAAACGTTTTCAATGAGAGAAAACTTAATATAACTGCAAGTTATAGAAGAGAGAGATGATATGATACAGTTAAAACATTCAATAGTTTAAAATTAAACACTAGTGCATGAAATTATTACAAGGGATTAATCCCATTACCGTCATATATTTATCGGTCTAATAAAATATTGCCGAGGCCAGATATAAAATGTTTCTATATTATGATAGACATTGAGTAGAAATTCATTAAAATAAAAATAGTATGACTTTTTATATGTCTGAGAAGAAATTTAGGAAACTTTTACGTCAACCTGCATCTAAGAGATATGGTATGCATATCATGCAAAAGTGCCCATTTTACATTTCTTCATTACATATTTAATGTACTTAGTGGGTGCAGTTATTTCGGGCATTAAATAATATATTAAAATGATAATATTTAGAGGACCTAATTATAGGGCTATATATATATATACACACACACATATATATATGGATGTCAACAAGGTGTTGGGATGAGGAAACCCAGTGAGCACTCACCAATCAGACGACTTCAGGTTGGCGAGGCCCCGGGGATGTCGAAGCGACACACGTAAAATAACACAAAAACACAGAAACATCACAAAGGTAAAGCTTTCGGAACTACTCCTTCTTCAGCTACAGAGAGAGAACTGATTAATATATATATATATATATATATATATATATATATTAACTAAAGGAAAAGAAAAGGTAGTGATGAGAGTGGCAACAAGGTGATGAGGGAAGCCCAGCGGACACTCACCAAGTTGAGGACCAAGCTATATATATATATATATATATATATATATATATATATATATATATATATACACTACATATTAAAAAAGTTGTCGACTTATTTTGAAATTAGGGCGACTCTTAATCTCGCAATTAAATTCAAACCTAACTTAAATCCCTTTTCGTGGAAACTTATCCCTTGTCATAAACGCCCTCAAAAGACAGTCGAATATCAGATAAAGTCTTGATGGAATCTCAGCGACGACGATAAGCGGAAATGAAACTGTCGAATTAAACTGAATATAACCCGTGTATAACCCAAGGCTCATGTTAAATGACTTAATGCGACATTGCGCGGCAATGAGACGCGATAGTGCGCCCTCTAATGCCGTAGCACAAAGGGACGCCATCCCACGGGCGCCGAACAACTTTCCCAGCGGGGGTGGGAGAGCGAGAGAGAGAGGGGGGAGGGGATGAGGGGGATTGCTAGGTGCCCCTCCGAGTTTCTGTAAGGTTATGGAGTACGGAAATGAGGAGTGAGTTGGGAGGGAGGACGATAAAGAAGTGTGAATGGCGGGAGCAAGTAGATTGCGCAGCTAAAATGTCATTCGATAAGATGTAGCAGGCTTCTTTATTGAGCTTTATTAAGAGAGCGTTCCTCGTGACGCAAGGTGCGAAAGTGTTGATGGGTGTCTGAGGGTTTGGGGTGGAGGTGAAGATGAAAGGGCAAGGGGTGGGGGTGGACGGGAGGAGAAGATTGAGAATGGCTAGCGAGAAGAAGGGTGGTGTGTGAAAGGGAGTGTGTCTTGGGGGTGGCGCGGCATGAGTTGTTTCCGAGAGAGGGTAGGAGGGATGTACGCGGAATGGCGTCGGGGGCGGAGGGAAGAAGAGAGGCTGAAATGCGAGGTGGTGTGGTGGAAGAGGAGATGAATGGGATGAGGCAGGGCGTGAAGGAAATGGAGTAGTGGAGTATGAGGTGAGGGTGGCGGGGAGGGTTGAGGGTGGCGGGGAGGGTTGAGGGTGGCGGGGAGGGTTGAGGGTGGCGGGGAGGGTTGAGGGTGGTGGGGAGGGGTGAGGGTGCAAAGGAGGGGTGAGGGTGAAAAGGAGGGGTGAGGGTTCAAAGGAGGCGTGAGGGTGGCCGGGAAGGGTGAGGGGAGGGTTGAGGGTGGTTGTAAGGGGCGAGGGAGTTAAAGATGAAGGCGTGAATATGGAAGCAGGTAGATTAGAGTGGTGAAATGACCGTTGGCTTGAGCGTGATTTGCATTTCTGTCGCTGGAATTTCTACTGCAGAGGGAAGAAACGAAGAATGTAAAAGATATCTCTGTGAATTCACAATTGTAAATTACCAAAAGTCAACCGTTACCGAAGACGCAAATACATTCAAATAAAAAAATGAATTACAAAGCTTTGTCGTTCATTTCTTCTCGTCATACACTGTGTTTGTGGCGAGTTCATAAAACAAGCTAAACAATTACAATGACCGAGATTTCGTAAAAATTTCATACACCTTGAAGAAATAATTTAAAGGCGAGGGTATTTAATTAGAATTAACTCGTTCTTAAATGCACTGCCATCAGGCACGGTGAGATCTGCATCCAATTTATTTGTCCATCATCAAGATCGTTGTAATCGTCTAAAGGGAACGTTTTTCTCCATTCTGAACCATGGTGCAACCATTTAACTTTGGAAAGCTTCTATTCCATCATAACTGGTCGCTTCATTTAGAATTTTTCACATAGAAAGAACACTGCTTCCAAAATTTGAGAAAGGAATTACTTACATTTTAAAATAATATTTCATATAATTTTAGAGTCCCATAATTTTATTGTGCGGAACGAAACTTAACCTTTCATGAAGAATACTTCAAAAGTAATTTTATCGGTAGTTTAAAGTTTAAATCTCCCTCAGAGATTTCTTCCTAAAATTGTATCCACAACAAATGTGTACTGCTTCAATTCAAAATTTGCGAACGCAGTTGATATTTACTCTTGAAGTCGTTTGGAAAAAATACTTGGGAGGAAATTGAATATAGGCAAACCACCGCAAGTCCTTTTAAACTCTCTCCCCTATATCTCCATTTTCTTATCCGTAAGCAACATCCTCCCTCATCCACTCTTTTAGAATTCTCACTCCACTTGCTACTCCCTAAGAGGGAACCGAGTTTCATCCTCTAACGTTCACGCAGATAACGCACCATCCACGGCCCTCCAGCACTCCACATCCCCAGCTCCCGCACCCATTTTCCTATACACAACCGGCTTTATTGCTGCCCAACGACTATCACACTGCGAGCGGAAGAGAATGGGTGTGGAGAAAGGAGGGAAAAGAAGCAAGGTGAGACGGGGGAGGAAAAGGGGAGAAGGAGTTGAGAGTAGGAGTGGAGAGGGAGAGTAGAGAGAGGAATGGAGAGGAAGAGTAGAGAGGAGTAGAGAGAGGGAGTAGAGAGAGAGAATAAGGAGAGGGAGTAGAGAGAGGGAGTAGAGAGAGGGAGTAGAGAGAGAGAGTAGGGAGAGGGAGTATAGAGAGGAAGTAGAGAGAGGGAGTGGAGTAGAGAGGGGAATGGAGAGGAAGAGTTGAGAGGAGGAGTGGTGGTGGGAAGTGGAGCAGTGTAAGGCGAGCTGCAGGAGGAGGGGTTGGATGAGGGATACGTAGCGACAATGAGACAGCAGAAAGGAGGAAAATAATGAGCATTAGGGGAAAGAATTAGAAGATAGAGAGTGGTTTGAAGAGGAGAAGAGAACATATCTGAATGTTTTTTTTTCAGATTTCGTGCACCTCTTCTCTCGTTTAACTATACGTTGTCACTCTTTCCTCCTGCCTGCTGATGACGTAATTCCCGTTTTATCCATCAAATCAGGAATTGAAATCATTGTTGTTATGATAAAATTTGAACATCTTCTCCTGGTAAAATTTTCTTTGCATCTTTATATAATTTATTTTTATAATGTAATAGAGCTTTGTGAACATTTGAATGTAACAACAATTGTACTGCTTATCACTTGTAATGCATGTGTCATAGATTTGCATCATATTCCGATATCGACGAGGGTGTTCTTAAGGCTATTCGAAGTTATGAGTATTATATTGTTGATGATAATATTCTTTAAAATTTGGCGAAACATCTGCAACATCATTGGGTACAAAATATTATCGGAGAGTATTTAAAGTCCTATAAATTAGCGATTAATAATTGTCGAATAGCAGTAGCCTGGAAATTACCGAGGCTCTAACGAGCTAAATAGGATTGAGTGTACAGGCGGGCTGGAGAGAAATATGAATTGGAATATGGTGATGCGGATTTACGGGAGAAAGAGGTCAACGGGAGAGAAGAAGAGAAGAGGAATGGAATAGGAGAGGAGGAGGGAAGAGAGGCCAGAGAGAGTGATTTTAGAAACTGGAATGTTTTCATCGCTAGGAAAACTATAGTTCACAAAATACCAGGAAATATATTATTTTATGATTCATAAGAGCAAGGGATTGCGAGGAAACATTAAAGTTAAATTATAGAAATGTATTCGAATTTTTTTAAAGATAACTTTTATCTTGTAAACAATGTCTAAATCTATCATAGGAACGTTAGCATTTGCCCATTTTTCCGCGTATGTATTTTATGGGAATTATATAATAAATGATAACATAAGTAACAAGAAGTTCAAACCAGGACTAATGCGGGCTGGTTTCCCTAAGTTGTCGTCCTGAATTGATTATTTATATTGACAGGATATGTTTCAGTATGTGTTAGTCATTCCAAAAGATTCTCATATCATAAAGACCATTTGTAATAATAGTTTATCAATGATAGAGAAAAATTGAAAAACAAATCAGCAGAGCATTATCATGTTTAAAATACTAAAAGTAATGTTAACATGGCAACAATCCGATAAAATGCGATTTAAAACGCTAAAACGCCGTGTTTTAGTAAAAATTCATAAATATAAGATTAATTATCAAAATTCTGTGATAAGAATTAGAATGTTCATTCTTTTCCCTTTAGGACAGTACAAACCTCGCTCCGATATGACAATTTTAAAATATTTTAAAGTATTAAAGAAAACATCCCTGCACGATGGTTTTGAGTCTTCCTATGCAAAACAAATAAGGAAAAACAGTTCCTGAAATCGAACACTGGACTTTAATTTTCGCCTTATAAAATATATCCCGGAGGTGGGCCCTGGCAGCACGAGCTTCATACCAAGTTTCATGAAAATCGGTCCATTGATGTATAAGTTGTTAACACGGGACACATACGCATAGGACTATTTCATAAGGCTTTTTTTCCTTTGCCTAATTGATGCCACTTGGTGTGTGAGTTTTTGAAATCTTATAAAGTTCGAGCAAGGGTGGTGGCATTAGTATGAGCGAAGATTTCTTCGTACAGTTAGAAAAAAATTACAAACAGATGGGTTAATGCTAGTCACTGCTGCGGGATTCTTCGATAGATTAGTAGGCGAACCGCGAGTGCGCAATCTTCTCACACGAATCGCGGAAATCTTACTCTTCACTTCTAAGAATTAATAAAATTTGTATCGGTAATCTCAAATCCGTGAACATTGTTCGCTCATTCTTTGACAGTAGTTTGGTACGGTATTGAGCCAAAAATGATTTCAATGAATTATTCCAGAGTGCACATGAAATGGTTACAGGTGCGTAATTATGAGCTAGAATCGGTACATGAGAAACAGGAGAATAAAGTGAAAAAATGGCGAGATTATGTCGGTTGGATTGAGGGAAAGAGGTCTTCGAGGAGCAGATGTGCGAAAGCTGGTGAGAGAAGAGGGAGAATGGACGGGGATAGGGGGAAGATGGCGGGGGAGGAGAGAGAGAGAATGGCGGGGGAGGAAGAGTCTGGAGGGAGGGTTTGCGGGATTTTGGTGGTCTTGCAGCGAGGGATCTCTAATTTGGTATGTTGGGCTTTCGTGGTGTTTTGTGATGGTGGAGAAGAGGAAACGAAAGAGGGATGAGGATTTGTGGGAAGGAGTGGGAGGGGGGTTGGAGGGCAAAGGGTGGACCCGCGCGAGATGGCGCTACTGTATAAGGGTTAAGAGGGAGGGTGGAACTTCCTAAAAAGGATTCAGAAACTGGTTGAAGATAGCTCTCACAGGAGTGTGTAGCAGGTAGAGAAGCTTAGAAATGTGTATGGGGTGTGGAGGGGAGTGGGCGAAAGAGGAGGAGGGGAAGGGAGAAGAGTGAACGAAAGAGGTGGAGAGAGGAGGGAGTGGGCGAAAGAGGAGGAGGGGAATGGAGAAGAGTGGGCGAAGGAGGAGGGGAAGGGAGATGAGTAGGCGAAAGAGGAGGGTTGGGAGGGAAGTTGGCGAAAGAGGAGGGGAAGGAAGTGAGGAGGACGAAAGAGGAGGGGAAGGGAGGGGAGTGGGCGAAAGAGAAGGAGGGGAAAGGAAGGAGTGGGCGAAAGAGGAGGAGGGGTTGGGAGGGGAGTTGGCGAAAGAGGAGGAGAAGGGAGGGGAGTGGGCGAAAGAGGAGGAGGGGGAGAAGAGTGGGCGAAAGAGGAGGGGAAGGGAGATGAGTGGGCGAAAGGGGAGGAGGGGAGTGGGCAAAAGATGAGGAGGGGAGGGCAGTGGAGTGCTCGTAGGAAGTGGAGTTGTAGACGTCCAGTGTCGCTTGTTTTCGCGAGAAGACTTTTAGTTGGATCGGTGCGGAAGCCGCTCTTTTTAATAAAGGAGCAGATGTAACGTTAAGGTGTGAAAGAAAGAGAATAGAAAGGGTCAGGGAATTGGATTAGTAGGTTGGCAGTCGAGTCTTACGGGTGTAAGACGAGCGGAGAGGATTTTATGCCCCAAGAAATGCGTTTCTAAAACATGCTCTAGTTTACCTAATTTAAAGAACATGGGCGTATTTTGGAAGATATTAAAAAATGACGGGAAAATGTATTTCTGTATAATAGAAAAATCTGATTTGGCCACCATATGTCTTTTTCCATATTTGTAATATTTCTAAAAATTCCAAATAGGTTACATAATAATAAATATTTTAAGAAACTGCGAGAAAATTTTAGACTTTACAAAGAACAGAAATAAACTCAAACAATAGCCTTCTCATGTTGGATTTAGCCACAAAGCTCCAACAATTAAGAAAAGAAAAAGGAGCGTTTCTAAGATGTAACTAAGCGTCCATTGTTAACAATAGTCGTAGGTAGGTGGCGTGGTGGAGGCAGCTAAAATACAGGCTGTTTCAAAATTAGGTATAAACAATTTTAAAATTTATATTTTCTGAACCAAATGTACAAATTGCACAATTTTTCTTTTATTTTAAAGCTTAAATGCATAATAACGTTTGCAATGAACAAAACTCAAGTAAGATGTTCAAAATGTCCACCACCAGCACTGATACATAAGCGACATTTCTCTTGAACAGAATTACTTACTACAGTGCACAAGTCAGTAGAAATTCTGTGTGCTTCTTGCTGCATTGTCATCCAAAGATCCTCCAATGTTTGAAGTTTCTGACCGCAAACTTTATCTTTAAAGTATCCCCATGCAAAAAAATCTAAAGGAATGAGGTTTGGAGACCTTGGAGGGTATTCAAAAGCAATTCATTGTTCAGGTACTCCTGCACAGTTGTATGAAAATGTGGGGGCGCACCATCATGTTGAAAATACACCAATCTATCCGGAAACCTGTTTCTGATATTAGTTACTGCATAATTTTTTAACATATCAAGGTAAATTTCTCCATTAACAGTGCCATTGAATTTGTTAGGTCCGATTATTCCACGAGAGGAGAGTCACATCCACTCAGTAAAACCTGGTAGATTGACATCTTTCTCCAATGTGAAGTGTGGATTTTTACCTGCCTAGTAAACGCAGTTATGACGATTCACATGGCCATTCAGCTTGAACATGGCTTCGTCTGTCCATACAATTGAATCTTTAAAACCATCGATTCCACCATTTTTTCGAATGTACCACCCACAAAATTGTGTTCGTCAATCTGGATCATCTTCTTGGATTGAATGCAATAATCGAAGTATAAATGCCTTCAATTTTATGTGCTTTAGGATTCTAAAAACACTTGTATGGCTCAATTGTAGCTCACGTGAACACTGCCTTGTAGACTTCCTTGGGGAGCGGGTAATTGCATCTCTTCAACATTTTCGATACTTCTTGACGTTCCTTTCCGCCCACAGCATGTCTTGTTGATATTGTTCACAGTTCCATGTTCCTCAAATTTATCACGCAGTCGGGTAATCGCTAGACGAGTTGGTGCTTTAGTTCCATATTTTCTTTCCCATGCACGCTGAACGTCTGTGACGTTTTCTAATTTCCAATACCATTTTAGAATTAACTTTCTCTCATTGAAACTCATCTGCATGTTCTCCATCGTTTCCATGGGTATTTGTAAATAAACAAACATTGTTAAAATAATTAATTTATTTTGAAATAAAATTAAAGAAAAACTGTGCAAATTGTAAATTTGATTCACGAAATATATATTTTTAAATTGTATATATATATATATATATATATATATATATATATATATATATATATATATATATATATATATATATATATATATAAATTTGAAACACCCATTATTTAGTTTTTATGTTATCTCTTAAACAATGCATTATATGGGAAAATGTTTCAAACAAAAGCTGTAGAAAATTATATTTCCTACAACATGTATTCCGATGCATTTATTAAATATTAAAGCAAACATTTCAAAATAACAGATAAGTGACGAGTAAACACCCACTTTCGGTATACCGATTTTTTACGAATAACTAATCAGTTCTTTTGACTTTCATAAAAATGTTAAATATAAAATTTTGCGTTGACCTGATTAATAGTTTTTGAGTTAGCGCACCCAGAATGATGCTACCAAATACACAGACTCGCACACATACACACAGACATCATCGAGAAAATGGTCAAAATGTTTTAAGCTGACCTCAAAACGTGGATTTCCGTTGAAATCTCGAACTCGATTTTTTCATGAAAACAATACTTTCCCCTATACTATGCATACGGAGAATGTAAATAATCGGTAGAATAGCCGATGAGCACATCTTGGAGTTGATAAACATGAAATAAGAAAAAACTATATTTTACTATTTATGTATAAAACACTAAAGTAATTTTAAATTAACGGTTTTCTTTGAATAATTTTGTTAGTTTTAACTATTCTTTTGAAACCATAATTCAGTTGAACCTCTTTAATCCGGCAAGCTCGGCACAGGATACGTTAAGGTCTATAGAATTTTCTGTACCACTGGTGTTTTGTATATAATGACTGTACCGTTACTGTACAAACTACCTAATTAATAATTTTATGTCTTTAGGATAAGGACATGATAAAGTAAAGCACGGGAAGATGAAATGTTATGTAAAAATTCCATTGATGTGGTTTTTAATGCATACCGTTCGGTTTACAAAATCGATCATAGTAAAAATGAAGAGTTTTTACGTTTGACGGATGTTTAGAACATAAAATCGAATAATTCCGAATGAGAGAAATTCATTTACTTTTAATATTTTGAGAGTTGAGAAATGTGTAGTTTACGAAAATGTAAGCTGAAATTTATTGAAATATTTTAAATCACAGCAATAGGGAATTCCACTCGTGTCAGTAGATGACTTATTCACACGTTCACATCGGCCGTTGCTATGCAATTTGTAGCGCGGGGTCAATCTAACCGCGACAGAAGAGCGACACTGCATCGGATGACGTTTCCTTACGCGTATTTTACAACTTACGGTTTCCGCGACTCAATTTATATGGCGAGCGCTATATTGCGGCGAAGGAGACTTTTCATTCCCTCGGTTGATGTCGGTCTCGGTGTCGGCGGGGTAACGTCCTCAACTGGCAATCCGAAGGTCGCGGGTTCGAATCCCGCCTAGGTGGGTTTTTCTCCACCTAGGGCATGGATGTATGTGTTAGTCTATTGTTATTGTTAACATATTCCACTGTAAAATGGCTACAAAAGCTGTATGTGGAATTATTGAATAAATAAATCTCGGGACAAGCGCCCTCCATCTGAATGAGAGACTAGGTGACCTCTGAGATAAGATTATTTACTGCAACTTTTTATATGACCTCAATTGTTCCTCGCAGTAATCGTTACATGTGACGCGTAGGTATTACATGCAATTCGAATGTTATTTTTCATTTCCTGAAAATGAATTTTACAATAAGTACTGAATAGTAGAGCAGTAACAGAAAAATCACATTCAAATTTTCATTCTAACTCATAGATTGGACAACAGTGACCCACTCTTAACTTCTATTGACAATTACATCGCGAACGTTAAGTTTGATGCTAGGGGATGGCATGGACCTGTTGGAAGGTCTGTTGGTGACATCACACAACTAAATCCATGTCACCTGCAGCGCATCGTAAATACCTCATACTTTTATATTAAAGAAGCATAAATCACTAGACGGTAAACAGCATCTGATTTAATTTTCATGGAAGACAACACGATTTCCATCCGTCCACCCAGCTAAATTGCAATAGCTATAATTATACGCCGAATTTTTAAAAGGAAGAAATATTCTCATATTGACTCTTGGAATAAATTGTGAATCGATGATAAACAGCCTCTTCTGGATAAAAATGATACAAGGTGATGCAGATGACGGATATTAAAGGAGGAAGAGGAGAGAGAGAGGCATAGGAGACCGAGGGAGAAAGAGTAGAGGGTGAAAAAGAGGCGGGGGAGGGATAGGAGGGAGGGGGAGAATTGGAACGCCAGATAGTGTGGGGGAAAGTGAGGGAGGGAGAGGAGAGTGAGGGAGGGGGAGGGAGGGGGAGGAGAGTGAGGGAGTGGGGGGAGAGTGAGAGACGGGGAGGAGAATGAGGGAGGGGGAGGAGAGGGAGGGGGAGGAGAATGAGGGAGGGGGAGGAGAGGGAGGGGGAGGAGAGTGAGGGAGGGGGAGGGGAATGAGGGAGGGAGAGGAGAGTGAGGGAGGGGGAGGAGATTGAGGGAGGGGGAGTGGGAGGTGGGATGGAGAGAATTTAAAGGTTCCGGTGGAAGGAGACCGGAGAGAACGTAGGGAGTATCCCAGAGGAGATGCGGTAGTGAGGAGGCAGAGGGCGAGACGTGGAGGGTTAGCACCGTTAAGGGGTGGCGGGGGGCGTCGGTGGGAGTGTGATGGCGGCGCTGGGTGCTCAGGGATCGAAGGGAAGGACGGGCGTCTTAAGATTGCGAGGAAGGAAGGTCGAGGGGTTTGTTAGGGACAGCCTTAGTGTTCCTCCCTCGCATCTGTGAGGGCCCTTAGTGACTAGAGAGAGAGAGAGAGAGAGAGATAGTGTGTGTGTTCTCCTCCACTAAGAAACATTCCGCTAACCTTCTTCCCTTTAAATCTTTCTCTCTCCTCCCCCCTTCACTCCCCCTCGCCCTCCCACTTGGTCCCTCTAGTCCGAGACCCCATCACCTCGAGAGCTCGTTTGAGACGTGGATCCGGAGAGGTCGGCGCGTCCTCTCCGAGACATCCTTTCAGCTGGGCGCGTCGGCACATGGCCTCGCTTGTTACTCGGCGTTGAATTCGATCAAACGCGAGAATGAGGAAAGAAATTGCGAATAATTATGCTGAGGTTTAAGTGTGGTTTTTGAAGTACATTCGGTTTCTCGAATCAATCGCGTAGGATTTCAGAGCTCTCAAGTAATGTCAGAGGCGTTTTTTTATATTTAAGTTATATTTCTCCAATGATAATGATTTCTAATTTTGAAATTAATAACGGCCTTCATTTTTAATCTGACCTTCAGTCTGGTAACGCGTTTCTGTTTTTACGAGCCAAGCTGAATGCTCTCTGTTGCCGTATCTTAATAGAGGGCAGACGAATCGTACGAGGCTGACCTTATTCATGAATTTTGAAATTATAATGCAACATTTCATTTTACCACTCAACGTATTAAACTGGCAATGGCTCCTTCCATTACGTGACTAAAGCAAATTTCAATCGAGCAGGATATTTGATCTGTTTTGCACGTGAATTTTCGCTCATGTATGCGTGATCGTATCATTAATTACGTGGCTTGCTTCGCAAAGGATTTTTCGAATCGAAGGATAAGTGCTGCCCACGCCTGAGCAAGGCACCGCTCACCTTTCACGCGGTAATGAAATAGCAATCAGTTTAATCGCCGTCGCTTTTGCATAACAATTGACAGGCGGCACCGGAGCCGCCCAATTCGGATTATAGCTCGCGCGATTTCCCGCGAATAATTTAATCCAGTTTATTAATACAGACCGAATCCGCCGGAAAACATTTGAATGCCAAACTCCGAAAATATCCACGGCGAAGCGGTCGAGTGTGTTGAGTGTTTCGCCTCTCGGCCACCGCCGCCATAGGTCTCTGCGGTCGGCGCCCTCCTCTCGAAAGGTTGCCTCCCCTTGACCCCGCGTTCTCAAGAAGACCGAAGGAACGACGGCTGGAGGTGGGATGGAGAGTGGGAGGGAGAGAGTGGGAGTGAGAGGGAGGGAGTGGGAGTGATAGGGAGGGAATGAGAAGGAGGGAGTGAGTGAGTGAGAGAGAGGGGGGGAGTGAGAGGGAGGGAGTGAGAGGGAGGGAATAAGAGGGAGGGAGTGAGAGGGAGTGAGTGAGTGGGGGGGAGTGAGAGGGAGAGAATGAGAGGTACGTGAAGGAGAAGCCAAAGTGGAAAGAAAGAGAGGAATTACAAGTCTCTCCCTCTCTCTCTTTCAGTATACGAAAGAGGACACGGTTGTGGTCAGGGAGAAAGAAGGAAAGGGTTAGGAAGCTGTAAATAAGAGCGGAGGGAATGGTGAGTGACAGTTATTGAGAGAGCATGGAAATAAAACAAGAAGTCCAAACTAGGACTAATGCAGGCAGGTTTCTTAAAGTTGACGTCCCGAATTGATTACATATATTTACAGGAAATTAATTATTCCATGGATTTCTCATACCATAAATACCATTGAAATTCATAGAAAAATTGGAAAACAAAGTAATAGAGCATTATCAGATTTAAAAAATTAAAATTAATGTAAAATGTCTTTCTGACATATTTTACATGTGTGCGTGTGTGTGTGTGTGTGTGTGTGTGTATGTGTACATACATATAAACACATACATATACGAATTTAATAGATGTTACTGTTTATATGCTAATATGTATGAACCAACTGTCTATTTCTTAAGGATAGTCAAGTGAAAAAGAAAATAAATAAGCTTGTAAAAATGAATTTTTATAAGCAACTTTTATATGGTTAATACGTTAATATGAATGAACTCTATAATATAATTATGATAACTGATAGTATAGAAATCAATGGCAAACGTAAGAATGTTTGGTATATAAGTAGTAAGAAGCTTGATGGTTCTTTTTTTCATTAATGATAATACTTACTTATTCATTCATGTTGTTTAAAATCAACGAAAATATACTGCGAGTTCAGAGTAATTCAGCTTTAGATACTAGTAGCAGTGAAATTGTTTATCACAAACGAGGTTTTCAATGGCCTTTTGATAGAGAAAACAATTTTCCGAATAATCTTAAAATAAATAAAGATAAAAAGATTTTTAGATAAATAAAAACTCAATATCAAATAATAATTACCATTAATAAAAACGAACAATTATTAGCAAAAATATCCCTTCAAAAAACGTAGGAATGCTCGTATCAATACAAAGCCACATTAAAATTATGAGAATTATTAGCAAAAATATCCCTTCAAAAAACGTAGGAATGCTCGTATCAATACAAAGCCACATTAAAATAATGAGACATCTATTACACGACGAACTATGACAATAGGTTGTTTAATCTCGTTACTTTAATGGACGCTTGTAATTTGCTCAGATTCGCTTCAACAATATAAATAAAGAAAAGGATATCTAAAGTTATATAGTACAGATAATGTGATAACTGTTGCCAAAATAATGACATTATAAAAATAAACAACTAAAAGGAAATAATTTTTAAAAATAAATAAATGACTAAATCACTCGTCTTACGCGATGGCTCGATTTATCATCGGTGGAACAACTCCTTTAGCCATAAAAGTTTATTATAAACCCGATGCATTTCGCCCACTATGTGGGCATCTTCAAGGGTGAACTTTGGTTTTTGATTTTGTTCGTTCCATTTTTCTCCCTCGGGTTGGGTAATGTGTTTGGGAGTTTTATTAGTTCCAATGTCCTTTCCTGGGTTGGGTTATGTGGTTTGGGATTTTGGTTCGTTCCATTACTTCCTCCATAATCTCTTGTGTATTTGGGGGTTTTGTTCGTTTTATTTTCCTCCCCCGGGTTGGGTTAAGTGGTTGGGGTTGGCTTCGTTCCATTTTTCTCTTCCAGGTTGGGTTAAGTTGTTGGGGAGTACCAATATGTTTAACCCTTTCCGTGCATTTTAATTTAAAAGTATTTTTTTAAATACCGCCATTTCCTTGAAATATTACCGTATCAGTAGTTAAACAACTTAACCAAATTCACTAATAGTTGTAATATCTTTTTATTATACACCATTCCCGTCAAATCATGTTGGTACTGTGCCGAGCGTAATTCTACTGGCGCAGACCTCTCCCGCCGCCAAATAGTCTCGGCGCCGAATCGTCCCGTGCCGACACGTTCGTGTCGAATTGTCCCTCTTCGAAACGGTCGCGTCGAATTATCCTAAACCCGAATCTACTATAGATTTGGAAATTTGTCCGGGCGTACCTAGATCTAACCACACACATATGGGCATTTCGCGCTATGCCCGGGAAAATCCCGAAGTTAAACTCTACTTCGGGAATTTCCCGTTCTATTTGGGCAATTCTAGATTTTTCCCAATTTCGGGATTTTCCCGTAACATAAATACTAAAGCCTACCCAGATATAATATTATTATAATATTATTATATATTATAATATTATAGCACAATACATCCCATGGATAAAAAAAGGTCCGCTCACAAATGGAAGAAACGCGGCGAAGCGAAGCGCGGCTACAAGAAAAATATTCTTACCGAAGAGTTAAATGGACCCGCTCACACTTAGATACGGCGAATGGAACGGAAGCAAGGAGAAGCGAAAAGAATTGCTTGGGGAGAAAATTTCTTCGCTTCGCCTTACGTCACGAGGCGAAGTTTTGTGCGATCACTGTGAAGGGTAATCACTGGAGATCGGGAATCATCGTGCAGGTTCGGGCGCATTCGTAATAGGAATCCTCCAGATCTTCGACTTCCTTCTTGTAAGTGTGAGTCGCTGTCTTCTCTTCGCCGCGCTTCGCTTCGCCGCGTTTCTTCAAGTTTAAGCGGTTTTAACGGCGTCGGCCTCAAGCGGCGTCGACCTCGTAGATAAATCGCCTATTGCGTACCTTTTTGAGCTTCCAGAACTTTCCGATAGTCAGTCGAGGGCAGCAAAAATGCGTAATTCGGATATGATACACTTGCAAGAGAATGTATAATAGGCGTTTACGTGATTCGGTGTGGTTTTGAAACGGTTTCCACACGTCGGATTCACGTGATCGCGAATCATGGGGTGTTTGCTCACAGGGCGTTAATGATCAATTTGCGTATTGAATTTAGAATAGAGAATGGAAAAATCCGCAACGTCCAGCCGGTATTGTCGGGTGTTAAGATACTAGGCCATTTACGCAAAATTGGGCCGTGATAGAAAAGCGTGAGAGCCGAAAAGATGTGACAAAATAGATGGAGTACGCCCGGGCCATTACGATATCATATCAATATTTTCCAAAAGCCATCCATATTGCGATAGAATGTTTTATATGAATATCCTAATTTATAATGGAATTAGTTCTTTTCCAATCTGCACGCATATCTGGCAGTTCCGTACTTTCAATTAACTACATTCAGGATCCTATTGAACAAAATCTCTGATCCATTGATCATAGAAGAAAAGATTCCTACTTTAGTATTTCAATAATCATCCAATGCGCCTTAGCCTATATTTTAAGCATAAAGCGTATTTAAACCATTTTAAATGAATAAGAAGTAGTTTAGTATCACATTTTAACTGCACTTAACCGTGTTTTATATTTACTACAACGCTACAGTTGAGACCTTATGTACAGAATAGTGTACATAAAAAATAAACGTGTTATTATTGAAATTTTAATGGTCATTCCAACTCATAAAATGCGAATAAAAGTGTTTTAGTGTATCAATTATGTTTACCAAATGTTAGAAAAATTTAACACCAAAGTAAACACATTTAATACGCAATAAGAAATGCACCTATCAGTATGAGATTCAAAATTGCCAGCCATCTTGTTTGTTTTCAATTGTTGTTACGATTGCTGCCAAAAGGTGGCAGTAGAATAGAATGTATTATACTGCGCTTGGTTGGGATATCCATGATATGTCCTATAGACATCCACAGAATGTCAACATAAAGACAGTAATTGCGAAAAATCTGAGGTGACCACCACATGACTTTCTCCATATCTGTAATATTTCTAAAAAATCCAAATAGGTTCCATAATAATAAATATTTTAATAAAACACGAGAAAATTTTAGACTTTACAAAGAAAAGAAATAAACTCAAACCATAGCCTTCTCATATTGGATATAGCCACAAAGCTCCAACAATTAAGAAAAGAAAAAGGAGCGTTGCTAAGACGTAACTAAGCGTTAGTTGTTAACAATAGTCGTAGGTAGGTGGCGTGGTGGTGGCAACAAAAAATATAGTATATCTCATTGTATGGGAAAATGTTTCAAACCAGGGTTGTAGAAAATTAAATTTCCTACAACTTTTATTCTGATACATATTTACATTTATTAAATATTAAAGCAAATATTTCAAAATAACGGATAAGTTACATGAGTAAACACCCACTTTTGGTAGACCGATTTTTACCAAAAACTTATCGGTTCTTCTGACTTTCATAAAATTTTAAATATAAAAATTTTCGTTGACCTGATTAATAGTTTTTGAGTTAGATCCCCACAATAAAGCTATCACAGACACACACTCACACACACAGACATAATCGAGAAAATGGTCAAAACGTTTTCAGGGGACCTCAAAACGTATTTCCGTTGAAATCTCAAAATCGATTTTTTTCATGAATACAATACTTGCCCCTATACTACGTATATGGAGAGAGTAAAAAAACGTGTTTTCGAGAAATATAAATAGCAACGAATATATAATGCATGCATTTTGGGAAAATTAAGGAATTTGTAATAATAACTAGCATTACAGAATTTTACTCCTTCGAATATCCAATGGGTATCCATGAGATACCAATAGCGTAAAAAGGGAAGTGTACTAGTGCATATCCAAAGCATTCGCCGGATATGAACTGGATACCCCATGGATATTATGTGCTGTTTGGGTATGCTTGCTGAACTTGATATTTCTTCCAAAAACTTTTCAAATTCTCAGCGTCATCAATGGATTAATAAACGTGAAACATGACTCACAGCTTAAATGTTACGTTAATGTGAATCTCTGTCCTTCCCGTCAATCCAAATCTCTTGAGTACCGCCACGGACAATCGGGAATCTGCCGATTTGAGATACAAAGCGAAGGTCGCACTGAGTTAAGTCCTTTTCGGAAGTACGAGCGCCGCGAATTGACGAAGATACTTTGTCGATCCCAGCTCTCGGGCGTAAATGGTGAAGGGGAGGGAGAAGTTCTCTTCTGCAGAGTTTGTTTGCCTTTGAGAAAGCATCGTCCATAGTCCTATTCCCTGCTAGCAAAGCGCTCGGGACCTTTTTCTTCCATCCTCTTCATTTGTTTGCTTTTCTTTCTCTTCAGCGATGGCATTTTCCTCTGTCTCTAGCGGCCGCGAGAATAGGGCGCCTCTATTGGTACAGAGTAGAAACTCCTCGCATACTCGGCAGGGCAATGGGAGAGAACACGTAGATGCACCGCGAGGAATCTGCAGGATTAGGAGCGGAATTACGTCGGAGGGGATTGGGAAAACATAAAGAAGGAAGCGAAGAGGGTGCAGGATGGAGGAATCCATTCCCAACTGCTCCTGCGGCGGAGCTGAAATTCGTTTTGATGCATAAATATTCCTGGCGCGGAATAGTAAAATATAGCCTACGTCCCAGTATGTCATGGATTATTTATTTCTACGCATGGATAGCATCCGCATCAAAATTTTATATTTTAGGCTTTGACATCCATTTCAATTTTTTTTCGTGGAAATAATTCAACATCACAAAGTCTATTTTCCTCTTTTTCTAGTTCTCTTTGTCCAATGGCGAGGACTCTTGAGAAAGAATGAATTGAATTACACATATTCTGTCGTATAATTTCAATGCCGATATGTCGCGTCCTTAATATAGTGTCAAATTTAGGTATAGAAATATTATAAATAAAAATGCCCTTTTCAGTGTTTAAACCCATATTTTTTCGCATAACTTTAAATTTGTTCTCAAAAGGCACTAGAATACGTAGGCGTACAAATGGAAAGATTTCAAATCCGACAGAATCGATATAATACCTGTTTTTGAATTTACCTGATATTTAATTTACAAAAAAGAGGTTCATTCATAAAAGTATTGCATGTAATTTTAATAATTGATATATTCATCTTTGCTACTCAGAGAAATGTGGATTAAAAGTTTCGTTCTACAAAAATTGCTGTAAATTGTCTCCATGCACACATTATCGTTATCTCGCTGTTTTAAATGTTACCTAAGGAATATTTTTTAATTGCTTGTAACTTCAGTAATTTTATTGGGCTTTACAATTCTAAAAACGTTTGTGAATTAACGATAATAGTTTTTACACAAATCTATGTAAACTCCTCTGCTACGGTAATAAATGTTAGAGATTTTAATTTAATCTGAAGATTTTCTGTGATAACTGGAACCTAGAATTTTACTTCGTGTGACGCATGGACAAATAAGGATATCATACGCTGATTCAAGAGCCATGTAATAAAATATTTGCTGGATGTTTATTTCAGAAAAAGAGCAAAATAATTTTTCGCCACTGAAATTTATCAATACGAATGCGATGACAATAGCAAACTGTAGAACTCAAATGACAAATTTTGATCGTTCGTGTTAGTTAATTCAACTGAGATTAGTGGCACCCATCGTCCCGTAAAAATGAATGGAGATTGCAACTACGCAGATATAAAGAGAGACGGAGAGAGAGAGAACGAAGGAAGAAATGCGAGGAAGGGAACGCCCGGCCTTTGCTAAGAGCAAAAGGAACGAAACAAAGGTTGCCTTCCTCCCAGCGCACCTCCCTCCCACTCCGTCATTTGTCTTCTACCCGCCCCCCTCCTCCTCCTCCCATTGTGTGGGCTCCTCACACAGGCTCGCTCGCTCTCCCTCTATCTTTCTCTACGACCCGGAGAGACAAAAGTTCAGTTATGGGGCTCGGATTCAAAGGGTGCTCAAGATCATCAAGTTGGCATTTGTTAAACATCAATGCGTGTATCAGCTACACGGCATATTCGCTTATTGTAAGGAGTTGTTTGTTGTCATAAATTCCGCACTTTAAACAACAAAAGTTGTTTATCTTTACACAATATTGTCGAAATATAAACAGAAAAAAATTGAGATTTTGCCCTGGAAGAGTTGACGTGGTTACCGCTCCGATTCACTCGTAATACAAATCTTCTATTCTATCGAAACAACATAAAATATGAAACCTCTTCCCCTCAAGTATCATTGACGTATAGATATAGTATAAAGTTTGACAGGGAGAACTAGAATTTAAAAATAAATAAATCATGAATATTTTGGGTAGCAATGGATGATATTTTTTCTATTATGTTCTTCGTCGCCATTCGCCTTCTGTTTTACATTCTCTTTTGAAACTCATTATGGTTCCAAACTCTTAAGAATTTCATCACAACATATTTTAATTTTATTTAAATATGACGATGAATGTTCTTCTACGAATAAATTATTATACACACATACCTCTCGTTAAGAAATATAAGCGCATTTAAATTATTTCAATTTCACAACTTTCTTACAAGTATTTCATATGGCATTAATATTTAAAATAAAATCGAGTATCTTATATTTTATTTATAATTAACAATTGTAAAAAATAAATTTACTGCATGTATGAATATTTTTAGAAAATTTCTTATGAGTTCATAAGATTATATTTTCTTAAGTGCTCCTATGGGATGTAATGGATAAGGCTACCCCCTTTTTAAAGAATGCACTTCGACGAGATCCATACGTACAAAATTAAGCGGCCAAATATGAATCTCCCCCACTGAAACTTTTGTAATTTTCCTTAGAGACGGTAATAGCGGAGCACTTTGCCTATCCGAATTTCTTTTCCATCCCCGTCTTGCCCCCCGCCCCTCTCAACTTTCCTCCTCCTCCTCCTCGGCGCCTCGACCTCATCCCCAGCGACCTCTTTTTCCCTCTGTACCAATTAGAAGGAAGGCGCGCACCTGGCCAATTAGTGGGAAGCCGTGGCGGGGAGAATGCAACGGAGGGACGGAGCCAGTATTGGAGATGGAGGGATTCGCAAATTGTTTCCAAGTGACAGTGGAAGCGGAAGAGAGAAATAAGGAACGGATAGAGAATAAGATGCGGAGGTGAAAGAGATAGGGATAGAGAAAGTAGGTGGGAATATGGCGAGTGCAAGTGCGGACTTGAGAAGCATAGGAGAGTAAAAGGAAATTAAGAGGAGAGGGAGAGAGTGTTGTAGAAAGAGAGGTGGGAAAATAGTTGTTTTCCGTTGCGACAACCTGGCCTAATTCGAGTTAAATAGATTGAGTACCAAAGGCAAATCGCCAGGGTAGGTTTCTCGAAGCACGCGGTCCGCCATTTCATACGATGGACACCTCTCTTTGCTACCATTCCGCTGCAAGTAGGTGAAATGGGAATAGTGCGAATGAGAAGGTCTAAGGGAGAGCTAGAGACGTGTCGAGGTTAAAGTATTTATATTTGATAACTGAAAATAGTGGAAGTCATTACTTATTTACTCTATATTATCTCACAAAGAGCCGTTGACGGCATTTAACAATGAGCCTAATAACTTTAACAAAGACGAGCGCATACGGCCATGCCCTCGGCAGGATTCGAACCCGAGACCCAATCATTGGGACCCAGGCACGCTAACCACCCCTCTACCAAGGCCGGCAATAACTTAATCATTACGGCGATTGATCGATTGTTTAGATTTTAAAGATCGATCCACTTATAATGGCATGCGGTTATCATGCCGTTTGAGAGACATTTGAACAATGGAAAATAAACATGTCGATTTTTGATGTATCTTGGCTTTCTCCCCCCCCCTCCCCCAATACCAACAGTTCTCTTCTCCCCCCTCCCCCTTTCAAGTACAAGTCCTCTTCTCCCACTTCCACGATGTCCTTGAATTGAGAGATGACCAACGATTAAGAGTGCTACTCATTCTTCATTCTCCTGATCTGATAATGAACCCTGTACAGCATTGAGTTGAGTGTAGTCACGATTTTTTTATTATTCTCAAATCAAAATTAATGGTGAAAATTTGCCAAACAATTTTCATAGTTAACAGACAGCGTAATATTTAATTTTATATAAATTCTGTTTCCTAGCTTTAATGTGGTAAAATTACATTAATCAGATTGCGATATGATTTGTTTTTTTTTTAATTTGGATTAAAACAAAATATTTCTATTTCCCAATTTATCGGTAATTCCGATTAAATGGCATTTAATTGTTCATTTTATTGCATTAAAACTAGTGAAGAAATTTACTTTCTGTAAACTGTATCATAAAAAATAACCTGATATTATTTTAAATAATACTTTAGACAAGATTTCTTTGTTTAAACATGCAATATTTATAGAGGCTTATATCGCATAGGAAAAAATTACGTGGCCTAATATTATGGTTATGATGTCCGGCGGTATACATGAATTACCGTAAAATGAGGATAAAAAGATCTTTGCAGCATCGCCACGTGCGGCGCCATACCACAAAAATTATTTTCTGCTTATTTTAATATCACCATGCATCTGTATTTTATATCACGCGGAAGTAAAACGGCGCCACTAAAAATATTAAAATTTTATTTTATCGCAATAACCTCATGCAACATTTCTGAGAAAAATAATGCTCCACATATTATTCCCAATATTAATGAAATTTTACGACAGACTCAAGCGGTTCGTGAATTAATCCCATAAATATGGAATTTCGAAAAAACAGTGTAAATTAGGTTATTAATTTTATCACTAATTAATTTTTTGTGCTTATATATATATATATATATATATATATATATATATATATATATATATATATATATTATCATCAGCCTTTTCAATCCCAGGGGCGAATCCTCCATGGAAAAAATGGAAGCATTGCTTCCAAATTAGAAATTAATAATAACAGTAATATCAATAAAAATTACTCCTTTACAAACGCAATTTTAGAAGAACATCATCAGTAAAACCGTGCAACTGCGCGATATTTAAAAAATCCATCTTGGCAGCTGGCGCCACACAATGGCCGAAAGTAACACTACTAGCATACTCAAAAGCAAGATGAGCCATTCACTGTAGAATTCGAGCGGAGACTAGGCGTCTGGTCCAGGTATATTAATGTTTCAATAAGCAGCAATTCTGACGTTTCACGAGAAGCTTCATGCTTATAGAAGTTTCTGTGTTATAGTAGTGCATTTACAGATATCATTTCCAAATCTTTTGCTTCAGATAAGAGAAATTTCGCGGTTTTTCTACGCGTGATAAAGTACGTAGTGGAAGAATTTTAAAATTGCAAACATGAGTGAACCGAGTGCCTCTAATGCATCTGTACTGCTTTCATGCAGCTCTGGTGAGGTTTCCTGTTGTGCAGTGTGTAATTTATTAACGAATAGTTTTTTGTCGAACAATTTTCAGGCAAAGAGTGAAATTATCCAAACAAGTAGGCCAAAACCTCGAATAAATTTAAATATAAAAATGAAATCATGCACAAGACATTTTAACGTAGATATTTATAACATTGTCGAATGGTTGACTGGATGTGAGAGCAAAGCAGAACTATTTTGTTGGCCGCGCTTACTTTTTTCGAACGAAATATGTTTGGAATAAAACGGAATTCTCTGATTTAAGTAATCTGGGTAAGGTAATAAAGAGACATTCGATAAGTAAAGGACATATACAGTCAATTCTCCACGAAGAAACATATGGAAGAACTGGACTAGAACATATTTTAGATAAGCAATTGGAAATTACTCATCACCAGAATAACGAAGCAGTAAAGAAAAATCGGGGAATGTAAGAATGACCTACTGATATTGTTCATTTTTAAGGAGAGCTTTCGTGGTCATGACGAATGCAGTGACTCTGCTAAATACGATGAAACTTTGGGAAACCATTAGGAGCATTCAATAATGTTTCGCGGCACGTTAAGTGTAATAGAGAATGATTTAATTTCTTGTATTGCCCAAATCGCGCTGTAAAACGTTAAACAAGATGCGTTCGACTCCCTCAAGAACAGTTACGGAAATTATTTATACATAGCTACTTTTCATTCTGAACTTTCGGTTATATATCAAATGGAAGATATTAATAAAAAGAGATTTAGCGATTTATATCATTTCATTAAAGAAAACGGTTTAGACAAAGCTTGCTCTCACGTGGTCAAATTATGTGAATTAGTACTGACAGTACCTGCAACCAGTGCCTCAACTGAACTGAGTTTTTCATCTCTCAATCGTATAAAAACACTATAAATTATCAATGCTATCAATCGAACAAGCTCTCTTCGAAGAACTTTCTCAGATACCCGTGTTCAATGGTAACGTCATTGCAGAATTAGAAAAGAAGGAAAGAGGAATTCCTCTGCATTTATTATTACAAGGCAAGATCCGATTTTCATAATTAATTGCTTCCGTAACAAAAAAATCACCATTCGCCACTGTTCAATCCATTGTCGGATGAAGGACTCCCCCAAACACCTCCAGTTTTCCCTAACAACTACCTCCCTCCTCCAAGTTGGCCTTAAGAACTTCACAAGTTTTCTTTTCGGTCTCTTGATGATTCCTGAGATCCATTCGATGACACTAGGCGTCCAACGCTGATGATATCCTTTATCAATATGACTCACACACTGCCACTTTATCAATTTTAATATCCTAATTATGCCAAATATTCCCGTTTTTTTTCTTACCCAGCTGTTCTTCTTGCGGTCTCTACGGGTGATCCCGAACATACATCTCTCCATGCTCCTCTGTGTTGTTTGAAAGTGCTGGACAATTCTGGCGTTCATGGCCCATGTTTCGCAAGCATATGTCAGAATAGGCAGAAAATGTGGGCCATTAAATCAATATATATATATATATATATAATATCTTAAGGAAAAGGAAAGTAGTGATGAGAGTGACAACAAGGTGTTGAAGGAAGCCCAATTGATTTCCTAGTTGGCGAAGAGACACGTAAAACACAATCATAAATATATAAAATCGAAAGCTTTTCGGGCAAGGCCCTTTCTCACCGATGAAGTGAGAGTTACTATATATATAGTATATATCTTCTTTAGGAGTATATGGAGAACCAGGTCTAACCATGAATAATCACGCACCTGTTGACGGGTAGACTACAGATGATGTTGATGATATCTTCTTGTAAACATTTTAGTGTGTGTGTGTGTATATATGTTTGTATGTATGTGTGTATGTATGTTCTTTATAAGTTTTTACACCACTAAAGCTATCGAATTCAAAAGTTTCATGGACCATCCTATGGACCAAAAGAAGAACTTGCTCAAGGTTTTCAGACCGTGTGGTCTCTTATATCCCATGGAATTAACAAAATACTACTCGTAGTTTTATTGTAATATGATATCAAAAATGATATATCAATAAAAATAAAAAAAATGGTTGGCTACTTAAAAGAAAACTTTCCCGAGCGAAACCGGGCGTTCCAGCTAGTAGTGTTGGCCTCAGCAGCAATTCCCTCAACATCCGCATGAACGGCCACTACAACGGCGTCATTCATAAACGAGCGCTGCTTGTGCCCGTTCATGCGAACAGTCACAACAAAATTTAATGACGGTGAGAGCCAGTCGCGGTCTCCCCGATAATGCTTCGGTTCCCAACCTCCGTCAGTGGGAGCTTGCCCATATCCACTTTCTAAACTCCTTCACTCCCCCTGGCCTCAACCTTCGCTAACATTTCAGTCCTTTTGGGCTATTCCCCCACCCCCTCCGCATCCTCCAATCCCAGACTTTTTCGCTTTAGTCTTCCACCCCCATGCCTCTACCCAGTGTCACTGCCATCAGTTGTCTCTCTCCTGTGCTGACGAAGAGATCGCCCCCGAAGTTTCCCGTTTTTTGTGCTTGTTTTACATGAGCCACTCCGACACCCCCAGCAGCTCGCCAACCTGAAGTCATCTTAATGGTGAGTGCTCACCCGGCTTCCATATCCCAACATCTTATTGCCATCAATTTATCCCACTTACCTTTCCTCTTCCATAAGCATATATATAATTAAGATTATGAAAGAAAATGGAAGGATAGTCGCAGGTGATGTACATTGTGGAAGAGGATAGAGTGTCTTAAAGGGAGGATATGTGCTTGTGAAATTGCTTTAGAAGGAAAACGGATAGCCCAAGAGCGTTCGTTGCCACGAAATAAAAAGATGTGATAGAAATAGAAAAAAGGAGAGGCTGTTGATTGTAGAGGTTGTAGATTGAACGTTAAGTAACCATATAATTATTATGGTAGTTTATAAAAGAAAAGAAATATACAAGATCGAAAAGAAAAAATTAAGAAACGTAGCTGAGAAAATTTCAGATAATGTAGAGAAATAGTTGAGCATGGTGTAGGAGCTACACAAAGGCACGCTAAAATGAGAGGATCGAGGTAGCATGCATCGCCCCTAGCGGCAAAAAGAACTGTAAAGCTAAACCCACGGCTGGGGCGAAAGAGTAAATGCTATGTTCGGACTAAAATTCATGCGCAAGGAAGCCTTTTAAGAGTCTGAAGACAATGGTATATCCTTTGAAAAAAGATTTCCTTTGCATTTTCGAGAAGATAAAAAAATGGAAAAGGACGACTTCATTGTTTGTTCTTTATTTGAATCAAATTCGACTAAATATGGATCTAATTAAGACGGGTAATTAATCTGAATGGAAGTAGGTATAACAAAGCGAATGGGAAATTTTTATGATTGTATTGCGATAAAAATGAAACTGAGTAATGGATCCCTCTAATTACGAAGGAAAACACGTAAAAGGAGAATGAAAGGCGATAATTTAAAGAAAGTAATTATAATGATAAAAATACTGATAATTATATCAGGGATAAAATGAACTACTAGAAAGATGGAATAATTCCCTTATATACTGAGATTGGCTTGGTACTAGTTTCGAAATCATGAGAAAGATCTGCATCCGAATAACCATATACAAATTTTTCAAAGAACATTGACAACAGAGATTATAACTGGAAAACGAAGCAATGCATGGTGGCCATCATTAGTTCAATATACGTTTCTTTAATCAATCAATCATTTTTAATGTCCATAATTTACGGGCCATATTTGTAGAAAGGATGAAAAGAGGGCTAAAAGGAGGTCCTTGCAGTAGGCTAAATGGATCTGCTTATGCTACATAAATGATAATGTTCTATAAATTTATAAAATGTCTTAGGTGAGTGATATTATTTTTGTTCCCTGCTGGCTTCTTAGAGTCAATAGAATGAATATTCTTTCCTAATAAAGTATTTATCTACAAAATCGTAATAGCAATATTCGGAAGTTTTAAATTATCTCTAAATAAGGTTCCCAGATTTGTCTTATTCTATAATAAAATTGTTTACACCTGTACCAAGTTATGTTTTGGAAATATTTACATATCTCTTTATGGTTCCAATTATATAACAGCCCTTGTTGTTAAATATGATTCTGGTGCGCCAATTTCATTAAGAAGTTCGTTATATGTACAATCGTATTTTAAATAAGGAAGAGTTTTAAAAAATAAATCATGTACATTTTAACTCCTTGGTTAAAATATTAAGCATCACCAGAGTTGACAAAAATTGATAACATCCAAATAATAATAGTTCACTTTTGTATGATGTATTTGATTTATACAAACAGTCGCCGCCTTTAATTTAATGGAGCATTTTGAATTATTTCGACGGTCTAGGTAAAGCGAAACATGTACTTTGGACATTACATAGAATTAGGATTGCTGACGGCCTTTCAGAGAATACGAGGGGACAAATGGCTCTCCAGAGGAAATCCCGTGACCTCGAGCTGGTAGAGATGACTTGATCAGGGGTGTGGGACTGGATGCAATTTAGGCTAAAGGGGTTATAGATACACGGACGAGACGGTTAAAACTAATTGTTTGGAAGATTGGAAAATGTGGGAGACGTGTAACGGAGAGATAAGGGGAGAAAGTGATAGAGAAACCAGGCGAGACATTCAGGATTGGATTAAGCAGCGCAAGGGAAGAAGTCTTTATTTGACGTGATTTTTGTGTTTTAAATTTGAGAAACCTTACTAAATGGTACGGATTATATTATTTTCCAAGACGATTGCTATCCAAAACTCCAATCCAACAGCAATTACGTTGGATAAATTAATCGATGAAATTTATTATTTTTTTCCTTAAGAGCGATACAGTTCATTCGGTAAGTATGTATACCACCTTTATGCACTAAATAAGATGCAATTTTGAATAATTTGTTTCATATGGTTTGAGTCGAGTTCCAATTTGCTATCTACTCTCACACTGGATTTTTATTAGTTTTGTTTGTTGCTTTCGAACAAATATTAAATGCATGTGCTACCTTAGTCTTTTGGTTTTGTAATATGTAGAATGTTGCCGGAATTATTCTTCGTAAAGTATTGTGCGATATAATTTATGTTATGGAAATGATGTTTATACCAGATTTTTATAGAAAGTATACTTTTTTCTTTATGTACAGATTTTAGTTGGATTTTCACAACTCCAAATTATCCAGATATACTATTAAATAAAAGTTATTGCAGCTAATTAAGTATAATGTTAAATAATGTCCTGTGTTAGGATTTTCAGTGCTCATGATCGGAATTCACTTCCACCGTGGCAGTCTCTTAGTCCACGAATCCCCAAACATAAATCCTTCTACAAATTCTATCATTCTACTTCCTCCACACCCATCCATTTGCACGTTTATATATTTAGACCTCTAACACAGTTTACACGGATTTTAATACATCTATTTACAACTTTTATAAGAAATATTTGCAAAACTCTCTTTTAAATGTTATTCTGCTTCTTAGGAAGGGAGTACTAAGTACTTCAGTTAATTTATATCACAGTTTTATATAAGTATCTATTAGCCTTTATTGTATAGAAGTGAAAGGTAAGATGCTACTGTCATAAATAATAAAATTATATTTAGTTTAATGCCTGCCTTATCTTATTATTGATAAGAAATTAGGGGAGCATTCGGACGCCCTTACGAGTAAATACAATTGATGATTTTTCTGTCCACTTCCTCAGTCTTCACCATTTCAATCTTTGCTCATCTCTGCATGAGCAATAAGTCTATTTTGCGTTTATAGTGATTGCTTTCATTTTGAGTGCAGTAAAACAGTAACGGGAAGTATGTAAATGGACAAAATTTGAAAAAGTAAAGACTGCAACTAATTCTTTATGACTTATAACTGAAACCAGATATCTCCAGTTAATATCAAATTTCGCATGGAAATATGTATTAAAGCATGATTCAGGAATTAAAGCTGTGTAATAGCTCCAAATTATGTGCAGATTCGATTTAGTTTATTAAAAAGTATATAAAACCTGACCCATCTTTAACTTATTGTATTAATTTGGAAATCGTGTATTTTGCGTTTAAAAATCAAGGAGAATGGTTTTTCTTTCATTTTTATTGCTTAATAGGAGGTAATCTACGTTACCTGGTAATCAAATACTTATTAAATTAAAGCTTTGCTTTTGTTTGTTTGTTGTCGCACAGGAGGTCAAACGGTCTGATATAAATAGACAATGTATTACAAAGAGAAAAAGAGGGTAGCTTTTCCTCTGTTTCATAGTGATAGGCGACTAGAGCGAAATATTTTATAAAAAAAAGTATTACCAACTAATTGTTACAGCGGTTTAATCGATAACACTTAGCGGCGGCAAGACATTTTTTATTTCAATAATGCAGAAAATATTGAGGGGAAAATTAAGACAATCGCAGTCAAAATAAAAACTAGATTTGGTACCTGTTACTGACTAAGCAGCCATAGTAATTAAAATGAAAGTGAAAATGAAAATGGAAAGAGAACAAACAAGTGGTAATTAGAGAGATAGCTGATGGAACCGGAATGAGATGATAGAATAAAATGGAGTAAATGAGAATGTGCAAAAAAATAAGATGATAAATACTGAAAAACTCAGGAAATGGAATAGGTAAAGGTAGAAAAAATAGCAAACGAAAACGGTGAAAGTTGGAGTAGTTGGAGACCTTGAGGTATAGGATCGGACGAGTGAGGGAAAGTGCCTGTGACGTAAAAACTGCTGGAAGTGTCGCTCGCTCGGGAATTACGTGAAACAAGGAGAAGTGGATGCGATGGAGAGAGATCAAACTAAGAAAAGCGAGAGACAGGAGGGCGCAAAATATAAAATAGATATTTATCAGGTAGAGAAAAGAAATTAGAGATAAGGACAAAGTACAAGAAAAGACAAAGGAAGCGCATTTATCTCGGATGGAAAGGGAGAGAATAGGGATGGGGTTTCTTGGTTTGGTAAAAGCGGAAAGAGTCGAAAGTTAAAGGCAGGCAAAGAAACAGAGAGAGAGAGAGAGGAAGAGGAATCTAATGCAGAGGGAGAGAAAGTTAGATAGGGCAGGAGGAGCGAGTAAGAGGGAGAGGGAGGCGGAGTGGGGGAGAAAGAGAGAGGGGAAGTGAGAAAGCGGCGGGTATACGGGTTAATTGTCTTTGTCTTCCGCGGCAAGTTGCGAGTGGAAGTCTTTGAGAGAGGGAAAGAGAGAGAGAGAGGTAAAAAAGGGAGAGAGAGAGAACAGAAAGAGAGAGAGGGAGAGAGGAGAACAGAGAAGAGAACAGAGGGAGAGAAAGAGAGAGGGAAAAAGAGAGGTAGAGGGGGAAGTGAGGGTGGGAAATAGAAAGAAGAAAAGAGAGATGGAAAGAGAGAGGAGAGCGGAGAGAGAGAGAGACGGGAACAGATAGAGGGAGAGAAAGAGAAGGAAAGAGAGAGAGGGGATGAGAGGGAGTGAAAGATAGGGAAGGAGCGAGAACGAGAGGGGGCGTGTAAGGGAGAAGCGGGTGAGAATACGACTGCGTTGGTGCGTGTATCTCATGAGGAGAACTGGAGAGGAGATGAGACGAGGAGAAGGAAAGAGAAGGGATTGGAAAAAGGAGAGGAAGAGGGGGAGGGAGGCATTGGAGTGGCGCATGAGAGTGATTGAGGGAACAAACATAGAGAGAACGAGGAAAGCAGACGCGAGAGCCTGCCGAGGATAACAATGGCTGTGGATAAGGGCTAAAAATATCGAGAAGTCCCTCCAAAGGCGGTCGGGGATCTCAAGGGGAATGGGTGACAAAGTCTGCGTAAAAATATAACCTTCGAAGAGGTTGATATAACAGAAATATTTCTCCTCGTCACGGAACATAATGCCTCGGTAGATTGTGCCTCATTATCGAGTTCTCCGTGGCTTCGAATAATCCGCGAACGAAAGGAAAAGTTGGCGAGGCTGCAGCTAAAAAGTTGTCGCTACGAGATGCTTAAATAGATTCGTGCAGCCGTCCATTTTCTTTCGCGAATGGCTTCAGCTGGAAGGTTAGTCTGGGAATAGGGAGTATATTCGAGAATAACGGCGAGCCATTCTGGAGCGCGCTACTCCTTTGACCGAGGATTCAAATTAAATTTAAGAGAAGAGAGGATCGGGAGAAAAATGAGGAGAGGAGTTTTAAGTGGGCTTCAGAGGAGAGAGGATGGGAAGGAGAGAATGGCAATGAAAAGAAAGGAGTGCGAGGAGGAGGGGAGAGAGAGGGAGGAAAGAGAGAGGGAGCAGAGAAAGAGAGAAGGAGAGAAAGAGAAGGGGAGAGAGAGGGAGGAGGGGAGTGAGAAGGGGGAGGGGAGAGATGGGAAGGAGGCCTGGATTTTTAGAAGTAAGGATTTCAAGGTATGGGGAGGATGAGGAGAGAGAGGGTCAGAGAGGGTGTGGGATGCGGAGAAGGGTCCCTGGTGGGAGGAGTTACAGGGTTTGAAATGTATGAGGGCTGCTCAGCCTCTGGAGAGATTGCCATCTCGACGACCCAGCAAATCTTTATGGGCTGTGCTTGCGGTGCTGTGTTTTGGAAGACTGAGTATATGGAATCTAAATGTATAAAGTGAAATTAGCTAAAGAAAACAGAATGGGGTTGTATGAGGATGTAGGTGAACTGAATCGTGATGACGCATGAGAATTTATGATTGAAGGATTTTTGACGAGTTCCGGAAAATCGATTGAAAAAAAAACTTTTTGTCACAGACATTTTCAAAGTATCCCTCTAAGCGGAAATATTTTTTTCACGCTAGAATAGTTGAGAGATAGATTAGTAGCAATTCATTTATAACCAAATAGGCCCATATTTAATGATAATGTGATGTAGTGCTTTAATGAATAAACGTTTAAAAAATAATTAATAATATAATATATAATAAACAGTATATTGAAGTTAACGCGTGGTAGAAATGTTATAATGACATATTTTACTTATTTTAAAAAGTAATATGAGCCTTAAGTGTAATTTTATTAATTAAAAGGCAAATTGCCCCATTATTTTTACCATTAAATTACGCCTAGTAAGAAGTGGGATTTTACCCATAACCTTTTGTCTAGTAAAATTTTTCTTCACACTAGAGTGGGTATTTAATCAATGACGCAACTTCATAACTCAGTAAAGCTAAAACTTGATTTATGCATCATAATTTTTACAGTCTCCGGAAATTATCGATTGATATTATTTCTATTCAGTTCGTGAATGTGCATTTTCAAAATATTTTCTAAAATGTCAAGTTGATTTTAATTATTCATTCCGCTTTACAGTGCAAAAACATGTTGAATTTTGATGAGATAATCTAAATTGAGGCCACAGCTGCTCTTATAAATTATGTATTTTGTAAATAAGTTATATTTACCAAAATACAAAAGGGATAATAAATTGAAGGGTGCACCATAAAGGAATTTGATTAAGTTTCTGATTATTTTAGATAGAAACTAATGTAAAAATAAATAATTAAGTATAATAAGATTTAATTAATTCTGTTCAATTGTACGTCTTAAATCGCAATTAAAAATGTTCTAAAGTTTTATTAAATTTTTCATATAACCAAGATATTAGGATACATTTTTAACTGTGCATCCATTTTGTGTCACAAAATATGAGAATCTTAGATAACCATACTTTTAAATGACAAAATTTTATTAATTATAAAAAAGAATATTTTAAAATAAATCAAACATTATAAGCACGAAGTAAACACAGGAAAATAAACAAAATAATGCGAATTTGACATTAGGTGCGATTTATTTTTAAAAAATAGTCGAATGCATACGCTACTTAAAAAATTTATTCCTCTAAGAATTTAACTTTTAATTAAATAAGAGGAGTAATTCTCATAATTTCCTTTCCTTATTTTATAAACTATGTCGATTAATCATCAAATTATTGCGAATTATAACCATTTAAGGTATATACAAAATTCCAAATTTTTGCTGAAATTGCTGAGAGATATTCGGAATACTATTACAGAAAAAATATTTCCTCTCGTGACCCTTAAAGCATCTTGTTTCCCAGCGTCGGAGAAACCCTCGGTCATTAATGGGGGTAAGTTTTTAAGCTCCCATCCCTCCCTCCATAGTTCCTTACGCTTAAAACCACTCTAATCCAACCCCAAATCCTCAATCTTAACGTTTTCCTCCTTCTCCCTCTCCTTACTGTTCAAACTACTCCCACCGTCCCACTCTTTTCCCCTTTTTATCTATCGCCCATCTCACTCCATTTCCTCCAACAGCCTCTCTTTTCTCCTCTCACTTCTTCACTTTTCCTCTCTTTCCTATCTCTCCCCTTCCTCTCACTGCACCCATCGTGCTGCCTACCCCGCTCCACTTATTTCACCCCTTCCCCCTATTCCTTTTATTCTCTCCCACTCCACAATTCCTCCTGCGTGTTCTCTCAGCAGCATAAGCACACCCTTTCCCTCTTTCTCCCTCTCCTTCCCCCCCTCTCTCTCTCTCTTATGCCGTTTTCTTCACGCGATTTTCTCCAATATTGTATTCATCTCTTCCGCCTTGTTCTTTCTTCACAAACATTTTCGCATATATGTATCTCTTCCTTCATCCACTTGTTCATTTATTTTTCGCTTTAGCGTTATCTTCCAATTTTTCGCATCATCCTTCCTCCATTTCTATTTCTTTCTTTGTTATCGCTCCCTTTGTTAATTTCCCATCTCCCTCCCTCAGCATTTTGTTAGAACTTCTCACTTTTATTGGTTGAATTCTCTTAATTTTCTTAAAAGTGTATTTCTTCGCAGTTACAGCGATATATGGATTGTTGAATTTTGTTTTTAACAATTTATATCTCTTTAGCACTGCTCGCTATGCTTATTACGGGGTTTAAATCTTTGCTATTTCGCCCTCCATTCCATGATTTCTTTGTCGTTCGAGTTGTTACATTATCAACCTTATTTTGATTTATAATATTAATCATTTTATTAATGAAAATATAGGACTTTTTCATAATTTAAGAGAGTACATAAAATAAAAGACCAACGTAGGTAACATATAATTCATCAAAGTTTTCAGTTAGGAAATGAAAACATTGGTGGTTATGTCGCCTAGAAATAATATTTTGGCGTTAGCTATATTTTTCATTCTCATTCTCAATACTTTTTATATACGTGTTAGGTCCATTATTTAGGTTAACATTTTCAAATAGCACTAATGCTCCCACGCAATTTGGAGTCCGTCGTTGCTCAATCGTCTTGGGGCTATGTCGTAGACATTTTTGCGAGGTAATAATCTAAGTGTATCTCTTCTCCAGGAAAAGCATACATTTTAGATTTTTTCCAAAATCCGACCCCATCTTCATGAATAGATATTCCAGGAAAGATTTCTGATGGATTACTTGATAGGATAAGAGGACGTTGACAAGAAAATGCCGCGTCCCAAATTGTATTAAGCAGTCACATAAGCCTTGAATGATATTCGCTGCTTTTCGAACGCAAGTTAAAGCTACGTCTCCCAGATAGGTGGCCACCACCTACTCCCAACCACTTCCCCTTGCTCTTATTAATCTGCATCTCCTAAATCTATTTCCTTCCTTATTCAGACAATTTCCTACTTCACTCCTCGCCCGATTCATAGCCTCCATTCCCCCACCCAATCACACGCACACACACGCCCTCTGCCTTTAACCTCATCCAACCCAATCTCCCCCCTCTCTCTCTCGTAGACCCTTTTTCACTTTCCGAGAATCACCCTAACCACTCTCTACCTTTCTCTCTCTCTCTCTCTCTTCTTTTTGTGACTCAAATTTTCTTGTCCTTCTGATTCCGTATTCATGACGACCCTTGCTCTAAAATAAACCAAAAAAGATATTTACAAATATGATAAATCTTATTTCAATACAAATGATGCTTTATATCTATATTTAGTGAAGGTTTTATTTGCTACCACCAAACGCGATGAGCATTATAGTGTTTCCAAATTTTTAAGGCAACGGTGGAATATTCGGAAAATGTTCATATGCTTCTTAGGCTAATTGGTTTTAAATTTGGTATATTCCAAATACTCGGAATAAAAGTCATTGCAAATAATTAATTATAACATTAAATGATGTCCTGAGTTAGGATTTTCAGGGCACATGGTAGGCCTTCAATTTCACCATGGCGGTCGCCCTAACCGTACATCATTCTACCAAGCATTCTCCTAATTCTTCCACAATCATCCATTTGCAAATCTATACAATTTACACGCATTTTAGTACACCTATCTATTTCCAATTTTAATAACAAATATTAGCAAAATTGTCTTCTAAATGTTATTATGCTTCTTTGGAGGTAGTACAAAATACATCAGATAATTTATGTCAACCTCACGATTGTTTATATATGAAGCAATGTTTAACCATATTTTTCATAAAATTTTATCCTAATTTAATACAGGTTATCTTTTTATAAAGTAAATCGGGACTTTAACTTGGAAATCTATATATAGTGAAAAAATGTTTAAGTTTAATGCATTGTGATATTCCGTTACAAATTATTTTCATTTGACCCGCTTACTTGTCCGTATATTTTGATGCTTTCAATGAACATCTAATCAAATTCTCAAAAAAATTTCGACGCTCCATAAATGCGCCTCGAATATTTTCCTCGTCCTACTAGAAGTGACGGCGTTTTACGTAGTCTTTGTCCGTGTCTCCTTAGCTTCTTGTCAGCTGATTAATTCCAATGGGCCATTTATTTGGCAGCTTTTCCGTTATTCCGTGTAACGGTATATCCGTCCAATTTGCGGGTCCTCCCATTCGCTCTCATTTCCCCTTTTTGAAAGACTTCTGCCTCCGATGGCAATTTTTCACTCCCCCACTTTCTTTCCCACTCCCCCCTCCTATTTACCGCTTCCCTATCCCTTCACGTTTACTCCCCCCTCTCTCTCTCTCCCGTCATCTCTCTTTCTCTCTTTTCCGTCCTCTCTCTCCCATCCAATCACACTAATCTCCTCTCACTCGTGCCTCTTTTGTTTCATTCTCTCCCTCTCATCCTCTTGCTCCTAACATCCGAACTTTCCTCCTATTCCGACTCTCCTCTCTTTCTCTCCCTACCTCTCTCCCTATCCGCTCCTTTATCCTTCTCTCTCTCTCTCCCTCCTTCCCTGTCTCTCTCTCAGGGGTCGTGTTTGGTCCATTAGAAGAATGAGAGCCTAGTAGTTGGATCCGCAGTGGGTAAGAGAAGGGAGTGGGGGGTGAGGGAGGGGGTCACGTGTTCTCGAGGAGTGAAGGGATCGCGGTGAGGGAGGGGAGGAGTGGCCCCGGGGAGGGAGGTTTGGATTTTGGAGGCCTGGATTTGGATGTGGAGGGGTTTGGGGTGGCAATGAATGTTGTTTTCCCCGCAGAGAAAAAGGGGGCGTTCGAAGAGGGAAAGAGTGAGGAGAGGAGAGGGAGGGAGGGGTGAGGAGAGAGAGAGAGGGAGGAAGGGGAGGAGTTTTGAGCGAGAGAGGAAATTGGGATGGGAATCTTGGGTTGAGTGCTTCCAGAAGAAGCCTTTAAAGCTCTTCTCTGCCGCTTCTCCTGCCCTTCCTTTTTTCCTCACTCTTTTTCCTTTCTGGAAGAATCAAACTCTCGCTGGTGTTTACAGCTGAGGGAAGTCATTATTTTATGGCTGGTAATGTATTATTTTGGGTTAAAGACAAATTGATGCCGCTAATTAATCCGATAAATCTAATACCTTCATGAAGTGATAGATCATTATTTAGCCTAACCTTGTCGACTTATTAATTTTTTCGAGAGGAAAGAAATCTGCAAGTTTCGAGATGTATCGTCAGGATGATAGCTGAGCATCATCGGGTCTCATTCAAATTATTTTCGACGCGATTAAGGCGTTTATCATCTCTATTATCATTTCATATAGCCCATCTTAAATGTAATAAGATAGAGATAGACAATCTTTTTCTGCAGCGTGATACGACATAAGTATAACATTTGTCATTGGCATACGACTAATTTCACCAGCTACGCAAATAAGTTTCGTGAACTTACTTAAGGTAAAAACAATTTTAAGATTTAAAAAAAATTATTTCTCTTTGCTGTTCGCTGCCATACGCCTCTCTTTTAATACCAAATTGGTGAGGTTTTTGTTTGATGCTCATAATTTCTTCATTTTTTTTATTTACTTTTGAACACGCCTGAAGAAGTTAATTTTTAATATGATCACCAGTTAACTTCAGTTTCATTAAATTCACCATCGGAAGTGAATGTTCGCAAATATATGCTGATCCAAAACTGCTAATTCACTTTGGTGCTCCATTACGTAACTAGGGATGGTCATTGGAAGGAATAAATCTCCAAACGGCAGCAAACGCTTGTCTTGTTTGAGTACTAATTATTTCGTTATAATTGTTTAGCAGTTTCGAATGTTTATAAAATTCATGAAATTATCCGAAATTTTACTGGACAATAATCGAGATCCGCAATGAAAATTGTTAAAGGATCCGAGAAAAGTTTGATGTTTCTGTTTTCTTTCTGGAAGTCGGAAAATTATATCGCAAAGGAGTTTAGCAAAGTAGAAATTAAATTCTTATATTTCTGTGAGTTGCGATGTTACAAATTTCATTTTTAATTAGTTTCATACAATTAAAATGAGACAAACGTTTTTGGAATAAATCATTCTATAACAGTTTGGCTTATAAAAATGATAAAGAGTTGAACATGGTTGGAAAGAGAGAATTAATATCTGAAAATCGAAAAAGTAGGTTGGTCATGTGGCCCATAATATCAGCAAAGTAAAGCTAGATCCCGAGGATATTCTTCTCTCTTCAGAAATCTGCAGTTTTCTGTCAGTTCATCATTTCTTCTAAAAATTTCAAACCACTACCTCTCATGTTCGAAAATATCTCGAGGGCAACGGAGATCAGAATGGAGGAGTAACTCATTATCATCTCACAAATCCAAAATTTCAAGAAAGAGGTAAAGATATTCGCGATCCTTTAGTTCCAGAGCTTAAATTTTGTTTGTATAGCGCACTTCTTGATTAAACAGATAAGAAAAATCCAAGTCATTGGTGCCAAAAGCCTTTTGGTGAATTATGTGGTGTTATTTATCTTACGTTTCTAGTTTTCTTCTAGTAATACTACACATCCTTTTGACTTTTCTATCATTGTCTTTACGAATGCTGTCAAATTTTTCCAAACGAAGCTCTCTTTTCCTAATGCAGCCTCTAATTTCCTCAAAAATGTCTCAGTATAAACTAGTTAAGCGACCCTAGAAGTTCCTCAATCATGTGGAAATTTATATGAACAAACACGCAGAGCAGTATCAGCATTGTTACAGTATTTTCGCTCATTTGGTAATTAAAGGATACGTTTACGGTTTTCTCTGTGTAGTTAGAGTTTTGGAGTGATTTTGATAGTGTTAAATATTTATTTATGTAAACAAACATTGAATTGAAAATAAAAGTTTTACTTAAAAATTATTTATTCTTATGATAATACTATTATTCTGAAATTTTAAATCTTTGCATTAATTGTCTGTCATGCTAATTTAATACTCAGGTTAGAATATACGATATCAGAAACTGTAGTTTTCGCTAGAAAAACCAATTTTTTCTTGCATTAGTAGACTATGCTTCTAATTTGTTTTTTCGTTTAAGTAAAAATTTCTCATTCAAATTCATGAATAAGCATTTAATTATCTAAAATTAAAAATAAAAGATGTCTCTGGTATCTCCAATAGTCATAACAAAATTACGAAAAACCATAGCATTTCGGCTACAATGCAGCCGTCTTCACTGAAACTAGATTCTAACAAGGATAATTCTTAGCTAATTGTATTTTGTGCATTATTTCAAAATATTAAATGTATTCTTTTTTATGTATTACTATCAAATGACCTTATAATGTGAAACAATTTGAAAATATATACTATCAATTTTAATGAATTTCACCCAAATTTATTTTAGGGAAGTTATATATCTTCCTAAAATTTCTAAACTGACCAGATATTCATAGTAAGTATTTATTTACTTACTTTGTATTGTATCACCGTGTCTCGCAATACCCTTTTATCAGATATTCATTGCATTACCTCTCAGATACCCATTGCGCGTAGGTAAAATAAATTATTTTATTCAATATTTTTTCTGTAATTTCGTAACAAACGCAGTGTCTCGGTTTTCTATCAGAATAGCACGTCAGAGTAATTAATGTTCGAATATTACGGCATATAAAAATAATAGTGATGCAAATTAGAAGAGAAACTTAACCTAATCATTCCCAATCGCCTCGTTTCCAGATCACACAATTTCCAAATAATTGGAGGCATAACCGAAATGTTGAATGGTATTCATTATTTTTGTTGTTTTTCTGTGTTTTACTGCTATTTATGTTTTAATTCCGTTTTGAGATTAGGACCTGAAAAAAATGTTATTGTGAAACATATTTTCCTCAATTATGAAAATACTAATTGGTATTTGGCTGTTTTGTGAAAGCTTACTAATTATTGAGCATTTGATCCAAAATGTATGCGTATAGCGCTTAAGCTTCACTAAAATATTCAGAAACCCTAGCATTTTCAGATATCAATATCGATCGTAACTGGGTGTCCACAATTGCTGTCTACGAGAGCATTTGGTATATGTACTACACATAAGTCAGCTGTCACAGTAGCAGAGTTTATAGTTGCGGAAGGAAAGTACACTTGTTCTGCTAGTGAAAATGTGTTAGGTGCGAGTCTTCATCTTAAGTAAAGTTAATATTATTAAAGTAGTTAGCGTTTCTTGAACATTCTTATGAGGATAAGGACGGATTTGCTTCAAATCTAATAATATATTTAACGTAAAAATCGCATTATATTGTTTTAAATTTTTGTGCAAAATTACTTTTACTTAGCAAATAGAATTTTTTAAAATTTTGTAAGTTTCAGAAACAAATTACATATTATTTTGATAATTTTTCAACTTGCGATACTTACGGTTTCATCAGGATGCGTTTTTGGACATTTTTTCTCTCATGTTCTTATTATCATTTCGGTCTTGTTCTGAATTTCATAGATTTGTTTATGATATTCAATTATTTGTTTAAATGTTTAGTATGTTATGTTACTCAAGTATGTTCTCATTTGAACAAAGGTGATTGATTTACTACTTCATTTCGACAAGCATATATTATTTATTTAACTTCGAAACTGAATAAGCTTCTTGTTTTCAGCACCGATAAATTAAACATTCCGGAGCGCATGGTGTAGTCCTCTCCATTCCAATCATAGTCCTCCTTCCTTCCCCAATCCCTCACCTTGCTGAGGGTCGCTCCATTGTTTCTCGTCCCCTAGAAACCTTTACGAGTTATGGAATAGAGAAATCCGACGGGAAATCCTCTGCCAGCGCGCGAAACTGCAGACTCCGAGGTCTGCGTCTTTGCTTTATAGCGCCAGGAACAAAGGACGAGCGAAGCAGCGCGCGCGGAAACGTTTTTCGAATCAAATGTAGGGCTGCGGAGGAATTTCCTCATTCGAGGCTGCATTCCACACGTGAATATTTTTGGCATTTGGACAATTTTCGAGGGGAAAACTTTTCTCTTTTATTCTTCAGGAGATATTGTGACGTTAAAGACAATCTTGTGTGCGGCGCGGAAATTGTATTCTTCCGACTTCTGGCATTTCTGCTATTCCTGAAACTATTATTTTACAAAATTCCCTGTCGTAACTATTCCAGTGGTATTAATTTCGGTTTCATAAAACAGTAAATATATCTTTTTCTAAACTAAGAGAGTAAAATAGTGAGAGAGGCTTCAAACTTTGTCGAAGAAGTTTAAGAGTCAGTTATTTTAAGATATATCATAAACTTTTCAACAAAGTGAGAATGTGTGCAAGTAAATATGTAAGTCTACAAATATCCCGACTTCAAGCATTACAATGAAAAGAGAAATCCTTGTCACTTCCACAGTTTATTGATCACGACAGGTTTCGCCACGATCGTAGCTTCATCAGGTGAAAAAATATATAAAACCGTTCCATATATAGGGAAAAAGGAGAGAGGGGGGGTAGAGCCTGACTTTATTAATTATATTTCAAGCATTGTAAAACGTGAGAAAATAGAAGCCATCTATCCGGATTTCATGTAATGAAAATAAAATGCAAATTTACGTTAAACGTCATGAAAAATATTTCTATACACTATCAATTAATGTAGAGTTAAATTTTTATTATTTGAACTTGTTTTTTATGTTTAAGCTAGCAATACGGTCAAGTGAAATAAATATCATTATTAGAAATAAATTTCTCAAATTCTGCCTTAACACGGAAAGGTTTAAAGAAAAATTATCCTAATGATATAAGAGAGATTACTCAAGGTTATTTATTAATTCTTTTTATAATTTTTCCTATGTATATATATATATATATATATATATATATATACATATATATACATATATATACATATATATATATATATATATATATATATGGCAACAAGGTGTTGGGATGAGGAAACCCAGTGAACACTCACCAATCGCACGACTTCAGGTTGGCGAGGCCCCGGGGATGTCGAAGCGACACACGTAAAAGAACACTAAAACACAGAAACATCACAAACGTTCTCTCTCTGTAGCTGAAGAAGGAGTAGTTCCGAAAACTTTACGTTTGTGATGTTTCTGTGTTTTTGTGTTATTTTACGTGTGTCGCTTCGACATCCCCCGGGCCTCGCCAACCTGAAGTCGTCTGATTGGTGAGTGCTCACTGGGTTTCCTCATCCCAACACCTTGTTGACATCCATATATTCATTTTACCTTTCCTTTTCCGTAAGTTGTTATATATATATATATATATATATATATATATATATATATATATATATATATATATATATAGCTAAATGTTGTTGGGATAAGGAAGCCCAGTGAAGACTCACCAATAAGATGACTTCAAGTTAGCGAGCTGCTGGAGGTATCGAATTAACACACGTAAAACATGCACAAAAAAGACGGAAGCTTTCGGGGGTGATCCCTTCATCAACAAAGGAGATAAATAACCGAAAGCTTCGGTGTTTATTGTGTCTGTTTTATGTGTGTCCAATTTGAAGTCATATTATTGGTGAGTGCTCACTACGCTTCTTTATCCCAACAACATGTTGACATCCATTTATCTCATTTGCCGTTTCTCTTCCGTAAACATTTGTATATATACTAGAGAGATGCCCGTTGAAATTCAACGGGAGAGGTTTTTGTTAAGTAAAAATTAAATAAATTTGCCTTGACTTTCTTTGGATGGCAAGAAAATAAACTTTTGTTGTTTTAGGCTTTCGTTGTTTAAAGTTTCTAACTCCTACGATGATTCTAAGTACCTAATTTTAATATGCGAATGATTAATATTCTACATTCAAATGTACCCCTTCTCGTAAATAACGCAACGAATGTTGTTTACATTGGTTGCTATGAAAAGAATTTCTTTCTCCTTCTGTCTCTTGTACTAATTGTAAGAGCATTCAAAGCACGCTTTCACCCATAAGGATTGAAATAACAATAGGATTTCGAGGTTTAACAATGTAATGGTTTGGTATGGAAACATCCCGTTAAAATGGCAAGATTTCCTCGAAACATGTGAATTACACGTTTAACATGAGGAATTTCGAACTGTAGGCGGGAATATATGAACAGGAATAAGAGACTTCATGGTTTTTACTTTAAAATTGGCTAGATCCGAAAATCATAGGTGATTTTTTTCTAATTTAGATCTCAAAAAGAATAAAAGCCTGCAAGTCAAATAGTCGATTTTTACGTGATATTATATGGGAAATGGAAATGCCTACCTTGGATAGATATTCGCGCCTTACCGTACAACACTCCCTCCATTCTCCCTAGCCTTATTGGCCATCCACCCCTCCCTCTTTCCCGTCTCCTCCAATCATCAAACTCCTCACATGACCCTGTCAACCCCACCCAGCGTGTCACCTACCTACAGTTACTCTCTCTCTCCATCGCTGATGAAGGGCCTATGCCCGAAAAGCTTACGTATTTGTTTTTTGTTTTATCTGTGTCTCTTCGACTCCTCCAACATCCCGCCAACTTTGTCCTCAATATGGTAATTGTCCACTGGGCTTCCTTCAACACCTTGTTGCCACTCTCAGCACTACCTTTCCTTTTCCATAAGATTATATATATATATATATATATATATTTATATATATATATATATATATATATATATATATATATATATATATATATATATATATATATTAACTAAAGGAAAAGAAAAGGTAGTGATGAGGGTGGCAACAAGGTGTTGAGGGAAGCCCAGCGGACACTTACCAAGTTGAGGACCAAGCTGGTAGGCTGCTGGAGGCGTCGAAGAGACACGTAAAACACACGAACACAAAAACACACGCAAGCTTATCGGGCCTATGCCCTTCTTCAGCGAAAGAGTAACGTAAAGTGACACACTGGGTGGGGAATGACAGGGTGATGTGGGAAGGTTGATGATTGGAGGAGGTGGGGAGTAGGAGGGGTGGATAGCCAATAAAGAGGAAGTGTGGTAAGGGAAAGTGCGAATAACTACAAAGTAACAAGGAGACATTGTAAGGGGGCTAATAGGGTTAGCGGAGGTTGAGGCCAGGCGGAGAGAAAGAGTCGAGAAGATGGATATGTGATAGTTCCCAGTGTCGGAGAAGGAGGGCAGGAGTGTCATAGGGTAAAGCGCGAATAATCCTAACATTGTAGCAACTATTGAAGGGGACATTGTGGGTATTAGCATGTAATGCAACTGGGAGGGGGCGTCTGAGAGAAACGCTATTCCGGTGACCGTTCATTCGGATGTTTAACGGATTGCTGGTGAGGCCTACGTAAAACGTGGGACAAAGGGTGCAGGTAAGGAGGTAAATGACGTTACGGGTGGTGCAGTTGCTTCTGGAGGTGATGGGGTAGGTGATGTTGGTGGAGGGACTCGAGAAAGAAGATGAAGGTAGGTGGATAGGGCAAGTGAGGCAGCGAGGTTTTCCGCAGGGGTGGGAGCCTATTGCAAGAAGCGTGGTAGAAGTGGGAAGTTCCTTCCTCCACAAGATATTTCCCAAATTTGGGGGCCGGCGGAAGGAGAGGAGCGGAGGATTGGCAAAAAGGTTGATAAAGAGGGACTGATGGGAGGAAGAGGTAAGAATTGGGTGGGCAGCATGAAGGATTGTTTTGAGAGCTTCGTGGATACCAGGATGGAAAAGTGTCGTAAGAGTGAGTGGAGGGGTAGATGCAGGAATAGTGGGTGTGTGAGGATGAGATCCAATGTGGGTAGGCGTCATCGCCCTATGGATCTGTTCGCGGACCAAGACTGGAGGGTAACCACGTTTGAGAAGAGCATCCTCGAGGACAGAGTAATACTCTAGAAGGGATGCTCTATCGGAACAAAGCCTCCATCCTCGACGAGCAAGGGCATAGGGGATAGAGGTTTTGGTATGAAGGGGATGGCAGCTATCAAAGTGGAGGTATTGGAGGCTGTTGGTGGGTTTGATGTGAACACAGGTGCGGATTTGGCTGTCTTGAAGGTAAAGATCGACATCCAGGAATGTGATGTGGGAGGTAGAGGATTGGTGGGAGAAGGACAGTGAAGGATGGGAGGAGAGACGCGAGAGAAAGGAAAGGAGAGAGTCAGGACCATGCATCCAAATGAGGAAGACATCGTCGATGTATCTCAGCCACAAAAGTGGTCTGAGTGGAACGTTGAGGAAGAGTCTTTCCCATTATATATATATATATATATATATATATATATATATATATATATATATATATATATATATATATTAACTTGAGGAAATGAAAATGTAGTGATGAGGGTGGCAACAAGGTGTTGAAGGAAGCCCAGCGGACACACTCACACTAACACACACTCAAACACACACACACACACATATATATATATATATATATATATATATATGGGAAGGCAGGAAACCCAGAGAAACTGAAAGACTAAATGATAAAAAGGAGGATTGACATCATAAAGTTGAGTGAAATTAAATTGGGAAGGTGAAGATCAGTTCGACTAGGATGAATTTACATTATTTTACTCTGTGAAAAATAGTTTGGCAAGGAGAGTAGCTCTGGTAATTAGGAAAGATATGATGAATAGCTTTAAAAGGTAATAGGAGCGAACGACAGCTTGATGGCAATGAAGCTCAACGCAGTTCCAGTGAACTTGGTGATAATTCAGGTGTGTATTCTCATGAAGAAGAAGAAATTGGGGAAATGTACGAACGAAATAATGAAATTTACGAAGAAGAGGGAATAGATATGGAAAACTGCATAATAATGGGATATTAGAGCAACGTAGTTGTAGGAAGAAAAGAAAAAAAGATGTTTCTTTTTTATACGGTCTTGGGAAAAGAAACCGAGGAGGACGATCTATTAGTGACTAGTGCATGTGTGGGCAAACATTTTACGTGTAAGGCCGAATTAACAGTTCCAACTTCCTAGGTGGACCGCATTAACAGATGAAAATGCTTCCGCGGGCTACGTTGGGGTTCACATCGGAAATTATTTGAGATAATGCGAAGGATCTTGTTAGTAAAAAGCAATAATAAATAATGTTATCCCCATAATTTGACTGTAAAAACATTTAACGGCCATAATTTCACAATACAAAAATGAAATTATCTGTATTTTATATTACGGTTCGCTTTCATAATGACATCGCTGGCTACAAAAAACGCCCTCGCGGGCCACATGTGGCCCGAGGGCCGTAGTTTGTCCACCCACGGACTAGTTCATAGTGAAAAAACCATAAACGAAGGCTGTTTACATGGGGTAACCCAGGAAATAGAATGAGATGCTAAATAGATTACACCTTAGTAAAACAAGGATTCAGAAACAGCATAGAAATGCTAAGACCTTACCTAGAGCAGACATAGATTCAGATCACAACTTTCCGATAGTCGATTTAATTACAAAGCGAAAACAAATATGGAAAACGAGAAGAGATAAATCGGAAGGTTGTCTTAGAAATTTGGAAAACAACTCAAAGACCGTGGATACAGAACGGAAAGAAATTAAAGCCAATATCAACGACATTCATTAAAAAGAAGAGAAGAAAATCAGAAAACAATGAATCGCTAATGAAGTGAAGAAGAAAATGGATGACAGAAGAAATTGGAAAAACATTATCAGTAAAGAAGTTCGAGTCAACTATAGTCTTATAAATAAGGAGTTGAGAAAGGTAACAAAAACAGAGAAAACTTACCAAAGGAAATATTTGAGGAAATTCCACAAATGGAGAAGTAAAGGCGATATGGTATGATGTACACTAGGGAGTTGAAATCAGAAGATGAGAAACTTAATGGAATCCATTGTAAGTAATGTAATTATGTTTACTGATGAGAAAATAGTCGCAGAACCAAAGAATGTATCACCAATATGGGAAGAATACATTATGGAAAGATAGAACAAGCAGGCAAGACTGGCACAAATAGAGCTGGAAGAAGACGACGACGTTAAAGAACACAACTCGCGACCAAGTATTATGGAAAGCGAAGTAGTAAAATCAATAAAGGAGATGAAGAATGATAAAGCAACAGGCAGCAATGGTATGCCGGCAGAGGTACTTCTAGTCATGAGATTACGTACTTAATTAGTAAGATATACTACTCGGGGTAGCAGCCTCAAGATCTTTTGAAAGTAACAAGAATTCCTCTAAAGAAGAAGCTAATGGCAATGCAGTGTCTGTAACAGACTTTGAAGATCATTATGGGGATTATTAATAAATGGCTATAGAAAAAGTCCAAAGGGATGGTATGGGAAGTTTAATTCGGCTTTAGAAAAGGACGAGGAGCCAGAGATGCTATCGATGTAGTGAGAATCATATCACAAAAGGCAATAGAGAAGATGCAAGATTGTTCCTTGTGTTTCGTAGACTTAAAGAAGAACTTTGGTAGAATAAATTGAGCAATTTTGATAAGAATATTACCGGATACACGTAGTTGTAGATTGGAAAGGGAGGAGGCTGATCAGAAATCAATACGTTAACCGAATTGTTAGGGTTATATCGGAGAACACCTAAACCAGTGGAGGTTATATCGGAAGAGGAGTAAGGCAGCACTGTTGCCTATTGCCGGTTCTATTCAGTATATATGGTGAAAAGGTAATGAAGGAGCGTTAGGAAGCACAGGAGATTTCAAGTTAAAAGGAAGGATTATGAGAATAGTAAAATATGCTGATATTCAGGCAATTCTAGAAAGATAGTAACAGTAAATCTAGAAAATTATAAATAGGCTGGTAATTCAACAGGGAATTATAGAGGAGAAATTAAAGAACAAGCACATAAAACCTACTTGTCTCAGGTATTTCCAATAGCCACAATAAGCTTATAAAAACCAGATGCGCATTTCGGTTATAATGCTGACGGATGTTGAAACAATAACGACCTTTAGAAAAAAGCATCTTCTACAAACAGGAAATATAAAAGGCGATAACCGCAATAAGTCGATAAAAAGTTATGCATGGAGTACAGTTTTGTATGAGACAGAAACTTGGACGGTAAGGAAAAATAATATAAAATACTTGGATACCTTGGAAAGGTGGTATTGGAGTGAAATGCCGATGGTGAAATGGACAGATAGGAAGGAAAACGAGGAAGTTATAAGATTAATTAGAAAGCAGTGAATGAATATGAAGAATAGAAAAATGAGGAAGGTGACTGAATTGGACATTATCATAGGAGAGAGAGTATGATTAAAGTCGCGTTAGAAGTAAAACTGGAAGGAAAAAGAGAAAGGAAAGACAAGGTTTCAATTGATGGAAGACTTGATAGAGAAAGAAAGCTATCAATACACAAAGGAGATATCGGAAAATAGGAGTGTGTGGGGAACCATGTTTACCCATCAATAATCACAAGCTTGCATACGGAATAGACTACCTACGTTTGATGATGATGAATAATTTATTACAAACGTTCTTCTCCAAAGTTTGCGTTATTTAAGATTATAATCACGGAGAAGCGAAAATTTGTATATAATCAAATCATTTTTCCGTGCTAAAAACATAGCATTCTGTATAAACGCATCAGAGAAAGATATTTTTCGGTGGCAAGATACTCATTCTTTCACTCGCCAGCAAAAAAACTCTCGTAGTCTATTCGTTGAAATGAAGAATTTTCAATTAAGGTTCCCATTTGAGGTAGTGATTAAATCTGGGGGCGTATCAATTTACAAATAGACTGAGAGAAGGGGAGATTCCAAAAAAGGAATGGCTGCGGAGTGACGTGCGAATTGGTTCATCAAGGTCAATTTGGGCGCGGGATAGGTCCTCTCCACTATTTGGCAAACGTTTGAGTCGTGCATGGGAGGAGATGTGGGAGGAGGGAACACAAAATTGATTTTTCGGAAGTCGAGTTCGTGAGAGAAGGTGGGGAGCATGTGGAGAGAGAAAGAGAGAGAGGAGAGAAAGATAGAAGAGAACAATGGAGGGATTGAGAGGGAGGAGGAAGAGAGTGAGAGAGCGTGAGGAGGAGGAGTACGAGTGATGGGAGAGGGAGAGGAAAGAAAGGGACGTGGAGAGGGAGGGGGAGGATAAGAGAGGGGGAAGAGAGGGCGGAGGAAGATAGGGAGGAAGAAGAGAGGGAGGAGGAAGAGAGAGAGGGGAAGAGGGGGTGGGGAAGGGGAAGGGAAGTGGTATGGGAAGGAGAGTGGGAGGAGAGGGAGGAGGAGGAGAGGGAGGGAAGGAGATGGAGAGGGAGGAGAGTGAGAGGGAGGGGGAGGAGAGGGAGTGGAAGGAGAGTGGGAGGGAAAAGAGAGGGTGGGGAATGAGAGTTGAAGGGGAAAGAGAGGGAGAAGGAGGAGAGGGAGGGGGAGGATAGGGATGGGGAGGAGGGGGAAAGGGAGGGGAAGGAGAGTGGGAGGGGAAAGAGAGCGTGGGGAATGAGAGTTGAAGGGGAAAGAGAGGGAGGGGAGGAGGGGGAGGGGAAGGAGAGGGTTGCACAGCAAATCACAGGGCATTCGGAAAACACCTCTCGCGGAATGTATGGCGACGCAAAAAATGATTCTCTCCGAACGATGCGTCTCTCCCTTCAACCTCCCCAACCACATCCTATCAACACCCTCCTCCGACTCCATACGCCTCCCGACCCCATTAGTCCTTCCTCCCTTCAATACGCTGCCTTCATTCAAAACGCCAGGCGGTGGATCCAATCGCGATTTCTCTTTTCACCTGTTCGCCCAACTCCTTGCTCACGCCGATCATCCTCTCTCTCCCTCCCTACTTTCCTTCGCGTGCACGCAAACACACTCGATGCGGGCGCCATCCATCGGGAAATGAACCTCACAATTTCCAAAAAAAATCGAAGGAAGGATTGGAGAGGCTTTTCGTTTCTTAATTACCATGCGTAATGAGGATCAATTTAATTCCATTTGCCCTTTGAGTGGCGGCTGCACGTCCCGCGAACCCCACTATCCCAACACTACTCTTTTTGCACCCTTCCTGCACTTCCTCTCCGTCCTTCCTCCTTTTCACCCATACTTCCTATCTCATCCATTCATTCCCCTTTCTCTTCATCTTTTCTCATTTCCCTTCCTTTTTTTACCATTACACATAACTCCGTTTTCCGCCTCCCTGTCCTCACATTTTTTTCCTCTTATTCTCTCCTCCCTCGTTCAGGGCCTCTCCTTAACCTATTCCAAACCAATCACCCAATGAGATTGTCTTACGTGCACAAAGTGAATTGGAAGAGGAATTTTGGTGAAGAGGTTAATTAACTCGATTCGCCATAAAGGAATCATTTTTTATTTTTATCGGGAGGGTTACTTAAGTTTATTAGGCTACAGGTTACCTAGTTATTTTATTAAATTGACCCTTTCTCTCTTGAATGCATTTTTGTTTATTTTGTAATTACTAAGTGAGTCAAACCGACATAACTTAACTTAGTTACAAATTATTGCTTATATATATATAATATAAACGTTAATGCCACTTAAATGACGATCTGCAGTTATCTGAAGAATATTTTGGCACCCTGGATTTACATTCTAATATTTATTTCGATTCTAATATCATATTGAAAATGGCTTACTCCTCAATGTTTAGAAGTTTTTCGTAATGCGTCGCAAATAATTTACTTGCAGGTAAATTGTTTTTAAAATTCTACCTAGTTAACTATTTCACTCAAATAGCTCTGTTAAACGAAATTTTCTAAACATTATGGAGTGAAAAATTGGCTTTATGTTCGCAGCCAAAATAGTTAACGATGTTACCTTAGCTCAGTATTAATTCAAAATAGCGTTCTAAATAATAGGGCCCATGGATAATCTTATATCTTGAGTGAATCTTACTAAATCAATGTCAATTGTTTCGTTATTTTACGCATACTTTGACGATTTCCAACGTAGATGCAAGTTAATCACACGATCAACCAGAGCGTTTGCTTTCGTGTATTTTAACGCAATATAAAAATATAATTAAACATTAAGTCAAACAATTAATAGATACCATTCAAATAAAATCAAAACGAAATTTTGTTCAGCAAATGTAACCCACATTTTTAAAAAAGCTCCCATGTAAATGCATTGGACTCAAAAATAAAGTCACAATGCGGGTTGCCAGAGTTGTGAAATTTTCTCATTGTTATAAACGAAAAAATGGCCATATTTAGGATTCAAATGTTATTTTTTGGATAATTCGGAAAGTATTCCAATTATATTAGCTAGAAAAACAAACTTCCTTCTATTTTTGGTACAGAAGTCTCGAGTTCGTACCTCAATTCTTGCATATTTTAAAAGGAAAATTAATTACACCCTACATTCGCAGCAATGATAATCGCTTAGAGAAGAAAACGGTATTAGAATGGCATCCAGGGCTCTTCTGTGATTTATGATGTTTCTGTGTAATAACACAATTATCTACGCGTGTACAAATTTCAGCAATGACTTTCAACCGAAAGTGTCTTTAAAATGCGTGTCGGACAAAGACTTGACAACTATTTATATTATTATATAATATAGGCATGTATTTTATTGCTCTGTAAATATTAAAATCCGGTTTTTATATGCAGACGTTATTATTTAAAATAATTTCACATTCACATATGGATATACAAACAAAACTTACTCATTTGGGTTGTGTAAAACCTTTTAACAGTGGTTTTATTTAAAAACATTTGGGCTTTATCGAAAAAAGATTTAAGCTCCCAATGTTACGAACATCTCAACGATTGGGAGTTTAATCAACATATTATTAAGCGCATGTCTCTTTCTATTAAGCCATAAAGTTATTTTACTCTATAAAATTACTGGAATGCCTAAAAGCTATTTATTAACTTAATTTATTTTAAGAATAATATTTTTAGAATATCCTGAGCATGAATTTAATTATTTATTTATTTATTTATTTAGTAAAATGATTAGTTAATGGGTACTCATAATAAAATGAAAATTGTAGGATATATTGTCAGTTTTCCCCATGCAGCAAAACTAACCTATTAATATAGATATGTTAAAGTAAATTTTAGTATTCCGTAAATTTCCGCGAATAGAATGAATCAGACTAGCACGCAGAGAAATATTTGGTCTAAAGTTCTAAAAGAATTCAACTTACCCATATATTGTACCACTCACTGGACGCAAAAGTAGCGCGTCAACGGACTGAACAAAAAAATTTCACTGTACTGTCCTAATTCCAAATAACAGCTTCCAAAAACCTAAATTATCCGAAACTGGAATTATCCGTAAACCGGACAATTAAGACATTCCTTTGCGGCAAACAAATTCCTTTTAATTAGGCGCCGGAATAATAACAAGTTTGGAAAGGTGTACTTCATGTCGGAGTACACAGAGTTTCCAAATGCGTTCTTTGAGATTTCACAATGTTTTCAAAATTTTTCCCTCGGATGAGAATATAACGAGAATCAAGTGAGGTACGAAGTAAAATACATGTAGGTCTTCATGCAAAGTAATCGTAATTTTCGTCCGATTTTAACCAAAATTGGAATCGGTCAATTACGTTTAACAAAACCCCCAAATACCAAATTTTATCACAATATGTCAAGCGGTTCCCGAGTTGAAATAAGGAACATTGTAAACTACATGTAGGTCTTCAGGTAAAGTGGTCGTCATTTTAGTCCGATTTTAACCAAAATTGGAATCGATCGACCATTTTTAGTAAAACTTCCTATTACAAAAGTTTATTAAAATACGTCAAGCGGTTCCCGACTTGAAACAAACATTGTATACTACATGTAGGTCATCATGTAAAGTGATCCTAATTGTTTTCCGATTTTAACTAATAATGGAATCGGTCAATTAATTTTAGCAAGACTCCCCAATACCAAATTTAAACAAAATACATCAAGCGGTTCCCAAGTTGAAACAATGGAACATAGTCGACTATTTGTAGGTCACATAAAGTGGTCGTAAAATTGTCCGATTTTAACCAAAATTAGAATCAATTGACCAATTTTAACAGAACTCCCCAATACTGAATTTCATCATAATACGTCTAGCGGTTTCTGAGTTTTAATATGCGGACGGACGGACGGAATCGACCTGTCCTATATGCGTTCATTTCTTGTACTTCGTGCAAAGAACGCATAATAATTGTATTCCGTTGCTGTGTTTATGCGCCATGTCTCCTAGCCAGGCTGCTGTTTCATTTTTATTCTTCAATGTGAGCTTATATTGCATTGTAAATATTTTCAATTTTTCTTTCTTGATATTTAGCATATCGAAAGGGCAAACAGATGTTGTGATGCATTGTTTGTTTTAGAAAAGCATCAGTCCGTTTCTATTACGAAAAATTTCTCAGAATTTCTCTAAATGTTGGGAAAAGGCACTTCTGTTCAGAATTGTATGATGAGTATGGCTTTGGTAACTTAACCGTTTGCGATCTCAAGCAGCAGAAGCAAGAATTATTGTTTTTTTTTTCATTACAGCGATACGGCAATGAGAGCGATGCGCAGTTGTGTTATAGTGATGCAAGATCCTACTGTGTTTATTAATACGCGGAAGTTTTGTCATGAATTAAGTTAATAGCGGGCCTCTCAGGACATTGGAATAAAACTTGACCTCCGACCTCTCGATAGAGTGGCCGTAAATAACTGCGATTTGTCAAGGAAGACAAGATGCATGACTTTTCTAGCACTTGGATAAACCTTCGCCTTCTGAGGTAGGGAACTTCATGCACGTTTCCACTGATAACTTTAGGACTTCAGTTCTGGATCGAAGTGGTGAAACCACTACTTGCCACAAGTAACAACTTTGTCAGAAAACAATGGATCTCAGTCTTATTCTGAAGTATTACTTGCGATGCATACACACAGGAGAATTTGTAAGTAGGAAGGTATAAGTTTCAGGGACCATCCGGTGTATGGGTAGTGGTATAATTCAGGATTCAAACGGTGTAAGTTGGGTGGGATAAAATCGGGGACATTGGAATATATTTGGTGTTACAAGTTATAGGACAAATTCATGTATGATGATAGCATAAGGCTAAGGGAAGTTCAGTGTACGTTGAGTTGTATACATTTTAGAAGCTAACCAGTGTGCGTTGTGTGTCATAAAAGCATGGGGCAAAAATGTAAGTATGCTAATCAAACTAGTGTACGTTGGGTGGCATGAAAGCTAGGAAAAGTTAAGGGTGCCTGTGATGGTATATGTCTTAGGGAAATGTTAGTGTAAGTTAGATGGCATATAATTAGGGGTTATTTGATAGCTAGTTTAATGTTATACGCATTGAGGGGCGAAATTTATGTTATTCGGATTTAGGGAAGATTTGGTGTTTCTTTTAGTATATACATGTCTGAAGAAAACTTGAGTTAGTTGATATGTATTGGTATCTCAAATACATACACATACGAGAAACCTCCAGGAAGCAAAATATTCGCTGTGATAGGAGAAGTACATTTTCAAAAATTTAGGCATTAAGGTTGTCATCAAAATAGTTCCATATAGACTTGCATAGAGGTAATGGGAAATGCTTAACATAATATATATACAAATATATAATATTTTTTTTAATTGAAAACAGTGAAATGAGTAAATATGAGGCGGAGAGATTATTTCGTAGATGATTTACCGCCAAAAATTTGTAGTGTTTATTTCGGCAGGAAACACTTGTTTGGTGTATATATTCTAAATTACTGCCAAGGTGAACTTGTGATCTTGATTGAGAAAGTTTTATGAATGCATTTCATTCTTAGGAGACATCACTTACATAAGTATTTCTAGTTTATAACAAAAAAATCACGGAAAAATAAGTCATTTTAAATATTGTAGTTTCCCAAAAAAGATTGTTTGTAATACATAATCTTAACATTTCATTCCTTTACGGTATGAATGCTTGTGTTAACTTCGCTAATTAACTTGTAAAAGCTTGAGCTTCCACAGACTAATTCTTTCTCGATACTCCTTTCTTAAATTCCCTCAGAATCCTTTTCCCAGCATCTCTATCCCTCATTCATCTCCCTCTGCCTCCGCATCTCCCCTCCAATAACCTCCCTCACTTCTTTTCTCCTCCCCTCTCCAATTCCGCGAAACCCGATTCTCCTTACTTCCCCTTCCTTTCCACTCTATTCCATCCGACATTCTCTTCCGCCTCCGCCTTCTTTCCTCCTCTCTATCCCCCCCTCTCTCTTCCCTCTCTCTTCCCCTCTCTCCCTCTCTCTTCCCCTCTCTCTCTCCCCCTCTCTTTCTCCCCTATCTCTCCCCCTCCACTCTCTCTCCCCCACTCTCTCTCCCCCCTCTATCTCTCCCCCCTCTATCTCTCCCCCCTCTATCTCTCCCCTCTCTCTCCCTCTCTGTCCCCCCTCTCTCTCTCCGTTTTGTAAACTTGGAGCATAAAACATCCCAAATTAGGGAAACTTGAGGACCCTGCCATTCCCAACTCTCTCCTTCCCCTCTTCCTCTCTCCGACCCACTATTTCTCTCCCTTCTGATATCTCCTGCCAGCACTCTCCGCTCCCCAATCCTTCTTGGTTACCCTCCTTCCTTTGACTCTACCTCCTATTTTTCTCTCTTTTTTCCTCTCCCCAATCCATCACGCACATCACCTCTCTGCCGAGGACTTCCTTTTTTCCCGATCACCCTATACATTCATTCATATCCTGTCCCCCTTTCTCCCTTTTCTCTCCCTCTCTCCATTTTTCTCCCTTTCTCTCTCCCTCCTCTCTCTCCCTCCTCTCTCTTTTCCTCTCTCTCTCGGCCCACCAACTAAACCTCCGCATTGCAATCCGGTTTCATTGCTCGGGGAGAATACGGCTCTCCAGCCCACTCCTTTAACTCACCTCCTTTCCTCTTCCCTTCTTTCTCTCTCTCTCTCTCGACATTCTCGTTCCATTTTATTCCCATTTGCCTTGCGCCCTCGAAGTTTTGTGTCCGCATGCCCTACTTTATAAATCTCGCATTCTCTTATATTTCATATTATAATTAGAAATTAATTTACTGTCCGTTTTGCGAAAAGAACTCGTTGATCGATAAATGTTCGAACTCCATCGCTTTTATCTTTCGTTAAGTAAATTTTCTGCTTTTTTTAATTAATTCATGCTTAAATTAAAAATGTTTTTTTCATTTATGAGGCTTCTACTCTCCTTACTGGTAGCTTTTATTTTGTATCGTTCCAAATCATAAAACCACTTATATTTTTAATTATATTATTTCTTCATTTGCCCGGAGAAATATTTTCATGTTTTGTACAAAAGCCATGCAAGAATATAATCATCTGTATCAGAGACTCCGAGCATAAAATATGCTTCTACAGTATAAATTCAAAGCTTAGAATTGAAACCGAGTTATTTTGTCGGGAGTCTTTTATTTTTTACGATCCTTTGAAAAAGGCGTAAAAAAGATGCATTAGCTTTACCCGCAGCTCGGTGTTTTATTTTATTCGGTGATAAAATCCACTTTATCCGTTTAATGCCAAGCTGACAAAAAAGCACTGCTTATCCAAGAACAGCAAGTGGGCTTAATCCGAGCACGTGACATAGGAGTCGCCCCTCCTCCCTCCATCTCCCTCCTCCCTCCATCTCCCTCCCCCCTCTCACTCTCCCCCTCTTTTTTTCCTCCCTCCGGGACACAGTCATAACAGGCGTAAGCCCCACCGCACCCCACCATCGGCGCTTCCCGCGTCAAATGAAGAAATGGAAGCAATAAAACTGATTTTGCATTCGAGCATTAACTGAGGAGACAAAATGGCAATACTTGTCATTTTTAACGAGATAACAGTCGGTTGAGGGTGTCAAAAGGGGATTTCATTGCGATTTCAAATCTGCAGAGTGGAAATCATGCTCGTCGTCATTTAAGAAGAACATTTTAATCGCAATTTCTGGGACATATGAATCAGACACTACTTTTATATTTGTTTTCATGAAATTATTTCGATAATTGTATCATATCCTTGGTTTGGATTCACATTAATATTTTTATAAAATTCTTTAAAAATTAATATCCTAATATCTTAAGCGTAATTGGCAATCCATCGGTATAAAGAAATTAAAATCTTTAACAAATTTGTCTAAATTTATGTAATTTCAACCAATTTGTAAGCTGTTCTAAGTAATTCTTAACCAATTAGATTTTTCATGACATCAATTAAATAAAATTATCGTTCAATCGTTGTTATATTTTTTCATAAATATTGATTCGTTAGGTTGTTATATATATATATATATATATCATCATCATCATCATGCTTCTGTCCGAAGACAGGTTTTAACTGAATCGCTGCCTCCATTTCTCTCTCTCCCTAGAAGCCTCTTTTATACCTCTATAAGTATTATATCCCTGCTTTATATTATCTAATATTCCTATTCTTTTTCTCCCTCTTCCTCTTCTTCCACTAATTTTTCCTTCTAAGATCGTCCTTTGTAAACACTGTCTTCTCAATATGTGCCCTATCCAATTTGCTTTTCTTTTCCTGATTGTTTTTATTAGCGTCCTTTCTTCTCCCACCATTTCTAATACTTCTTCGTTTCTCTTCCTCTCTGTCCATTTCACTTTCATCATTCTTCTCCATACCCACATCTCAAAACTTTCTAAATATTTTTCCTCCTTTCTCCTTACCGTCCACGTCTCTGCACCATAAAGAGCTATGCTCCATATGTAGCATTTTGCTAATTTCTTCCTTGTTTCTAAATTTATTTTCTTGCTTGTGAGAAGCTCCTTCTTCTCGTTAAATGCTGCTTTTGCCATTGCAATCCTACTTCTGATGTCCTGTGTACTACTTCAATCCTGTGCTAAAATACTGCCGAGATATTTGAAACTACTTACTTGTTCCAATTTTTGGCCATTTACCATTATATTTAATTCTTTATGTTCCTTTGAAACCACCATGACTTTCGTTTTTTCTGTATTGATCTTCATTCCATATTGTTGGCCAACCTCCACTAGTCTGTCTGTCATCCTCTGAAGCTCTTTCTCGCCTTCTGCTATTAAGCCCTGATCATCTGCATATTTAATGGTGGTAATACTTTCACCTCATATCTTAAATCCTTTCTCTTCCATCAACGCTTCTTCTGTTATTGTTTCTGCATAAATATTAAATATCGCTGGTGAAATAGGACAACCCTGCCTCACTCCCCTCCCTATTGAAGTACTTTCTGTTTCTTCTCCTTCAACCCTGACTCTAATCTTTTGATCAAAGTAAAGGTTTTTAAACAGTCTTTTATCTTTCCAATCTATTCCTATTTTGTTTAAAATACCCAGCATTTTATCCCATTTCACTCGGTCAAAAGCTTTCTCCCAATCTACAAAACAAAAATACATACCTTTATTGACTTCTAGCGCTCTTTCTGTCATCATCCTCATACATCCTATAGCATCTCTAGTCCCTCTTCCTCTTCTAAAACCAAACTGATTATCTTGCAGCTCCTTTTCTATTTTACATTCAATTCTTTTGGTTATTATTCTGGTTAGAACTTTAGCTGTATGAGAAATTAAACTAATAGTTCTGTAATCCTTACAACATTTTGCATTGTTCTTTTTCTCCAGTGGTACCATCACAACATCTAAAAAATCTTCAGGCCATATGCCAGTATCATATACTTGGTTAGAAAATTTTGTGAGTTGCTTAACTGCTTTAGACCCTAAAACCTTGAGAACGTCCACGGGTATATCATCACTCCCAACAGCCTTCCTTCTTTTCATGTCATCAATTGCTCTTTTAACTTCAGACTCGAGAATACTTGGTCCTAGCTGATCTTCTTCCACATCCTCTTCCTCATTTAATTCAATATTTCTTGGCTTTCCTTCTTTGTCATACAGAACCTCAATGTATTCTTTCCAGACATTCTTTACATTGTCTGGCTCCGATACTATTTTACCACTTTTGTTCATGATTCCTTTCCATCCTATCTTTCTTGCTTTTTTCTTGAATAGTTCCCTTGCTTTGCTATACATGAGGTCTGTTCTACAAATTCTTTCACATTCGACAATCTCCTCGCATTTTTCATTTATCCACTGTTCTCTTGCTTTATCTGTTTCCCTTCTTAAAGCATTATTTAACTCCTTGTACTTTCTTTGGCCTTCTTCAGTGTTTATGTTCTTCCACTTTCTCCGCTCTTCCATTTTTTGCAGCATGGCTGCTGTGATCCAGGGTTTTTTGTTTCTTTCACCCGTTATCTTTCCTACCTTCTTTTCCATTACATCTTTAATGTTGCTATGGATGTATCTCCACTCATCTATATTCTTCCTATTTTCTTCAGCTCTCTCCCCCAACCGTTCCTCCAGCTCAGTCATGATAGCCTCCTTGTTTTTAAGGAGTTCCTCTAAGTTCCATTTCTTGTTAACTCTTATGTTTCTCCTAACGCTCTTCAGTCTACATTGTATATTTGCCACCAATAGGTTGTGGTCAGAATCGATATCTGCCCCTGGTAGTGTTTTCACATTTTTAATGCTATTTCTAAATCTTTCATTGACTAGTATGTAATCTATCTGGTATCGTCTCTGGTCTCCTGGGCTTCTCCATGTGTAAAGTCTTCGCTGGTGATGCTTAAACCATGTATTAGTTACAATTAATCTATTTCTATGGCAGAATTCCACAAGTTTATCCACTCTTTCATTTCTCTTCCCTAGTCCATATTTTCCCACTATGTTATCTTCCTGTCCCTCTCCGACTACACTGTTCCAATCTCCCATTACTATGGTGGTGATCCTTCCATTTCCCTCATCCTCCAATATCTCCATAATCTGTTCATAGATTTCATCTACTTCGTCGTCGCCAGCATTAGTTGTTGGCATATACACTTGAATTATAAGCATATCCACTGGCTCCATCTGGAGTTTTACGGCTATTAATCTGTCATTAACTGTCACTACCTTACTAATTCTTTCAGCTATCTCTTTTCTCATTATAATCCCCACTCCCCTTTCCTTTTTCTCCCCTCCCGAGTAAATAATCTTAAATTCGTCTGAATTTATCTCGCCTTCTCCTTCCCACCGGACTTCACTAAGACCTACTATACTTACATTATTCCTTCTCATTTCCCTTTTTAGGTTCTCAAGTTTACCCCCTGAATTCATAGTCCTAACATTCCATGTGCCTATTTTTAATTTCTCACTACTTGATTTCTTATTAATCTTACATTTCCTCTGTGCATCCCCTAGGGTAGTCCCCACCCGGAGATCCGATTGGGGGACTATTTTACCTCCGGAATATTTTACCCCAGAAAGATCCATAGAGGTATTTTCAGAAACACTAGAAATCTGCACTTTTGCATGTAGGTAGGTCGAATGGAACAACCGACGAAAATAATCGAAAATCACAAAAAGGTCCATATTTAAGGGTCTTTTAAACCACATAGTTCCATGTCAATACCCCATTAGCAAAGCATGACATTCAGCGCAATGCTTTCTAAAAATGCATTTTTGAAATACATAAAATTGGGATACGAATTCGCAAATAGAGCCGTTGTCTATCTAAAAGAACTATGGAAATTGATGGAATAATAGGAAACTATGCAGAAAGGCATAAGCTGTAATTTTGGGAATAACTTTGAAACAGAAAAAATTCTGCTATGGCCGGGAGTCGAACCCGGGTCTTCCACTTGCCGGGCGGATATTCTACAACTGAATCACTGAATAAGTTTGTTATTCTCTAGGACAATAAAAGACCCCAATCGGATAAGCAACTCTGTTAGAGGTGACGGCAAAACGTGAAAAGTATTTTAATGTTGTGTTTCTTAGTTTTTCGAGAAATTTTTACTCATTTCAATTGTTTGATATAATGGCGTCATACCTATTTTGCGATATTTTTTTATCAAAATACAAGCCAAAGGCATGGATAATGATGCCATAAGCTTAACAGAAAATATCCTAATTTTACCATAAATTTAATACATATGGTATTATCTTAATGATAATTATTCTTATTGATAGTGCAGGGCGATCTGATTCACGAAACTTGAAATACTAAAACTTGGACGAGTTGCCAGAGAATTTGGAAATTACGATATATATATAACTGGGGCGGGGCATCTGCCTCGGACGCAACTAAAGAAGGGGCGTAAAAATTGTAAATTTCAATGATGTTACTGATGAGTTTCTGCATTAAAATAACGTAGAATATCTCTTTAATATTAAAATATTTATGCTTTCTGTATTTAAATTATATGCATGTAATTATATTTTAAATTATGTATTTAATTTTTTTACATTTATAGCGAGTAATTACATCATTTATATTTTATTGTTATTTATTAATTGTACACACGAAAATCCACATAGTAAAAATATAAATAAATAGTAGAGAATTTTCATGAAGGGGGCACATATTTGGTAGTTTGCCCCGGGTGCTAAAATAGCTAGTTACGGCGATATATATATATATATATATATATATATATATATATATATATATATATATATCAGAGGCGTATATTCAGGGTGTGCGGTGCACACCCACGGAATCGCGATGTCACCTATATTATATTTTTGCAGTTATTGTTTTCTGAGTTTCGTCTGTTTTGAGTGCGTGGGGTAAAGTGTGAAGCGACGTGTTTATGACACCGATTTAAACAAGTTTTTAACATATATTTATAACTTTTTAGATATAAATTATAACTTTGTGCCCATATTTACAATGGGAAACAGTGTTGACGATGTACTGAATGTCCCGTTTTCTGCCAGAGCTTTTGCGGATTGTATGAACATAGTCGAAGAAGGTAAGCCTCGTCCTCCTCTTCCAAATTTACTGTGCAAGTACAAAGATGCAAAAACTGAGTACATGAGACATTTCTCTGTTTCACAATACGATACAGTAGAATGGTTCACTGGATATGAAGTGCGGTCAAGACTTTTTTGTTGGCCTTGTTTATTATTCTCCAAAGAGAAAGGTGTTTGGAATAACTACGGGTATTCCGATCTTAATCATTTAGCTGCAGCAATGCAAAAACATGAGCGCTCCCAACCACATGTTCAGTCATTTTTAAATCTTAATATGTTTGGAAAACAAAGAATTGACAGCCAAAGAAAAATTGATATTAGCCGTCATAATGAACAAGTAAAGAAAAATAGAGACATTTTACAAAGGTTAATTGATGCTGTATGTTATTTGGCTAAGCAAGAGATTCCTTTGAGAGGTCATGATGAGTCTGAAGATTCAGCCAACCGAGGGAATTATATAGAATTTTTAAAATGCTCCGTGAGTATGATCCTCTTTTAAACAGTGATTTAAAGGCATGGACTGTATTTCGAGGAACTTCTGCCACAGTACAAAATGATATCATTAACGCTATATCTAACGTGGTTAAAGATGCTATAGTGAAAGAAATTTCTTCCGATACATTTGTGGCCATTCATCTGGATGAAACTTCTGATGTCATGTCGAAATCGCAGTTATCAACTGTTTTGCGCTTTGTCCATAATGGGCAAACACACGAAAGGTTTATCGGATTTACAGACGTAAGTGATGATAGAACGTCTAGTGGTCTTTTTAAACAAGTTGTAAACAGAGTTGAGAAATTTAATATTAAGGACAAGTTGGTCGGCCAAACTTATGATGGTGCCTGTGTAATGAGTGGACATATTAATGGGTTGCAGAGTAAAGTTATCGAGGCCTATCCTTTAGCAATATTTACGCATTGCTACGCTCACGTTTTGAATTTAGTTCTGAAGCAAAGCCTCTTGAATATCAAGGAATGTAGATTGTTTTCCCAAACTATCAGTGGATTGGCAGCATATTTTTCTAAATCATCGAAAAGAGTAAATGCTTAGCAAGATTTTGTTGCTAAAAAATTTCCCTCCGTCGCACCAACCAGATGGAACTTTACTTCCCGTTTATTAAACACAGTAAAACGCCACAGAAGTCAACTTATTGAATTTTTTAACACATTGTAGAGAATTCTGGGGAATGGGACGTGAATGCTGTAATCAAAGCTCGTGGTTTTTTGTATTTCTTGCAAGATTTTCAAACAATTTTTTTGCTAGAAATTTTTTCTGTTCTTTTTGGCTATACTGATATTTTGAATAATATATTGCAAACATCATCCTATCACATATTCTGCTGTTGTAAAAAGGTGCATGATACTATGAAACAGGTTAGGAATGACAAGGAGCATGGATTTGATTATATTTGGGTTGCAAAGGAAAAGCATACGGTTGAGGAGTCGAAGACTAAAAGACGAAAAGTATCTGATGAAGAGGAGAAAAGAAAGTGCCTTCGATTATACCAGAAAATAGTCGACTGCATGAGCCTGGAGATGGAAGAATGATACTCTTCACTTTCGAAACTTGAGTTTTTTCAACTCCTTTGTAGCGAAATATATGATCAGTATGCAAAAACCTTTCCTGATAGTATTCTACAAAAATTAAAGGATTTCTGTACACCAGTTTTTGACTACGTTCACCTAAATATCAACTAAAAGTGCTCTTTTCTTCTGATAAATTTGCAAGGAAACCAGTGCATCACCTATTAAAATTAATGCAAGAAAATCAGCTTCAGGTTGAATTCAAGGAGATTTATCAATTAGCGGAACTTATCATGACAATTCCGAGTTCTACTGCTGCAGTCGAGCGTTCTTTTATGGATATGAAGAGAATACATACGTATTATAGAGGAAGACAAACGCAGGAAAGGTTATGCGGCCTAAGTTCACTCGCCATTGATAAGACATGGGTGGTGGAACTGAAAAAAAGACCTTCATTTTATGATGATGTGCTAACACAATTCCTAAGAAAAAACAGGAGATTGGAAATGGTGTATAAATAAATAAGTAAAATGAGTTTTTTAAGCCTTTCTTTGATTCAATCCGGAAAATAATATTTTCCCAAGTGATTACTTTTTCAGATTTCTGTGCGTATTATATGGTTGTATTTTAAAATCGTAACGTAATACAGATAATTCGTGCCTCACTCTAGTATTTGCCAATGAAATTCTGATATCCTCACAACGAAGCGTTAGCCCTCTGTGCTTCTCACATGAACGGCGCGAGTGATGCATAGCTATAGTCTATTTCACGGGGGGAACTTTTGTGTTGTCCGGAATTATGGATTGTATAATAGTTAAAATTATATCAGTTAGTAAATTAAAGTATTCAAAATTATTCTACGATTAATTGCATTAGACCAATTAAAAAGAGCGCTGCTGCGCTATGCTCTCTTAAAACTTTCACACTTCGATAAAAATGCGATCATACGTTCAAATTAACACGTGAATTTTGTAGCGCGGGTTGCATACCCCCTCTCCATAAAAGCACAACCAACCTAAATGGGCTCGCGGCGCCACACACACACACACACACATATATATATATACACACACACAAACACACTTACGGAAGAGGAAATGTAAATGGGATAAATGGATGGCAACAAGTTGTTGGGATAAAAGGAAGCCCTGTGACCACTCACCAATAAGATGACTTCATGTTGGCGAGTTGCAGGGTGTGTGGAAGTGACACGTAAAAAAATCTGAGATGCACCCAATGTCCCGCTTTTTATGTTGGCCTTACCAGAAATCCCCTCATCATCCGCATGAACGGGCACCGCAACAGCGTCATTCTTAAACGACGGCTGCCTGTGGCTGCCCATGCGAACAATCACAACCTAAAAGCATTCGCCATTCGTGCTCTACCCAATAATGCTTCGGCTCCCCAACTCTGTCGAAGAGAGCATGCACATATCCATCTCCTAAACTCCTTCACTCCCCTGGCTTCAACCTTCGCTAGCATGTCACTCCTTTTCGGCCATTCCCCAACCTCCTCCTTATCGTACAATCCCCGACTTTTCCGCACTACCCTTCCACCCCCATGCCTTCACCCAGTGTCACAGTTGTCTCTCTCCTGTGCTGCCGAAGGGATCACCCCCGAAAGTTTTTTGTGTTGTTTTTTTACGTGTGTCAATTCGACACCCCCAGCAGCTCTCCAACCCGAAGTCATCTTTTTGGTTTTTTCTATTAAGTGATTTATTTTCTAATACAGTTTTAATCGACTAAACAATCGAAAATTATTTAAAACGTACATCACTTGAGTTCAGTAAATGTAATACTTACGTTTATGTTCTTTTTTGCGCTGTAGATAATCCATATACCATGCACGCGTAAGGAATTAAATGTATTTGGTAACTATAGCAGATATTATTTACTTCAGTAACCAATAACACTATTTACGTTGACAACAATTAGGTAGCTATGCATGAATGTTTCAAATATAACGGGTATGCGTGAATTAAGTGTTAAGTTAAAAATCGATGCAATAATTAATGCAACCAACTTTAAAAAGTAAGCAATAAATATAAAATTCACATCATTGTGTGTTCCTATTAGTTACCATGTGCTAAAAGGTAATAACGAAGAACTTGAAACAGCAATCCGTTTACATCCGTTTACGTCCTATATGATTATTTATTTATTTACCATGTGATAATATGTATGCTAAATTTTGATTGTGGTGCGGCATAGAAATTGATATATTTTATCATTATGTTAAAATTAAATAGTGATTAAAATTAATTACTTATATTAATATTTACAAGTTGTATCTCTCTCTCTCACACACACACACACACACACACACACACACACACACATATATATATATATATATATATATATATATATATATATATATATATATATATATATACGATATAAATTTTAGCCATATTAAAAATTTATCCGATTGACACAGTTCATCTTTATTTCGTTTTTCCGAAATTTTAGTATATTTCCTTAAATTCTTCCTCGCCATCACTGTCACTTTTCATTGGTATTGAGATATCTTAAATGAACGGTAACACATGCTTCCAGAATGGAATTAGGGAATAACTTCTGTCAGTTAGTTTACTGGGGTTTGAATGAGTTATCATCAAATAGACATAACCTGGTGGAAATGGCGCTGGTCTGTGAGACCGACTTAGATTTTTATTTCTTTGATGAAAATTAGGTGTCAACATTTACATCGCTACCACACTCACAATCAGTGCCATACCTCAGTATTCCATTTCAGTTTAATCTAGCAGTCTAGGTATAATAGTTGCATGTATAGAATTTTTAGGTATTCTTTTGTTACTTTCGGTGCATCTGATCCTGCGCAAGCATTCATGTATTAGCTTCTGACTATCGGGAATGTTCCCATTTTTCGTAATATATAATCATTGCTATCGAAGTATTCACGCATACTTTATGTTTTATGTGAAATAATGTTTCGGCTAGAATTTTCTTGGGTACTTATAATTTGTAAGGTATCCTAAGTAGTAATTTTTGGACGTTAGTATATTCAACGAGGAAGATCAGAAAAGAATTATATATTTATAGACATCAAAAAATGCCCCTAAACTTATATGATAGTTAATTATTAAATTCGATTGGGTAGTATATTTTAATAAATTAAATTAAATTATAAATACAACTAGGTCCCTCAGGGTCGGTGGCCTGGCGTTCATGTATCGGAAGTCGCCTCCGAAGGGTTAATAATCCAAATGAATGCTTCAAACATTAATCATAAATCTCCCTTACGGGAACACACGAATTAAGTAAATGGAAGCTAGGAATTCCTATTTTAACCATTGCTTTATTATTGTATTTTCAGTTAAAATGAGCTAACGGTTGAAACTATATTTTCGTTCCTAAAGATTTTACCATTATTATAGCCTAAAATTAAGCCCGGTAATTAATTTTTCGAAAGTTTTGATTTTTTTAAATATATACATTGGCTTTATTTACACTTTGTGTTTATATATTAGTTTTTAGCATGTATATTTATATTTCAATAAACACCATTAATTACATCTTAATTGTTAAAATCCATTACAGTATATTTGTTAAACAAGTGCAGTTGCAGTTCCTTTTGTTATTCAAATCGATTCTGGTTGACAGAGTGGGAATGTGGAAGTGGCGAAATTTTGCGACGATTTCTCGGAAAAGAGTCACGAATAAAAGACTGAAAATTAGCGTTGTTTTCTGATAGGTAAACATACAAATGTAAAAAATGCTTTGGATTATTTTCTATTAATAATAAACAATTACTCTTGCGTTAAAATTGAACACGACCGCCTTGGAAAAGATAAATTAAGAGATATTTTTCCTTTCTTAATTAACCGTCGCAGTATAATCGATGTTCCCCGAGAATCAACTCCTGACCCCTAAGCATAAAAAATACTGAATAAATTCATCACATAGAAGTTTTATTGCTATAACGAGCAAACCATTTGGCCTTTTCGTGACTGTGGTTTCTCATCTGTAGAAGATATTAAAAATTACAGTAATGTTAACTATTTATGTCATTGCAAGTAATTATTTCTACAAAGGATTTTATTTGTTGTATCGAGTGATTTTAATTTTAATGTTGAGCATTTGTGGGTGGAATTATTTTATTAAGTATTGTTTATTTTCGCTAACGCACAGAGAGGAGTTCCAACCCGTTTGTTGAGATGCTGCAAATGCACTCTTTTCTCTTTCAAATCCATCCATAAGTATATGGCGATGTTGGCGAATTCCGTTAAATCTCTTTAACTTGGCGTAATTGGATAAACAAATAAAATATAAAAATTGCATTTTTTTATAAATCACTCCTCTCCACATTGTTATAAATTCCAAACTAAATAAACCTGAATTCGTATATTTTGCTATCTAATATCAAAGTTTCGCAACCAATTTTCAGTAAGAAACGAAGTTATGCTCAACATTTTTTTATTTTTTTTCCGAAAAAAATTCTCGTCTCAGAGATTGAAAACGAAAAAGCGGACACAATAAATTGTTTCAGTTCTCCTTCGGTGGAGATTTATTGCCACAGCTGGGGTAAAAAAAGGGAAGGTTATCGATCACATTCGAGGGGAAGAGTACCGAGAACCGGGTGAAGTAGTCGAGTGGGGGAAGGATTGGTTTCATAAGGAGGGGAGTTTGTATTAAGATGTCTTCCGCAGCACGGAAGGGGACGCATGGGGGCGGGAGGGGAATGCCCGCGGGCAACGGGACTCAGCGTCGCCTAAAAATGAAATGTTCTTTAAAAAATAAGGGGGAAAAGTTGGAGTTTAGGTGTATTAGGAAGGGAATAAGTGAGTTAGAGAGGGTAATGGGAGAGGGGTAGGATAAGTTGGGCCAATAAAGAAGGAGATGGAATGGCAGCGGAGGAAGGAAGGAAAGTAGCGGGAAGAAAAAACGGCGAGAGAAGAGATGGATAAAAGAGGGAAGAGAGCGAATAGAATAATGGGTCAGCAGAGTGGCAGAGGAAGGAATAATGGTGTATGGAATGCAGAGGAATGCGGAAAATGGACTTATTAAGAAGAGGAATACGAGGAAAGAGAGGAGGCAGTGCGTGGCAATTGAGAGAAACTTCGCAGTCCTTTTCGGCGCGAATCGAGACACGATTTTCAATAGGGAATCTCCCAGTATGGTTAAAAAATTAAGGGTTAATACGAAACCACATTTTGCTGAAATGGAAGAATCGTAAAGCGAAATAAAGGATCGAAGTAAGCTTGCTGTGTCAGTGAGAGTAGAGATTAGGCGGGAGAGAGAAATAGGGAGAAAGCGTGGAGCAAAAGAGAGATGAAGCTGCAATAAGTGAAGCGAAAGAGTGAAAGTCGAAGAAAACAATGTAGAAAAAGGATGAGAGATTGAGGAGCAAGGGGATGAAGGAAAGAAGAGAGATACAAGGATTGTAATGGGAAGGAGAAGGATAAAGTTGGTGGGGAATGCGGTATGAGCTGTGGGCTTCATGAGGGCGGGAGCAGAGGAAGCAATAACGTTAAGAGTCCACTCTTTTGCTGAAATTGACTTTGCAGTCTAATGGGACATCCTCCTCCCCTCTTCTCCCATTCTCTCCGTCTTTTCTTCCCATTCCATAGCACTGGCGATTTCCAGCCTTTGCTCTCTCCCTCTTGCTCTCTACCTCCCTCCCTCGCCGTGGATTTCCCCTTCAACTCTTATCCCTCCATCCTCTCTCTCTCTCTCTCCCTCTTTCCCCCTCCCTTCCTCCCTCTTCCACCCGTGACTCGTTCCCTATTTGACCCGATCTCACTTTTCTCCCGCCATCGACCACTGCCCCCCTCCTCTGCCCCTTGTTCATTCCCATAATCCCCCTACGTCAACGCTACCTGCAACTCTGGCCTTACGATTCCGTTACCCTCTTCCCCCCACCCCTCATACGGCCGTGTTAAAGCTTTTAAGCGAAGGTATTATTATGCGTTATTATCATATCGAGAGAAAGTCAGTTTGCATTACTAGCGAATGCTGAATATTATAGTAGCCTCCCTTTTATGATCCTACTTGTTTATGGCTGGAACTCATGAATTTTTATAATAATAACTGAATCCTTTTAATCAATACAAAATGTAAGCAATCTCATCAATCTAATTATTATTGCATTGTTTACTGTACTTAAATCCGCAACCAGAAATTTCAGAAAATGTATATTATTCGTGATGGCCGACAGCCTTTAGAAATACAACATGCTGATAGTAATATGCGACCTATGCTAGATAAATAGGTAACTAAATATTAAATAGTTTCTCATTTCTCATTCCTGCGAGTTGCGGGTGAATCCAGTTCATTTATACTTTGATTTTTGCATAATATTATTTTACAAGCATCTAGCGCTGGGCAGTTCTGCTAAGTTGATGCTAAGTAATTGATCTAGTTTCAGATGTATTTCTGGCCGTTATAAAACTGCTTTTAATTCAATTCAATGACGAAAGGAATTTTCATTATTATCTTTCTATAATCATCGAAGATGGTTGCATCTTTCCGCTTTTTACATTTCAATTCGAGCATTTTTGCTACTTGGAATTTTATGATAAATTAGTTAGCTTCTCTTACATATTTCATAGAACCATCTTCTCTCTCTTTATCACCCAATCATCTTTCTCTCCTTTCCCCTTTCTTTTCTTGCCTAACGTCTCCAGTTTCTCTCACACATTTTCCTTTTATTTGCTCTTTTTCTCAAGTATGTTTCCTCATCGAGATTTAGACATATCGTCTTATTCTCGTTGTTATATTCTGAGCTTTAATATTGCAGTTAATGTAACTGAAGTACACTTTATTTTTAGCTAAACCGTAATAAAAACTTATATCATAAACCTTAGTTCAGCCAAATGTTTATATATCTACCCTTCTTATAACGTAACTTTTAACTCTTTTGACCATTTAAGCGCAATTAAAATTAACGCTTGACGTTATCACTTTGCGCTTTTACTTAATCTTTAATGAAAAAGCCACTAGAAACTTAACCTAAATATAGTTCTTAGAAAAATATCTTCGTATGTAGTAATATTTCATTCTTAATTTAGGAAGGCTATGTTTGTGCATTTTAATATTCATCTGAACATGTAGATTCAAATGAAAATTTAATATCTCGTCCATCTTAATTAATCAAGGCCCTAATGCACAATTTTTCTCATCGGTTTTATTTTAGAGTATACCGCTATGCTATTAGCCCAGCCATTTAAGTCTCATCCTCTTAATGAATTCCTTTTGAGATATTTTATCTAGTTAAAATCATAACATTACAAAAAATTCTTTGAATTAATGTGTCGCAACCACGGTTATTTTCTAACATTATGGTAGTTAACAAATAAAATAATGCATGTACATACTTAATATGTGATCAAGGAATTTCATTTTGACTTATTCAGCAATGAACCAGAACGCTTGTTTTATTTTCAAATAATTTATTTACGCTACATTCTATGCTGGCTCTGCAGGATTCTCCAACTTTCATCCGTTTCCGCGGTCGCATTCCAGAGACCACACTACTGTCGTTTTTTTAGTTCCGGAATCCTACTGTTCAGTGCGGTTTCATTCTTCCATTTTTGGCGACCTCTTAGTCCGTCGTTGCCTCCTTTCACTTTGCGCCCTTCAAATCCCTTCTCTTCCTCTCTCGCCGAAGACTTCGAGATTTTATTTAATATTTAGGGTCCACCTCTTTTTTAATCAATATTTCCCTGATTTCCGGCCTAAGCCACTTGCCATTGATTCAGAGCAAATATTTGCCGTATAAGTAAGTTGTAAACATAAATTTCACATGCGATGAACCCTATTTACTAATTCCATGCTTAACGTCGTAGTTGGCCTTAGTCGATCTAAAATACGTTAGAAAACTTTCTCTCGCGATCCAGCATATCATTGTCTGCGTTTAAAAATGTTTCAGTGCCTCAACATTTTGTTTTACCTACTCGCTAATTTCATAGAAATATTTTTGCTTTTCCTACGGCATCTAATTGAAGGCAGGAATCTCACAAGGCTTCGGAACGAACGCAAATGTTAAATTCAGTACACAGGCTTAACAAGGATGATAATATTATGCCTCCGAGATACTATTTTGTACATTTCTCATGAAATCCTTTAGTAGCGTTTCTTCCACAAAACAAAAATCGCTTAAACGAGGGAGTGCTCTCATAATAACTAATGTAAATGGATTTCATTCGTACTTGCGACCTACTCTCAATGCTAATTAATTCCCAATATAAGTACGCTTGGTAGGATTCGATTTAAATCGAAAAACGTCGATAAACGTCGATTTTTTTTAAATTATCAGAATCAACAAAAATGAATAGTCTTCGATAAGCGTCGATTTTCTAACCAGATGGAAAAGTATACGTCTGTAAACCTATTCTAAGTTATAATATGTAAGTCGTTTCTGTATGCTTTTTTTGCAATATTATTTCCTATCTACGATTTCGTTCCTTTTCTGGGTTTGCATTGACAGTGAGACTGAAAGAAGGGTATTTCCTTACACTCAAATTTATGTCTTTTTGAAAAGCTCAAGCTTCTAATCTGAACAATCAGGTAACCTCAAGGCCGTAAGCTAGTTTTGAGAACACGTTATCCTTAGCCCTTTTGTGGTTTTTGAGATTATGTTAGCCGACCTTATGGTGGGATATTCCATGAGTCTCTCTATACAGCTAAGTTCATGAATATGTCCTACTGAGAGTCCTCGAGGTTCGGAAGAAAGAAATTTCGGTGGCCGTTTTGATACCCATTCCACGCTTCTACCCCGTGGACGGTATACCCGAAGCAAATGTTTCTCAATTGCTTGCTAGGGTTTATTCTATAGATGGACGTTGTTGTATGCACTTCCACTCCTCCGTTTGCAATGAATCCACTCTTTTGGCAGTCATTCTCTAAAAGTGATCCAGGAAGGATCGTTCCGTTCTTCTGCATTTGGCTTCTTCTTCCTATGCTACAGTTAGGAAATTTCAATTTAAATATAATGGTTTAAAAAAGATGCACATAAATTATCAATCGTAACCTAAACTTGAAGAAGGAATAAGGATTAATATTTATTTGATATTTGTTGTAAAATATTTTGCCGATTGGCAAAACATTTTAAACCATTAGGGCCGGCCGTCCTTGTTTGAGGACGGCTAGTTGAACTCCTATTGTGCCGAAATGTATTACAATGTCTTTCCGTTTATATTTTTGTACAAATGGAGGAAGTCTCGGAGACTATTTACATGCACACTACTTCATTGGCAATATTTAGCCTTGAGTTGACCACCAAACAAAAAGCACGAAAAAATTGTACGTGTAGCTACAAAGAAATGTGTGATGAATTAAAATAAATAACAGTATTTTATGATTTGTGTAAAGTGCATTTGGTTATAAATACTCTAATTTACCGTAAGTAAAAATCGTATTATATTTTTTGCATAATTTGTGTAATTTTCAAGTTGATTATTGCCGTCCTCATATGAGGACGTTAGGCATTTATACGTGCAATTGATTTTGCATTGTAGGTACAGTATTGGAATAAACTATACGCAATTTACCATGGATAAAAGGGTTTTTTCTCGACAAAAACAACTTAATTGACTGGAGAAGGCCGTTCTTACTTTAATGAATGAAGAATCCAGTGATTATGAAAGATGATGATGAGTTTCAAGTCGGTATTATTCCACCAAATTTAGATTGTGAGGAATTTGATGATGACGTTTTATTTAGACCTAATTCGTTTCGCCAAGATATTACCAATTCCATTGAAATCTAGGTTCCGGATACTATTGCAGAAGAAGATGATGCTACTAAGAAATCAGTCAAAGAGGATATAAAATAGGATGAATTTGATGAATAGTTTGACTTTGTGAAACCAAGATAGTTAAAAAACAACCTCTATATACTGCTTTTGGAACAAATTATAGTATGTTAACTGATGAATTTCATACTGTTATAAATGTACTGAAAGATTTGTCTCCGAGAGATGTATTTGAAAAGCTTCTTAGTGTTAAAATCGTACCATATGTTTGTGACTAAACTATTTTATATGCACAACAGAAAATCCTTCATGCCTTCAAAATTACAGTAAATGAAATGAATGAAATATTTTGCCGTTTTATTGCTGACAGGTTATAATTGTTTACCACCAGAGAGAAATGAAGTAGTCTCTCGATGAGGACCTGAGAGTTTCACTTATTTGCGATAGTATCTCGCGAAATCGATATTTTAGAAATCAATCAGCTTTTGCACATGGCTAATAATAGCGAAATCTCAAGACCGAATGTTCAAAACTGGGCCACTTATGACTATGCTTATAAAAAGTTTTTGCCTATGGGGTTTCTTCCACGAAGACTTATCAGAATGAATCCATGGTGAAGTATTTCGGACACAATCCAGAAAAAAACATTTTATCAAACGAAAATCTGTAAGGTTTGGGTACAAAACTGTATGTCGACCAGTTCTTCTGGGTATTGTTGTCTTTGATGTTTACGGTGGAAAAAATCATAAACAATCGGATTATTCCAAATCTTGACCTTTAGGCGCTATTGTGATCAATTTGTTGAACCACATACCAAATCCCTCAAATCATGCGGTTTTCTTCGATAATTATTTCACCACTTATGCATTACTGGTGTACCTCAAAAAGAAAACAATCAGAGCAATGGAAACAGTAAGAGACAGTCGAGATCATAATTGCCGTATTATGCCTTCCAAGGAGATGAAACAACAGATGAACCTACGATTACCTTTTTGATGAGAATAATGCCATATTGTGTGTGAAGTGGAAATACAACAACGTCAGCTCTATCCTAATAAACTATTATTATTTCGTTGAACCACTGCATTATATAAAACGATGGTCTAGATTGGAAAAAGCTAAAGTAAATGTTCTACCACGTATCTGCCTAATGTCCTCATTTGAGGACGGCAATTTTTCATAAAAGATAAAGTGAATTTCATTAAACATTTATCTCACCTGGCAATGAATAAGAACAATTTTTGCCCTGCCGTTTTCTAGCCGTTGCTAATGGGTTAATTAGGTCTTTAGGTATGGCTGTTGATCTAGCGCAGAATAATTGTCTAATTTTTCTCTCTATATATTTAATGTTAAATAAAGAGAATATTTAGTACAGTGATGGAATAAATCAAAAGATTCAAAGTAAAATATTACATAGTTCTTTTTAAGGCTAAAATATTAATTCAATAATTATATCATTAATTTTTTCCTTAATTAATCCCTAATTGGCATCAACAAATGTCTAAAATCCTTTAAGATGAGCTCACAAATTTTTAAAAGAACGTTTCTTGGCAAAAGCAACAGCATAGTGTTCGGATTTCAAGAGATAATGCATAATTTAGTCTACATTTGCGGAATAATATATTTGTTAATGACACATTTAAAATAATTACTGTACGAAATCAAAAATATCTAGATTTGGAAGTATCAGCTTACGATATTTGAGATTAAGAATATACTAAGTTTCAGTGTGGAAAAACAACAACAATATTCTCGTGAACGATATGCAAGGTAATAATTTGGTTAAATCATCAAGATTCAGTTAGTAAAAGCCGTGAATCAGCTATTAATATATATATATATATATATATATATATATATATATATATATATATATATATATATATATACAATCAAGAATATTTTGACTTGAAAGCTTACCTATTTTAGTAACAAAAAAAGTTAATTGTGCGAACACGAAACGATATATATATATACACACACACACACACACATACATACACGTAGGTCTCACAACCACACCCGTTAATATCCGCATGAACGGCTATCGGAATAGCGTCGTTCTTAGGCGTCCCCTTTCGGTGGCCGATCATGCGTTAACCCTCTCCCTTCCCTTCAATATCTGGTAAATACCATCCGTGCTCTTCCAGTTAGTTTCCCCGCGCCACAACTCCATCACTGGGAACTAGCCCACATTGGCATCCTCCGCTCTCTCTCCTTCCCAGGTTTAAATCTTCGTTAACACTCCCACTCCAATTACCCCTCATTTCCCTCACCCCTCTTTTCCTGAACCCCATCCTTTCCCATTTCCCCTAACTCCAGTGCAACGACTAGTTTTAGTTTCTCTTATTCTCTCGCAGACGAAGGGTTGTTTCCCGAAAGCTTCAAACTACAAGTCTATCGCTGTAGACCTCTACAACTTTTCGTACACTGGCTCCTTACTATCCCTTTCAACCTCTCGTTGCTTTTATTTTATAATATTCTTTTTTTCGTATCGTTATATATATATATATATATATATATATATATATATATATATATATATATATATATATATATATATATATATATTATAAATACCGGCTTCTTACGGAGGAGGATATAGGATATATATTATATATGTTATAAAACCTAAGGTACTTCTAGATATGCCACGGGCCTGATGGCAGGATGATAGGTTATTAGGTACAAGCAACCATATTCTTGGCCACAACGTTCCATTTCGAAACTCCATAAGAAAAACATGGAAATCTGTGCCGAGTTTCATAAATTTGCATTTTTAAGTTAGTTATAATTAAGATAGAATATTAAGACAAAAACACCTCTTTAGATAAAAAAATGACGTACCTTATTTTTGAAGACTAAATTCAAATTAGCGCCTAATTGACGAAGAAATGTGTTTTTAATCGAAAAAAGGAACAATAAAGAACTTTAGCTACCATAGCAACCAGGGTAATGCTTTTCAATGGGAATTGGCAATCCGTATTATAATAACAACAATTAAATGCTTTTTAATAGGGAAATTCTTATTGCGTCATTTATTTCAACCAAAGACGAATACATATGATGACGTCATAATTTTAAAACGCTATATACTTTATTAAATAAAAGATCGTTACTTTTTCAATAATGGGAGTTGATGAACTGTGTATAATAATAGCTTTAATATAGTGCTTCTAAAGAGGACTAATGGATAGCATTATAATGCAAATTATTTAACACTACGGCGTAAACTTATAACGACGTCAACATCCAAAAACAGGAAATATTTAAGAAAAATCTACCATAAGCTAACATGGGGAAAATAAATTATAATGTGTAGAACAATCTAAAAGGAATACGGAGCTGAAATTTTGCACGATAAAAGGATTTTGCTCACAACCAATTAGAAAAATCGAAAATTTTAAAATTGTTAAGTTTTAGAGGTTGTATATTTAAGTTTATTAATTTTTATCACGGAAACAATAACTACGAGTTTTTACAAACATTTCGTAGAAAATTCTATATAGGAAAAAAATCAAAAATCTTAAATATATATATATATATATATATATATATATATATATATATATATATATATATATATATATATATATATACACACACATACATATACACGTCAGGGTAAATGTGCGTAGTCCGTTAAATGTGTAAATTTCGTGATAAATGTGCACAACTAAACTCAATTTGAACATGAAGGCAAATTTTACTCGGCCCCACCGGGTTGGGTAAGTTAGTAGAAGGGTTTTTGGTTCCTCCCTCAGTTCCTGGACATTTTCTAACAAATCCAAAAAAAGTAACGCGAAATCTCGTAGCCGGGTCAAATGTGGTGATTTTCCTGGTTAAAATTTAATTTGTAAAAGATCAATTTAACGATTTAAATATACTTCTTACTTTGTATACTTTGTAATGCATACTTTTTTACTGTAAGTAAGAGATAAAATAGTATTTTAATAAATTCGTTATTGAGTGTTTTCTTTAACACTAGCATTTAAAAATTTAAGAATTTCCAAATACAAAGTAAATTTAAATCATCGATTTGAAAAGCGAAAAACTGCCAGCCATATATGTAAGTAGTAATTTTAAACGCCGATATTCGTCGAAATTATCTCGGGAATATAAACGTCGGTTTTCAAAATAATAAACGTCAAATTCTATCAAGTAGTAATTTAAAGAGTTGACATTGGCCGAAAATCTCTCGAGAAAATAAACGTCTATTTAAATCGTCAATTTTCAAAAAAATATGCGTCGAAATCTACCAAGGCTAAATATAAGGTATATATGACTCCACCGACACACAGATCACGCGACTAATACCACATCAAACAGAAGGATGAACGAGGGTGAAGGGAGTTTAAGTTTGTTTCTTGCAGGAAATTTTTCTCTTGCTTACTAAGGAAGAATGGCCAACTTGCTGATTGAACTAGCTGCACGTTCAGTGCTGCATCCAAACGCATTTGCACGCAATACATTTTTAGCCGGGCACTGGATTCAGATTGGCCCTAAACGAAAATTCCTTTCGTGCAAGAATATCATAGTAAATAATTCGTAATCAAGTGAAAGTTATGGAGAAGCTAATAAGCGCTACATGTAGAATATACGGATAAGAAAATAGATGGTGACTTGTCTCAGCGAAATTGGATAAGTTAGAACTATTAATCCTGATATCGACAGAATCTAATGTAGACTAGCTGCCATTGAAGTAGCACCAAAAACTATAGAATGTATTCATTATTTGTTAATTGAATAGTTAAATGATGCTTAATTTAATCGTAACTTATCTGCAAATACCAATTATGCGTAATAAATGTTATTTGCGTGTAATTTATGACCAAAACAATGTGTCAACGATTCAGCACTTGGCAATATATATATTTGTGATATTTTTTTAAGCAAAAAATATCAGGTTTCATTGATCGAGTTTAACCCAGCCAGTTACTCCAAGATTTACAGATTCCTGCTATCTTTTAAAAGGACGTTTCTCTGAAAATTCTGGTGATGCTTGTTCATATCTCCTTAATATTCTTACTTCTAGCTCTAAACTCCATCCGAAAACAGTCTTCCTGGATTTTACTGCTTTACCACTTCCCCCTACTTCCCTTTCATTCCCTCTCGCGCTCTTTCTCGCTCAACTTTCTTCCATTCCTCCATCGCCTTCTGGCTAAACGCACTCGCCTTCCGCCCACTCCATCATTCCGACTCCTCTCCTACCTGAACCTACCCTTTCCCTCTCTCCCTATTCCTTCCCTCACCACCCCACTTCCATTTGGCGATCCTTCGCCGTCGTCCTCTTGCCGCCAGCTCCAATCTCATATTTTCCTTCCTCCATCAAGAATATCTCGTCTCTCCACTCCTCTCGCAAATCTCCTCTGCTCCTCTTCCTAATTGAACACCTCCCGACACGTTATATACAACCCTTCTCTCTCGCTGGGAAACAGGCCCTCTCACCCCCGTCACTTTTCCTCCCGCCCCCGTCACCTCCTCTCACGCCCCCGTCACTTCCCCTCCCGCCCCCGTCACTTCCCCTTCCTCCCCCGTCACCTCACCTCCCTCCACCCATTAATCCCCGCGCCTCTTTCTCTCTCTTATCTGAATAAATCCGCCATTTTTCCTCCATTCTTTGACTATCTTATCCATCTAGTTATCCAAACAATCCTCCCTTAACTCCGTTCCTTGCGTCACGACTCCCCGCCACCGCATCCCTTCCATCCCCAAATTCAATCCGCTTTCTCCTCCTACGACTGTTAAAACCACTCTTGGTCCACCTCGCCACTCTGCCTCTGTTCCTCTTCCGTTCGCCGGCCACACCTCCATCCAATCCTCCACTCCATTCGCCCGCTTCCTTTCCCTTCCTCCTCCGCGCCCTCTCGAACGCTTCTCCCTCCCCCATCTTGCGCCGCACTCCGTTCATTTGTTCATCTCTCTCTCGCCTCCCTCTCATCTCCTATTACTCAGAGTGCGCTCGTTCTCTCTGTCTGCTGCAGAAGTTTTCGTACTTTCTTGGAAGCGTCTCGACTCCCTCTTCTTCTCTCTCCCTATGTCTCTCTCTTCTGAGGAACCTTGACGCACCCCCACCCCCTTACCCTTTCTCTAATCCTCCGCCTCTTTCCCTTAACATTTAGTCAGCCATATTCGGAGACGGAGGGAGGGTTTTGCCAAGTCGGACGCTAATTATGAAGTCCCGTGGCACACTTTTGTTTTTCAACCGAGAGATATTTGAGTGCTTGCGCTTTTTATTCATCGAAGGAAACTTTTCCTTGGTCGTTTGTTGGAAAAAATGTGAAGAAAAGGCTCTTTTACTAAACGTAATCACATTATGCGGCGCGTTCTTTTGTGTTCCGAGCGAAGTCTTATTTCAAGCGTCGCTTTCCCAACGGTAATTTATGGGCCTTTTGTGAAGATCTTTAAAATTCGCTTTAAATACATGTTAAAGGCACATTTTTAGGATAAATATTTCTAATATCACTTTTTAGTTGATCAAATATCAAATTTAATACAATTTGATTCCGTAGTAAAATCTAGACAAACTATTAACCGGGTTTAATTTCAATGGGATCAAATCTTAATATATCTAAATATCGAGGACCGTCTTTCTAGAGTAGAGAAAGTATTATTTCTTATGTTAGCAATCCTTTTTTAGCCATAGTATCGCTCCAGTAAATTCTGATAATCATGGGTGAAACCTTTTTCTAGTAATTTAGGTTTATACGATAAAAACGAATGTGCCGTTGAGAAACTACAAATTATTGCATGAAACTTTGTTTGATGACAAGGATTGGAATACATCGTCAGGACAACAAATTTTATCGTGAATTCGCTAACGAAGAAACAAATACAAATCCAATTAGAAAGCATTCTGAATTCTGAGAAATAATGATGCCGTCCAAACCGGATGCGAACAGAATGAGTGTCTTCTGCCTCGTTTGTTTATGAGTTAGAACGGGCGTTTATTTTATGAAACGATTTCCATTCCACCCACCCACCCCCCTTGCAGCCTTCCGTCTCCTGAATCAGCCCTTTCCTCACCCGCTCTTCTGATTTCCATTTTACGAGACTCGCAGAGGTTAGTGACGCAGAAAATGACGGCCCCAAGGCTCGGCTATTTACGGGCAAATGGAGGCACCTTTGCCCGAGTCCCCCGCTCGACCCCTTGACATCCGCCATCAACCCATACCCTCCGACCCTTACCCTCTCCCTCTCTTCTCCCCTTCCCGTTCCCCTCCTCCCCTTCCCTCCTCCTCGTCTCCTCCTCTTACCCTCTACCACATTTTCCTCCCATCTTGCGCTGCCCAGTTCTCCGCCCCGAGGATCTGTCCATCTCCCTGCGAAGGCGGCCGGCGTAAAACTCCTCTTCCCCCTCTCCCCACCCACCACGTCCTCTCGCTGTTCATCCGTTCCCATACGATTCTTTCGTTCCCAGAAACCCTTTCGGATCCGACACTCCCGTTTCCTTGGGTATCTTCAACCTTTTAGGATTTCGGATTTGCGACGGGGCGTTAGATAAGTGAGTGGGTCGTATACCGAGATACTGCTTCATCCACCTTTACCGGAATCATTCCCTTATTTTGTATGTCATATTCATTTCAACGTAAATGTACAATCGATGGTTTATAATGCACACTCTCTTTCCTGAGGGAAACTGAGTTTACTCATTCGTAATGCGCCATTTCCGTTTAGCTGAGAATTTAATTATAATCGATTTAGTTTCTTCAAGTTTGATTTTAACCATTACAGATTTACCAAAATCTTATGCGATAGAAATAATTATTTTAAGTTAAGACTGTCCAAGGTAAAACTTTTAGCAACGGCTCAATTCATGACTAAAATCGATGTTGATCTATATAGTCCAATTTGCGAAAGATTTTTCTTAAGAACACACAATTATAAAATCTGCTGTAATGTATGACACTGGCATAAGGGTGGTTTCCGGGTTGCTGCCGTGTAGATCCATTTCGCTGGATCTACACGGAAGCCTTCGAACCAATGTGTTACACTTTATTGCCACTCGTTCATTTTTAACATATTCGTATTTCTGTAACATTCCTCCCAATTAAAGAGTGGCGAAATATTTTTGCTCATGCAATAAAGAAAAACAGCTGAAAATTCGGAAAAAGAGGTATTTATATACATGAAAACATTGAATATTGTTTTGGCAGGTTCAATAGTCCATTGAGTCGAATTAAGCCCAAAGTTATTTAAATATAGATACTTATCAAACAACCCAATCGTTCCGACTTGTCAAACATTATAAACGATCTTGTAAAGATAATATATATGAGACGAGCAAAAACGGATAATTATTTTGTCCGAAATATTTCTGAAGCCATAAAGCAATGTATCTTAGACAAAGTAAAAATTATCTATCAAAAGGTTAAAGATTATTTCGTCAGCTGCACGATCTTTGAAAGTTATTATGCGTCCTAAACCAGTTTAATGATCTTGTGCCATAGAATAGCAAGTAGACAATCAAGAATGTAGGAGAACTTTTTCAAATGAAAACAAGAAGCACATGCCCTGTTATATATGGTCCATATACGGGATGTGGAGCAAAGTTTCTGTTCATTGTCAGTTTTCCTGCAAATGCTTTCGTGTGTCTCTCTGTGCTTTAACGTGCGCGAGAGATATTACTGGACGTTATTTATCATCAGCGCCTAATCAATGAATGTACTACATACATGTCATTCCGTTGCATGACGCACTTTGTTTTCACATTCAATTCAGAAGAGCTCCCGCATAAATGGTATTTTGTCCGTTCTCTCAGAGATAATATTTTATCCCTAAAGTAGAAACCAAAATTATATGCATTTCCCAGAAAGAAAAGCATTTTAATGCCTAGAGTGCGCTGTGCATCACTTGACGTAAATGTAACACATAGTTAACTGCGAGAAAGGGCTCCCCTTCTCCCTGATAATCTAATTACTGGAAACCGTCGGCGGGGAAGCGCTGCATTGCTTATTCAATTGGATGCTTCAATTAATGCGTTTCCCGACACACAAGAAAAACTCGAAAATGCATAGCGAGCCCCACGATCGATACTGCGAACAACAGCATCCCACTGCGAAGGCGCATCGAAAATTGGATTATGCCGAAAGAATGGCGGTACCTTTACTAACGAACTATTCTCTTCTTCTCCAATTCGGACCGATTGTAAAACTAAAACAGCAACCCACCCGATGCTCACGTAGTCGCATCAATTTTCATCTGTGGCGCTTGTATGGAAATTATTCGTCGAGGAATAGGCAGTTCTTATGGTTCCCTAAGTCGGGTCTTCTCCCAGTTGTAGTTCACGCCCGTCTGCACAACCAGAGGAGCTTCCCACGCGATCGAATGGCGGGTTACGCATTTTGCATCTTAAGAAGTGTAACCGTGTTGCTCATAAGACACCACCGCTGTGTTTTAACACATACGAAGGCCTTTTTTTCGCTATAGATTGCCGTGAATGATTATTTAATTTTCGGAAATTCTCTTCACTTGCCGCAGTACATACATTGAAATTCATCTGAGGTTAGTGTATGTGCAGTTTAATTTTCACATAAATATATTTTCATTAAAATTTTTACAAAAAATGGAAAACAGCTATAAGTTATTTTTTGTGTAATATATAATGAAGCACTCTAGAAAGTTGAGCTAAACTTTACACTCATGTCTGCCAGTATTCTGATGCGGTCCCGCAAGTATCTCGGGAGAAAAGTTCCCTTTCTATTGTGAATAATATCGCAATAGTACACCGCGTTTGTATTTCAAGCTTGATATATGGAAAACAGTGTTTAGTGACTGAAAGATTACATAGTTGAAGAAGATCGTTACGTGATCACGTTTGAGAGTCAGGCCTCTCCGACTAGCAGCGAAAGGATTAAAGCTTAACTCCAGCAACCCGTACTATATTTTTTAACTTATTTTACCAGCAGAGGGTTAAAAAAGATTCCTTTTATTTAATTTCTAGAAATCTGTTTGTCTCTTAAAGCACTCTTTAATTTCTGCATGCTTTCATGGAATCATGTAGTTTTTAGATAATTTTAATATATATTAAAAGGTGGCTAATTTTATATTTTAAAATTATATCATTTCTTCAGATTACCTATATTATAATCTGAGGAGTTATTAATTTCTATCAAATTATCTCGTTCTTCGGTTTATCTGTGAAAATAATATTATAAATTAAAATAAGATTTTAGATGAATTAATTCTTCTTGCTTTCGAAAGGAGAAAATCACGTTTTAGTTTTCAATTGAAATACTAAGTTGGGGAGTATATCTTTGTACGGGGGAGAAATATGGACGCTAAGGAAAAATGTCATCAAATACTTGGAAATCTTTGCAATGTGGACTTGGAGGAGAATGCTGTAGATAAAATAGACAGAATTAAAAAAAGATGAAGTGCTACAAAGAGTAGGAGAGAAGCGAATGATTATACAGACTATTAGAAAGAGGAACGCAAACTGGGTTGGACATCAACTGAGGAGAGAGAGAGAGTATGATTAAAGACGTGTTAGAAGGAAAATTAGATGGAAAAAGGGAAAGAGGTAGGAAAAGGTTTTAGTTGATAGACAATTTGAAAGGGAAAGAGAGTTACCAACATATGAAGAGGACAGCGGAAAATAGGAGTATATGGAGAACCAGGTATCGCCATGAAAAATCACGGACCTGTCTACGGACAGACTACCTATGATGATGATGATGATAAGTTGGGCTGTTACTACTATCAAGTTCTGCTACGTACAAGAAAAGGGGATAATGTTGCCTTTTAAATGCGCTCAATCGCCACTTTCAAAGAACTGTTGCTCGTTTTGAATCGTTAATTCAACAACACGTGTTTATATCGACCGATAACATTAACCTTCAGCTGTGAAATCGTCCTTCCTCCTGCTCAATATGTCTTCTGATTTCACGAAAAGCGGACGAGGTTGAAACTCCTCGAGGACTCCGATCCGTCGGCTCTGGTTATTAAATGCAGGCAAAATGAGAGGATTTAGATGCATCGCGACGTGCGACAACAACGCATAATGGCCGGAGTAATCCGTCGAGACGACGGCCTAGTGCGTCACTTCGTCACTCGCGTGTTTCCCGTTCAGTACACCTTGTTACACATGGAGACGAGAACGAGGGTGAAAAAGGTTAGAAGATCAACCGAAGGGAATGAGGAAAGGAGAGAGGGAGGGAGAAACGGATGGAGAGAGGGAGGATGAATGGGAGTGGGGCAGCCCACGAGAATGGGTTCCCAGAGATGAGGGAAGGAATGGCGGGCTTTTGGGGCTAAGAAAAGGGTATAGGTAGCATTGGGATGACGTCGGAGGGAGAGATGGTCGTAAAATGGAGAAATGGCAGAGCACTCTCTGAAAGAGGCACTCCTGGAAGAAGAGCCACAGGAGGGCGCTGCCTAACTCCGATTTGTGTTGAATGTGAGAGAGAGGAAGGAACTCTGGGGTCACTTCTATCTCCCTCTCCCCCTCACCCGCTTCCACCAACCCTCCCTCTCTCACTCTCTCCCTCCATCCTCACCACCTCATCCCTCCTATCATTCTTCGCCCGCCCGTCCCCCTCCTTTCATATCTCTCAGTGCACACCCACTCCACCGCCGTAAACCCTCTAACGTTACCACGCCCCTCTCCCTCTCCACTTCTGTACCTCTCTCTCGGGCAATCCGCCTCCCCATCGTCCCCCTCCTGTCCCTATTCCTTTGCCCCCTCCACCGTGCCTCCCGCCCACCCTTTGCGTTTGAGAGAGACGAGAAAAGACGCGTCCTTATCTCTCTTCCTCTCCTTTCCTATCTTCCCCACCCCACCCCCTTCCATCCCTCACCACTTCTTCCTCCGTATCTCCTAACTTTATCGCCCTTTCCTTTTCCTCTCATTCCCTTCCTCACATCTCTTCCCTCCATTCCTTCTTCATCTGTGAATGGACAACAAAAAGAAAGACCGCCTATAAACTTCAATCCCTGGACATAGCTACGGTGATGTTACTACTGAACGAAAAGCTCAACTTTATGTTTCCCATTCCTAAGACTATTTCTTTCTTTTATAAAAAAATTAGTCCGTTAAGTTTCGCGTCAAATATTAAGAAGATTTGTATCGTTGAATCTCTTTTACTTTTACTTGCAAAGGGAGTAAAAGTACGATGAGTTTTATATGTCCATTCTCGTCAGTTATTATAAATTGAAGGTGAATTGTTGCTTCTTGAAACAGTAATCGAAACCAGAGTACGATGTATGCCGTCGTTAGTTTATCTTCACAGATTATTCTTGAAAATATTGATGGTACAAACAGTCTCAAGAAATAGGATTCATCATATAAAGTCGCCCATTAAAATTACAAATAACTAAGCGAATTCATCGTTTCATTGTTTAACGTTGAGAATCATTTACATACAATATTTTGCAACATAGATTCATCAAAAAATATAAATATTCGTTTATGATATATCTGAAAACAAAAAATTCCAGTGTTTAACAAAGATTTAACATACGCATGGTTACCTAAAGGTATGGCTACAAAACTACGAGTAAATTGCAATCTTCTACACGCATCTTAGTAAAAGCTATTGAGAATCTTCTTCTCAGGAATTACATATTTGTTTACAGTATTTTTGTAGATATTGCAGAGTTTTGTTTGTTTGAAACTTTCATTTGCCAAATATTCTGAGCAAATGAAACAAGTCCGTGGCTCTTCATCGTTACTTTTCGCACACGTAAAACCATAATTCAAATATTTAACATTATATTTCCGATTATTAAATTTCTACTGCCTGTGACCACTATGTTTGTCGATTTTCATAGCTTTTCCAACGTGATTACGAGGTTCCTCATTATTAAAATTGTTATTTTTCGGACTGATATTTTTTCATTTTTAGCTATTTACCCGTATTGTTGGAAAAAATCATGAACAAATCGACACATGAAACATTTATGGTATTTCCATTTTTATTTAAACTTTTTAGATTTTTTCGCATTTTAATTCAACCTTTAAATGTATAAAACAAAACAATACTGTATAAAAATGTGTTGCACATGCGTTAATATTTGACTATTTCACGATACGTTTAAATACCGACAATATGAAAGAACACTGATTCTCAGGCAGTTATGGAAATAATAGCATATCAAATGTAAATAAATTTTTCTCGCGAGTCGTCAAAAATATTTAGTGAACAACAGTTTGCGCATCACTGATCTACAGGCACTAATAAGCGTTCCCTAATCTTCTTACATTAATGGCATATATATTATATTCCGAATAAAACTCTTGAGTTACTTAGAGGTAATTTAGTGGACAAAAAATGATAGGAATATTTGGTGCACCACAGTTAAGAACAAACTTCAAAATTGCTTTTACAAGAAATAGCAATATTAAGGCTGGTTTCTTTACAATTTCATCTTAAAATGAAACACTTTCCTCAACACTTTCAGATTGAGGACAAGATTGTGCTTAAAGTCAATGCTCTCCTGAGACGCTCCTATGAATTTCAGTACTGAATTAAAACACGCTTTGCGTTATGCGAATTAAAATAACATATTTTTACGGTTTCTTATTCAAAGTATCCTTTGAAAAGCTCTCGTTTAAAAATAAAACAAACAAGGTCAGGACTTACACGGCCACTCCGTCGACTTGTACATTTTTTTAGATGAAGAGGAAGAGCGAAGAAATGAAAAAGGAAATGGAGCGGATTATGCGAATGAGATTAGAGGAAGGAAGGGAGAGAGAGGGGGAAAGAAGGAAAGAGAGGGAGGAAGGGAGAGAGAGAAGGGGGGAAAGGGTAGAGAGAGGGAAAGAAGGAGAGAGGGAGGCAGGGAGTGAGAGAGAGAGGAAAGGGGAGAGAGGAGGAAGGGAGAGATAGGGAGAAAGAGGGTAAGAGGGGAAGAAAGGGAGATAGGGAAGAAGGGAGAGGGAGAAAGAGGGTGAGAGAGGGAGGAATGGAGAGAGATTGGGAAAGAGGGAGAGATAGGAGGAAAGGGACAGAGGGAGGAAGGGAAGGACAAGAGGAAAAGAGAGATAGGGAGGAAGGGAGAAATAGGGAGGAAGGGATAGATAGGGAGGAAGGGAGAGAGAGGGAGGAAGGGAGAGAGATGGGGGAAAAGGGGAGAGAGAAGGAGGAAGGGAGAGAGAGAGGAGGAAATAGAGAGATGGAAGAAGGGAGAGAGAGGGAAAAAGATGGTGAGAGAGGGAGGAAGGGAGAGAGAGGTGAAAAGAGGGAGAGAGGGGGGGGAAATAGGAGGAACGAGGGAGAGAGGGGAGGATTGGAGAGAGGGAGGATGGGAGAGAGGGAGGATGGGAGAGAGAGGATGGGAGAGAGAGGATGGGGGAGAGAGAGGAAGGGAGAGAGAGAAGGAAAGGGAGAGAGGGAGGAAGGGAGAGAGAGGGGAGTAGGGAGTGAGAGAGGGGAGCAAGGGGGGAGAGAGTGGAAGAGGGTGATTTAGAGGGGAAGGGGAATGAGAGAGGGGGAGAGAGATGGGAAAGAGCGAGAGAGGGAGATATAGTGATGGAGATAGAGATAAAGGGAGATAGAGAGAAATGAAGATAGATAGAGATGGAGATAGGAGGGATGGGAGACGAGCAGAAAAGGGAGAGGGGCGAGAGTGAGATAGGAAAAATGAAAGGGAGAAAAGAGAAATGTGAAAGGGAAAGAAAGAAGATAGAGGAAGAGAGTGGAGTAGATGGAGAGGGAAAGATTTGGAAAAGGGGAAAAAATAGGCAGGTCTTATGATTAAGAGAAAGAGAGCAGTGACGGTCGGTGTTGAAGGGCGGACGGAAAAAATAACCAAGCACACAAAGCAGTAAGGGGTGGCGTCCGGAGTAAAGGCGGGCGCGATGGGAGGGGGGGGAGAGAGAGAGAGGAGGGGGTGTCTAGGGAGAGGGGAGGGGGTGGCGGGGAGTAGGCTGGTTCCAAAACACATCAAAGCTCTCGTCACTGTAACGTGAACATTCATTTTAATTAAAGTAGACACCGAGTGAGCACTAGCCACTGCCCTGCTTTGCATCCTTCCTCCCAAGCGTCCCCTTCCCAGCTGCGTATCTAGCTCAACCATCCCTCCCTCCCTTCTGCTAACTCCTTCCAATCCCTGAAAATTTGCATTTGCTTGCGCCACTTTTTCTTTCTCTCTTCCTCTTTCTTTTGCTTCCCTCTTTTTCTCTTCCTCTTTCAAATTCTCTAACCCTTATGACCTTTTTCCTACTCATCTAATTCCCAATCAACCTTATTTATTTCACATTTTTCTCCTCTTTGTGCATATCCTCATTCTACGAGATTTTTAACATGTCTGCCCTTCCACATTCTCTTTTCCCCATCTCCACCTCTCCCTTCCTAGATCCCTTCTCCCTCTCTCTCCTCGACATTTTCCTCCAAGTCCTACCATTCTCCCTCCCCATAATCCATTTCTCTATATTCTTCCCTGCCTTACCCTCACTCGTCCATTCCCTCTCTTCCTCCCTTCCTTCTCTTACTTCCTTCTCTCTCAATCTCCATTCCCTCTCTTATTCCCTTCCTTCTCTTACTCCCTTCCCTCTCTTACTCCCTTCCCTCTCTTCTTCCCTCTCCTCTCTCCGTCCCCTTTCTTCCTCCCTCTCTTCTCTTCCTCCTTCATCTCTTCCTCCTTTCCCTCTCTTCTCTTCCCTCTCTCTCCTCTCTTCCTACCTCTTTTTCCCTCTTCCTCCTTGCCCTCTTCTCTTCCTTCTCTTCATACCTTCCCTCTCTTCCTCCCTTCTCTCTCTTCCTTCTTCATCTCTTTTCCTCCTTCCCCTCTCTACCTCCGCTCCCCACCCATCCCATCCTCCCCTCCCCCTCATCCCGTCTCTTCCTGTCCCTCTCCCATTGACGCCGTTGCCTCTGTGTCGTTTTTTCCTTCCCTCTTTAGCTTTCCTTCCGCGTCGCGCCTCTTCTCTCACGTGCCACAGCCATTCGAATGCGGACTCCTTGAATTCATCTCGGGGACTATTCGCCGTGCCCACTCAGTCATTACCCGCTGAAATAAACTTTCGACTATGGACCCTCTGTCTCACCCTTTTACACACAAAAAATACTCGTGCTCGCATGGTCTAAAAAAATTGAAATTTTGTCCGAGGTGCACGGCTGTTCATTCTCGGCTATTCGTTGCCTCGGCAGAAAAAAGTGAATCAAAACTTCTTTAAGTTTTTTAGATATTTCTGAAAGTACGAGTTTTGAGAATGAAGTCGTAATTGTGGTATTGTGTGAGAAGCACTTTAGAACGAGTCGAATAAACGGTGCAGAATTGTTTAGTCGAATTCATCTATTGTGATATTCGCGAGAAAGGCGCTTTTTAGCGTCAAAATAATTTTTGTGTGGTTATAAACGGAATAAGTAACCAGAACAAATCACGATGGAAGTTGCTGCTCTTATAACTTATGTAGGCTATAAGAATCTGCCGTACAAATTACTATACAACGATATATTTAGATTTGATTTCATATATATAGCAATGAAGTAAGTTGTAATCCGAGACATTAATTTTCTCCAAAACACATTGTCCTTACTATGGTAATGGTATACACTAAATAATTCGACATAAAATATCATATGAACTTTTAAATCAGTCCCTTAATTATTGGATAAGGGAATCTAATTATAAAATAAATCCGTCGGAGTAATTCTAAACTTTTCTTACAATAAAACTATGTGGATGATACTGTTTCAAATAATGTGGTACATAATGGATATAATAATGGTTAGATTAGCATTAACAGCCCTTATCAGCAAGCTGCTAAAAGCTTGTGGAAGGAAAACACAATTTGTCTTGTTTGTTGTCTCAGTACAATGGAAATCAGGAAAACAATTTCGGTTTTCAATTGTATAGATGATAGAATAAACGAACACACACCGGAACACAATAGAACTCATTCGATGAAATGATTATTGCTAAAAATATTTAAATAGGCAAGATAGAAATTGAGTATATAACTTACTTGTCAATTTTTATCGCCGTTATACATATGCGCGACCCTTCTTTTATATGTTGGTTTCTGTTTTATCATCGACCGTAAATAAAAGAATGGACTCGTTTATATTATCGGAATCTCTATTTCTGAAATTGAGTCGGAATGATTAAATGAGCAAATATAAAGTAACAAGCGACGGCCCTCATAATTTTATTGCCCGCCTCGGGGGAGCGCCGCTATCGTCGTCGAAGGCCACGTGACTCCCCGTGCATCCCGTGCATCTCTTTCCTCTCCTCGGATTCCCACTCCTTTCTCCTACGGAGGCAAATGGCATCCATAAAACACAACCTCACTCCCATCCCATTCCAGCTCCCATCCACTGCCGTTCCTTCGTTTCCACATTTCCTCTCTCTCTCTCACTTCGCATTTTCAAGTATTCCGACGCACCCCTCGTATCATCTCCCCTCCCTCCTTTTCTCCTTCGCGTCATCTAGTCCCTAAAATCCGTTTTACTGCCAACTACTTCTACTCCCGCTCCCTCTTTCACTCGCTTGCCCTCCACTCCACTCCTCACGCGAGGGTCTCTCTCCCCTACTCTCTCTCTCCTACTCTCTCTCCTACTCTCTCCAACTCTCTCCTACTCTCTCTCCTACTCTCTCTCCTACTCTCTCCCCTACTCTCTCTCTCCTACTCTCTCACCTACTCTCTCTCTCCTACTCTCTCCTACTCTCTCTCCTACTCTCTCTCCTACTCTCTCCCCTACTCTCTCTCTCCTACTCTCTCTCCCACTCTCTCTCCCACTCTCTCTCCTACTCTCTCTCCTACTCTCTCTCCCACTCTCTCTCTCCTAGTCTCTCTCCTACTCTCTCTCCTACTCTCTCCCCTATTCTCTCTCCCCTACTCTCTCTCTCCTACTCTCTCTCCTACTCTCTCCCCTACTCTCTCTCCTACTCTCTCCCCTACTCTCTCCTACTCTCTCCCCTACTCTCTGTCCTACTCTCTCTCTCCTACTCTCTCTCCCACTCTCTCTCTCCTACTCTCTCTCCTACTCTCTCTCCTACTCTCTCCCCTATTCTCTCTCTCCTACTCTCTCCCCTACTCTCTCTCTCCTACTCTCTCTCCTACTCTCTCCCCTACTCTCTCTCCCCTACTCTCTCTCCCCTACTCTCTCTCCCACTCTCTCTCTCCTACTCTCTCTCCTACTCTCTCTCCTACTCTCTCTCCTACTCTCTCCCCCACTCTCTCTCCTACTCTCTCTCCTACTCTCTCTCTCTCCTACTCTCTCTCTCCTACTCTCTCTCTCTCCTACTCTCTCCTACTCTCTCTCCTACTCTCTCTCCTACTCTCTCTCCTACTCTCTCTCCTACTCTCTCTCCTACTCTCTCTCCTACTCTCTCTCCTACTCTCTCTCCTACTCTCTCTCCTTCCTTCTACATAGTCTCAATTTCGCCCTAATAAAGTCGTTTGTCTGTCTGTCTGCCCTACTCTCTCCTACTCTCTCCTACTCTCTCCTGCTCTCTCCTACTCTCTTCTACTCTCTCTCCTACTATCTCTCCTACTTTCTCTCCTACTTTCTCTCCTACTCTCTCTCTCTCTCTCTACCTCTCTCTCTCTTCTGACAATATTCCTCGGCTCTTCCCCCATTTGCCTCTCATATTTATTAAACTTCGTCTCTCGTATCCTCTATTTTCCACTTTTTTCTTTTTGACACGTCTGTCATTCACCAAATTCCTTCTCGCCGTTTATATCTCTTATTTCAATGTATAACACCTTATTATCATTCCAACGTTATAATACAAGGAATTAATACTATGTACGCGTTTTACAAATGTTTTTAAAAAATATATTGTCTCTATCCCAGTAACATTTCAAGTTAACAGGACATGAAGGATAGGATGACAATTCAGTTCTAAATATTTATCCAGATTTAATCAATTTATTGAAACACAATAAGGTCATTTTTTGCACCGGCGGCCAAATTAAACCAGTTCGTTGTTAACATCTTAAATCTGAGATTTGTAAGTCGTTTATGAAATGGAAAAAAAACCCTACACATTATCGTCCCACCGCTAAGACCTCTGAATGCTCTCATCAGCGTAAAACGTAAGAATAAAAACAAAAAATCTGGCATTTTCAAGTCATTGCGTATGAACATAAGATTTTAGGTCCATTCTGTGTCAACCCTTGTTGCCTCCACGTACTATCTCTCTTTATATCTTCCTCAGATCGTTTTATAGGACAGTTGTTAGATTGGGTGTCTTCGATTTGTTACTGCTTCAATTTTGGTTCATTTTGGTTGGATGAATTGTGATGCTTTGAGTTTGGAAAACTTTTGTTGAGTTGAGTTTCATTCTGTGAAGAATACATTTTACAACCGCATGATATATTAAGAATTAGATGGATTTTATTTAGATTTTCTCAGTTCAAAAGTAATTTCATATATAGTGCTTAAATAATTCGAATAGTAATGATCTTATATAGAACGAGACGGATCAGTGACTGGGAGGGCAGTCACACAGCTTCTGACCACGTGCGGGTAATTCCCTTAATCCATCCCTCCCATGCACATTTTAGATTGTGAGCCATGTTAAAGCCGGTTACACACTATCATTTTTCCCATCATTTAAAAATGTCATTGAAAAATGATGGGACGGCTTCGTTTTTTTCCTCAAAGAAAAATGACAGCTAAAATGATTTCAGTTTTGGCACGCATACACGATATCATTTTTCACTTTCAAACGGGGCCTTACGAAATGTTTGTCGCCGATTTGGTTGAAATTTTTTGAGAATGTAGTAGTGATGAAAAAATTCCAAAGCAAGAAGATTCTCAAGCATTCGTGAGATATTCGCGATGAAATTTAGCGAGAGGTTCTAGCATTCTAATATATACCATACTTTGAGATGGAGCGTCAAGGTCAAGCGGTGGCCTACGTGACTAAATCTTCGGTTGCTGGAGCTATCCCAGCACTTGCAATTTCTTTTTCAATTTTTATTATTTGAATTTTATCTAATGTTTTCGATTTTTTTGGTTTCACAATGTGCTGGAAGTTTATTTTTATTTATAATTACATTTTCACTAGCTATGCAAAGCGAAAAAAATTTTTCTCAATATTAAAAAAGAATTTAATTTGAAACAAAAACAAAAATTAAATGGTTATAACTGCTCATGGTCCGTTTATTACACATATTAAACGCTTAGTTTTTATATGAAACTAATGCTTCATTGCAAATTATGATTGTACACATTTATTTATTGATATTATTTGAAGACGTACAATGTTTCGGATGGTAGCTATCATAGAAACATGAAAAGCAAAGATCCAGCTTACACCACGCACACGTTAATAAGCAAGTCGATTTGACAGGCGAAGTTATTTTTAACTGAGTTTACTGAAAAACACACATTCACAATTTTGAAAATCCTCCTTTCGTTTGTCAGTTTCGAAGCAAACCACGCGTGCCTTTTTATATCACGAAATACTGACGCACTTAATTGGACAGGGACAGGGACTTCAGCATCTGCAGCATAGTAAATCCATACAGTCATAATTTGCGATGAAACATTAATTTCTTGCAAAAGCTGTGTTGAATATGTTTAATAAGCGGACCATGAGCAGTAATTACCGTTTAGTTTTTGTTGGTTATTCAAACTCAATTCATTTTTAACTTTGTGAGAATATTTTTTCGCTTTGCGTAATTAGTGAAAATTAATTATAAATCAAATAAACTTTCAGCAAATTGTAAAACCCAAATAATGTAATCATTCTTTAATTTTCAGCTTATCAGTTACACTAAGGTCTTTGGCTACAGGGGAGACTTTTTCTAGTTTGCGGTTATCTTATAGAATATCTACAAGCACAATTAGTGCTGGCATTCATGAGTTTTGTAAGGCAGTTTATGAATTCTTGTCATTTTTAAATGACGAAAAATAGGACGGGCTCAATTCCATCATTTTTGTACCATTTTTCACTGAAGCCATGAGTGCGCATGCGCACAACGTGTTAAAGCGTACACATTATTTTAAAATGATAGTTTTTACGTCAGTTTTCTTGTACAAAAAAAATATGGGAAAAATGGTAGTGTGTAACCGGCATTAGGCAGCGGCTATTGAAGAACCTTTTCCGTCTTCCTTTATAAATATAGGCGGTTTAATTTATTAAAAACGTTATTTTGAGCTATCGTTTTCTAAAAATCCGCCATGTTGGGCGACTTCTATTTTAAAATGTGTAGTTGTACTTAGAGGCGTGATTTGAAATTTTGTTCGCATTTTGATAATTATAAATTCCCGTGTGTTAGAGTCAATGTTCTCTTATTTTAATCTTTTATTACTATTAAACTGTTCACAAACAGTCTAAATAGTTGGCATTGTGAAAGATAAATATTTAAGTATTTAGCAGTGTTTGTATAAAAAATTAAGCTTCGAAAAAAGAATAACACAAAATAAAAGAAATAATATAATGAAAAAATAAACTTAATGATCAAATTTCATAATTTTGAACTTAAACCACTCAAAGAGTCGTATAGTCTTTCAAGACCTTTCAGTTATAATTAAAATATACTACATCAAAAAGTTCAATTACTTGGAAAAATCTCGAGCGAACGTAACATTTTTGTTTGTAAAAGTTTTCCCGTGCTCTGCTCCACTTCTAGCGTCCTCCACAATCACCCACGATATTTGCCCAGAAGAGCACCGCAAAAAGTTGGTCTTAAGAAAAACAGGCCGAGGAAAATAAATGGCGACCCAATCAAAAATTTAGCTCTGGGACTTATCGATTGTCGTAACAAATGACCCACTTAGGTGAAACCAGGCTGCTCTTGAAAGTAAACGGAAGCAATGGTCGCATCTCCACTAATTCAACACTTCAACCAAACTTCTTCGTTTACTTCCTTTTGACAACTTCAACGTTTTTAGTTTTGCCTGGAATTTTATTTTTCGCTGTTAGCCTGGTTCCATTCGGCGTGCTTTTCTTCCATTTATGAAGAGCAGTTGTTTCCATGAATTTCACCTCTATTTTCGAGCCATATAATAACTTTTGAAACCGACTTCAACCATTTAGAACAAAAAGATAAGATATCACAAGATTATTTGATTCCTGATGCATCCATTTAGACGCGACATGTATTAAATTCAAGATATTCGCTTTCGCATATAATGTTTCTAAGTATAGGAGTCCGAATTTCTGTTACGTTCTGTAACTCGCAATTCAACGCGTTATATTTATTTATATTATAAATATTTTGCTTTCGCGACTCTGAAACATTTATGACTTTTACTCTTGATACTTTCTTGCCCCGTGCGGATTACTTCGATTTTTATTGAGTTTTTCCTAAGCACTCATTCAAACATGTAAAAATTAACACTCCTAGGATCAAAACCCCCAAAAGGCAAGTTCGTTAATACTATCAGAACGATGCGGGCTTAAATTCATCCATCATTTTGAAATTAAATTTGAATTTGCAAGGAAAAATATTTTAAGTACAGTTTTATCGTCACTATGAGCGTTTTTTGAGCAAATAAGTGCCGTTTATATTAGCTTTTTCGTATATCTATCAGTCGCTTTGTTTGCACGTATATTTATCGCTGAAAATAAATATAATAGAAAATTATTTAAGTATTGGAGGAAACTAAAACAAGTATTTAATTTTTCAACTTTCCATATTAACTGCTTATTCTCGAATTCATTTTCGGCCATCGGACGAGCTCGATTGTTCTCTAGTGAATTATTGAAGTGACAATCGCGAGAACTATCCTTGAGAAGCAGAGATCGCTCAGCCATTACAAAGTAAACCAGGGGCCCGTTGCAGTACTTCCTGAAAACATTTAGGGAGCCTTGCGTGAAGTTGACCTATGCGATAGTTCCTATGACAAAGAATTGTGACACGGTTTTTTGGACCACTTTTGTTGACCCTCTCAAAATAATCATATAGCTCACATCAAATTCACAACCAAAAACACGCACATGATTTAGACCAACACTTCCCGGTAATCAACATTTTTTGTTGTGTCCGCCGTTTCCGATGGCAAAGCAAATCATATGTTCTATGGGTTGTTTAATAATAAGCAGTCGTTCCCGACTTCAAATTTATTAGCTCCGTGTTTCATTTATTTTATATTGAGACGACATTTTCACGTAAATTTTCAATATGTTCTTGTCCTTCATCTGTTTGTTACAAAGCTTATCGCAAATGTACTCTAAATCCTAAGTCCAACAATGCAAAAATTCGAGATCAATAACGCAACCCTTCAGTAACCTTTCTGAAATGTTGAAAAACCGGAGAAAATCGAATAAAAACTTAAAATATGAGCAAATACAAATTAAACAACAAAATCGACGGTAAGAATCTTTATTTATTTATGCGTGAAATGGTATAAATATCGAGTCAAAGTCTCCATTGTAAGATGTTTTAAATTACTATTTCATTTATATAAATAACACGTGTTGGTGACTTATCTCCACGCTCCCATCATACTCCAAAAGGCTTTGTGTAGTGTGGGGTCTATATTAAGTCCTAAATGATTAGTAACTTACCTTAATGGCCAAATATCTTACGCTCAAAATTAAAAATTTAATAAGAAAACTGATGCATCGAGTGTTGCATTAAGTCACAGTGGAAGAAAAAAAGTTTAAATTTAATGGTTATATGGTAGTAATGGGAATAACTGTGCGATTAAAGTCGTATTTATGGGAAGAAGCCATCTTTTGCGTATTGCCTTTGAACACCATTTCTTTTAGATTTTCTCCTTTTATTTTGATATCTCATCTTGATCAGTTTGAAATATATAATTCAAGTAACTGTCATGTTGAATTTAAACCGCTTCACTGGGCTAATTTTTGTATAAGCCAGCAGGACCTGGCTAGCAAAAAACTTCAACTAAAACTTCCCAATGAAATATCCACCTCAGATATAAAAATTTCTTTAGCTAAAACTACAATAGAAGTTTTCGAAGGTAAAATTGTAAATTGCAACTGAGACTGTCTAAAACCATCCAACCCCAGGTCCCGAATTTCTTTTTTTGGCATGATGATCATGATTGTGTTTTTAAGGAATGCGGTTTCTATTATCAGGTTCCACCCGGCATTAGAAAGAGCCCGAAACATAAGCTTTGACCAATAAAAATATCTAAATGAAGATGTGAAAAATTTTCTTCAAATGTTTCTTACGTTTATGCCTCTCTCTTTCTCTCTGCTCATAAAATTTCCTGTCGAGATTTTCTCAAGTTTAAATCTTACCATCCCGTAATATGGAGTGGATTTACAGCAATAAATTTATCAAATTATATAAATAATATCAGCAGGAATAGCCTTCAAATGCAAAAATACGACTACAAAAATTCATCCTATATTCTTCCATAAACATATGTAATTTTGCTCTTTTCCTGAAATTTATTGCAATTTTGATGAACACCAAGAATTTTATCGAGCAACCATGCGACATCTAGTAAAATAACGCTTAAATACCTCATATTATTTTGAAATATTATGGAAAAATTGGCATAAAACCTTTTTAAAACAAATATTTTCCACAAAGCCGAAATGGAAATTCCGTAATTACTCTGCTATATTCAGAATTGGATTTTGAACAAAACAAAATGAAAGACAATCCATTAAGTACACAAAGAAGTTTTTATCTGAACGATACTTCGAACGAAAGAAGCATTAAAAAACTGTTCCACGCTGCATGCTATAGAAGTGGTCTTTGAAGCTAATGCATCTAATCCAAAAATAATGAAACCAATTTCTTTCACGCAATCTTCAACTTAATTAGAAATGTATCATTTAGATAATCAGCACAAGTGAATTTGAAGACGAGCATTAAGAAAAGTTCCTGTAAATTCACCACAAAAAGATAACAAATAAAATCTAAAGAGAAGGTCTTGCTAATTGATATTTCTTCTCTCTCTCTTTTCCTGTTCCATTCCATGAAACTTGAAATGTAAAAATTAATATAAAATCTTCTTTACAGTATTAAATTTATAGAAGGCGTAAGCGGAAATCTATAGTTTAGGTTAAAATTAACCATACATGAGCCAAATTTGTGCAGTACGGTGATGTATTTTGCATGGTTTATTCACATATCCTGATTTTCCATATTTATCCAAAAGTAATATTTTCGTAAATACTGTTACTGAGAATTAACTAAATTTTGCCAATACTTTAAATTCTCGTGATGAAGTCTTCCATAAAGATTATTATGCAGTACTTGGCTTTTTCGCTAGATTTATCTAACACATCCTAGTGCTCTTCAACAGCCTCTGGTAGAAGAAATATGCCAGAATGTATGCCAGAAGGATTTTCTTCTCCTAACTCTTTGAAAACCGAATTACCAGCCTCACTACTCTGTCGAATGAGATATCGAATCCCGCTAGCCCTCGCTTCAATTTTTTTACCGCAATGACTTTCCTCGCCCCGTCGGCACTTTCATTGTTCTTATCTTTCTGAAAGAAAAGGTGATCCCCTTTTTCTCTTCGGGCCGATGAAACCTTTTATTTCTAGTTCGCTGAGACCAACGATGTCGTATTCAATCTCGCTAAGCCCTTCCTCGAGTTCTTATAGCTTCGACTCGTCGGAAAGAGACTTGCAATTGAAAGCAGCTAATTTTACCGTTGATTGGCAGCCTCTTCTTTCATTACAGAGAATATTGGCATCCATTGGCTTCGTTCTCTACTGACAGCTGCCAAGGCCAGGTGCGATCCAGTCTCTAAAGAATGAGGAACATTGACTTTTTATTATTTCGAAGACGGCTTGGTCGTAACCCGCCACGCACACACTCTCACTTTAGCCAGAGTAACCGTTTTAGAATAACTTATTGGTTGAATGTAAAAGAACTTTATAATTTCAACGAGCTCACCAAAAGCTTTGCTTACGCCATTGAATCACAAAGGATGACTTGAGGTGGTGTAGATATTATTAGTATACATGCGCTAATACAAAACGGACACATAATTCGTGAAGTGACTCTCGTCTCGTCCACTTATTAAATCGATATTCCTTTGTCTTAAATTCCTAAATATTCCCATTTCTCTCGCCTAATTTCCTTAAGCTTCCTTATTCCTTGCATCTCGTTTGCTACTCATCTTACAACGATAAGGATTATCTCTTCCAATATCTCTTTCAATGCTATCGTTTCACTTAAACTCCAGGTGAGTATCACAATTCAAAAATGAATTATCGAACTAACCCTATGGTAAGAAACTTAGAGATTAATCTGTGGCAGTAAAAAGGATGAGGTAACCAGGGAATCGCGATTTTGCTACGAATTGAACGTCTTCGGTAGCGATTTGCCGAACTTTGCTTCAAAATAGAATGAGACAGCTACTTCTAGCTGAAACTGATTAACTCGGTTAAAGGATTCAGCAGGGATTTATCAAGTTCGTCTTGTGACTGAAAATTTTCAAGAACAAGCATGTCAGAAAATACTTGCCTCAGGTATCTACAATAACCACGACATGGTTTTAAAAAACAGATGCGCCTCTCGGCTACAAATTAGCCGTCTTCAATGGTAATTCATTAATACCTGATTCTAAAGGAACGCTTAAGGCAGTGGTGGGCAACTTATTCTACGTGGTGGGTCGCCTTGGCGGATGCTAATTCTTCGGCGGGTCGCATTGCAAGTTGGCAATGCTTTGGCGTGGCAGATTAGACTTTCAATCGGATGTTAACCGGAAAATCTGAGGTGTCATATCAATGAAAAACCACGAGTAAATGAGGTTTTTAGGGTTAACACTTTAATATAAAGTGTTTTATTGTCATGATTTGAATTTATATTAAATGAATTTGTGAAAAATCTCCCTTATGTCTTCGCTGGCCGTATAAAACGCTCTCACGGGCTGCATGCGGCCCGCAGGCCGTAAGTTGCCCACCACTGGCCGAAGGGAACGGAAGGTTTATTGCCAGAGGTAGGGGAGAGTTATGAAGCCTGGGTAAAACCCAAAAGATTTTTTTTAAAGAAATCGATGTCAAATGTTTTGCAAGGAAATATACTGCAGAACATGGTATATGTCCGAATTCTCTGTTGCTGGGTGTGGTTTCATTTTTGAAGATATGTAAGCTCTCCAATGCGTTAAGTTTTTGATTTGCTGGTGTCATTAATTTCAGATAGTTAATATTATTGAGTGTCCTGCATCTTGTATATACTATTTTGCAACGTTAGATTTTTCAAATCTGCCGTACTTGAAGTGTGCCAAGTGTCCATTAATAGGTATTTGGAGCTGTATTTATGTTTTCCCTATATATATTTTGTTACAATGTATGCAATATATTTTGTATATCAAATGCGGCCGATGTCCATGCAGTGCTTAATATTGTTCGCCGTTTTTAGAGGCTCATTCAGGAGAAGTAAGCATACGGTTAACGAGTTAAAATAATTGGTATAACAGAGAATTATTTTTAACACATAGCATGAAAAATTATAGATTTTGTTTTTATAAGGAGTAGAGAGTAATAGTATTATTACCAATTACGTAAATAAATCTTAAATAAATGCATTTTCATCTATTAATTTAATTAATTTATAATACTAACCGAGTCTCGAGCAATTATTGCGCGAATATGTTCCATTAATTTATGAACAAGTGATTATATAAAAATGAATTTTTATAACCAATTATTTATAGTTTATATCTTTATTTGTATAAAAATTATGTTGCTATAATTTTGCGATTTGAATCTCACAACTTATACGACAAAAATTTTAATAGTTTTTTATATCGAATCAAATCTCGAGTCTCTAAGTCTCAAAAGGTTTAGCTTTCACGTTAATTATCAATCAATTATAGTTCTTTATGCGTGTTTTTTAGTCTACCCTAAGTTAAAATGCAATAAAACACCTTGGTACGCTCCTTTTTAAATGTGAAAAATCAGGGAAAAATTCTATAATTAACTTAAAATTTAAGCATATTCGAATTAGATAAGTAAATAAACAATAAAAATAAGAATTTATATTAATTCCTACGTGAAACACTGCAAAATTTGCGATGATATCTCAATTTAAATACATTTAAAAATGTTTAAGACTAAATCGGATTCCAGCCGATTACATATTAATCGAGTGCAAAAATTAAACGCGTTTAGAATCGAAACAACGAACTTGAGAAAAATAAACAACCGTTGCATCAGTTCTTTCCCACCATTCCACATTTAAAGAAATTTTCTCTTCCGTTTTCACTAAAAATGGAGCCGCACATACAAACAAACCCACACTCAATATGACAGTGAAAATCATATCTCATCATTGACGTGAATTTGTACAGAATCCATATTTTTTTAAATGAGCTAGCATAAACACTTTTACAATGAATATTCTTAAAATAAGAAATATATGTTGAAGGTTCCCTACATTTGGCATTTGCTGGTTTCCTCTGCACTATATTTGTATTACTTCTGATAACTACCAAAGGATCAATGAAAGCAGAAGATCAGAAAACGGTTTCGCCAAAGAAAATTTTACCTTCTAGCATTAAGGCAACATATAATATTGGTTACTTTGAAACGAGACACAATGACGGAGTCTTCATAGCGATATAAAAACATATAGTTGTAACTGCAGAGTTTCATTGGGTCCTAAGGAGGAGGGTCATGGTGTCACTTGACGGAAAAAAACGAATAAATGATTTCTTTGAGGAAAGGGATGTCCTCGTACGAGTGAACGTGAAGCTTTCTAATCCCTTACCAAATACACCCGAAACCACATCCTCCTGATTACTTCACCCACAGAGGCAAATGAGTGGACATAGAGAGAAAGAGAGACTCATCTGTTTGATAATAACTTCTATCTCGAGTCGCTTTTGGGAGAGTCCCTTCGGGCGGCGTCTTTCCCCGTGAGATCAAAACGTATCCGCTAACCTAATTAGACCCGACGAATTTTTGACCGAGTTGAACATTTGAAACCCTCGGCACGTATTGAATTTTCGTGGTGGCTCAAATCAACTCAGCGTCATATTAGGGTCTCATTTTTTTTGCAGAATTTTGTCTTTTTCAAGGCAAACTGGATGAGTATCATCTTAATCTCTTATGTAACTTACATCATTATATTTTATCTCAATTGAAATCCTACTTCCGCTAATGGATTATTCTTAATGTGTTAAAATGAAATATGCGTTTTCATTTTTTTTACTAGACCTGACAATATTAGAGATTTACCTCTCCAAAACACGCAAAGGAATTTATTCTAAAAGTAATTGTAAAGTGAAACATAGCTATTTAAAGAATAATCCGGTGTGTCTGAAAACCGTACATATATATCAGAATAATACGATTATATTTGCTCTGACGAGGTTCTCACCCAAACTTAGAATATGCATAATTTTTGCTTTGCTGGTTACGGAAAAGTATCGCAAAAAGATGAAAGGTGATAGGGAGAGAGAGAGTGTGTGGTAATTGGGGTGAGGGAGGAAGAGAACGAGAAAGACTGAGAGAGAAATTGCGAAGGAGAGAGGATGTGAGGAAGAGAAGGCGAAAGACAGAGAAAGCGCCACTCCCGTTTGCCAAAAGCCATACATTTAACAGCGACTTCTGTTTCATACAGAATTCCCTCTTTCCATGGAAATGTCACTTGCTTTTCATTTTTTACAGACCTCAATCAAAAGTTTTCCTCCTCGTTTGATCGACAAGGGAATACAAAAAAATTCATCCGTTCCGTTTTGTGGAGGGCCTCTGACGGCATTGGACATATACTGGGCCATCCAAAAATCTCCGAGCGTCCATTTTGCCCTCCCTTCCCATCTTCTTTTCTCCCTTTCATTTCGTCATCTCCCTTTCGCTTTCCTCCAACCCTCCTGCTACAATCCCCTTCCCTCCCCCATCTACCCCCTCCACCCTCTTTTACCCACTCCAGCCCCTTCTACACACTCCACCCCCTTCAGTCCCCCTCCCCCTTCAATCCCCCTCCCCCTTCAATCCCCCTTCTATCCCCCTCCCCACACCTCCCGTCGCCCCTCACCCGCATCTTCTTTCACTCCTCCGCATCGATCTTCACTTGTTTTCATTCAACATGCTTCTCTACTCTCCGCTCTTTCAAAAAACTCCTTTCTCGCCATCATCCTTTTACCCCATTCATCTTTATTACTAAAAATATAATATCCTTACCCCAATCAATGCCTTCTTCAGATACATTTATCAGACGGAGCGTTTATCTAACCTGTGTTACGAACGTTATTCCATCCCTCGCTTAAAGTTTTGCTATATAGTCGATTGCATGGGGTTCTTCTCATTTCCTTGCGCAAAGGTATATTTTTGCGACGTCTTGGTTTAATGAAAGTTACCCTGAAATAGATGAACGTAATGACGGAACATTTTCAATTTCTTCAATTGAAAATATATTATCACTATTGGTGTGTATTGGGTAATTTTATCTTCAATCGCGTAAACTAAATACACAACAATTACTAATTTTTGTCAAGGTCACCTCCAGCAACTTAAAATGTCTTCCTTCGAGTGCGAGCGTCTTTGCTCGAACGCATCCCTTCTACCACTTCTCTCTGACACTATCCCATCAATATTCGCTCCCTCGGATGCCCATATCCCAACCGAAACCCAATCTTCATCTCTGACACTATCTCCCTATCCTGTAATATCCTCCCACCCTTTCCTTCCACTCTATCTCTCCTTCCTCCCTTCCTTTCCTCCCTCCCTTCCTCCCTCCTTCCCCTTCCTCCAGCCCTCTCCTTCTTTCTTCTCTTTTCTTCCTCTCTACCATCCCTTCTTCACTCACTCCCTCTCCTTCCCATCTATCTCCCCCTCCTTACTCCCTACTTCACCTTCCTTCCGCTCTCTCCTTCCTCTCCTCCCTCTCCTTCCTCTCCTTCCTCCCTCCCTCTCCTTTCTTCCTCCTTCTCCTTCCTTCCTTCCTCCTTCTCCTTCCTTCCTTCCTCTCCTTCCTCCCTCCCTCTCCTTTCTTCTTCCCTCTCCTTCCTTCCTCCGTCCCTCTCTTTCATGGCCTCTCCTCGCCCCTTCTCTCTCTATTTTTCTCTCATGTTTCTTCTTTCCTGGCCAACATGACTCCTCCGAAGAATGTCTCCTTTTCCAACGAAGAAGGACTGACCGCTGTGTTTTTGCTCTTCTTTGCCCTTCTGCTTCTCTCCCTCTCTCTTTCTTCTTCCTCGTCTTCCTTCTTACTCCATCTTCCCATTTATTCCTTCCAATTCTCTTCTCCATCTATTCTACAAGCATTCCCTTTGATTCGTAAATAGATATTGCTCCATCCCCTTTGTAATACGTATGTGTGCTATTACCAACATTTTGCTGTAAAATTTTACTCGAGGATTATAAAGCGTTCATCATACATTCTAGATACGTTGAAGGTCTACAGTTTTATGGTGTCATCGGGTTAAAAATGGATTAATATTAGGAAAACATCCAGTCGAGTCAATTATTAAAGTCCAAAATCACGACCAAACGTCATCCGAAATTACATTTGCTGAACTGACTTCCGTGTTTGCTTGTGAGTGAGCTCCTTCGTTTGTTTGCGTTAATAATTGCCGTTGAACCATGACGTTTATGCTGACGAAATTCAAATTTAGATTAGCTGCTTTACAATTTTAAACATTATTTTTTCGATTGTTTAAAGATTATTTGTAGCTCTGAGATTTTCATGGATTTTGAACGCCTCCTCGAACACTCTTAAACACCTACGACGTGAATTTTTGCAGCAAATTCATTCTTATTTATGACTTTCATATGGCAAATTTGTTGTCAGCTTAATGGCTATTGCATATATTTCATACCTTAGATAGAGAATGTACAGTTTATCTACTCAGAAAAGATCAAGTTGACTCTTACTAGGAAATATCTTTATGAAATCAAAATTAAAACCCAACTTATTTAGGATTTAAAATATTTAAGCGGCGGCGAAATCGTCCATCGCACCATAAAGTTTGGCCAAGACAACTATTGTTCGACAGAGACATCTTAGTGCTTGAATTGATTTCTCAAAACCACAAAATCCCTCACTGGTGAAATGAAGAATATGACATCAAAGAAGAAGAATCGTTCTTCGAAGTCTCAGTGATCAGGACCGGTGTCAAGCACTAAACCAACCACCGAAAAACCTCTCTTCCTACCTTCTTTTAGTCCTATTTATCTCACCTCGCAGCCTTGGCATTTTTCAATTTTATCCTCGTAGCGTCTCTCAAACACATGCTTTCGCGCCAGAATCCTTTCATTCCCGACCTCCCTGCTGCTAAAAACCCAATTCCCTCTCTCACTCTCTCCTCCTTTACATCTCCCCCCCCCTCATCTCCCCTCTTCCTCTCCCTATCTACCACACATCTCTTTAGCCCTCCAAGCGCCTCTGTCGCCCCTTTTCGCTCACTCTGCGTGAAACTCATCCATAAAGCATCGTCTCTTTTCGCCTTCCCGCACATCCATTCCGCCCTTAATTCGTCCCAATGCGTCCGCGCTCCTCCCTTACGTTCCTTTTTCTCTTTTTTGACAAAATAAGTATAAGCTCACATTAATATATATGTGCACCATTCTTTGAAGTGCTACAAAAACTCATTTTGCCTCAAGGATGCTTAATCAAAAAAGGTTTTATCCAATTAAAGATTACAGTTGAAATAATCCCCACACTGCTCTTCCGGCATCTTAGGTATTACCAGTGTTTTTAATGTCCATTATAATAAATAACTATTCTGTCTCTTAGCTAATGGTACCAGAGCACTTGTATTCTTCAGCAAAAAGTATTGAGCAGCCGCTCCTGCTACTAAACTCGATAAATTAGATGCAACACTATGGATACGTTCACATTATATTTTTCTGGTTCACCAAGATTTCAGGCCGCAGTGCAATAGTAACTTAGCAAAATTTCTAATAAATAAAAGATATTGACGTACAGAAGAAGGTGATATGGACAAAAAAACTCATTCCTGCATCAGTGATGTTTTCACCAAAATGCAGAATTAGGTACATAAACGTATACAATTTAAAATATTGGAACATCGTAGTACTATTCGAACACATTTTATTAGATTCTATAAATTTTATTCCTTTTCTAATTAAAAACGTCTTCTTTTATATGCATGCTACCATTGCCGTATATTTTGCTGGAGCACAAGCTGACCACGAGGACGTCAGCGTAGTTCTGTATTTTTTTTCTCTACAACATGAATTGCACCTACATATTTCAGCGTATCCCCTAAGGCAGGGTCGGCAAAGCTATTGAGCATGCGACACGGTTTTGGTTGGCACGCAACAGAAATTGTTTGTTGACTGCCTCCACAATATTTTTCCATTTCTGACACATTATAAAATACAATTTTTAGCGAGATTGCGATTATGGTGATAAAATAACTAATAGTGACTTTATGGCCTATAACAAGGTGCTTGCTGCTCCAAAATTGTCTTTTGGGCTTAAATGATCTGGAACAAAGAGTATAATTTTATAATAAGTTTAATTTTATCTAACCAATGTATCGTTTTCTGGGTTCCAAGTCTGAGAACATATAAACATAGCTACACAATAAAATAATTTCTTTTTGATGCACGTCAAATTGGCACGTAAGTTAAAATAGGAATGCCAATTTTTATAATTTTGGCGCGCGAGTAAGAAAAGAATTGCATACCTGCTCTAACGCCTAAACAAATGGTGGCAAATGATTTTTGTGACGCGTGCCAAGGTAGTAATGCGAATCATGGGAATTTTTTCGCCTGTCACTAGTTCGCTCCTTCTCTAAGAAACTTCATATTTCATAACGAAAATGCTAACGCGAGCCAAGTAAGACCGCACGGGCGCCACTTTGGGCACGCGTGCCACGTATATGCTACCCTTGGCCTAAATGGTTCCACAATATCTGATTTCACCTAGAACAAGAAATTTGTTTCGTTGGGCCAGTTTGCGAAAATATTAAAAATAATTTACTAATTCATTCTCACCAAACGTCCAATTAATCTATAATAGTCCAAACCGTTTTCATAAATATACATTCACTCATAAATATTGATACCATAATCAAAAGATATAATAGAAACCTCTTTGACTAAACCGAGAATGGAAAGGTGTACTCAATGTCGGGTCACAGCTTCCAAATACGTTGTTTACGATTTATGTTGTTATGGCTTATTGTTAGTCTAATGTCTAAGCAATTCAAAAAATTATATATCAGAAGCGATGCCAAGGAAACGTTGAATTAGCGATTTACGAATTTATTTTATAATCAGCAGTAGTTATTAAAACAATCAAAAATGATTTGAAAGATACCTCACTTGAAATGTGCAGAAGTAATCTTTACATTCACATATATTACTTTGTCGTAAATTATCCATTTCTTTTGACCTACATATCTGAGTGTATATGTAAGGAAAATAACCGTACTTAAGTTCATTTCTTCGTCGTGTATAATCCATTTCCTTTCATTGAATATATATGGTACCAGGACGGAAGGAAATTAAATTGTTTATAGTCGATCTAGTTTGCTTCAGTTGCTATGAAGAGTGTTTTCTTTAAAAACAATTAAAAAATACGGGAAAAATTTACAGTTACTACTTCGACAAAAATGTATTGAACAAAACACGTTTTAAGAAGTGTTTTTGATAAATTACTGAAGGTTTATTTTTGTCACCAGTAAGGTAGCACTATTGATTAGGTTATGTAAACCATTTATATAATTTTCTTTGTAATAAATTCGTAAATATCAAATTTCATGAGCATCCGCCCAGTAGTTTTGGAGATTGAACATGCAGACGGACGGACGGAGACGTGCTCCTAAGGCGTCCCGCTATTATAGCTTCGCTGCTAAAGAACGCCTAATAACGACATAAATTATAAATTGCGATCAGTGTGGTGCACGCACTCAATGAATTTGTGGCTATCAAACTTATCGAAATGCTTCCGCTTGCATTCCATTCTTATACACACACACTATTTAATTGAACGGAATCCCTATTTGATCGTTTAATTTTTTCAGTGACGAGCATAAGAAGTATAAATCTTGTAGACCTTAGGATTTTATTTTTCAAATTGAATTTTAATAAAAACGCTTCCAATAATATAACGTGAATAGTATAGAATTCAACTTATCTTTATATAAATGTTCGTCAAACATGACTGGTAAGCGCGATTTAAGTATCGGATTAAAATTATGACACTTTAAAATGTTTGCCCTGGCAAACCGTAAATTAAAAATAACGACGCGAATGAACAAATCCCTGACTCATAGCCACCATTTGTTGAATCTCACCAGATAAATGTAAATTAAATATTTATGGATGAATTTTAACGTTGATTATAGTTGTTTATATAGTTTCGTTGGGTTTCCTATTCTGTATTGAAAATAAAATCATCAAATATTTGCGGCTTTGTAGATCAAGGAAAAAATTTGTACAGCTATTGTAAAACGGAATAACGATGAATATTTCCAGCATTAACATTATATTTATCGGTTATAAAATAAAATAAAAACTGTAATGCAACAGCTTTAATTTTTTAATTTCTATTAAAAAAAATTACTACCCTACAATCCGTCAATAGCGTTCGGCCGAGGGTGCCACTGCATCAAACATAAACACTAGTTAAAGCATGTCTTATCGCTTTTGGGAAGGATTGCTTGCACTATCTCTTGGTTCTAGCAACTATTTCCTCGTATTTTTTGGTACGTCATTATACCTATAGTTATGCGCTTGATAGCATCGGTGCGTACAAATATGTGGTGCACGCGCTCAATGAATTTGTGGCTATCAAACTTATCGAAATGCTTCCGCTTGCATTCCATTCTTATACACACACACACGCTATTTCTGACATCTCATATCTCTCAGAAGCTCTGATAATCATAGATATTCGTCCTTTATAAATCGAGCCGCTCTTTACACTTAACCATTTCGGGATGGCAAGTGAGACCATTCTCGAAACTGCGCAGCGGTATTCGACGATTGGACGGATTAGCGAAAAAATTGCGAATTTATTCACACTCGAGGGGAATGCGCAAAAGACACGGGAGGAAAGCCCTTGAACCCTGTTTGCCGATTCAATTACAATAATCAATTAATTCTTTCGTTACAACTTACCCTAATAACAATTAAATTGACGCGCACCAAAACAATATACTAATACACTCATTAGGATTTAACTTTAACCACCACAATCCATGAAAAAGCTCATCAATTATTTAGGCAAACACGAACTTATGTCTTCATATCTAAATCCATTTTAGTGTATATAATCTCATAAAGGTGGCAACAAAATGATTGCCCTTATCAAGAAAGAAATTTCTCAGTGTGACATAATCGCATACAAATATCTAAAATCTTAAATATTAGCTCTTGTGTGCTACAGCTTGTTCATGTTTACGTTCTCGAAATATTCCTTTGTAACCCGGTCTATCTTTTGCCCTGAGTGCCCAGTGCTTATTGCGCACTTTGCAAACCGTTGGTTACTCTGCTGTCACTCTCTTGTAGCATTAGTAGACTATCGGTTTCAATCTATTGACATTATTTTGATAAGCAGAAGATCTTACCAGACAGCAGCAATGGCTGGAAGAACCAAGTAGTTAGTAGAGGAATTAGGCACCTAGGAAAGATAAGGAACTAGCATAACTTTATCGGATTGAAAATCGCTTAAGGCCTTTATATACTGTCTTACTATTTTTCTCCTCTGACCAGCAGTGTAACTTGCAGGGGAAGGGCCCGCAGGCAAAACATTATCGATGGGCCTTCTCCCCTTTCTCCTCAACAAAAACATATGTGCAATTAAAAATGAAATTCATTGTAGAACCTACCAAGTTAAAATCAATTACCAGGAGCATGCTTTAAATGTAAGGTTTTTTAAAATGTCTCTGTCCAAAAATAATGATTAATTGGAAAATCATTCTGAAATTAGAATGTGAAAGAAATAGTGTAGAAAAAATCTTTATTTTTTCTATACTCGGAAAATTTCAGGAGCAACCAGGGCCCCAGTGTTCGTGGCATTTTGCCACTGACGCCACACTATTGTCACGTCACTGCATCTGACTATGGTTTTCTTCATCAAGAGTGCACTATAGACGCTTAGAAAGTGCTTTTAATTTATAAACACTCAATTGTATTCTTCACGTGCTACATTGAATTAATTTGTGTATATTTTTTTCTTAATTTATGCTTAATTTCCATTTTCAAGTCATATTTAAATGTTTCCATCATCGCGCAATTATTCATATCCCCTCTCTTTCTCTCTTTCCGTTTTGCTGCCTCCCTAAGCCTCCTTTCCTTCCAATCTCCCTCTGATCCCCTTTTATCACCACCCAACTCTTTCGCCTTCTTTCCTTCCAGCTTACCTCTCATCCCCGATTCTTTTTCACATATCAGCCCTCCATCCTCGAGACCCTTAATTCCTTCCATCGTTTCCTTGTCCTCCCTTTTCCCAAAATCCCCTTTTCCTCAATCCCTGCTTTGACCTCCACCACGGATTCCCTACTTCTTCTTTTCCAACCTCTCCCTCTCCGACCCTTCGCGTAATTCCACATTCGCCGCCTCTCTTCAATTATCTTTCCCAATTCTCGCTCGACTATCGCCTCCCAACGACTCGTTTTCATCGCCAATCCACCGCTCCCCTTAATGCGACGCATTTTTTCGCTTTCCTCGCTTTTTGTCTCCAAACTCTCTTTAATGTCTATTCGTTATTCTTCGAACAATTTTTTTGCGCTCGTCTTCCATTACAACTCTCCGTCCGCCATAATTAGAAGTTTCCACCCCTTCCGCCCCTCATCAGTCACTTGTCTTGCAGCAACGGCAGATCAAATTTCTCATTAGAGCGTATAAACTGTTCGTTTACGTGTTTTTGCCTGGAAGCACGGAATGCGTGCTGTTTGTATCCACGCGATATGTTGTAATAAAGCCAAATTTCTTCGAATAAATAGTTTTTAAGCGGCATTTTGCTGTCTTAAATTCGCACGTTATATTTCTGCTATTTATCCCCTCACAATTTATTGTAGCGTTTTTTAAACTTATAGTTGGAAGCTTTTCGTGCATATTTGAATTTTACCGCATAATGACCTTATTCTTTGAAAGGCTTTCACACTCCCATTGATAAATATAACACAAGAAACTAAAAATATAAATTAAAAAACCTCTTGCTTGTTTAACTAACTAGAAGAGTTTAAATCGATGTCATAATCATTCTTTGATTCGTGCTTATAGGATTATTTCCTAAAATTTCTTTTGTATGATTTTTTATTAATGCTTATACTTCTCTAACGCATATTCTTTTGTGTGATTCTACCGAAAATGACGCCTCTCTTCACCAATGTGACGATTTTCGTTATATGTTTTGTGTTCTCTTTCCATCCTCTTATTGCCCGAGTTGAGTTGATCCGCTGCCGAAAAACTTCCGACTGAAATAAACGAGCAATTTAGCTTAAAATTTTCCATCATCGGCGATAATTTAAGACAGGAGTTACCTCGACCCACACATGTACTACATGAGAAGAGCTTGATAATATATTTCGAAATTTTGTCTGAGAATCAATTCTACACTGCCATTATTCCCTTGAAATGAGACGCGTTTGTATTACATCGGAGACTACCCTATATATATATATATATATATATATATATATATATATATATATATATATATATATATATATATATATATATAATCGATTCTTTCCTTTGTTCTGAAATATCGAGTGACCATCTCTCCGCAAATCCTTGCATTATTTAATAAAAACTTTAGATTGTCCCATCGTACGACGTCAGCCCTTAATGCGTACTGGTGCGCATGTGTGAAAGGTTAGTTACTTTAATTTCAATGTAGTGTCGGTCTTTAGATGGATGCGTGAAATTTCAGAGGTTTAGTCAACTTCTAAATTTGAGAAAATGTCTAATTTGTAATGAAAGGAAAGTCAGATGATGTGAAAGAAGAGAGGGAACAAAGAGAGAGTGAGCGTTTGGCATGGAGAAAGAGAGAGGGGGGAGAGAAGGAGAGAGAAGGCGATGAATCGAAAGAAGGTTTAACAAGAGGGTGTGAAGGAGAAGAGGGATGAATGGGGAATTTTCTGGGTGAATGCGATAGAAGAGGGAAGAAGGGGTTGAGAAGGGAAAAAAGGATTGAAATGGACGGAACGAGGGTTGAGAAGAGTAAGGGTTAGTGGATGCGGTGTTGGAAGGTGGAGGAAATTAATGCCCTGAAGATGAATGGATGGCGACGCCACTCGAATCGGATGGCGAAAGGAAAATTCAAAGCGGCGATTGATTGAATGAGACTGGAAATGAGACTTTGAATTCGTCTCTGAATGGCGCCAAGTCCAGGTGGAAACAACAATTTGCGAAAACGATTTACATACCAGCGGATGACCAGATTGGCATTTAGAGGAAAATCAATGATTAACTTTTCCGTTAGCATTTTTCCAGCGGTTATTAAACAATGCGTATATTGTTATTATTAAAAATACTAGTTGAGCTTCGACCTTCCTTTTGTAATTTTGGGAACACTGAATGAGCACGTGAGATTGAGTAGTAGAGGAATAGAGAATGGGGAAATCAGTGTATGACGAATATGGGTAAAGCGATAGAGAGAATAAAATATTTTATAATTATTATAGTGATAGAAGAGGGTTTGAAAGTGCTTGTCTCGCCGAAAGAACCAGGAGAATAAGGTGGACAGAAGTGTCGAATTAAAGCAAAAGGACTGTGGAGTGGAGGGGAAGACGGTTGGCTGCGATTGTGCGAGGAGATCTTAAATCGCTTACTTCTCGTCCTTTCCTATCCATAGACTCCATCAGCGCCTTCCAAGTCTACTTCTCCATCCCCAGTCATCCTTAACCCTCCCGTTTTTCTTTCACAACACCTCCCCTCTCCCCCTCCGCTGTCCCCTCTTCCTCTTCACTCACTCACTATCTTTCCCTTCTCTCTCCTATCATCTGTCCCGTTTTTTTCTAATTCTCTCTCTGTCTCCGCGTCACGAGCTGAGAGGTGAGCAGTGTTGCGACATTATCAGCGCTAATCGGAATGGCGTGATTATGGATGTCCTATTAAATATACCGCAAAACATTGGTAGGTTTGGATATGCGTAATAAACCTGCGAAAGTGGTTCTTGAAAATGTTTGGGTTGGCCAGAAGATTCATCAGAGGAATAGACATGTGGTAACAATAGCTAAAAAGAGGTCACTGCTTGTATGCTAATTTTTTTCTGAGTTAGTCCGCTTTTACTTTGATTTACTAATGACCAGCGCAGTTATTTAATATTTTATAATTGGTAAGGCGCTTAGCATTAAATTATTTCAAATCAGTGACGAGAATCCTTAAGAAGTAGTTTTGCACTCCATGATATTTAGCGACACCTGCTTTTTGTCATAGCGATTTTGTCCACATCCGACGGCAAGGGATAAATCGGTTTGGCAACAGTGTATGTGGGGGAAAGAGGGCGGAGCATTATTCACGTTCCGCTGGTTTGCTCCAGCTCATGAGGCTTCTGGGCGCGGAAAAGCCGCCGGATCTGTGTTAGCGCGTTTTATTGGGTTGTTAGAGGAAACGGGACGATTGTTTAGTTTTTGGAATGGCTAGCTTTTAAGCATATGGTTTGGCGCTCGATGGAAATTGGCAGTGAGCGTTTCATGTTTGGACTCAAACATGCTCTCCTATTTTACGTTCTCTCTTCGAGGCTATCGCACGCTAAATGACCGCAGTCTCGGTATGCATGTTATTGCGATATCCGATGGCGTGGATTGGGACGCGATTAAGTTTGTGATATTTTTCCTATAACGAAATTGAATTGGAAGTCATTCCTCGTAGTTTTCCTTGAACGTTTACTCACATGGATGTTTTGTGTTTTTGCGTGTTTTCGTTTCCAAGAAATGTTTATTGAATAATAAATAACACTCCTAAAAGTCTATTTTTTTATCTTTCAAATTTTCAGGGAATGCCACCGAAACCATAAAATGCTTGTTGAGATTTCCCTCCGTCTTCTTTCAATGAAAAAGATTTTTTCCCAGTTTTATTTGCATGCTTCTCCAAATGAAATTCCCATTCATCTTGCTAAATGATTTTATTTCTCCATTAATTCCTGTCCCAAATATGAAAATCTATAAGGAAGTGTAAATAAACGATTTCATATCGATTAACATAAAATTAAGAGTATTAAATAGAACCAACGCAGATATCCATCACAACATTGGCGTGGGGTTACATAAGGAACACCCTCGTGGCAAGTCACTCATAATATTAAGGAAAATGGACTATGATTTTCTCCGAGGGACTGAAGGTTTGGTTAAGCGCCTCATAACGGTTTCTTGCTTCCATAGAATCCTCTAACGTCAAATTCCGGTATATCCGACATACTTTTTCTAAAAACCTCTATTATTGAAAAGAGGTTTAGCCTGAATGAATATGCGTTTGAAAAATAGATTGAAAGACCATTCAACCTTAACGACGGTGATAGTCAGATAATAATTAGAGTACAACCACTTTTGAGAGAATGGTTATAGAAATTTACGAGGTGCAAAAATCATTTAGTGTCAACGGAAGCTCTAGGGAATTTTAGTATTCATGAATCAATGAGGATGAGGAGGTTGTTCCTACGGGCGCTAATGATCTTACGATTATACCACGGTGCACAATAATATACGTATAAATAATCGCTAGAATCGGCAGCCATTATTTATCTTTTATAACAGATGCGATGAGACAGGATATTTGAAATTTTCGTAAGAGTATAGTTACGGTGCTATAAAGCCGCCATGTTCATTCAGCGGCTTGCGTATGAAATATTTTAAAAGCTGTCGATGTGGATATGTATATATTTTCGCCATATTAAATATTGATATTAAAATGTTATTTACATTATTTGTTCTGCTTAAATACGAAAACGAAAATGTTTTGCAAAATTAAGTTTTCATTTCTAGTTTACATACTATGTTATCATGTGCAAGAGTTTACGAAAAGACTTGGCGAGCATTAAGTTAACACTTTATAGTTAAAATGTCGATTTCCCAATCGTCGGATCAACTGAGTGAAGCAGCGTCAGCTGTAAAACTCGTTAACAGGACTTTCTATCTCTCTCATTCTTCCTCTGCATTAATCTCTCCACTTTTCACTCATTCTCTATCCTCCTACGTTCTTTCTCTCGTTCACACTTTCTCTCACCTCTCCTCGCCTCTATCGTTAACTCAAGCCATCGGCGTGCACGCCGTAAAACGAAGCGAAATCTCTTTGAAAACAACATTAAATCCTAAGATACAATCAAGCAAACAATCCTCTCACTAACTCTCACTGCGTTTTCACTTGGCGGTGATTACACAACGCTAAAAGCAGCATAAACCCAAAAGCCTCTGTTGGGTACCAATTGCAGTGTCTAAGGGATTAGTGCTTTTCGATTACTCTCCCACGACCCTGGATCCGCCACCTCTCCCACTCCCTCACTCCCACTCCCTCCCCTCCCCCCCTACCCTCCCCCTCCCCCCCTTCCCACTCCCTCCATCTCCCTACCTTCCGCCCGCTTCCAATTTCCCTCCTCTCGATTCGCCTCCAATCAATCAATCCTCCTCCTCTACCATCGCCCCCCCCCCCCTGACGAGAGGGGTCGCTGCTCCGGGGCCCGAGGACCCTTATGTGGCCTGGACCCGAGGTTTGGATGCTACTATCCTAAAGTCGTTTAAATAGAAAATTCACCATCTATAAATAATTATTACGAATTTTAACAAAAATTTACATGACTACTCGATGTTGGAACGGCATCCCGATGAATACTCATACCGAATATGTGAAAGATAAATACAATTTATTACTTCATTTATTTTGCTGACAAGGTCGTCGCTATGCCTCGGAAGCTTTGATGTCCAAAAGCGTAAAATATAATATCCACAGCTGTCCAGCTGGGAATATATCGGGGAATACCCGAAATTACGCTCTGGTTTTATTAAAGCCTTTTGCACAGTGCAAATATTTTTGGCGAGAATATTGAAATTAGATGCAATAAGAAATCTTCGCTCCGTTCATTACATTTCGGTATTTTAACACTTATTTAAATGAACTAAATATCTATAATTGAATTATATATCTGCGGCACATAAGCTGTGCCTAGATTTATTTATTATGAGATTAATGCAGTTGCAGAAAACATTTTGTTAATACTATATATATATATATATATATATATATATATATATATATATATATATATATATATGTGTGTGTGTGTGTGTGTGTGTGTGTGTGTGTGTGAGTGTGTGTGTGCATAACAGCCTAAATACCAGAATGTGCAATAAAACGGAACGACATCATTCAATTTGCATTTAATTTGATTTTGAAAAAAATATTCACTATTGTGGTAAGAGAATATAAGGTTTACGTCAGTTGCCAAAACCTATAGAGAGAATTAAGTTCGTAGAGTGGGGCCCGACAAGTTGTTGGTCCAGGGTGGTATCACGTAAAAAGTGCGCAACAATAAGGCTACGAACGCACTGGCGACTAAATTGTTGTGGCGAAACAGTTGCTGATGGTGGCACAGTAAAAAGCATTATGTTTCATCCACCCAAGCGTGCGAGTCAAAAGGGTGGGCGTCAAAAATGTGAAAACAAAATTGGCAAAAGTAGATAGCAAAGTTATTAAAGGAGGAGAAGTTGGTGGTTTAATAATACGCTTGTGTTTTCGACTAATGATGAGGATGGTTTCGCATTGGATTCATTCAATTTCCTCCCCCCGGGTTGGGTTAAGCGGTTGGGAGTTGGATTCGTAGCAGTCTCTAAATAAATGTTGTCGTCACATCATTTTTTTATTTAATAATAAGAATTAATTATTTTAATAAATCTGGCATCGATGAATATATATGGAAAAACTCAGTGACTTGTATATATATATCTGCTGCAAGAAACCACGATTGTTCACAAAGAAACAATTTCTTGATAGAAGATATGCTGTGGATATCATTTGAAGGAAAGCAACCTCAGCCACACACCAATTTATAATACTTTTTATTCCTTCACTAATTTTGATTACTACCTTCGCCCATTTTATTTCCGTCCTTTTGACGTGTAACCGTCCAGGAGCCCGCATAGGCTCTCGGCGCCCCCCCCCCCTCAGTCCCCCCCCTAGTCCCTCCCCTAGTCCCTCCATCCTAGTCCCTCCGCTAGTCCCTCCATCCTAGTCCCTCCCTCCTAGTCGCCCCCAAGATCATTCCCCCCCGATTATCCTCATCCACTCCCAATTCCTTCTCCTCTACCTCTTCTCTCTCTCTCACTGTCCTCCACCTCCCCTCCCAATTCCCCTCACCCCTCCCCTATTCCTACCCTCAAAATTCTCTCCTTCGCACCTCACTTCCTCCTTATAAGCATTCAATTCCCCTCTTCCCCCTCCCACTTCTTCCCCACCCCTTCTCCCACTTCTTCCCCACCCCTTCTCCCACTTCTTCCCCACCCCTTCTCCCACTTCTTCCCCACCCCTTCTCCCACTTCTTCCCCACCCCTTCTCCCACTTCTTCCCCACCCCTTCTCCCACTTCTTCCCCACCCCTTCTCCCACTTCTTCCCCACCCCTTCTCCCACTTCTTCCCCACCCCTTCTCCCACTTCTTCCCCACCCCTTCTCCCACTTCTTCCCCACCCCTTCTCCCACTTCTTCCCCACCCCTTCTCCCACTTCTTCCCCACCCCTTCTCTCACTTCTTCCCCACCCCTTCACCCACTTCTTCCCCACCCCTTCTCCCACAAATTTCCCTCCTCCCCATTCATCTCCCCGTTCTTCCATTTCATCTCTTGATAGATTCCCCTACTTGGACGTCTCCGTGTACGGATTTCCATCTTTTTGCGCCCTTTCCCATCGCTTTACGGCTTCCCATTGCAGTCACGTCCACCACCCTGAATTAAGAGACATGTTCGGAGGTTCGAATAAAATTCTCCTTTCTCCCAATTAAGAATCGAGATTCTATTCGCCGACACGGAATTGCGGCATTGTCCCGTGTGCGCAGTTTCCATTTTATTCCGGCCTCTCCAGTAACTAGATTCCTAATGATGAATATTGTGATCTGCCAAAGATTAGGAGCGCGGCACGCTATAGAAACAGATGAAATATCACAGCGTCCTCTAGCCAGGATAATCTCGTCGAAGCGACAACCAAGTATTCCTTACAAAATATACGACATTTTTATGCGAACCATTTGTCGGTGTGCGCAAAAGAACAATCCTTCGCGAGAAAAGTTTGTTGGGAAGGGAACACTTTGTCTGAAATTGCCATCCTCTAATGTTTCCGTATGAACGCAGTGGCTGCACTGCGAATGGAAGGCAGCCATTGTGGAGGAGGAAACCCGGAATAAGGGAAGCTTTTACCCTCAAACACGAAAAATATTATTTCAGACGAGGAAGTCATTAATCACTCCTCGGGGCAAAGGTATGTTGTAGGAGCGCATCCGAGCGAAAGAGGAGGAGATTGGGGGAGTGAGGGGGAGGAGGAGGTCGGGTTTCGCAAAAATCCTCTGCGCTTTGACCGGATGGTACATTTTTCTCCTTTCTCCTCCCACTTTCTCTCCTCTCACCCCTCTTTCATCTCTCCTTCCTCCCTCTCTTTATCTCTCCAGCCTCCTCCACCTTATCTCTCCTCTCATCCCCTCACCTCCCACTTTTTGCCACTCCTTCCTCCCCCACTTTATCTCTCCTCTCAACCCCCTTTCCCACTTTATCTGTCATTCCTCCCTCTGTTTATCTCTCCTGCCTCCTTCACCATATCTCTCCTCACATCCCCTTACCTCCCACATTTTATCTCTCCTTCCTCCTCCCACTTTATCTCTACTTTCACCCCCTTTCCTCCGTTCCTCTCTTTATCTCTCATCCTCTCTCTTATTCATCTCTCCCACTTCTTTAACTCTCCTCCTCACTTCATCTCTCCCCCTTCCTTATCTCCTCTCCCTTCCCCTTTTATCTCCTTTTTTATCTCTCCCACTTCTTTATCTCTCCCACTTCTTTATCTCTCCTACTTCTTTATCTCTCCCACTTCGTTATCTCTCACCCTTCATCTCTCCTCCATTGCCCTCTTTATCATTACACCATTTTTATCTCTCCCCCTTCTTTATCTCTCCCCCTTCATAATCTTTCCCCCTCGTTCCCTCTCCACCCACTCTTTATCTCTCCGCCTTCTTCATCTCTCCTCCCTTCCCTCTTTATCTCTCCCCTTTCTTCATCTCGTCTCCCTTCCCCTCTTTATCTCTCCCCTTTCTTCATCTCTCCTCCTTTCCCCTCTATCTCCTCCGCTTCATCTCTCCTTCGGTCCCTCCCCTCGCCTCCTATCCTAAACCGCGAGACGTCGCGCATCTAATCCCCCGACCCTCTTTTTTTGGCCGCCTGACGAACTACTATTGTTTCTTCTCGTCCACAGGGCACCTGAAAGGGGTGGAAGCCGGTCGACGGCGACGTCTGACCCCCGAGGGACAACAATGAAGGGGCAGGAGGCGGTAACGGTTCCCCCGTCTCCCCTCCGGGAGACACGTCCTCACCCGACGGAGGGGTGGTGAGACTCCGATGCGAAGGGAAGCAGCCTCCGGAGGCAGACGAGAAGAGACAATAGCTGCCTTCTTCCGCAGGAGGAAAATAAGGAGCTTCCCGATCTGGATTCGACGTCGCTTTTGACGGACCGTTCGGAGCCACGACAGCCCCCCGCCCCGTCCACGCCTTGCCCCCTCCTCCTTCACTCCGGTTTTCGCGACCGCTCTCGTCCTCCGAACCTTGTTGCGTATCTCGGCTGTCACGAGGTGGATCTGCCACACGAGAAATCATCCGTGAGGAGGTTATGACCGAGGAGGCGGGGGACAGCGGGAGGGGGCGGAGGGGGCGGGAGGAGAAGAGGGAGGCGGCGAGGGGCAAGTCCCCGAGGGAAAGGGGGAGGAGAGAGGCCGGGGAGGCGGTGCGGTGCATGGGGGTGGAGATGAGAAAAAAGGGTTACGTCAATGGCGGGATGAATATGGCATTTCACGCAGACGGACCGTCCTTCGATGCCGTGCGAGTCTTCTGCGCCCGCAGTTTGTTTTCGGGGCACAAGGCCATCTCTCTTGAGGTTCCGCTGGCTACGGCTTGGTCTCCTCGCTCGCGTCTGCTCGGCACGCTGTTTGCCTTCATTTGTTTTGTATGAAGACAAAAAGACGAACGACGGTTTCCTGAGTCCCTTCTGGAATCCACGAATCGTACTAACCGAGATGACTGTAAAACAATAAAAAGAAAAATTCGGTGTTAATTTGGCGGTCGCTGTGTTCACGTTCTCATATTCCTTGTGCTACACTACCAGTGACTTAAAGAGGTGAAATTTACGGCTAAAGAAAGTTACGAATGGTGCTGTTTAAGTGGGTGATGTGAACATTTAGAGTTTGGGAATAAAATGCGTTGCATTGGCACGTTTAAAGTCGACGCTTTGGAACTGTTTCCGGAATGGTGCGGTTAACTAATGGCCGAAATCGTGCTTTCCGTGTTTCTCTGAGTGTACCTCTAGTCCCGTGTGCCTGTTTGCTCGTTGGAGGAAGTTTTCACCTGGCGTGACTCTTTGGTCGGACGTGACCTCCTTCCCCCTCCTCCTCCTTCGACTCCCTTTGCCGCTACCCTTTGCTCCCTCACCCACCACTCCTCCTCTTCCGCTTTGCATTCGCAGCCGAATGCCGACTCTTTGACCTTTGCCGCAGAGGGTGGCACTCGACGCCACCGTCGTCGACTCAACCCAAATAGCTGCGAACTTCAAAAGAATCAACCTGCTCCGGTTTCTTTCCACGTAGCAAATTTCTATTCATGGCAATCTTCCCAAAATTGCTTTTTTTATACTTCCGACAAAGTAAGCGAAACAGAAAGTTATGATCATTTATTAGCGGAAATGACATTACCTGCTCCAAGTTTTTAGATAAAACGAAAGTAAAACCCAGGACTCTGTTTTTATAACAACCTTGTGCAATTTTGTAATTCGGTGAGAAACTGAAGGAAACATTTTAATGCTCAAGTGCAACACAGTGGACGCGCGAGTGCTTATTTATGGCTCTGAAGGATTCTCTGCTTCCTGTCGTCGAAAATGACAACCATCTCGGTGGGGAAAAGAAAACATTCGTGGGTTTGGCTGGAGAAAATGTACTTTCCATAGATGGACCGCTTAACCCTAAGATTTCATCTCAGCACAAATCGATCCATCGATCCTGCTAAACCCGCCTTTTACGCCTGTTGATTTCTTGAAAGTTTTATATCGCATGGAATCTCAAGTCTATTAACGAACCAGTTGCAGTGGATAGAGAAAAACGGTTTCTCACCGAAAAATCGTTTTATATTTCGTATATCGTATAGTTGTATCCAAGAAGAGGGGACGCCAGGCTGTACGAGCAAGAGAGAAGAGGCATTCGGATGTTCGCAGTGGAATTTGCCACCCTCTTGGCGCGTGAAGGGGGCGGTGGACATGGCGCCTGACGCAGGGAACGGCCGCTTAGTCGTCCCCGCTGCCATGCCCCGCCGCGGAGGCGGCCCACCCCTCCTCCTCATCGCCCTCTCCTACCTCGTCCTTCTCCCTCTGCCCTCTCATTCGGTCGCCCTCGGAGGGGAAGATGGGGCCGCCGAGGCTCCGCCTGCGCCCGCGCTGCCTCAGAACGTAATCAGGACACGGGTCATCAACACAAAATACGGCAGACTGCAGGTAGGTCACTATCCGGTATTACGGGGTATTGGAGAAGGGATGGGGGTTTATGTGGTCATATAAGCAAATGGCCGTTATTTGTTTAACGATGCTGTAGCACTTCTCATGTTACGACTTATGTTCATTTCTTTACGTTTTTTGAAGCAACTGCGATGTACAACGTCTGCATTGTTAATTCAATAAGTTGCAGTATTACTTTTCGAAATTCACACCCATTTCTAAGTGTGAATGACTTCCTCACTCTACGATTGCTGATTTAATAAGGGTGGGATTATGTCAAATAGAACAAGATTTAAAAAAAATTTATTTGGCGATTTTCTCAGGAGTACGGATTCCATAAAATTATCTATTATACTTTCAATTTTATCTCATGATCAACTATATATATATATATATATATATATATATATATATATATATATATATATATATATATATATATAACTTAAGGAAAGAGAATGGCAGTAGTAAGAGTGGCAACAAGGTGTTGAAGAATGCCCAGTGGACATTTACCAAGTTGAGGACCAAGTTGGTAAGCTGCTGGGGGCATCGAAGAAGACTATATACATATATACACAAATCATACTTACACATGGGGTTTAAATGAATTTTGTTTGTGTTTGTTGAAAGGTAAAGACCGTGTTTCCTTAAAATTTGTTTTTCGGATAATTTTCGAAATGTGAGATGATCTAATGAGAGTGAATTTATTTCACATCGTAAAACATCAGCGTCCAACGGAATTTTCAAGAAACGTTACCTTAGTTAAATGTTTGCTATTATTTTAGAGAACAAACGTCCGAAACGATAAACTCATTCCGTGGAGAAATTAAGCACACTAATGTAATGTGTTTGATTTTACTCTTTACATATCATTTTTGGCATCAATGGACCTATCTATGTGATGGAAACTTTAAAATTTGCCTTGACCTTTTATTAAGGAAAATCACAATATATAAATAACAGGCAGGGAATCGTGTACAAACATCGTTCCTTCAGAATGCGAATCCAAAGATATATAAAGCACGAGCATCAATTGAAATACGACTCTTCGCTTTCTTTCAGATTGTCACGCACTCCCAAAGGAGGGTCGGGAGACAAATCAATGGGATTCACTCGGCGAGCGCTTTTCCAATAAAAATGTCCCTTTTCCGAGAATCCGTAATTTAACAATGAATTAATTGCCCGAAATTCCGACGGACGTTAAGACTCTGTTGAAAAGTTACTTTAAATTTTAAAATTAAACATTCCATGGGGATAGGATTAAGTAAAATGGCGTCGACGCTATCTTTTTAAAGAATCTCCTTTCTCTAAAAGGACAAGCTGACACGACAGGAAGATCGCAACCGAAGTTCTATTCTCACAAAGGCCGCGGCTGTTTGCGGGGTAACCTCCAATCGAAGAAGTAATAATTTAAACATTGCGAACGAAAATGCAGCTGCTCCATTTATCTGTCGGGAGAATATAGTCTTTTCGCTCGAGAAAAACGCATAAAAAATTTCTTTCTGCGTTCATTATATTTTTATTTACGGAATACATTAGTTTGCATCGATTCAGAGGAATAGAAATATTCCATCGTCTTAAAAACCGCCATCCACAGACACGACTACATTTCCGATGCATTCTTTGATAAACAATCTGGCACTTGTTTTTTAACCACCCACAAATTTTCCCGTAGGGAATAGCACCGTAGGTGACGAGAAACGGGAGGTTGTGTTTACTGTTTATTCGAAGTTCTTTTGTTTAACGTGAGATTAAATTCGTGATGGAGATTAAAGTTGTGCCTGTACCAATATCACCCTCTCCATGCCAGCAGAGATCGGGTGTCCGAAGCAGAGCAAACAGCGTAAAACTAAAGGTCTATGAGATACACATACGTACACTACGTAGTTCCATTTCTCGTCACCTACGGCTCCACTCTCTACGAGAAATTATGTGGGTAGTTAAAGGACACATACCAACAATCTTCCCCTCTTTCAGGGTTTTGTTTCTCACGCTTCCGGTCCGCACGGCGCGATACCCACCACCACCACCTCGAGTGCCCAAGAGGCGGAGGGCGGCACAAGGCACAGAAAGCCCGTGGATGTGTTCTTGGGAATACCGTACGCCACTCCCCCGGTTCGCTCGAATCGCTTCGGCCCCACTAGAACCCCGGTCCCTTGGGACGGCCTTCGTCCCGCAGACAGACTGTCCCCGGTGTGCCCCCAACACTTCCCCGACGAAGTCCTCGCCGTGTCCAGGGCGCTGGAAGCCTCTGGGCCGGGGGCGGCAGCGGCGGCCGAAGCGGAGGCTCTGAGGAGAATGCCGAGGGGTCGGCTGGAGTCCCTCAAGAGGCTACTGCCCCACCTGAGGAGACAAAGCGAGGATTGCCTCTATCTCAACGTCTACGCGCCTGCGCAAGGTAAGAGATTTAGGAATTGCGGTAACACTTTTCGAAAAAAGGATAAATTTAATAAATCCATTTCTGAAAATTCAGAAGCCGTTAAATTTTTTTTAGGCGTATCTCATTTTTTTACCCATAAATTTGTTCTTTTTTATTTTTAATTTAGTGTTAAAATCTTACTCTGATAATTTGAGTATCATACTTTCGATATTAATTTGAAATTAATCTCGTGAATGCATCTTATCACCTTTCCAGGAGTGTACTTGAAAAACGTCGACTTTATTCCGCCTCCGATTTACATTTAACCAGTTGGGTGAAATTAGATCACATTTAAATTGGATCGCAAATATTTTTCATTGTTATTTAACCGCTAGCTATATCTACAAATGGATTACGTGTTTAATAATGTCAAGAAATCTACAAATGGATTTTCCGTTTTTAATAATGTCATGAGAGCTAAGAAGTAATTAAAAGAAAAACCTCAATATCCCCATCATTTCTTTCCAAAATGTACAGCAATGCAAAGTAGCGGAGTAATGTAACATTGTATAACGTAGGTGGAGTCTCGCAGACTATAATTAAAGTTTCAGATGAGAAAACTGGCTTATTTGAGAGGTGTCATTTACTTCAAAATTGGTCTTCCTAATGGAGTAGATAACTCAAGTACATTTCCTTAACCTGGCCTTCATACCGTAATAAAAATATTATGTTGCCAGCCGGGTGAAATGGATTCCTCGTTCAAGGTGTAATGTTCCACGGGGTAACCTTCAAGGTTATCTGTGTGTAAGCTCTTCATAGGTTAAAGGAGAAGTTCTTGTATGGGTTAGTCGAAGAGTTCTTATTCGCACTAGACAAACACTCGGTTTAACCTTCCCTCCGATGGTCGGATTGCTGACGCACTGTGGGAGAAGGGTTGAAAATCGGCATTAGGCATGATATGATCCATTCCACTACTGCTGAATGTATAATTATGTTCAAAATACAGTATTATAGTGAATCATTACATTATATTAGTTATGTTACAATAATATTAATCGGTTAATATGTTTGGCTACTCATAGTTATTTCCTTTGTTATCTCAAATCATTGATCCGGAATACATTTCTTGCCGAATAGCCACTTTTAGTTTTAGCGAAATTGTATTATAATTCCGAAATTCGGATTAATATTTTTCCCGTCCCTCACGTCGTCGAAATCGCGTCATAATATTAAGCGCCCCGACGAAAGGGATTCGTCTGTCAAAAATCGGTCAAAACAAAAACGCCTTCCCAACGCCTTTTTTATTCGGACCTTTTCGTACCATCAGTTAAACTTAAGCCTTTGTTCTGTGACTGCTCACACAAGTGAAAGTTTACTTTGGTTGAGGGCTGTTGTAGGCGACTGAGAGAGGAAGCCTTATCGTAACTTGGCCATCCCCATTTAATCTCGTTGACTCAAGTTGACGATCGCTGAAGTATTGCACGTAGAGTTACACAAGGAGAATTTGGATGAAAAGGTAAATCCAAATGCGTATTTCGTCCATCTGGCAAGAGAAATGATTCTATTGCTGCAATTGTTCACGGGCAATATGCGGAGAACATAGCGGAAACTTGTGTGTGGATTGTACTGAGAGAAATCTATTATCACTAGAATTTACCTAGATTATTAATGTATTTTTTGGTGTTAAAAATGTATTTTTATGAATGTTAGCATCAACACATACTATTTCTTGTTGTAAATAATATGTGGGATGCACTGCCATTAAAAAGTACGTGTATTACTGTCGCACACTTATCAGAAACGCATTTTAACTAAGTTTATAAACATGGCAAACTTATTAATGCCGAATTTCCTTTGCTTATTGCAGTAATGCTGTGATCCTTTACCGTAAGATTAAATTAATGTACTTCTTCTAATGAACATATTCCACGGCATCAAACCGCACAATCATATCATATAGATGCACTAATTCGTTTTTATCGCCCCTTATTATTTGTCAGTTACATCAATAGCCAGCCAATCGGGGTAAATCCAATCGCTAGTTCCTTTTCTTCATAACCAGCATTTTAACCTCAACTTTGAACGTCCTAGTGTTAATATTGACTCTCTTCTGTTTTTCTTCATGCTCGATCGAGATAATTGATAATTCCGGGTGGTGGAAGGAAGAGGTCACCTGCGAGTAATCAATCGAGAGTGTTTCTCGGTCGTGGGTATAGGGCAGGGTTAAGTTAAAAGACGGCGCTCATCAATCAAATGCGTTCTTCCTCATCTTCCCCATCCAGAACTAAAACAAATGAACCAGCGGCGGTTGTTTTATCATCGAAAATACTCTTGTAACAAATTGTATTGTTGTATGAGACATAAGAAGAGAAATTTTTGCAGACATATTTTTGTAAATGATTAAGTTTAAATCTTTTGATATAATTACTTGATATTTATACTTCTATCGTGTAATTAAATACGCAAGCATCTTCGATACATCAGATTTAGGCGCATTTTTCAAGGTTGGAATTTTGAGGTACCATTTTTGCTAGGTTAGCATTTCATATTGTAACAAGATCGTCTTATGCTGAAGTTTAGGATTGCATTCTAATGTACTATTATCGATCCCAATTCCTCATACACCAGTTTCGTTAATTTGACAACCCAGCCATATCATGTTCAACTCCCACATTTGATGATTTTCTTCCTCTTTCACCTATGAAAATCGCAATGATATGAAGAGGTGCTTGTGTATTTTTATAAACAGCTTTCCATTATAAGGACTAAAAGAATGTCTTCTCCAAGTTTGGTTTATTTGAATTTGTGTCACTCACATTCTATCTTGGGATGAATGTTGAAACCGGCTAAAACTCATGAATTGTATCCCACACTTGTTTCAGTTGCTATGTAATTTGCTGATGCTTTAGTAAAGAGTGTTATTATACGATAAGCAATATCTTCTCGTTTAAAAATATTTGCTTCTACCTAGTAATTTAATTAACACCGCTTCTATATTGGATTAACTTGGATGCATAAATTTATTAATGATGCCTTTTATTAATATTAATTAAACACTGATTGACTTTAAAAAGTTCTTATCAAAGATTGTTGTTTTTATCCCCAGAATTAGGGCGAAAATGATATTTAATTCTCTGAGCCCTGGGATTGGGTAAGAGATCGCTGGAGGGAAGTCCCCGGATGGAAGGAGGGAGAGAGAGAGAGAGAGAGAGAAAAAAAGAGAGAAAAAAAGAGAGAGATGAAGGGAGAGATAGAGAGTAGTAGGGAGAGAGATGGAAAGAGGGAGGAGAGATGTAGGGAGAGAAATGGAGGTAGAGAGAAATGTAGGGAGAGAAATGGAGGGAGAGAGATGTAGGGAGAGAAATGGAGGGAGAGAGATGCAGGGAGAGAAATGGAGGGAGAGATATGTAGGGAGAGAAATGGAGGGAGAGAGATGTAGGGAGAGAAATGGAGGGAGAGAGATGTAGGGAGAGAAATGGAGGGAGAGAGATGTAGGGAGAGAAATGGAGGGAGAGAGATGTAGGGAGAGAAATGGAGGGAGAGAGATGTAGGGAGAGAAATGGAGGGAGAGAGATGTAGGGAGAGAAATGGAGGGAGAGAGATGTAGGGAGAGAAATGGAGGGAGAGAGATGTAGGGAGAGAAATGGAGGGAGAGAGAGATGTAGGGAGAGAAATGGAGGCAAAGAGAGATGTAGGAAGAGATGTAGGGAGAGATGTAGGGAGAAATAGAGGGAGAGTTGTAGGGAGAGACATGGAGGGAGAGATGGAGAGATGTAGGGAGAGAGATGGAGGAATAGAGAGAGAGAGAGGGAAAGATGTACAGAGGCAGAGATAGAGAGAGGAAAAGAGACATTGAGGGAGAGAGTGATATGGAGGAAGTTCATGATACCATGTGTGGAACGCAGGGAGTGGATAGTATTCGACGCGAGTGAAGTGAAGGAGATGGAAAATGTTATAGCTGAGAGGATCGGTCAAATGCAATGGGTTCTAGAGGATGGAACCTCCCGTCGGGCCTTCCGGGATATGAGAAAGTTATGAGGAGAATCGGTAGTAGTGGCCTCGGGGGAACCCTGGAACAGAAAGAATAGTTTTTTTTCTTTTGCGGTCGGAGAGAGTGCGAAGGAGAAAATTGAAGTCTCTTGCTCTGGGGCCGTTTCATCCCGCAGTTTTCCAGTAATACTTCGGTTTGTCCTCCCGCGGAGAGTTCTACAACGTAGAGCTCATTCAGCAATATAAATAGCAGGAAACTTATTATTAATATTCCTATTCTCTGCGAGCCATTTCCAATTTATTTTTAGTGACCTCCGCTGCACGTGCTTACTTTCTTGCTGAATTCATATTAAATTTGATTCGATGCTCTCTTCTGCAGGAAGTTTGACTCGGTTTATTTTTTGGTCTTATACATCTCGGTACCTATTCCCACTTAAGTGTAACTATTCTTTCTTACCGCTCGCTAGAATCACTTTGGTCCTTATTATTTCATCTTGACTTCAATTTTATTTTGTTATTAAATATTTCTCCTCTCCTATACATTGCAACTGCGTATCTCAAATTGTTTTCTTTTTCATAGCAGGCCTTTTAATTTTTGATGTTATTTCGGCTCCTGCTCCTTCGTCCAAAATTACGCTAACTATGAGTTGTGTATTTTTTTATTTGTCCAGAACACAGTTTTCCCATTTCCTATATGCCTTTTACCGCATATTCTGTGATCAATTAACTCCGAGTCAAAGATAAAAACGTTTAATCCCCGCAGCATTGGCTGACTTTTGATTCTTGTATTGCATTCTGCAGTATTGTTTCTTACGTTTTACTTTGCACTTCACTTCCTTTAAATTAAACCGCCATCTCGCCCATACGACATTCTGCATCTGACAGAAAGAATTGATGGCATTAGTGACTATGGTTTTTCTTCAATACGCAAACGGAAGAGGCTTCAACGATAGCGTTCGGATAGTATATTATTTATACTGGCTACAACTTTTATTTTAAAACTGTGGAAGCAGATATTTTCCTTTCAATTCAGCTAAATAATCATCAACGCTGTTTTGCGTACCTTCAGTTTTTTTTTAACTTTAGTATTTATGATTTTCTAATGACATATGGATTTGAGGGTCGGTCATTTTGAAAGGTTAATTACGTTCGTTCGTTAATTACGAGACCTATAATATGACGCTACGACGCCAAAACCTTCCAACTAATAATATCGATAGCAAATGTTTGAATTATGAAATGTGTGGAACAGTAATAGTAATTTTCAGTCGTTACGTCGGATGTTTTTTCGCAAGGAAAGTTTCATGGTTTAACACATAAATTCATTTTTCACTGTAGCATTTCATGACCATTTTTTCTCTCCCTCTTATCTTTCCCGAGACCACATATGGGCCAATAACCCATATAACCAGTTGAAACTTTTTTACGGTCTTTCTATTGGGCCACGCTCACTATCATGACCCTCAACGGCCATATATATATATATATATATATATATATATATATATATATATATATATATATATATGTTAAATCATCCCTCGACCGCTTCTTTTGCCGACAAAATGAAGGCTTTCACGAAATAAATTTGATGTAGCTCTTAGTAGATAATAATATAAAAGTTTGCGGTAAAGTCCGTAAACTTTAATAAAGAACTAGAGGTTAATATAAGATGTTTGAATAAGGAAAATTGCGGAGGTCAAATCTCTGAGAAATAAAAATAAATGCAGCAGAAAATACAGGAGAAAGCTTCGGGAATAGGAGGAGGACAATCTATGGTGAGGAGATTCTGAAGATGGGATTGGGGAGGCGGTGATCGGGAATAGAGAGGAAGGAAGGGAAGGAGGAGATGCTGTGGAAGAGAAAGAATGAATGTGGTGGGGAGGTGGAAAGGAACTACGAGGCCGGAGAAAGGGAGGTGGAACGAAGTAGTGGAGAGAGTGAGAAAAGGATGGAAGAGAATGGAATGGAAGAAGAGGGGGGAGGCGAATGAGTGGGTGGGGTAGCAGGAGAGGATAGGAGGGAGAAAAAGTCCTGCATCGGTGAAAGGCCTTCAAGAATCCACAGCTGCGACGATATCCTAGACTTTTTCTCGCATCCTACTCTTCTCCCGCTTGGCTCTCCCCTCGAGCACCCTGCTCACCTATTCCGCCATATGCCGCACCTCCCATCTGCCTCTTTCCGCCTCCCTCCCTCGCCTATTTCCGTCTCCCTCTTTCCTCCCTCTCCCTCCCCCGCCTCTTTCCGCCTGCCCTCCTCCGCCCCTTCCTTCTCATTTCTCGCACCGCCGATATCCGCCCCTTCTGTGGGGCAACTCAACCTGCTAAGGATTCCATCTCCCCTCCCAACACTCGCTTCCTCCTCTTACTCTTCTCACGATCGGAATTTTACTCCATTTCTCGCCAAAAATAAAATCCCATTTTACAAGAGAACGTGTAGACACGTATTCCTCGTCTAATCAACCGATTCACGTATTTACTACCTGGAAGTGTACGTGTTTCCTCCGCTGTTCGTTTGTTTTGCGAGCGTACGAATCTCTTAAAATTTCGTTCCCACCTTCGTACCTCTAGATAATCGGAATCGAAGGTTTTTTTTTACCATTTGGGTTTTAGATAGGCTATAGTTGCACTTATAAAATAAAATCTTTTTCAAAAATATTTTTATTTCTCTATTTATTGAAGATCTATGATTGTATGTCGACGAGTACCAAGGTAACAGTTTTAAAGTTCTGTTAAGACATTCTTTATTTTGAAAACTCACAGTACGAATTGGAGAATGACTTTTTGTTATTTTGCTCACAATTTCCTTTATATTGTTTACCATTTTTATTTTTCGTATATTAACTCAATTTTTATTGCCACATTTATTCTCTCTCTTCCCCTAATTTAAGATTTCGATCATCGATTTCCAAAATTATTACCTTTCAATTCTTCCATCGAAATTGTTTATATTATCTCTTTTATAGCCTTTCGATAAGCAGTCTGCGAACTTACTGTACTATAACTTTTTATAAGGAATTCTCCTCTCTTGGACATTCTTCTCTTTCCTGAGTTTCTGAGGTGAATTGGTGTTATTCTGCAGGATTTTCGCGTCGAGTAACCCAAGGTGAGAGTAAATTTAGCTTTCGCCGGTATTTCAACCTAAGTAATACCCTGCGAAAATGTTTTGCATATTAACCTTACAGTTTGAGATCCGGGTGGCTGAGGGCATTCTGCTTTTGCGCCTCACCACTTCAGAGAAGGATCGGAGATTAGAGAAATAGTTCCTTTGGAGTGTACCAGTTGGACCACCGGAGCTCTACATATAATCAGGCCAACGAGAGCACCCGAAATTATTCCTTTCTTGTCTGCAGAAATGTGTTCTAGGCATGCGCGCGCGGCTGAGTATCCGAGTGACCCTCGCGGTTCGTAAATTCAGGCGCTGGTCGCTCGCCCTACCTGCTTAAGTCGAACAAGGGACCTCTGGGATTAGAGAAAAAGAACACGAATTTTGTTGGGCATGTATTTATTAAATGTTTACAAAAAGCGTTTACTGCTGTCAACGAAATGATTAAGAATTCTCTCAATAATATTTCCACGCGTTATGGTTAATGATCGTCTACCATGGTGCCACGAAATCATACCTGAACATAAACATACACCCGCACAAAGTTGAAATCGAGCATAAATATTTTAATAGTAAATATTTTGCGAATTAGTTATTGAATAAATATGCTTCGAACACTTAAAAACTGCGCGTTCAACTTCAAGTGATTTCCATGCGTTATTCTTGATTCGCTTATAGCGTCGAGTGCCTAACTTTGCTTAAATCATGCCCTGCCACGAGTTTTCCGGTAATCGTTTCACCAACATTGACGCTCGCCTTATGGGTTTCTCGGCGTAGCCTGAGTGGGAGAAAAAACCCAATAACCTTAGAACGTTCATTCTTTCATTGTTCTGATTTTTTTTATTGGCGTATCGTACCCACAGTTTCTCCTCCGTTACGGTCACCTTTCACATCCCAGCGATATCTGCACTCTGTCTGTCTCCTTTCGTGTCCCTCCTCCGTCGCCTCCCTCTCTCTCCTCCCTTTGTTCGAGCTGTAATCCCCCCCCTCCTCCTCCCCTCCTATCACCTGTCTGCCATTCTTCCCAATCTTCCTATATTCCTTCCACAGCCCTTCTTTTTCTCCTCTCTTCACATCGCCCCACTTTTCCACTTCCATCCCTCTTCCTCATCTCCTCTCCCCGTCCACGTCACTGTCTGAGCCTTTCCCTTCTGGAATTTTAATATAACTTCTTCGGGGTGAGTGGAGGTTGGCGATGGGGAGAGATGGCAGGCAGGGTCGAGCACGCTGAGGAGGAGTGGTAGGATCCCTATTTCGCTCCTCACTCGATTCTACCCCGCTTCCTCCCTCCCTCCTTTCCTCCCTCCCTCCCCCGCTCCCTCCCTCCTTTCCTTCCTCCCTCCTTTCCTCCACCTCCTACGCCGTCGCCACTATACGGAGCACGCTGCTCCTCTCTCTCTCTCTTTCCCACCCACCCCTACCACCCACTCCTTTTCCACACTTCCACCCACTACTTTTTCTCTCTCTCTCTCTTCACACCCAACCCAACCCAACCCAACAGTCTCCCCTTTTACTTATGCCACGCACTCTTGAAATCCTCTCCAACACTTCCCGACGCTTACAAATATTCTCCACTCCGCTACACCCACTTCTACATTTCCTTTCTCCCCACCGTCCTCCTATTTATATGTTTGCATTCGCCCGCAGTATTTCTTGTGTGTTTCCGCAAGTGGGTACGTATCGCTTTAACCCAACAGAATGAATAACTCAATCCGAGTCTCGCGAGGAAAATTGTATTGTTTTAAAAGGCGTTGCCATGTTTACAAAAGCTTGCCGTTTGCAGTCAATGTACCTCAATGTTATTTGCATGGTCGTGTGATTAATGCATGGAAAATAAATTTGCTGTTTACGTGAAGCTGTTATTCGGTTTACTTTTAACGATGGAGCATCAGGTCCAATAGAAACTCTCTACTCTTATCGCACTGAAGTCGCCATCCATTCTTGTACCTTTGAATAGTACTCGATGCATTTTTCGACGCGTGTAATCGAAATTAGGATAGTCGATAAATGGAAACTTTTCAATACCGTCAAATCAATGGGTGGTTGAAATTCTCGATAAAGACAAGCCTGAGCATCTTTCTTTCTCTCCATCCCTATCCCGGCCGTTGCTACGGTTACCTGTTACGAAAGCCGTTCACTGCCCCCGGGCGTTATTTGATCAATGTATATCTTCTTCACGCCGTGAACCCCTCCAAGGCAACCGGCTCTCTTCGCCATTTCCTCCCTCTCTTCCTGACCTCTTCCTCCCACTCCTCCTTCCTCTTTAGACTTCCCCTCCTCCCCCTCACCCGCTCCAACGCCTCCCGCGTCTCCAGCAAGCGCCTCCGCAAGGCGAGGTAGTAGCTCGTGCCGTGGGATGTGATGCGAGGTATGTTTAACTTTGGCATAGGGGTGAGGGGTTGCAGGGAGGAAGGCGCGGAGGGAAGGAGGTGTGGGAGGAGAGGGAGGGAGTGAAAAAGCGAGCGAGTGGGCGGGAGAGCCCTCCTCTTCCGATGCGTGGTATGCAGGTGGCGCGCTCGCAGTTTCTCGATGCGAGAAACTCCGCTGCCGAATCACTCGATCCCGAACACAAACACGCTCCCACTCCCCCTTCCAACTCTCTCTCTCTCTCTCTCTACCTCTACCCACCCTCTCTCTCTCCTCTATCTACTTCCTCCGATTTGCACGGTTTTACAGTAGCTGCAGGGCCAAAGATGGTCGGCCGTTTCCTGCTTTTCCCTCCCTTCTCTATTCACTCCTCCTCCTTCCATCTCTTCCCGCCCATACCCCTGTGACGCATCTACGAGAAGAACCCCCTCTGGAACGCTTGGGAAATTTACATTCTCGAAATATACCATTAGCGAGAGGGACGTCTTTCGGACCAGAACTGATGGAAACGTATTTCCTTGAGAAAAATGCCAGGTATGAGAACTGTGAAATAATTTTATTTGAAAATATGAAAAATTTGAAAAAAAATTAACAATGAAGTCTTACCCTAGAGTAAAGGTGAAATTGGTGTGGAATTTAATAAGATTAAATTTAAGGAGAGTTTCATTTCGTAATTCTGCAGCAATGTTTTATTTTCGAGCGAAGTTACGAATGAAAGTTATTACTCTTTTGCAGGATATGCTCTATGACGTTTTCATTGGTCCGCTTGTATATGTTGGTATGTATGGTATTTTCGCCATTCTACGCATTGAAAACCATACGTTTGTAAATATTACCTCAGAATCATCAAATGGCTTTTTTAAAACTGAGATATCAAATACTTTTTGTTCTATAACGATTTATTACCTCTTCTTATAGAATACATTTTTTAGGAATTTTCGAAGACGACATTCGCAGAAGAATCTCATTTTTCAAGTCCAATGTAACATTGAAGAATAATTTTACGCTCTTTATAACCACTGTTTATATTGCCGTTTCAGTTTTATTCTCTAATATTTGACCGTATGATTTACGATTACAATTCGTTTATTAATTCGTAATTGAAGATAATGGTAATATATATGGTATTGTAATATGGTAACTTTGCCTCATTTAACTGGAAATTGTCATGTCACTGGAACGCGATGAAAATATATGCTGGTTGGTTTCTTTGCTTTTTTCTTATCAGATTCGTTGTAAATTCCCAACCAAGAACACACGTTTAACTACATGTGCGAAGTGATACTTCTATGTTCTTGACCGGTATCTGCTATCAAATGATAAATTTCCTTCCGGAAGTCCTCCAAATCCGATAAGATCTGACAACGCGTACACACATGCATGCATCACCTTTTCCTAAATTAGCCGAGCCCATGATGGTGTCAATTTTAACGGCTGTCTTTCACCGAGCTGTTCGATACGTGGCCGTCCGTATCTCCTAGCCCGCTTTCAGAGAATAAACATCTGGGTCCTTGCGGTTAAGGGGATGGCGGCGTCGCGCAGGAGACCTAGATGGGAACGGAGGAAGATAGTTTGTTTCTGAGGGAAAGAGAGAGAGAGAGAGAGAGGTCGTTGAGGGTGAGGCTGGAGCATTGGCTGTAGTTTGGAATCTGGATTTAGGTCGAGGCTTTGTCGACTTGAATCCATTTGCATGAGTTGACGGAGTGAGGGACTTTTACAGAAGAGGAAGGAGGAGTGGGTGGGCAAGATGGTGGATGGAGGGGGAGATCGGACTCGGGGGAGATAAGAGTGTCGGGGTTTAGGTTGGGGCGGAGGGGAAGTGAAGAGGCAGATTGGGGCTAGAAGCAGGTTTCGGGTGATGAGGGAATGCGAGTCTTAGGAATAAATTAGAGGGAATATAGACGGAAAGAGAGACAGAGAGAGATTGGGATGTAGGAAAACAGGGAGGAGAAGGGCGCCATATTTAGTGCACATCTGCATCGGCATGCATTTCGCCTTGTGATTTTAATCCGAGTAATCTCCACGACTAACTTAATGCACATGGGTTCCTTTTTTAATTGGATATTGTATCATAAATGCGGCCCCCGAGAGCGCTCTATGTGGCCCGCGAAGCTATGTTGAAAAGATGATCGGTAAAATTTTATATAGACAATTTCATATTTTTTTCAGTATAATTATCATCTCAAAAAGTTTTATGCTGGAGCTTTAACACTAGTAATTTATTTAGACTTGACATTCGCTTATATTAGATTACAGAATCCCTTGGTAAACACTCAACCGGCTCGCCGAAGCTCTCGTGACTTCCAATGCGGCCCTCCGAAGCATTCACAACTACGGCCCGCCATGTAAAAGAGTTTGGGCTCCACTGAAGATAATCAATCCTTGTAACAGTTCACTAACATAACTTTTCCTGCCACGTATATAATAAAGAAAATGGTCTTAAATCCTAAGGCCATGCGGCAGTTATTTTTCGAATTTTAGTTCGCTCCTTTAGTTTTTCTATTTTAACTAGGTTTAAAATTTTATTTTTACGAAGGATTTCTGCATTGTTACAATTATTTGTATAAATTACGGAAAATTTTGTGGACTTTCCTGTGCAAACAGTCCTAGAATCCATATCGACACGATCTTGTACAATTTTGCTTTTTCTTTCTAAAACAATTTCATGTTTTGTACTTTTATATCTTTTATACATAATTCAATTAATTGTAGGCTATAACTGGCCGACTTCGTGCCTAATGAATGGAAACGATAAATCGGAGGTCGGCGAATTGCTGGAATCGAGTTTAAACGAACGTGATTTTCGTTTGAATGTTGCATATTCAATTTTGCCGCTAGATGTCACTGGGGAGGTATGTGGTCGAAGGAAATTGCGCGAAGTGAAGTGCACAGCTGTAAAACCAATTTGGTTGCTGGTGATGGGCAGTAGCATAGCACGAAGGTGGGGCATTATGGTATAAATGGCCGCCAATATAGAACGAGGAAACTGATAGTTACGGCCAAATGGTTGAGTCAACGATCATATTTCGAAGTTTCCTTACTTAAGGTCTATAAGGACCATATGTCTCAAAAACAATTTACCCGCTATTCATTATCACTACCTCTTAGATACCATTGCGCGTAGGCAAGAGGGAATCAGCAGGCTGCAAAATAATTACTTTACACTTAAAAATATAAAGGAATTCGAAAAAGAAAAATTATAATATTTAATTTATTCATTGGTTATTTACGTATATATGTACTTATTCTGATTGTGAGACACCTATCTAATGCAAATAAACTTAAGGGATAGATAGCCCAATAAAAGTTTCGGTTTAATAGAAATTTTGCGAATATATGTCATGATATAATTATTCATTAAGTTTTTGAATGCGAAGGGTTAGGATTCAGGATAAAGTTGCTCAATCCTGCTAATAATATTCACGAACTTTTAGATATTTTGAAATTGATATTTTTAAATTCAGAAGGAAAAATGTACAGCAATACCTCGCTTCACGCGACAGACAGGTTCCTGAAAATTTCGCTGTAAGCGAAATTCGTGCAAAACGGGGTCTTTATGTCAATGGGGATAGGTTCCGTGAACCTGGTAGTCGCCGACCTGCCTCGCGCTATAACGAAGCCGCTCAAAACGGGGTCGCGCAAAGCGAGGTATGCCTTGACTGAATTTTCATTCTCTACATCATGGGCGCTCACACATTACAAGTTCGGGATACACTTGATTTGCTTTCCACTTTCTTGGTGATCGACTGTCAATCTTCACTATTCCTTCGATTAGAGGAATAATGAAATAGATTGGAGAAAGCTAGAGCTGGAGGATGGTGGTTGTTTTATTTAATTATTCTATCCAGTTTATTTCACCTCTTTTCTTAACGTGATCCACCTGCAACAAATTATGTCAGAACCATTTAAAATATTTTTTATGTATTTATATTAAAAATTATTTTAAAGGATGTAGATGTATAATGCAAGTTATTTAATTAAATTCATTACACAGTATTAAGTAGACGTGGATGATTTACGCTGTATGGCATCAGCAAGCTCTACAAGCTTTGGATTATACCTGCTTATTGTGAGTCGCGTACAGTTGTCCAAGTGTTTAAAATGGGTCGATGCTCGGATTTTGGTATTTTTATGCTGAGGAATGCAGACTCGCAAAGTTATATGGAACAAAAAAATTCTGCCAAATACATAGGCCTAGTTTTAAGGGGCCCTATGCGTAGCTTGCGCTGCATATCCCAACACGCCGACCCTGTCTTCGACCTCAGTCAAATGTCCTACGGGGTTGAGGACTGAAATCATGAAGCTATTTCTCATTTTCCACATAAGTGGCTATCGAGAATCCATTTTCATTGCTATAAATTCTTCTGGAGCGGGACAACCATGTTCCAGAGGTCTCCCTAAAACGAGTTGGTGATCGAAATCGGGAACACCCCTGCACTACATGGATGATTGACTACTTTAGCCACCGCTGTGAAAAAAGCACTTTCGAATTAATTGTACATCTCATGATTCACGTAAATTCATGATTTATGGATCTAATACCGCAGCTGATATAAAAATTCATCTTTCCATTTATTCACTATATCTATTGTTTAAATAGACGTATATTAAATTTTCGATTTTAACCTTTTGCGAAATTGACTCACCGTTTGTAATAATATTAGGCAAAGGGCAACGTATTTTTATGACATAAAATTAAAGCGTCCGTTGCTCGAACTACTTAATAGCCGAACTCTTCCCTACCAATAAGCTCCGTCGCTTTAACACAAGAACCGCCGCACTTTTGATCTACACAAGAACCGCCGTCGCGGTCAAACTGACCGCGGAGCGAAAACACCTTCTAATCACTTATTTTCACCTTGCTGTGAAGAAAATTGACTATGCTTCAGCTAGAAAGAGATCAAAGTATTCATAATATTTTATCTTAATTTTTAATTATTGAAATACTACAAAACATATTTAGTGTTTTATTACATTAATTATTACCAAATTCTCATTATTACTATGTTGTAACTAAAATAAAAACATACCTTTATAAATAATATTTGAATATAATTTTAGGGCCAAAGAATTATAAAACAATTATGGAAGCAACACAGTTATAATGGAACATTATTTTTATGTTGTAAATTATTTTCACTCACAACAACTATTGCAGCGCTTTATAACAACTCTTGAAAATTTGCCACCTACTGGCTTCTGACATAAATTGCAAATGTCTGAGGTCTTATTTTTGCACTTTGATATCCCACACTGGCGATGCTGACGATTACATAGACCAGGTTTGTCTTCAGATGTTGGAATCCCCTTTCTAGGCCTGCTGAGGGAGTACTTGCGTAGGATTTCTTCATTCAGATGTTGCAGGAACTTTCCACGGCTGATGTTCTGCTCGGTTACAAATTTATAGAGAATCCAGGCGTTTATTCCTGTAAGGTGTAATACATTATAAAAAGTCCTGCACTAGCCAACGTCGTGATGCAGCTTTTTTAGAGTACTTCCGGGAAATCTGGTCAAGAACATCCACTCCATATTTCGTGGCATTTTAAAATGCAACTGTATCAGGGAGACTTAGAATCAGTACCAACACGTACATCTAGATGAATTGTTCTCAGGAGAAGAATATTTTTATTTTTCCTGTCCTGATAGACAATCGGTCTGGTGTTTCAATTCTTCATAACAGTGGAGCTGTACAGAGAAGATAGGAGAGTTTTTATTGATAGTGGAACTAATTTCCTGAATCAATTCACAGTCCCTACCAAACTTGTTTGCTGTGCTTTCAATTTTCCGCCAACTTCAAAGGGATAGAGAAACTATAGGTGATTACGTTTCTTCCTTTTCGAAGATATGATTCCAAGAGCCGAAACTCAACAAATTCATACAGAGGTTGATTTGCGGGTTGACATGCATTTTTCCCAAGTGCAGGAAGCCATTCAATAGAAACTTAGTGTCAACATCTACAGCAAGCCAAAACTTTATGCCAAATTTGTCTGGTTTATTGGCCAAGTATTGTATAAACTTGCATCTAGGTTTGTAGGAAAAAGTTGTTCGTCAACCGATATATTTTGTCTTGGCGAATAATTTATATGACAGTTTTAAATGAAGCGGTTCCATAATTCTGATGCGAGGCAAAATTCATCTCTACGTAATCTTTCTGACCTACTCATGCAACCCTTCAACTGTGTTAGGGGCATCGAATGGCGCAAAATAACATCCTAACCGTTACGGTGGTTCTAGGTATAAAGGTGTGTAATGCTACTCCAAAAAAATAAACAGATCTTAAATCTTCAGCGTATTATCATTAGACAATTATAGATAAAAGTCATAAAATTTCATCTCAATGCGTTGAAAAGTATCGTAGTTACACCTTCGATGCGGTCATTTGCACCGCTGCGGCTGTTCTAATGTTAACACCGCCCAGTATATATCTTCTTAATGCACGGGAAGGTTATTAAAAGTAGACCATCATGTAACATAATTCAAACAATTGGTATAATTTAGAAAAAGTAAAGTGGAAATGGATTATTAGAGTCGTGAAAGAAAATGGCGGAAGAGGATGTTCAGAGAGGAGAATGAGAATGCAGAAATGAGAAAGGAGTGTGATGATTGATAGTATGAGAGAAGTAGGAAGTGTGGATCGAGGAAGTGAGGAGAGGGAGGAATAGAGGAGAGGGAGGAATAGAAGAGAGGGAGGAATAGAGGAGAGGGAGGAAGAGAGGAGAGGTAGGAAGAGAAGAGAGGGAGGAAGAGAGGAGAGGGAGGAAGAGAGGACGGAAGGGTGGAGAGAGGAAGGAAGGGTGGAGAGAGGGAGCAAGAGTGGAGAGAGGGAGCAAAAGTGGAGAGAGGGAGCAAGAGTGGAGAGAGGGAGAAAGAGTGGAGAGGGAGGAAGAGTGGAAAGGGAGGAAGAGTGGAGAGGGAAGAAGCGAAGAGACGAGGAGAAACGATGATCAAGCAGACGGACGATGGAGAGAGAGAAAGAACAAAATGAGATAGAGGGAGAGAAATAGAGATTGGCACCCGAAATTTAAGAACGAGACGAGGAAAAAATCTGGAAAATATAATAAGATATTAAAAGGAGCTCCATGCATTGCAATCTAGTAGATTTTGGTTGATTTGTTGATTACGAACTGGTGAATTAACAGATTTCTGGCTTTGATATTTACCAGAATGTTTTCGATGGGGTTGTGTATGAGGCTATCTATCTTTCTATTGAGTGAGTAATTATCATAATCACCCATTCGTTCCTCTTTAAATTTATTGCTCTAATTAGGTTCGTCCTACGATAATTTCTCGTGCTGCTCATAGTAATTAAATGGGCTGTAGATCAATAATAGTTAACAGTAACTATAGCTGAAACTGCAGCCCCAGAAATTCAATGTCATATAACTATATGTTTTATATATATAATAAAAAGATACAAACAACTAAATAAATTATAATCAATAATACGTAATCAATACAAATATAGAGTCATAAATGTTGTATTATTACGACTTTGTTAATTTAATTTTCGATTTGATAATTTATATTTAATGCAGTTATAACGGCACATCAACAGTTAGTTTTGCGCAAGTTACCAACAAATGCTAATCAACCATACATTATCCAAACGATTTAAGAATAGATTTCACACTTAAAATATCTCTGACATTCTCCTTCATAGCGTTTATATCGCGTTTGATCATACCTCTATTTCATAAATGGTAGTATATTTAATTTTTGGTCTGCGATTATGATGTTTTTAAGAGATATATGTGTGTGTGTGTGTGTGTGTGTATATATATATATATATATATATATATATATATATATATATATATATATATATATACACACACACACACACACTCAATTCAGTCTGCTCAAAGATCAAGAAGCCGAATCAAGATTAATCGAGATACTCAAGCAAACCGCTAATGAAATAAACGTTATAGTTAAAGTTAAACCAGATTGAAATTTATCTGAAAAACTAAATTGCTGAAGAACAAAAGAACGGAAAATAAAATTATCGACGATCGACTAAAGAAAACTAAAAGGTAGTCCATCAATGAAGATCTGAAAAATATTATTATGATCAAATTGAGAAAACAATTTAAAATATTAGAAGTTACACCAAGAAAATGGAGAGAGAGCTTTTGGCGTTGGTGATAGAAGACAGCTCGATAACCCATTAAAGGAAATTATTCTGAAACGGTAACTGAATTCGACACCACGTTGTGTGAAGATCCGCCAGCCAGTAATGAACTAAATAAAGAAAATACACCCACAGAAGATATTGTAGATATTCTTCCAGAAAAGGTTAGACACACAATCAGGAGTATGAAGAATGGAAAACGGAGGTGATGTTAACACAGTAGAAGTATTCGAGACAACCGGTAACAGTTTGGACAATATCTTAGCTAAGATTTTTACATCGTGCCTGAGGAAAATGAAGACTCCAGAAGCGGGGAACCTCAAGAATCGTACTTTTGCGTAATAAATGTTCCAAAGAAGATTTGAATAACTAGGGACCGATCTGTTTATTTCCAACAGACTACGAAATATTCACCAAAATACTCACTATGCGCCATCAAAACCATCTTGATTTCGCCAAACCCAGAGAACAAGCAGGGTTTCGCAGTGAGTATATCACGATGGACCACATTAAAGCCGCGAGAGAGATAATCAGCCGGATTAACGAGTATGAATTGCCTCAATATGAGTGCTTCACTATGAAAAATCATTTGACTCCATTCAAAGTTTGTTAGTGTTAGTGCACCTAAGATAAAAGGAGTAGAAGAAACGTATATAACGTTGATCAAGAATATCTACGAAAATGTAACACCGTCAGTCCAGCTGCATAAAGAAACAAGTGCGTTTAAGAATGAAAATAGAGAGGTTAGGAGAATCCATGTCTCCTAAATTACTCACAGTAGCTCTAGCGGAAGTAATTAAAGCGCTATATGGGAAGAAAAAGGATTAAATGGAGAACATCTAAATCACTTTCGATTTGATGAGGACATCATATAATTTTCAGAAAGTTTAGAATAGCTCCGTAGAAGAACTGAGGAGCTGGAGCAGTAAATCCTAAAAGCTTGACTTAAAATTAATCTTAATAAAACAAAGGTCATGTTTGCGTTCAGGTTATAAGGTCTCCAAATTTATTTATCATAAATTGCACTAGATACATAAATGAAACTTAATAACTTTTCAATATAGTCTCCTAGAAGCTGCACACATTTTCCCATCTTTTCTTCCACGCTGTGAAGACCGCGACAAAGCTTTATTTGTAGGTGTGTTTGGCCCACTGGTAAATGGCAGAAGCATCTGCTTGTCGGCTAGGAAATCTTCTGCCACGAAGAGCATCCTTCATTGTCGGGAACAACCAAAAATCACTAGGTGCAAGGTCAGGCATGTATGGAGTATGTGGGATAACCTCAATTTTGTTGTGTTAGCATTGCTTCATACAAGTTGATATGATTGTCTTATTGTTCCTGAGAAAGCTGCCTTGGAACCCATCTGACTCACACCTTGCTTATTCTGAGACCTTCATGAAGAATGGTATGCACAGAGTCAACAGAAATGCCTGTAGCTGTTGTAATTTCATCCACTGTTGATCTTCTGTCGCCCATAACCATTTCCTCAACCCGGCATATGTTGGCTTCGGAACAACTGCTTCGAGGTATTGGTTAACGTGCCTTGTTCTCGCAAGACTCCTGTCTTTCACAAAACATACGCACCCTGCTACGCACATTTTTTACATCCGTAAGACCTTCAGGACACACTTCTGATATTTCCCGATGAATTTTAATAGGAGTTTTTCCCCGTGAGAAGCAAATATGTGATAATCACACGTTTATCTTTATTAGTGAAGACCGCAATTTTAATGTTACAAACAATATGATGTTTGGAGTGCTGTAATCGATGTGAAATATTGCATTGTCCTGCCAACTTTTGAGAACATTCAAGTCTGACAACCATTTTAAAAGCAGTTCCAAATATATATTTTGATTATTTTGTGAGAAATAAATTTGTAGGGCTTATAACTTGAACGCACCTCGTACAACTCCGTCGCAAATCCAAAGCAGAACTCGAAGAGGTACCAAGCTCTTTTATATGGGTTAACACAAGACTACCGAAGGATCATATCTCGGAGAAATAAACCGAGGAGTGAGATGGCATGGGCTGCTTTTGGCAGGAATGCAAGCATCTTCAAATCAAATATCCTGTCCTGACCTAAGGATGAAAAACATGGGCCGTAAACGCCAGAATAATTTAGCGCCAGGAAACATCAAAGAGAAGCATTGAGGGACCGCAAAAGGAGCGACTGGGTAATAATGAAAACGGGAGTATTACACATAATTAGGAGAGTAAAAGCACTCAATAGGCAGTGTGCGTGTCATATTGCTAGATGAATTGATGAGTGTCGGACGTATAGTGTCATTGATTGTATCCGAAGAACATCAAGAGACCGAAAGACAGATGGGACAGAAAGTTCTCAGGGAAAACTTCTAGGAGGGAAGCAGTTGATCGCGAAAACTGGAGGAGCCTGGGAAAGGCCTTCATCCTTCCATGGACTGGAAAGGGCATACCGTCAAATCCCGATTTAGCACCACCATTTGTCCATCACAGACATTGGCGTTACAGCCGTGGTGACGGTAAATCGAGACATATGCTTACTTTATGTAATCATACGTTGGAAGTTATGTTCACAACGATTCATAGGCAGTATATATAGTATATAATACTCCTACCTATCCCGTACGACGACGGATGCCTTGAGGAGGCACCGAGGATGGGTCCGTGCGGTCGGGCAGTGAGGTTCTTTGGGATGCCATTGAGTCAGGAAATGGGTCGGTCGATGGGTGATAAACAGTTCGAAAGATATAGAAAGCGAAGGGAAATGGGCTGTTCTCAAAGGACAGGCTGGGCGAAAAAGATTTGGTGGAGTTGCTAGGTGAGCGATAAGGGCCCGGTGCTGAGTGGTTGTAAATGGGCTGGGATTCAGGTGTAGGGAGGAGTGGGCGTCGGGGGAGTGGAAGGAGTGGTAAGGCGGAGAGATGGGATCGTGCGATGGGTTGGGGCGCACGGGAACCGTGGGCGAGGAGATGGGCAGAGGTTAAGGGATGAGGGAGTAGGATGCTGGGAGAAGGAGGAGAAAATGAAACAGGAGGAGGGGACGCACAGATCCGGCCGTGGGCACTGGAAAAGGGGCTCTCCGGGACAGATTCATGGTGCCCGCTTTGCCAATTAAAAGGCCAGGCCCATTACCCCTCTAACGAACATAAATCTCCGCCATTAATCTCTTTGTTTCCACTGTACCGATGCAACCCACCCCTTTCCATTCGTTGCTCCCCTCGCCCCTCTTCCCCCGCCGATTCCCTTCCCCGGCCACCCTCTGACTCTTTCGCATTCCGGGAAGGGCCTTTGGTTCGACCCATTCGGATCACGTCCCCGGACTGATTCTTTTCGGCTTCGATAAAACGACGGCGCGTTGCTTAACGGACGCCCTCCCTTATACCCTCTGCACCCCTTATCCTCTCTGCCCTCAATATCCCCTCTGCCCCCCTTTACCCCCTTTGTTTCCTCCCCCCTGCCACCACTTTACCCCCATCCTTCTACCGCATCTCTACTCCGTTCCATTTCTCTCTCCACCTCCCTCGCCCTCTCTTTTCCTTTCACCCAAGGTTTCCCCTGTCAAATGAAAGCGGATATGAATTAGCCTCACGTTTTATCTGCCTGTAAATATCGCACTCGTCTGCTGTCATAAATGCTCGATATATGGCTCCTCCAGTTCGGGGTTCAAGGATGCTTATCAGGAGGTGAAGAAACATAAACGAAACGATATTTCGCTCCTATGTTGACGCATCGAAGGTCCTGGGCGAATTTATTTACATCGTCACCTGAGAAATAATAGAGATGGAATCCGGAAAATGAAAAAAATACGTTTACCAACCCCGTAAATGCAGTTTCCTCGTTTTACAATTCAAATTCAGAAAAAATGTAATATTTAACTACAAACGATTAAGAAATTAACGATAAAGTTAATGCATAATTGCTTGTCATCTGCCTATTTTTATTCTAAGCACCGGCATTGTGAGGTTTCTCAAAATAAACGGTAATAATTAAATCATTTGCAAACTTTTATTTTACGAGAGCATACCTAGCGTCGCAAGAGTCGACGATATAACTAGAACAAAATCATTCCAAAAACTACCACATTAAATCTCATATTTTAATGTATATTATATAAAAATATAATTCTACGTAATTTTTCTTTTATTACATCTCATATTGTACATTCAGTTCATGCATAATTACGGTCAAAAACGGTTTCGGTGGGTCATATTTAACAAGCTGCTAATTTTTTAATTCCTAAGACTTAGAACTTGAAGTTAATTCAGACAATTAGCTCGAACCCTTGGCTCCTGCTTCGTTTAGGGCAAAAAGGGGCAGTTACTAATATTTCGTCGCATTCAGCTGTAAGCCAGACCAAGCGACCGTGAGTGAGGGGTGTGCATTCAATCGATCGCGCCTCAGCTGTTTTTTGCCTCATCTACCCGTTCTTCGGTCTTTGACAGCATGTGAATAAATGAATGTCGCCTAGAAAAGAGTATTTCTGCAGTCGTCCGCGCGTTGCTCCATGACGTTGTCCCCGCGAAAGAACTTCGTCGAAGCGTGTTTGATGGCGACGTCTGGTGATATTTTGCTCCGAATGTTATTTCGCCCATGAACCAGTACGCTAGCCTCTTCATTCGTTTTATTTTCTAAAACTATATGATGGAAACGTTCTCTTGGCTTCTGCTCGTAAAGACACTCAGTTTCTATTGCCTTGTAAATATTCACCATCTATTTCATCTTGCACTATCGCAAAGTGTCGGACTCACTGTCCCTCTCTAGTGGAATAAATATAGCTCACGAAGATATTGATTCTACTACATGAAAAATTGATCGCTTCTCACAATATCCATATGCGCGTACTTGTGTATGTGCGTTTTGTAGTGCGCGTTAAATATACCTACGTAAAAGCCCTTCTAATCTTCTCCACCTAGAAAATGAACACTTTATTCGGTAATTTTTGGAATGATCGTTACACTATAGTTGTTATCATATTTAAAGTAATCATTCATATACAATCCACATAGTTGTTTTATGTATTTCGTTTATTTATGTACAATAAAACATCTTATTATATAAAATTATTTTGTGGCAAGTATTTCCCATGTCCATGGAGTTAAATGGGAGAATGAGAAAACCGCTTTTAACTCGAAAACTCTTCATTCTCTTTCGATCAAACTTTCGGGAATGACTTGGCAGAGGATGATTTATATTTATAACTTAATGCCGTCAACATTGATTTCATGAGTTTAATTCCAGGAGCGTTATACTTCTTCACTTGATTAGCACTAGCACATTAATCATTTGCAAATTTAAATTACTTAGAATAATTGTTCGAGTCTTGAAGCTATGAAGGACTAAAATAACGAAATGTTGTTTTCCTTCCATTAATTTTTTAATACGCGTCGATTCGATTGACAGATTAGATTTTATCGCGAAAATGTAACGTAAAAATCTTTTATCGTCAAGGTGATTTGCATCGTTATCTCTTTCGTGTAATTGCGCACGAATGACTTGGATAATAACTTTGCGTTCCATCTATCAATATATTCACGAAAATTTCGACGCTATTAGAAGTTTAAAGAATACATTGGTAACGATAAAGAATACGATAGTAAGGAAAATAAATAAATGTTCCATTATAGTTTGAGTAAGATTTTTAATCTTTTATGAAAAACAGAAAAATTAAATTTATCATAATTTACTTTAATGAAACTACGTTTTATATCCACCAAAAAATATTAAATTCACATCCAGAGAGTTTAAATAGTTTTGGGAATATTAAAGTTGTCTAGCGTAATGTTTATCCAATAAATATCGATTCTGAATGTAATATTTTCATATTATAACTAGATGAATTGGCCTGTTTGAAACGGGCTTTGTTTTCAAGCAATATAAAAAACAAATTGGACCATTTTATTATAAACTTATGGTTTAGCAATCTTACCAAATTTTATTGAACTGGCTGAGATATTAAGCGTTACGGACAGAATAGCCAAGTGACTAAGAAGGTTTTTATTATATCTAGATCCTGGGGAGAGAGAACAGGAGGGAAAGGGAGAATGGGAGGGAGGTAGGGAATGGGAGGGAAGAAAGAAATGGGAGAAAGTGATGGGGAATGGGAATTATTTTAATTTTGATAATAATCTACTTTAATCATGCAAATCCGTCATATTTTACGGGCAATCTCACTAGTCGCCTAATATCAGTGCAACTGGTATCCAGAACGATGTGCTATCTCTCTATTTGCAATGGACTCTAAGTTATTATTGTCCAGCACCCAGCGCGTGTCAGGTGAGAGAGGATAAGCTCATTGACTTCCGTAAATACAGTTTTAGAGTCAAAAGATATGATCTCCGAATACACGGCTGTGCCCGTGTGCGCGGGGTGGTTGATGGAAATGCGACGACGTACAAGTTGAGGTCGTGTTCGTACAACGCTTCAATTTGAACGCTCGCCGCAGGAAGGCGATGCAGCGATAACGGCAACCGCTCACCACTCGCGCCCTTTGCGCCTTGCTGTTGGGCCGCGAGTGTATTAGAGGGGGGAGGTTGGAAGGTAGGGGGAGGGGGTTGAAGGCGGGAGAGGGGGGTTGAAGGTCGGTGGGAGGGTTGGAAGGCGGTGGGAGGGTTGGAAGGCGGTGGGAGGGTTGGAAGGCGGTGGGAGGGTTGGAAGGCGGTGGGAGGGGGCTCGCGCGTTACGAGCAGAGTCGATCGCATGCGAATGTAATGGTTCTCTAGCAATGGGTTTCCTCAGAGGTGCAGGGCTTATGAAAAGTGTTATGCATAGAGAGAGAGATCGCCGAAGGGGATGAGGCGCTCGAGGCGCGCAATAGCAGACGCTCAAAGTGGCGTTTACGGTATAGGTAGACGCACATTTCGTGAAAATTGTTTCGGACGGTGTGGGAGAGATGAGGTCAAAGGTCAGCCATGTAGAGGGGGAGAGGGGAAGAAGCGAAATTGAGCCCTTGGAGAGACAAAGGAGCGGCGAAAAGAGTGAACGGTCAATTCTTCTGAATGGATTCGAACGGCTGAGATGATTTGGACTGCTTTGCGTACTAAATCATTGAACCTTATGAATTCAACAGGGAGTTATTGAACTCGTCTTATGGGTGAAAAAATCCAAGAACAAGCACTTAAAATTAATTGTCTCAGGTATCTCCAATAGCCAAAACGAGGTCATAAATACAATGGATTTTTATAACTATTTTCTGGCTATTGGAGTTACTTGAGACAAGTATTTTTTAAGGGTTTTTATCTTGAAATTTTATGCTTGTTTTCTTGCAATGATGACTCTCAATACGAGAATTGTAAACGAAAAGATACGCATTAAAATTTGTAATCTAGCTGATTTACGAAATTCCCTTAATACTCACATCTCAAAATCAATTTATACGCAAAACGCAAAAACAGCCATATACTGTTTAAAAGACTACTGGTATTGACTCGGTAAGCAAAATGCCCCATTTTATGGCCATTACATCGAAAGCTGAGATAATAGGTATCTCCAATAGCCATAAAAAAAATTGAGAAAACCGATGCGTACATCGGCCCCACAGCAGTCGTTCTCGATAGCGATTCATCGATTGCGATATACAATGCAGGACAGTAGTGTATCACAACGGATAGTGAATGGTTTTTAGCAGAAATACGTATCTGGCTTCCACAACCATTTTATTACTACTTTACGTGACCTATTAAGTCAATTTAATTTTGTTCGAAAGAACAACTCGGCAAATCCCTATTCAACTATTTAAAGGTTTTTCCTTACTATGTATTCCATTTATTCTATTCCACTTCAGATATCATCTAAAAAAGGCTCTACTTACTCATATTGCAAACGCAACCCAAATATTTATAAGTGACTCTTCCTCGATCTTTTATTTAGGTTTCATCCAATTTCCAATTTCATTTTAATTTGTCCCTTTTGTTACGGATCACGATACGTCTCAACTATCACACTTTCGATTCGTAAGTTATTTCCCGTTTAAAAAGTCGATGTTCCCTAGACCTTTCTTAACCAAATTCAGTGCATTATACTCTAGGCCTGCGGTGTCTTAGTTACCGGATCTTTGGAGCAGATGTGTTGTTTTTTCTGAATTTCTGTTCTTGGTAATTATTATTATTATTTATTTTTCAGTTTTCTTATTACTTCAAATTTTATTTTTCATATTCGGCTCAATAAATCCAAAGTATGCATATATATATATATATATATATATATATATATATATATATATATATATATATATATATATATATTCTCTTTGCTGAAACATCGTAGTAGTTGCTCCTTTACACCTCTATGACGTCTCCTCTACCTATTATCATTTTTGCAATTATGCGTATTACATTGCTAAATTTCTCACCTATTTTCTAAAGGTTTACAACACTCTGATATCTATATATAAAACCTTTGCTATTTCCAAAAATATCGACACTTTTTGATTTTCATGCGTACATAAACCTTTAGAAGCCGAGTTTTTCTTCCACAGATATTTCTCCCGTTCGGTGACCGTTGTAGTAGCATAATCTCAGTTTGTTTATCTTCAGGCGTCGCCTGTTTTACTCTCAAAAAAGCTCTCAATGACCATTTTCATTAAAAATTCCACAAGAGAAGACGGGTATTTGTTATTGGAAGTGGAAATGCAAACATATCCACTTGCCTGAAAAAATAGGAAAGTTGATACTGACAATTTTTTGTAAAATGTTAGTTCTAAAAGCACTACTTTGAATATATTCCTCATCAAATTTAATTAAATATTTCGTTACAAGAGATTTTATTCCTTCCTTAATTTTTCAAAAAGGAGATTGTTTGGGCGCGTATGAAATATCCTAAAATTTGAGTAGAAGATTATATCGATTTAACTAATGGAATACTGATCAGGTGCAATAGAAATTGATATAATTATTTAACTCACTCACGAAATATTAGCATTTTACGTATTTTATTTTCAATTCAACCCAATTATACTTCGATAAATGGATTTCTATTTTTATAGTTAAGACTATTTACATAAATTTACATGAGGAGCAAAAAGAAGCCTTTTATACCACTGCGAACCATTATCAAAACACCATTCATTTTCTTCTAGGATTATTTTCATAAGCAACGCCAAATATAATTTTTTACTTTGTTTTGCAATAATAATTTTAAAATGCAAATGTTTTTTCTCATTATCATGCATCTGAAGGTCACTTCCCGCTCTCTGAATGCTAACGATCGTTGTTAATGTCAGATTGAGGCCATGCACAAAATGCTCTCAATTATAGTGTAATAGGTTGCAATTTATATCGCTTTGAATATGGCGCATCCGTCAATTGCTATTCAAACTACTCGTATCTGTATTACGACGGCTTAAAAATCAGGCATTATTGCGAAACATTGTTAACAGGGAGAGATGCACATCGCGTTGGTTTAATGGAGACCCTACGAGCATCTCCTCGCTATTTAAGCCATGCAAGGCTAACTAACTGCGGGCGCCGCGTTACGGAAGTCACGGCCCTTCGCCAATTTGCCCGAATCGAATCGTGCAATTTTTTTATCAGCCTGCTAATACTAGGATTTGCCAAACTGACCGTAGAGTCCTTTGTGGACGACGCGCAGATTTACCGGAAGAATACCTACCTTTATGTAACAGCACCTGCAGCTTTAGCTATGGATGTGGCGACCCCGATATTTCCGCTCTCGGACGAATTTAAATTGGGGGCAATTAACTCGTTGTGTTTCGAATATATATTTTTTTGTTAATCGAATAAAATGCTTTGCTCTGGAAGTTCAGCGAAACGATGTTAATTTGATTAAGTCCATCATTAATTGTTTCGACATATTGATTGAATGATTTAATTAATTTGAAGAATTTCCTTCCTAATAAAACACGAACCAAGATTTCCTCTGTATTTCTCAAGTCCTCAATTTTTATCCATATCTACATTTTCTATATAATCATCCTCGCTTTCTAGCTTCAAGCTCTTGACGTCTAGACCTATGATCACAAACTTATGTCCCGCGTGACAAACCCGAATTTTTCCACGTTTATATATGAGCCTCTATGTTCAATAACGCATTTTAAACCATAATATAAAATTAAAAAGTGTTGTTTATGATCACTAAATTTTGTTCTAAATTTTAAGTGATTAACCCAGCTCTAGCTCCTAGTCAGAAGGATCCCCTTGAATTCTGCATGGTTTGATTTTTAGAATTTGTTATTTTTAACAATATTTTTAAATTTTAACAAACTATTTTTTATATTTTTAGCCTTTCATATGCAATTACAAAAAGCGAGAGGCGTAACTCATGTTGCTCGCTCGATATACGTGTGAACTATAAATTGACCCACAGGAAAAGTGGGGTTCAAATGGTCTTGATAATATCAAATAATCATTGAGACCATTAAAATTTCGATATCAGGCATCTGGTAGTTTCTACTACACATAGGGTCACTGATTAATGCGGCAGAAGCAAAATAAACTCCTAACCATTCGTCTCTTTCTGTTATTATAATTATCGTTGCGTAAATAATTACACGATATGCTTCGATGATTCATTTGTCACTTCAAAATTAATTTGACGAGTATTTGAATTGTATTACATACAACATTACATTACTGATATTGTTAGCACAGCTGGAAGAGTGACTATTGTTTTAAGAAAAATATGCTTTATTATCTACGCATAATATATTTTAATATTATTTCTACGCAATTGCAATTAGAAAATAAAAGTAATTCATTGATACTAACAAAACATACTGCTTTTGTCTGAGGCGGCATCACATGCGTCGCTGAATTGGATTGAGATGTTACAGTTAGATTCATAAAATTCTCGCAGATTGAGAGTAAGTCACGATTTTGGCGTTATTCTCTTTTCATTGTGCGTATGCGTAAACGTTAAAGGTCCGCCTCTCCAAACAAATCAGTAATTCGATCGATTACACTCCCACACCCGTGTCCTCCATTTTCCCCGCATTCCCTTTCCTCTTACAGCCGCGACCGTGTTTATGGGCTCACATCGGCATTCCAGTTAGCGGCAGCAATGCATCGGAATCCTCCCCCTTTTGAGAAAGGTCTCGTGTAATTGAAAAGGGAATAGGAATTGATGAGCAGGTGGGGGGAGGGGTTTGGGGTGGGGAGGAGGCATCGCAGGTGGGAGGGAGTGGTGATGTCGGAGGCAGGTGGAAGAAGGGAAGGGGATGTTCGGATGGAGAGAAGGGTGGGAGGCAGTGTGGGTGGGGGGAGAGCGATGAGGACTTGTGGAAGGGGAATTTTGTAAAGAGATGGAGGAAGCGAGTGGAAGGAGGTAAGAAGAGTAAGTAGGAGAGAGGGATTAGTGGGGGCATCGGGTGGCGACGGAGACGAAGGGTCATGCGGCGCTAGGATAGAGAAGGAGAAGAGGAAGCAAAATTGACACATTTGGATGGAAAAAGCTGTTTCCTTGATGAAACTGGGGGAGTGCGGCGGCGCAATGAACTAAAGAGAGAAGGGCAAAGAGAAACGTTACTGGTAGGCACTCGTGAATGCAAGCAAACCGTACACCTGGATGATCGGAAGGCTTCATGCTTGGCGGAAGAGCTTAAAATTTCTATTTTATTAAACATCGCGTTTTGTTATTCTTATACATTTTCAAAAACTCATTTCTTTTAAGTTCCAGTGAAATGTGCGTAGCGAGAATGAAATTCATGGGAGGTAGATGATAAATTAATAAGTTTCAACGAAGAAAGAAATTTTTCCTGAATTAACATCTACAGCAGGTAGCAATATTGCTCGTCCTGAGATTAAAATATCAGTGGGTGAAAAGAATGCGCCATTTAATTGGTCGCGCGGTAGGCAAGATGAGGCGATGACTGTCGATGTCTGCAAAGAAAGGAACGTTCTTAACCGTTTTAACGGGAGAAATGGATTCGAGGATTGTATAGTGCCATTCGCTATTGGAAAGTGTTTTTAAAGACGTGGCGAGAGAGCAAGGTGGGAACGTGATATGCGGCAGGCTGGAACGAGATAGGAAAAAGGATAAGCAAGTGAATGGATAAAGGAGGCGAACGGGTAAAAGGGTGGCGGGAGAGGAAGTATGGAGGGAGCGGGAGAGGAAGTATGGAGGGAGCGGGAGAGGAAGTATGGAGGGAGCGGGAGAGGAAGTATGGAGGGAGCAGGAGATAAAGTGGGGGGACAGAAGAGAGAGAATGGAGGGAGGATTTGATAAAGGGGAAAGCGGAAGAGGCAAAAGGGCAGGCGAACAAATGAACTGTTATGTGGCGGCGGAGGAGATGCGAGGGAGAAAGGGAGAACAAGTCGATGTATTGATGAATTTGAATGGGAATAGGGGCATGCGAAGGTCGAAGGTGGGGGAGGGGGCGTTGGGGGTGCGTGCGGTGGGGGAGAATTGAATAAAAGGCCGCGTGGGGCACGATAGCTCACGGATCGCATGTGAATTAGGTCGGAGCGGAGGTGAAAAGACGCGAAGTTTGCAAGGGAGGGCAGAGAGAGGGATTGATTGATTAATTCGAGGCTTTATTGGCTAGGTTGGATTTGGGACGGGGTGAGAAATTATGGAGAGGGAGATGGTGGAGAGAAATGGTGAGGAAGGGGAGGGGGCGGGCGCGAGAGAGGTGCGAATTCGCGCGGAGTTAAGGAGTTTTATGTTAGGGTTGGTGAGATGAAGGGGATGAGTCTGTTTGCCAAAAAGTTTGGAAACAATGTCGATTGAGTGGGAAAAGAGTTGTGCGGAGGAAGGGCGTCGCGAGAAAAGGTAAAGAGTGTGGGTTTGAGTGGACTTTTGGCGTGACAAGGCAGCCAATTACCTCGCTCGTGCCAATATGAGAAAATCGGAGCTCCTTAACTTCACATTAAGTATCTTATTGTGTTATTATGTGGAAGTTAAGCTATTGGCAGACTGATGGACGAATAGGAGCATGAAATGAAATAAATAATTGTTACCTTTTATTTTTGTCTTATTTAGATGTGAATGTTGGTTTAACGGAACTTTACTACGATATTTGTGGGGAGGGGGAGAATAAGATTCTATTTTAAGAAACATTTGCAATTTAACTCGGAATAAAGATATTTATTGTCTGATTGTATTCTTTGACAATTTATCACTTTTTTCATATCTAGAATTTCCATGCTTCATATTTTCAATCATTTTTGATTTAACATTAAAAAATTATCGACTTAAAAATGAGGGCATTAAAACTTTTAAAAATATTTAACACATTTTCAATGTTACATGCATAGTTATGTCTCTAGTTCATTATGAATAAACGCTTAAGGTTTCCTGTTTATTCACATGAAGGCGCATAAACAAGATCCAGTTCAAAGCAAAACTACTCAGAAAACTTCCCCGTTCTCTTCTATGCAAGAAAATTTATCGAATAATTTTGACGATTGTTCATCTTTGTCTCTACGTTAAACTAAGATATTTTTTCTGAAGTAAAATTTTTGCAATTTTTAAAATTATCTTGAACTTGAACCTTATACAAAATCTATTTATACAGATAGAATTTGTGGTGGATATAGTGAGATTTTAAATTACACGAATACCACTTTTTACTTTACTTTTGTTCAAAGAATTTATTATTATACAACACGAGGGAAAAATGAAGAAATAAGGCCGTATGTAGCCCATATGATCAGCTGTAGTTCATTAAATATCATTAAACTTCGTAAACAAGTTTCACCAAACTATAAAACAAGGAAAGCAGGACCCGAAAGGTATAATGTCAAAGCGCCTTTACTTAAATTGCACGAATGAGAGCTAGTAATTATATCATAAGTAACTTATTACACAGCTTCTCTTATCCATAATTTTACAGAATACAAAATCACGAAAAAATTCAAACTAGCCAGTGAAGAGACCCTTCCCAATTATATGAGCGTCAACTCATTGCAGCAATATCTGAAAACTGGATGTTATGAATGATTAATATTTAAAAATATCCCGACATTATTTTAGGGACTATTTCTGCGATAACCATCATAGTTGCATTAAAAGCACTGCTTTTAGAAAAATGGGAGGTCAAAATAATTATTGACGGAGTTAATAAGTTCGTTTTCATCGCTAACGCAAAAAATTCCCATGTTTTGATAGCAAATTGGTTTTAATATTTATGGTAAGTCCACCGCTCATTTTTTATGCGGAAAATGTTCATTTTTTCACCGGAGTCTTTCCCGCCACCAATATAGAGCCTCTAAAATACTCTTTCAAATCCTGCCATATCTTCTTATTTTCATCTATATCCCCCATTCCTTAACTAACTCCTTCGCTTTATTGGTTTCTGCGCCAAGTGACTTCCATCTTGTTTCCGCCTTCCCTATTCGCACCAGCACCTTCTGTAGAGGAAGAGAGAGAGAAGAGAGATAGAAGACAAACCCACTCACCCCTTCTTCCTACCGAGCTCAACTCCAGAACCTCAGCTCATCCCGCTCTTCATTCCCAGGGCTCTTAAAGTGGGGAAAGTGTGTAATCTTGGGGAAGATTCTGCGTGGAAATAGGAGTCTGTAGAGGATGGAAGAGAGGAGCAAAGGGAAAGAAGAGGAGAGGTACCAGTTGATAGGGCGAGAAGTGGAGAAGGAATGGATGGGAATAGTAGAGAGGAAGATGGAGAGAGAAAGAGTCGAGAAGGAAAAAGAATAAAAATGTGCCTGAATGAAGGTTGTCGGGTGGAGAGGGAGGAGAGTGTGGTGTAAGGGCCAGTTTGGGTGAATCGCTTTCAGATTCGAGGAATCGATTGAGGGGTCCGTGGTGTCGATAGGAGACGGCTGAGGATTCTGGAAGGGCGTTGGGGGAGGAGAGGTGAGATGAGGGGAAAGGAGGAGGAGGGGTGGTGATAGGTTGACGCGGTCGGACAGGGCGGCAGCGGGAGGGAGAATGTGGGATTTCAGATGGATGATCGAGGAAACGACTCGCAGCACATTGGTGAGATGGGGCGTGGAAAAATGCATGGAAATGGCGAGGGAGACGTGGGTAAAGGAAAAGTGTCTTTGGTGATGGAGAGCTAAGGAAAATAAGGAGATAGTAGGGGCAGGGGGAGAGTGGTGAAGGGCGAGAAATGTAGTGGGAGAGAGTGAAGAGGGGGAAGGAGGAGGGAAAGAAATGGGAGATGCTGGAGAGTAATTGAAAAACAACGGGGCTTATCTGAATACTCTCAGGAAAGAAGATAAATTATATAAGGTGAATATATTTTAAAGTCTTCTTTCTCGAAACGGAAAATAAAAATAGATCGTGTTACTAAATGCATCCTTATGTAACAATTTGTATGTTATCGAAGAAATATTATTATATTTTTCAACCACTTTGTAACATTAAGTATCTAAACGTAGACGTGGCAAAATTGCTGTCAGATAGACTTGCAATGCACGTGAAAAATTACATCTAAATATGCATTTTACCCTGCAATTCACCAATATGGTGGGTGACAGAGGCTGCACTTCACCTAGGCCTACCTAACAGTTATTACTCAAAGATTTTTCTCCTCTGTTATGGTCTCGTATTGTTCTCGGAGAGAATGAGCCTATGTCACGTTCCGTCCTTCAATAGATCTCACGTTTCTTATCGCCATGATCGTTTCTACCTATGTACGTTGAAGCCTCAATTATTCGCACTACATCCTCTGCTAGACATTCTGACCTGTATTTCTCTAGGAGCCTTAACCTCGAGCACTTTCTACTTCTTTCAGAGAACTCTGTTTTTAAGTCCTTCAATAATGATGTGACGCTTGCCATATGTCCGTAGTTTTGTTTAACGAATTGGCTGCTCCCCGCTCTACTCTTTCTAACATAAATAAATGGTCCTTTTCATACGGATCCCAAATACTGGAGGCATATAACACCACCACCGAGAGCATTTGAGAAATTTGTAATCACTCCCTCGAAGACATCGAATTAATTCCAAACCTCTCGCGTATGTTGGGATCCTTCAGCAAAGCGCAGACTATTTATGGGGAGAGCGTGGCTGAAGCAGTATTAAATCTAAAACTATTCTATCTGGCGTCATCACTCCTTACGATCTTTAAATAATTCCTCCTTCGCTGGAAATTCTTTGCCTCTCTCTCTTTAACTCTCTCTCTATCTCCTTTCAAGCGATCTTCTCTCCCTTAACAAAAGATAACAAATTACTGAAATTTGTGGGTTAAATTCGATCATCGAGACTGTCGTTGACAAGCTTCCGAGAATTCTCTTGCGTTGTCGCGACTCTCCTCGTGCCTCGGAAAGGACGACATGGGGCGCGCGTCTTTTGCTAGCTGCGAAGGGCTCGCTCCATCGCCTCGACCGACCCCGCCCTTTTCATTCTCTCGCCAACCCTCCTCGCCCTCCACGCCCTCGCCGCTGCTCTCGTCCCCTCCTGACCAATCTCCGGCCTTTCTCTTTCCGAATCCATCTCCTATTGCTTTTACTCTCGCCCGTGCGTTCATAATGGCGCTATCTCGGTTAAGAAATTGGAACGCGCACTTTTATTCCCGTTCGCCCTCTTTGAAAGAAATTCAGCTCAATTTTCGCATTTTTGAAAAATGTTATGGTTAACTTATATTTTCCAGCATTTATCGATGCAACTGTGCTCCATGTTCATTCCGAAAAAATTTAGTTTAGGATATGGAAATTGTCAAATTTTAATTAAGTAGTTAGTTCTCATACCGCCACTGATTGTGAGTTTCGATTATAAGTAGGCATAATTATCATTTCATTATGCACCTTTAGCAGTTTTAAGAATAATTTTCGAGTTATCCTCTTGGCTCAAGTCCATTTCGTAATGTTTGTTTCTGGAATAATCTACATTCGAATATTACCTCATATTTCATATTAATTTATCAATGTGATCTATTGGAAAATTAGAGTTTTTACATGGAATGCTATGGATATCCAAACTTTATTTATCAGGTGATAAAAGGGGACAAATTTTCCGAAACCTTGTTTTGTGCAAATTTCGTACTCGACGAAATAAATCACATTTTTTTATCAGAGCATAACTGAAGTTTTAAGCACCTTACGACTATGATGTGCGAATGCGTGAACTCGAAAGGAAACCGATCTCGCAGTATCATATTGTCACGGCGATAAAATAATGCATATGCACCTTGATGACTTAGAGCAATGGCGAACCGGATGAGTGTTTACATTAAAAGTAACCAAGGGATTCCGTGATCTCATATTAGCGAAAATCAAGTCTAAAGAAAAGTTATTAGTGTTAAAGCTCCACCAGGAAAGGTTTTGAGACGATAATTATATTGAAAAATATGAAATTGTCTATATCAAATTTTAGCGATCATCTTTTCATCATAGCTTCTCAGACCGCATAATGTGCTCTCGGGAGCCGCATTTGGCCCGCGGGTCGCGGGTTGGGGACCTCTGGCTTAGAGCGAGGTAGAAGAGATATAAACTAAATTGAATATTAATTTGAAAAAATAAGAATTTCTCGCGGCGGCGTCGGAGAAAAAAACATCGGAATTAAAAACGACCTTTTATTTTTACCATTCCATAAAAGGTCTCGACCGGATCGATTCCTTTCGCATCATATTTTAACTCAAACGTTTCAATTTTTCTCTTCGATTCCGTTCACCTCATCGCCGAGGAGTCGTAAACCATTATACCTTCCGAGCCCCTCTCTCTCGTTCTCTTCTCATCTGCCTCTTCCTCTTCTTCTACCCCTTCTCCTCTCTCCCCTTCGCCCCCCCCCCATCCTCTCTCCCCTTCGTTCCCTCCAACCTTCAAAAGTCTCTCACTCGCAGAAAGGAAAGCACCGCACGTAGTTTTGGGGGGGAGGGCATGAGCGGGGGCGGGGAAAGGGTCTGGGACTTGGACGTAATGTCCGGTGCTTTACGAGATGGTTTAGAGAGAGATGCTGGAAAAGGAGCTCTCGGAGGGAAGGGATTTGAAGATCAGAAGCGATGGGCGGGGGAGGGGATCTGCTGCAGAGTGGGAGGGTGGATGGGCGGGGGGCGCGAAAGGGCATTTGGAGTGGGGCGGGGTGTGGTTTAGCGACACGGGTTGATGGCAACGGAGAGAAAGAGGTTGAAGGAGGGGCATAAAAAATGATAACCGTAAGAGAGGAGGGAGAAGGGGCAGGGGAGAGAGCGGAGGGGGAGGGAGAGAACGGCCTTGAGCAAATAGCGCTCTCAAAAATTGAAAAACTTGCGATGGCGTGGTTCGAGGCAGTTCGAATGACAACCGCTTTGCCGGAAACGAAACGCTTATATCAATATAATAGGTTGACCGAAATATATAAGTATGCTTAAATGAGAGGTATCTATCGCAAAACCTTTCGAGAAACTTGTAAAATAAATAAAAATAATAATAAAAACTTGAGAAATTTGTAATAGTTCTGTGTTGAAAAATATGGGTGGATAATTTATGTACACGAGACCATCTGTGATATTATTCGGAACAAAAATAGAGAAGTCTTTCTCGATGCTCTCGTGACGACTTTTTGACCTTCGATAATGTATTCCGTATAGAATCTGCCGAAAATATTTGCTCGAAATTGATTGGAACAGCTTGATTCAGTATAATCAAATTTCGATGAATCAATCGTAATACGTTTTTACTACTTAAGAACCCACTACTTACATAAACGATGAAAAATACTATCGCCTGTTTAATTTTCCACCTACTTAGGATTCTTCTATTCCACTAAAATAAAACACGTTGTTAAACACCTCCATTTAAGCGTATCGCGTTATTGCATGGCATCTTTCTTGGATTTTCTCAAAAGTTTTTATAGCGTTACGGAGAGACAATTATTACGGCAAACGATTCAAGGTCCATGGGACCTCTTTGGGAGATTAGCGAAACAGTTGTCCTCGGGTGTCTGCCTCTCATTCCCTGCAAGTATTACTTGGCGTCATTTCGCCACGAGTGGATTATGTCGACTGCTTTTGATGCTTAAACATGTGATGCCGGGAATCGCTAACTCTTAGATGATTAGCCTTGAAAGGATGGCGCCGAATTAATCCTTTCTCTATTGTTACCATTAGGCATTTACGCTCTAATCAAGAAATGAACGAATCGCGTCTATTTCTATTTATTTCTTTTAACCGAACGCTTGACATACTTTCGCAAAATTTTCTGTCATCCAAAATTTGTGATATTGAACTTATTATAGAAAAAATGCCTTCAAAACGTTTCATTCATGAAAAGCTTCTCTAAATGGGCACTGTGACGAAAATTAATTTAGTTAAACTTGTTTCGCTATTATAATATTGCTTTTATTAATAATATATAAAATATATGAGAGGAAATGGATCGGATTTTTGCGATAACTTCAAACTGCTATTAACGTATTGAATATATAATCCGAGCAAAAATTTTATAAAATAACAAGGAAGAAGATATTCTGGAGGAGATGGAGCTTTTTAACGACCGAGGCAACAAGGTGTCGAAAGGAATAGCAGTGATCCAACGAGCCTTTACATCGCAGGAGATGATGGCGGCGATAATGAGAACACAAACATGGGATACGGGAGAGTTTTTTCAAAGCTCACGAGGTTTTCTCCTTTAATAGAGAAAGAGAGAGGACGAAGGAAAGAGAGAGGAAGAAGAAAGAGGTGAAGGAGAGAGGCCGCCTCAGAAAATGCCCGCATTAATACAGAGAGTTTTCAGGGAGCCTCGGAGTTTTTACATTCTCTTTTTATATTCTCCTCTCTCTTTCTCCCTCTCTCTCTCTCGTAAATGGCGGGAAGTGTCTTTCCCTCGCAATGGGCGATAAATCTGAGTTTTACGAACCACGGAGAATGAAACTGCTTCCGACGCTTAATGTGTGTGTGTGTGCGCGCGTCATTTCCAACCGCCATACGGTGCGAGTATAAAATAAGGATTACGGATGAAATAATTCCTCAGGAATGCAAGGGGCCTAAGATTGTTTTAGGGTTTACTCGAATTCAAGAATTTCTTTAAAACAACAGGAAATGTTGTCCAAAGCGTCACTTAACGCAACATTATTTTCTGTTGGTTCTACTGTTTTTATATCAGCTATTCGTGCAGAGGTCTGCAGTTTCATTCGGGAGCTAAAAATTCCAAATGAAAACATTTCGTGATCGACTGTTTTTCTTATAATAAATTTTCGAAATGTAACAAATGGCCCACAATTCGAATCAGTTGGCATATATCGCAGAAGGGTATCTCGTAAAACCGAAAAAATTCAAATATGATGATGTTGTCCTATTTATTGCATAAATGTTACTATTATAAAAATCTTTAATATTTCATTTTAAAAAACTTTGCTTAATATTGGTAATCTCCGAAGGACGCTGATTTGGATAGGAGACGAAATAACAAACAAATAAATTAAATTGAAGTACTTTCTGCTCCTCAGTGCATATATTTACGGTATTAACTCACCCACTTATTTCAATTGCAAAACTCAGTTATATTTTACTTATAATTTCTTTTTAACACTAATGTGAAAACCTTAACAAAATTATAGTTGCAAGAAACTTAGAGTAATGCACGTGAATCTTTATGATATAACTTGATTGAATCTTTCGTGAGAGCGTGCAGTCTCGACTTATTTTAAGGAGTAATTACATTGTCGTTGTTGTATTACTGGTGATATCCATAAAACCGCCTTACGTAAGATGTAGACCAATTGTTATGAAAGTGACTTTTATGCGAACAGTATAATTTTCTTTTTAAGATGCGGTTTCATAAAATGAAGATATTTTTCAGTATAATTCATTTTCTATATATATATATATATATATATGTTTATATTTCTCTCTCCGCTCTCGGAACCATAAAAACGATATCACGGTAGCACCTTCCCATTCAATCGGAACACACGGATCGCCGCTAATTGACCTAATATTTAATCAGAGGAGGATTATTAATCTCCCGAAACTTTTTTCTCGCGCTCGCCAGCTGCGGATGTCAACGGGGTCGTTATGCGCTCCGCTGGGCCCTCTTAAGGTATTAACCGTTCGAGACCAGACCTCCATGTCCCTCCATTTGTATATCTTTTTCGCGTTCAATCTCACGTTCGAATTCGTAACTTTTTTTACGAGTCCCTGCGATTTCAATTTATTTAACGAGAAGAATGTATAGATCGTCGTTACGTGTCCCCTCATCTTCTACTCTCTACTAGGTTATTGACCTCATTAATCCGTAAGAGGTCAAGCATTGTGGAAGAGGAGATGATTATCAAATCATTCAAACGTCGTACGTTCGATATTCGCCACCGAGAAGAAATGCAGTTCACGCGACTTTATTTTTACTGTAATTCCGAGAAATGTCGATCAGCAGTGTCAACTTGATTGAAAAACGGAAAGGATCGATTTTTAAAGCTCATTCTCTGAATCAATGACCGCAGGAAGGATTTTTAAAGGGTATGCTCTTAATGGTCTTTGGTTTGACTAAATGTGATCATCGCACGAAGAAAGGGTGTGAGGTTAATCCAACCGGTAACATTTTTAACTAGTTGTAATTATTAAAATTAAGTATTTATTACTGATTTAACCACAGATTTCAATTAAGTTGTCAAATACAAAGTACAAAATGTCACTGTAAGTCTTCAATTACACTTTAAACAGCGATGTATTCAGAATTCCTCATTTTGATTTAATCAGTTTTCTAAAAGATTTTTCGGGTTACTTCCTCTAATGCCTCCACTTTCTCTCTCTTGTGTTTATTTCACAAAAGTGTTAAAAACCATTTTCAGTTTTTCCCAGCGTTCCTCACGAAAAATCTTCCATTTTGTTTGATAACATAATACTGGGAATATTTTAAAGTCTTTTTAATGTGAAACATACCATGAACCTATTTATTAAAACTTTAAATTCTCATATTTGTCACTTGAGAGATTAATAAAACCCCTCTTAATGAAATAATTACCGAAAAAATGATTCACGGAGTCCAGAATTCATTTTATTCACTCATTCCTCTGGAGCAGAATTTACATTTCCTGTTTTTATTTTTTACTTAATCTCATCAATATTGATTTCCACTCAAATCATACGTATTCGTATTGATTCTTTTAGAAGGTTTTCGTAGCATTTTTTTAGCTGTGATGGAGCTTATCAAGTTTCACTGCGTCTCTTGGAACATGGTTTCCGCCTTGCACCATACGGATACCATGCTCCAGAAGGCCCAGCGGAACTCGATATCCTCCATCAACAGAGATTCCTATTGATTCTTAATGGAAACTAATTTTGAGCTGTTTTTGCAATCCTTTTCTTGCCATTCTTCGATTTTAGCGATGAAAATTCTTTCACAAAAATTCATTTTATTTTCGGAATCTCATTTCAATACTTAACAATATACAAATCCTTACTTCATCCTACTTTCTCTCAACTTTCTCTAAATTTCTTAAGTTTGATTTACGAATTTTTATTTTAGTTCAGATACAACTTTTCAGTGTAAAACTTTCCTATTTCTTTTCAAATTTTATCTTGGTTATTCCGAATACTTATGCGTCTTTCAATGTTTCATTCCGCGGAAACTGTCCTTTACCGTTTCCAACTTCACAAGAACGTCCCATCGTCCTAAAATTATTCAGTTTCGTCAAATTTGATCCAAACATCTTTCAACTCCACGCTCGGCAGACTTTATCCAAACTCCTTCAAACTTTCTCGGAACATTTCGATCATATTCCAATCCCTGGCAACCGCTCCACGTCTGGATCCTTTTCAATAAGAAGCTTTATTCTCCTGAGGGTAAAACGAGACGGTTTCATCGTTCCGTAAGCAGTAATACTAGTCATAAATTCATTACTGATGTTTTTGTCGAACCGATTCGATGCTTCCGCCATTCTTCAATACGCTGATATTATTCTGCGGGAATTGCTGCGCATTGCAAAACAAAACTCACGATACTCGACTATTCCATTTCTACACTTGTAAAATAAGAACAAAAGGGGCATCTCCTTGGCGAATGCTTAGTTGCTGTTTTTTTTCAAAATGTTTTACGACGGATCCTGTGTTCCTGGGAAAACTAAGTACAAAAGGAGGCCTTTCTCCCTTTCTGTCAGGGTCTCATATTTCAGGTCGTAAGGCTCAGTAATCATGGCAGCTTCCTTTGACACACACACTGATTATACAGGAAGCGCAGTAGGAAGAGATATAGTGGGGAAGGTGAGGGAGAGAAAGTTTTCAAAGGGGCAGAGGAGCAGGAGAGAAGGAGAAACTGGCGACGCAGTATCTTGGAATTTTGCAGGTGTAAGATAGTGGGCGTGGGAGGAATGGGTACTGCTTCGGAGACTGCGTTTCTTGAAAGGGAGAGCGGGTAGGAGAAGGAAAAGGCGGAATATTTTAGAGTGGAGGGGTGGATAGGCGGGGAGGGAGGAGAGAAGGGAAAGGGGAGCGCAAGGAGTCCTATGAGGTCGAGACCTAGGGCACCGCTCGGTGGACCTGTGGTACGCGAAACTTGGAAACACTGCCCTCCATCTCAGACCGGGAAGAGCAAATATTTGTGCAAGACTCTCGAAAGGCCCACTCTTCTCAACCATTTGGACCTTTTTTCCTCCACTCTTTCTCTCTCTTCTCTGCCACAATCCCTTGCTTACACTTTCCATCCTACCTAAAGCTCCTGCCTTCCTCCTCTACGCCCCCGTCTCCATCCCGTTGAAACGCTTTCATCTCCCCACCCGCTCACCCATCCAACACTTTATTCCTACCACTCCAAGTGGCTTGGACTCGGGTAAATCCCTATTATATCGATGAAACAGGCTGCATGGACAGAGTACCTATTTGAAAAAAAGAACAAAGAATGTTTATTAATCCCAGAAGACAAGTACTAGAGAGGATGAATGTAAGGAAATTGTCACTTCTCCACCTATCGCGTAATATACGTTAAGAATTCGAACGTTGCTAGAGGAAGATAATGAATAAAACCTTTCAATAAATGAAATACCGCATTGGCCCGAATATAAGGCGACCCCCTGTTTTTGAAAACTCAAGTCTAGGAATATTCAAGAGATCTTAGTCCGCGATTATAAAACGAGTATGAATTATTCGGCTCAAGTTTTAGGTAAAAAAACTCGCCTTATATTCGGGCCAATTCGGTATAAGAGTGAAAAATCGTCACTTTATCCTAGCTCATTGTCAGTGGAACGGGTGGCCAGTTTTATCTCACTATAAAGGTCATTGGTTGCGAAAATTTGCGTTCATGATTTGATCATTCTGCACGACGGCACTTAGTGTGAGACGCAGCGCCATGAGAACAAATCTTGATCGGATTTATTCCTTATTAGTCTCTCTTTTACCGAGGATTTCTACATCTTCCTATCAACGAATCAGGTAGAATTTTCTCTCTTATTGGTGTTATTACACTTTTACCGCTCTATTGTTTAAACAAGTGTGTTTGATGTTCGGCGTAGCCGAGAATTGCAGTAATAAGCGCGTCTCTTAGCCTCGTGTTCCTAGGATACATGATACATGCGCGTCTGCTGATCGGATGAGCCGAGAATTGCTTAAATAAGCGCGTGTATTGGTCAAATTAGCCGAAAATTGGACGCCCGTGGGTCGGCGTAGGCTCTTCTGTTGGTCGGCGTAGCCGAAAATTGCGGAAAATATCGCTTTTGTTGTTCAGCGAAGGCGGGAAAACGGTAATGACCGTGTCCATTGGTCGGCGTAGCCGTGAATTTCAGGAATACGCGAATATTAATCCGAAAATTAATCACCCGCAGTTTTGAGTATGCGCGGTTGAAATGATGTACCCGGTTTTGAAAACCGCGGCGTGTAGTCTTGAGTATACACGGTTGTCGCATTGCCTTGAATTTGTATAGTTTTACTAATATCAAAATTTGTCTGTGAAAAATCTACTACATAATAACTGACTTTTACCAGGAGGAGAAACATAAGAAAGAGGAATTTTAAGTCCGGTTGAGACCTCGAATTAGTCGGGAGATGGAAGTTCAAGGATTTTGAAGCGTAAGGCCAGGCGGGGATCGTCAGGAGGAGCTGCTCTGCTATTACATTAAAGATCTCCAGCATTCATTTGTATGTAGTTACTTCGAACATATTTTTTTCTATTTTTATGTAATAATCATATTTTTTTAAAGCAGGGCATGCTATTTTCAGTTTTGGCGAGGGACTACTGTATTGTTTTTCTTTACGTATTATTTATGACTTTAGATAATAGGTAAAAAATAATTTAATACATAATGTTCCATACAAAAAGAAGGAAAATTAGAAATTTCATAGAGAAACTCACGGTTTCTCCAGAGGAGCAAAGCTGCAATATGCAATTTTGTTGCGTGGAATTGAAACTTATCGAGACGACGCGCGTGCTCTATGCGTGTTAGAGGAGGTGGAGGGAGGGGAGGTGGAGACAAGGGAGGTGGATGGAGGGGAGGTGGATGGAGGAGAGGTGGATGGATGGGAGGTGGATGGAGGGGAGGTGGATGGAGAGGAGTTGGATGGAGGGGAGGCGGATGGAGGGGAGGAGGGAGGGGAGGTGGATGGATGGGTGATGGAGGGAGGAGAGTTGGAGAGAGGGGAGGTAGAGGGATGGGAAGTGGAGGGAGGGGAGATGGAGGGAAGGGAGGTGGAGTGACGGGAGGTGGAGAGAGGAGTGTCTCTCTGTGGTAAATGTGGGAGGGCAGGATATGTAAAGCAATAAATACCTTCTTTCATTTTTAGGCCGGTTTCCAAAGGACACAGTATAAAATGGTCCTGTCTGTGTGTGTGTATGTACTAGACTTCGTGCTTTCTGCACACCTGCTATATCTCGCAGGATGTGTGCCCCCTACTAACAACTTTCATGAAACTTGGTATAAGGCTCGTGCTGCCAGGGTCCACCTACGAGCTATAATTTATTTTGCGATTATTGAAGTCCTGGGTTCGATTCCAATATTTTAACATAGGAAGTCTCAAAACCATCGTGCAGGGATGTTTTCTTTAATACTTTAAAATATCTTAAAATTCTGACATCGGAGTGAGGTTTGTACTGTTCTAAGGAAAAAAATGTAGATTCTAATTTTGATAATTGATCGTATTTTCTTGAATTTCTACTAAAGCATAGCGTTGTTGCGTTTTAAATCGCATTTTATCGGATCGTTGCCATGGAGACGATTATTACCGAACTCGGCTTAAGCATAGACGAGTGAACAAATGGGTTATTACCAAGTTTTATATTAACTTCGCTCCTAACTTTCTCCATACGTAGTATAGGGGAAATTATTGTTTTCATGAAAAAAATCGACTTCGAGATTTCAACGGGTATTCACGTTTTGACCATTTTATCGATGATGTCTATGTGTGTATGTGATAACAAAAGTTTTCCATAATATTAGCGTATTGGGTATTGTCTTAACCCTCGAGCGGTTGCGCTCGTTTGTTATACGACCGGGCGCGCAGCGCACTTTGTCCACGGCGTAATTTTTACAAAATAACTTGTGTTTGATGGTATTATTGGTTTATTTTTGTCAAAATGATGTTTTATGTTTTACAACTACAACTCATAATGATAGTTCTTGATTAATCAAATTATATTCCAATTAAAATTATTGTTATATATCAACACACAAACCAAGTAACAATTATAAAATTTCCATTATTAATCTGAATTACTGTCTTCAGCATTACATGATTGAGTAAGTAAGTAAGTTATTATTTATCTTAAATCTTTTTATCTTTATTCATTTAAGATTATTCTAAAACTGTTTTCTCTATCAAAATGCCATTGAAAACCTCGATGGTGATCAGCAGTTTCGCTCCTACTAGTATCTAAATCTGAATTACTCTGAACTAGCAGTATATTTTCGTTGATTTTAAGCAATATGAATGGATATTAATGAAACAAAAGATACTATCACACTTCTTACTACTTATATTCCAAACATTCTTAGGTTTGCCATAGAGTTCTCTACTTGTCTACCATTCTCCCAACTGTAAAATGTTTAAAGGTTCAATATAGAGACCCCCACATAACTCACCAGCTGGTAGACGCTTTTGCAACTTTTTACGACCATGCAAGCAGAAGGGTTTTCATAATTATATTAGAGAGTTTATTCATATTAAAGTATATAAACCTTTATAAAAGTTGGTTATAAAAATTCATTTTTATATATCTTCACTTGTTTTCTTTTCCACTCGACTACCCTTCAGCAATGGGCAGTTGATCCATATAATATAGCGTATAAACAGTAACTTTTATTGAATTCGTTTATTCTAAAGATACGTGTAAAATATGTCAGACATAAATTTTGACATTACTTTTAGTATTTTTAAACCTAATAATGTTCTATTAATTTGTATTTCAATTTTTCTCTATCATTGATAAACTATGAATTTATGAGAATTCCTTGGAATGACTAAAACACTGAAAATATTTCCTGTCAATATAAGTAATCTATTTGGGAGGTCAAATTCGGGAAACCAGCCTGCATTAGTACTCGTTTGGACTTCTTCTTAATGGAAATCAATGTTTCTCTCATTTTACCTGCGTTATTTTGAAAGTATTCTTTAACGTAAACTACAATGTGATCTTTTAAATTTATTCTGAAATATATTTTTAAAATATACTTATCTAGGAAGATAACTGAAAATTATTTCAAGATTAATAAAAAACTTGTATATACTATTTTAATAAACCGACCATAAAAGTAATTCGTTTGACTTGTGCTGAATACCTATTGCATGTTTTTGTATAATAATACAGAAATAGCTAAATTTGTTGCTAGGTTCGGCGAAAATCGCTAAATTGCCAACTATGGAGTATATGTGAGATGGATGGCGGAGGGGAATAGCAAGTTAGGAGGAGCGGTGATGAGATGGAGGGGAAGAGAGGTAAAGGCGGCGTTGTCGTATCGCGGTGACGCTCCGTTGTCGTCAGCGGAAGGCCCTGCAATTAAGACGCCAAAATATGAGAGTCGAGGTCCCAGTAATAATTGCTCTGACGGTCTCCGGGTCCCTTCCATCCTGTCAGCTACACTCGGGGCATCGGATGAGGGCTCGACTAATTCGACCTCTCCCTCTCACCCCCGCCCACCGCTCTATTCCCTACCCTTTCCCCAAAACCTGTCAATCTCTCTAAATCTATCCCATTTTTCTAATCACAGCTTTAAGATATACTTATATCAGTAAGAGTTTCATCCTTAGCATCATTCTGCCATTTTATGAATTTGAGTAATAACACTTGTCGACAAGGTATTAGTAACATGAATGAAAGCTAATTTTTTACATTAATTCTGACATGGTCATTACAGATCTGGACTTAAAAATTTTGCATCACGTCACCGTTAAGAAAAAAACGGTAATGTCTTAAATTTTTGTAAAAATAAGCATCTCTTAGTAAATGTTGGCAGAACTGGTGGGTATAATGTGAGTGTTGGCAGAAGTGAAGGATTGAGGGGAAGTTGGAGTGTGATATTGTAACAAACACGTGCATTTTATGCATCAGTCACGTTGTTTTTCTGTGAATATGAGTTCTGCAGATGGACACCATCGCGGCTGTGTGAATTCGCCAGACAATTTTTGTTGTGTGTGGACAGTTAAGAGCAAAATCACAATGTCGATCAATAACAAAGACGGTAAAAAAGCCGGTTATTTGTATTTTGGCTGTTATTTAGGAGATCAAGTTATTAGTTGGGCACCGCATGTGTGCTCCATAACGTGCTACGTAAACCCGACAGAATGAATGAAAGGAATGCGATGAGCATGACATTTGCTGTTCCAACTATCTGGCGTAAAACAGCCAGTCACCTGCTATTTCTGTCTTACAAAAACAGAGCGGATATCGAGGAGAAGAAAATATAAAATAGATCATCCAACCATCCCGTCTGAAATGAAGCCAGTGTCGCACAGAGAAGATCTTCCTACTCCTTTTCCACCACCTAAGCTTTGGACAAAGATAGTGATGGTTTGCCTACTTATAAGGAAAGTTTCCAAAACTGAGTGACGCAAAACTCAAAGAAGGTATCTTTGTTGGTCTGCATATTAGTATGCTTTTGCATTATAACAGTTTCGAATGCAAACTAAACTCCATTGAATTAGCTGCATGAAAATTCTTTAAATCAGAAGTTAACGGATTTCTGGGTAATAAAAATGAGGTGAACTATCAACAATGGGTAGAATAACTGTTGCTTTACTATAAAAAATTAGGATGTCGGCTGTCATTCAAAATAAACTTTTTACATTCCCATTTGGACTTCTTCCCGGAAAACTTGGTTGCTGTTAGAGATGGATAAGTTGAAAGATCCCACCATGATATAAGTAATATGGAACATCGCTATCAAGAAAGGTGGGATCCTGCCACGGTGGGTGACTACTGCTGGTTTTTGCAAAGGGAAGATGATAGTGTTCATAAGAGGAAAAAATAACTTTCTCTGTAATGAATTTAGAGTCAGAATAGCATGTCTTTCTTCAATTTTATATTTTTCCGAGTGCTTTTGATATATTTGTCAACCATAATGTGAAACTATGATTTTTAATTAATGGATTTCAAGTTTATTCTCACTTAAATTATGTGCTTCTTTTAAGAGGAAAAATAACTTTCTGTGATTTGAATTTAGAGCCAAAACGGCACATTTTTCTTCATCTGTGTATTTTTTATTGGTGTTTCTTTAATATTTGCAAACATAGTGTGAATCTATGATATTTTTATAGTGATTCCAGGTTTAATCTCATTTAAATAGCGCCAATCCTTCAAACTGCATAATGGGTAATATGTAAGTTCATATATTTTGAATAAAAATACAAATGAGGAGATAACAAAAAAACTCTGGGTGCTACAAATTTTTGGCTGTCATTTTCATTATCAACATACTGAATTTAGTAAATACCAGCTTATTTTGTTCATGTTATCGACAAAAAGTGAAAATTTGTTGTCCTGTCTAATTAGACGGATGTGGATATATGTCACCATGATCAGATAATCACTCATCTGTTTAAATAACGGAAATTCTCCTCCATTGATTGAGTACGCATTATTAATCCATTTTTGGAGGGTTTCGTTTCCAACGTGAGAGCCTATTTGTTCCGCTCTGTCCGTCCGTCCGTACGCATGTTTGTTCTTGGTTTCCACAGAATGGATTTTTATGAAATTTGGTATGTAGGACATATGGGCAAATGCCACATTAACTCCTTCATACCAGGCTTATACTTTGGAATTTTTTTCATTGGAATTACGGTATTTGGATTCAAAAGAAGTAGAAAAAAGGAAATTTAAAAAAATCTTTATTTAAACGAAATTTTGAAATATAGGGTACAAGGGTGCAAAATTATTTTATTTATAAAATAAGGTTAAAGGTAATAATATCAAAGTGTGATGTTTCGACGAAAAAACATAAAAAGAACTATGGCCTACCTGAAGCATTTCTTTGCTGCTCTTGCCATCTTTTATTTATCGTAATTTGACTTCAACTAGACGGAAATAGATTCCAGTAAAAGTAACAGTAATAGATAACTTAGAACACACTATGTACTCAGCGAGTTTTTATAAAATAAAATGTGAAAGAATATCTGAAAAGTAAGCTCAAAATTAATGTATACCAATGTACACCAGGCCTGAAGTGATTAAAATGATATAAATGTTTTACAAAACCCAATCAGGGTTACCACTTTACTAATAATAATAAAATTTTCCTTACGTCTCGTAAAATATTAGTCATACTCTTAAAATAAAATCTGTGAAACTTTCAAACAAAATATTATTTTTCAAATATATATTTTCGTAGTAGTAGCGGTTTTCATTGGAATCGAACAAGAAAGTCGTCATTCATGTGGAAATTAGAAAAATACATGTATGTTTATATCTTTGTCGTTAAGAAAAATCTTCGTAGTAACTGAAGTAGATAACATCTGCTGTAATTACGAAAGTACGTCCGATTTCCTTACGTGCGCATGCAGGATTTTGTAAGCGGAAAGAAATTGATGCTATGACAAAGGGGATAGCGTAAACGTAAATATTACATCTGCGTAACTCAAGTGAGGTAGGTTTTAAAAAATTTTCGATTGTTTGAGTAATTATAACTGGTCAGAAAATAAATCGGTGAATATAAATGTAATGTTTTCCTGGAGTCTTTTCTGATGCATTATTGTTTTGTATTATTTAGTTATTATACTAAAATTACTTAAATTCGTGTATTAATTCGCCAACTCAGGGGAAGAAGACATTCTGTGTAGACAGACATAATCGGGTAGTGGCGTTCCGCTGTTTTATTGTGTGCTTTCGTTCAACTATATATCATTTTATTGCAAATACTCCATTGCACGAAACGCGGCTATTTTTTATACACTGCGCTCTTTTCTAACATTTCCATATTTCCAGGATGGCATATTTGATTCAATCAATTAGAACGCTGCAAGTCAGTTTCTTAGGATGGCAATAATTCTGTTACATGCTTTTGTTGATACAATGCAATGCTTTGTTGAATAATTACATGCTCTTTTTTCCAAGTTTACTTCTTAATTTTATTCTGGTTATTATTCGTTATTGATGAATTATTTTTAATCTTCATACAATTTTTCTTCCATTCTATTTTTAATATCTGTATTTAAAACAAGTCATAGAGGCATTTTGACGCATAACATTAATAAAACACTATACTTCCCGAATATAACGCGACACGAAATTGTTCGAATGTCATTTCCGGAAAAAATATGGCTTTTAAATTCGGGTCATTACGGTAACGACTTGTCGAGAAATAGAAAATTGCACAATTTCCTTTTTTCTCAAATATGTAGCCATCGATTCGAACGAATGAATTCGTCGATTTTCCCACGAGGATGGTTGTTAACTCTAAGTTCATTAGATGGTTGTTAAAATTCAAATGTAATTTCCGGCCGAGGGAAATGATCCGCGCTCGGTTTGTCCGCGTGTGATGGTGGCAACTCTTCAAAAATTGCAATATCGAAAGCGATACCTTCACTCAACTTGCCCACAGGCGATGCCATTTTTAGCGAAGTTATAATGTATTCTCGGCGATGGATGGCCCTCCGGAGAATCGAGATTCGCGCGGCAAGATCCAGATGCTCAAATGTCGAGATATGGGATATTCTCTGAAGCTGACTGGGCGAGCGATGCCTACATTCGGAAGAACGTAAATTGAATTTGGGAGCCTCAGGATACGCGAGGATGGGCGCAAGATGAAGCTGCAACATAAACAATACGTGATGACAGATATTCGATAAAGGGGAACGAGTTTCCAGGTTTCGAAACATTTCACGAGGGGAGAATCGATGGTTACAGGAATGCTAGAATATTATTGTGGACTTTCGGAGTTATCTAAATAGTATAACTATCCGGAAGATTAAAGACATTTCTGACATCTGCCATTTTACTCTGCAGTGATTGTAAAGTTTTAAATCCACTCTGTTGCGGAAAACATCGAGTCTGCCTTTGATTTTCAAACTTCTAAAAAAAACTCATTTATTTGCTGAGATCTTTTTGGCGAAGATAATATGATGGTAAGATTAGCTTAAATTCAGTTAGCTTCATTTATCATTTGCAACATCAATCATTATAATTTTGAATTCATCTTACAATTAGACTGAAATGAAACTTGATTCTCTTCCTTTATCAGGCGTTCTTTGCCAGGGAAATGATAGTAGCGGAACGCCTTATGGTCAGATCTCCCTAGTCCGCCCGTCCGTCAGTCCGTCCGTCAGTCCGTCCGTCCGTCAGTCCGTCCGTCCGTCCGTCCGTCCGTCAGTCCGTCCGTCCGTCAGTCCGTCCGTCCGTCAGTCAGTCCGTCCGTCCGTCAGTCCGTCCGTCCGTCCGTCAGTCAGTCCGTCCGTCCGTCCGTCCGCCCGTCCGTCAGTCCGTCCGTCAGTCCGTCCGTCCGTCAGTCAGTCCGGCCGTCCTTCAATCCGTCCGTCCGTCCGTCCGTCCGCCTTCTTCACCTCCGAAACTACTGGGCGGATGTTCAGGAAATATGATATTTAGGACTTTAGGGCAAATAAAACAGGAAAATTATATAAATTGTTCAGTTAGCCTCATCAAGAATGCCGCTTCACTGGTAACAAAAAAAGAACTTTCATTAATTTCTCGTAAAATATGACTTATACAAAAAATAAAGATTTTTAAACAAAATTGGTAAAACGTCAAGTAAAACATGTTTTGCCCAATACTTTTTTATCGAAGTAGTAAACGTAAATATTACCGTTTTTCTTCTTTGTCAGCGAAAACAATCTTCGTGGCAACTGAAATAAATAAACTAGATATACCATAAATTTGTTTAAATTTCAATAATTTGACTGTCCAATAGGCTGATAAAGGCATGGTGGTGATTGACCAAGACGTTTATTTGGAGAAATGTTATGATTTCATTCGTAACAACAACATTTCTGTTTTTAAAAAGACCCTACCTCGATTTATCAATCTGTGATCCAAAAAACTATTTCTTCGATTTCTCTTCTTTTCACTCCTAAAAACAAACACAACTTATTAGTGATGAACCCCCTTCCCCCTAGACTTTATGGTTTACCGAAACCTCACAAAAGGGATTGCCCTATTAAGCCTGTTGTCTCCAATACCTCTGCGTCTGCCCATAAACTTGCCTTCAAACTCAATACACTTTTTCGTGATTATTCTCATTTTATTCCCAAATTTGGCATTAAAAATTCCATAGATTTGTCGCACACCTTAAAAGAAAAAATTTTCCCCAGCAATTCAAAATTTGTCTCTTTTGATGCTTGTAATTTTTTTACTTGTTTCCGTGAAAGAAGCCGTAGATTTGGTTGTAGATATGCCTTCCAAAGCAGGTGTCAATCAAATTTTGATAACTGATTTTTCTAACTTACTTGAAGCGTATTCTGAGCAAAACTATTTTCTTTTTGACAATAATTTTTATAAACAAACGGATGGTCTTGCGATGTGGTCGTCTCTTTCCCTTCTCCTTGCCGACATCTTTCTCAACAATTTAGAAGTTAACCTTTTTAATTCTGGCCATCCTTGATTAACTTATTCCGAATTTTGGGGTAGGTATGTGGATGACATTTTGTGTCTGGAGTGGTACAGATGACCAACTTTCTGAATTTTTAACCCTTTTAAGTTTGCTTAACTTTTTAGATCTCACTTTGTCTCTGCTGAACAACACACCTACCTTTGCTATTTTCCGTAAACACACACAGATCAGGTCATTCCCAATCACTCTTCCCATCATTTTCTCACAAACACGCTACTTTTCATTCTGTGCTTCATCGCCTTCTTAGTATACACCTTTCTAAACCCAATTTCCTTATAGAACATAACACCATTAAACAGATTGCTATCAATAATGACTTCAAAACTGGTTTAATCGATAAAATTATCTCTAAAAATGTTTACTTATTGCTCCCAAAAATCGTTTCTTTTCCGCAAAATCTCACCTCCAAACCTCTTAGTTGGCGCAGACTCTCATTTTTAGGATACATTTTTTATAAATTGTCCAACCTTTTTCCTAAACTTAAAGTTAAACCTGCTTTCTACTCCCCAGTTACTTTTCCAAATTATTCCTTAATACTAAAAGACCCGATACAGTTGTCATTAAGAAGTGGTGTATATAAACTTGCTTGTGATGATTGCGGAGCGGTCTACATCGGCCAAACGGGGAGGAGTTTTGACAAGATTATTAAGGAACATAACCGATGCTTCCGTTTAAATAATTTAAATTCTCAATTTGCGAAGCATTTGTTGAACCTCAATCAACATAGTTTCTTCTACACTCAATTCCTACACTTTGAAATTAAAGGTCGCAAATTGTATGCTCTTGAACAGCTAGAGATAGTTATTTGTGAAGACTCGCTTCTCTTAAATGAATACCTTTTCCACAATCATTCTCCTCTATTTAGCTTACCGAATATTTTGTAAATACTTTGTATCAGCTTTGTTGTCTTTGGCCCTTTTACCAAGTTTTTGTAACTTTTTGTAACATTTTGCTCTATGTTGCTTTCGCCTTCTTTTCCAACCCTTTCCTTTTCCCAACCGTTTATTCAATTACCTTCCATTCGTTTTCTTCGTAACCCCTCCTGTCTCCCTCTCCCCCCCTTATTTTACCCTATATATATGGAAAGATTTTTTATATTTTATCACCTGATGATGCTACGATCGTAGTGAAACCAGTCTTTTAAAATTAAATTTGTGGAAGTAACTAAGGTCTTTATTTCATTATTTCATGTTGTTTAAATTTATTTCGGGCGCCTGCAATATATGGTAAATGAAAGGACGACGAAGAAATGAACTTATAAACGTACTATATTTTCCTTACGTATACACTCAGATTTTGTAAGAAAAAATAAATCTATAATTCACGACAAAGGAATGAACGCGAACGAAAAGTTTATTACTACCCATTTCAAATGAGATGTTCTAAATAATTTTTGAGTGCTTTTATTGATTACTACTGATTATAAAATTAATCGGTAAATAGCATATTCAATATTTTCTTGATATCACTTCTGACATATCGTGTTGCATTGCTTAGACATTAGAGTAAGCCATTAAATATTGATGTATTTTGACATGATAACATAAATCGTAGATAACGCCTCGGGAAGCTCTCTGTGCTTCCGTGTCGGAGAACGCCTTTCCAGCCTTGTTAATATTGGGCGAGGTGTGCTAGAACAGCTTGGAAAAACAACACAGGGAGAAACGGCGAAATTGTCCAGAAGATTGTTTCTTGTTTTTTTTAAGCAAAAAAAAGAGAGCGTTTTTTGGAGTTAAAAAAAATCGTCCGATAGAAGAACAATCGCTGAATAAAACAAGATTGGAAATGTGAACTCCATGTCGGAGTACACAGAGTTTCCAAATGCGTTCTATGAGATTTCACTATGTTCTCAATATTTTTCGCTCAGATTAGAATTTAACGAGAAGCGAGCGAGGCACATTGTAAAATACATGTAGGTCTTCATGCAAAGTAGTCATCATTTTTGTCCGATTTTAACCAAAATTGGAATCGGTCGACCAATTTCAGCAAAACATCCCAATACGAAATTTTATTAAGATACGTCAAGCGGTTCCAGAGTTGAACAAACATTGTAAACCACATGTAGGTCTACGTGTAAAGTGATAGTAATTGTTGTCCGATTTTAATTAAAAATGTAATTAATTTTAGCAAAACACCCCAATACCAAATTTCATCAAAATACATCAAGCAGTTCCCGAGTTGAAACAATGGAACGTAGTCAACTATTTGTAGGTCATGTAAAGTGGTCGTAATTGTTGTCCGATTTTAACCAAAATTGTAATCTGTCGACCAATTTTAGCAAAACTTCCCAATACCAAATTAAATCAAAATACGACCAGCGGTCCCCGAGTTTAAACAAAGGAACTTTGTAAACTATGTACATGTAAATCTTCATGTAAAGTGGTCGTAATTGTTGTCCGATTTTAACCAAAATTGGAATCGGTCAATTAATTTTAGCAAAACTCTCAAAACCAAATTTCATCTAAATACGTCCAGTGGTTCCCGAGTTAAACAAAGGAACATTGTAGGTCTTCATGTAAAGTGGTCATCATTGTTGTTCGATTTAAACCAAAATTTGAATCAGTATACCAATTTTAGCAAAACTCCCCAATACCGAATTTCATCCTAATACGTCTAATACGTTTCCAGTTTTAACATGGGGACGTACGGATGGAATCAACCTCCCCTATATGCGTTCACTTCGTGCAAAGAACGCATAAAAATTCCCAGTGAAATATAAATTCGTTCGCCTCCGAAGGTTGAGGCATGGAGTACTCAGAAATGGCAGTGTGTGACTACGATATTTCATTCTATTCCAAAAGAAACTAAATTTATTTTCAGTCCCGTGTAATTTCTTTCATAACGAATACTATTATTGCACAAATCCCCCGAATTTGAAGAAGCAAATACACCAACGGATCTCCGTTGATTTTGTCGTCATATTCGCATATTTACATCGCATCTCAGATAATGATCTCCATACCATTGCAAAATTGTTATAATAAAAATGTTACATTCCCACACGCCACGTTATGAGCCTTTTATGCTAGTTATTTCCTATTTTACTTGTAGACGGGAAGGCAGATATTGATTGCATTTTGTGATGCAACGAGCACACGCTTCTAAAGTATGAAAACGTAAGTGGAAACTTAAATTACGGCAAAAACCCTTGACTAGTAGATCCATGAAATGAAAACAAATTAAAAAGTGGGGTTTCAAACATTTTTTTACATTTGGAAGGGGCTTTTTTCTTTAATCCATTAGGAGATGGTGTGGGGTGTGTAGTTATATTCAATAGCAGACCGAAAATACTGCCTCAAAGCAGCATTCCTTGCTTACAACGCGAAAACTGTTAACTATATTCACTTTGCGTGCTACGTTTCCTCCTTTCGGAATATTGAACAACTTTCATCGTTGCACATATTTTGCCGTCATAACACTATTTTCCACACACGTTATATTCACGTCAGTAAACATTTATCGGTAGTGTTTCATTTGCTTATTTTACTCGCCATCTGGGTTAGGTATATAAGCGAACGTGGTTCTATGCAGACAAGGACATATTGTAATCCAGAAAAATCTTCTTCGAGTCGCAAATTGCGCCATTTTCTTTCTATAGTTTCCATTTCCCCCCTTTTATCGGCATCACCGTAGATCCATCCAGCAGAACGCGTCTGCATATTACCGGCTTTCATTCCCTAGCGCCTCGGATAATCCGCCGATCATTCACGGCGCATTTGGATGAAGACACAATCGTCCGAGCATATCAGAGGCACCTGTTACCTTAAGCGGCCCTTAAACGCCGAATGCCTCGTGCCCTCACGCGGAGGGGGCCACCTAGGCGTCGCTGCGTGCGCGGAATGAGGCGTGCTAAGCATGACTTCGGTAGAGCGTTACCAGAAGAGAAGGGTGAGGTGAAGGAGATAGGAAGTGGATTGGGGGATGGGTGTGAGGAGGATAGCCGAGTGAGAAGGGTATAAAAGCGCTTAGAACGGGATTGTTCAACGGGAAGGATGTGCGAGAAGGGAGGAGAAGGGGGAAGGATAAGGGAACCGGGAGAGAGAGGGAGGGAGGAGGGTAAGAGGAGCGGGAGAGGGGGTGGAAGGAGGGGGAGAGTAGGGAGGACGGTAAGAGGAGGAAGGAGAGTAGGCAAAAGGTGGAGGACGCGAAGTGGGCTGAGTCGTGGGAAAGTCCCCAAGAGGGCGCAGCATTCGAGTTTGTAGGGAAGGATGCTGTATGGCTAATTGCGTCCATACATCACAAGGCCCTGGAGAGGGAGCGAGAGAGAGAGAGAGGGGGAAAGGGGGGGGGGGGAGAGGGAGAGAGTCATAGCCAATCCCTCTTCGTCCTTTCCCTTTGGCCGAGAAGCAGTAGAGAGCAGACGGAATGAGAGAGGATGGAAGGAATGAAGTGGAAAGACGATCGAATTGGAGGATAACGAAGAAGGAAATAGAGGATGAGTGAGGAAACAGGAATAAAGGAAAGATGGGAGGAAAACGGAAAGAAGGGGATATGATAGGCAGCTGAAGAGAGGAGGGAGGGAGGGAAGAGAAGGAGGGGAGTTGAAGGGAGGGAGGGTCGAGAGGATGGAGAACAGAGTTAGAGAGTGAGCTATATTCATTGGTTGATATTAAGGAAATGTACGGAAATCGGAAGAAATGATTATATCTCGCGGGGATGAAAATTTAAGGCAAGTTGCATTGATCGGATTGGATTTGTACGGAGGAGCAGTATAATGAGGGTGTTAAACCTGAGAGCATAACAAATGAGAGGGCAGAGTGCATGGGATTGAATTAGGGGGAGATTCTTAGTGGTTATTGATCTTTAGGAATTGAAAATAGATTCTCTTCTTGTCGAATGAGTTTTCCTTTCACAGTAATTCCTTTGAATTAAGGTAGAGTAGTTACGTCGGTAACATATGTTTTGTAATTGAGGACTAGCACTTAATCCAAAACGCTCAATCTGACACTCTCATTTGATTACTCACATTTTATCTACAAAGACATTTATAGATAGGTAACGGTGGAGACTACGGCGAAATTGATGTTAAATGAGCAATCTAACTCCTTAACCGTAAAGTTATAAATTAGAGACAGGAAAAAAGGGGAAAAAAGAAAGGTGAAAAGTTAAAGAGAATGAAAAATACAAATATGTTTAGTGGGTGTTACTCCACGCCAGAGAGCTGAAGTCACTCACACATTTACTCACTCAATCGCACAAGCACTAATCCTAAAGATAGTAAAGTATAAAAAGGAAGCTGGATTTGCGAGAGATTAATCTGCGCCAGGGATCCGAAAATCACACCTTTGCTAGAAGGTTTGTGAGTATGTACGACCGTGACAAGGACCAACTAGGCAACCACAAACAAACCACAAACACGCACACGTACACACCAAGAGGTAGGGGAAATAAAAGGAAAAGGTTGAGGAAACAATACTAGGTTTACGGGAAATTAAACCTCGACAGGGGCCCATCAGACGAAGCAATCACGCACACAAGCACTCGAATACACGCACACAAGATCTCTAATATTGAAGTAAACGTAATAAATACGTATTTAGAGATCAATGCTCTCATCATTAGTTGCTGAAATACCAAGAAGTAGTTTAAAATTGTTCGCAGAATCAATTAACTAATTAAAAACATTGTTCAGTATAATCCATAAATGGTGTAGCTTCGCATGAATAAGGAATATTTTAAATAAAAATTCAAACATACTACAATTAAAAACACAAAAATCGATATAAAATTCACGGTAACAAATTTACGTAATTAAGATCATAAGCTATTAATGTCTAGGGATAAAAGAACGTCTCCCGCAAAAATCAGTTTTATTTTTAAAATATTGCGGTTAATTTAATATTTAGCAAAACGCTATAACTAGTAAAAGAGTTTGAGTCCTGTCATGCAAAAGATTGTTCTTTCTTGGATCTTCCAATTATTTCTTATTTTTTTCTACGATAAATATCACCCTCTTCACCCAAATAAGCCAACTAATGATTAGGTCTTTTAACTCCACTGTGGAATGGTAGAATACGGAATATAAGGGTTTCGGCTAAGTGCGACAATGGCTTATTCGCTGACCATTGTGCGCCTCTCTCTCTCTCATTTTTTCTCTATCAAAAGTGATCTTTGGAGACATAAGGGGAAGACCAAGGTAAGTGGGGAGATGCAAAGGGGATGGGAATACAAGGGGAAAACAAAAGGGGCATTTCCTCGGTAGGAAATCTTAGTAATCGAGTGGGTGGCGTGGTGAGCAGGAGTGGTATAGAGGATGTGGGAGTGAGTGAGGGAGGGAGCTGGGATGCTAAAGGGAGGCAGAGAAAGGAGGGGTGAGAGAGAGATGGCGAGGGCCCAGGCGATCGGGTGTCATATCTCACGGCTGGCACTTCCATTAAGGGAGGAAAGGCGGCTGAGAGAACGGGGCGAACGGAGAGGAAGAGAGAGAGAGAGAGAAGTAGAGAGAGGAAAGAGGGAGAAGGGAACGGAAAGAGGAGGGGAGAGGATGAAGGCGGATGGAGGGGATGGGGTCCGAGGGGATTGGTTATATGCGTAGGCGTTGTTATTTTCCGAAGCCCTCCGTGGAAAATAGCCTCGGCTAAAAGTACGAAGGAGAAACGAATGGGTTATCGAGGTGGATCGCGGATAATGTCTGGAGGGGTGATCGAATTGAGGGAGCGAGGAGTGGAAGAAGTGGAGGTGATTGACGTGGGGGGATTTTTGGAGAACAGAGAAAGAGAGGCTGAATAAAAATGCGCGCTTCATGCCTTAAAAGACGATTTAAGGATATCGTGTTCCCTTAGTCTATAAAGATTCTTAAGCAGGATCCGCGTTACGTGAGCAAAACCATTGGTTCAAAGGAACAAATATGTCTTCTCTCTGATATGGAAACAAAGATGCATATAGTTTTATCATTCTAGTTTCATTTATCGGTTTGAACCGTTTCTACGGATTTTATCTAGAAAATTTCTTGTTCAACGTTAATGATACATTTTAATTCAGAATTAGTGTTAAAATTTATCTCCGTTTATTGTTACTACCAAAACCCATTGAAAAAGTTTCATTGGCTTGGAATAATTGTAGCGCTTAATTAATCAGGTAAATATAAATTTAGCATAGATTTCGTTTGAAAAAAAGTTTAAAAATAACGCAAATAAATGAAAAAAATCTCGAAAACAAATAATCCCTTGTTCTTTTACATACAACTTTAACAAACATCACTATTGTTGCCATTCGTCCATATCGTTTTGCGGGTCGTCGTATTAACGTCTTTGCTGGCGGTTAAGCGTTATCTCGACAGTCACAGGATGCTGTGACTAAAGTCTAGATGTATGGGCCATTCCCATACTTTTACTTAAAGCCCGTGGTTCTCAAAGTAGGAGTCGCGTTGGGTTGTCAGTGGAGACGAATCGAACGGCGACACATGAGGGACCCAGTCTATCCTCCATCAGTCTGCCTCTTCACCATACCGCCTCCCCTCCCCACTCACAGGTCTCCTTCCTCTCCCACTTTCCGACTTTGTGTATATATATATATATATATATATATATATATATATATATATATATATGAACAATTTGTTGCAATTGCACCGTATGTACGCCACCCAACCTTTCCCCAGGCATTCCGCATCCTCACTCCCTAATTCTCTGCATGCCCTTCTATATAACATTTGATGTACTCCTTATAGTGAAACCGGTCGTCATTAAATTCATCGTGGAATTTAGCAATAATTTGCCTCGCCCGTTTCTTGTTAGTGTTTGTTGAAGTTTAATACCTTTCATTTTACTCGTGAAAATTTTATGGCTGTGTAGAAAGTTTAATTTTTTCTGAAAATTAAGATTAATCTAAATTTAAATTTTAGATGTTTGGTTAATCAGCGAAGTTGTCACTCGCATCAAGAAATACGTCAATCATCCATAAGGAACTAAGAAAGTTTCGTTCAATTATTAAAATATGCATAGGGCTAATTTCTACTGGACATATAATGTAGGTTGTCTTCAACAACATTCTAATCACATGTTCTACGGTATATTTTCAGGTCATTATACATTATACAACTTTGATAAAGTATCTTGTGTCAACGGTAGATCCTATTTGCATGTTATTCAAATGCAGCAAAAATTTATAAATATTTCTTTCCGGATTTTCACAGCTTAAATTATTGTTACTGAGTTTTATTAAATAAGTTTTTTTAATTTTTAAAAATAATTTATAATATTTGTTATATTATTACTAATCTGAGATTTCTCGTGTCGCTGAAAAATCAAAAAAGATCGAGAAAGAGACGATTTCGTTTCGTGGATTTCAGTTAGTCGTGGTATTTCTTTCTATCGCTGTCAAATTCAGAACTTGAAATTTATCAGTACCAAATATGAAAAATTAATGCCTATTATCCTGCATACATTTAAAGTACGGATAAAACTGCTAATTGTTTACGTAGTGTCATTCTTACTAGAAGGTTGTTACTTAAGCCTTAAAAACATTTGAATGACTTCTTTCGCATTCCAAGTTATTCAAATAATAATAATTTGAATACTCTCTGATAAAAATATAAATAAAAAAACGTAATAACGATTGACATTTATTACGGATTATTTTTAACTGATTACTAAGCATAATAACAAATCGAGGGTGGGCGCAGTAGGCGCCAGGGTCGAAGCCCCTAGTTTACTATATTTTTTCTTAAATTAAACGTAACTTAGTCTAAAAGTTGAAAAAATCTGGAGCAGGGTGCTTATATAAGATCTTAAGAAGCGATATAAACTCCTTGTACCTGGCCGGCAAATATACCCTCCGCAGGGGGCTGCCTGCCTCGGCTGCTTTTTTTATAACTCAGCTTGTTGTATATGATACATAAATGTTCACATTTCTCTGCCCATACGCGAGTAATCAGTGGATATTTTAATATATAAATTTATAATTTATTTTGATATTTTTAGTATTGTAATTAAAAGTATTTATCTTTTTTATGGCCCAATAAATGGAAAAGCGAAAACGTAATGAAGACTTTAACAAATCAGGACACTTCAAAATAAGAAAATATAGAAATAAGTATTGGTAATATGTTTTTACATTTCAAAATGTCGGCGTATACGAGTATAATATGTAACGAGGTTCGGGCTTCTGACAGTATGAGACCTTTCAAGCTGAAACAGCATTTAGAAAAATGCAATCAAGAATATGTTAATAAGCCAAGAGAGTTTTTCGAAAGAAAACTTAAACAAAACGAAGCTCAATAAAAAGCACGAATCAAGTTAGCTGTTGTGCAACCAAGATTATTGTTGGCATCATATAAAGACTCTTCCAGAATCGCAAGATGTAAGAAACCGCACAAGGCGAGAATTTATTATTACCGGCTGCAATTGATATGACAGAAGCATTGTTTGGTGAATCAATTGCTAAAGAATTTCAAAACATTCCTCTCTATAATTGTATAGTAGAAAGACGAATTGGTTTAATATACTAGGATTTGTGTACTCAATTAATGGAAAACTTAAAAACAACACGATTTGCTTTGCAAGTTGATGAAGCAACCGATGTTGAAAAAGATATACATTTTATTACATATGTGAGATATTCAATTGGAAAAGAAATAAGGGAAGAGTTAGTATATTGTGTCTATTTAAAATAAAAATATATGTCATCGTAATGGCTTTATTTTAATAAATGTCATTAGTATATATTGTATGCTCTACTATGTGCTTCTTGTTCTTTTATGTCTAATGATACAGCCTACCTAACAATCTTCAACAGTCAGGGAGGCGCGATAATTTTTCAATTTGTCAAGGGAGGCATGAACCAAAAATGTTTGAGAACCACTGCCTAAAGCGGTTCTGAAGGTTAGAGATCCGTCGGAAGCAACGCAATTCCCCGATCGGTGACTTGAGTTGCAATTGCTTCGAGAAAAGATCCGCACGCGAGGTCGATGCATTAAATTTCAATTGCTTCTCATACTCCAAAAAAACACACTTTTGCAGTAGAAATCAAATGATTCACAGAAGTTTCAGAATCCCTTCGCTTATAAAATACAGTCGTCGGTCCACTGAAGGAGACTTACTAGAAAACGTGAAATATATAAATTAATATAGTAAATGATTTATAATTCAAGATGTTATCATCTCGTGATGAGGCGAGTAAAATTTACCAAAGGACGATCTCAGGTACGTCTTCTGTTAATGGAGCCCAAATGACAATTTAAGCGGTGAATAATGCAGCTTCATATACTATGAAAAATATACCAATGTCATTACTGCTCGTTTTACTCGGGTATTTATTTCGTTCCACAAAGGACAAACATCAGTCCTTGGATCGAATGCGTAGGGCTTATTAAGGTTGCCATCAATGCGTTGCCTGAATGTCTGAAATAATTTTGATGCACGAAGGGAAATTTTTCTAAAATGATACGAGTATATTTCAGATGTTACTATTTTTCTCAAACTTCCGTAAAATAAAAATGATATAATGTCTGACACGATGTATAAATATCACCTAGGTTCAATTTAGAAGTGTTTTACTAAAACACTCAAAATTGAATTGCGAATATTGATGAAAAACCTTCATAATTATCATAACCGCAGTTTTTGTCGATTAAAGAACAAAAATTTAAAGAGTTTTTTCTGAATCGCGCAATAGAGAAACGATAATAACCAGACAATCGGAGGATATCACTCCTACAAAATGATCAGAATATGATAACCGCTTTTTGGCGCAATATCTCTGCGCTCGAGGTGGGAAGGCGGCCGCGAATATTCCAGCGATGCGTTTGGGGGCAACAGTGCTCTTTCCGTGACCTTTGTATTTGGAAGATTGAGTCTGGTCGAGTGAAGGCTTTTCTAGGCGTATGTGGGTCACGGGATCGAGGTCACAGATGGGAGCGGGGAGGGATTGGAGAGGAAGAGAGGGGGAAGAGAAGGGGGCAGGAGAGGGGGAAGAGAAGGGGGTAGAAGTGGGGGAAGAGAAAATGGGATAAGTGGTGGAGAGAGAAGGGGCGAGGTGGTGGTGGGGGGAAGATTGCTGCGGATAAAGGATGGGACGGTGAAGAGATGCTTGGAATTGGGTTAAGAGGGACGGAGGAAAAGAATCTCTCGTGTTAGTGTTCTTCGGCGTTACATAATGTGTATCGTTTGCAGTCTTTTTCAAATAGAAATTGTATGGAGCGATTACGTCCCTGTTTTTGCTTTTTTATTGAATGCTAGCAACGGTACGCAAACGGAGAAGGAGATTTGTTGAGGCGGTCTCTAAATCCCTTGGGGAACATCATAAATAATTCATAGTTTGTATTTGTATTTGTTAACGCTGCAGTCGATTTTATAAATATGAATAAACGCTTGTGGCGGTATATTCCTAAGATATAAATTGCCGTGAAAAGATAAATATAGACCAAATATTAAAACTTATGAGTTTTCTAGACACGGCTTGTGGCTCGCTAATTCTTTCGACCTTTCAATACAACGTACCACATTTACAAAATCTCCGATTAAAGACACGTCCTACAATCAATTGTAATTGATTCAATCAACTCAAATATTCGACGAAATCATAAAATTGAAGGCAAATTAGAATTAGAAGAATTAGAAAAATTATCAAACTGGCTTAAATGGAATACAAACTAAGGTACAAAGAACATTTAAATTATCTGAATTCTTACGACATATTGTCAAGTCACTGAATGCTAACACGCCAAGAAGAAGTTTTGTACAGTTTCAGCTGAGGACTGCTGAAAAAGAAACTTGGTTAAGGACTGAGATGAACGGCGTTTTAAGCTGCAAATAGCGTTAAGAAAATGGCTAATCAGCGAAAGAGGTGTAATAAATAACGAAAAGACATAAAAAAGTAACGATCAGGAGTAGTTTTTTCGTTAGGCCTTCGGGAAGTACCCAGGGGGTGGCAAATCTCCAAGGGAATGACAAAATAATGCCGGATCTCGTGACAAAATGCCTGAGGGAAATGATGAATATGCTTGCTAAGCTATACACAAGTTGAACTGAGATAAGAAACATTCGGAGCATGGAATACCGCCAACGAAGTTCTCATTCGCATGAAAGAAAGAAGACCTACGAGACCGTAGGTCAATTTTCGTGTTTTACATCGTTTATAAATTCTTCACGAATCTCCTGATTACTTCCATTTCAGAAGGACTCAGAAACGGATTCATAGGGAACTGATATCACCGAAGTCGCCATGGAACCTATGGAGCCGTCCATAAAGTGACCATTTGTTCAGCCCAAATCAAAAGAATATGGAAAAGCATACTCCATAAATAGAATACACAGAGGTTTCAAATGCGCTCTTAATGGGAAATACATATGGAACGGTATCGAAATATTAGGTGATGCTCGAATTTTTATCCCCGTAACTTTAGTCCCGAGGACTATCTTGTAGTAAATGTCGATCTCTATCCAAATAAATTTTTTACTCTATACCCAACAGATAGTATTAGAGAATGGGGGAGAAATATGTAGATTTTTGACTGTTGTTCGCTGAGAGAACAGTCTTCTCGATCGATGCAATCAAAATATGCGAAGTTTTGCTCAGGATATTCTTGAAGTTTCATCTCCGAAACTATAACTCGTAATTGCGTGGCCTTGCAAACTTTCTTGTAGTAAATGTTGTTCTCTATCCGAATATTTTTTTTAATCTATACCTTACAGATCATGTAAGAGCTAGGAAGATAGAAGTTTCATATTTCATTGTTACATGACTGATGCCATTAACCAAGATACGAGTATAAGTTTATTGAAGTAATTATATAAAGTGGAAATTCTAATTGACAGATTCAGTTGAAAATCACAATTGGGCGATATTTTTAATAAAGATCACTCATACGTAATTAAATTAAAATCCGTCCAGCGGTGTAGGAGATGAAAATTACGACGGACGGATCAGAAGTGCCCATAAGGTGTTCCGCAATTACCGCTTCGCTGGTAAAGAACGCCTAATAATTGGCATTTTTTTGTAAACGGAAGGCAGCAAATTAGGGAATATTGCTTGAGTTGAAGGCTTTCGCAGCGTTGTTGAATGCTGGTGAACGCTTTTGGATTTCGCTGCGTAAGGACATGGCTGAGTCTGGACATTTCGCAAGCTTTGCAGCTTGCATCTTAAGGATATGAATATTAGGGGAGAAAATCATTACAAAATTATATTTGGTTAAAATCCATGCAGTCAGTGCTCTCGAAATAGGCGTAAAAGTATTATTATTTAACTTTTTATTGTGATAGACCTGCTTTGTAGTTCCGCTTTAAACATTTTGATTTCATTATGGTATGTTGTACAAATCTTATTTAGAAAATTTAGTTAAAATCCGTTCAGCCATTTCCTTCCAAATCCATAATTACTGAACGATTTGAGTTTATAATTGTAGCACCCTTGTTTGGTTGATCCTGTCCAAATATGCTAATATGTTCTTGTATATATATTTAAATTATAGATATTAAATTTCGTTAAAATTGATTTAGACAGTTCAACACAAATACTTTTGAAAACAAAATTAGATACTTGCATTGAGGCAGCCCTGATTTGTAAATCTATACTAAACATATTCATTTTGATTTATTATGTTGCTTGTCTCCTTTACACAAAATTTAGTTGAAATAAGTTTTGTAAATTCCTTCCAAATTCATAATTAACGAAAAGTTAAACTCTGCAATTGTGGCACCCCTGCGGAGTCGATCCGGTCAAAATAGCTCATTTTAGTCGTTAATTTATGTGATTTTTTTATATAACAAATTTGGTTGAAAGCGGTTTTGGCAATTCTTCCCTGAGACGGACGGACATCACGAAGGTAATTGTGCTTTTCAGCAATTACGAAAAGCACTTAAAAAGGTCAAAATCAGGTAAAAGCCGAAAACTAAATTCCCTATTTATACAATAGGTAGAAGTAGCGGTAAAATGTGAGGAACAGAAATCGGCAATGAAAAAATGCCGATATGGGCTAAGTTTCCGTATTAACTAGATCGAATAAGGAATTCGTATATCACCGCCGAAAATCAAACAGTGCAATACAGTCAAAATCGGTGGAGTACTGAATAAATCATTACAGTTCGTCACTTTAATAATCTGAAAAACTCTTAATACTATATGTTTGGGATTTCCAATTCGTTCGCCACTAGCCACATGAGGCGAATCGGCCATTTTAATGTGGCGAATTAAGGTTCATAATTAATCACATTATGACTTGTGATTAATTTACTTCTAATTTATAATAATATTCAAAATGCATGTGTGAGAAATGTTTCCTATAATTTGCAATTGATGATTAATGATTAACTGTACTTTAAATTTAACCCCGATTTGTGAGGAGTTGAAAATTATTCTTCTCTTATAGAATCACTCTTGAGCGGTATAAATTTTGGGTATCATGTGTAAAAGTGATCGTTCAAGTTTTGCATCAAAATTGTATTCGAAAGCTGTGGTCTATGCGTCATTCCTTATCTCAAAAACAGTTCGTAATGTCCCATAGAACAAGGGAAATACCGCAAGTTTTTGCACAAAATGGACGGTCCGTTACATTAGCTCCTATTATTGAATCACTTCATTTATCTATGAAAACCGACGATGCTAGAAATTAAATACAGTTTTCAGAAACAATTACCACGCTTGCCAAATAATTTGAATAAGATTTTCTATTTTAAATATTGTCTTTCTTATCAGTATGTGGGTCATCTTTTGCTATACAATATCAGTGATATTCTGCTGGATGATTAATATCTAATCGCGAAAACATATACCAACGTAATTATCATGTAATAACAGAAATAAATCATTTTCATGTGAAACAGATTGATATATATATATACATATACACACACACACGAGTTGTCGGTGCTTGCATATTGCAAGTGCTGAAAAATCACCATCTACCAAGATCTCAACTCGTAAATAAACCAACGCCATCTCCAGGGCAACAGCACTTGTCACATGGAACGTATATGTATTAAATAATAAATTCAATGAGTAATGGCAGCATATTTTCTTTATAAATAATTACTCCATGTCTGTCCTTCTGTCCATCAGTCTGTCCATCCGTCCGTCTCCCCATTTATCTCCTGGACAGTTTGTCATAGAGAAATGCTGTAAACGCCATTTTGTTTATGCCAACTAGGAGACCCCGGGAAAAATATTTTCGTTTACGGATGTGTCCCAGATTTGACTCCAGGAGATGATTATATTTTTCATATGTTTTCACAGAAGTTTCGATTTTTCAAGGTGCAAGGTATATTTCTTTCATTTATTAAAAACGTAAATATCGACCGAATTTCTCATTTTTTACTTTATTAGACGGCTAAAACTATAACATATCTTATTTTTGCGATGTTATGGTGTTGCACGGAATATTCTTTAAGAAACGCGCATTTATTTTGGAAATTTTATGCCTTTTCCTACTCTTTCCGGGTGTTGCCAAGGCGATCCGCATTGTTGCCTCCGATTCAATCAGCGTCTATTAAGCCTTCAAATAGACAAAAGAATATCGTTATTCGCTTCGTGCTGTTTATGAAGCATCGAAATTATAGTTGTAGTAACATCAAACTTAATAGATTGCAGCGTTAATAATTAAAGATTATTATTATTCAGTAAACTTCGTGTGGGCTTTGGGCATTTTTAACGATTGGCCAAATGAAAAAAATCTTCTTCCTTTATTTGAATACTGGAATGTGATCTTTTCGTATAGGAGAGAGAAATAAAATTGCACATATTAATTATAAAAACAAACATGACATTCAAAATAACAGTGTCTAATTTTACAAGGAGAAATTGGCTATTATTACTTTTAACCCTTAGTTAGTCGCGTGAAATAAAGTTCCATAATTAGTCGCGTGGGGTCAATATGACCCCAAAATGATTTCTAAAGATAAGCAATAATATATTAATTTATTTATATTTTACCGGAAATTAAATCAATCTTACATTATAATACAATTATTTATTAATAATTTTTACAATAAACATTGATTAAAATAACAAAATATTTTTTGTATTTTGTAATCACTTTCCCTCTCCCCACATTCAATGCACTTCATTATCATATGGTCTTTGCAAGTAAAAGCTCCACAATTTCCACATCTAGTGGACACTTTATAGTCCTTATTTCTTGGGCAATGTTCGCATCTTCCTCTTGATAGTCCCGATCCCGGTGATGGACCTTCCTCCGTAAGTCCCTGTTGAGTGCATATGCGCTTTCGGAGATGCCTAGATATAAACTTACTCTGAGACCTCAAAATCTGTAGATCCTTTATTAATTCCTTCGATAATGATTTCAAGAAATTTCGCTTTGTCATTTTCTTTTGAACGTTTTGTTTATAAACAATAAAGGCATTTATGGCAGAAACCTTCAGCAAATGAAAAAACACAGCTAACGGCCATCTTTTCGTTATTCTGCCAACATTATAATCAGCGCAGAGCTGATCGCATGTATCTACGCCACCTTTTGTTGCATTGTCGCATGAAGGTCGCGTTGAGGGCTTTATTAGGGATAGGACTATTTTGCGGAGATCGCTCACACTTGTGGGTTAGACATCGGTCGCGGCACGGTCGCTTTCCGGCCCCCACCTACAGCATGAAGTAGTTTATGGCTGCCCCCAACTAGCAGAAAGATTCAAGCTCACTTCTGCTGTCACCGAGGATTGCCCTCGATGGGGCTTGGGACAAAAGTTGCCTCCTCGAGCGACCCAAGGGGTTCGTGCCGAGGTCCAACCGCGTCCGCCCCTATAAGTGTGAACGTACTTGGGACTTCTCCATAGAAACCCCAATGAAAGTAGGATTTTTATATTTTGGTCTAAAACGTCCCAACCGTGACCGTCATGCGACCGGTAGGAGATCCAAAAACTTTGAAGATTGCCGATCTCATTCGTGTTCGTGCTTATTCCGGAAAATAAGGGAGAAACTCGTGCTAAAAAGGGTGGGCTGTAATAAAAGGCAAACCGCTTTCTTTTATCCTTTTTGCACATGGGTACTAAGAGCTTCATCCAATGAGGGTGATAAAAAATCTGCCAAAAGTCGCTAGAAAGATGTTCCATTTTTGAGAGTATTTCACAGTAAATGACGCAATCATGTGATAAATAGTTACTGTACAGAAAAGGGAATAATATGGATGTAATTCAATTATAGAATCTGGAAATAGTTTCAAAAATCATGCATCGGTCTTGATAGAATACATGGAATTCTGCGTCAAAGAAGTCATCCTCAGGTCAATTCTTCGACAGCAATTTCTAGAGAGACCACGTGCATTTGTTTGTGACTTTTATTGCGGGTAGAAAACTATGGGAAGAAAACGGTTGCATGTGGGCGGCCGAAGTAAGAATACACCCGGAGAATTTCGAAAAGAGGGAAAAGGGTACATTGGAGGGGGGGGAGGGGGAGGAGGAAGAGGGGTAACAAACCTTTAGTGAAAATTGGTGAAGTAGAAATGAATCATAAGAAAACTAGTGTTAAAACAATGAAATACTGCTTATCAGGAAAATTATTTGTATTTCTGATGTGATAATAATAATTTGTATTGCGTTTAACCCTTCTAGACCAATAGAGAAAAAAGTAACAGGTAGAGAGATGTCAAAATAAAAGCAACTTTTTAACCTCATATATACATAACAAATGGATACACACCAAAATAGCACATTAAAATAGTTTAATTTTCTCAATATTTACAATATTTATACTATATATATAAATATAAAAATATCAAAAATAACAAATTAAAAGAAAATAAAAATGCTAATTTCTCTTCTAGAATGTCAGTGTCAAAGGTAGAACAAGTTTGGGTTAGATTGACAATACATTTCTTTAGATATTGACGAAAAAACATTGCTTGGGGTCATATTGACCCCACGCGACTAATTAAGGGTTAAACATGCAGATATCTGACTGACTTAGCAAACTTTTTTGCGGGAACCACTAATTTTTATAATTTTCCGTAAAATTAAGGCAAGTATCCGTAATTTCTAAATTCTCTGAGAATTGGCTCGTGTCCAAGTTCTCGTATTTCAAGTTTCGTGAATCAGATCGCCCTGTAGGAGCAATAAGAATAATCATCATTAAGACAATTCCCTATACATTAAATTTATGTAAGAATTAGTATATTTTCAGTTAGGATTATGGCATCATCATCCATGCGTTTATCACGTATTTGAATAAAAATATCGAGAAATAGGAATGACGCCATAATGTTTAACAATTGAAATGAGTTAAAATTCCTCGAAAAACTACGAAAAACTTCAAAACTTCACGTTTTACCGTCACCTTCAACAGGGTTCTCCGATTGTGATCTCTTATAGTCCTAGAGAATAACAAACCTATTCGCTACTTCCTATAGCCGATAAACCAAATTTAATCGTCGTGTTTGTTAATGGTAAATTGTGTGAGGTTGAATGGCAAAAGGACGGGCGATTTCACTACTATACTTGTCCCAGACATACGCATAGCAGAAACTATAAATTTCGATGACGTTATTGATGAGTTTGTTACATTAAAATCACGTAGAATAGCTCTTTAATATTAAAATATTTATACTTTCTGTGTATTAATTATTATATGTATGTGTAATTATGTATGTACGTAATTATATTTATAATTATGTATTTAAATTGTGTACATTTATAGTGAGAAATTACATCATTTATAGTTTATTTTTATTTATTTATTGTTCACCCCAAAATCCATATAGTAAAAAATATAGGTATTAGAGAATTTTTTATGAAGGGGTCGCATATTTGGTAGTTTGTCCCTAGTGCTAAAATAGTTACGGAAAAAAACATTGGTGACGATGTTTTCATAATATGCATGATATTGAAAATTACAGTTATATGCTTATGGGAATAAATTTGTTTTTTAATTCAATTAAAGAAAACTGAAAAAATATATTTTTGTAACTTGAATTTTCTATTACTAAAAATAATTTTTATTTTCCTTTGAGATTCGAGTTATAGAAGCTTCACTATATATATATACAAATATTTATAAATATATTTCCATGCCTTAAATTTTCTATCACTCGTATAATTATTACTTTTCCTTTAATTTCGAGTTATGCTAGTTCATCTCTGATTTTATATGTCGCTATTAATTTCCATTAAAAGAATTAGGTCACTGCACTGGCTGCGTCGAAGTGAAGCACGTAAGATAAACTATATATATATATACATATACTTATGTATACATATCACTGGACTCAAGACCATCTGACGCAAGACTCTCCTCCTCCTCTCCTCCGGAGCTGGCTGAAATGGTGCTCCAAAAAAAAACAATTTCTCTTTCGGAGGGCGCCACTACCTACAAATAAAAGGTACCACGATGGGCACATGCATGGCGCCCTCCTATATCAATGTCTTCTTAGGTGAATGGGAGGAACGCTTCCTTTACGTATAGACCACTCCTATGACTGAGTTATATTTTCGACATATTTCTTCTCTGGACGCATGGATCTGACTCCCTACAATCCTTTTTACAACGCCTCCTGTTCCCACCACACGCTTTCCTTCACCCACCGTCCTCTGCCTCCAACCACCTTCCTGGATGTCGATGTATCCATCCGGGAAAACAGAATCCACACCACCGTGCACCTCAAGTCCTCCAACGCCATTCAATATCTCAACGTCAACTGCCATTCCCTCCGCACCAAAACCTCAATTCCATACGCCCTACCCCACCGAGGACGGAGAATCCGTACGGACAGAAACTCGCTGTCCGTGTATGCTCCACCTTCGAACATTCATTTCTACAGGGGGGACACCCACCGGATCTGATCCCGGACCAAATCCAGCGGGCAAACGCACCCAACACCCCTAACTCCCGCCTCAAAGCCACGCCATCACCGATTCCACCTCCCAACTCACCCTACCCATCCTTTTCCCCGGTATCCACGGTATTTTGAGTAATATCCTAAAAGCCGCTCACCCTATCTTCAAATTCTCCCCTCACCAGGTTCTGTTTCCTAGACCACTGATCCTCCCTCTCAGCCGGCCCCCTAATCTGGCAAACATTTTATGGAAAAAAGAACTCCCAGCACCAATTCCTCTGCACCCTGTCGGATCTCAGCCCTGCGGTAGATCCCAATGTCTCACATGCCCATTAACACCCCCCCCTGCAATTCCTTCTTCAGCCCCACAACTAACATCACCTACCCCATAACTTCTCCCGCCAATTGCACCACCCGCAATATCATTTACCTCCTGAGATGCACCCAATGTCCCGCTTTTTATGTTGGCCTCACCAGAAATCCCCTCAAAATCCGCATGAACGGCTACCGCAATAGCGTCATTTTTAAACGAACGCTGCCTGTGGCCGTTCATGCGAACAATCACAACCTAAAATTTAATGATTGCTTCACGGTGAGGGCCATTCACGCTCTCCCCGATAATGCTCTGGTTTCCCAACACCGTCAGTGGGAGCTTGCACACATCCATCTTCTAAACTCCTTCACTCTCGCTGGCCTCAACCTTCGCTAGCAATTCGCTCCTTTTCTGCCCTTCTCCAACCCCCTCCTTATCCTTCAATCCTCGACTTTTCCGCACTACCCTTCCACCCCCATGTCTCCATCCAGTGTCACTGCCATCAATTGTCTCTCTCCTGTGCTGACGAAGGGATCATTACCGAAAGCTTCCGTTTGTTTATTTGTTTGTGTTTGTTTTACGCGTGTCACTTTGACACCCCCAGCAGCTCGCCATCCTGAAGTCATCTTATTGGTGAGTGCTCACTGGACTTCCTTACCTCAACAAATTGTTGCCACCCAATTATCCCATTTACCTTTCCTCGTCCGTTGGCATATATATACACAGGGTGATATGGAAATACCTTCAAATACCTCGGGAGCTTGTTAGGCGGTTCAAAATAAAGAGAAAGGTTCATATGATTATATATCGAGAAACGCAACGTTTACGAGAGACAGCTCCATTTGGCCCATGCCGCTGAGTGAGAGGGGTCATTGAAGGAATAAAAGGAGCAGAATTGTAGTGCGTAACTATATTAATGTTCTCAACAATCAGAAGTCGTTCCATCATTTCGGGAGCACGATTACTAACTCGCCCCTTGTCAATATTTCTCGGAGCTAGTGTACCCGTCTCTCGCAATCGGCGATTCACTTACAAAGACTTTTTGGCAGTAGGCGTACGGCGATTCGAAAACTTCTCACAATATCGGCGAACTGCGGCTGATGCATTTCCTTCCATTTCACCGTACACTAAGTGCATGTCTGCATACTCTTCAAAAGAATAATCCATAACGACGACCCTTCTCTTAAATAGTTCACGAAAGTACGAGGACTATCCCTAAAGTAATGAGACTGAAATTCTTATTCACGATGCGGCAACACTGCCCCCTCCTCCACCATACCATTGCTTAAACAATGGCAACCATTGCGTCTTCTTCCGTTGATTGTCGGTCGTGTATTTGTTAACTATTCAAGGCCGTGTATCTCGTAACGGTAAAAATGGAGCGGAATATCGAGCAACGGTACGCCATTAAATTTTGCGTCAAATTGAACGAAACTGCTACGAAAACGTTTAGAAAGTTGAAAAGAGCGTATAGCGATGAATTTTTATGTAAAGCAGAAGTTTTTCGATGGCACAAGGCATTTAAGGAAGGAGGAGAAAATGTGGAAAATGATCATCGCTCGGGAAGACCTTCCACGGTGAAATCAGATGAGAATGTGGAGCGGGGTGAGGTCTTTCATTGCTACAGGTTGTCGGTTAGATTCGTTGCAAATGAGCTTAACGTTAATAAAAATGCCGTTCATAAAATTTTGACAGATCATTTGGACATGCGAAACGTTTGTGCAAAAATGGTGCCCAAAAATCTGACAGACGAGTAAAAGCAAAATACGCGAAATTTATGCCAAGAATCCGCGTGATTTCGGCATTTGGGGAACCCTAAAAACCGTGGTTTACGCTGAATACGTAAACACAAGAGAAGAGATTTGGTAGAGGATTCAAAATGCTTGTCAAACCATTGCAGCACAACCTGTCCTCTTTGAGAATATCAGAAAGTCCTTAAGACGAAGGACTAATGCGTGCATACGTTCGGATGTATGTTTCTGAACATTTATTATGATTTTTAAGTACTTAACAGAATTGTTTAGAACATTAATAAAGTTACGCACTACAATGCTGCTCCTTTTATTCCTTCTAGGAACCCAACTCCCACTCAGCGGCATGGACCAAATGGAGCTGAATCTCGTAGACGGCGCGTTTATCGATATATAATCATATGAACTTTTCTCTTTATTTTGAACAGCTTAACAAGCTCCCGAAGTTTTCGGAGGTATTTCCATATCATCCAGAATATATATATATATATATATATATATATATATATATATATATATATATATATATATATATATATATATATCTTTATTTAAGCTCTTGTAGTATATATATATATATATATATATATATATATATATATATATATATATATACTACAAGCGCTTAAATAAAGACCATAAACCATCATCTTAACTCGTAAATAAACCAACGCCGCAGCATTTGAGCTACCCGTTTAAAAAAGATAATAGTGTTCATTTTCCGCGAAAATAAGGCATCTATCCTGAATTTATAAATTGTCTGGCAATCGGATCGCGTCCAAGTTTCCGAATTTCAAGTTTTATATCTCAGATCTCCCTTTTTAAGCAATAACTATAATCATCATTCAGACAATAGCCTATATTGTACACTAAAATGTAAAAATTAGGATATTTTGTGTGTTATGATTATCGTGTCATCATTCGTGTCTTTTAGTACATATACATATAAAGAAATTAATTTAAAACTATCACGTCATCATATGTATACGTCGTTGGCTGAAATCAAATGGATTATAATACAGTCTAAGCATTAAATTAATGCTTTTATAGTATGGAAAATCAATTCACATTGAAATGCATTGTAGTCGTAACTATGGTAGTGTATATTTTTCATTGTTGAAGACCGAAAAAAATTTCATATCTTTAAGATTAAAATCGCATTTTTACTCAAATTCGGCATGGTTTGAATTCTGTCTTCAATAAAAATAAACTTAATTCTTTCATCCACCGTACTTTGTAGGTCTCGACTTTGTAGCTTAATTTTAAATAATAAAAAAAAGCAATTTTTTGTAGCCCTGCACATTTTTCAATGCTTTTCATTTGGATATTTAAAATTGGACTTTGGGGTCAAGAACACCCCTTAAATATAACTTATTCCGTAATTTCGGTTTTTCCCCGACCTATTGTCCTATCTTTCGTCCAATTTTCAGATCTATAGCACTTTTAGAAGTACCTTAGGTTTTATATGATATATCCTATATATATATATATATATATATATATATATATATATATATATATATATATATATATATATATAACAACTTACGGAAAAGGAAAGGTAAAATGAATATATGGATGTCAACAAGGTGTTGGGATGAGGAAACCCAGTGAGCACTCACCAATCAGACGACTTCAGGTTGGCGAGGCTCCGGGGATGTCGAAGCGACACACGTAAAATAACACAAAAACACAGAAACATCACAAACGTAAAGCTTTCGGAACTACTCCTTCTTCAGCTACACCTTGTTGACATCTATATATATATATATATATATATATATATATATATATATATATATATATATATATATATAAATATATCCTATATAATTATATCATATATCCTATACATATAAGAAGCATCTATTTATAATGATATTAGGGGACAACCCTTTTGCTAGCTAATTCTCGTCAAACTCTGCCCCACTTTGCTCGCTGTTTCTTTGTTCCTACCATGTAGAATATTTTTTAATATAGAGATAAAAATATTTCCGTAATTCGAGTTTTCTATTAACTCATAATATTTGCTTTTCCTTGAGATTGTAGTTATAGAAGTTCCACTGAATATATATATATATATATATATATATATATATATATATATATAAATATATTTCCGTATTTTTAATTTTTTGTAACTCGAATAATTTTTACTTTTCCTTGAGATTCGAGTTATGTAAGTTCCACTATAATTCGTTATGACGAGATTTTTACCATTAAAAGCATTAAATGTTCCTTTAAAAGCAATCAGGTATTTGCCATGGTTTTTATACGTTTCCATTGTTGAAGAAAGGAAAAAATCACACTTTTTCCGATTTAAAACAGATATTTACTCTAATCCCGCGAGTATTTTATTTCTGCCTTAAAAAATTAAGAATTCCGTTCTTTTAGCTAGATTACTGTACTTTTCTCGAATTCGCATCCCAATTTTAAGTAATTTAAAAATGCATATTAAGAAGCCTTGCACTGAAACCCATGCTTTTCTTATAGGGCATAGAAATGGAACATTGGGGTTAAAAAGACCCCTTAAATATGAACTTTTTTCTGACTTTGATTTTTTTCGTTGGTTGTGTCACTTGAACTACCTACATGCCATATTTCAGATTTCTATCCCTTTTAGAAGTACCTACTAGTTTTATGTCAGTATTAGACTTTTTACATCAGAGCGTGCGTTACGCATCATGATAACGAGTGCTACCCTTCAGAATACTTACAAATTCTCTTTCCATGGTTTTAAAAGATGAAACACATCGTGTCAGGTATTGAAACATGTTAATTAATACCATTTATAACTCACTTTTCGGGAAAAAAACTGTCGTGGAGAAGTGTAGAGATGTTCATGTACCACACACTAACGTGTCATAGATTAACTGTATTTTTTAATTATAAAGCGAATTTTTAAATATTAAATTTGAGCTTTTCTCTAGATTTCGTTTTCATCCAAATTCCATTCCATTGTTCCTTCTCGTTTTCTTGCTAACCCCGTCGTTTTCTCTCCCCCTCCCTCCATAACTCCCCCTCCCCCAATATCGCCCACTCCCTCTTTTTCTCTTACATCATCCCCTACTCTTCACAGAGCCAAATCTCTCCGCCACCCTTACTACCTCCCAACCGCCTCTCCTTATATTTTCACATCCACCGCCTCTTTCTTCGTCCCTTAATCTCTCATCTACATTCCTCCTTTTCCTCTCACCTTTTCTCACTCCTTTTCCTCCCTCTAATGCCCTCTTTATCTCCCGCTCTCCCTTTTTATCATGGCACCCTCTCTAAAGCCTTCGGTCCCTCTTTCCGGTCTGTCTACCCTCTCTCTTCCATCCTTCAGTCTCATCCTATCCTCTCCTCTCTCCATCCCTCCCTCTCCCCGACCCTCTCTCTCTCTCTCCCTTCCTCTCTTTCTCCCTCCCCATCTCCCTCCCTCTCTTTCTCCCTTCCCATCTCCCTCCCTCTCTTCCTTCCTCACTCTCTCACTCCCACCCTCTCTCCCTCCCTCTCTCTCCCTCCCTCCCTCCCTCTCTCGCTCTCCCTCTCTCCCCCTCTCTCGCTCTCCCTCTCTCCCCCCTCTCTCGCTCTCCCTCTCTCCCCCCTCTCTCGCTCTTCCTCTCTCCCTCTCTCGCTCTCCCTCCCTCCCTCTCTCGCTTTCCCTCCCTCCCTCTATCGCTCTCCCTCCCTCCTCTCTCTCGCTTTCCCTCCCTCCCTCCCTCTCTCTCTCTCCCTCCCTCTCTCTCTCTCTCCCTCTCTCTCTCTCTCTTTCTCTCTCCCTCCCTCCCTCTCTCCACCTCCTCCATCTCCCTCGGTCTCCATTTAACCTTCCTCTCTCCCCTACTCTCACTACTTGCTATCTTCACGCAATCTTGCCTGTTCTCTATAATCTTTCCCAATCTAATCTCTACTTTCCATTTCCAATCTCTCTTTTTCAACTCCCTTCTCCATCTATATGTACTTTTTCCTATTGTAACTCTTAAAGTTTCTATTCCCACGCCTGCCTCTCCTCCAACCCCTCTCCCTCTATCCTCCCTCAAAATCAACGTTTTACTTTCTATTCAATAACCTCCCCTTCTCTCTCTCCTCCAGCTCCATATTACTGCAGATTACGTGCCCCTCGTCCTTCATATTGAACTCATTTCAATACTCGCTCCCTTCTCGACGCTGCTTCTCTTTCGCCCACCCCTCTCCCTCTCCACCATCTCCCTCTGCCATTCTTCCGCTCCGCCTCACCTCAGTTTATCTCCCTCTCTTCAAACTGCCTCGCCGCCGAAACTTTCCTTCCGCCTTTCTCCTCGCTAAGACGGCTTATAATTATTCTAGCGATCCGCGGCGCGCACAACGGCGCTAAACATATTTAAGCGATCGTAATTCACTCTATTCTGTCGATACGCGACAGAAGTTTGCCCAATAAAGCGCACGAGGCATGCTTTTAGTGTCGAGGTGCCGTGCAAACACGTATGCTGCGGGTTGCCGTCTCTTAAACCGCCCTTGCTTTGCGACGTAGCTCGAAGACAAGTCGATGCTTGCGGCTGCATTTTCTTATCCGGAATCCCCATCGATGAACCCACCGCATCTGCGTCGCTCTGTGTAGGAACAAGACCCGTACGAGTGCAATACCTGCCGTCGCCCTATGCGGCCTCAGCTCGTTTTCACTCCCCCTTCTCCCGGGATCTTCCCGTCTAACTCGCGAGGTGCCCCCTCCCTGCACCCTCTCCCCCTCCCTCCGCCTTTTCCGCCTTCCTCCACCCTCTCCGTCACCCACCACTATTTCCGCCTCCCTTCACCCTCTCCGCCTCCCTGCACCCTCTCCCCCTTCCTCCACCCTTTCCGCCTTCCTCCGCCCTTTCCGCCTTCCTCCGCCCTTTCCGCCTTCCTCCACCCTCTCCCCCTCCCTCCGCCCTTTCCGCCTTCCTCCACCCTCTCCGTCACCCACCACCATTTCCGCCTCCCTTCACCCTCTCCGCCTCCCTGCTCCCTCTCCCCCTTCCTCCGCCTTTTCCGCCTTCCTCCACCCTCTCCCCCTCCCTCTGCCCTTTCCGCCTTCCTCCACCCTCTCCGTCACCCACCACCATTTCCGCCTTCCTTCACCCTCTCCGCCTCCCTTCACCCTCTCCGCCTCCCCCCACCCTCTCCGTCTCCCTCCACCCTCTCCCTCTCCCCCTCCCTCCACCCTCTCCGTCTCCCTTCATCCTCTCCGCCTCCTTCCATCCTCTCCGCCTCCTTCCACCCTCTCCGCCTTCCTCCACCCTCACCGCCTCCCTCCACCCTCGCCGCCACTCTCCAGCCTCTCTGTCTCCTTCCTAATCCCACCTCTCTCGCGGCTTCAAATGAATGAAATATCTGGCGAAACTCAATCTGCAAGTTTAATTTCGGGGGTTCCTTTACACCCTCTGTTCCGAACCTTCCGTTATTTCAGCCTGCCCTTTCTTTATTCACCCAGACTTCATTATTATTTCTTTGGTAAGGAACCGTCATCCTGCGTCTCGAAGTCTTTGAGAAAGGAAACAGCCGTTTTCGGCGCTGTGGGTATTGGTGAGACTGAAGGGGAGCAAGGAATAAGCGCGACATTGCATAATTATTAGCCCTTTTGAGATGCGCTTTAGTAGCGGTAAAAGCTGTCGCTACGATGGGCCAATGACTTGGGAAGAGGAGGTGATAGGGTTGAAGACTGCGATATACAGCGTGGTCAATGAGCATCTCCTTTCGACGAATACAATTACGTCCTTGGATACCTCTTCATAAGATAGATGTCTGAAACGAAACGTAAAATCTTAAAAGTCTAATTTAAAACATGGAGAGTGGGAAAGAAGAAAAATACTTGCTAGTTCTAGGACTCAAAGATTACCTTAAGATATATCTTATAAGTCTCAGATAAGTATTTTCTAGTCGATGTACCGTGACTTAAGGATTACTTTTTTTCAATTAATTATTTATAATAATTATATTAATATAATTAATTCGGAGGATATATTTTTGGCTATAATCTCTAAATAATAATGAAATGTTTGCTAAATAAGATAATGTGAATAAATTTTAAAGTTAAAGCTGGTTTAAAGTGTATATTAATGCTATAGGAATTTCTCTTCTATCAAGAATTACAAGTTGAAATGCAAACCACTTTTGTAAAACAGATCAATAGTATGAGGTTAAGTAATTTACTTTTTCTGAATATTTAGTGAAGGCTGAATTTCTTAACATCATGCCATTTAGTGTAGTTGATAATCTATATTAGCATAAACATAAACATATATCATCTATAGGTAGCCATGAATTACACAAGTTATTATTTATATCGAAATTTTTAAGAACTCGCACCATATTATCGCAATTATCTGCTATACGTGCATAGGCGTGATTTAAATGTCAGGAAAGTAGTCAATCGTAATCTTTCCCATATAATACGCTCTCGAGGTTTACACAAATAAAAAGTCTATATTTTCTTATCACCACATATAATAGGCACCTAAACTTTCGTGGAATTAAAATAACCTTGGATATCGCTTCGGATAAAGGATGGAAGAGATAGACAGATATATAGATAGATATTCGTTTTTATTTGGGCGAAAGTGACGCTAGGCATTCTCTTCTTTCATCTTATCCAATGTCAGTCACAAACAAGAAGAAAGTAAGGAAGAATAAAAACAAGATTGGAAAGTTGTATTACATGTCGGAGTACACAGAGTTTCCAAATGAGCTCTTTGAGATTTCACAATGTTCTCAATATTTTTCGCTCAGATGAGAATTCAACGAGAAGCAAGCGAGATACGTTGTAAAATACATGTAGGACTTCATGCAATGTAGTGGTAATTATTGTCCGATTTTAACCAAAATTGGAATCGGTCAATTAATTTTAACAAAAATCCCCAATAAAAAAATGCATCAAAATACATCATGCGGTTCCCAAGTGGAAACTAAGGAACATTGTCAACAATTTGTAGGTCATGTGAAGTGGTAGTAATTTTTGTCCGATTTTCACCAAAATTGGAATCTGTCTACCAATTTTAATAAAACTTCCCAATACGAAATTTATTAAAATACATCAAGCGATTCCCGAGTTGAAACAGAGGAACATTGTAAACTACATGTTGGTCTTCATGTAAAGTGGTCGTCATTGTTGTCCGATTTTAACCACAGTTGGAATCAGTCGACCAATTTTAGCGAAACTTTCCAATACCAAATTTCATTAAAATACATCAAACGGTTCCGGAGTTGAATCAAAGGAACATTGTCAACTATTTGTAGGTCATATAAAGTGGTCGTAATTGTTGTTCGATTTTAACCAAAATTGGAATCGGACAAACAATATTAGCAAAACTCCCCAACACCAAATTTCATCAAAATACGACTAACGGTTCCCAAGTTGAAACAAAGGAACTTTGTAGGTTTTCATGTAAAGTGGTCATCATTTTTGTCCGATTTTTACCGAAATTGAAATCCGTAGACTAATTTTAGCAATATTTTCCAATACCGAATTTCATCATAATACGTCCAGCGGATTCCGAGTTTAACATGCGGACGGAAGGAGACGACCTCCCAAACATGCGTTCACCTCGTGCGAAAAGGCATAATAAAATTAAAAATTACATTAAATAAAAGATTACATAAATACAATGCCAAGTTAGATGTTATTGGCAGCTGGTATTGTGGTAAAGTAACCCGATTCAATGCAGCTAAATTAAATACAACAAAACGTCTTTCGGCTACATTTTATAATCACCTCTACAATGGGAAGATCACTTTCACGAACTTTTAGGTTGTTTTTCAATTTCCAACAAGAGCGTCAGGCAGTTCAAACCGTCTGAAACTGAATTTATACAAACATTAGCTATGAGATAGGCCAAATAAAAATATAATTAGAAAGCAATATAAACTACTGAATTAAATTCTTAATAAGTACAGTACATAGTCCAAAATTCGGCTGTCAAAAATCCGGACGTTTTACAAAATCTTTCCTTAAAAATGCTGTCTAGCTAGCGGCAATCAAATTTACTTGAATTCGGCACAAGACTCGTTTTGTGACTGCTTGTAACCAAAGCACAAAATTTCCACAAAAACATGAAACGTGCAATTCCATATAATTATTCTATTGGCTTGCTCACGAAATTCAAAAAACCATACTGGATTCAGCAACTAAATGCTTCCACCAATCATGAAACAGTGGAAAACTATATTGATGAATTTTCAAAATTAGTTGCTGATGATATCATGAAAAATGGCCAGGTATATAATGTCGATGAGACTTTTCTTTCTGACTTTATCCCGGAAAGGCGTTAACAGCCGAGGATAAGACTGCACCAACAAGAGTGAAAGGCGCGAAAAATATCCTACCATTGCTCAGATGTGCGAATGACTTCAATCATGGATTTGAGCGGAAAAGGTTTATTATTGAGCAGAAAATTGTCTGTTTGCACAATTCGAGAAAAGCTTATCTCAGGAAAGCACAAATGTATATTATCAATTAATCGTAAAAATCCAAAAACCGGCCAATACAAGTCCAAAGATTGCCGGATTTGGTACTTCGTACTTTGTGACTATTTTGAAGTTTCTCGTGATTCGATTAAAAGCACATCAACTAAAAATCCGATCATACAAGTTTTCTGTTAGAGAAAAAATTATTTGTAAATAAATAACGCTGGAAAAGTAATGTAAAAATCAGGAAAAAGCAACACAATAGTTAATTCAAGGAATTATCTAGCTCGTCTTATTGCTAAGAACAAAATAATGAATCAGAATTTTCAACAATTTTATACTTTTAGAGAATTCAAATTTATCAGTTTATTCAATAATTAATTAATTTGTAAGAAATTACTGCTCAGCCAGATTACAAACCCCAGACCAGTTTCAACGAGCTTTTAAAGCAGAATATATAGTTTTAGTGATTGCTATGTCTTGAGTTCATATAATCGGGAATGTAATGAGAACTGGATCTATCTAAGATTTAATTAATTCGATCATTTGTGCCATAATTACAATTGAGCCGTGCCACAAAATCAAAATAATTTCGGTTTCGTCATGTTACATACAGCAATTATTATATTTAAAAAACATTTTGACGCCGACTTTATTTATTCCTACAAAATGTGACGCGGAAATTTTTTTCCTATGAATTGCCTACGCGTTTTGCTGATTGGGTGATTTTGAAATCGCATGATGGCGGCTGGGGTACTAATGCTGGTTATGGACTATGCCACGTGAATGTCGGGAGTTGTAGGCGGAGATGGACCTGGGGTGGGGGTGGATCGAGCGGACAGAGGGGCGAAGGGTGGGGGGAGCAATGGGCTTTGAGGGGGGGGGGGGCAGGGACAGAGAGAGAGAGGAAGAGAGAGATGGGACGCAGAGATGTGCTCCTGGATGGCATAGGCGGAGAGATGACGGAAGGGGCGGAAGAAGGAGGCGGCGGCGGTGCTAAAGAGGGCAAAATGGGCGAGTAGGAGAGGCGGAGGGGGGCGGGAGGGATGGAATAAGACCTCTGATTGATGGAGATTACGTGAGTGGAGGCCCGGATGAGAACGTGGGAGGCGGAGAAGTGGCGGTTGGCTTAAAAGGACACGAGATGAGAGGGGCGGAGAGCGAGGAAGTGGGAGGGGGGTAAGGGGTTAGGAGGAGGTCGGAGGATGAAGGAGGTTGGTGCGGAGGGGTCGGTTTTACAGTAAGAGCGGTCGGGGTTAGAAGGGGGCGGGAGATGGAGAAGATATGGAGAGGTATAAGGTCTCGGATGGGGTTTTAGGAGAAGTAGCGTGAGGATGTTAGGATAGGGAGGGGACGTTAGGATTGGGGTGGGGAAAAGGGACTTTAGAATAGGGGCGGAGGAAGGGGATGTTAGGTGGATTGGGGTGGGGTGAGGGTATTGAGAGGGTTGGCGGGGGTTATGTGGTTACGGCGAGCGACCTAACGGGAAGGGCTAGGAGGATAGTGGAGGGGTTAAGATGAAGGAATGAGAAGTTGCAAGGATCAGGGCGGAGGCACTGACAAAGGGATTCTTAAGGCGGTATGGAAGGGACGAGGATTATCACAAGAAACGTTTGTTTCATATTTAATTCTATGTCGGGTCCGAAGAAGTACTCGCTCATGAAAGAGATTGTGACTTGTATTGAACTGCTTCGCTATTTCAAGCAAGCTATACTCGAACACGTCAAATAGTGTGCGTGAGAGACATTATTTTTTTATAAAATAAAATCCATTTCCAAGCATAAAGATTATCAATAGCGTAATGTTCTCGCCGGAAATGAAATAATTTTCCGGTGGAAGGTCGGCGACGAATCAGCGGCTATTTATAAGTTTCTTTTGAAATTATCATTCTTTAATTCGACTTGATTTTAATGATGACTTTCGTAAGCGGGAGATTGCGGCAACATTATCTCTCGCCAACTCCTCCGAAGGCTGGAGTTTGGACGCTAAAGCCTTGGATCCTAAACGCCTTGGACAGTATAACATTAATGGAACACCAGTAATTTCCAACTTCCATTTCGAACTCGGGCATTACTCTATTACATTAGAATCGACAATAATTGAGATTTACAATGAAAAATTGTTTTAGTTATTGAGCCAATTTTCTTAAAACTCACCCAGGTAATCGGAGATTTTTCCAACATCAAAAAGTAAATCGCACAAAGGTTTGAGTGAAATAAATGACCTAGAGAGAAATAATAAGAGTATATTCTCGTTAAATAGTGCAAACGTAGCATTTGTGCCTGAAAATAAATTTAACGATATTCCTATTTCAGTAATGAGAGTTGATTTTACCGAATTTTTAATTGGTCGAATGGAGTCGAAAAAATACAAAGCGGAGTTTTTCAGTGAGTGAGAAAGGGGAAAAGAGAAATGATCAAGTGTTTTAAAGGTGGGGAGGGCAGTGATTGTAGGGCAGTTATCGGGTGGTAGGGAGGTAAAAGGAAAGAAGATTTCACAGGGAGCATGCAAAAGAGGATAAAGAAAAACGTTGCTTAAGAGAGAGAGAGAGAGAGAGAGCGAAAGAGAGAGAGAAGCGCTTGTTGCTGACCTTGTAGAGAGAACGAGATAAGTTACAGAGGACGGGAGTAAAGAAAAACTTCGTTATTTCGCGAGATAATAAGTAGATGTTGCAACTACTATTTTCATCCAACACGAATGAGAGGAAAGAATGATGAAGAACGGGAGCGAGGAAGAAATGGAGATTTAGGGAGAGAGAGGAGAAAAGAAAAAGAGGCGAGGAAAGATACGTTGGGAGTTGGGTAGGATGGAAGTGGATGGATGTTGCCAGTGTTGGGAGCGGGGGGGCGGGAGAGGAAGGGAGGAGGGGGCGGTAGGGGGCGCGGCGGGGGCTGGCTTAAAGTTCGCTCCGTCGGAGGAGGGGAAGGTTTAGCCGGTCCTCGAGGCTGAGGTGGAGAAAGACGGTTCATTTTGAGGGCCGAAGCAGGAGGCGATCCGTCTCCGGCGACTCCCTCACCGTTTCCATCGCCGTAATGGCGTCTCATCTCGTAGCGAAGGAAGCGCCCCTCCGCTCTCCCTCCCTCCCCCTCCTCCCTTCACTCCCTCCCCCTCCTCTCTTCACTCCCTCCCCGTCCTCCCTTCGCTCCCTCCCCCTCCTCCCTTCGCTCCCTCCCCCTCCTCCCTTCACTCCCTCCCCATCCTCTCTTCACTCCCTCCCCGTCCTCCCTTCGCTCCCCTCCCCCTCCTCCCTTCGCTCCCTCCCCCTCCCACCCTTCACTCCCTCCCCATCCTCTCTTCACTCCCTCCCCCTCCTCCCTTCGCTCCCTCCCCTCCTCCCTTCGCTCCCTCCCTCCTTCTCTCTCCACTCTAGTTTCTCCATTTGTTATTAGATCACATATTTCGAATATGTCTCGCAGTCGGACGTCGTACACATTTCCTTCACGCCGCTGCCCTCGTCCCTCCCCACCCTGCCCCCTCTTGTCGTCCCCTGCCTCCTTCTTGCCCTCCCCTGCCCCTCTATCTCCCTTATTCTTTATTATCGTGGCTAGATGTTCCGCAAAACCCCTTGCTCGTCCATCTTGATTCTTTGTCCCGCGTGGGGATTACCTCGGTCGAGTGAAACTGCATATTTTGGGAGAGTTGGCGCGAAATACTTTTTCCAGATGAAAAGTGAAACGTCTCTTCTCTCTAAAACAATTCGTCAGAATTTATGGTACCGCTTCAACTAAGTCGTTTATTTTGCGCTACCTTTTTCATCAATTTATTTCGAAAATATAACTTCTGAAATCAAACCATTTGCGTCTAACGAAATGAATTCAAAGCTCTGCACAACACGACGCGGGAAAATTATGCACGAAATATTTATAAAAGGTGATAACCAATTTAAAAACAGCTGTATGTGAATTGATTATAGATTTTTATTCCAGTGTTTCCAGCAAGCGTGGTGTTTAGTTTACATTTTGTCATAATGGACGCCCGTGGTTATTTTATGCTGCGCGGTATAAATGAGCGAAATAAGGAAATGAGGTTTGCGTAACAGCATTAATGACATATTTAGGATCTAGTTGAAAGAGGCAAATATATTTCTTCCTTTGCGAGTCATTCAAAGTTTGGGTATCCTGTGGTATGGATAGTTAATATAAATTTTATCCTATTAGATCACTCTATCGTAAATTTTCACTTTAAAATATTTGGAATTCCGTAAAATTCGTATAAATATCATAAATTACATTCTTTTGTCAACAAATCGAAGAAAATTTGTCACCGAAGCTCATTTTAAACACGATTTATTAATTTTTACTTTTTCCATGCGCAGCATAGAGAAAGTATTGTATCTATTTGCGAAAAAATCGAAATCGAGATTTCAACGGAAATACAAGTTTTAAGGTCAACTGAATAGATTTTCACTATTTTTTCGACGATGCCTTTGCTGCAGTGTTAATGATAGGAATTTTGTTAGCGGGGTTTTTATTAGATATAAATTAAGGATTTGGCAAATGTTTTGCTGTGATTGGTCTACCGGATATGGAAGATTACACTTATAACTTTTCCGTTTTTTACTACTACAGCTTCATTATTGTAAACATTTGTTATTAACAGAGTTATAGACAATATAATTTTCTACAAGTATTCCTTGAAACATTTTTTCGTAAAACGCCTTATTACAGAGTCATTTCTATTATTCTTCTGAATTTGTTCAGTACATGGAATGTTTCTAGACGAAAGCTTTGTTTCCGTTATTACAATAAAAAATTCGAATTGCTGATAGCGACGCCGGCGCAGCCAAGGGTAATTAATTGCAATGAAAATTAACCCAAGAACATCTAGCGTAACATTTTATCAACAAATTATCTTGTACACATTGACAGGGATGTCAGTGTCTTTTCATGTAATTCGAGCATTATCTCTAATATTTATATTTCTTCACATGTTTATTAAAATATCATTTCTCACGTCCAGTAATCTGGCGACTTATTCCACAAAAGTATCTTTGCGTAGGATCTTAAATTATCAAATCATTGTCATACATTCACTTCTTTCCAGTAATTGAGATTATTTTTCGACATTCGCTTCATTCTGCCGATGTTGCACTCAATAATACCACGGAAACGATTTTCAAAAAAAAGGGTCAATTAAGTCGGCAATCCTTTCGGTCTTCCATCCTGGGCCATCTCAAACTCTGACGATTTCTCTCTCTCTTTTCTCCCCTTTACCTCCCCCTCTCCTCCTCCTCCCTCTTCATCTCCTTCTCCCTCGTCCTCTCCTCCTCCTCCTGCCCCTTTTATTTCCTTTATCCCCATCCGCATTTCTCCTTACACACTTCCATTAAACTTCCCCTCCCTCCTCAAAAGTTCTCCTTCGTCTTTTCCTTCCTCCCACTCCTCTTTCCTCCTTCCCCTCCACCCCCTCATCTTTTCCCTTTCCTCCTCCTCTTAACCTCTTCCACTCCTTTCTCCCCTTCCCCCTATCCTACTTTACCAATCTTTCTCCCCTCTCCTCCTCCCTCTCCTATCCTACTAAACCTCCCCACTTTCCTCCTTCCCCTCTCCTCGTCCCCCTTTCTCCTTTCCCTCTTCTCATCCCCCTTTTCTCCTTCCCCTCTTCTCCCCTTCATCGCTTCCTTTCCGTTTCCTAGCATCCACTCGCCATTTCGGATCAATTCCTCGGTTTCCAATTTTTCAACGTTTTCCCCGCCAACCGTAATCATTTTCCTCCAAATGCCCCTCCATTCCTTAAGCTCCTCTCTCTAGTTCCCAATGTGCGTGTGTGTGTGTGTGGGTCTCCCTTCATCTCATTCTTCATCTCTCTCTCTCTCACTTTCTCCCTCTTATCCCTTCAGTTTATCTTAAACGCATCCGGGCTTATGCTAGCGATAAAAAAATCGATATTCTTTGCGGCGTGTTTCTCTTTTTGGCGGAAAAAAATCAAAGCTTCTTTACTACTCGCTCCTCTTGACACTATTATTGCTTCTTTCGTGCCAGACATTTTTGTCTGCCCTATTGCGGACCGTGAGAGATGTCTCCGCACTGAGTTAATAAGTGTTTATAAGGAATGCGCCATAGAATAGGAAAGCCTTGGCATTTGTCCTACTTTTTATCTACTAGCGAAACGGTTTCAACCAAAAATGCGCACACTTTATAGAAAAAGAGAGAAAATCAATTGAAAAGCGATATATCTTGTGCGTAAAAACCGGAATATTTTTTGAAAGAAATATCGTCCGTGATATCTATCAGTTTTAAGAAATTTATCGCTTTTTTAGATTAGAGTCGCCATTTTTAGCGGCATTAATCTTACTCTCCCCGAGAAATATCTGAGTGCATTAAAGAAACCAAGGCGCCTCGGAGGAAAAATAAATTCGTTCGCGAAACAACGAAAGAAAAGAAGACTCCTTAGAGATATGACGAAGAAAGTTTCCCCAAAGCAAAGAAGAAAAAAGACTGAAAGATTTCAAAAAGTTCTCATCTGCTAAGCAAGTGTTCGCTGGATATTTTTCAACTTCTGAGATACTGCCTCGTTCCAAACACGCTTGCGAGTTCTTTCGAATTTCATTCTTCAAATCCCGCCGTGAAATCGTCGCCTAGGTCACCGGCTGGCTGAATTCATATCAGTTACCGAAAGGGTTGATTTCATTCAATTCCATAGCAATCTGAGTATCATTTTTAGCAGGATCATCCTTTTCTGTAATCACGCACTACATTCAATTTACCAGCAACAGTGACAGTTTCTACTGTAGCTGCCACTGCCTTTTCTCCGTAAGAAATACTATGCTATAACATTATAAATGAGAAGAGGAAAACGTTTTTTTCTAGAAGTGGAATGTATTAAAAAATAATGGGTATATGGAAAATTCTTTTTAAAAGTTGGCTTCTTAATTTTTAACAGAGATAGTCTATAGAGAATTTTAAACTCATATGCTTAAGCCAATGACTACTTTACTATGCAAAATAAAAACAGTTTAATGTTTGCAATACAGTAAAATCAATTAATTTCAATTTTTAATGAGGTAATTAAGTCTATTGCCTTCCTCGAATTTACCGTATTTTATTCATCTCTATGCAACCCAATATCTCAATCGGTACAGTTATTCCGGGTTGTACAATATTCTATTTATTTTTAAAAAATGATGCAGATTAATAAATTAACTTTCACTAATTTTGGGTTTGTATGAGAAATTTTAACTATTTTATAGAGAAGGAATTTTGCATAGGCTACGTTACAGATATCTGTAAATGGAGGTAAAACAAAAATCCTCCATCCGGTCAATCGATACAATCACTTAACAGATGGATTTCTACAGAAACTTAAATTCGCTTATTTTTAACAGAAACATTACTAATGGAGGCTGGTTTACAAAAGTTGACGGCCCGAATTGATTAAATATATTGACAGGAAATGTTTCAGTATATTAATCAATCCAAGAAATTCTCATACCATAAATACCATTTGTAATTCGTAATTTATCAATGTTAGAGAAATATTCGGAAACAAATTGATAGAGCATTATTAGGTTTTAAATACTAAAAGCAATGCCAAAATCTTCTTCCGTCATATTTTGCATGTATTTTTTTAATAAACAAATTCAATAAATGTTACTATTTATACGCTAATATTTATTGATCAACCGTCCGCTGCTGAAGGGTAGTCGAGTGGAAAAGAAAATAACACATTTGTTCACTCCTCTATGCTCAAGTCGAGTTCGGTAATAATCGTCTCTATAGCAACGATCCGATAAAATGTGATTTAAAACGCAAGAACGCTGTTTTAGTAGAAATTCAAGAAAATACGATCAATTATCAAAATTCTGTGATAAGAATTAGAATCTAAATTATTTACCCTTAGAACAGTACAAACCTCGCCCCGATATCACTATTTAAGATATTTTAAATTATTAAAGAAATCACCTCTGCACGATAGATTTGAGACTCTCCATGTGAATCAAATAGGGAAAAAACTTTCCTGGAATCGAACCCGGGACTTTTACCTTCTACAAATAAAATATAGCCCGAAGGTGGGTCCTGGCATCGCGAGCCTCATACCAAGTTTCATGAAAATTGGTACATTCATGCAAAAGTTGTTAGCGGAGGTCACACACACAGGCACACACATACTCAGTACACGACCATTTCATAAGGCTATGTTTCCTTTGGAAACCAGCCTAAAAATCTTTAAATGGATAAGCCAAAGAGACGCACTTCCTCCAGCCACTCGCGACCATTTTCGCACCCATTTATTCTGTTCTTCAAAGGACTTTCGCGCCTCCTTCGAAGTAATCCCTCCCCAGGGGCATTTTGACACTCAGGGTCGTCATAGAAACAAACCCTGCCTCCGTCCGTCGGTTTCTCTTGAAATCCTGGGCCGCCTTCTCATTTTTCGCAATTTCTTTCCTCGTTTCAGTTTCCGAACTCACTGAAAAGCTCTCGCCTGTGTCCCCATTTGTCTAAGAAATGGCAGATTAATGCCTGAAAATAATCATTTTATTCTTTACACGTCATTAGCATAAACGATTCATTTTAAAAACACATGATTTCTAGCGGTCTCCTCTGCCAAGTCATCTTCGGCCTTCCACTTTCCCGGATGCTTCACGACATTAAAACAATCAAAGGTAAGGTGCATATGTTCGAGTTTTCTAAATATAATATTACGTATATTCTCATTGTAGAAATATGAGAAAGGAATTAATCAAGAATTGATACCTCTATTGTTTGTAGTATGCGAATATTTTTCTTTCAAAATTGTCTTCTCTATAGGGATGATAGTTTAATTTAACGACGTACTTTGTATTCATTAACTTTTCTTTTTCTCACGTTACCCATTTTTTCGCCTCAACATTTACTGATTACGCTGTCTCCGATGACACAGGAAATTTTCTAATTAGCTATATCTCAGGATGAATGACGTAATGGCTTTGAGCTCAACTCGAAGCGAGATTTCAGGCGTCCTCCGCGCTGCCTAGTGTATGGGGTGGGGGCGGCCCAGGGATCAATTTCAGGCGGGAGGGGGCGGAGGCAGGGACACAGGGGGCGGACGGTGGCAACGAGCAAGGAAATCCGAGCATGGAGGCAGCAATCTTTCCTCGCCCACGCCAACCGCCATTAAGACCTCGTTTCCTCAGGAGGCGTATTTTTCACTATCTGGACACCTTCACCTCCCACTTCCCCGCATACCTCCCTCCTCCTCTCCTCCGTCTCCCGCCTCCCATCACCCATCTCCCCCTCCCATCTCCTCTCCCATCTCCCCTTCCCATCACCCCACTCCCATCTCCTCCTACCATCTCCCCCTCTCCCCCGTCTCCCATCTTCCTTTCCCTGTCGCCTTCTCTCCTCATCACTCGCCAGATCCACCACCGCACGCCCCTTTCCATCATCTCCCCCATGTTCATCAGACACGACGACCCCCCACACTCCTCCGTCCATAGCACCGCCCCCACCCTCTCCCCTCACTCGCCACCCTTTCCAAGCAGTTCCTCTTTCCCCCTTTTAACGTGAACTGCATCTAAGAGAAACTCATAATAACACTAGCACGTCTCAAATAATGTCAGATGGGATGTCGGGGCAAACGACAGTCGTTTTATTTCTTATATTCGAAGGAGGACGTTGAAGACAATCTTTCGTTTTTTTTTACTTTCATAAAGGTCCATTTTGTACAAGGCCCAGATCAAAACATTCAGTATCGCAAAAATTTCCATTTATCAAAATGTTGGGTCGGGTCGGAGTCACGACGGCTGCGTTTTTGCTGGGAGTATGCAAATAGCAGCGACGAGTAGATGCAATTCCCATTTACGGCGTTGGACAGTTGTTCCTTATTGCTCCGACGAAAAGAACTTCATATTCTAAGCCGTCGTCGCAATGAAAGACGGCTTGGAAGGAGAAGATCGAAAAATAAGGAGGCGACGGGAAACTTTTTGAGAACTCACCGGTCTTCTTTTTGCCTCTAAATTTTTTTAAAGCTGTAAATCTCCCACAAAGGAACATTTACAATTCAAATTATGCTCCTTTTAGCAAAAGTATATTGTTCTTCCTAACTTCTATGGGAGTAGCTCTTTAGAGCCTACGACTTAAATTTAAATGAAGCTTTAAAAAAGAAAGTGAATGAAAAATATAAATAGCACTATTAAGTCCCAAAAAATGATCACACAACAGTAGCGCAGAGTTTCCCATACTATCTGTAGTTACGGAAATGGAACGTCGTGAAACCTTAGCGGAACCCAAGGGTTCCGAAGAATACAGTTTGGGAAACCCTGCTGTAGCGTATTATCAATTTCTCTCACATAGGTAAGTAAATGCAAAATAATATAATGGAGCACATAAAAACTTGGCTGCTCATTTGTGCTATTAACATAATATCAAAATATAAATGGACTACTATATGTGGAATTGGCTCTAAATCCGCTCATTTTAAGTAAGAATGTACATGTTATATGCACTGTATATTAAAATATCCGCGAAATGAAATATTTCTATATTTCGGAGTATTTGATGAAGCGTTTTGTATTTTTTTCTTCTAGAGACACTATATTCGCTTTTCTTCATTCGAATTCAATTTTAAGATATAACTTAACCCTCGAGCGGTCGCGCCCAATTGTAAAACGCCATCGGTCGCGCATTTGTCATAAAAAAGACAGCGTCTTGTTATTACTAAATTCGATCGAGGTAATCAGAGACTTACTATAACGCAATTTCTTATATGAAATACATTAAAGTAGTCATTCAAAATTCATATAAAACATATTGACCAATGAAAAACATAAATGTTGCCCAAAAAGGTACTTTTCTGAAAAATAGTTTGGTTGCAATTTTATAATATTATATATATATATATATATATATATATATATATATATATATAATAAATAAATAAATAAATAAATATATATATATATATATATATATATATATATATATATATATATAATATTTAAAATCCAAGTAAAACTTAACCGTGAAAAATATTTCAGTTCTCAACATCTTTTACAAACAATTTTAATTTCACACTAGTTTTTGCAAATGAAGTATCCTCGCGAAATCCTCCCCTGAGTAATGCCTTTGTTTTGCCCTAAAAATTACACATTATTGAACAAGTGTCAAAATATTAATAAAAAATTGATAAATCAAAGTAAGAGTGGAAAATTTTGCGGAATAAAATGTTTGCATTAACTGGAGCACAGTGAACAGAGTGGAACGATGCTTGGGTTATCTCGTTTCAGTGGAATAAATTGGCTGGAGACGTGACAATGTAATCCCAATTCAAAAAAACAATCATATTTAGGAAAAGGAATCGAAATGAATACAAAACATTAGTAAAAAATACTTATAAGACAAGTTGCGCGATGCACGGATTGAAACAATACTATACTCAGTTTCACCCGCTATATTTTTTCCTTCAAATTGAGTGGATTTCCAGCGCACAGAGTGTGTTGCTATTGATAAAAGAAAAGCATAATTGAAGAGGTTACATTATAATTCTCGCCTCTTTCTTTCTAAGAGCGAAAGAACAGACAGTGTAGCACTTTGTGTCATAGCGACAACGCTCGAGGGTTAAGAAAATGTTTCGTAATTATTTAAATTACCTGTTTAAAAGAATATAGTGTCAAAAGTCCTATCGTCCGTTTTCTCTGACTGACAGGAATTATTGATGAATGGGTCGGAAATGAATGTTTCCAATTTAAATAATTTTGCAGCAGAAAACCGGAAACAGTTTAAAATTCAAAACCATACATTTTAATTTGATCCACATTGCGCATCATTCATGATGAAATATGTAAATTCTATATTTTTAGTTTCTCGGATCTGTTTTTGCGTATACCGTAAGAAGGCGCAGAATGACTGGGATGCGTTCTCATTCCATCGATCTCGACTGTCTCATCTACTTGCGCATGCATCGCAATTCCTGCTCCTATTCAAATTTTCCCCCTCTCCTTCCAACCTCTCCCTCCCCTCCCTCTCCCCTCCCCTCTACCCTCTACCCTCTCCCCTCTCCCTTCCCCTCTCCCCTATCCCTCTTCCCTCTCCCCCTCCCCCTCTACCTCTCCTCCCTCTCTTCCCTTTCTTTCTCTCACTCCCGCCTCTCCTTCCTTCACATCCATATCCTTCAATCCCTTCTCCTATTCCCGTTGCCTAGGTGATACCATGCTCCTAAAATCGATTCACGCAGCATCGCTGCTTGCACAAGACCCTATAGGTTCTATGCACCCTGTGCGTGCCACATGTAACTACCAATCCGACCGATTACGTCGCACTTCATTCCAGTAGTACCAGGGAGCATTTGTTTTATTTCAGCTGGCATATTGGATTACTAGCTTTTATACCTAGGTATCATATTGAACAAAAAATAAAATTAAATTACTAAATAATTGCTCCCTTACTCAAGATATTTATTTCGATCTATTCAATTTGTATTTCCGAATGAATCAAGCATGTAGATAAAGAGGCGTATATTTTTTATTTTTGATCATCTGAGTAGGGGAAGCGCAGAGAGAAGGAACGGGCCTCCTGACAAACAAAAGATGACTTCAAAATCTCCGATATAATGTCGACACTTAAGTCTCGCTTTATAATATTTCATTCTTTTTTGCGAGATCCTCGGCAACGTAATGCATTACTCTTTCCAACTCTTGCTAGCGAAAGAAATGCGAGGAAGGCGCAACAGTTTATTACAGATGCCCTAAATCGCACAGAAGGCACCATCTATCCACTCCAAGAGATACTAGATCGCGGCCATAGCACCAAATAGTATACCTCTCCTTCCGCTCCACCTGCCTCTCACACCATTCTCTCAGTCTCTATCCTCTCAGACGCCTTTCCCGCCTTCCATCTTCTTCTTCCCCGCCGAATCCCCTCTCCCTCCCATTTCCTCCCTATCTCCCACTCCCTCTCTCTCTCTCTCTCTCTCTCTCTCTCTCCACGCACCGTCGTGGGAAGGGATCGCAAATTAGACGGAGACTGTTGAGGGATTGCGCTGGAGGGAATAGCCTGGAAAAGGGTTTTATAAGACGGCGGGAGAGTGTTAGTATGGGGAATAAGCGCCGGAGCGGAGAAGCGGGGAGAAGGGGAATGGAGGAAGGACAGGGAGGGAGGAGGAGGAGAGAGGTAAGAGTGAGAGGTCGGAAGGCGTGAGGCGAGAGGTTTGGATGCATCTGATGTAATGGGAGGAGGAGAGAGGATGTCGAAAGAAAAACAAAGGGGTGGAAAGGAGTTGGCTGTGGCGTCGGGAGAGGAGAGAAGTAAGGGAGGAGAGGGAATTGGAAGAGGAGAGGGAGGAGGAGGGATTCTGAGAGCGACGGGAACTGGGAATGGTGAGGGGAGAGTGGAGGGGAGAAAGGATAAATAATGAAGAGGAGAAGGAAGCGAGGGAGGAGGGAAAAAGAAAACACTGGGAAATGGGGTGGAAAGGGAGAGAGGTGGGAAGGGAGATGGTGAGGAAAATGGGGAGGGAGATGGGGAGGAAGATGAGGGTGGGGGATGTGGAGGGGAGGCAGTGGATGGAAAAATGAGGAGGAATAAATAAGGAGAAAAGGAAAGCGAAAGGGAGAGAGAGAGAGGATGGCTGTGAAAGGAAGCAGTTTAAGAGGTTGTGCGTCTCGGCGTGCGGTTGGTTGAGGATGGTGTCACGTGATTGCTGCTTGTATCTCTTACGAAGATAGAGAGGGGAGAGGGGATCGGGCGAAGAAGCGGTACTTCTTGGAGCTGCGTATTTTTGACTCGTTGTTTTTGTTTCGTCCAAAAATTTGGAAAAGTACTTTTAAAGTGTAAGTTATAGCAATAATTGTTCTGAGAATGTAGAGCTAACTGCGTAGACAAATTTCTTGCGGCTAAAATAGAGGGAACACATTTAATATCTATCCAGTCATTACTTAAATCATATGTATAGAAACTTAAAAGTCAATTAAAATCTAGCTACGTTTAGTTCCACTCTTGATTAAAATTAAGACTGGATATTAAATTTAAGTCTTCAAGATTCATTTCCAATTCTCGATGGATTTTAGAGGAAAGCTTTTTAAAATTTTAAACTAACAGGCAGTTGTATTATATTGTTACATAAAGTAAAAAAATATCAGCGCAACATACATTGCACAAATTCTCATGTCCATACACTTCTACTCTATACAATATTTGCCATAGGTTACATTTATATGCATTTACGCGCAGATGGATAGTAGCAGAAATTTCGCAGCTGCTAGTGAATGAAATCGGATGGTAGCCTGGCGTAAAACTATTATTTCTTATAATCTCTCTTGTTAATTTTCGAGAAATATACTTGTTTTATTGCTTGCGACATTTATTTCTATAGGTGGACATTTTTTAAAAATATTTATTTATATATTTTCGAATAAATCAAAATTTTGTGAAAATTGACAAGGAATTTGCTCGATATGGTTCGTGTCGGAGAGGTTTCTTATTCCGGGTAATACTCTGTGTAAATACAAAATTTCTGATTTCACGTTTTAGCCACTTGAGCAGCGCACATAGGTCGTACTGCAGACAGACGGAATTGAAAAACACCACTTTTTTCGGACGGAGAAACAACTAAAACATCCGTATTCGTTAAAATCTCGAATTTGACTATTTTTACAAAATCACGATACTTTGTGAACTTCGTGTACGAGAAAGTAAAAATCTTGTGACGTTTTATTTCTTAAATATTCTGACCGTGTGTCCATCATTCCTTCGAAGGTGGTGAAGATATGGCAACGGGGAGAGAGAGGATGGATGGAGAAAGGGAAGGGGGGGCAAGGGAGGGGAGGGAGAGTTGGATGAGTTGTATAATGGAACCTGAGAGGGTTCGCGGGGCATATCTCGTGAGAGGGTTGAGGCGAGGGAGAGAAAGAGAGAGAGTGAGTGAGAGGAAGGTAGACGGCCGAGGGATGGGATCTGGGGACGAGATTAACGAAGGCGCAGGGCAAAGGAAGGTCGCACTTGGTTTGGCGAGGAGGAACGGGGTTAAGATGCGGGAAAGAGAGGAAGGAGGCGTCAGGGTTTCAGGGACGCCTCGAAAGAGGGCTGAAAAGAGATGGCCAAAGGGAAAGGGGCGCTGGGTTGGATGGGGGATGATGTTTTTTTGGGTTTTAGGAGGAGGAGTGTGCGAGAGTTGAGGTAGCAGAGAGGGCGCGCGGGAGGAGAGCGAGGTGGGGGGGGGGGGCAAGATGGATGCGCGACTGCTCGATAGGAAAGGCGAGAAGGTAACTAAGTGAAGAGTGGGACTCTGGGAAGGAGATTGCAAGAGATGGGGGAGTTGGGGGAGAGGATGGGAGGGGAGGGGTGAAAGGGAGTGGAGTAAGTGAGGGGAAGAAGGTAGAAAAGGAAGGGAGGGGAGGAAAGGATGGAGGGGAAGAAGCAAGGGGAGAAAGGGAGTGGAGAACGGAAGGGGAGGAAGGAAGGGGAGGAAATGATTGGAGGAAATGAGGGGAAGGGAGAAAAGAAAGCAATGGGAGGAAGGGAAGGGAGGAAGAAAGTGGAGGAATAATGTGGAGAAAGATAGTGAAGGAAGAAAGTGAAGGAAGGGAGGAGAGGAGGAAAGGGGAAGGTGGAAGGAAGGGGTTAAAGGTGAAGGGAGAGGAAGAGTGCGAGGTGCTGAATTAGGCGCGTTGAAGGAGAATGAGGGAACGCTTTTTGATAAGTTGACGAAGGAATGTTCGAGAACTATGCATTAAAGAAAGGAACCAAAACATACGCGCATGCTAATCGCCGTTCTGTTTAAAGAAACTCTTCTTGGCAAGTTGAGAACTGCAGTTAGTAGAATGTACATTACTATCGCTCTTTACCTATCGCTTTGCGAAAGAGACTATGGATTCACGATAGGAATTTATTCTTTCGAAAGGACTATAACAGACTTGTCAACGACTCAATCGTTAGCGTTGTAGAATTTCAGTAAAAATATTTAAGTATAAATGGAAATTTTTTAAATATTTGGTCGCAAGGAATTTTTAGCAGCTCTACAATAGAATTCATATATATACACCATTAAATATAATCTTTATATTTATCCTCCTAATAAAGAGCCATTGTTTTAGTTAATGAATTGTATTTAAGTTATTTTTATATCTCCTAAAATAAAATATTCATTTGATTTTAATTTTCAGAATTTGATCATTTTAATCAAACAAATATTTTATAAAGTAATTTATATATTACTTCAATACACTTGTTAATTTGATAGACCTTAATGTTGTGAAATAGAGGTGGTTACACACACACATACACATATGTATTTATATATATTCATTCTCCCAGGAAACTCTGGTTGAGCAGTAAAGCGGAATTTAGATGGCGCGTATGGAGCTAGAACAAGGAACTTCTATCTAAAGGCCATGTTAGTGTGTCTTGAATGAGTGTTCTCCATACATAGAAATGGCAAAAATAAATTCCTCATATCATTCCTCTGTTTGCGCTAATGATTAGAGTGTTTTTATTATACCACGTGTTAAAAATTTTATACCAATCGCCTACGACAACCGCAACAGTGAGAAAGTTTTCGCATGAAAATAGTTTAGATAGAAAAATGATAGGGAATATTAAATGGCTGAGATAGAACAATTAAATTTGCTATTTACAGGCATTACTCGGGAATAACTAATTTCATTTATTTACTTTTATATGTATTAGTATAAAAGTTGCAAGTGCCAGAATATTACGTATCATAAAATTATGTAGATAATTAGTCTAAATGTAAAATATGTCCAGTTTGATAGTCCTTTACAATCGGCCGCATTAGAATTTAGCGTTTCATTGGGAATCTAAAACGAATATTCTAAGTTGTAGAGTAAGTATCTTTTATTGTCATCGCTGACTGAATAAGATGCAAAGCGGACGAAATGGTTTAAAGTGGGAGGAAGGGGAGATAGAGGGGGAGATGGGCGGAAAAGGTGATGGGAATACCCGGTAGCAAGAAAGTAAGGAATCAATCTGAGTGGAGGAGAGATTAAGGGTGAGAAGGCGGGAGGAGGGGGAGGGAAGAGGACGAACGAGATGGTCTGGAAATGAGAGGGATGGCAGCAGTGACACCGTAAGTAATAGAGGGCCCGCGAGGAGAGGTCTCCCTTGGGGCGAATGGAAATGTTAAAAGTATGGAAGTGGGTCCGAGGAAGAGAGAAAGAGAGAGAGAGGGGAGGAAAGAGATAGAGAGAGAAATATGGAGCGAAAGTGTGTTTTTAAGGCAGAGTGCAGACGAGGAGGAAGAAATGGCGTGAGAAAGCAGATCTGGAGTGCGGGAGGAGTGGGATTACGGGTGCGGAGGATGGGAGTAGAAAGATGGGATTTATAAGTTAGTAAAGTTGAAGGGTGTAAAACAGAGTGGAACCGAGAGAGAGGCGAAAGCAGATGTGTAGGACTCCTGGAGGGACGAGGTTTATGGTGATAGGATGCCAATACACACACATTTCATCAGGAAGAGGTAGCGAAAGCGACAGGAAACAACGAAAAGAATACTGCTTCGAAAAAGCGAAAACGCAAGCAGCAGGAGACGATAAGAAAGCATTCTGGTATTTCGATATACCTTCCTTTTCTTTTCTTTTGACGGCCTTACGTAACCAGACGAAGTTTCGGGAATATTTGACGAATTGAAAGTTCTTCGAAGTTTGTTTTACTTCATGTGTTTTTTTATTGGAATTGCCTTGCAGAATACGGGGAGAATGAAGGAGACATGAAGAGGGAAAGATGGATTGAGATGCGAAGATGTAGGCGTTGGAAGGGATGAAGGTGGAGGAAGGGTTATGTCTAACGCTCTATGATGGTAGCGTTCGGAAAGGAGAGGCATAAAAAGGGAGAGGAGCTCAGTCGAGGTGGGAGACGGGAGGGAGAGTGGAGAAGAGGGTGGAAAGAGAGGGGAGAAGAGGGACGAAGGAGAGCGAAGGCAGAGGTCGAGGGAGAGGAGAAGAGGGCAAAGGTTGTGGCCTAACACCGCAGAGGAGCTCACTTCCTCGTGCGAAGCCCTTTAAAACGAGACCAAGGGAGATAGTTTCCTTGCTTTTTGCTTAGGATCTGTTTCGCTGTGAAAGTGCTTTTTACACCCGAGTCAGTCGCATCTACCAGTAGACAAGAATATTCTTTTATTTTTAATCGGTCTCAAAACAGTTTTTTAAAAAAGTTCTTCATTTTTAACCGAAAAAAACACAATGTGGTTATTTAAGAACAGAAAAATTGGCAATCTTTATTAGCAGGATAAAATCACAGGAAACACTTTCGCAGGAACTTGCTTCTGTTATTGTGTGAGCGTATACAAACTCTGAATCTGGTGGTAAAATTAATGAATTTGATTTAAAATTTACTGTTCATAATGGGGAATATTGTGGAAAGACCTTACGTAAGAGTGCAATTAAATTGAATAAATAGTAACTGGATGTAATATAAAACAACGAGTGTCTTGTGTCAAATTTCAATTTGATTTCGAACCGTTTCATTAAAATAGTTTCTACTTTAAATGCACTGAGTGCAGCAGGAAGTAATTATTTTAACTCAAAAGATAGAAAATGTGAGTCAATAAAGTAAAACAATATAAATCCATATCTGCAGAATTTATTAATTAGTTGATCCTAGAATGAGAAAGATATCATTTTCTTCTTATCTTTTTTTATCAGGTATCGCTTGAAAGTTGGGGCTTTTTCCGTGATAAAAATGATCCACCTTCAAGACGTTTTAGAAGTACAGCGTATTTTTATAACTAAGTTTAGTTTAAATATTCAATCTTATTGTAAGAGAAGAGAAATACAAAAGAAAATAATAGTGGTCACTTTAAATTTTATCAGTAGAAAAATGTATCCAGAAAATAAGAAATGGAGTTTAAGCCATGAGACTGGGGCGTAGAAATTACGTACTAGTCAAATTTTGTCTAATGGACATTCTCAGATGTTTTAGATAACGAAAGAAGATCGGATAATAGGTTACGCAGTAATTAAATGTTGACCATGCGTATCTGTTTAGTTGATCGCTATTCCCTGTCTGTTCCACACAAGTTTCACAACAATGTGGCTGACAACACGCGGGCACCAATTGCGGCCGCAAAGGGACAGTGCGGGTGGGCGGTGGTCAGCCAAGCGCTTGAAATCTGTAGCCCCTGGGAGGATAGGCAGCTAACGATTGATAAAACAAAATGGTTACTGGAGAAACTGTTTGGGCCGCAACCGCTCCAGCAAGTCCGAATGACACGCCGATAAAACGAATCCGTGGCGGAGTTTGAAGTGTACTGTATTTATTTTGGTCCTATAGTTTCAAAAGTTTCGCTTGGCTCACACCTCCTAATTCTTCCAATTGCCTCTTGAAAGGCTCGCAAAGTTAATTACACCAAAAAAGGATGGCGAGAAGGGAGGAATGGGTTCCATTTGACTAACAGCTAATGACGCAGGCGTTCTTTAATTATAAACTTCGGAAATTCCATTACATGATTACTACTACTCTGAAGTTCTCATCGCAACGCTTCGCAAGTTTCCACTTTTATATCACCATCATTACAGTGTGTCCGTTTTATTCGTTATGCACACAAACACCTGCTCTCCTATATAATGGATTCGATTATTCCTTGAAAAGTTAAAAGATTAGGAGAACTAATGAAAAATGAGGATTTGAGAAGTTCCGAGAAGTAGTTCGACTAAAGAATACACTAGGAGCAGAGAAGCATAGAAATGTCACAGGTCAGTGAGAAGAACTGAATCAGCGGCTCCGTTGCAGATGTACCAGATAAGGGTAATAAGGATATATTATGGAATGCTACAGATAGAAACATAACCAAAGTTTGTAAATGTAACCCCCATACATAAATCAGACTTTAGTAGATCAAACTTCAGTAGACCAAAAACCGATAGTGTTAACTATACCTGAGCTGAAAAAGTGGTGTTTCTGAGCTCATTAGAAATTTCCCCAGGAAATCATTCAGAATGTCAAAACTTATGCCCCAAGTCTTTCTGCATGAAAAGGAAACCCTCGAGGAATGGGAAGAAGCTTATTTAAGACTCATATTTAAAAAGGAGATAAAAGAACGTGATAAAATTGAATATGCATTAGCGTCATATGCTGCATAAGGAGTTTCGCGGGTATACGTATGCTGGAAAATATCATTGAACAAGAAGTAGAGGGTAAAATAGTGTTGATCCACGGCTGGACGATCTTTTACAGACAATAAATAACATAAATATCATAGAAAGTTTTCATGCAAGAGAGAGAGGTGCAGCTGACCTTCATAGATCTTGAGATGACATGTGACACATCCAAAAGAATGAGAATTTGGAAATTTATGCGAAACATAGGGATAGAATTATAATATCACCATCATTATGGATTCGTAGACAGGTTCGTGATTATTTTTAGTTAAACCTGGTTCTCCTCATACTTTTGTTTTCGGTAATCTTCTTCTTGTCTTTGTAGCTATCTTTCCTTTTCAAGGTGTCTATCAGGTGAAAACTTTTCCGTCCTCTTTTTCATTATTATGTGTAATGTATTATGTTATATATATATATATATATATATATATATATATATATATATATAATACGTACTCTTATAATAACTGTAAAACGATTCTTCGAAGAGAATTTCAAATTCAATTTTGGGAAAAGATTAATAAAGGAATTTATATTATCTACAAGCCTGAAGCAAGGATGTAAAAGCTCCACGACAATATCTAAAATATACCTAGAAGAAGCATTGAAGAAATTTAGGAAATGAGCAAGGATTGTTATACCTTTTAGAAATGATAATACTTATGATAGATAATCCTGATCCGGGATGACAAAGAAGGTTATATGATTAGAATATTAAAGGAAGAATAGGAAGCGTTGTCGTGAAAAAGAAATTTTATTAAAACTGAGTATAATTACATATAGACAAATTCGATCTGTGGATAGGAGACGTAACTGAGGCAAAAATATGTGACATAACTACCTAGGAGTAAAATTCAACAAGGAGACAACGCCAGATAATTAAATTTTGCATAGAATATACTATGCTAGATGACACAAATGAATCCCCGATTGAATTCTGTGGAATAACCAAGTGACAAATATAAAATAATAATAAATAATTCCATAATAAAAAGCATCTTAGCGCATGATACAGATTCTTGGTTCATGACAAAAAGATCAAATACACACTACAAGTCAAATGCATGAATCACACGAATGGACAGGTTAAGAAATGAAGAAATAAGAAAAGGATGAATTTCCCAAATATTAACCTGGATTCGATCGAAGAAAAACAAAAGAAATGACATCGGTACTATGGTTAAAGAATGGGAGATAACCGAACTAAAATAAAATGGTGAAACCAGATAGAAAAAGCTTAATGAATTGGATGAGAGTATGAAGAAGAGAGGATTCTTGGGACACAAAGGAAAAGGAGGCGACATTTGAGAAGACAGCGTAACACATATTAAGAGAGAGGGAGAGAGAATGAGAGAGAGAGAGAAAGAGAGAGAGAGAGAAAGAGAGAGAGAGAGAAAGAGAGAGAGAGAGAAAGAGAGAGAGACAGATAGTTGATGTTAACAAAAATTCAAATTTTAGTGTATGCTGTAGAGTGAGTTTATGCATTGTTAGGCGTGTTCTTTACCAGCAAAGCGGTAATAGCGGAACGCCTTACGGGCACGTCTGGTCCGTCCGCCCGTCCGTCGTAACTTTCATCTCCTAAACCGAATTTTAATTTAGTTGGGTATGAGTGATCTTTATTAAAATTTATCTCCCAATTGTGGTTTTTATCTGAATCCGTCAATTAGAACTTCCATTTGACATAATTACTTTAATAAACTTATACTCGTATCTCGTTAAATGGCATCAGTCAAGCAACAATGAAATATCAAAATTTTATCTCCCAGCTCTTATATGATCTCTAAGGTATAGGTTAAATAAATAATTCGCACAGAGAACAACATTTACTACAAGAAAGTCAGCGTGGCCACGTTATTACGAGTTATAGGTTCGGAGATAAAAATTCAAGAAAATCCCAAGTAAAACATTGCATATTTGGTTTACATCGATCGCTAAGAAAACAAAAATTAAAAATCCATATATTTCTCTCCCATTCTCTTATATAATCTGTGAGGTATAGATTAAAAAATTTATTTGGATAGAGATCAACATTTACTACGAGATAGTTCCCGAGACTATATTTTCGGGGATAAAAATTCAAGAATCACCTTATCTTTTGATACTGTTCCATACGTATTTCCCATTAAGTACACCTTTGAAATCTCTGTGTATTCCATTTATGAAGTATTCTTTTCAATCTTGTTATTATCATGAACTAGCTGAAACCCGAAATATGTACATTTGCGGTCAGATATAACACAAATGAGCTAAGAATTGTAGAGCAAATTGAATAAGGCGCTTTTATTCACCCACTGCCATCTTTCCATAGGAGTAAAGAATCACAGATGCGATATATTGCGGGTTGTCCGCATTTGTCGCAGCATAACATATTTTTCGATTTTTTTTATTATTCGCCAGCAGCTAGCCCTCACATATACCGCCCTATTTGGAAAATTTGTTTTCTCGAAGTTTTTGAACTCTAGAGATATTGCCTGAAGAGAAGGATGGACAGACAAGCCGAATATTTAAGTGATTTTGTTATAAAAAAGCCCTAAAAAATTTTTCCGGTTGCACAGTTTAAAGGCGCAACATAGCAATTAGCATGAGGAATGCTGCATCTTCAATTATCTGCTTTAATGTTCATCTTACAAAATTTTATAATAAGTAAATTCTAGAATTGATATAATAACCCAACTTACATTTATAGGTGATCGTGCGCATTCATTGTTTGCATGGCTTTTTACATTCTATAATATTGGTGGACTTTTTGGTCTTTTAGAAATTTTAAATGTTAAATTTTCCAAATTATTCTTTTAATTACGAATTTTATAACGCAGTAACACAATTAAGCACACACAATAGCGCAATATAACAATTAATAGAAAATCAACAGTGACGTTTAATGACAATATTGTAGTTCAGCAGCCAAACATAGTATATGCTTAAACAGCTAATCAGGATGCGTCCGGCAGTCAATTACAATACTTAGTGAAAAACCAAACACAACGCTTTCAGCAGACCTAACTTGTGTTTTATTATAAGAGATAAACTATAAATTTAATTCTTTCAGTGTATTGATTGATATAAGAAATGTTTCTCAAATTTCAATCTAAAGTTTGAAATTATTTTTTCTTTCAGGTATGTTGAACTTTCTCCTTTCTGTTAACGGTATGTTTGAATTTTTATTATTATAACTCCACGTGTAATGAGTCGCATGACAAAAGCGCTTTTTGTAACGTATAATTATTAACGCTAAAGTATGTAGCTAATTCCTCAGCTTCAGGCCGGAAATCATTTGAGCTCTATAACTCATTTTAAAACATTTCATTTGAAGTACTATGAACAACATATAAATTAAATTTTTGAATTGGTTATGCCGTGTATCAAGCTATTCATTCTTTTGATGTAAATTGTAATTCTTCTATTCTTACTCATCGTAGTCGCTCTTGCATTGAAATGAATAATTTGGCATTTGGTACTTGATAATTAGCCAAATTCATTTTTATTTCATTCTATATCGCCTGCTTCTGCAAAATTGATCCTGGCGTTTCTATGTCCCCTATCATTGGGTTTACTTAACGATAAAACAGTATCTTGCGAAACAATTCGTGTGTCCTTGAACTTCTCTTTATGTGTACCTTTGGAATCTCCGGAGAAATTTAAAATTTCTTCACAACCGGGGAATTATTCTCACAGAAATAAAGTGATTAGTATCGTGGATTTTTATTTATAATAAGTTGTCTTTTTATAACTCTGGGAAAAGCAATCGGTTTTCTAAGCGGGAAGATCGGAACGTTCTGATTCGCCAGATAGAAAGGAGCGCATTACCACGATCTTATATTCATTGATTTAATTTAAAACTCCCCCATGGAAAATGAATACATATATTTTTGAAATTTCAAAATGCCATATATCCTAAGTGTATTTTATTAAAAAATTAGTAATCACTACGTTAAAGAAATACTGATAATACATCGCATATGAATAGGACAAAAATTCAACCTTAAAAATAAAAATGCTTTCTCATGAATTCCATTTATATTGGTTTACTTAATACAGTTTAACTTCACACATTGAAATAAATAGTTTTCTATCAACCAATCATACATGAACAAGAATGGAAAAGTGTACCGCGTGTCGGAGCACACAGATTCCAAAGGCTTCTTCTACGACTTATCTTATCATGTTAAAAAATATAGATATCAATGTCTAATGAATAAGCACTGCAGAAGGATATATCAGAAGCAATGTCATGGAAATATTAGGTTTGCGATTTACCGATTTATGAAATGATTAATTAAACAACTAAATTATTTAAAACGTGCCTCAATTGAAATAAGCGGTAGTAATCTCTATGCTCACGTTCATTTCCTCTTCGTAAATTATCCATTTCTTTTTTCCTAAAATATCAGAGTCTATACGTAAGGAAATTAAACGCATTTATAGTAGTTCTAGTTTACTTCAGTTGCCACGACAACAGTTATTAAGAGCCACAGGTAAAACTTTCTAAGTTCAAATTGAATTATGATTATGATAAAGATGTACAAAACTAAACATGTTTCATTTGACCAGGTTTACAAATCTCATTTTATGAATTTTGATAATAGTAATATTTTGCGAGATATGAATTAGGATATGCGAACCATTTATATTTTTTTCTTTGCAGTAAAGTCCTAAATACCAAATTTCGAGAACATCCGCCCAGTTGTTTCCGCGATGAAACATATGGACTAACGGATGGATAAGACGCTTCGCTGGTAAAGAACCCCAAATGATCTATATAGGCTCTATAAGAAGCTTTGCTTGAACGGAAAATAAAAATTATACCCAAGAAATATACACCGCGTGCAACCATTGATGTCATTGGACTATTCTAATACCAGTTACTTTTAACAGTATCGGCCAACAAGCACTAGACACATGCGCCAGCCCATACAAAGGAATTATAACCCAGTAGCTGTTAGTTGTATTTTTCTCTTCTCATCAGCTAGTTCAACTGCGGTGTTCGAAACTAATAATTTTTCTTCTTTGTGGAAAGTTCGTGAGGACGAAATTTAGTGGAATAGGCTCCTTCGCTAGCCTAGAGTTTCTTATCGTTGAAGAGTTAAAGCAACCTTGTTTGGTTATTATCGTATGAAATAATTTATACAAAATTGGCGGAAGTAGTGCTCCATTCTAATCCACGGAACCTTTCCTTGAAATCGAGTTTCTATTATGGAGAATGTTTGCTTCAAATCGATAGACATCGTTTTCGGTATCAGATAGTTTCGAATTTCTTTCTGTAAAGGTGGCTGAGAGAGATTGGGGAGAAAGAGAGGAAGGAGGATGTTGGGTAGGTGAGGCTGAGTTGTGGGAGGGGGGCAAGAGATCTCCCAAGTTGGGCTTTGCCATGACTTTCGGCGTAGGCCCGCGAAGGGGCGCAGATGGCCACGGGTAGACGCGTAACTTTGGCCAAATTACCAAAATCAGATTTACGCATGGCCAAACATTTTCCTGGGAAAGTTCCTTCCGTGCTTAGGGTCTCCGAAAATATGCACGCTCTCCTTCCATCTCTCTCTCTCTCTCTGAAAGGGGTTTCGCTTTAAGTATTCACCGCAGGAGGGATTTTTGCCCGATAAAACACGTTCCTTAAATTAATGAATTTCCGAGAGAAGCCATTCGTCAGAGATGAATTACGTATCGATTGGAGATCAAGTGCGAATTCGAAAATTATTTCCCGAATTAAATTTCTCCAATTCGGTGGACACATTGTCGTTCTACATTTGGACGCGAGGTTGATGTATCTAACGATTCAAAATCTACTCCTTGTAATCTCGTGCTGCTTGTGTGATAACAGATACATATAATCCCAGGCAGATAGCATGAAAAAGAACTAGTTAAAATAGATTCGTTACATTAATTTTAGTTGGAAAGAATACAAGCGATAGAAGAGGCCAGTATTATGGAATAATCATTTAAGAGATGTGGCAAGCAGTCCTATAAAATCTATTCTCAGAAAGAGACTGGACAACGGAAAGAGGTTTCCTATAAATGATAAGTCGTAGATAGAATAGATACAGGTGCAGCAAAAAGGTAAAAAAATCAGACCTATCATTTATCTAGACAAACTTTCGTTAAGATAGAAACATTTTTTGAAAAGCATAATAAGCACAATAACTCCGAAGATTGACGTTGGACTGAAAATACTTTTTTATAATGTAGAGGAGGCAAGCATGATATTGCATGCATGTAGAAAGAAGGCTGTCAAAAACTCATAGTTGAGCGTGTGACACACATTGTGCACAAGGAAGTGTTACGTAGTTTATAATATTTACAAAAAAATTAGGCAGCGCCATTAGAATTACGTTAGACGTCCTTTGAATCAAGTATATATAAGAACACACGAAAGAGGTAGCGTAATCACGAGGACATCACAGGCGATCGAACGCGATGGAATCAGATTAGTAGGAAAAGAAGAACTGCTTCAAAGGCTCTGCCGAGAGAGTAAAAGGCTAACGTACGCAAAAGCCTGAAGTTTGGAGAGGCGCCAACGGAGAATGGCGTAACATGGAAAGGCCAGAAAGGATCGGAAGAGGGAATGACGAATATCATTGAAAAGCAATTCGCAAGTTGGATCGAGATCAGGAACATCTGAGTGATGGAGAGGGGCCAAAGCTGCCAGGAGCGAAAATGGACGGTGTGGTCCCCTGGCGAAATAGAGGATAGCGCGTCTAATTGTTAATAATTAAATAAACTTTAAGCTAAGAACATTAGAAAGCGTATTTTCCAATTCAGATGTTGAAAAATGGTAAATCAAAATGAAGCAGTCATATAAGAATGCGTTTTTAAAGAGGTCGGCGACAAAGAATAGTTAATCTTTCTAACTATTATGAAGAGATCTTCGACTCAGAATCTACACACATTTAAATAATTAAGCCAAAGAAAATACAGCAGCGCAGCACATGCGCCATGTATAAGTAGATAGCTTAGTGATCGAATTCAGAAATCAGCCTTTGATGCAATAAAATTCAAACAATAGAAGAAGCATAGTCTTGGCGGTACATAGGAGGAGGACTATTAAAAAATGCTAAAATCATAAATTTTTTCCGCATATGCGTGAACGACTTTTTCTGTTTGAACGAAGTGAACGCATATAGCGGAGGTCGTTTCCGTCCTTCCGCATGTAAAAACTCAGAAACCGCTAAACGTATTATGATGAAATTTGGCCAAAATCGGACAAAAATGATGACCACTTTACATGAATACCTACAATGTTCCTTTGTTTCAACTCGGGAACCGCTGGAGGTATTTTCATGAAATTTAGTATTGGAGAGTTTGGCTATTGGTCGACGGATTCTAATTTTGGTTAAAATCGGACAACAATGACGACCACTTTACATGAAGTCCTACATGTAGTTTACAATGTTCCTTTGTTTAAACTCGGGAACCGCTGGTCTTATTTTGATGAAATTTGGTATTGGAGAGTTTTGCTAAAATTGGTCGACCGACTCTAATTTTGGTTAAAATCGGAAAACAATGATGGTCACTTCACATGAAGACCTACATGCAGTTTACAATGTTCTTTGTTTCAACTCTGGAACCGCTTGACATATTGTGATGAAATTTGATATTGGAGAGTTTTGTTAAAATTAATTTACCGATTCCAATTTTGGTTCAAATCGGACAAAAATTACGACCACTTTTCATGATCTATAAATAGTTGACAATGTTCCTTTGTTTCAACTCAGGAATCGCGGGACGTATTTTGATAGAATTTGGTATTGAAGAGCTTTGCTAAAATTAAATGGCCGATTTCAATTTGGTTAAAATCGGACAACGATTTAAGACCACTTTTCATGATCAACAAATAGTTGACAATGTTCCTTTGTTTCAACTACGGAACCGCTTTGATGTATTTTAATGAAATACGGTATTATGGGGTTTTGCTAAACGTAAATGACAGATTCCAATTTTGGTTAAAATCGGACAAAAATGACGACCACTTTACATGAAGACCTTCATGTAGTTTACAATGTTCATTTTTTTCAACTCTGGAACCGCTTGACATATTGTGATGAAATTTGATATTGGGTAGTTTTGTTAAAATTAATTGACCGATTCCAATTTTGGTTCAAATCGTAAAATAATTACGGCTACTTTACATGAAGACCTATATCTATTTTACAACGTGCCTCGCTTGCTTCTCATTAAATTCTCATCTGAGCGAAAAATATTGAGAACATTGTGAAATATCAAAGAACGCATTTGGAAACTCTTTATACTCCGACATGGAGTACACCTTTACAATCTTGTTTATTTTATATCTAGAGCATAAATTTACAGATATATCCATTTCCTCAAGGAAATTCATGTTTATTTTTGCTTTTTTATTTGTCATTTTCAAGAGAGTCTCATCAATTCTAGCACCGAAGCCCACTCAGCCGTAGCTAGGTGTTTTTGTGAGCTAAAGAAGCAATACAAATATTTAAAAATGATACAGGTAATTAATTTTATTTTAGAAGTGCTTAAAATGAAAATAGCTATGAAACGTGAACAAAAATAACATGATAGGAATGATATCGCTCATATAGACAACTGGAGTAAAATCCACGTTCTGCTGGGAAAGTAAAATTATTTTGATGATGTATTCCAGATGTAACATCAATAGATCAGTTCCGTTTATATTTCACATAAGTCTCCTAGTATTGTGTTGTAGCACGAATAATGAAAGATGATCTCCGCTTAAGTTATATCGAAATAAAGTGTGAAAAGTAAAGTGAGAATTAGATGGAAAATATTGTTTAATTAGCAGATAATGGCCATTAAATGAGAAATTTTAATTATTCCAAATATTTAGGTGGGACAAAGAAGAAAACATAAACTTTAAGTGATTTTGGAAATAACGCACGAGTATTGAATATTAAACAGCAAAACATAATTTATTTACAATGAATACTTTGAATAAAATGCTGTTACTCTTTATAAAGTCGTGAAAAACAACATTAAAAGTTTTAATTGTCATCGGTTATTTACATAAGGAAATTTATCTTTAAGAATTATTGGCTGTCCATTAATTTTCGTACCATAGCAGAACCAATCAAGAGAGTCTGCTCTTCATTCGGACTCCATTCAATGTGATTTAAATACAAAGTTGTTTAGCCAGACGAGAGACGGGACGAAAAAAGAAGAATAGCCACGGTCCGTCGTGTCATTCCGGGTGTAACATTGACGTATTTCGCGTTTAAAAATAAAGGGAATGAGAGAGGGGATGTTCTGTGAAAAAGAGACGACTCGTCGGATCCCCCTTTCGCAGATAAAGCGACATTGCGACACTAAGCCGCAACGAAACAGGAATAAAAGCTTTCTGTTGTAAAAAGTCATTGTCACACGTTGGTATTCGTGGGATCTCGATTGTAATTTTGGCCTTTTAGTCTCTCTATCTTTCTCTTTAATGGTAGCCACGAAACTTTCTTTGTGATTGACTGGGTGAAAAGATTCTCCCGATAGTATTTTGTTTTTGTATATAAATTTTAAGCTTTCTTAAGTTTCTAAAACTTTTATTTCATGCAATGGTTTTTCCTTTGAGTGATAAATAAACCAGGAGTTGCAAATATATAGGTAAATATTCTCTTAGTTAATGTTACTTTAATGCACGAAATACGTGAAATTCTAAAAAAGGAACGCTTTAAGAAACGATCAAATTGTGACTGTCAAGCCCCACTTTTATTAAACCTCTTGAAATGAATTCAGAAAAATTTTGGATGATAAAATATCGAGTGATATTCCGCGACATTCGAGAGATCAGAGCAAACACCACTTTTAAGAGGAGCGAGGTGACGGGAGGAGAGGGAGAGAAGGAGGTAAACTCGCCAAATATCCGAAAAGTAGGATAAAATAAAAATGAGTGAATAAATAAGGAGTGGAAAATAAAATAGGCTTGAGGTAAATATTAAGAAAGAGGCCTCTTAAGTTCAAACAAGTTGAAATTTTTAGTCAAAATTATCTTAAAGAGCACCTACCTAATGCTTCGACAATTTTGACGCGGTTCATAAGGATAACAGTCTTTTGATAAGAAAATGGCAAAGGAAAATTTAATTTTTTAAATATAAGAATTTATCATTAAATCAAAGGAATTATTTTTGAGAAGTTAACAGTGACCTAATTTTACTTATAAATTACGCTTGAAAATAATAAATGATAACTAACCCTCAGTTGAATTTCGGTATATGTAAATTTTATGATAAAATTAATAGGATTTTTTCGATTCATTTTACAATTAGCATGGCGGTATCGTTTACAAAATATTACACATCTCAAGTAGTTACTCAAGACAAAAAGTTTAATCATTCATAATAATGCCCACCGATCATTATAATACATTACCTAACTCGAATGTAAGAGAAAAGCAATTTTTATCATCGGCAACCCTCCAATTCTTCATCTCCTTCTACTTTGTATTCCTCTTCTCCTGCATCTCCTCCCTCCTCTTCTCATTTATTCCATTCTCTCTCCTACACCTCTCTTTCTTTCTTCCATTCCCTCTATACCTTCTCTTGGTTCTATGCCTATACGTCACGGACAATTCGTCGCGGACAATTCGTCGCGGACAATTCGTCGCGTGACAAATTCGTCGCATGGCAAATTCTTCGCAAGAAAAATTCGTGGTATGTCAATTTAATTGCAAGACAAATTTGTCTCAAATTCAAGAATCGTTGAGGAAATAGTATATCCCATTCTTCATTAATTCTGCGATACACGGTATTTAGTGTACGGGAAGGGTTGACGATGTCTCATAATTCCCGTCTAAATTATAGAACTCCTGTTCAGATTATTCACAACAATTATCCAAATAAAATTTTGGAAAATTTAATTTATGAAATATTCCTATCTTATCTGATCAGGATAATAATTAAAGTCTTAATCCTCTTGCCGCTTTGTGTATGACGCATTTTATTCGTGTTTTAACTAAATTCCCGTCTATGTAAAAGATTGAGAGTTTGCTGGAATCCAGCTCATGCCCGCCCTTCCATATAATAATCAATATCGTGAAAACCATTGAAGTTATTGGCATACAACTTTCTTAAAATATAAATATAAACTATTCAAAACATTTAATTTGCCGTAACTATCCCTCTAAACCAAATCGGAAACAAGTCTCCCACAGGTTATCGTTTTTATGCCTCGACTGAAAATTTTAGATAAATGTTAGAATTGCTATTTTTTAAAAGGCAGTTCTCAATATTTATTTACTCTTGCGTTACTTTGTCTTTATTCAGGATCATTATAGAAGTCATGTAAAAAATTGTCCCTTTTTAAGCAATAGAAGTCGAAATATGACGATGTATGTATAATGAAGGAAGATATACGCTGAATAAAGAAAATAGACATTAAATGTTTTTAAAATCTTTAAGGTATTTGTCGATTTTTTAGATTGTTAATAAATGCATAATCAGTTTTAGCATAAAATATACTGTAAGATAACGTTTGATTTTGAATCTGTAGTAAGTAAAGGTTTTTTACTCGCATTCGCACGAGGCGAATTGAGACTTCGTTGCGGGTGTTATAACAGATTGCGAGTTGAGATTTGACAGTAGTACTTTAGCCACGAATTATAAGTCAATGACGACAAAAATCCCAAAAAAGTCCCTGGTTCGAATCCAGATGTGTCCCTTCTCTGTTTGATTAACTAGGAAATATCTGAAACGTAGCGTATCCTGATCAAATAAGATACGAACATTTGACCAATTAAATTTTCCGAAATTTTTATTTGGATAATTGTTGTGAATAATCTGCATAGGAGTTCTATAATTTATACGGGAATTATGAGGCATCGTCAACCCTTCCCGTTCACTAAATATCATGTATCGCAGAATAATGAAGAAAAGGATATTCTATTTCCTCAACGATTCCTGAATTCGCGACGAATTTTTCCTGCGACGAAATTTGCATACGACAAATTTGCCTTGCGATGAATTTGCCATGCGATGACTTGGTGGTACACCCCTACTCTTCTATCGCATTATGCAGACCATTGCATCCTTCTCCTCATTCCAATCTTCCTTATTCCACGAATGATCATTTCTTGAACCACCCTCCACCTCCGTTGTCCGCAGATCAGCTCCTCCCATTTTCCACTCCCTCCAACACCACGCCCCCATTCCACTTCCTCCACCACCCTCTCCACCAAACTCCTTCTCCATCCACTAACATCCCGCTCCAGTATCTCTTTGCTTCGATTCTATAACTCCCTACTCGCTCGGATCAGGTCAACAATTTTCTAGAACACTTGGAGATTTGTTGGAGCGTAAAGTTTCTCGGTTGACATGCCTTTGGTCCAGATCCTCCTTGCGCTTCCTCCCCGGTCTCTCTCTCTTGCGAAGAAGAGAGGGAAAAGAATGGGGAAGGCGAATGAGGGAAAAGAATGGGGAAGGCGAATGAGAGAAGGAAGTGGGAGGGAGAGGGCGGCATGGAAGAGAAATCTGATTGCATTGAGAGTGAGGATCGGTGCAGAGAGAGAGATAGAGAGGACGTGAGTAAGATATTCGATAAAAAGAGACGGAGAGAAAAAGAAAGAGATGATACGGGTTTGTAAAGGTTTCATACAATAGGTAATAGATTTTGATGAGAAGGAGGGATTGCGAAAAGAAAGAAGGATGTGCTTCCGAGAGGTACGAGATATTGGTACATGGAGGTTTCCTTGTTTTTTGAAGGATATAGGTTGGATGAGAAGACGGAATGGAAGTTGCGCGCGATGAATGAGGAAATGGAGGTAGCGGGAAAGAAGAGGGGCGAGAGGAGGAGGCGAATTTGAGGGAGTTTTTGGAGCAAACCGTGGGTTCGCTGCATAGCGGTGGAAGATGCTGCGGCACAAATGTGAAAAATAAAGAGGAGTGATTTAAAGTTTCCATTGCCTTCGGGGCATTCTCTCGTCTCGCTCCCCTTGCACCGCCTGTCTCCTAACCTCCCTATTCTTATGTAAACCCTTTTTCAGCGTCTCTGTGTGCCGCACATTGCCTCATATCCTCAACCTCAAATCTTTTTTTCGCAAGGTTGATCTTTAGTTTTACATCCAATATCTTCAATCCTCTCTCTCCTACCTCATTTTTCCCACTTTTGTATCCTTTTCTTTTTCTCACCCTCTTGGCTTTTACTTTCATCTTGTCATCATCTTTGCATCTTCTACCGAGTATGAGTTTTGCCTTTGAAGGTTCTTTTTGTGAATACAGATTCATTATGTTTGCCGATTTTACAATGTAGAAATTTATTTCTACCTCCTTGCTGCCCAACGCAATCAGTCTATTTACGCTGTGTTTGTCTTGCATCAGGAATTCAAAGGAAAGGCATTTTAGTGAACCGAGTACTTTTGAGGATAAATATTTTATATCAAGTGAAACGTTTTGCTTTGATGTAGCTTGAATTATGAAGGTTATTTGCCACGGGTGATAGGCTACTCGAATGTCATCGGTATTAGTGATAATATAGAAATACATTTCTAATACATATTTTGAATTTAAATCCTAATACCATTATTTAAGCTTATCCTTAACGATAACTGAGCTATAACTACGTATGAATTACGAAATGAGCTGTGCTGCGTAGCAACACTGTAAATGCAATTTCTATTTTCAAAACTTGTTCGTACTTTTTCTTTCAAGCAAAGTGTAATTGATGCTTCCAAAATATAAAACACGATCAAGGTGTTTCACATTATCGTCTCGATCTGTAATTTGGATAAATCCCCTGCTTTTTATGTTCAGCTCCCTTTTCTTAGTATTATTTTAATTAAGGATTGGACAAGAGTTTGTTTAAAATGACTTTTTAAATCGATGAACTAATAAATAGAATTTTACTAAGAACTCTCATCATTTGACAATGCGAAATTTTTTATTCTTTTGGTAAGTCATATAGCGCAGAGAACTGATTGCTTCAATCTAGAAATGCCAACTACTTTACAACCTATTACATACAAAAGCAGTAAAACATGTACACATATCTACTAAAATATTTATGATATGATTGTAAAGGAAATTTTGATTTACAAGTTATTGAAAAGAGAACGTTTTCGGAAATATTTTCTCTGAGATTTTCCAAATATAGTTTTTTCGTTAATTTATTTGGATTTTCATAAAATTTTTAAACTTTTGTAATGATTTCATAAAGAGCCAAATGTCTGATTAAAGTTGTCATATAATCTGTCTCTGGTTTTACTCTTTCCATACCGAGTTAGTTCACACCCTTCTATCACTTCATGCTGAGTTTTGTGTATCAAGTTCATGCTTTCCTTTACATTACAATGTAACTGAACTTAAACATTTCTGCGCGGGCTTCATACATTTCTTTGCTGGCCGAATGTTTAAAATCTTTCCTCTAAGCCTAGTTATCCACTGCGTAATTTTGATAGCAAACATAATAACATTTATACACTGCCTACATTTTTTCAAAGGCCTTAGCCTCCTAGCGCAACACAAATTTTGACCTGCTTGGAATTCCTCGCAGTGTGTTTATGTGAGCTACTACAGCCAATACATATAAACTAATTCAAGTTATCTCCAGAAATAAGTACCAAGAATGCAACACCAAATCTTCTCTGATACGAACTAAATTACAGATTTACCCTTTGGCGTATAAAAGGAAACTTGCATCAAATGATCCATATTCTTATGCTACCAATCTTACAACATCATGCCCTCTAAACGCATACCCCTATACATGCAGTTAATGACCCCTTGCTTTTACGCCACCCAACTAGCATTAGTTTGATCCTAAATCGTATACCGCCGAACTTACACTTAACGACCTCTTGCTTTTATGCCGCCTGTCTTACACCAGGGAGCCCCTTAAAACGTATACTACCAAACTTACAGTTAACCGCCTCTTGTTTTTGTGCGACCAAAACGTGCACTTGTTTGCCCCTTAGATGTATGCCACCAAACTTATATTAGTACCCCTACATTTTATACCACCCAACCAACCCTAGTCCCCGTAAATGTATACCATCAAACTTACATTACCTACCGCTTGATTTTATGCCATCCAACCTACACTAGTCTCCACTTAAATGTATACCACTGAAACGATCGTCAAATTCCCACTGTCATTACTCCACCTAACTTACACTAACTTTACCCCTGCATCATACTAACATGCATACACCGGGCGGCCCATAAAACTTGTACCGCTCAACCTACACGCATTTCCCTCCGGAATATGCAAAATAACTAACTATTCTAAGCAATACTTTGCCGAGATACTGTTTGTGCATTAAACTGTTTAATAATTTAAGGGGTTGTGATTTTACCACTACGATCCAGAGCTGAAGACCCAAAGTTGCCACTGGAAACGTTCAATGAGTCCCCGACCTCAGTAGTTCAAAATTCCGGAAAAGGTATGCATCTTATTTTCATTGATAAATCCGAGTAATTTACATTCATTGTGTACAATTAGGTTAAGGTGAGTACCATTATAATATGTTGAGATGCTAGTTAAAAGCATAACTGTAGAAAAACGTCCCCAAATGAACGCGTTTGTATTATGTATCACGATAGCGCACCTGCAAATCGCTTTCAAATTTGCCAATAAAAAGAGAAGAGTGTGGGTTTGAAATCATAGCTCATACAGCGTAATTACCAGAACTGTTATCTTAAAATATATCCTCTTATTCGAAGCTAAAGAAGAATTGGTTCCAATGCTAAAAATGCTATTACAGATAAACTCAATAAACTGTTAACCAAATGTTTTCCATGTCTTTGGTAAATGGAAAATAAGATGAATTAGGGCCATTACGAAGAGTATTTGAGGGACTGTAAAAAAATTTTATAATAGCATTTTCATTTCAGTCCTTTTACTTTACAATCACTCACCGTAATTGATTTTGGACCGTTTATAGAATCGAGCCGGAAGAGTGATGGAATTTCTTTTGTAGTATTTTTTTTCTTCCTCCATTTGAGCCTCAAGAAGCTGTAGATTTTAACGTTGCCCTAGCGAAATTCAAGAATCCTTTTATAAAGATCACGAATAGGACGCATTCAAATCAATTGCTGTATAGTCATCATCAACTTTATATTGCCTGTCTCACTTCCTTTATGTGAAAGATTCCTGTATGTGCTGTTTAGACCTCGTATAAAGCCTCATATGGCTGTAAGAAAGAATGTTTTCCAGTTTTAAATAAATTATATTTATAAATATATAATAGCCATTTAAAATGTATTGAGGATACAGAATGATTTATCATACTGTCAGACTACACACAGCTATAGCAAATACGAAAAAATGAAATGTTGGAAAAACATTATAATGAAATCGAATGTATCGAGGTGACCTCTCTAATTTTTCATGGGTAAACATTGATTTGTGCGAATGAGACTTTCGTGGTCTTGTGGCAGCATACGGATACGTAACAAAAGCAAATTATATCACTTGATTCAGCATGAATACAGTATTGTAATATCGCCGACGGCTTCAATAATTATGCTATCCATATTTTTGAGAATATGGGCGTGTAGATTACTGTAGAATAAAAGCTAATAATAAAAAATGAAACGTTTATTCGTGTATTTTAGTGCGATTTAAGATACATCGAGATTGAACTCTGGACTGTTCATCTATCACTAGATATGTATAAGTTCATTTTAAAATTTATGTTTAATGCAAAAATTGAAGGACAAAATTACAATCAACTATGTCCAACATAGGTTTTAAAACCATGACAATGATATGTAATTGTAGTTTCATATTTCTTTCGAGAAGTTGTTAAAAAGTTGCCAGTTAGGCATTTTTCCATCATAGGAGTCAACGCTAAATTTAACTTAATAATATAACTTAATAATAAATTCGTCAGTGCTAAAAGTAAAAAAAAGACATTTTAATTGTTCTTACATATTTTGTAGCATATGATATGATCCTAGTTACATATTTTAAGATTGAAGACATAAATTTTCCTTCTTTAGCTCAAGTATAAAATAAAGCTCTTCCGCATAACGAGAATTTTTATAATTTTTAATTTTCTTGATGAAGTAATATAAATAAGGTACACGTGTTTTTAAATTTGGTAAAATAACAGCATAAAGTTCATTGCTTAATATTAATAAATAATGAAAACATTAAAGTTTAACACACAATTTAAATTAAAAAGATAATTATGGATTTCGTTTTATGGCTGGAATATATTCCAGAATAAGTACTTTAGTATAATAAATTAAAATTTTTAATATATGTATTATATATCTCTAATAGACATAGCAAGTTTATAAAAAAACAATATGCGCATTTTGGCAACAATTCAGTCGTCTTGAGTGATGATTCGCCAAAAGTAGATTCTAAATTTTACTTCAGGGAAGTCGACTCTTTATACTTAAGTACTTATTCTAGAATAGATATTTTAGTTCGTTTTTTGGAATAACTATAAGTTTCCTTTCCGCGTGTGCTCACGTATTTGGACAGTTTTAATCTTATTAGTTTATTTAACCTTCTATAATTACCAAGAAAAAGTTTGGTATGTAAACTTATAATGTCAACAAATCACTATTGCAATTCAAAAATTGTATCCTTAATTAAAACTATACCAAAGTTAATTCGATAACACGGGAGGTGCAATAAACGATTAATGTATTTTGGAATCAATATGATTTCATATGAATTCATATTTTATACACTGTGTTGTAAAAAATCCGAAGAGGGTATATTTTACTAAAAATAATGTTTTTCTTAACGTTGAAATGTAACTCGATTCCATACCCTCAATCCTCCTATTTGAAAGGCATTGGAAGATATCTCTGGAACGTGTCACTTTGGATTCGACCATTTCACGAGACGCAGCTTGCCTTTCACTGGATACCCTCTCCGAGAACTCTATAAGAAAAAACTCCTTTCGTTTTCCGGAATCCGAGCGTGAATATTTACTCAGATGTAAACAACCAAACTTCGAGGTGCGAAACAGACCTACATACTTGCCCATACACCTTATTCAATTTTTAATTTGCATGAGACGTGATGCTTGTTTTTATGGATGGAAATTGTCTTCCGGTGAAGGCATAACCAAGAGAGCGGCATTCGATTTATTGTGTTTTTATCAGGTTTCGAGGTAAGAAGGACGAGATGATAGGTTGTGAGAGTTATCTAAGGAGTGGAAAGGAAAGGAGGTGTGGGCGGATAAGGTGAATATGAGAGGGTGTGGATGTTGTGAAGGTCAATAACGTTGCGGTTAAAGGGCGCAAGAATAAACACGGGATAAATAGAATGTTAAATGATCCTCAGAGGCATCATAAAGGATGCTGAGTTCCCTTGAATACTTTATCCAGGGCAGTTAGGAGAGGGTTATGGGGCGACGGAGGGGCAATAGAATGTAACGCGGGCGGAGGAAGGTAAGGTGGCGAACGTAGTCGTCGGTGGAGGAAGGGAACGAAAGAAACGGATTTTTTCAAATCGGAAGTTTATTCCTGACGTTTAGCGACTTCGATTCAAAACTAACTTCTATATTTTCCATCTCTAGTCCACAAGAAAATGTAAGCTTTCACGAAAATATTTGCTTGATAAGTGGGTTAAATGCTCTACGTAAAAACCAAACGACTTCATTCCCATTATAATTGTACAAATATCAGTGGTCTCACTGAATCCATACTGATTTCGACTTTGAACGTTCACCGTAATGTAAATTTTTATATTACTCACAAATATCCATCTTTATCATAAATAAAACGCCGTGGCAATTCGACATTTTTATCGTTGTACTGTCATTTCTTTCTCTGTTCTTATTTATCTTTACCGTACTTTTTTTATCTTCCTTTCCTGTTATCTATATTGTTCTTCACGTCCCATTCTTGAATAATTTCAAGAATTTTAATTTAGTTTATGCTCTTCACATCATGTGCATTTCCCTAAGGAAACCTTTATTTCACCCTCGCATTTGCTTGCACTCCTATGAATTTTTTTATATAACACTCTTGAAAAATGGTACTTTCTTATCGGATAAAAGGCAAATATAAAATTTCAAAAAAGATTATCTTTCCTCATGCCGTGAAATATGCATGGGGACATACATTCTATATCCATTTTAAAAAGACGTTATTTGGAAAAAGAATATTCCAGAGAATTTTATTGTCTGAAGTTAAACACTTTATGATGCAATTTAGTATCTTTTACTGAGTCAACTGTGAAATAAATCAAATACATCACATTGCTTACTTGGGTTGCCACCTCTCCCGAAATTCTGTGAATTTTCCGAAGTTAATCCACCTTAGATACGACTCTCCCGGAATTTATTAGAACCAGTCTGGGAGCCCAAAATCTTCGTAAATTAAGTAACTTTTAGCTTTACTACGCATTCAAAATTGTTTTCAATTTCTATTCAAACCTAAATAGAGTTGGCAGAGAATTAAAGAGAATTGTAACGCTTGTGCTTTCAGTTCCAGTATTCAGCGCAGTTTGCGAACGTGTGTTCGATGTCATTAATGAATTATGGTGTAAAAGTCGAAATAAATTAAGTGTGAATCATGTCAAGGCAGAAGTTCAAGTATGAACCAATTTTAATTATTCTTGTAAAGATTTAAATGTCATTTTACTACGAGAACTAGATGTTTTGGAGGCTTCTCGAAGAACATCCAATAAATTTCAAATTTAATAAATGAAGTATATATTTTGAAGTTATGATATTTTTATGGGTTTGGTACTATAATTACTAGAATAATGTTAAAACATAAGGTTAATTATTCATATATTTTTTAAATAATAAATAAGACAAGTTTTATAGTTCTCATTATCTGTTTTTTACCCTACAAAAAATCTCGCAATTTACAACTCATACGGTGAATACCTCCCTGCATAAACAATTTACAAGGTATCAAAACTAACTGTAACAATAAAAGAAATATTACATAATTATTATATGCTTATGATGAATCAATATAAAAAGTTTCATTGCTAACTTTAGTTGTTTTTCTATCTAGAGAAAATTCTCTCGGATCCTTTCGGAATTAGCTACTCATGAGGTGGGAATCTCGCGGAATCAACTACTCATAATATGGCAACCCTATTGCTTACCCAAATAAGAACATTATCACTTCATAATATTTAACCGAAGTATTACACAGTGACTGCTTCGCCTTCAGCTCCTATTCTTTCCCAAGAGACTCCCCATTACCGGCGCCTACTTCTCCGCCTCCGCTCATTTTTTTCTGCCATTGGCTAAGCTTCAATCCGACGGCTGACGTCGCATCTTTTGCACCTCTTTCCCTATCCAGCAGACCTTGCAGCCGCGCTCTTACGCTCCCTTTCTTTCCCTCCCGCCACATCCATTCCGCCCCTTTGCAACACCTCCCCCCTCCCCTCTTCTCCTCCCTTTCTAACAAGGTAACCGCCCTTAACGAGCAATAACGGTGCGCTAGTAACGCCATCCCGTGTCTGGACCACAAATTACGCCCTTCCGAAACGGCGTTTTTCGCACTTCGTCGCTTCAACGGGCAGCCCTCTTTATCCCCCGCGAAACTCTCTTATTTCGCACATTCCTCCTCCTCCCTTAGCCGAAATCTTTTTGCCGTATCCTTAATGTAATTTGCATCTCTTTCAGACGTAGTATACGGTTTTATTCTTTTCTCTCGCTCGTCTTCTTTCGACTGTGGTCAACTCCACCTATCGACAAAATCCTTGACTTTTCCTGCCGCTTCTCTCTCTCTCTACCTCTCGTATTCTACTGCTTTTCTTTAGTTTTGCTTGCTTATGGTCATGATCGCCTTACTTCGTCTTTTTATCACACACTGAGCAATGCCAAACGAGATTATTTATTCTAAATAATCACTTGCATGGACAACTATTAGGATCTATATATTTTAAAATTTAAAGGGCATAAAAATATAATATAATAAAACAATAGCAAAATTTGAGGAGAATCATTAATATCAGAGGATAAGAGATCAGTTGTTTCAGATAAAAACTACAAAACTATAAAAATTATGTACTACTCCCCGCTCTTTTAAAAACTAAGTAATATCGTTTAACAAGAGGCATGGTAATATCAGGAAATACGTATATTATTTGTATAGAAAATCGTGCAATACCCATTAATTAAATTATTCTTCAATTTTCCATTCATTTCTATTTCATATTGAGCCTTTCTCTCTTGTCAAAAATTCCCAAACCACTTAAAAATTTTTAAAAATATTGCTAAAAAAATAAAACGCCTCCAAATATTAAAAAAATGATTTTCTAAAAAAATATCAAAAGTATTCCAAAAACATTTCCCTGAAATAATATTCAATAAATTCTTCCGAAAAGGTTTCAACCAAAATATCTTCATCAAAAATAAAACATCCAGAAAAAAATTTCAAAAGATTTCTTGAAAAATATTTTTCAAAATCGGTAAAATATACATTGCGTAAACCTTCTCATATACGTATGCATCTGTTCCCACTATACTCCTTTCTGACTGGAAGGGACTCTTACTGATACTAAAACAACAAAAATGCGAAAAATGTCTTCTGCACGTAAATGGTATTAATATACTGATGACCTCATATATGTGAAAATTAAACTTGTTTAATTGTTATACCATATATTAATATAAAGTAGGGATGCTAAAGACTTCTATCGCGATCGACCGGTCGTTCGACGACTCGTTTTAAGTAGATCTCCGATGGTTAATTACCTACGCTGCTCGAAAGAGTCTTTAACAGTGAAAATAGACAGGCACGTTAAGTGAAAAATGATAAATAGCTCCAATGTTCAAAATTAATCAAAGAATTTTATCGTTAATTTTATCAATTGATTTGTTAAATATAAATGAACTCCTTAACCGTAAAATTCAAAATTAGAGACACAATGAAAAGGGGGGGAAGGAAGGAAAGGCAAAAGACAATAAAATTTATAAACTTACAGGTTTAGGGGTTGTTACTCCACGCCAGGGACCTGATGTCACTCACACATTCACTCACTCAATCGCACAAGCACTAATCCTAAAGGTGGTAAAGGAAACGGGACCGGGTTTGCGAGAAATTACTCTGCGCCAGGGACCCAAAAAACACACCGTTGCTAGAAGGTTTGTGAGTCAGTACGACCGCGACAAGGACCTACTAAGCAACCACAAACACACGCACACTTACACACCAAAAGGTAAGGGGGGAAAAAAGGGGGGAAGGAACGGGGAAATAATACTAGGTTTACGGGAGATTAAACCACGCCAGAGACCTAGTATCGCACACACTGGCCTGTAGGTTTATGTGCCTTCCGGCAACGACAGGGACCTAACAGACGAAACACTCACGCACGCAAGCACACCAATACACGCACACAACATCTCTAAAAATGAGGTAAACGTACTAAATCGGTATTTCGAAAGCAATGCTCTCATAATCAGTAGCTGATGTGTAATTATTTATGAATTTGACTAAATGGAATCATAACATTGTTTTGATTTCATGTTTAATATAAAATTATGATTATTATTTGGATAATTTTAACATCAGCATAAATATTCAAGTATTCAAGCATTATTAATGTTGAAAAATTAAATTTCATAGTTAAAGTACGAATGGCTCTACCACCTATAGAGTCTTCTATACCCTTCCTAAACTTTAGTTCCCGAATCGAAATACGCTACCGTTGCAAACTGATATAGAAAGTTTTCCTATTCTTCCCTCTTGTTCTTTCTCTCTCTCTCTCTCTCTTTCATTTCCTTTTTACGCTATCGCTGATGCGATTTACCAGTCTCTCGGTTTCTTTTCCATGTTTTTCTTTGATCATGACGGTATTTTTAGTCTTTTTAACTTGGTTTGGAGAGACTGCAGCGATACAGAAAATGTTTAAAGGGCGGAATATGAAAGACAAGTAACAACACAAGAGACAAAAGAAGAAACGGAAAGCTATTTGTCTTTAGTTGAGTGAAAACCTCCTTTCGCTATATCTCACTCGATTGCTCACGCAAATACGCATTGAAGAACAAATGCGGACTTTTTCGATGCTTTCCTTTAAAATAAATCTACGACGCAAACCTGATATTCTTGTTATTTACAAAAATGGCAAAATCTTTGGACACTATTGAACTTAAGGTTGATTAAAATAATTTTATATAATCGCTAAAATTTACTGCGTGTCAACATTATATATCAGTGATGTAAATTTTTCTGATTGTTGTTACTCACTTCCCACTCTCTATATATTATGGCAAATTTTTTGTCTTGCTGATATTAGGTTCAGCAATTTATATTGCATAGAACGTTCCTCTCAGTCTCGCTACGTGTCCACCTGCACCTCATGTCTAATCACCGCGCAGCGAGCTCATCGGTTATCCATCGAATATTAAACTCCTTGTCAAATTTTATTTGCAGCCGCTTGTATGCACAGCCATATAAGCCTAGTGCGCAAACTTCCGCGGGATAAGTGAACGTCTGCAGACCTGGAACCTGATCAAATAAAGGCCGCCATCGATTTCTAATGAACTCTTCGTCGTTGTAGCGAAACACACTTCGACTGAAACGCTCAAGTTTCGGTTTCCTCTATAATCTCTGCCGCCGCCGCCCCCTCCTCCCCCTGTCCGTACTCTCCTCCACCCCATCCTCCTCCATAACCTTCACCCTATCTCCCTTTTATCGCTACGCCAATCGTCTCTCCTATTTCCCTTAACACTTCTAGCCGCCCACAACTTAACCCCATTGATTCACCTACCACTTCTCTTCCTCGTTTAGTCCTATCTACACTTTCTTTATCTTTCTCTCTCTCTTGATATATTTTCTTCATTCGCTGCCTTTATACATCTCGTAATTTTCATCTCTTAATTTCTTTCTTCTTTTCTCCTACTGTTCAGGTACCCAATATTGGTAATATTCCTTTTATGTTGCCCTCTTTAGTTTATATTTATCAATATCTCTTTAAGCTTTATATAACCCTTGGCATATATTCCGCTCTCTACTCTCTCCGCCGTTAACGTCTGTTACGAAGCAGACGGTGACATTCTGTCGGCACTAGAGCTGATGTTGCCATTGTTGATACACGCTCCCATTAATTAATTGGAGGAACCTGGCATTCCTGGTGCAAATGATACCCGAGATTTAAGCAAATAACTATCTCTGTCAAGTTATGATGTTCTCTTGGACTAATTACAGCGTAAATATGGGGGATGTCGAAGAACATGGTTTACTAGTGTCATCAGAAGATCTTATCATTTCTTGTATTTTTTGTTATATTCAACAATATTTACTCATGTACATTTCAAATGCTTTTAAATTTAACTTGGAATGACGAAATCACGGTATGCATTCGATATTCGTGTTATGCATTCCAATGCTTTATTACAAAAAATGGATTTATAGAAAGAAACATATTGATAAATAAATATATATATGCATATAATTTAAACTGTGTTTTCAGCAGAATGAAAACTGTTACTAAACTAGAAAATATAAAGCAGGAATTGTATATTATCGGTTAACTTTAGACTAAATGTTGGTATCTCTACCATTAAAAGATGTTTTTATTTATTTTTTGAGCCAAATTCTCCTTTTCAGTGACTTCAGTATTTCATTCTCGAAGATGGATTCCAAATTAAACGACGGATCAGCAAGTAGAATTTTATCACTTATACTTCAGTTTTTCTTTATTTATTTAAAACTGTAGAAGTTTTTGGTAATAAACATGAAGAGAGATTTCCATAATTTTCAAATTACTGAAAATATTTTTAAATCTGTAGGAACTATTGTTATATTTTATGACGATCTAACGTAATTATGATTAACAAAAGTGTGTTCGAGTTTCGATTATTTAGTTTTTAAAAGCTACATGAAGAGTGCAAGATTCCTCTAGATGTTGCGGTACAGTAAACTGCACATCACGAAACAGTTTCAAGTGCGAAAATCTAATCAACGCATTTCTCCAGTAAACAAATAAAATAGCGCAGAAAAAACACGAAACATCTCGGACGTGTTTCTCTAAAATTACACAAATCGCATCGTTAAGAAAATAAACGTATTCCGCAGAATAGCTTTTATTGTGTGCTAGAGGAATTCGAGCAGAGAATTTCTCTCCTCACAATAATCCTCCATAACACCACGTCACACCAGATTTTCACGCATTGGTCGTTAATATTCGCGAAATCCCCGTTAAAGCCGAATATTTCGTGCTGTTGTATTCTGCGACGGAGATAAAAAATTGCATTATTCGGAATGTTAAAGATAGATAACTTAACGAAAGTTTAGACGGGGATTTCTACCGTTTCGTCCGCTTGGATTTCTTTCCGTTAGCGTATTTTGGATTCGTTCGCACATTTACGTGGAAGTAGGCGAGCACTCCATCAAGACTATTTGGGCCTCGCTTCCTGTTTTCCTTCTGAAGTCGCTCATATCAGAAAATGTCTCTCTCGCTGTGGCTCGAATGAATATTCAGTCCGTTTCCGTCATTCAAGACGCGAATAGAGTCGAAGACGGGAGTTCAAAAGGATGGCGTGGATGGAGAGGGGGGGCAAAAGGTGACCTATCTTGCCCCCACCCCTTCTCAACCGCAATTACTCGATATAATTAATCTATTCCTTCCTTTCTTTTAATTCTATCTCTCGTTCCTTGCATTTCTTCTTCGACTTTCTGTTCATTTTGTATTCTGCTGCTTTCTTTACAGCAGGGTGGCCAAAAGTACTTACCCTCGGTGCCGCATTTCATTATCTTTAGAAGTTCGAGAGCCGCACGACACATTCTGTGCTCAAAAATTTACGATCAGTAAAACATAACCTGTATCCGAAGCAATTCAGATATAATACAGGTGTGTCCCTTAGGCATTCCTAACAGGTCTCAAGTCCCACTACACCATTGTGTTTTGTAGTGAAAAACGTTTACACGCCTCTGAATGGAAATTTAAAAGAGCCGCATGCTAACATGAGTTAAAAGAGTCGCACGCGGCTCGAGGACCTCGGTTTGGCCATTCCTGCTTTACATCTTTTTTCGCGTCACTTCGTCTCATTCTCTGTTTTCATTGCGATCCGCTACTTTCAAGCGCGTGTAATTTGCTTCATTATCCAATTCCTTTATCTGTATTTCGGTTTTGTTGTATCCCTCCGTTTTTATTCGCATCTCGATGTTTTAAAAGTTTTCCGAAAACTATTCCGGTGGTGATTTAACAGATATCCGAATGTCCTTAGTATTCGGAAACTTAAGACTTGGAAAAGGTACTATATTTCCCAATAGTCTGTTAGCTTCTAGAAAATTTAGACATTATAAAGATCTTTGGATAGCATCACTAGGTATTTGAAAGGATATTCGACTCCCATTTCCCGTGCAGAAAAAATTGAACCTGGAACATTTCGCAGAAAGTATTCCAAAACAAATTTTGCTTATTTTTGCATAATTTGATATGACCATTCGTTATATTTATTGTTTCACTTATGATTTTTCTCACTGAAGTTTTCTTTAGCAATTTTTATATTTTTGACCAAAGAATTTTTTGTGAAGTCTGTTTTTTTCAGTTTAAAGCTTTCTTGTTAGTATCAATGGAATATCATACATTAAAAAAAATTATGATCCATCCAACAAAGCTTAGAAAATTTGCTATTATTAACTCTCCCATTTCATATTACCTATATAAAGAAGTTAGAAAATTTACGAATTTACATATTTTGAAGCTTAATCTGACAAAATTTAAGATTTTCAGGACATTTAAAGGCTAATCGTCATTAGTTTTCGAAATTGATCCGCGTTTTGTCTCTCAATAAATGCGCATATTTAACCTTGCTTATTTCATCCTATAATCATCTTGTTCCCTCTACTCATAAGTAGTACTACAAAGTAATCATCCCAGCCGTTTATTATTATATTATATAATATTTTTTAGTAATTAAACATTCTATTTGAAAATATCCTTAATATCCATTTATACACTCTCACACACACAGATATATATATATATATATATATATATATATATATATATATATATATATATATATATATTTATGGATAAGCTTCATCAACTAACGTATTCAATATAGGTGATAATTGGATGAAAGCGATGCATATATTTAAACGACTTCTCAGGATAAACGTTCAGATGAATTCGACAGAGAGATATCAATTTCGTTGGATGGGTCTTTCTGGTGTATCATTAATGTTGCATTCGATGAAGAGGGTTTTATTGAGATGGGAAAAAAGGGGGTTTGGATATAAAAACGCTCGACTGGGTGAGACGATAGGGAAGGAAGGAGGAGAGTGCGACTCAGGAGGTTCTCAAATGCGAGGTGTCGTGGAATTGAGTGAAGAGAGATGGAGAGTGCAAGTGGATGGAGGAAGGGAGAAATGCGAGATGAGAGAGGAGAGAGCGCTGAGGGAAGATGGAGGGAGAAAGAAAGTGATAAATGGAGAGAGCGCCAACAGCGGCAAAACTATGTATGCTCGATTTATAAATAGAAGGCACAAACGAAAAATTACATCGAATTATAGCATTTAAATGAAGTGATTTTACTTGCGCAGAAACAGGGTTGACCATTGTAGCAAATGAACAAACGTAAATCAATACATTAAAAGGATAACCATCGTAAGTAAAGCATCATATAGGTAGAATGTTTGATAGTGGAAGAGGAAGTGATACCAAAGATTTAGAAGGTAGATAAGAGAAAGATATCCAGTTATACTGGGCAGAACTCAATACTTATATTTAGAAAAGTAAGATAAGCATAGAGAAAAGCCGGAAGGAGAATGCGGAAAGCCAGGTAGAGATATTATGGGAAGATCGAACAGATGTCAGCCATTAGAGGCAAAATGGTGAAGGGTGTTGAGATAGAAAAAATGAAAGAGAGGGGAAGGAGAGAGGTAAATAGCGGAAGACAATACCATGGGAATGGAGTGAAATAAAATAGAGCAAAGGAGGAGAGAGAATATGGAGGGATAGGATGAGAAGGAAAGGATGAAGCACACTTGGAGGAAGGAGGGGAAGAAGGAGGGGAAGAAGGAGGGGAAGAAGAAGGGGAAGAAGGAGGGGAAGAAGGAGGGGGAGGAGGGGAAGAATGAGGGGAAGAAGGGCAGAAAGGAGTGGAAGATGATGAGGAAAGAGAGGGATGGATGAGAGTGAGGAAAGAGAGGGAGGAAAGAGGAGGAAATGGCGGGAGGAAAGAGTGGAAAGGGAGGAAAGGTAGACGAGGGAATGAGGAGAGGGGAAGAGGCAGCGGAGGAAACCAAGAGATTGATGGAAAGGCGTGTTCCTTTCAAGGAGTTCATTAAAAGTGCAGAAGCGGCGAAGTGATGTGGATTTGGGAGGGGTGCTTGGGAGAGGATGGAGTGTGGGTGCAGGTGGGAAGAGGTTAAGGGGGAAAGGGGGAGAAGGCAGGGAGAGAGGGAGGGGAGAAGGAGAACGGAAGGGGAAAACCAATCACTAGACCCGAAAGAAAACATCTAAGGACCCGAAAATGAGATTACTGAAATCGAAGGGCGGATGGAGAGCGATGAGAGCGTTAGTCAAGGTTTAAAGAACAGAGCTAGAGACAGCGGATCTAATGGAGAGGAGCTCTAAGACTAGCGCTCGCCCTGACATAAATTGTTATCAAAGATGATTTACGTTAATGACGGAAATTCTCGTACCTTTAAGCAGCAAATTCCATTCTTGCAACCTGGATCCCAAAAGTTCTGCTTGTTGCTTTGACAGATTCAGATCACTTTGCTCAATTTGGCGTGGTTCTTTGCTACTGTGTGGGATGTAACTTGGATCAGAAGAAGTTGATGGACCTTCCATATAGTATTCATCATCATGAGGAATAGTAAGTTCCTCCCAGTTAGGTGGTGAAACATGAGTAGGAAGATATTTTCCGTGCGTCACTAGCTTCACTGCAGACGGGATGTTTGGATAATCTATCTTATTTTTTCTTCGTCTTGAAAAACCCTTAGCTTTTTTAAGATAGAAATAGTAGTCTTTAAGGTGGCTGATTGCTTCACGCCAGATCATTGCAACGGCAAACGGCATGCTCTTCTTCTTTCTTTTCATCCATTCTGTTAGGTTTACGTAGCACTTTATGCCACATATATGCGGTGCTCAACTTTTATCTTGATCTCCCAAATGACAACCAAAATACAAATAATAGATTTGTTTTACCGTCGACATAAATAAGTAAAGATGGAGACTACGGCGAAATTGATGTTAAATAGAAATTAACTCTTTAACCGAAAAATTCAAAATTTTACGGTTACCGTCGACGTTGTGTTTTTGTTGTAATCTGTCCATATACATAAAGAAAATTATCTGGCAAATTCACACAGCCACGACGATGTCCTTTCTCCATCTGCAGAACACAAATTCACAGAAATACAACGCAACTGACGCCTAACATTCACGTGCTTGTTATGATATCACACTCATACTTCCCCTCTACCCTTTAGTTCTGCCAACACTCACGTTGTACCCACCAGTTCTGCCAACATTTACCAAGAGATACTTATTTTTACAAGAATTTATGACAAATCCTCATTACTGATTTTTCTAAAGTGTGACGGAATGCAAAGGATTTTTAGTCCAGATCTGGAATGAGCACGTCATAATTAATTAAAAAAGGTTAGCTTTCATTCATGTTACCAAATCCTTCTTTACTATGGTAATTTGCGCAATTGAAGCCCGATATTTTTAATACTGTTTTCACGAAATCAAATTATGAGCGAATATAAAACATTCCCCATCACCTGTTAACCGAAATTATGCTATGTTTCAGCTTATTCTGTCCTTAGACAATTTCAAAATACGAATTCAAAATGTTACCTATCGATGTGATTCTGTACTGAAAGAAAAATTAAGGAAAATATGAAAACGTGAATAATTATCTAGCAGAAAAGGCGTTGAAAATCAATAGAAAGGAAGCATAATTTATCGAGTGCGTTTTCATGGAAGAGAAAGGGTTGCTTTTCATTCTGATTTAGGCAAAATATCAAGTAGCAAACATAAAAGATATATTTTTCAAATACCTAGGATTAGTTATTCCTCTCGAATTTTAAGTAGATGAGAACGCGTGGAAAAATTCTAGTGAAAAGGGAACACACTGGGTTAAAGGCCAGAGAAGGAACTTTCACATAACTTCGGTCTAATCATTTACAAAGTATGATGCGTAGAGTTAAGAGACATAGACAAAATATAGCTTGAGAGATGTTGCTATGAGAAAACAGAGATGGTTCTGTGAAACGACTGAGAAGATAGAATTATTAGCAAATACATAAGATGAAGGACTAGACCGATGTAAAAGATAAAATACATAAAAATGATCAGGACGCGTAAAGCGACAATGCGTAGAATAATCGTTCAGTGTAATAATGTAGATGAAAGTGGACAGATAAAGAACAAATAAATAAGTGAGAAAGGAGATAATAAAAATTGGTATGGAAGCGATTGTTTCGAGTTAGGATAGCAGAAAAATGTGTGGAGGGAGAAGGAGAGTAGAATGAGGCCCGCTTCCGCATTGGAGAAATGGTCCTTAAGTGGAGGAAGGGATTTATGGGAAATTTTATCTGAAAATATGAGCGCAAAAACAAAATCACCCTCCAATTATAATAAAAGCCAATCTCATTCTTTCATTATGAGTGTAATATTTTATGAAATAAAGCAAATAACGCCGATTTCGGTGAATCTTTCGTCAGGCATTTGGCGCCCTCACCCGCAAGTTTCAAATTGCTCATCGTTCACGATAAAGGTATGGGTTTGTTACCATAAGATTTTACATTAACATTTTGGAAATATTGAAATATCTGAATTTGTTCAAGTGAGAAAACTTGATTAACTTCCGAATTTTCTCAAAAACTATTTTAAAAGCTGAAAAAACGAGAAAATTTCAGATTATTTTGCCAAAGAAAATCACTGTGTCAATGACCGCTTCCCGTATTATTGCTGCGTTTGAGCTCGCCAAATAATTGCTCTGTCCTGCCATCTAAGAACTAGCTAACAAACTACTATTGTTAGTAGGCCATATAAATTTTTGTTGAGGAAATTCCAAAACTAACGCCACAGTTTCACTTTGTAGAAAATTTGTTTACTTACAGTTTTGGGTTCGTTTTTGCAGCAGATTCTTGTTCTATTTTTGTTTCATTATTGGCCAATATGGAATGACGAACGTTAAGCAGATAATAGGTCTCCATTTGGCAGAAGCGTGCTTGGTGTGTGCTGATGTCAGGAGTAGAAGGAAATGTAGAGAAAAGCAAAGGAAAGGAGAGAGGGAAGGGATTACGAAAGGAGAAGTTGGAAGATTGAGAAAGGCCCAAGGTGAACAGTTTAGTCAAACAAAGAAGGAAGAGGGAGGATGAAATAGAGTGTAAAAAAGAGTACAGAGTTGTGGTGGGAGTAGGGTAGTTGAGGATGGTATAGATGAGGGAATGAAAGAAGGTATAGAGGTGGGGAGGGAGGAGCGTATGGAAGAGGGTATAAAGGTTTGGAGGGAGGATGGTATGGAAGAGGTAGATAGATAGATAACGGTCTTTATTCGGGCGAAATTTAGACCATATGGTCCACTCTTAGATTTAACCCTAGGTGTATGGAGGTGTGGAGGGAGGGGGGTAGTGGAGAGGGTATTGAGGAGGATATGGAAGAGGGTATAGAGGTTGGGAGAGAGAAGGGAATTGAGGAAATGCTAGAGTAAGAAATGGAGGAAGGGCTGGGGGGATTCAGAGAGGGCTGAGAAAGTGAAAGAGAAAGAGAGAGAGAGAAAGAGACAGAAAGAGAGAGAGAGAGAGAAAGAGAGAAGCGAGAGGGGTGGATATCCTTGTCCTGTGCCTGCGGGGCCCATTACTTAAAGTTAAGAGGAGCCATTCCATAATCTCCCAACAGCCACCGAGCAAGCTGAAATACTTGAGTGCATTAAAACTTATGTAGTGGTCGTTAGGGGCAAGAAAGAGAATTAAGGAGGGAGAGGGGCGGAGGAGGAAGAAGGGAGAAGGCCAGAGAAAGGTTGCGAAGAGAGGATCGAAAGAGGAGTGGATGAAAAAGGCAAGGAGGGAGAGGAGAAGCGATGGGATTAATGCATCGAGAGCGGGCGCTTTGGCGGTGAATGTGGCGTATGGCGCGTGGATATTGTGTTTAAGTATGAAAACGATCGTTGTGAAGCGAACTGAGCTCGCGATATTTTTTTGCAATATCATGTTAGGCCTATTAAGTGAGAAAGCAATTAATTTCACTGGTCGATATGCATCTTCTCTGTGAGCCATATTGAAAAAAAACAACAAAATGCCGTGACTTCCAAAGATAGAAGTAAATTAAAAAGTGAAATTATTTAATATTTTCCTTTGTTGCACGCTCGAAAATATCTCCTCTATGTTCTCTTGATGTTTCTTATATTCAGTTTGATTTTTTCGGTAATCCATCACCGACCAATGAAGATGCCTTTCCATTGCTATTAATTCCGCTTTCATTCGTTTGCATCCGTACCTTTGCGATGCCCTTTGACTCTCCCAGGCTAGTGTGGACGAGTTATATAGGGCGATGGATTTGCGGAGTGTGTATGTTCATTTGAAAATTTGCATTTAATTCGTCTTACCATATTCGCATTGAAATTCGATTGTAATTTCTTTACGATTTTCTTATTTTACTGCAGCAAGTCGAAAAAATTGATTATATGGTAAATATTTCTGTGATTTCAACTCATCTAATTCGTTCCATGAACCTTTTCTTAGTACGTGCATCTTTACAACTTCCATTTATCATAAAAAATTGTGTCATTGCTCTCTAAAACTAATGTGTATATCGCTCTCAACGGTATTGCCTTAAATAATCGGTGCGTCGAATTTTAGAACTCTAATTTCCCTTACTCACTGTCTCATAAAAATTCTAAGATTAAGTATTTTGAAATATAACCTAGGCGGTAAAAAGATTTCCATCGATGGCAGATTGACGTTTTTGCACTTTTAAAATAATTTTTTCTGGAGAAAGACGAGAAATGTAAAATATTTCATATGACTGTACATCACTTTTACGAAATCTCCCAAACTATGCAAAAATCGTGAATCTTTGAGAATTTTTTTGTAGCTTGAAATTGGAAAATAATATTTCTCCAATTATTTTCATTTTTATAGCTAGCTTAGTCACTCACGGATATTGCTTTTCAAATTCACCGTCTTTTGTTCTCTTTTATAAAATTTCAATCCCCTTCCGTTATCGTCGGATGCACGAGCCGCTCTCCACCTACTCCCCGTTCCTCCCTCTATCCACTCCCCCCTCTCTATAACCTCTCCCTCCAACCCCTTCCCCTTCCTATACCTCCTCTCCTTCCCTTCTCTCCTCCCATCCAATTCCTCACATTCCTCTCTCTATTCCTCACTATCTTCTCTGTACTCTTTCCTTCATCTCTCCTTCTCCTCTTCTCCCATTTCACCTCCGAATATCAACTTGCATGAATCCACTTCGACCGTTCAGAAGCAAAAAATTGTTTTCCGATGCGAAAATTCGTCGGTTGCAGAATTTCGGAATTTTATCGGAAGTAATTTACTTTTAAAAAATTTTCACTGCGTGCTTGATAATATTACTCGTAGAGATATAAAATTTGAAGAAATGACGCGAGAAACATTATTTAAAATGTGATTTGAAATCGATATATGAATGCGTTATTTGAATTATCGTCATGAACATGAATATTTATTTGGAATCGTATATTACTTTTGAAAATGTTTTTCTCATTCATCTTATACAAAACCGCATTTAAGAAGGACAGTCAGAAAGTAAATTAGATCGGTCAAAATTGTAACAGAATTAGCCTACCGACGCGTCAAATCGCTCTCACACACGCGTCTACATCGATATGTTAACAAATGCAAAAGATTAAAACACTCACTTATGGTAATTTATATAGCGTCTTGATCTCGTGTCTCCAAAAATTCTTAATTTGTTTATTATTCATCCATTCCTTTAGGAGCATTTTAATACCATTTTGTTCTAGTTCTGTTTACTGACGTTCTTTGAAGATTTCATTTTTATAACAGATTAGAAATCTAATCTAATATATTAGTTATATTCGTTAGAGGTATTGTGGTCCTGCTGTCTTTTTAATAAATGGGTTTTGCGTAAATTTCCTATATTAATTAATTTCCTTCATTTTTAATAGATATAAATGTAAAATATTACCATAAAAGTATTTGATAGTAATACAACTGGAAAAAATAAGCGCATGGCTACAAAAAGTATTCTATGAAGCTTTCAAATTTTATCGTTTCATTTAATAGATTGAAGGCCCCATTCATCTTCCAGAGGCATGGTGTAGTTGACATTTCTCGGAAAAGATAAACCATCAGATGTCATCGTATGACTTTGTTATAGCCCTTGTACCCGGATTGACAAACCTTTAAATTCTATTTTGTGTGACTATCACATTACGTTTTCATGGCCTCTGCTTTGCCGTACGTCACCTCGCTTGACCGTAAACGCGCTAGCTCCGCGAACAGGCGAATACATGAAGCGCTGCAAAACTTTAATTCTGTTTATGCCAGCGTAGTTCGGGTCGCCGCATAACTCGTGGGCTGTACTATCTGCCCGCGAGCGTTGTAGATATTTCAAAATGGAAGTTTTGAAGGAAAATTTTCGAATGCTTGGAAAAATATTTGTCAGTAATGAGTGATGTAATGCTGCGTTCCAATTGACATTGACGGATGGTCACTCGGCTTAGAATAAATTTCTCGGGTGAGGCTACCAATGTGGATCACTTTTCTATTTATATTCAATCTAATCCTCGTCTAGTTCGAAACGCAAAATCGTCCAATAAGATCTCTTAAGTTTGCGGAAGATTTTACCATAAAAAATAAGTATTATTGGAATGTAAATTGACATAAAAATTATATCAGCATTTGATGTAGCATACTGTATTATAATAAATAAAAGACATGTTTTTCCTATTATAATGTTACAATGACCAAAGCTCGTCGTATGCTAGCGATAAAATCTGTGTTTTTACGTTAAGGTAGATGACATTTACTTTGGCTCTGACGGATGTAGTTCTTTCCTATAAGAACGTGTAAAATGACCTTTGGAATTTGACCGATTGCGCAGTGTAATGAAGTTTATCTTGTTGTCAGATAAGTTGAACAATCCTAGCGATAAGGTGCAGTATTCTTCTAGTCAAGCCAAGATGAAGTTACTTAGTGCACATTCCCGAGTTTCACTTTAAAATATGTACTAAATTTTTATAGCATGGTATAGGTTATCACACTGACAGGAAAGGTTCTATAAGGTCGCAATTTTCAAAATAGTTACGTTGAAGTTACGACGCGAAATTTAAACTCACATTACAACAACAAAATTTAAACTCACGTTATACAACGATTTATATATGGAACTTGAGATATTTTCACACGAAAAAAAAAAAAAAATATACATTCATTTATATGGACTATGGGTCTTGGAAATAGTAATATCTTTTATGTAACCGAGGAAAATTTTCAAGACAAGTTTTGTTTGAATGTCTAGGTTCATGAAACAATAGTCATCAATCGTCAATCAAAAAACCAACCGGATATCAGCGTTATGTGATTCGTCTGCAGAAAAGCATGATTACATGTTATTTCAAATGGGAGATGCCTTTATCATTTGATACTACTGAAAACGTCACAGTGAATGATAGTAATACAAACGCGGTGTTATCGAGAACTAGTCGCAATAAAACCAGAGGAGAACAGTTTTGCTATCAGTGTCGTCGGATTTGAGAAAATTGTTTTCATTAGACATACTCAAGAGGAAGGATTTGCCTAAGGAGAAAATTATGTGTGGCATCAATGTAAAGTTTCCTGAGATGGGTAACATACTGTATATACCGGAATATAGGCCGGACCCCGAATATGAGATCTCTTTGAAAGGAAAAAAATATATCTCTACCAATCGTACTAAGGACGCACTCAGGTTTTATAAAAGTCAGATTTGGGGAAAATGTGCCGCCGATATTCGGACCAAAACGGTACTTTAATCAGAAAAACAAGAATATCCAATGCCTTGATAGGAGAATATGTAAAATTCACCAACATCAACTGTTCAGGAGCTTTGACGGATTTGGAAATTTCCCGACGCGAGGTAAAATTATTTATCCCCACTTTTTAGTGTATAAGGTTTGTCTGTCCGTCTTCGGATCATAATATTCTAATTCATCAAAATTCTGCGAAATAATAATTTTTTCATTCCCGCCCTGTATTCCGTTTTTATTGCCACCCCGAAATCCTGCCATTACCTATTCTATTGTCTACTTTGGCCATATTTCAAATCCTCTAATGCTCAGAGATGCAATATGTTTTGTATTTTGAACGGCATGCAATAATTGGATGATGGCATACAGTGGCGGTATATGAAGTAGCAGTCGAAGACTTTTTCTGTGATAAAAGTATAGAAAATGGCTACACGCAGATTGGTAGCAATAATAGTTTGAGCAAAATAATTACCACCATATGCCCATAATGTAAATGCAACATCTTTCTCTTATTTGAAAATTTACGTTTTTATTAAATTATGAAAATAGTAAGTTATAGGAGAGTCTCCACATTCAGAAACATCATACATTCGGTTAAATTAGATAGTATATTGTTTAGATGCATTCGAACCAAGCATTTAGTTTAATAGAAGGCTTAAAATATCATCAAAACATAAACAGTTAATCCTGTAATGATAAGAAAACATCTTCTTTTAGGATGTTAAAAGGTAAATTTCGTACAAGTTAATGAAAGAATTCCGTGGGTTTGCGTCACACATAGCGCAGGCGGGAAGAAATGTCATATCCGTTTCCATAGCAATAAGCACCCGGCTGTAAATGTCGTAAATTTTCAACTTCAGAATCGTATAATTCATTTATGAAACGAGCGCAAAAAGTAGCGTACCAGATTTTAACGTCGCTTTAAGCGCCTTCTGCAGCCATTCACGACGCCTCGAGGCGTTCGTCGACCCGTCTGGGAGTATTCTTTGCGCTGTCATAGCTTACTTTCTCGAGACGAAGAAACTGCATAACATTTAAGATGCATGGTTGTGAAAGGATCTCTTCGACCTCTGGGACTAAACTTCCTCTCAGCCGCCGCCTTGCGGGGGCGAACGTGGAGATATTTTTATTTTTCTCCGATATGAGAGAGAGAGAGAAAAGGGAAGGGGAGAAGTTGGCAACAAAGTGCAACTGATGGACAGGATGAAAGATGTTGGGAATATTTTTGAAACGAGAAAAAAGTCGGCCGTGACCGAGAATCGATCCCGGGTCTTCCACCTGCCGGGCGGATATTCTATCACTGAACTATAGTAGCAGATCATTTTTCTAGATGAAAGGTGTTATTTAACATGAAGTTCTTATTCAAACTAACTTTAAGTTAGAAAACGAGAAGAATGTTTGCATTCGTCCGGATGGATTGCCCTTGTAGAAATCTATTTGAATATCAGTTAAAACACTAAAAAGCCTGAGAGATATCAAATCGCGAATAAACATACGGGAGCGAAGCTTTTTCTTATGAACGAAGTTAACCCGGGAATATTGATTCAAGGGAACAAGATGATCCAAGCGGAACTCATGGTGCCTCCTTTTCACATAATTATTTATTTTAAATTTATATTTGCTTTAATAGCTTTAAAATCACCACGGATGAGTTGCTCTTCGTGTATCTAAATTTAATAATTTAGCATTATAAAATATTAGAAATACATTCCACCGGATAACTACATTAATCGCGCGTATTTGTGTGACATAAATAACATGTGTATATACTATACTATACCGAACCTGAGTCCAACAATTGTCGTTACTTTCAGATTTCCTATATAAATCAAATGGAAAGGATAGATCCTGAAATCTAACCCGTTACTTCTAATCTTTGCAACAAAAACTATCCTCGGGAGCTCGGCCCCAGTAGCAAGACATTTCCTCCAAGTTTCACGAATATCGGTCTATTGGTTCAAAAGGTAATATGGGGACATGCAGGCAGACAGATAGACACAACGACGAAACTATGAGCCTATTTCCGTTCTGGAAAGTAGGATAAAAGCATATTTCCACTATGGAAAGTAGGCTCAAGTGAGACGATAAAATTCGTTAATTAACCGATCAATCAATGTCTCCGCCTTGCCAATTAGTTTAAAGACAAATACATGTCTGAAGAAGGGATGAGTTGATTCTGGCATGGAATGAGAAAGGTGGACAAGAGCGACGCAGCAGAGAGGCAAAGCAGAGCTGGGAGTGGTGAGAGAGGACGGGTGAAATAGGGAAGGGATTCAAGGGGGTGGGAAGGGAGGGGTGCTTGCGAGGGGACAGACCAATGTGGCGGCGGTCGGCGCGAGGGAGTGTGTAGTAGGACTCTATTATTGCGCGGCGTTTGCTTAACTCTGGCTCCCTTCTGCTCCTTGCACACGGGAAGGATATGAAAAATGGATATGCTCGTGCCTGGCTGTAGACGGTGGTTAGTGGGAAGGAGCGATTTGTGGCAGTCGGAGGCGGGCCGAGAGGAACAGAAGGTGGTTCCAGGAGGGGGGGGGAGTGGACCGCAGGGAGGGAGGGGTTGGGGAAAGCGGTCTTGGGGAGGAGTGGAAAAAGCGAGAACCAGAGGAAAGAGGTTTGGAGAGGGCCGCCACCGCGTGTGGAATGCTTGTTGCCGAGATGGATGTGTGGGAGTGGTAAAAACTCTTAGCGGAGGTCAATTAGTGAGTTTAATGAGTCTCGTATATCATTAAAAGCCTCAATTAGGTACGCAAACCATTAAATGGCTGCAACCGCCACGGAAATTTAAAAGAGTAAAATAAATAAACATCGCTCGGAATTTGTTTTTTAAATTGGCGTGATCGTTGATTTTCTCCGAGTATCGAGTAAATGGCGTTAGAATGGGGATGAATTCCGTGATTCATTAATGGCAAATCGATGGTGAATTTATTTCTTTTGGGATTTATTTCTCCATCGCCTTTTCCTCATCCCATTCGGACTTTGTCGAGGAATATTCTTCTATCGCCTCTCTAAAAGTTTTTTCCCTTACCTCATCACTCCAATGTTTAGCGTCTATTCCCTTTGCAAGCTATTACCTCACCGAAATCGATCCCTCCTGTTGCTATAAACGTATCGTTGGGAAATGTCCTCCATAAATTATTTTTTTCGAAAAACAGCCACTCGCACTATCTCATATTACTTTTCACGCATTACATGCAAAATTACGCATTCATTTCCGGGTAATAAGTGTTCGTACACTCGCCCAGTGCGGATTCCTGGAGTTTCTTTTAAATCAATACGCACACTCGACAGATTTATACGTTCGCCCTCATATTTCTTGGCCGCCATTTTTTCTCGAGATGTCCTTCCAATTCTCCCATATCTTCCTCTACCCTCTCTCCCTTCCATTCCGCCTTTCCTCCCTTCCTCTCCCACCCTTCTTACCTCCGACAGTTCTCCATCTCACTTCCCCATCCTCTTGCTTCTTTCTTCCTCCCCCTTCCTCTCCTCCGACCCTGTCTTATAACCTTGGACCGTCTTCCTCTCTCTCTCTCTCACTCGATCCCTTTTATCCTTTCCCCTTTCTCCCTCCTCTTTCCTTTTGACTCCCACACTCCTCTTTCTTCCTACATCTCGCGTCTCTCTCGGTCCTTTTGCAATCTTTTTTCCCCGCTTCTTTCAACTCCTCTTCTTCACTCTTGCCTTTCTCTCCTTCCTCTCCGCCCACCTCTGTCGTCTCAATTTATCCCTCTTTCCAATTCTATCCCGAGCCCCCATCTTGATTTGTTACTTGTCACTACCAAGTTTCCTGGAGTTTATGAAGGATTCCATTTCCTGGTTTGTTTTTATTGCTTCTCATTTTTCTTTCCGATTTAAATGTTATTTATTGCTTTTTCGCCCAGATATAGAAAATATAAAACTTATAAAATATCGGTGAAGTTACGAATGTGATGCATTGTTTTATTTATTTAATATTTTAAGTTTGCAAAGAACAAAATTTTTAGCTTTGGCGAAGTCCTGAAGTATGATTTTAGAGATTAGTTATTGTGCTGTTTTAATTCGCTTAAACTTTTAATTAGCATATAAACTAATATACTACGCCAATGAAACAGATAGGTTTGATTAATAAGTATATTAGTACAGTTTTATCTAGTCGATGCTATTTATTTTTATGCAGAAATTTTTTATCGCTTCATTTCTAGTTTGTATCCGAACGGAGTTTTACAGATTAAAACTAAGTGCAAAATTTCACGGAAAATATTCAGAACTGCTTACCTTGGTATCTGATGGAACATATTAACACATATATTATAGGAATAGAATATTTCCGAATATAAACGGAGTTTTTTGTGGATTCAAACCCGAATAAAGTATGATTTTTGAGGTGTGGATTGAGACATGCTATTTCATTGTACCAGTATAAAAATACGATAAAGCAAACACTCTACTGGAAATTTGCTTTCGTCTATTCAAGTTTGAGCATGATAAACGAAAAACAAATCTATCCTATAAAAATAATGAATATTTAACATTTGCTGCGTAGAAATCATGTAGTTATGAAAACAAGGTTTAAAAAGTCCAGTCACCTATTTGCCGTGATATTTAGCACTTCCGCTTTCAAAATAAATGAGTGATTTTATTCTATACTATAAATGTTTTCTTGCGAATAGACGGAATTCTTAAACTTAGTTTAACAAAGTTAAATCATCAGTGTCAGTCTTGTCGACAGTCTGAATTTTTAATCCCCATTTCTTGAAGTTTCAAATTCATGCAAGTAAAATTCGAAAATGCATAAAATAAGAAAAGAATCGGATGTGGGTTGAATTTCTTACAACCCCGAGGCTCAAATCTCCCTCTTCTCTCCCCTCCCTCTCTGTCCATCGTCTCGCGTCAGCCAGATCCTTCTTATGCATCCTCATCCCCTCCCCCAGTGTGCCAACCGTTTCCTTAAAGTTTCGTTTCCTGTCTCACAGCCCCCACCCCCACGCCACTTCTATCTCCTTTTCTTCAGTCCTCTCTCTCTTCCACCCCTTCCCATTCTCCTTATTCAATGGCGAGGGACAGAGGAAATGCAGGGAAAGCAGAAACGAGCCAGCGGCTAGCGGCATCCGACCCAAGGATCCCAACATCCACTCCATCCCACCATCTATTCTATCCCGTCCCGCTCTATTTCGAGTCTCACCCACTCTTTCTCCCTCTCTGCCCCATAGCCTCTCCTTCTTACTTCCCTCGTATCTACCTTCCTGCACCCCTCCTGCCCTCCCACCCTCTCATCCCTCCTTTACCTCCTGGATGCCGTCTCTCACTCTCTCCCTCTCTCTCGGCTCATGCATTTATGATGTCCGCTGCCTAGGGTGGCCGAGAGAGAGAGAGCGAGCTGCTGGGATGTGAGCGAAGCAACTACAAAGAGAGATCGCAGAGAGGAGAAAAAATTCGGCTTCTGCTCGGAATGAAATAATAAAAACGAATCTGAAGCATTCCCGGGTTGAGCAATACTGCCGTGGAAGCGGAGATGGGAGGGCGAGAGGAGTTTTTTGGGCAGAATTGGTCGGCGGAGGGTCAGCTGAGGTCCGTCTGTCTCTTCTGCTCTCTCTACAGCCTCCCCACCCGCCCACCCCCCTCTATCGCTTCTCCCCGCCGCCAACCCCTGCCATTCTCCCACGCCCGTAGATCGCGCACGTCGGCCGTTCGCTACGTTGCACGGATTAGTGAAGGGGGAAGGGGTGCCCGGAGATAGCACGCGTGTGTGGAACATCAAAGTGATTTCGTTATGCACGCGACTTGAAATCGGATCCAAAAAAACCCGGGAAAACAATTGTTTTGCGTGGTGACGCAAAAATACGCACGATTGAAATAATTTGGTAGTGTAAATAGAAATTCCGAAATCAAAGAACGAACACGTTCGGGTACATATTTGGGGATGGAAGTTTGTTGAGAACCAGTTTAATTATTTTTTTATCTTCCGGATTATCCTGCATGGCGAGGTTTATCTTCGTTTAAAAAAAATATTTTATCTTTTCGAATGAATATTCACGTCGAGTGTTTTGCAATCTTCAAAAAATTGCATTTTTATCTAAATCCCCTAAATTGAAAATTTTTTAAGTAACACGTGCACTTCGACTGAGTTATTAAAAACTTTTATATTAACTTACACCACGGTTATCATGACGAGCAATTGAGAAATCCATATATATATCATCATCATAGGTAGTCTGTCCGTAGACAGGTCCGTGATTATTCATGGTTAAACCTGGTTCTCCATATACTCCTATTTTCCGCTGTCCTCTTCATATCTTGATAACTCTCTTTCCCTTTCAAATCGTCTATCAGCTGAAACCTTTTCCTGCCTCTTTCCCTTTTCCCATCTAGTTTTCCTTCTAACACGTCTTTAATCATACTCTCTCTCCTCAGGTAATGTCCAACCCAGTTAGCCTTCCTCTTTCTAATAGTCTGTATAATCATTCGCTTCTCTCCTATTCTTCGTAGCACTTCATCGTTTTTCATCCTATCTGTCCATTTTATCTTCAGCATTCTCCTCCAAGTCCACATTTCAAAGCTTTCCAAGTATTTGATGTCATTTTTCCTTAGCGTCCATGTTTCTGCCCCATACAATGCTATACTCCATACGTAGCATTTTATCAACTTCTTGCGGATATCTTCCCTTATATTCCCTGTAAGTAGTTGTTTCTTTCTCCTGAAAGCCGCTTTTGCTTTTCCTATTCTAGTTTTGATCTCATTCGTACATTTTGCCTCTCGTGTTATGATACTTCCAAGGTATTTATATTCTGAAACTTGTTCTAATGGCTTTCCCCCAATAGTTATGTTCAGATTTTCTTCTTTACCCGATATTCGAATGACCTTGGATTTTTCTGTATTTATTTCCATACCGTATTTTCTACCTGTTATCACTAGTCTATTTATCATTTTTTGTAGCTCCTCTTCCTTTCTTGCTAGAAGTACTTGATCATCTGCGTATTTTACTGTTCTTAAAATCCTTCCTCCAATTTTGAAATCCCCTGTGCCTTCTAAAGCTTCTTGCATTAGACTTTCTCCATATATATTGAATAGGGTTGGCGATAGGCAGCAGCCTTGTCTTACTCCTCTACCGATATTTATTCCGCAGGTGTCCACATTCTCAAACCTGACCTTTACAACTTGATTCTCATATAGATTCCTAATCAGTCTCCTGTCTTTCCAGTCTACACCTATATCCTTTAATATCTTCATCAACTTGACCCAATTTACTCTATCGAAGGCCTTCTGCCAGTCTACGAAACATGCGCAGATATCTTGACTGTATTCTATTGCCCTTTCTGATATGATTCTAACTACTCCTATAGCATCTCTAGTTCCTCGTCCTTTTCTGAAACCGAATTGATCTTCCCCTATTATTTCTTCTGCCTTTTTCTCCAGCCTTTTATTAAGAATCCTCGTGATGATCTTCGATGTGTGTGACAGAAGGCTTATAGTTCTGTAATCTTTACACTGCATTGCTTTTGGCTTCTTCTTTAGAGGGATCATTGTTACTTCTAGGAAATCCTGAGGCCACTCTCCCGTGTCGTAAATCTTATTAATTAATTTCGTGATCGCTTTTAGTCCTTCTGATCCTATGACTTTAAGTATCTCAGCCGGTATTCCATCGCTGCCAGTGGCTTTCCCCTTCTTTAGTTCCACCATCGCCTTTTCTACTTCGCTCTCCATAATACTTGGTCCCAAGTTGTCTTCTTCAATGTTTTCCTCATTTTCCAGTTCTATTTTTGCCGCTCCTGCCTGTTTGCTGTATAATTCCTTAATGTATTCTTCCCATATCTGTGCTACATCCTTTGTTTCTGAGACTATCTTCCCATCTGTATTCATAATTCCTTTACCACGAATTCCATTAGACTTCTTATCTTCTAATTCCAGTGCCCTAGCGTACATCATATCGTACCGTCCTAATTTCTCCATCTGTTCTATTTCATCGCATTTTCCTTTTATCCAATTTTCTCTAGCTTTATCTGTTACCCTTCTCAACTCATTGTTTATACGCCTATAGTTGGCTCTACCTTCTTCAGTGTTAACGTTTTTCCATTTTCGTCTCTCATCCATTTTCTCCAGCATTTCCTTCGTGATCCATGGTTTTCTGATTTTCTTCTCTTGTTTTCCAATCTCTTTATCCAAGGTATCCTTGATACTGGTTTTAATTTCATCCCATTCTATATCAACGGTCTTCGGTTTGTTTTCCAACTTTCTTAGGTTATCTTCCAACTTCATGCTGACTACATCCTGCCTTTCTTTCAGTTTTTCTAGGTCCCAGGTCTGTCTTTCTCTTCTCGTTTTTCTTATTTGTTTGAGCTTTGTATTCACGTCAAGTATTAGAAGGCTGTGATCTGAATCAATGTCTGCTCCTTGCAATGCCTTGGCGTTCTTTATGCTGTTCCTGAATCTTTGTTTTACAAGGATGTAATCTATTTGGCATCTCTTTCTGTCTCCTGGGCTTTTCCATGTGTATAACCTTCGTTTATGGTTTTTGAACCATGTATTAGTCACTACAAGGTCATTATTGATGCAGAATTCTACGAGTTTCTCCCCTCCTCGATTTCTCTTCCCAAGTCCGTATTGCCCGACAACATTTTCTTCCTGTCCTTCTCCGACTATGCTGTTCCAATCTCCCATTATTATGCAGTTTACCTTTCCTCTTCCGTCTTCTTCGTAAATTTCATTAATTTGCTCATAGATTTCATCTATTTCTTCATCGTCATGAGCTGACGTTGGCATATATACCTGGATTATCAGCATGTCCACTGGGACTGCTTCTAGCTTTATTGCCATCAGTCTATCGTTCGTTGCTATTATCTTGGTCACGCTTTTCATAATATCTTTCCTAAGTACCAGAGCTACTCCCCTTTCCCCACTATTTCCTCCAGAATAAACTACCGTGAATTCTTCCGAGTCGAACTGTCCTTCTCCCTCCCATCTAGTTTCGCTTAGCCCTATAATGTCAACTCTATTTCTTCTCATTTCTTCTTTCAAGTTCTCTAGCTTTCCTGCCTTTCTCATAGTTCTTACGTTCCAAGTCCCTATTCGTAATTTACTTTCGACAAATGTTTTCCTCAAGGCAGTCCCCGCCCGGAGATCCGATTGGGGGACTATTTTACCTCCGGATTGTTTTACCTCGAGAGAACTCATATTGTCCAACCATATAATCTTTACTAGGGATTGTAATGTGGTAGTTTCCCTCTTGCTTTCCACATCGCAGTACTGTAGCCGTTCAAATCGTCCTGATCACGCCTACAGCTGTATTGGATATAGACCCAACCAACATCATTTGTTTTCGGCTCTATACCATACTGACAGTACTGCTGCCTACTGCCAGGCACTGATGATAGTGTTTTTTTTTTTTTTTTTTAAATAAAACCTCCATTCGAGGGGTTTGAACCCCCGAACTTTGCAATAGAAAGCCGACACGCTAACCACTACACCACCAGTGCATATAAAAACAATAGAAACTCAAAAAGAACCATTTATTTTGGAGTTATTTTTCAACTTATTCACCATTTAACTCTAAACACTTTTCCATTCGATGTCGCCATCGTTCTAACCCATTTTTGTAGAAATTTTGTTCGTCTGAATGAAGCCAGTTCAAAACTGCTTGTTTGGCCTCACATATCAATTCCCAGCGAACTCCCTTGATGTGCTCCTTTAATTTGGGAAACAGAAAAAAGTCCGAAAAAGCCAAGTCTGGACTGTAGGGTGGGTGAGACAACGTCTCCCACCGTAATTCTCGAAGCACAGCTCTTGATACCGTAGATGAATGTGCTGGAGCATTGTCATGGTGAAACAGAATTCGCCGGTGCAGTTTCCAAGGCCTTTTTTTATAATCGCAGCGTACAGTATTTTAAAAACTTGTCCGAAATAACCTCCTGTTACTGTCCGTTGCCCCTCAAGAAAATTGACCATGATTACACCTTCATTATCCCAAAAAACAATTGCCATAACCTTCTTGATTGATTGTTCAGCTTTGAAATTTATTGGTCCACTTGACCCCCTTGGTAACCATTGTTTAGATTGAATTTTGCTTTCCGGATCGTACTGGTTGATCCATGTTTTATCACCAGTCACTATTTGGCGAAAGAAATCTTCTGGGTCTGCAACAAATCGGTTGAGGTACTCAACTGCATGGTCAGTTCTCTGAGTCTTGTGTTCAGGGCGCAACGCTTTCGGTACCCATCTAGCAGAAAGCTTGCTTAATCCTAAACTATCCTTGAGGATTGATTGAGCTGAGCCATATGCGACGTCCAAACGTTTGGCTATCATTTGCACTGAAACTCGTCTATCTTCTTCCCTAACTGATTGGACGGCGACCACGGTTTCTTCGTTGATCGACGTTGATGGTCTTCCATTTGGATAGTCATCTTTAATGTCTTCTCGTACAAGCTTAAACCGTTTAATCCATTCATTAACGGTAGTTTTCTTAGATGCATTATCCCCGTAAACTTTCTGCAAAGCCTGAATAATGGCATTCGATTTCCATTTAAGTTTTGTCAAAAACTTTACGTTTACTCGAATCTCAAACTTTAAGTTATCCATACTCATGAATTAATGGGTTAGAAAAACTGCTTTTATATTATAACATATGAATGAATTATTACGAAATATTGAACTGTTATGGCTAAGATATTGCTAGTTTTAGGCAACAATGCTTTGTTATTATTTGGAATACAGGAACATTGTTACTTAAACTTTCCGGGAACTTTTTGATTCACCCTCGTATATATATATATATATATATATATATATATATATATATATATATATATATATATATATATATATGGATGTCAACAAGGTGTTGGGATGAGGAAACGTTCTGAGTTCTCTCTCTGTAGCTGAAGAAGGAGTAGTTCCGAAAGCTTCTACGTTTGTGATGTTTCTGTGTTTTTGTGTTATTTTACGTGTGTCACTTCGACATCCCCGGGGCCACGCCAACCTGAAGTCGTTTGATTGGTGAGTGCTCACTGGGTTTCCTCATCCCAACACCTTGTTGACATCCATATATCTATTTTACCTTTCCTTTTCCGTAAGTTGTTATATATATATATATATATATATATATATATATATATATATATATATATATATATATGTTGGTCAAGCTCTATAAAATCGATAAAGAACCTAAGGAAAAAATTTAAATTTGGCAAGAATGCTTTATTCACGTATTAAAAGTGAATGACGAAAAATATTTTGGAAAAACGACCCGGGTTCGATTCTAAGGAAGACAGTTCCATTTTCCATAAACCATCACTTAAGCATTGACTTTTCGACGCGCAGGCTTTTATTCTTTTTGAGATCTAAATTAGAAAGAATTAACCTACAATCTTCGGATCTGAACCATTTTAAAGAAAAACATTATAGAATTTCTTATTCTGTCAATATTTTTCCGTCTACAGTTAAAAATCTCTCATGCTAAACGTATAATTCACATATTTAGAGGAAATCTTGCCTTGCCAACGAGTTACATTGTTAAAACTCGAAATCCTATATTTATTTAATCCTTGTGGGTGAAAGCGTGCTTTGAATGCTTTTAATGCGGGAGAGAGAGAGAGAGAAAAAGAAGGAAGGAGAGGAAAATGGATCATTGCGTTATATGCGATAAGGAATACATCAGAATGTACAACATTAATCATTCGCATATTTAACTTACTTATAATCATCGTAGAAGGTAGAGACTTGAAACAACAAACGCCTAAAAGAACGAAAGTTTATTTTTCTGCCATAGATTTTTGAACACGCATCGAATCGATCAACATATCAATTTTTAACGCAAGAATTTTACGCGGTCTTAGTGATTTGCGTTGTTGCCGGTTTCGTGTAATTCGGTACCAGTGACTTAAATAATCCATTCACGAAATTGCAATTAAAAACTTTCCCATAGAATTTCAATGTGCATCTCCCTAGTTAGTCAATGAAATTAATTATTGAAGAATATATTAACATTCACATATTTCACATTAAGACTAAAAATAAAAATAAATCAAAATGTTTTAAGTAATAACTTTTATAAAGCGCACACAACGTGTAAAAATGAAAATTATTAATAAATTATGTAAAACGCACTGAATGAAAAAGAAATAATTAAAATTATGGAATTAATAGAGATATTGAATATATGAAAGTTATGTAGCAATTCTAATAATTATTTCAGATGTCTCAAAGAATGCAACATAACTTTTATATATTCAATATCTCTATTAATTTCATAATTTTAACTATTTCTTTTTCATTCAGTGCCTTTTATATAAGTTATTAATAACAAAATTATTATACAGTAGACCCCCGCTTCATGGTATCATTCCGTTCTACAGACTCCATTGTATTGTGAAAATATTGTACTGTGGACCCAGTAACACACTGATTGCCGGTAATTCGTTCCAGGCAATATATACTTGATTAAAAACGAATGTGATATTAAAAATATCAAACTTGAAACTCGTATTACTATTTAATTAAAATGGCGACCTAAAACAACAATAAATTAACACTTACCTTAGACTGAAACAGCTGCCTCTTACGAGGGATGGTGATGGAAAGGGTGGAGAGGTTGTTGTTGGACTTCTTTCACTGGCTCCACTATAAGGCCCATATTTTAAGTCGCCACTAATACTCAAAAAGTGACATTCATATGTTTACTACATTGTTATTACAAGTTAGTAAACATATGAATGTCACTTTTTGTGTGTGAGTGGCGACTTAGAATACGGGCCTGTGGCTGAGTATCTGCGTGTAGCCAATGGAACGGGATCGGAATCATCAATCGTATCTTGAACCTTAATGTCCTTATGAGCGTAAATGGTCAAGTGATTTTATCGCATTCCGAACCCATCGTATAGCGTGGGTCCACTGTATTTTTATTTTTAGACTTTTTGTGCGCTTTATAAAAGTTATTAAATTAATTTAATTTTAATTTATTTTTAATATGCACCTTTTTCTGGATTGAAATAGACAATTATAACCCAATATTCCATTAATTTACTTATTTTGGTGTATTTATGAATACTTGGAACGTTTACTTGTACTTAATACAGTCAGATGTTTGATCCATTTAATTTTTTTGTCATAAAATTCTACCTATGTCGTTATATAATATGAATTTAAATGCCACAGTATGGTTAATTAGTGAAAATATTAACAAAGTAATAATAAGGAATTCATTCTTTCTCATCAGTTATATCGCTAAATCACCCCATTTTTGTTAGTCTAAAGATGAATATTTCAAAAGCAAATTATTGAGCTCATATTTTGGCTAAAATAAAACACATAATTTCTCTCCAACACTAAAGGGAAGGAGGAGTAAGACAGATGCGTATTTTGGCTACGAAGCAGCCATCATCAATGATGATTCACCTGTAGTTCATTCATAAACAAAGTTTTTATAGAACTCTGTAGAAATGAAGTTTTTATTATGATAATACGAGATTATCTGGGTGGATTATGAAGTGACATGGAGGGCATGACTGAAACGCTTAAGTGATTCACTTCATAGTTTTGTCAGGTATCGTTAAAAAGGCGGTGCAGTTGCAGGGAATGCGCCGTACCTGTCGGATAAATCACCTTTGAAATTAAATGTTACCACATTACTTGTAAGATTTATTAACTTGTTAATGCGCCATAATTTTTTAAGATTCAAGAGACGGTGTTTTTGGTACAATAATTCGGTAGATTGAGTAAAGTGAGTGTACCGTTTCAACGTGGATTTTAGATGGCATAGAAACAGCCTCGTCTCTACGTCTATAACCAGGCTAAGAATCGAGAATATAAAATCCGTGAGAACAATCTAAACCACTTGCATGAAATGTTAAATATGTAGACTCGGCACGACTTATCGCCTTTATTGGGAGTCGTAAAAACTATCAAGGGAAGAAAATGAGGGATGAGTGGAGGGAGATTGGGAGTAAGGTTAGTGAGATGGAGGGAAAACGGATGAATGGATGGAAGTTTTCGAAGCCAGGGTGTAAGAAAGAATGAAAAGAGTTCAAGCGATGGATGGATGAGGGCGACGGGAAGAGGAGAGGAATGAGGGAGGGAGAGGGAGAGAGAGAGAGAGAGTGGAAAGGAAGCGGGGAGGTAGGGGAGAAAGAGAGAGAAAGAGAGAGGGAAAAGCGACCAGGAATGGTTGAGGTCGAGAGAGAAAGAAAGTTAGATGGAGGGAATGTGGAGAGAGCCATTGCGAGTTTTTGGAAGGGGATTGTGGGATGGGTGGGTCGGTAATGGAAGGGGGAAGGAACCGGGGACACATAAGGGAAAAGTGGGGTTGACGGTGGAATTTGGGCAGCCCAAGGAAGCCCTGGGAGAGGCCGCCGTGAGACGGCCAACAGGGGAATTATAATCGCCATATTTATGGTGCTCGATAAATCCGTCGACTTTTCAGTTTGAGAAAAAGGGAGAGATTCGTAGCAAAGGGTCGATGCCTGGAGAGGGTAATGGCGAGAGAGAAAGAGCGGAGGAGGAAAATGTGGAGGAGGAGGAGAAAGAGGGCGAGGCGCTCTATCCCGGGAGGAGGGGGGCAGGGTCACGGGGGAAAGGGGCGGGAAGAAGGCGGTGCGTCGAATGGTAGATGGGGATAAGGACGACGAAAGGGGAGAGCTATGCAACATGTTTGCGGTGGAGGTCGAGAAGAGGTGGGAATAGGACGTGATTTAATTCGCGGAGAAGGGGGGACGAATGCAACGGAGGTGCGCTAGGAGGGATGAGTTTGGGGGGGGGGGAGAGGGGGGAATGGAGCCGAGGGGAGAGCTAGGGGGGATTGGCGAGGGGAGCCTCCAAGGTGGAAGCCGGGTCGGAGAATTGAAAATTGCAAAAGGACGCTCGGCTGAATCTTGTCACGACAGCTGGTGACTGCGTCTATGGGAAAAATGGCTCCAATTATCTTGAGGTTGGACACATCGACGCTTCCGAAGAGAAAAATATGAAGTATGTTTGTTCATCTGCCAGTCCTTCAAGCAAGACCTGATGATAACTTTTAATGAAATTAAGTCTTGGTTATTAATTTGGATAGCAATCTTTAGCGGAATTTAGAATCTAAAGACGTAGTTTCAATTTCAGAACTTCTGCTATATTTTACATGCATGCAATTCAGTTACTATTATTATTAAAACGTATGGAAAAATATAAAGATAATTAATTTGTTAAACCATTCCGATGGAACTATAATTTAATTCATCTCAAATGTGTGCATTTATTTTGATTTACCATCTCTACTCATAGAATTAAATTTGAACAGTAGTATGACTATGACGTTTGAAGTATATATTTGCATTTCAAACAGTGTTGGTCAAACAAACAATTTCAGTTTATATTTTTCCAGTTTTATTCATAGTTTTCTTGTCAAATAAATATGTGAACCATAATAACAAAAGGTTAAATGTTTTTACACCAACGATCTCAAGTGAGTTTTAATGTAAACAATGTTAAAAAATTGAAATAAATGCCAAAATAATGTGATTAAATATACCGTGTATTAATCTAAACCTCCATTTTTGTAGAAAATGACAAGTTAATTTAGATTAATATTAAAAACGAATATTATAATTGGAAGAAAAATGTAGTAATTTTTATGATTTAATTGGACAGAAAAGCCTTATTTTAACATCAGAGTTCTTTTTTAACCTGATCAGTAGATTAAATTTAATATATCATTGTGTCTATCAGAGGTTTCCTGAAAAACGTAAAAACTAATTCGGAAATAAATACCGCATTTTTCGCAGGGGTACTTTTTTTAATATGATAATCTTCGAGAAAAGAAAATGACAAGTTAACGCTTCGTATTATTACAAGAAAAAACATCTCGAAAGCTAGAATGGAAAAATAAAACGCCAATGAGCTCAGAAATTCGATTGGGAGACAAATACGGAGCTTGCGAGAGAGAGAGACAAAGAAAAGAGGTATTGCTATACGAGATCAGAGGCGTAACTCATTCCATCGAGTGGCGCACACGCGTCTATTTATTCAAACAGACAACAATGCAAGGAGCGTATAGGCTTTAAGCCGCGAGTTCACTAAAATTGGACACTCTGCGTCCCTATCTCTCTCAAATAAAATTAGGAGAGGATGGGATCGCCCTCGTGTTGACATTAAGTTCCTTTTTTTACCTGGGGCTCAACGAGTAATAGAAAAACACAAAGGGAGTCCGCTCGCGAGTGTGTGAAGGTGTGTGCGTGCGGATATTTTATAGGGTGGGATTATAGGGAGAGGGAGAGAGAGAAAGTGCGTGGGCGTACGGGAATCGAGGATGGAGGGAAGGAAGGGAGAGGGAGGAGATCGGAAAGAGGAAGGGTGGAGAGAGGGAATGGGGATCAGACAAAAGAAATTCAGAGAGGCAATGGAGGGAGTGGATCGAGAAGAGTGCTAAAAGGGAAGAGAGAGGATTATTAAAGAGGAAGGGAGGGAGAGAGAGAGAGAGAGGGAGACAGAAAGAGACAGAGAGAAAAGAAGAAGAGGAACGAGATGCGCGTAAAAAAATAAAAGAAAAAGTGAGAGGTCAATTACGGAAAAATTTTAGAAATGATATAATTAAAGAATGAGGCGATGATAGGATACCAGTGTTTTTCTTTGTCGATGAATTAGCCGTTTATTAATATGGTCTAGAGGCATCTTTTTACGTACATAAAACCTATTTAGAAACGACCGAGTTGTACATGCGATGGTTTTAAATGAAAAATATGCCTGTAAAGAAGAGAAATTGTGAAATGGACGGTGTCAATTTATCTATTCGAAAGATTTTTCACTGAACGGTGGATTACCTGGAAATTTATAGATACGTAGTTTACCTAAAACAACTTTTACAATACTGTGCTGAACGGCATTGCGTAAAATAGAGTACGAGAAGGAAGGCGAAGAGAACGCGAAATGGAGGCAGAGGGGAAGATTGCGGATAAAAGTGCGAGGGCGAGAAAAAGGAGAGAGAGAAAGGGAGAAAAGAATGAGGGAGAAACATAAAGCTCAAGACGTTGAAAGATATTATATCGTGAGGATTGAGAGAAACAAAAGTAATAGAAGACGGAGATGATAAAGGCGGAGAACAAGGCATGGATGGAAGAAAGGACGAGGAGGAGAAGAGGGCATCCGAATGGGGCGAGGTGGGAAATGGGCGTGTCGGGAGGGAGATGGTGGGTGCAGAATTAGAGGATAAGGTGAAATGGAGGAGATATACACATATAACGACGGATAATACGCGGAGGGGCGGGGGAGGATGAGGGAGGGGTCAGGGGAAGATGATGTGGGCGGGAGGGGTTGGGGGGACAGAGAATAAGGATGCGAGGCGAGGGAGAACCCAGAGGATTTTGGGGGCTGTGGTCTCCTACGGAATCGGCGCTGGAATGAAAATTTACGGTCCAACAACTTTCGCAACAGCCCCTAGAAGAATACGTGGCGTGGTGGAAGGAGGAGGTGGGGGTTTGGAGGGGGGAGGCGAGTCGGAGATGGGGAAGGAGAGTGAGAGGGGGTGAGTACGAGGGGTGGATGATCGGGAGAGGGGAGGGTGTTAAAAGGGGAAAATGGCGCAGGTGGAAGAGATGCCGGACCCAAATAGGATAACTGAGATACGTCCTCTTATAGATTGGCGAGGAGAATAAGTGCGGACGAAGAAAATGCGAGTTATTCCGACGTAATTATTTCGAAAAATATACGTTCGTTACATGCCTGGAGATTAATTATGATGCTTAATGTAATAATAATTTATAGGAGCGACATATTATTCTTCTTTTGCGAAATGCTGAACATAAATAAGCACAGAGGAGGGTTTAGATGGTGTGGATATACAACTACTCTCGGTTGATTTTGAAACAAGGAAAGTCGAAGAATCGAATTAATGATTTTGAGACTGTGACATTAGTAAGTTGTTATTTGTCGGCAAATAATTGGAATTCGTTAGGTTACGAATATTTTAGGTTGCGATTACGATCTAAAGTTTTCACTTTGGTAGGTTTACATCATTACAATCCGTAGACTTCAAAACTGGCAATTTTTTAAGAATACTATCCATATCAGTAGATGATTTTCGATTTCAATATTCTGATAATTTTAAAGCATAGTAAAATAATAAATTATAAAATATAAAGTTTTTAGATTCTTTCAGTTATCAAATAATTTTTCCTCAAAATCTTCCGGTGTTTGTCGAACAAAGAAATGAATGTGATATATCGGAAAGGAAAGAAAACAAAACTTTGGGACAATAAAGGCCAAAAATCGTTTTACTTTCCAAAGCCAAAATGTGGAACCGATACTTTCCGCCATATGTAGGGCAGAGAGAACATTACAGGAGAGACCAGTCCACCAAACTCCATTTATCCGTGGCCGACCTTTTTCTGACTTGAATCGTGTTCCCCTCCAGTCATTTCTTTATACGGCTGAAAAGATGGCAAAAAAGAGGAGACATTCGCTGGAATATAGGAATGATGGGTGTGGATTGCACATTGGAAATAGACGATGAAGTTTCGCTGTTTGAAAGTTGAATGAGGTCAGGAGTTTGGCAAAAGACAGGCTCTCACACCGGAAATGATAAAAAGGAATGAAAATCGTCAATTTTCAATGCTTTAAAGATGGTCCGATAACATTTTCTGATATCTAAATAAAAAATATCCTATGTATAAATGATAATTATATGCTAAATAAAGAATCTATTGGTTCATTTAACGATTATTTTCATACGAATTGGAGTATATTTATGCTTTAAAGTTTCTTTAAATTTTCCTGGTATGATTACGAAAATAATTCTGAAAAAAGTTTAATACAAACTTTTCATATATTCTTTTAAATTACCCTGTAACGTCACTGTACTTTGTGATATTTAAAAAATCCGATTTAGGGTTTTTGCATTTCCATGTGGACTTTTCAGCTTCGTTGAAACTTAATTATTTACTTAAATATTCTATAATTTTCAATTACCGTAATGGCAAGCGTTTACAATAAGATATAATTTATTAAATAGGCCAGTAGAAACAATATTTGGTATAGAATTATTTTCTGAATTAGAGCACACATCATATGAAAACTAATCCATAGAACAAAATATCATCCATTCATTTCATAATCCATTCACGATTATGAATTGTAAAATGTAAGCAGTTTAATTATATACAATGCAATAAATAATATTTATTCTTGGTATGCAATTTTCCGAATCCCTAAATGGTTCCGTCATCGATAAGATAAGTATTTGCCGTACTGGTATTTAATTAGAAGAAATGTTATGCATGTCAAATATTTAAAAGCAAACACGTGTTTTATCTCCGCAGAAACTACAAATGTTTTACATACGACTTGCATTCTGCAAGCACTTAAAACAACCACCATATAATATGATCTAAACACGTAAATAAAGCAACGCAATTTCCAAGGCAACATTTGAGACTCGTGGAACCTATATAATTAAAATTATAAATTCCAAAAGTTCTCGCAGAATATTTTTAATTTTCCGCAAAATTGATCCGTAATTTCCAAATTCTTTGCCAGTTATCTCGAATTCAAATTTTCATATTTCAAGTTTCATGACTCGGATCGTCCTGTATTAGCAAAAACAATAATTATCTATATGATAAAGCCTGTGTGTTACATTAAAATTTATAGAAAAATTAGTGCATTTTATTAGTTAGTTTTATTCCTTTACTATCAATGCCTTTCTGGTAAAAAATGACGAAATACATATAATGTCATTATAGATTTTCATCATTATTAAGAGAAGCGTACGGCATTACTGTTTCTACAATTTCTTCGTGTTTTATCATTACGACGTCGTCATAAGTTTACGTCATAATTTTAATTCAATGGCATTACAATATAATCCGCTGATTCTCGTTAGAAGCACTAATTCAAATCTATTATGATATACTAGCGGCCTGCAAGTTAAAATTTGACAAGAGAATTTGGAATCACGCCAAAAGTAAGACGCCTGAAATTTATCACATTAGGGTACTCCAACTAAGTTCATTGTGATTTTCTGCGATTTTTTCTTTCTCACTATTCATTTTTCAGTCACTGTCTCTGTTGTTCTTTCTCTTCGTTTCCCGGGTTACTATATCCTAGTCTCGCGACTTGATCTGCCGGTTTTCTAGTTCGTTGTTCTCAATTGTACGCTCTGGTCTTTTCTTTAGAGCTTGATCTAACTTTGTTAGGCTAGTTTCATAATCAGACTATTTTTTTATATTACCGTAATCGTCGTCGGCGACCTTTTGGCAGGTTTTTATTGATTGACTGGCCAGCCAATCAGAGAACGGGACGTTATTGTTTATATGCCTTGGTTACATTATATGTTTACCTAAAAATAACGATTAATTGTAAGAGTTCTTATTTGAAAGATTAAAAAGCAATACATTCATATTAGTTTATAGGTTTGTTTAGAATTTTGGGAAACATATCTCGAGCACTGTTTCGACTATGTTTTTTATCTATAATTTGTAAAAATGCAGAATACTTCTGTTGTGTACTCGCGAGCCCCTGGACGATATTACGTCATTTTGTTTGTTTACTTTTTACTTTCTCCATGTACGAAGTATAGAGAAAGTATTGTTTTCATGAAAAAAATGGAATTCGAGATTTCAACGGAAATACATGTTTTAAGGTCCGCTGAACACGTTTCGACTATTTTCTCGATGATGTCTATGTGTCGGTCTGTCTGTCTGTCTGTATGTGATAGATTTTTGTGGGCACTTTAAATCAAAAACTATTAATCAGGTCAACGCAAAATTTTATATTTAATATTTTTATAAAAGTTAGAAGATCTAATTAGTTTTTGGTAAAAATCGGTCAACCGGAAGTGGGTGTTTACTCTTGTCACTTATCCGCTATTTTGAAATATTTGTTTTAACATTTGATAAATGTAAAAATGTATTGGAATAAAAGTTGTAGAAATTTTTTCTACAACCTTTGTTTGATACATTTTTCCATATAATGCCTTAATAAAGGTAAAATACTCCTTTAGCCAAACAATTAGAGGGTTACAACACTCAATGCATTTCGCCCACAAGGTGGGCATCGTCAGGGGTAAAACCTGTTTCAACAGTGACTGGGAGCCAACTGCCAGGTTTGAAACGGAAAGTATTAAGAAGACGACCGAGAAACAATAGCCCAACCTATAACTTGGCCAAATGGCTTAGTAGTGAATTTAAACAGATGTCCTTTCCCGACAAACACTCTGTTAAAAATACCTATGACGTGATAAGTAAACTAAAAAACATAACATTAAAAGAGTCTGAGATTTTGGTCTCCTTTGACGTTAAAAGCCTCTTCCCAAGTGTACCCCTGGAAGAAACATCCCAAATTTTAAAATCATTGTTACTAAAACAAAATTTTTCTGATGAAATTGTCCTTGAATATTTACAACTTATTAATTTATGCATGTCACAGAACGTTTTTTTATTTAAAAATGAAATTTACAAACAAACACAAGGCACTTCTATGGGAAACCCTCTATCTCCTTTTTTAGCCAACATTTTCATGTCCTCTTTTGAAAACGATTGCAAAGAAAAATTTCATTACTTTCCAGATATGTGGCTGAGGTACGTGGATGACATATTCACAATCTTTGATTTAAAGAAACAAAATGTAGATGAATTTGTTAATCAGTTAAACAACATATATCCGTCAATTAAGTTCTCTTATGAACTTTAAGAAAACAACACCTTGCCATTTTTGGACTTGCTTATCATAAATAATAGACAACACATTGAGTTTGACATTTTTAGAAAACCTACACATATTGATAATTTTATTCCTAACAACTCCTTTCACCCTATGAACCAAAAAATAGCTGTGTTTCAATTTTTAACACACAGATTATGTAACATCCCCCTCAATAAAATCAGATAGGCAAAGGAACTTAAACACATAAAACAAATTGCCGCTAAACTTGGATACGATAATAATTTAATTAATAAATTAGTGAGAAAACATAACTTTAATAAAACCTTGTCCAATGCCACTTCCCTTAAATTAGACAACAAAAAAGAGGACAAATATGTAAAATTGCCTTATTTTTCACCATTAAACAGAGGCTTGAACAAAATTTTTAAACATTTGAATTATACCATAACATATACAAATCCTTATAATTTGAAAAATTTACTGGGCAGTACAAAAGACAGAACAGAATCTTTGAACAAGTCCGGTATTTATAAAATACAATGCTCACACTGCGACAAAAAGTGCATAGGACAAACAAGAAGGAAACTAATAACACGCTTCAAGGAACACATGGCTCACTATAAATATAATCGTTTTGAAAAATCAAGCGTTGCCAACCACATCTTTGAAACAGGTCACAGTATGCACGTAAACGATTTAACGTTGATAACTTCAGCCAATAACTCACTAAACTCGTTAGAAAACCTTCACATTTACAAAAACCGCGATACACTTATGAACACGGACACAGATTTCAACAAGACCCTATACAAATTGACAGATTTAAACGACACACACGCCGAAAAATCTTTCCACTTATTTCTCGGTCGTCCCACAGCTAACAACTTGTAATTTGACACATAAATATGGAGAAAGTCATGTGTTGCCCACATCAGTTTATTTCTGTTCCGTTCACGAAGAAAGAAGTTTAAAAGACTTAGCAAGGTCAGTTAATTTTATTTATCTCATCACTTGGAAAATTAAAAATCAAATTAAACTTATCCTAAATCCCATACCGGTTAATAATACATAAGAAATAAAAACCTGCTGATAATTTGTCCAAACTGATATTGAAATATTGAATTTTCCTAGCCATCGCTGGGTACTTCATTGAAACATCTTTTACAGATATAATGTCTCATCAAATGAATTATTTAAAAAAATCAAAATTAACTTAATGTGACAGCGAGTCGTCACAGGCTTGCTCGTCTTATATTATATTAGCGTATTCGTCGTAGGCGAACATTTTGGTAGGTTGGATATAGCCTATTGGGAAACTTATATCTCCGCTGCTGTTTGTGCTATTTTCGTCATATATAATTTGTAAAGATGCGGGAATCTACTGTACTTTAACGGTACTAAATTCAACCGGAAACGTTAAGTACTTTCTTTTTTAAGGTGGCTTTCCGACATCCATGCACTCCATAAAAAAACATTGGAATCAGTTTCGGGCATTATAAAATAGCTTTTTAAAGTTAATTAAAATCACGATACGAAGTCAGGACCTAAACGGTTATATTGGAAAAAGAAAGAAGTTCATTTTGGTTACCGTGATAATTCAATTACGTTCCGAATTTCTCGGAAAATCCGTTTATAATACGAAAAACAGCGACTTTTAAACAATGACAATTGTCAGTTACCATGGCCACGTCAATTGAGCGAGTTTTAATATTGAGTGTACACACGCGAGCCTCTTGACAATATTACGTCATTTTGTTTGTTTACATGGACTTCAAACATTTTTGATAAATCAGCGAACCTTTCCCCTTTGAATTAAAGAACTATTTTATTCGTTATTGTAGCATCGTTTAAAAATATAATTAAATTAATTTCTTTAAGCCAAGCGAAAAACATTTTAAACAGTATAAGATTAAAATAGAACCCCTTGACAATATTACATAATTTTGTTTGTTTACATTTATGTTGATTTATGTCTTCATGTTGAGCCTTTTTTACCCTGTTTATTCTGTAATATTTACGGAGAAAGAAGTTTAAAGGAACTTAGCAAGGTCATTTTTATTTATCACATCACATGGAAAATTAAAAAACTAATTAAAATAAAAATTAAATTATACTTATCCTTAATCCTGATACAGTTTAATAATAAATTGAATCTTTTGTTCTATTTAAGAAGAAAGAAGTTTACATCTTTTGTCAAATAAATGTTTCTGATAAAATTAATTATTTTTTAAATCAAAATCAACAATGTCACAGTGAAGCGTCACAGACTCTCTAGTATGATGCAATTTACACGCAACAATTCATATAGTCAACAATACAGCGAATCGTAAATATAAACTGAAATGGACGAAAGGATGCGATAAGCTTATGTTAAAGGAGCAAGTGGAATATAACCCTCCTCAAAATAGCACCACAAACATATTTATTTCTTAAATTACCATTTCAAACCTAAATAAAAAAATTCTGATTAGAACCGTTTCGAATTAAATTTCTTATATTCGTCCGTTAAAAATTATATTTTTGTTTTGGCGTGGTTTTCTGGGAGTGGCTCACAACACAATACAGCCCAATTTAGCCCGACGAAGTTGTAATTGAACAGAAAGAAACTCGTAGAAACCGAAATATAAAAATGAAATAAATAAACAGTAGCATAATCACAGTTGCAGAGAGTACTTCTTTCGATGTAGTGGATATATAGCACTTTAGCTATGCACACCAAAATGGAGGGAAAGAATATATTATCGTTGTTTTTTCCAGTTATATTATTCGACATTAATACATGCAATTTAAGAAAAAGATATTATTACTGATAAAACAATAGTCTCTTTTAATATGAAGAAGGACAGATTGGGAATTCCGTCTTTGAAGTTTATGTCAATAAGTCTCCTTTGATTAATGTGTGTGACTTTTGATGTTGAAATGAAATCGAAACATTACTTCATTTTGCCTCGAGACACGTAGACTTATGTAAATATTATGCAAACAGTAAGTAATTTAATTCGAATGAAGTGACATTAATTTATAGTTAATTGTAGTTGTAATGATAATAAATAAACTATAGTTACATATACGTTAATTTCTTCGTCGTTCATACTCTATTTCTTTTTACTTACTAAACGCTTTGTTTCGACGAAAAAAATTAAACGTGGCACGTGGAAATCCAGTATTGGTCATTTTGATTCATTATCTTTTATCGTACGTTTTGACATCGTTTTTGTAGAGGCAAAGGAATATTCTAAGGCAGTCATCCGATTTAGCAATTTACGCAAAATAGGATTAATTCGGAAAAAATGCATCAAATTTTTATTCAGGGCTAGCGAAAATGTAATAGAAAATATAACAATGTATCTATCTATACCACAAACAACTCGTATATATATATATATACACGATATATATATATATATATATATATATATATATATATATATATATATATATATATATACACACGAGTTGTTGGTCCTTGCATACTGCAAGCGCTTAAATATCACTATACACCAAAGTCTAAACTCGTAAATAAACCAACGCGATAGCATTTGAACTACTCATTTAAATAAGATCATTGTTTTCATTTTCTGCGAAATTAAGGGATCTATCCGGAGTTTCTAAATTCTCTGGCAATCGGCTTCGCCCCCAAATTCTCCAATTTCATGTTTCATGCCTCAGATCGTCCTTTTTAAGCAATAAATATTGTATTCATTAAGACAATAGCTTATATGTTACACTAAAATTTATGTAAAAATTAGGATATTTTGTGCTATGGATTATTGTTTCATCATCCGTGCCTTTTAGTACGTGTCTCGATAAAAAATTAATTTAAAATTATCACGTCATCATATGTATACGTCGTTGATTGAAATCTAATGGATTATAATGCAGTACAAGCAGTAAATCAATGCTCTCGTAGCATGGAAAATCAATTCCCATTGAAATGCATTGTAGTCGTTTATATTTTCAATTTCAATTTCATAATTTTATGATTAAAATCAAATTTTTACGCAAATTCAGCATGGATTTTAATCACGTCTTCAAGAAAACTAAACCTCTCTCTTTCATCCACAGTCGACTAAGTGTCTTAATTTTAAATAATTTAAAAAAGCAATTTTATATTGCCCTGCACCGTTATCAATGCTTTTCTTATGGGTGTTTAAAATTGGACTTTGGTGTCAAAAACACCCTTTAAATATAACGAGTGTCATGAAAAGTTTTAAACGCTTATAACAATTTTAGTGTGTATTAACAATCTTTCCGAATATATAGAAGATTTTAATTTGGTAAGATTGCTTCATTCAGAGATACAAATGGAATGACGAAAACCAAATCACGAATAAAGACCTGGGTTCCCCTCCAGATGATAATTTCTATATCACATTAGATAACACGTAAAAAACAAATTTTCGCCCTATAGGAGTTTCTATTTTTGGAAATTTAAATTGAAAAAATTGACACACACACACACACAGATATCATCGATAAAATGGTCGAAACGTGTTCAGGGGTCCTCAAAACGTGTATTTCCGTTGAAATCTCGAAATCGGTTTCTTTCATGAAAACGATACTTTCCCCTATACTACGTATATGCAGAAAGTAAAAAACCGTTAGTAATTGACTTTTCTTTCTGTTTTGTTTACTTTGACGACGGAACTAATTTGGTAAGAACTTAGGAAAGTATTAATATCAACTTAAATTACATAACAGGTTTCTCTATTGCATATTTTAATTGGTTAGCCACATAAGAAATGTCTGTTATTATATTTTATTTTTATTATTTTATTTATGTTTAGCGTACATAATATCGCTTTCACTCATTATTATCAGCGTTAATTTAAATTTAGTTAAAGTTTTGTTAATATAATTTTAGTTACAGTTAAATGCAGTAATTGCCCGTTATTTCATAAAATGGAAGAAAGGAGGTATTATAGAGAATTAATGAGAAGGAGATCAGAGCAAGAAACAGAAGAAGATAAAGAAGATCGACGCAGAAGAGATAAAAAGTCAAAACAGAATCGACGCAGCCAACAGCATAAGACGAAGTAACAACATAAATTTAAACTCAGCAAGAGGAAATGGATTGGCTTTTCGACGAGATGATTCATATTTAGGAAAAATGGATAAAGACTGTTATTTTTAACGGAGATAAGACTAACAAATTCCGTAATCAAGGTACGAGAATAGCACTTCCACTTCCATTGCTTCACTGAGTCTCTGACACAATTTGTGTGTATTAAGTTCCGGACCGGGACTTGATGTCCGGGGGTGGCATTGGGATCGAACTTAAATCAACGGGCTTAAAATGCCCTAGTAACAATATATATTAGAACATATAACAAACTTTTTCTTAATCTTTCTCAGCTTTTAGTTCCATTAACAGAAATTGGTTTGTGACAACAATACCTCTTCAACCATTTTCAATTTGGATTTTCCTATTAGTTAGTATAAAATCTAAAATATGTGAACTGGAATTTTAATGTTCGATTCTCTTTTATGATATAATTTAAACAATTAATGTTTCTTCTTTATAAACTCCGTTTATAGTAACACGACGAATGTCCACGAAACTTAATTGCGATTGGTGGAATTTGAACCAATCGATGATCGTCGTGCAATGAGACGGCGAGGTCTTTATTATATCATAGACTAAGGACTTAGCCCCTGCTCCTTTACGGGGCCAATCCCCATCTTCCGGATTTCGCTTCTACATCTACATCTACATTATACCCTGCAAGTCACCTTTTCGGTGGATGGCAGGGGGTGCAGTGCACCAAGGGTCCATAGTTTTCCTACGTTATCTTTTCCTATTATGGTCTCTTATCGTCCTAGGGAAAAACGATCCTCTATATCGCTCCGTTCTGCAGTCAATCTCGCGAATCTTATCCTCACTGTCCTGCCTTCCGAAATACGTCGGGCTTCTGATAAGTCCTACTACCTCATTCGCTAGTCCCTCCGACATAAATTTTTCCAGTAGTTTAATTCTAGCCTGCAGCCTACGTTCCTCTAACGATGTCCATTTCAGATTTTCTATTAATGATGTTACGCTTTGTTTACTATCGTAATTCCTCTTTACAAATCTAGCTGCCCTGCGCTGAACCTTTTCTATCTCGTTAGTGAGTCCCTTTTCGTAAGGATCCCACACAGCTGAAGCATATTCGACCTGCGGTCGAACCAAGGATAAATAGCATAATTCTTTCACTTTTTCGGAGCTATTTCGAACTATTCTCCCTATAAAGGCCAGCTTTTTGTTAGCGGCACCTATCAATCGGCGAATGTGGGTGTCCCACGAGAGATCACGATTGATCGTGACTCCGAGGTATTTAATCGAGTCTGAAACTGGAATCTCTACTCCGTCCAACGAATAATTATTATTCAACGAGATACTCTTGGTTCTCCAGAAGTTGATGACGCAGCTTTTCTTTTGGTTTATCTCTAACTGCCATTCCTTACACCATGCAGAAATAGCTTCTAGGTCATTTTGGAGATACTGGTGGTCTTCCGGATTGCTTATTTCTCTATAGATGACGGTGTCGTCCGCGAAAAGCCTAATTTTACTTCTGACTACTGAGCTGATATCGTTTATATAAATTAGAAATAATAACGGACCAATTACACTACCCTGTGGAACGCCAGAGACAACCTCCACTAAGTTCGAAGATTTCCCATCTATAACAACCATCTGCTTCCTATGATTTAAAAATTCACGGATCCAACTAACGATTTTAGAATTTACGCCTAAGGTTTCTAATTTCGTTATTAACTTCCTGTGAGGTACCTTATCAAAGGCTTTCCTAAAATCTAAGAAGATGGCATCGACCTGCGTATTCTTTTCTCCGCTTCTCAGTAAACAATTAACAAAAAGACCGAGCTGAGTATCACATGACCTACCTTTCCTGAAGCCGTGTTGGCAATCATCTAACAATAAATTACTATCAAGAAATCGCATTATGTTGCTAACGAGTATATGTTCGAGAATCTTACACGATATCGAAGTTAAAGAAATCGGCCTGTAATTTTCTGGGTTCTCCTTGTCTCCGCCCTTATGAATTGGGGTAACGTGCGCTAACCTCCAGTCGCTAGGGACCTCTGCGCGAGAAATGGATTTCTCGAAGATTATCCGAAGAAAAGGTGCTATTTCATCTGCTAATTCTTTTAAAACGCGAGCAGGAATTTCTTCGGGGCCAGTGGCTTTGTTATGTCTGATGGAACTTAATTGCTTTGCTATTCCTACCTCAGAAAATACTATATCGTCCATCAGGTCCCCCCTTATTGCGGGTGCATAATGTACGCAATGGTCGCTGACGGCTGTGAATGCTTTTACAAAATGACCGTTTAACAGGTTGGCTTTCTCTACGCTATCATGAATAACGTCACCCGAGTCATTACGCAGGGAAGGTATTGTAGGGCCTCTACCTTGGACCTCTCTCACATAGGACCAAAACGCTTTAGGGTCCTCCTTCAAATAATTATTTAATACCTTATTCCGGAAGTTAGTAAAAGCCTCGCGCATAGTAGTTCTCGCTTTAGCGCGGGATTCCTTATACGTCTTAACTTTAGTTGCTCTATATTCATCGGATGATGTAGACGGCATATTTTTTATTTTCGCGTGGCATATTCTCTGACGCCTAAGCGCACTCCTAACTTGCTTATTGTACCAACGTGGCTCTTTATTGTCGACCTTCGATTTAATTGGAATGTACTTATCGATACTCTCTAGCATTATATCCTTGAATAGTGTCCATGACGACTCAGCACCTGATCGTTCGGTCATATCACGGAAGCCAGGTAGTATTTCTCGTAGGCGCGACCTGAAGCTTGAAAAGTTTGCCCTAGCAAATATATAAAACTTTCTTTGAGGCTTGGGGTGCCTCTCGATTTTCAACTTACACTCTGCATATACGGCCTGATGATCACTTATCCCATCTTCAATGGTGACTTTGTTTATTCTTTCTGGGACGTTAGTTGCTAATAAATCTAATATGTTTCCCGATCGTGTTGGCTTTCTGACTAATTGATCGCCTATTGCTAATTAACCAAGTTTTCATGAATTTCATAAATACTTGACGCATAAAATACATTTCCATTACCTGATTTATGACAGTAATGAAAATTTGTGATGTGGTTTCCAAAATAAATGTGATATTTCTCGTGTTGGACATCATCATATGTTTAGCTCATTCGTTGAAATCAGCGGAAACGCATTTTCAACGGTTATAGAAAAATTTATTTATTTATTAAAGGAGAAACCTTTGTTGAAGGATACCAAACAAACCACAACGCATCGGTGTTTTCCAAGATTACTTTCGCAAACAACGATGAATAAACCATATTTTTACTCTTTAGTCTTCAAATTATTCTTGAGGTATTGATTAAATAGATAGAAGAGATCATTTGCCACAAAATATTTGCAGTAGCACATAATAACGACACACTTTTGGAGTAAAAAATTCAAAATCCAAAAATATATAATATATGTACATTTCCGTTTTGTTTCTTATGCTTGGTTTCCATTAATATAAATTTCAGAAGCCAACATGTTAGCGAAATTTTAATACAAGTGGAAACAATCGGTGTTGGATGTTCCATGTTGGATGTTGGCTGTGAAAACTCGCTGAATTTGTTGCGTTCGATTGTATTTGTTAAGCGGAAACAATTGTCCGAATTGTTGGCAGAGTTTTCGCATGAGCGAGTTCAATGTCAGTCTATCCAATGGTCATCAAACGTTTGTTGTTTATTGCTCGCTGCTGTCGGTCTGCAGTTGTTCGGCAAACTAAGTGAACACGCATATCTGTAATTATGGAGTGGACAAAAGCAAATACAATTAAACTTATTGAACTTCCTGAAAAATATTCCGTTTTATGGGATGTTACATCTAGCGAACATAAACAAGCAAATAATCGAATTGATGCGTTAAGCGAAATCAAAGCTTAACTGCTATATTAATTATGTATAAAAAATTGCCTCCTTAAGATCACAGTATTTTCAGGAGCTAACAAAAGTGAAGAAAAGCATGAGCTAAAAAGCGTAACGTTGCAGCCAACTGTTCTCCTGTTACACAGGCTTTTGTAGTTTGGTGTCTTCTTTTTGTATAAAAGATGCAACTAGATGCAATAAATATTCAAAGTCTGTTGCCGTGATTTCAATGAAAATTTTGTAAAAACTTTGGAGACGAAGATCAATCATCAGCGAATGATGTGCCCCTTCTAATTCACGCTGAGCAAGAAAAATTCGAATCCACCACCGTTTCCGTTTACGTTCCCGATTCAAAAGTTGGTAATTTCCAGGGTAAATTACAAATGCGGAAGACGCAACTAATGCCACTTCGTCCATCGTTAAGAGTTTGATCACTACTAAACCAAACTGAAATTTCGGTGGAAACACACTTCAATTTAAGCCAGCATGTCGACTCCACAACATGTTGGCGACTATTTTTATTTATGAAAACATAGCATTATAAAATATAACAAAATAAAACGAAATAAAACGAAGGCATTAAATAATATTCACGTATTGTGTAGCATGTAAGAAAGGATACAATAATACCTCTACGAACTTAGAATTTGGGAAACTAATAAATTAACAAATAAAAATCACGACTGATTTCAATGATTCATCATCCATATAGACTTTCAAGGTGATTAGTTGTGTTGACAGAATTTTCATTGTTTTAACAATGAACCGATATGGTTTTCTCTATTGATAAGTTAAAGAAAAGATGCTTTTATTGTAATCTTAATGCACAATTTCGTTTTAAGTACGATTAACGCCTGTAATGTTATTCACTAACACTTAATGCTTCTTTTTTATATACTAATTTTAAAGTAAATATCGCATCACGGCGAAGTTACAGGAATCTTAAATGTGGTTGTTTAATATTTGTAACAATGGATAAGCGTCGTTTGACTGACGATGAACTACACTATATTATAGATAGTACATCAATCTCCGTTATAATGTATATTTGAATTAATACAACATGTCGTGTTTTAAAATTAAAACGTCATCGCATGTATCCGTCATTGGTTGAAATCAACGGGATTAAAAGTAGTTTCCTAGTACAGAGTAAATCGATGCTATTACAAAACAGATTACCGATTGAAAGCATTGGACTCGTTGCCATTTGATTGTTAAAAATGCCCCCTTTTCCGATTAAATACAAATATCTACCCCAATTCAACATCAATTTGAATTTAATCTTAAAAATAATGAAACTCAGTCAACCTGTAGAACTGTTTTCATTTTGTGTTTCTATCTTAATATTAACTAATTTAAAAAATGCGATTTTATAAAGGCCTGCACAGATTTCCATGATTTTCTTATGGGGATATTGAAATGGAAAAATGTCGTCGAAATAACCCCTTAAAAATATTTTGTTTTTTAATTTTCGATTTTTCCCGTTGGTTGCTCTTAATTATCTATCATCTATCAAATTTAAGATTGGTAGCATTTCTAGAAGTACCGTACATTTTACATCATGTAGCCTGTAGCTCAGTGATTCTCAACCTGTGGGCGGCAAAGGAACTTGAGTTGGGTCGGAGAAAGATTTTTAAATATGTAGTTTATTTTGATATCATAATATTTTCATTTTTTAATGACTTCGCGGTAAAATAGTTAAATAACTCATGATAATACAGTGCACGCCCTCTTTGATGACGTATTTACTATTTACCGCTTGAAGAAATTAGTGTATAAGTGGGCCCCAGATGAACTCAAATGCCTAGGTGGGTCGTGCTATTTAAAAAATTGAGAAACTGCTAAAGTTTCAATATATACATAATATATATATCAGGGGTTGCCAGACCTGTATACGCTCAGAGCCGCATATGATATTCTTCTTAAATTCGAAAGCCGCGAGACACATTCTGCCAACAAAAATATATGAAAAGTAAACAAAACTTGTATTCGAAGCAATACAGAGGAAGTGTATATCCCTTAAGCGTCCCCAAAACGTCTTAGTCACGCCGCGTTATTGCATTCTGACGAAAAAAGTCTTAATCAGCCCACTGATTGTAGATGAATAACAGCCGCGCGTTAAATTAAAAGAGCCGCGGTTTGGCTACCCCTGGTGTATATACTACGTAAGAAGCAGCTAATTATGATAGAGTTAGTGTGTATGAATATTTCAAAATTTGTATATCAATATTTTTTTACGGTAAAATTTCACAAATTACAATATTTTTAAATTTAAGGAAGGGAAGAAATATTAGTATGCAGATTATAATTCCTTTAATGATGAAAGTATTAAATAAAAATATCTTGAACTACATAGCTTCGTGTAAATAAAGATATGAAATATCGTATGCTCAACCAACCTCATTCTACATGAGGGAAAGGAGACTACGGTGAAAAATTGAAAACTTACAGTTAAAGAATAAAAAATTCTTTAAAACAAACTGCTAAACCGTACGAATCTCATAGAATTTTTTTTTTAGGTAAACAATATATATATATATATATATATATATATATATATATATATATCAAATTTACGGATTTTTTCACGCCAGGGACTAGGTATCTCAAAAACATCCGATGGTTTATGCGTCTCACGGCAACGACAGGGACTAAACAGACAAAATTCAAACATACACACGCACTCATACTCAAAGGCAAAATATATCAAGTTTACGGAAAAATTTTCTTTCACGCCAGGGACTTGATATTTCAAACAAAGGTCTGATTGTGTATGCGACTCACGACAACGAAAGGGACAAAACAGACTAAATTCAGACACTCACACGCACTCAAAACTCATTCGTACAGATCTCAAAAAAAAATTAAATGAAGGAAGTTATTCTAATTCAAAGGTACATTTTTATATTTTAATAGTTTACCTCTAAAATGTTTTTTGAGATTCGTACGGTTTATGAGTTTGTTTTAAATAATTAAAATAAAAATTCTTTAACTGTAAATTTTCAACTTAATAATAACTTCGATACATTAACGTCGTAGTTGATGACTTGGCAACTAACTTGAGAACAAGGATGCAGGCAAGTTAATGGAAAACTTTATCATCAAGTAAGCCGTTACTAAAGGTAAGTTCATTGGTTAAAATATTTTTTTTTATAATTAACGTTTACAAAATTATTCTTCGTGCGGTTTGATTAACCTGTATGTTAATGTCATATCGACAGTATAATTGTACCTCGTTTGTGGCAAATTTTGTAAAGTAAAATCAATAAGTGTCTTATTAAATTTAGTATTCAATATTCTAGCATCGGATACATTCCTTCACTATATCGTATATTTAAACCAAAAATTATGTAAGTTTTTTACCGTAAGAATACATTCTCAGGGACTACAGAAGATATGCAGTTTTATCATATCCTTGATATAGCACCTTTGATAATTAGTAATTTTTCGACAAACGAATTCGATTTGATGCTACGCAAAGATATAAAATATTCTTAAATCTCTAAATCTGCTTTTTCTGAAAAGTCCAAAATTCAATTTGTTATCAAACGCTTAAACTAATAAACCCATTAATTTTTGCGAAATTGAACTTCTCACCTCACAGTGATATTTATATACAATAAAATATTAATATTTTGGATGTATTTAGGTGCATTTATGAACTATTACTTTGCTTTCTGCATATGTTATTCGCGAAGCGGTTTGCCCATACTCATGTATTTATGTAAAAATAATTGCGTCTATTGCTTATTATCATTTATTTTCCCCTCCACTGTCTATACTCCCAAATTTAAGTTGTTTCGCAACGAAAGCAAACTCGGACGGAATTTTAAATTGGGAAAGTGACAATTCATTATTTCTTTAATTTTTAATGTTTTGCAGGCTTCAGAAAAACAAAAAAATAAATTTGCGATCAAGCCGTTTTAATCTTCTCCGTAAAGTTGTACGTAAAATTCTGGTAATATTTAAGTCCCATTAAAAAAAAACAACTGGATATTATACTGGGCGGACTTTTGAATTGCGAAGACCGTGTTTTTGTAAAACACGCATAATATGCTCCCGTTTAGGTTAGGATAAGCATTGCCTCTCCTGAGACAATATTGAAACTATTTTGCCTGACCAAAAAATCCAATTAAATGAGCAATTTTGAACTGGTGAAACCGCAGAATTAATTTCTAAATTAAACACAATCGCTCATTTTCTCTTTAATCATTAACCGCCCGTTCTTAGTGCCATCTGCTGTCAAATTCCCTTCCCTGGCTCGCCACTGCTAAACCCTCCAAATTTCTCTTTTCCGCTAGCCTCCTTTTTCTTCCCATTCCACCAACCCCTCTCTACACTCTTTCATTCCACTCCCTCTCAATTTTCTCACTCCACCCACTTTTTCCACCCCATATTTCTACCCCCTCCATCAATTCCCTCTCCCTGCCCCACCCCATCCCTATACCCCTTTCGCTGAACCTCCGTCTTTTTTTCCCGATCGACTCTTCAATGGAAGCAAACGTTCGCTCGCGTAATTTTAATTCACGGTTAAGACTGATTGCCTCACCACTCCTTGGTGAAATTGCGCAGTCACTCAACTCCCACCCTTGCTGTCTCTCTCTCTCTCTCTCTCTCACACACACACACAGCTCATCTTTTTTCCCTTCCTCCCCCGAAGCACCTCTTCTTCCTCCCTCGCAGCTCCTTCCTTTTCCCTCCCCTCTCCCTCCTTCCTTTTCCCTCCCCTCTCCCTCCTCCCTTTTCCCTCCCCTCTCCCTCCTTCCTTTTCCCTCCCCTCTCCCTCCTCCCTTTTCCCTCCCCTCTTCCTCTACCAACCCCACTCTTCTCAAGAAACCCATGCCACGCCCTGCTAATAACCTCTGTCCGTCACTCGAGGAATTGTTTCCCTAATCTTCTTATGGACTTAGCAAAGGACTTGATTTCATTTTCGTTATTTCATCCCCATCTTTATTACTCAGAAATATTACATATTTTTAATCTCTGATATTTACCGTTATCATCAAATAATTATCGCTGATTTTATTTTATTAACATTCATAAGTCACGGGACATCAGTATGACAAAACAGCTTTATTTTAAATTTTTAATAGTAATATTAGGTTACAAATATTTAATCAATAAATTTATAATAATATAAGAAAATTTTTGAAAATAATTTCTAATTAGTAAAATTACCTGGATTATTCACAATAAGAATGATATTACTAAAAATAAAAACATACGTAAAGTAAAATTAAATAGAAAACAAACGACCTATTTTAATATAAAAATACAATAAGGTTCTTTTAATTATATTTATAAAACTAATATTACCTTTAAAAGGATTATTTATAGTTCTATTCTCTATCTCCTTTCACCATTATATCCAACCGTAGGCAACGCCGGGGCGGGCGGAATAGTTTTATTTAGTCTCCGGGTCATGATTTCAGTTGAAATTTATTTTATAAAATATTTTTTTTCTTCAGTGGACGGAATGCATTTAATGGAATGAAATATTTATATAAATTAAAGGCATCACCAAAAGTGTTAACACCTTCATTATGCATGTTTTGATGAAGAATATAAGGTTAACAATAATGATCAATTTTGTAATCCTTTAAAATTTTTGTCCGTATAACACTAATCGTTTGATTAACGCGTCACACCGCAATCCCCACTCACTTTGTTTGATCCTTCCCCTCTTTTCCGCTCCACTTTCCTCCCACTTATCCTTCCTCTTCCCTTCTCTTGTATTTCACCTCCCCACATTTTCATTCGTTCTCCTCCTCCTCACCCACTCCATCTATCTTTCGCCTACCCATTCCCACCTCCTTCTATATAGCTCCCTCTCTCCGCCTCAACTCCTTCCATTCTCTTTCTCTCTCTTTCCATCTCTCTTAAATTCCCTCCATGTCTGCTATCCAAAATAAAGTTACCCATCGATCCGATCTCTTATTCCTCGCCGGAGTCTCCTTCTCATTTTTCATCTTCGGATAAGTCAACACGAAATTAAAATTTCCTCGATAACTTTCGTACTTATGGTGAAGCAATCGAGATGGTGAGAGGAAAAACAAAAGACGCTTGAGAAGAAGTGCTTGTTGGAAATAACAGCAGGAAGTTTGTCGAAAAATGTTTCTCCTCCACGATACGCCATGGACGTCTTCGTCAACGTCATCACGTTCATAACATTTTTATTGCTATACGAGCGCTATATTTTCGGAGATCGATTAGTAATTAGTAATTCGTAGCTTATTTTAGTGTAATTTAGCAAGTATTTTGTGTTATAAATTAAATCGTAGAAGACACTTTTATATTCAAATTCTTTGAGCACTTTTTTTAAAAGTACCCATCATTTTATCTCTCCGCATCATTTATATTTTTAAATTTCTGATATATTTGTTATTGATAGACTTTGACAGTATTGGTTTCGAATGTTAAAAATGAGCGTAAATAACATTTTTCTTCTAAAAGGAAGATTTCTGTAAGATGAAACATTTGTAATAATCATTATAAATTTCAATAGGAATGAAAACCAGTTAAGAAATTCTTTAGCATTTAATTATCAATTCCAATTTAACGATATGATTCTTATACAAAATATTATTATAATAGGGAGAGTTTGAAGGGAACTTTTTTTTCCTTGTTATTTCTAGATTGTTTTGTTTATGCTGTAATTTCCCAAAAATGGTAATGATTTCCTTCATATAATCATAAAATCTCCAAAAGAATCCACGACAATTCTTCATCAGTGAGAGCAGTTCATGATATTAATAGTTATATTTTATGCATATTGACAACATTTCGTAAACTACCGTTACACTTAAAAGTGCGGCGCCTGTGGATCCAGGCACAAGTTCGTTCATCCTGCTGAGCGTTGAGGCAATTTACTCATGGCGAACATAGCCGACGCCTATATTATCCTTCTCATGATTTAATTAGAGCAAGAACCCTCTCTCGTCGTTATGCTTCCAAGGTACATACATAACAGGTTCAACTTGCTCTAGCAACGGTGTTCGCAAATTTTTCAATGAGGCGAACACAAACATACTTTTGCAAAAATAGAAAGAATAAAAAAAATCAAACCAACGTCAAAGGCCTATTGACAATTATCGAGCTCGCCTTATGGCCGAAAATATTAAGAATTAGCAAGTATAAAATAATTGAAAAAGTACTTATCTTAGGTATATCTAATAACCAAAACAAGGCTATGCGCATGTGTTTTTATTACGTAGTTGTGGCTATAACTGACGTGAGATGTCTTTTTCAATTTTTAGCCTAGTTTACAGAGTGGAAATAGGTTTGTAGTTTCGTCATTTTGTCTGTGTCCGTCCTGTCTTTTAACTTTTGTACCAATAAACCGAATTTCATGACACTTGGTGGAAATCTCTTGCAAATATCATAGAATTGTCACATCGGAGCGCAATTTGCACTGTTCTCTGAGGAAAGGAATAGAAATTTTAATTTATATCGTAGCATTATGCTTATATATCGTATTTTTTTGGAACTTTGCCTAAATACTGACGGTTTTGAAGTTTTGATCACTCTTTACGAGAGAGTTACCATAGCAACGACTATTGTTGGACTCGGATTCAGTAGAGTCTTAATACATGCAAGCGTTATTTTTTCCGCGTAATCAATTAAATATTCCGTTCGAATGTGTTTGTAATATTTTATAACGCTTAGTTATGAAATTTTGGAACACAAAGAGCTACATATCCGCGATGACTTTAAAGCTATTAAAGCCAATATAAGTATTAAATAAAAGATTAAATGGAAAGTAGGCATCATAGGTTCTGTTTGGATCATCTTGTTTTATATTTAAGTGCTAATTATTTGATTTGTTTTCAGCCATAAGAAGAGCTCTATATATTTGTAGTGAATCAATCCTTATGCGTGTTTTCTTCTTTTAGTGTATAACCTTAAATATATCAGCCCAAGAGGTTGATTCGCCAGAAAACCTCACACACACTCACTTACATATTTCGATTTTCCTTTATGATTTCCGTCGCATGCTCTCCCCGGTAATCAAATAACAGTACATTTTATATGTCTCTTTTCTTCAAATAGACCTCTTGCTCATTCATCAGCATAATTTACTACCGTGTAGTTTATCGTCCTATCTTTAAATCTCCGGTTTCTCATGAAGGTTCTTATGCAAGTGTATCTCACCAAGTATTAAACGCCATGAAGGAATATTTCTTTAGGGATCCACGGGAGGTGACTCATGTCTTTGCGTAATCGTTCCCAAATGGTACCTTGCGACGAAATATCAGAAGGATAATCAATATAAATTTAACCAACGAATTTACTCCCCAAGACTTAGATAATGTCAACCATCGAACAACGTACATCATTTACGTTTCAATTGCGATTTTAAGAGAACTGACGTTAATAATTTAACCTCTCATTTGTGAAGAACAGATATGGCTAAAAAGAGTCGAGTGTTGCTGAAAATGTAATTATATTTCCAATTTTAATTCGCGTGGTATATTTCGGATGCAAATTCTCAACAGTCTCTCGTGACCTCTCCGACGCTTGGTTTTTTGTCTGTCGTAATTCGTTATACCGGAGGCTGATGATCGCGTCTTCGTATCCTTCGCCTATTAACGTCGTTTCCCTGTCACGGGTGACGGGTCCTCTGCTTACGCCATTATGTTATAGAGTTCGATCCCTTCCCAGAATACAACTTTTCCATAACCCGCTCGCTTGAGACCACTCCGGCGCGCAATTCAATTACATCCGAGGCGCCCCCTTTCTTCGGGAAAGTAGTCCGCAAGCGCCTCTCACACTTCTGCATGGCTTCTCGTAACCTTGCTTACATTCCCCCTCTAATTAGCGACCCCCTCTTCCCCGTCCGCCGTGTTACCAGCGCCGCCAAACCGCCCCTTCCCGTCTGCTCTGCCGCAACGCCTTCCCCCTCCTCTCTCCCCTTCCCCTCTCCACTTCCCCTTTTCCCCCTCCCCCATTTCCCCTCCCCTCCCTCCGATTCAACAATTTAAACTCCCGCCCCACATTCTCCTTCTCGAGTCCTACCTCCGCAACACGGCTTCGGTAAACTTCCCACCAGGCGGCGACTGTTTCTAATGCACATAATTAAGCAATTACGGCGCCATCTTGGGCGAAGGGATGGCAATAGGTGCGTGGGCAGGAAGGCGTAGTTTCGTGTTTGGCAAAGGAACGAGGGCCGATTTTTCGGAGTTTGTGAGTGAAATGCTTGGTTAAATAAACTATTCCTCTCTTGAAAGTTTCCGTTCTTAGGAAGAGGCAAATAGCTTTCCTAATGAATTAGATTAGTCGTAATGAAAAGGGATTTGTAGGTCCATATACGAATTTAATGCTATGTTAAAATCTATGAAATAAATAGGGTACATAGTTTTGGAGTAAATTGGTGGAACTGATCAATAATATAACCAAGAGAAAGTCCTAATATAAATATAACTTTTATTTGAAATATCTCCTACCAAGAACAACAATCAAGAAAAAATAAATAAGTAAACACCTATATTAACATTGAGAAAAATATATCATTGCAACATTGCCCATTCACTGCGCTATTAAGAGGATGATGAGAATTTAATTATGCAAATAATAAGTACACTAATGGAAAATATATAAATATTAGGAAAAAAAGTTAAATTTTAATGTAATTATCCTACAACAGATTTTCAGGTTATTCGTAAAGTGATAATATGCTATTAGTAATTTATCTATCACTCCCAATGCATCCTGAATCAGAAAAGACATTAGATTTGCATTCTTTGCGCTACCAACAACATTTATTTTGATTTGGTTGCGTGCTGATAAATTTATCTCCGGGAAGATTCGAAAGCGTTAGACAATCATTGGCCGTATGCAACGAGAGCCTTGTTCTCTCAACAAAAGTTGGCGTTGAGGCGGAGAAACGCGGCGGAGAATATTTCGTGTGGAAATTCTGGGAAGGGACCTCGCTGTGAGGAGGAGAAGAGAAGGGAGATGCGTGTGGGGCTGATAGAGAGAAGGGGGATGGGTTGGGATTATAGGGAGAAGGATGGACACGGGGAAGGAGAGAGTCAAAGATGGGGACCAGAAGTTACTTTCTAAACCCTTTTATTTTGCTTCCTCCTCGTATCTTTTCCGCAATCACTCGCCCGAAACTAATTACCTCGCCGTAACCATGGCAACTAGCATAAGGGAGTAATGCGACGCGAGATAAGTTGGGCAAGGAATTTCCAACAGCGGAGCTTATTGCTATGGAGATGGCATCGTGAATTGAGTGGCATTTGCGCTTGAATCGAGGCAGAGAAGATTATATCAAACTGGAAAATAGCAACTTCACTTTCTTCATCTATTCGAAAAAAATGTCTGCGGCTGTTAGTTAGGGAGTACGATACGCTGCGTTCGCCTCGGAGGCCCGGCAACTATTTATTCTTTGGATTTCTTTTAAAGTAGTAACATTTGAAAACTGCCAGCCCCTGACATCTTCCGCTACGTATTCATAATTCATTATTTATAATTAGTTTCTCTAATCGTGCGATGATAACTTTTTCAAAACTCTTTATTTAACACTACCCCACAAAAGCATAACCCGGGCCTGTTGGGCCCGCACTTGCAATAAACAACTTCTATGTTGATAAACCTGTTCAGTAGTGTTGAAGGAGGCAACATGGCAGTTCTGTGTGTAGGCCTACAGTGTTTACTGCTGAATGTTGTTACCAGTCTGAAATATATGTTACTGATCATATTCTTTTACATATTCATAACAGCATACCTATTGTGTGTTGAAGTAGGTGTGTGATATTTTTTCAGTATTATTTTATTTTTTCTCTTTTAGCACACTACCAAAAGTACAAGTACAAGTGTACTTAGTAAATGTGTTTATTTCAGGTTGAGAATAACTGCTAGGCTATTGAATGATGATGACATTTTGTCAGCCTTGTTGCGTGATGAAAGTGAAGAAGGTGAACATAAACAGTGTCAACTTTTGCACGATATCTCCGACGAGAGCACATATTTGCCATCTTAAGGTTCGGAATCTTCAACTGATAGTGAGGCAGATGACAACAGTTGCCTTCCATTGAATCCCCCACCACAGCTAGGAGGCCATCGAAAGCTTTTTATAGTTTCACGGTCATCGAGTGATCGAGTAGTTAAATCTGGATTAGAATGTAAAAATGATTTACCTGCAAATTCACAGAAACTGAGCCGAAATATAATCAAATTCGCTGAAAGACCTCCCCACAATGTAACAACAAGCGATCAAAAAAGTGCTTTTTAATTGTTTGTTACCAAAAATATTTTAGACGAAATTTTGATGTGTACAAATAAAGAAGGAAGGCGTATTGCAAATGAAAAAGGCTACACTTGGAAAGAAGTAACTTTAGTTGAACTTACTGCTTTTTTGGATTCCTTATTTTGGCTGGAGTGGAAAGAATTGGGTTGTTTCCATCAGAGATATTTTTTCCTCGGCTGATACAAACCCACACAACTGAGCTTGAATTTCAACAAAGAGTTTAGAACTGATAAGACAAATAATTCGTTTTGACGACAAGCGTACAAGGGATGCTCGCAAGCAAACAGACAACCTGACTCCAATTAGCTTTATTTGGAAACTATTATTAGGCAAGTGTCGGAAGTGTTACGTTCCTAGTAAATCACTAACTATGCCATTCCGCGGCCGCTGCCGCTTTATCCAGTACTAAATTTTTTATGGCTGTGTGACGCGAAGACTAGGTATGCTGTTGACGGTCTCATATACACTGGACGAAAACTAAGTGAGACAGTCGCAACTGCTTTGGAAAAAAATGTTGTTTTGAGCATGGTGAATTCTGTGGAGAACTCTGGGCGAAATATTACTTTGGTAACTTTTTACCAGCATTCTTTTAGCTCAAGACCTTTCAAAACAACCTACGATTGTAGAAACAATAAGACAAAACAAAAGGGACATTCCTCTTATCATTAAAGCCTAGTCGTGCTGTAAGCTCCAGTTTGTTTGGATTTTGTGGTGATATGACAATAGTCAGCTATGTACCAATGAAACACAAAAGTATTATCCTATTGAGTGCAATGCGTAGAGATAAAACAATTGCTGAAGGTCCAAAATTAAAACCCGAGATTATAAAATATTTCAATGCAACAAAGGGAGATGTGGACACCCTCGACCAGATGGCCAGAACCTACAATACTAAACATCAGACTAGAAGGTGGCCATTCGCTATTTTTATGAACATGTTGTATGCTGCATGTATCTACGCATGTAATATATTTCTTTCACAACATCCAGAATATCATGAAAATGTAAAACATAGAAGGAGAATTTTACTCAAAGATTCGGCACAACAACTAATTTTGCCACAAATTCTGGATAGGAGTTGCACTTCAGGCTTGCAGAAGAGAATTGTGGAGTCTATGACTCTTTATGCAGTCGAACTACAGCATGCAGGTCTTCAGTCCGATGATGGACCGGCAAAAAGAAAACGATGTTTCAAGTGTCACTCTAGTAAAGATAGGAAAATATCTGTAATCTGTTCAAAATGTGTAATGAATGTTTGCAAAGAACACATTTCAACAGTGTGTAATGACTGCATTTAAATTTAAGATCACTTTGTGCACACACGTAAAACTGTTAACTAGTTATGTATAACATTTATATTTTTTAAATGCATGTAATTTATATTTATTAGTTTGTTTCTGTATAAATTTAGTGTTCTCTTTTAATATCCCATATTGTATTGTTACAATTTAAATTAATTATCACACGCATAGTTTAATAAATAAATATAAATATTACATAGCGTTGCCTCATTGTATAACAGCTCAGATGATTATAATTACGATTATAAGCGCCGCAATAGGTGAAAAAATCATTATTTACTAAGCAAAACAAATTCTAGCCTGACAGGCCCGGGTCATGCATTAACGCAAAGTTTAAGACCCATGTGTTCTAGGGTTAACAGGTCTCATCTGAGCGCAGGTCGGATTAGGTATCGATGTGTTGTGTAACGTATCCAACCAGCGATTTGATCAGAGCTTTACCCTTTAATTTCTCCCAGAATGTTAACAGATCTAATAAAGTTTATTTTTATCATTACATCGTATCTCTTTACGAAGTGATACGACTACGCGTGTGTGATTCAACTAGTGTTTTTCATTCTTATTTTCTTTCGATAGGTAAAATGCACCAAACTTGTATGTGAATAATTCTCAGGTTAAAATGCGTGACACGATTGCGCGAAAGAGATGGATTAATTGAAGAAATCGATTGGAATACAAATGCTTACCGAAGTCGTGAATTGTGCAATTCTGAAACTAGCGAAACTGGAAAATTTATTTTTATGAATACTAAGTATAAAACGCGTTCTTTTATTTTCGTGTGCAAAATGGTTAAAGCTATCTAACAAAAATGTTCATTACATATTGAATGATCGTGCATCGTAATCATTTCCTTTCATGTTAAATGTGAAGAAGAAGAGGAAGTTGACGTTAGCGTGTTTAGAACATATTTTTACCAAACTTGTTTAAAAGTAAATAGTCTCTCTTTGTCGTTCTTAAAAATAGATTCACTTTTAGAATTTCAGGTAAATGTCTCTGAGATGAGTTACAAAATTTATTATATATCCAATAGCTCTGAATAAGTTGTCATTCTCAGAGGAATTCTGAGAAAGGTAATCTAAGTTGAGAAATTGTTTTGGAGAACTGCCGATGATACACTTGCCAGAAACCAATTGCCATTTAAAAAAACAGCGTCGCTTTCTGCTACATCATATAGTAGATGATTGGTAAATGGATGGAGAGATATTCGTGGCTTATAGAGCGTTTGGGCTTAGCAGAAGAAGAAAAAGAGCAAACTCTACGTGTAGTTTGGAAGAGATATTAGATGTTTGTAAATGGGATGAGCGGATTGGAAGAGAGACAAAGGGAGATGAAGGAAGGGCAAGTAATTGGGAGTTGTGTTTTCGGGTGGGGGAGAGATTGAGGAGGCAGAGGAGGAGGAGAAGAAAGCGGGGCGGGGGTTGTTAACGTCGAGATTAACAAGTGAGAAAGTAGGATGCAATGGTTTTCGGAAGAGAAGACACGGATTGGATGATTCAGTCCAGAGGCTTCGACCATCATCAAGCGGAGAAGAGTTTAGAAGGGAAGGAATCAAATGATAGAGTGAGGGGAAATGAAGGGGAGGAGAAAGAAGGGGAAAGGGAAATGAAGGGGGAGGGGAAGGTGACCGTGGGTGAAAGGGAGGGGGCGATAGAGATGTATTCTGGTGTATTAGAGAACTCTCGGAAGAAAGTAGACTGTCATTGAAAAGCGTTTTGAATCTACAGGTGGGAGGGGAAACCATAAACTATACATTTACCTAAATAACTTTTGAATACCCTTATTTTTTCTTGGTATCATAAAATAATATAATTGTAATTTGCTCGAGCGAAATGAGCGCGTTGTTCTGAAGAAATTAAAATATGTATACAGCTAAATTCACAATAAATTAAGTGAAAATGCGTCTTGTGGTGACATGGCCAAAAATTACACAAAATCTGCAGCCAAAATATTTGAAAATGAGGGATGATTTTTAAGGAGAGTATGCACGTAAAGGCGAATTGATAATAGAGAGAATGGCGGTGTCATTTTTGAATGATAGAGAAGAAACGATGTTGGATAGAATACATGAAAGATGAAAGGGAAATAGTGATTATTGTAATCACTCGGGCAGTAAAAATGTCCCATCCGAAATTTCTCAAAAGGGCTTTAATCGGTTACTGAGAGCTCTAGTCAAATTAGTTACTAATTAGAAATACATTTTCAAATTAGTAATGTTTATAATTTTATTTTCAGCTACCGCAATTGATTTCCTAGCTGGTGGAATGCTATTTCCGAAATTTTGTTGGCATCATAAGGGAATAGCTAATTTGCCAAGGAATGCAATTAACGGAGCTTTATTTGATGCGTTTGGACGTGGAGGTTTTAGCTAAAAACAATAATTATTAGGTCGTTGACGTGTTCGGAAACTCGATTCGGTTTGGGATTATAGCGTTAATAACTTTTAACGAATTCATTGAATGAGCATTTATTACTGATTTAACGGCTACAGACACATACGAAACCGAATTTAAAGTACAGTATGACAAAATAACAATCGGTCAAAGCTCTCGAAATTTTTTATTTGCCATTTCATTTTATTCTTCATTGGGCGTATCATTTACGTTTACCAAAATAGTAAACTAACATTATATATGAAGTCTTTTCCAAATTCATTCCATTTTGAATGCCTTACTTTAACCTCTGAAGATGGCTCTGTTGGAGGGAATTTAGCAAACTTCCATTTCGACGTTATAACAGCATTCTGTGCTCCATTATGACTCGTTGTTCCGCAATCAGAAAAATACTAGCGTTTCTTTTCGACGTTTATGCTTCTGTTTTGAATGGCGTTCATTGGCTTCTCTCGAAACGCGTCTTTAATATGAATACATTCGGCTCCTTATCGTACGCCACTCTCGTTCTTTGTAGCTCTTTAAGAGCAATCTTTTCCGACCATTCATTCATCATTTCATTCAACAAATCTCATCTCTCTTTCTCCCTTCTTAGGCTCCCTCTTACCTTCACATCCTACATCAACCCCAAAATTCCACTCTTAAATCATTTTTTTCCCTCTCGCGGCGGCGGCATTGCCCCGGCCGCCATTTTTTCATTCTCCCTTTCGCCTCTCCCTGCCTCTCTCCCTTCCTCCTTTATCAAATCCCTTTCACTTTCCCTCCCTGCGAACTCACCTTAACTTCCACCCTCTTCCCTCCCTCTCCCCTTTTCGTTCGCTGTTCACTCCCCCCTCCCCTTTTACCACCCGACCGAATCTCCATCTCGGCTTCATAAGTTACCCCCTTTCCTCCTACTCCTCCACCCACCCTTTTGTAAAGAAACCCTCGCCCCGAGTGGGTGGATGGTTCCACCCCTCGGACATGTACCTCTCTTCTCACACCACAGGAAGATGAGCTCATAGCCTCCGCGGTCTCCCCCTCACTCCCACCCTCTCTCTCTTTTTCTCTCCTCCCTCCCTCCCTCCCCCCACACTCTGCTGCCTCCTCCTTCCGCTCTCTTATTCCTTCCATTCCAACTCACACCCACTCCGCCCTTCCTACGTGGCCTAAAATTTTTAATTACTTCCGCACGCTTTGTGTGCGGGTGGGTTGGGCGAGGGCGCGCGGGAGGCGGGAGGGTAGGGGGGAGTGGTAGAGGAGAGTTGGAGGGGGGAGGAAGAGGTGCCTCGTCAGTCGACCCACTCGTCGGGAGGAGGAGGTACTGCTGGTAGCTCCGAGTTGGATAGACACGCCCATTAAGCTCAGCTATTGTCCGCAAACTATGCCACAACTAAGGCTGGCTTATTTATTACGCGGGGGGAGGGGAAGGTTGCGGGAGAGTGGGGAAAATTCGAGTCCTCTTTCGCGCCCGCCCTTCCCTCTCTCCTTTCCCTCTCTCCTTTCCATCTCTTTTCTCGGAAGAAACCCTCTCTAAAGAGAATGTTCTTCGCCATGTGCTAATGAGGTCCGCTTATAAAACGAAAATTCTTTTGTCTCACATTCGATAGGATAGTGTAATCACTGTAACGTCCTCGTATATGCACTCTCTACATCTCAATCTTGTAACAATTACTTTTGATCGCTAAAATGTTTTCATGCTTCTCCTACTAGAATAATTTCCATTAAATAATGAACATCATACCATTTTAAAAGTAACTATAACCACTTACAAATTCAACATTTAAAATTTACCACGCAAAATAATTTAACAAGTCAACATTTAAAACGTTATTCATTAACATTTTGTAATATTTTATTCTTGTTAAAGGGAAATAATGAATATTTCTTGAACTTGCTCCTCGAGGATTAATTTTAAGAAAATCGTATGAACAAAAATAAAAGATATATTGCTGTGAAAGTTTTTTATATTTAGGAATGCTAGATACCTTTGAAAAGCTTGTTTCCATTTCATAAATTACATTAGTAACCACAGATCATTACTTTTGGGCTTCTAGTGATTCTTCTAGTGATTCGGGTATGTTTCCATTGAACTATTAAAGTTTCGCTTTTCTGCTGATTCTACCAAAAACTTTTTAAGGGCTTTGCACTTGCAGTATTATATTAGTGCCATAATGAAAACAGATTTGTTTTGCGATTATATCAAAAGGATGCTGAATGTTTTAAATTATTAGCTTTTGACTTTTTATGCATTATTTCTCTTTAAAGCGTTGGCAATATTAGTGATTATAGTAGTATAAGAAAATAATCTAATAGAAATACAAATAATTCCAAAACTATACAGGAAATTTTACAGTGAGGCCGTGAAATAAAAAATATGTATATGGAATAGTTTCAATATTTTATTGTATTAAGTTTTTAAGATATATTATAGTAGTTTGCTAAAATTATTAAAATCTCACAAAATGCACTACAATAATCGTTCAGGATTACTGAGCAACCAGTGTTATAATGTTTATAATATATTGAAACTAATGCTATGTTAAAAATATTTTTAACGCAAAATATCTTCTCAACGTTGTATAGACGGCCTTGGTAGAGGGGTGGTTAGCGCGTCTGGCCTTTGTCACGGCTGTTTGTGGATGTCATTGTTCTTGTTAAACATTGGTAATCGATCGGCTGTAATGCGTCTCGTGCTGTAAGACGATCGTATATAAATAAATAAACATTAGCTGCAAAATACAATAACACGCCGGCACATTTAACGGCCTAGACATATACGATATTAGTTGTCCAATATCGATCTTTTCCGGGGAATTTTCCATCAAACGTTTAAAATTTATTCTACGATCGCCAAACCGGAAATGAACGATAATTTATTTATTTATTTTCATTAGGATTATGGGTTTTAACAGAAAATGACTAAGAAAGTGAGGAAATGTTTTAGAAAATTATTTCAAAATCTTTTATAAAAATTCCAATAGTTTCTGAAATTCAATTTTAATCCGCATTACTAGAATTCATTATAAAATAACGGGTATCCGAATAGAACAGCACTTGTCGGTGAGCGAGAGTTTGGTCCATTCTTGCGCGGCTCTTTGCCAAACGTCGAGAAAAGCATGTGATCGTATAAATAATGTCAATTTTTTCGTTTTGTTCTACAATAAAAATTTAAATCCATACGTTGCCAATTCAATCAAACGTTTTTTCGCCGAATGTTTGGCATCGATTCTCTACATACCAACCGCCAACGATACCCCTCTCTCATCCCTGACATCAATTCCTCACTTTCCATTCCCCTCAACACTCCGCGCTCCCCCCCTCCGGAACACGTGTTCCCAGAGGTCACACATCTCCCACTCCACCTGCTTGCTGCCTCCTCTCTCTCTCTCTCTCCCATTTCCTCCTCCTCCCCTGCCCCTATCTCCTTTCACCCCTTCCCCTCCTCCCTCCCTCCTCCATCCCTCCCTCCGCCCTTAACACACGTCCTGTTTCATCCACTTCCTTCCATATTTCCCATTTCCCCTCTCGAATCCCACGAGACCACCACTCCTCCCTCCCCTCCATACCACCCCACGACCTTCCCCGATATATATGACCCCGTGGCAGTCCCTTCCCACCTCGCCCCTCCTCTGCATAAGCGCCATATCGAATGCATTGGCAGAGGTCATGCCCCTCGGGAAGTTTGGCTGAGTAGAGAGGAAGGAAGACAGGGAAACCTCCTTCCACCTCAACCCATCGCTTCCATACCCCCTCCCTCCGCCCCCCCCCCCCCACCCTCACCCAATATCAACCACAGCCCCTCACCCACTCTCGCTTTTCTCTCTCTCTCATATGCCATCTCCATCCTCTCCTCTCTCCTTCCCTCCTATACACTGTTTTAAATGATTTTAATGTGATACAATATAATAGTATAACTCTTCTACCCATTTTATATAATAATATAAGACTTTTTAAACCAGGCCCCTTTACAGCCTGTGGTGATTTTATTTATCTTTTATAGTCTCTCCGACATTTTATTTCACAGATTACGAGAGATTTTTTACAATATCTCCCAAATTGATTTTAACACTTATTTACTTATTATTCATTTATGATTTCTTTAATTATTCCATAGGATGAGACACATGATTGGATTAATTTGATGTAGTCTTGTCTACGTTATTTCAGTTGTGTGAATTTCTACCTCGTATATGAGAGTTATGTGAGTAATTTTCAGGCGATAATAGTCCAAGAGGCTGATTCGCAACATAACACACACACACTTCTCTCCCATACTCAGTCCACTGCACGTAATCTCTCTCGTTCCAGTCACCATCATATGCTTTTGGTCGCCTAGGCAAAAGTGATGCGTCTACGATATCTTCTGTGTCGCGGGGAAAAAAAGCTCCCAGTTAGATGTGTACATACTTCGAGATCATGTTCTATTAAACGAACGACTTATGTTCGCGCGTTTACTCGAAAACGACGTATTCTACGACTCCTAATTGCCAATAAATTAATAAACCAACCGGTCGAAATTATTTAATGGAGACGAAGAGATCAATTTGCGCGATTTAATGTTATTCTGCCCTCGCATCCAATGATCATTTGTTGGAGCGAGTCAATTTGTGCTAATTCTGGATAAAAGCAGGAGGTGTAGGGGAGGGGGAGGCGGTGGCGGCGACTGCATTTAATGTCTTTGCGATTACACGTCGAAAGAGAATAAACTCCAATAAATCTCCACGCCTATCCCATCGCCCGCCCATTTCTTGTCCAATTCCAAATAACGCTCATTTGTATATGCAATTATCTCCACAAACTCCTCTTCCTCCAAACACACTCTTTCTATATTTTTCTCATCTCTCTCCTTTCCTATATATATATATATATATATATATATATATATATATATATATATATATATATATATATCTATAACCATTTTCCTCTCCATAGTCCTCTCTTGGTGTTAACTTGTGAGCAAGTGAGAACTAAAAACAGGAAAACATGTATCGAGCTTGTCAAAACTATAAAATAAACGAGCATGTTCAACTCTTTTGTTTAAAAGAATAAATATTTTTGTGTTTGGAATGCTCCCTTTCATCAAAACATGCGAGTTCGTCTTGTAACACTCCACATTTCCACTTTTCGTATTTACTTTTTATGAGTCGTGTTACAAATAAAAATCTTTAGTTCATTGCGTAATTTAGTTTCATAAATTAAAACAAGTAATACTATAAAAATGAATTTTTGTAAATAACTTTTCTATAGATAATGACTTTACATGCATTGACGTAATGTTATTTTAAATAACTTAGGTTACGTTATTTAAAATATTTACACTGAATTTGTTTGAAGCACTCATATATTCATTCAGAACTTGTATATTCATACTTAATTCAGTACTATCGACAGCTCCGCACCTGCCGACAAGGAATCGTAATTTTGAAATAAAAATTTAATGTATTGAACCAATTTTGCATGAATTTCTAAGACGGATGATTCTCTTAGAACATGTCCTTACGATCCATCGTCTTCGCAAAATCGAAGACAAAACGTACGATTGGTGGAGACGAATGAAAATTATCGCTACAGAGGATATCCACAGCCCATCTCACAACAAACCAACACTAAATGATGCACAATATAAAAAGGTATGAAAATATACGGCGAACATTATCGTGTTAATATAGTTATATAGAATCAATCGCAGCATAAATTATTTTTTTATTATCTCAAATAAATATAAACATTTGTTGCCTTGGAAATGCCAATCAACGAATAACAGAGAAAAACATCAGTATTGTTGCCAATGAACTGAAATGAAGATAATAATTTATTTTGCACTTTAAATAAATAATTATATTAACGAATTCAGATAGAGATTTGAATTAATGAATATTTGAAGGACTTTAAAGGACATTTTCTGGGAAAGATGTGTGTCTTTAATCATTAGCTAAAAAGAGAAAAAATATTTAAATTTATTTTGTGAAATCACGTTTTGCATCTACTAAAAAGTAAATAAATCGCTATTTCTACTTTGAAGCAAAGGTAGATCTCACCCTATTAAGATTCTAAAAGAATAGTTCAAACATTAAAATAATCTTTTGATTATTGCCATCACAGTTAACTGGATATTCCTATATCATTGATATAGGACTCACGAAGAACTATCCCTCAGAAATATTCAAATCTCTGTATAGAAATGTAAAGTAATAGTTAATGAAGGCTGGCGAACAAGAAAATTATATCTAAATACAATTATTGCATCAAGTATCATTGAAAATATTAAAAATTGACTTCGTATTTTCAATCTTGACCTAATCAAAAACATTATCTATCAATCTTAACCTTCTTTTGTCTCCTTCCGTCTCACTCCTACTCTCTCCATGTCTGTCTTTCTTTCTTTCTCTCTCTTCTTTCGCGTACTAAAACATTCAAAGCACGCTTTCCTTTCGCACATAGTATAAGGCTTGAGACGAATATACAATCCCGAGGTTTTATAATGACACGGTTTTTAAAAAGCTTAAATTCTTCCAATGAATATGATTTAAACGTATAACTTGAGCGATTTCGAATCGTAGGCGAAATGTGACGATAGTAATAATAAACGTTATTTATCTTTTAAACAATTAACAAAAGAGCAAAAGCCTGACCATACTGACAGTACTGCTGCCTACTGTCATCTAATTCGTATTTTCACATTTTGTGTTTATAGTCAAGTTTTTTCGAATTTTTAACATTTCGAAAAATATTTGCTAGGGTTACTGTCATTGTTGTTTTCGAGTTTCAATGCATTTGCACTTATTTTACTATCAAACAGACGTATGAAGGATCAAAACCGATGGAACGTTTTCATGAAAACTTTCGTCTTATCGTTAGTATAAAACTAATAAACGACCGCGCTAAGAAACTTCTAATCAAAGAGAGTACCAATTTCAGCAACCAACTGGCACTCCAAACGCTCTCCAATTTATTAAAAAAAGGGCCTCCTCTGGTCGCGTTGGTTTATTTAGCAGTTTGAATCATGGTGTATGGTGATTTTTTAAGCGCTTGCAGTATGCAAGCACCAGAAACTCGTAAAATAAAAGGCGCTAGCAAGAATCATGAGCCTGTTGTAGTTTAGTGGGCAAATAAAAATTGATTGGTACCCAAATGAAGCGTCACAATAGTAAAATTATGCTTTAATTGTAGAGATTTTTAAAAGCGATTTTATCTTTAACATTTCGAAGAATAGATCCGGCCATTAGGTTTAAATCTGTGGATTACTGGTTTATATTTAACATGATCTTTTTTTATTCGGCTGCCGAGGATTAAGAGAAGCGGACGGATTGATTATTCGCATTTATAAAAAAGTAGGTTCCAGATAGGGATTAATTTCTATATTGTAATACGTTCGGAGGTAATGAGAATACGTCATTAACTTCTTCAAAGGAAACAGATGCCAACTGAGATTCGCAATTCATTTTACCTCTAACCAGAATTTTCAATTTCTTTCCTCAAGAACGGGTTATATTTTTCCGGGTGTGACTTACGAAAATGGAAATTTTATTTTTACGTTTCTAAGTTTCCAAGTAATAAATTGCCTCAAAATAAGTTACCAAGTTTCATAATGTTCTACATATTTCAAATTCAATTGCAGAGCTATTATTTTTAATTTACGGAGAGTGAAATCACATTCGAACACAACTTTTTTAATAAATATTGTCTGTGATCTAAGGGCAATTGTTTCTTAAAAGATGGATCGATTTTATTGGCGCGTGATTATTCTAATGGATTTAAAAATATGAGCCAATCTTATCAACTTGATTATGTTATGAATTTTTATGGGATAAGAAAAACGTCATCTACGAATTTACTGTGATCGATATTTTTGTAATCTTTGATGGCAATCACCATAGGTTTATCTTGAGGGACATTCATAGAGTATGATACTTGGATACGATCTTGGGCTGATATGCCGAGAGAAGAAGAATGGCCGTGTTTTAGTTTTTTTTTAAGTTTGGTAGAAATGGCGAGATAAACTTCCTGAAAATGCGATATAGTGATGGATTTAACGAAAGAATACAAGGCCCAAACGGTGAAAAATATATAAATATATATATATATATACATAGTTATTTATTTATTTACGTGGCCAAACCGCGGCTCTTTTAAATTTCCATGCAGAGGCGTGTCAACGTTTTTCTTTACAGGACACAATGACGTAGTGTGACTCAAGACGTGTTTGGAATGCCTAAGGGACATGCATTACATCCAAATGGCTTCGGATACAGGTTGTTTTACTGTTCTTCACGGCCACAGACACAAACTTTCTTGCCAATGCGTTCGTTACGTCAAAGGTATTACCAATGTATTTTTACGAGGGTGAAAGGAAAGAAGGAAGTTTTCAGCCAAGTCTCCGAGATTGCATTCGCATGGGTAGCCTATCAGGAAGGATAGATTGAAATTCGTCAATAGGTCAGAAATATTTAAGCGTTGATATGAATAGATTTCAATTTTCGAGAGAATGGTGAAGGCGCATTCCTCATAAGTTGACTCAGGATTGCGATAGAAGGGGAAAGGTGAACAAAAATTTGAATAATTATCAGAATTATGCAAAGGTCGAAGATCTTTGCAGTCAACGAAGGGATTACTTTAAGGAACATCGATGAACGAATTAAGAAAAGAGTTGCATGTGGTTGTAGTAAATCAACACAAAATAACGTAGCTCCAAATGAATGTGGAAGCATTCAGATAAATTTTAAATAATCAAGATGAAATAACGTGATGTAAAATAGAAATTATGGTTCAATATTAAAGTCCAAAGTTCAAAATTCCGTCCAAAAATATTATAATAGCGAATAAAGTTAATTAATTGGGGGACTGCAAACTGAACGTTAGGCTTCTGAAGAAATGTAGCTCGGAGGGTATAGCAGAGGAGGTTTTAGGAATTACTAAAACATTGACGTACAAAGGATGGCATAATCGTGACGATAAGACCCGTGAGATTGATTGTAGGAGAAAGTGATATCGAGGCTCGATGTTTCCATGTAGAATTAGAGATCATAACAGTAGAGTAGAGAGAGTAGAGTCAAACCCAACGAGAGAAAAATGTTAGTTAGGTCATTGCACCCACTTCCACCGACCACTTAGGTGAATTGCAGAGTAACATTTAGATGTTATATATACACTCGCACCAATGCCATCATTAGCAAAGTCTCTCAATCGTGCCACCTCCAAATCTGCCTAAGGTTATACAATTCATGAACAGTGGCGATGAAGGCTCTCAAACTCCTGCATTTTAGGCGTCAACGGTTCAGTAATTAGGAATTTGGACTCTTTTAAATACCTTTAATTGCGCCACACATTATCCTGGTCATTACGAAATTGAATTAAGAACAGCATTTCTTTAGTTTGGCGAGGCTGATCGATTCATAGGAGATATACTTAAATTCTATGGGGACGTCTAACGCCAAACCAAGGAAAATTACAGCCACAATTAACGAATCTACTTCGGCTGCGGATTTTGAAAAATAAATTATAATCTTGAAAGCATGTCCTGAACCACGAAGTGCCGTGTGAAGGTAACACTTTTTATTACATTAATTCAGTTATTTTACTCGAGAAGCACTCACGACTAATTGAATCATAAACAATGAGGAAAAATCCAAGAGGAAGAATTACTGCTTACAAGAAACATTTCTCAGAAGCTATTATATTCCATTAATAGCCACTTAAACTTTCAGTTTTTCCCCGCAGGCTACTCTAAAAACTTTTAAACGGTACTTCATTGCAACGAGTATATTTTTCTAACATGGTTTTGTGTTGTTATTTGACGACATGAAAAATTATATAAAAAAATTATCGAGTTGTTTTTTCCGAATAAGAAGAAAAATGTAGTGTGAAAATTACTTAATATTCATTTCTGAAAATTTTCATTTCATACGATCTGTTGTGTACTTATGGTATCTTTGGAAAATTACAGTTTTTGGAGAAGGAAAAAATATTCCATCCTGTAGTGATATGTTTTTAAAATTTATTACGTCATCGTTTTGAAAAAGCTTAAACTTTCCTTGAGCCATCAATACATTTTATATAGTAGATATTAATAAAAGGCGGTGTGTGTACAACATATCTCGAAAACCAAGAAACAGAGATTTAAAACTTGGTACAGATACTAATGGGACGATGATAATGTGCACCTGCGGGAGTAGAATTTTGATTTTGTTTGGAGGGGGTAAGGGGATGGGGATGCCGTTTCTCATAAGATAACGCATAAAAATCGATTTTACGACTTAAATACTTATACTCTTTTGCAAATTTAAATTAGAAATAATTGACCTACGTTCTTCGGACTTTGAACGTTTTAAAGAAAAATAATAACGTTTATTATTATTTTCGTCACATTTTGCCTAAGATACAAAATCGCTCAAGTTCTACGTTTATATGATATTTATTGGAAAAATTAAGCTTTTTAACGATATTTTGCTTTACCGACCGTGTCATTTTTAAACCTCGAGATGGTATTGTCGTCTTAATCCTTATACTGTATGCTTAAGGAATGCGTGCTTTAAATATTTTAATACGAGCGAGAGAGAGGAAAGAGAGGAAGAAAGATAGGAGAGAGACAGAGAGAGGCAAAATTAAATGTTCAATAAATTAAAAATAATTTTGGGCGAATAAGAATTGTATAACGTAATGTATTTCTTTGTCATACAATTTCTATTCACCCAATACTATTTTTACTCTCTGGAAGTCAATATGTGAATTTTATAATTATTATTTACTTTTTAAAGGCTATAAGAGTTTGTTTCATTAATTTTTATTTCAATTTGAACTTAATACTTAATTAACGCATAACAGTCATATTTGACGGAAAATTACGCTAGTGGAAGTATAAATTCGTGTCGCATTTGAGAATATATGTATATTCTCAAAATTTTGATGCTGTTTTGAAGTTTAAACATTACCTCGGTTATGATAAACGAAAATGAATGAGCATTCCGTTATTCATTGATATTGTGTTAATGAGTGTTCCTAATTTTTAAAGATATGAGTACATTTTCGGCTAGAGCTTAATATATTATTAATCTTTGACTAAAAACGGAAAAATTAAAACATTTATTTTTATGAAGCACATCTTTATATACATTAAAACCTGAAAAATATAAAATTCTCATAAATGTATGTTCCAGTAAGTTAAAATAGTTTAGAACATATATAAGTTGCCCATAAAAAAGTTTAACAAGCAAATAAACATTATTATTTCTTTTACACACAAATTATACACTTACCCAAAACTATTTTTACTTCATGAAACATTCAATTATATGAATTTTATTTTTTATATACCTTGTAGTGCATGCAAAGTTTGGCTTCATTAATTTTAATTAAATATCTGCCATGTATATTCATCATTATTACACTAGTGGTATAATAATCCATCTTATTTAAATACCTCGAAGGATTTTGTTAGTGGTAGCGAAAAATTAAGAAAATACTCTTATAAGAATCGCATTTATTGCAAATCTCCTAAAATTTTCTTCGGAGTTTGTACTTCCTCAAATTGGTCTTCAGCAGCCATTAAATAGTACTATTAGAGGTTCTCTATTCCATGAAAGAGGGATTGAAATGATTCATGCCATCATATTAATATTATAGACAATGCCTATATATTCCATGAAATTTAATTAACATTTTATATTTTAAACGCGTAAGCTATGTTAGATTTGCCTATGTAGCTTTAACTCATGATCGATTGCATGCATTGCGCTATAGAATAGAATTAATGGATACATAATAATAATAATAATACTTTTTGCAAATTTACTCGCCAACAAGTTTGAGGTTAAACTTTTTAAAATCCATTTTTCGTCGTTCTCTATCTGAATCCAGCCAAAATATTTCTCCAGGAAAGCGCATATGCAATTAAGCTTTCAGCAACTTGAATAACTTATATCTTACTCCTTTTCTTTCGTAGAATCTTTATCCGAACCCCTTTGCTACAATTAGATAACATACGTACGCATTCCGCCTGTTGCCTCCGCGTTTATTTTCGCTTGCATCGGTAAGCACTTGAGCGCTCGCCCGACGATTTCCTCCCCTCAGCCCACCTCCTACTCCTCCTCTCTTTTCCCCTCCTCCACCTTCCCCCAGAATAAACACGCCGCGGCCGTCATTCCAGCCAATGCGGCTCAAAGTGAACTCCACCGTCGTCGTGCTAATCCTCGAGCGACCCCGTTTCGACCTCTTGCCTCTTTCGTTGCCCTTCTCGTCTCCGTTATCCTCCCCCCCTCCGGCTGCACTCCTTCTCACATCCTTCACCCCTCCCCTCCTCTTCTTCCTTACCCCTCCAATCCCTCCCTCCACTCATCCATCTCCCCTCATCCGCCTCTCTTTCTCAGCATCGCTCTTTCCTCTTTATCTCTCGCTCTCTTTACTGCATGCCGAAACAACCCATAAACACACACGTGTGCCTACAACCAAAAAACATGACATAGCCAGGTAGGGTGGCCGTATTTTCACGGTTCCACACCTGAACCCTCGTTCGTAAACGGCGCTTTCTACTACTTTGCTGCTTGCTCATGCTCCTCTCGAACTTCTGAGCAGCTGCTCATTATTCCCTTTTTCTCGTCTCGTACTCGGGTTCCTGCCTCACCTTTTCACCTCCAAAATCCGCACACACACACACACGCAGCGTCGTCCTGCCCACTCCCATCTCTCTGCTTCTATCCCTCCTGCCCCATCTCTTTCTCCTGTCGTTCGTTACTCCACCTATTCTGCCGAGGTGCCTCTTAATTCCCATGGAAACTCACGAGCCAGTGAAAACAACCATTGAGGGCGTATTTCCGGCGGCGCTTGAACAGAGCGAATGGATTTTCGTCTTAAAATAGTTGATGTTTTCGCTTAACAGGCTGTGGTGTGGAAAGGGTCCCGCCTTTCGAAATTAAGGTCGCGGGTTTGAATCCTAACGTGGGCATGAAAGTCGCTGCTCGCATATGTTAACGATAATAAGTTCATTTGAAAGTCTGTGGGTGCTTTTGATGAGCTGTTACTTTTTTAAATCTTTAGTGTATAATTGATAAAAATAATTCTTTTTTCCATAAAAAAATGTTTCCATTAAATTTGTGTTTGATTTCACGCTTGTAGCACGTTCTCGCTAACACACGCTTAAGTCAAGTTCATTTTAATTGATCTGAACATAATAATTATTACAAACTTTGCATTCGACCTCTTAGTGTAAATACGCGTTTGACTTTGATGTCAAAATGACTTTATTAGTTCAATCACGATATTGTTTTTAATTTTGGAATATTGTTTTTACGTAGAATTAAATGACCTGCCAGCCACAAAATAAAATAAATAAGACCAAAAAATCATTGGAAATAGCAATCCTGCATTGGATTTAAAAAGGAGGAAATTGTTAAAATAAAATATATATATATATATAAATAAATCAACTCTCTATTGTGCTGCAAATATTTAAATTTTCTCATTGTACCAGCACTAATATTTATATTCAAACAAATGTAAACAAGAGACTGTCTTCAGAGCCATGTTGATCAGAGAACGGTTTGGCTTATTACACTGGAGTTAAATTCCGAGATATCCACATTTCGAGAAACCTTTAGCATTAATGAAACATAATGTTGACACACTCTGTTCAATATGATTTTGCTTAATGGCGTTATTCTGAATACTTGTTGAATTTGAAATGAAAAAGTAAAGGAAGAATTCTTAAATAGGATATTTTTGACTTCTTGTTGAGAACGTATTCCTTGCGTAACATTAATTTAAAAATATGATGTGGCCACCACATGACTTTCTCCATATCTGTAATATTTCTAAAAATTCCAAATAGGTTAACTGCGAGAAAATTTTAGACTTTACAAAAAACAGAAATAAACTCAAACCGTAGACTTCTGACATTGGATATAGCCACAAAGCTCCAACAATTAAGAAAAGAAAAAGACCGTTATTAAGACGTAACTAAGCGTCATTTGTAAACAATAATCGTCGGTAGGTGGCGTGGTGGTGGCAGCTATAAATATAAGATATCTCTTAAACAATGCATAATATTGGAAAATGTTTCAAAGGTTGTAGAATATTAAATTTTCCACAACTTTTGTTCTTATACAATTTTACAGTTATCAAATATTAAAGCAAATATTTCAACATAACGGATGAGACAAGAATAAACACACTTCCGGTTGACAGATTTTTAACAAAAACTAATAGGTTCTTGTGACTTTTATAAAAATGTTAAGCACAAAATTTTGTGTTGACCTGATTAATAGTTTATGAGTCAGAGCACCCACAAAAAGCTATCACATACACACACAGTCATAATCGAGAAAATTGTCAAAACCTGTTCAGGGGACCTCAAAACCTGTATTTCCATTGAAATCTCGAAGTCGATTTTTTTTCATGAATACTTTCCCCTACGTATGGAGAAAGTAAAAATTACTTATATGACTTAAATATACGTGGAAAATACCATATAGGTATCATAACCCTCCATGGTAGCACCGATGTTAATATATTTTCTTAAAAATTTGGTTTTCATTAATTAGCTAGACCAATGCGTCGGCTTTGTAAGCATCTTAATTTCTTATGAATATTTCAATGCTAATGATTTTGCTTATCAACGTACAATTGATTTTCATTCGCTGTTGGTATGATATTTAGTTTCTGGACGTAAAAACATCCAGACGAGTTTTAATAACGAATCTGTTAAGGAAATTTTCAAAGATCTAATGAAGACAGATTTGAATCGTTTCAAGACATCCATTTCGTGTCTTCGTTGAGTCGCCTGATCCGACCAAGGCTACTTCTTCCTGATATCGGCCTCATGTGGAAAACGAGAGTGGATATTACCTACGAAAACCCCTGATAAATGTGCGGTTGAAGCAAATTTTCATCTTGTTCCTCAAATCGACCACCATCCTTCATCCCACTCCACTTGTATTCCTCGCCTTCCTTCTTTCGACAGAAATATTTTACACCAAATGGACGCGAATTTCCCTTTATCCTTCCCCTCCTCCCTCACTCTACACTTTTTGCGGAAACCGCCGCCTTTCCACCTTTTTAATTCGAGAAAACCTAAAGATTTCTTTTTTCCAAACCGGAGCATAATGAGAAACTCCGCTCTTAATGTCCAGCATCCACTTTTTTTCTCTTTTTTAAGATCTCGCCGAAAGGGGGCAGGGCGAGGAGTAATTGTGGAGGTGAATTACTGCTCTTGCGGACCGGAAACTGGGCTCATGGCCAATGAGATTGCGATTTTCTTCCCAGTGTTCCCAGAGAGAGAGAGAGAGAGAGAACCAAGTCATTCCATTAATTTATCGGGAGAGGGCGTTCTTTATGCCCTCGATGGGAATGAAAAAAATCACTCTTCAAAAGTGCGCCGCCTGATTGCTCCGTCCTTCGCCAAATAGCATCCGAGTTCCAATTTCACGCTGAAAGTTAACCCTTTGGATAATTATATTTGTAGACAGTTGTAAATTAGGTTCATTAGGAAATGTAAATTAAGTAAGTCGGAAAAGTAATAATTGTTCGCAAATGCTTTCGGGAGAACGGTTGTTTTTCACCAGAATTAATTTTTTTAAACTGGTAAAGACATTTCCGCTGAAAGATGTGCATGCGAGATATTAAAACGAGTTTTTTTCGGCTGCTTTATCAATATTTTTTCTCTATCTAAATACCCCAGGAGATACTTTAATTCAATACCTATCTATGTTTCTTAAGCTTATGATTACCTATAAATCCAGGGTATAATTTAAAACTAGTATTTATTTCTCATTCAAGATGAAAAACAAGATTACCAAACAGAACTTATGATGCCTAATTTCCATTTAGTCATTTATTTAATACTTATATTGACTTTAATAGCTTTAAAGTCATCGCGAATATGTAGCTCTTTTTGTTCCCAAATTTCATAATTTAGCGTTATAAAATACTACAATTCCATTCGAACAGAATATTAAATTTATCATGCGTATTTGTGCGGTAACAATGACGCGTGTTCCTATTAGAATATATCGAATCTGAGTCCTACAATAGATAGATGTTGCTGTGGCAACACTCTCGTAATGAGTGATAAAAACTGCAAAATCGCCCTTTTCTACGCGAAATTCTAAGAAATACTAACGATAAGCAAAACTCTACGATAAAAATTAAAATCTTCATTCCTTTTCTCAGAGAATAGTACAAAACTCGCACGGATATTACAAATCTAAGATATTTTGTTGTGCGAGAGAAAATTACCCTGCACGATGGATTCTAGATTTCCCATGCAAATCAAATGGGAAAGATAGTTTCTGGAATCGAACCCGCGGCTTCGACCTTCGCAACACGAAACTATCCTCGGGAGCTCGGCCTATGTAGCAAGAGATTTCCTCCAAGTTTCGTGAAAATTGGTTCAAAAGTTAATAGGGGGGGGGGGGGGGGGGACAGACAGACGCAACGGCAAAACTACAAGCTTATTTCCATTCTGGAGAGTAGGCTAATTACATTGTAACGTAGCTACACCCAACGTTGGCTGTTATTTATGGTTTTTTCAGGGCTTCAAATTAACGTTCTTTTTAAAAATGTTGATATTTAACTAATTTTATTTATGCATAATATATATTAAATCAGTTTTAGTTATTTTATAACAATACTAACATTGCATACTCCGTAATAAGTACATACGTTTTTCAATCGTGTTATAAAAAAATTTAAGTATGTTCGAATATCACTTAGATTGTAAATGAAAAATATTTGTCATTTAATAGTTTGTCATACAACAATGAATTTTTAAGTAAACTATGACTAATATAAGAAACATTCGTTGACTTAACTCAAACAGACACAAAAGTATTATGCTCGTATATGTACTGAAATTGTGTACTTTATCATAACCGTGAAAAAATCAATAATTTTCCCTTTCTACTAATATAATATAATATAATATAAACTGCACACTTGTTAGCCTAAATTACCATGTAAAAAAGATGCAGAACTTTACTTATTTGAGAGGTTTTTTAAGCTTTTTAAATGGAAGAATATGACCGAATTAAAATTCCATGTTTTATTATGTTCAGAAAATTAATTATATAATTCATTAGTGGTACTAATATAAAGGGAACTATTCTTACTCTTTTGACATGAGGAAAAATTGCACTCCGTTTTAGACAAATATTTTCTCATTGTTGATGAGTAAGAGAATTTAACAAAAGAGTATTTTGCTTGGAATTATTTTATTGTCTTAGTATTGAGAGCAGATTTCAATATAATCGTGTGCTCCGGATGTAAATCTCCTTCCGAGAGTCCGCATTTTAACGAAACAATGACTATAACAAACTCATGGTTCTTCAGAATTCTTTAAATTCTTCATAGTCTGCTTTTCCGATGATTAGACTTCTTAGGAAAGAATTCAATTAATGAATACCTTCAAAGGACAATTTTTTCTTAATGATAATAAAGGAATCCTCATCTCTTTATTATGCCTAGTGCGTTAAACTTATCTATTGAATTCACAATAAGAATAAAATATAGGCTTCATTCAATTCTACATGTCAAGGATAACATCAGTGCTTAATGGATACGTACATATGCGCGTGAAATGTTTGTTAGTGTATTTAGTTGTTGGATCCCTCTGGAATAAAGTGTTAGTGCTGCAAAAGGAATGGAATGGAATTTCCTTGGAATCTTCTAGTACAGAATTTCCAATGGTATCCTTTTGCCTTTCCTTACTGCACAGAATAACAACAATTCAAACATTTTAACTGTAACAAGTAATAGACAAATCTCAAGCGGCGTTTATGCAAAAGGTTGGAAGAGGAAGTAATAAAAAATAAATGATATAAAATTAATGAAAATATAAATAAATTTAATTCAGAAGAATAGTTAATGCTGTGTTTATTTTTACTGTCTAATTAAAATGAGATAAGGTAATGGGAATCGAATTAAATTAGCCTTTTCTTCTTATCATAATACGCATGCATTTTTAACTTCATAAGTTTACCCATATGATCGGTCATGCTAATAAATTTGCTGTTGCGGAAATAGCCAGTTTTTTTCAATTCCTTGTCTCGATATATACCATTATAAATGCCGGTTTCAACGAAAGTCACCACCTCTCATATTGACGGGGTACTTCAGCAACTGATCGATTATATTGTTCATTGATATATAGATAAAAATTCGTATAATTAGGTTTTTCTCGTTGTTCCTTGCCTTCATCAGATAAATGTTGTCTAGAAGAAGCATTGTTAGGCGTGTTCTTTACCAGTAAAGCGGTAATAGCGGAACGCCTTATGGGCACTTCTGATCCGTCCGTCCGTCGTAACTTTCATCTTCAAAACCGCTGGACGGATTTTTATTTAATTACGTATGTGTGTTCTTTATTAAAAATTATCGCCCAATTGTGATTTTCAACAATCTGTCAATTACGACTTCCACTTTACATAATTATTTAATTAACTTATACTCATATCTCGTTAAATGGCATTCGTCAAGCAACAATGAATTACCAAACTTTTCTCTCCCTAGCTCTTATATGATCTGTTAGGTATTGATTAAAAAATTATTAGAATAGAGAACAAAATTTACTACTAGAAAGTATGAAAGACCACATACTTACGAGTTGTAGTTTTGGAGATATAAATTCAAAAATATCCCAAGCAAAATATCGCATATTTTGATTACATCGGTTCTCTCGGCAAACAACAATAAAAATCCATGTTTATCTATCCCACTCCCTTATATGATCTGTGAGGTATAATTTAAAAGTTTTATTCGGACAGTGGATAAACTTTACTGCAATATATTCTACGAGACCACATGTTATGGCTTCGGAGAAAGAAATTCGAGAAAATCATGAGCAAAACGTCCCATATCGCGAAGACGGTTCTCTCAGCAAACAACAATTAAGAATTCATATATTTCTCTCCCATGCTTTTATATGATCTGTGAGATATAGATTAAAAGATTTAGAATAGAGAACAACATTTACTACAAGATAATTCCCGAGACCATATAATAGATAGATAGATAAAAATTCGCGAATCGCCCATTGTTTCGATACCGTTCCATACGTATTTCTCATTAAGAACGCCTTTGAAATCTCTGTGTATTCCATTTATGGAGTATACTCATCCATCTTGTTAGATTCAGACCGACTTCACCGATAACAATGACAGTGTTTTGTTGGAATGCAGCAGAAAAACTACAGCAAATGCACCTTTCCAGAAAGTTCTGAAACGAACGACGACAATAATTCTTTATTGTCGAATGTGCTCAACGGAGAATTGATTTATCTGACTTAAGTCAGCAGCAAGTGACGTGTTTGGGGAGAAATAAAGGTGCCTCGCGCAAATGAAAAACTTTCTGAGAGCGGCGAAGGAGAGCTCGGATCAAGACGTCGACAAATAAGCAGAGGCTAACTCACAGACGTATGGCTGTGAACTAATTGGAAAGCGGAACGCTTTAAAACAAAGCCGTGATGGGAATCCACAAAGGAAAGAAACTGTTCCCGCAAGAACCGTGGCCTCTAATTAAGTGGAATGAGTCAGCTGTTTCGGAGTGTGGTTTTTCAACCCGCATCTTTTAAGGCTGTCTTTCGAATAGATGCCATTGTAAATTTAAATGCGCGCACGTCTTGATACGGGGAGCATAATTCTTAAGTCTCGAGGAGGCTTTAACGGCTGTTTGTCTCACTCGCTACTAAAGGAAGTTGTCAAATGTGGCTCCCTCTTTGGGTAATTGTGAAGTTTGAATGGCACTTGTTTGCAACAGGAAGGGATGTGTTGCGGGAAGGGGAAGCTGAGATTAGTGCGAGCTAGGGAGATTGTTGGTTGTATATCGGGGGCGGGGAGAAGGGACTTGAAAAAATGAGATGAAGAGAGGGAGATGTTTTAGGGAGAGAATGGGAGCGGGAGTGCTGTGAGGTAAATGAATGAGAGGGAGAAGAGGGAAAAGGGAGAGAGGAGAGTATGGGAGGGAGGAGAGAGAATGGGAGGAAGAAGAGGGAAACAGAAAAAAAACAGGGAAAGGGAGGGAGAAGTGGAGAAATGGAGGGAGAAGAAGAAAAGGTAGATAGATAATCGTCTTTATTCGGGCGAAATTTGGACCATTCTTACATTTAAACCTTCATCATTATAACAAATTAGAAAAAATAAAATGATATTACAATATGCATTACATACACAGCATATAAATCGTAAAAAGTTAAAAAAGATAAAATAGAAAACAGATTTGCGTCTGTGGGGAAAACTAGCAAAATCAGGAAGCACCCACTGAGAATGAAAGTGTGAAAACCTAAGAAGACCATAGATAGTATATATATTGTACAACATTAAATAGAATAGAAGGGAGGAGAGAGAATGGAAGGGAGAAGAGGGAATGAGAGGGAGAAGAGGGAATGAGAGGGAGAAGAGGGAATGAGAGGGAGAAGAGGGAATGAGAGGGAGAAGAGGGAATGAGAGGGAGAAGAGGGAATGAGAGGGAGAAGAGGGAATGAGAGGGAGAAGAGGGAAAGGGAGGACGAGGAGGGAAAGGGAGGGAGAAGGGGGAATGGGAGGGAAATGGGGGATTGGAGAGAGAAGGGGGAATGGGAGGGAGTGGGCAGAAAAGAGTGAAGGGAGGAGTTGGGGAGTGAGAAGGAAAAGTGTGGTGAGAAAGTGTATGCATGTCAGATGAGAGGCGAGGTTGACGGATGGCGGAATGGAAAGGAACAGAATAATTAAGCAGAGCGTGGATTGTTTTTGGCGAGAATGCCGCTTATTGCTCTATTTCTGCATGCATAATTATTCCGGCGCCACCATAAACAATACTGGGGAAATTACTCTTATATTTTAAAATTTTACGTTTCCCGAAACAACCAAAAGTCACAAGATGGCTCCCTCTCGATCAACCGGTTTCCAAATGAGGCTTTCAGACAACATATGGTTCATGTTTATCTTGGAAAATGTTTTTGCAGTAGAAGAACAAATGGCGCGCTTTCATGCTTGTTTATTTTTGGGCGCGGGTGCTCGAAAGAAGAATGGAAAACGGTATAATTAGGCACCTGAGATCTTGCTTTTCTTTGTATTTAATCCGACGCTTTGCGTCCTTTTGATTTTAAAACTTCTCGCTCAACTCTGTGATTACATTTCTTCGCTATTCTAGGCTACATTGGTAATATCTGTGTAAATACTTCCGTAATTAACTGTAATTTCCTCATTATGGCAAACTATGGCGCTCGAGAGACCGTTTGGGTGTGCTGTTGGTGTAGTGGTTAGGACGCTGGCTGCTACTCACCTGCTGCTTGAAAGGACAGCGGGCACGAATCTTGCGATAGTAAGATTTTTTCCAAGGTCGCCCGGCCCTCATTTGGTGTGGTTCGGGGAGACCGCACAAAGTCAGCGTTCCGTCCTTCGGAAGGTACGTTAAACCGTTGGCCCCCGTGGTTCTCTTGGTTAAGAGTAGGCTAATGCCGACACCGGGTTTCCTTCCTTCCTTGTGAACGTGTTCGGTGTGGAAGGAGCTATTGCTATAATAATCAAAGCGGTTGATTAGCCAAAAATACACACACACACAGACGAGAGACCTTTTTTGAATTTTGATAAATTTAAAAAGTAGTCCGTGAAATTTGATACGTAAAATATAATTAGTAAATTTATAAATAGTAATTCTAAAATATTTCTCGTCTATTTAATTTTTGGTTCTTTATTATTTTGCACAATGTATTATAATGGATTGAAAAATTAACCAGTTACTAAGATTTGTATCAATTTCACGCTCTTGAATTTATCTTAAAATCTCAGAGGAACTTAAGTGGGAACGGACATTTGGCAAAGGTCTCTCAGAGCATACATGAGCATTTTATGAGTCCGGCGAAGGTATGATGAAGACGAAATCGGTAAAATTTAATATGTTCACATTTTTATTTTAAAATTGTAATTAAAAAGCTTTTAATATTGAAATATTAACCATTAAAACGTAATTTGGACTTCATTTTCATTTATATGACGCCTCAGACTCTATAAGTAATTTCCGATTTAAACTCGAATCTGGTCCGACGAAGCATTGGCTAATTCCATTGCGGCCCGTCATAATATTCGCACTCACAGATGAGGCCTGCCATGATGGAAAGGTTTTCTTAGTGTATCGAAGACAGAAAATTTCTAAAAGAGTAACAAGAAAAGGAATAGGTGTTAATGAAACAGGCGTGGATCACCAGTTAGAAAGGACACTCAGGTGGCGCGGGCAAGTGAAGGGAATGACAATCAAGAGGTGACCTAGTGTAGTTTTTGGGCGGCAGCAGAAAAAGGAGCCAACATAAATATAAACTAAAGATTTATATAATGATGGGCAGGAGATTTGGCGCGACGGTTAATGCATTTTTCTATGGAGCTGATATTATGAGGTTCGAACCCAAAAAATGTAAAATATTTTTCCCCGCTAATTATAATATAGTTGGAAAGTTCATATAAAAGTTATTAAAAAGCGATGCTTAACTGTGTGTACGTTGACAGCATTTCCCGAAAACAAAGAAAATCAGAGGCTTTTAACATGGTGCACTTACTAATTAGACCGTGGGGGGGGGGGGAAGTGGAAAAGGGGGGCCATTTCCCATAAGGTAGCACCTAAAGATCGATTTTCTGACTCACAAACTTTTACTCTTTTCCCATCAAAATTAGAAATATTTGACATACGATCTTCGAACCTGGACCTTTGTAAAAAAATAATGTTTTTATTCTTATCGTAAGGACCTTAAACATTTGGCCCCCTTGGTGCTCTTTGCAAAGAGTAGGCAAATATGCCGGCACTGGGTTTCCCTCCTCCCTTTTGTGTGTGTTCGGTCCGGAAGGCAACGGAAAATCAGCACGCCATGTACATATGTATATTCCCTTGTACAAAACCAATCAATGAATTGGTAGGGCTTGCCGTAAGACAACACAAGAATGAAAGAATTCTTATCGTCACATTTTGCCTACGATACAAATTTGCTCATGTGTTAAGTTAAATCACATTTATTGGAAAAATTGAAGTTTTTTAACTATACTAGGGGCCCGTTGCAGTACTTCCTACAAACACCTAGAGATTATTGCGTGAAGTGACCCAATGTGATAGTTCCTATGGCAAAAAATTGTTACAAAGAGTGTTATTAGTTGAACCACTTTTATTGCTCATCTTAAAATAATCATATATCTCCCACCATTTTCATAACCAAAAACACATGCCTACATGGTTTAGACTACCGAAACAATATTTTTTGTTTTGTTCACTGTTTGTACAGCATATCGTATGTTCTGTGGTTTGTTCAATATTAAGTAATGAATGCACCGGTCACGCGACAATATCGAAATAAATTAATCACAAACATTTTAAATATAGTAATTTGCTTTAAACCGTCCTATAAAACTTGCAAACGGAACAATATTTTCAATGTATGCGGGAAATAACTTTCTATTTGAAATGTTAAGTTTCCAGTTATTACAATGAATTGGAGTTGTTTCTTTTCTTTTCTACGTGTTTCATTTGTTTTATATTTACACGAAACTTTTCACATAAATTTTCAATCGGTTATTTTCCTTGATGCGTTTGTTTCATTGTAAGTTTAGTGAAAATGCACTTGAATGCCCGAGTCCAACAACGCAAAAATCCGAGGTGAACAACTTACAACTTCCAGCTACCATTCTAATCTCCTTTTTGAAATGTTGAAAAATCGAAGAAAATCTATATATATATAAACACCCGATTCCTGGGATCCTGATTCCTGGAATATATTTCAAACGCGAATTACTTGATCAAATATGCATATGTAAACTATAACTTTGGCAGAGATAATCTACTACAATATAAAGATGCTATGGGGAGGAAAAATTTACGAAAACATCCAGGGTTCGACTACAGGGGATGATTTGCATTTCCCGTAAGATAACGCGTATAAATCGACATTTTGGCGTTCAGGGTTTTCTTCTTTTTGATATTAAAATTAGAAAAAATAGACACGACCTTTAGATCTAGTTCATTATAAGGGAAAACGTTTTCTTATTCTGTTCATCGAAAGTTCGAAATCATTCATGTTAAACGTTTAATTTACATATTTAGGGAAAATCTTGCCATTTTAACGGGATGTTCCCTTGCCCTCCAGTTACATTGTCAAACCTCGAAATCACTTTCCAATCCTTATGGGCATAAGCGTGCTTTTAAAAAGAGTCCATTCGTTGGTCTGGGTGTAAAGTTATTAAAACTCGAATAACTCGATCAAGGGTGTAGATAGAAATTGAAATTTGGCAGATATTGATATAATGAGCTAATCAGAATTTATTTATATAAGGTTGACAGGGCAATTAAAGAAATAAATGTCCGTTTGTGGCGCTATTTTGAGAGGGGATATATTGCACTTCCTTCAAACAAAACTAAAAAAATTTTAATTTAATGAAACAATATTTTACGTGGACTGGCATTTAAAAAATACATAATTCACATTATAATATGTTCCAGAGAGTTGAATTATATTCTTTCGCCTCATATTCATATATATACATTTATAATAATTAATATATAATATTAACTAAACTATTAGATCAGTGTTACCAATATAGGTCGTTAAAATGTTATCACCTAAATTCCATTTCGGCTTGTATCAAACGCATTTTCATGACATTGGCGATTTGCATGTCCTGTGATATATAATAATAGGAATGTTTATATTCGTGAATTATCGGTTTGAAAAAAACATTTCACGTGTAGACGCAATAAAAATTAAGGTTTTAGTCGGATTTTTACAGAAAGCAACCTTAGCCTCTTAATTCTACTTTTATAACTTTGCTATAACCCAGTTCTTGCTTCGGTAAAAATAACCAATTTAACAGCGTCTGAGGCTCCAGATTTATCATCACAAATGATTACTTAACAAATGTTGAACAACAATAGCAGTAAATAGCAACGTATAATTAACCGTTTCGGGATCTTAAAAGGTATACAGTAATAACGAAACAATAACCTTCTCTGCTTCTTCTCTTAATAAATATTTTTAAAATTTGTTTGTTTGTGCAGAAAAAATCCTTATCACCTTTTGCCTACCAAAGTTTGCAAGATTTTAAATTTTTACTTCTTTCGTTTTCGAAATTCTATATCTAGATTATAATTCATAATATTGGTTTAAAATTATCATTTTTAATACTTTACGTTACTTTAATAGATATTTTTTAAGAAAATAATTTTCAAAGTAATTAAACAAAGGTTTTAAAACAAGCATAATGCCAAAACGACCTCGGAGATCATTCTCAGATCTCAACAGATTAAAATATAAAAGAATAGCCACAGCAAGAGCAGCAAAGTCTTCTGAATGAAGACAAATTCGATTTCGATGAAAACGACTTAAACAAGGGCAGTCTTTTAAAGTTGCAGGTGTTGAATTGTCAAACGACTGCTTTACTCGTGGATAATTATATACGTCTAGGGAAGGATAAGTGAAAAAAAAAATTATTTGATAAAAAGATGGGAAGACAAAAATATTGTATACCAGCAAGCATTACAATAAAAATTTATTTTGTTTAAATACTTCATTTAATCCAAAATCTCCTTCAAATTAGTTTGTCTTGATTTAAAAACCCGAGCAACGCCGGGTATATTTGTTAGTCGAATATAAACTTAAAATTTGAGCAAACACGAATTAAACAACAGAATCGATGGTAAGAATCTTCATTTCGTGAAATGTGAATCTCGAATCAAACTCTCGATCGTAAGTTATTATAAAATACTAAGGACTAAAGGTACACACATTTTATTACGTGTTAATGAAATGCAAACTATCCTGGTATGGAACCCATGCCTTTTCTGATGACAAATAGCCACTTATAACCTGCAAGAGATCGCGCCGTGTATTCAGGCGAAAGATTCGTCGAAATCGAACAGACTGTTCTCAGTTTATTTGCGTTCATACCGGAAGGTGACGTCACTCGAGGCTTAAGCCGCAGGCACGCAGGGATGCAGGCAGGGACACAGCGGTTATAATATATTAGATGTTGCCTTGCCGACCAAGTCATTGTTAAAATTCGAGATTATTCTATATGCGTAAGGAATGCGTGCTTTAAATGCTTAATTGCGAGAGAGAGAAGGAGAGAGAAAGAAAGAAAGAAGAAGAGGGAGAGAGACATAATCAAATTTTCCATAAATAAAATATAATTTATGGCGTATAAGAATTGTATAGCCTAATGTATTACTTTATCATACAATTTCTATTTGCCCAAAACTATTTTTAGTCTCTGGTACACTCAACTGTGTGAATTTTGTATTTATTGCTTACTTTTCCGTCCATTTAAAAGTTGATTTCATTAATTTTTATATCATTTTGAACATCAGACTTAACTCACGCATGCCTGTCATATTTGACGGGCAATTACGCTAGTAGCGTATAAGTGACATGCGTTATCTTCATACTGCCGGTGTAGGAGGTACAGTGCACTCTCCAGGTAGGATACACTCTAGAGTGCATCCTGCCTAAGGCAGAAAGCACTCAGTCCGTTATACCTAGGTAGGGTTCACTCTTGTCAGGCAGAAATCACCCTAGAGTGCACTGTACCTGTTTTAAACCAGGTACAGTGCACTCTCATTTTCTAATTATTTACTTATGAAGGTACGCCGGGGACAAAAAACTAAAATTTCTTAACTCGTAATAAGATTGGAAGCCTGCTGGAATTGCGTAGACATCCGCGACTATGTTTGCGAAAATATTTTTGAAATGGCCATGAAATAACGCTTTAAAATCGTAAATAGATTTACGGTAAAACTTACCCCATTTACTTCTCATAGTCACGATCTTTGCATTACGAGTTAAGGAAATTTTGTGCCCGGGTGGACATTATTTAACATTCTATGAGGAGAATCGAAAGAATATGCAGAATGGCAATCTTTTGTATTATTGATTAATTTTATTATAATGGCCGTTTCAATTTTTTATGACAGAATAGAGTTTCAAACAAGATAGAAAGTAAATTGTAGATACTGGAATTTGCTCGTTCATAAAAGTACTTTAATGATTCACTATAATAGACTTCATTGGATAGGTGGAGAAAACGTATTTATTATATAGAAATATTCAGTAGTCATACGTATCCTTACTGTAATTCAAAAACTTATTTCAGATCACTCGGCTGCATATTTATGTTGTAGCGATATAAAGAACTATTCTTACAAATGAAAGAGAGTGTTCCTGTAAGTTGAATAATACAGTCATTATGTGACTTATTCTGGAAGGTGCTAGATATTGTATGAAGTAAATAAAAAGGTAAAATAAAAGCATGCAAATGCAATATTTTTTACTTGAGCCTAAAAGTAAAAGAAATCATTACTATCCTTCCAGTTAAGTCAAAATAATGGTAATTCTTTTCTAAAGAGAAATAGGTGTCCAATAATATATTTTAGATATTTTCTTTAGGATAATTCAAACTTGAATATGTCGTGCTCGTTTTTGCTTATGGTATTTATTGTATCTATCGATCTGTTGTGATTCAGTTAAATATTTGGGAGTTCACATATCTCACGATCTTTCATGGGATTTGCATGTCAATCGAGTTAAAGCTGCGGGTAATAAGCGATTGGGTTTCGTGATAGAACTGAAAAAGTCCCGTGAAACGTTATTTTTCTTTAGACAAGACCTCTGGTAGAATATGCGCATGGGATCCGTACGTAAGGCTCTTATGACTGCGTTACAGAAACTCCAGCTCAGGGCAGCTAGATACGTCAAAAAAGCGTCAAAAAAGATTGCCGAGTGTCCTCTCTCCTGAAAGAGGTAAGCTGGAAATCTTTGGAAAGTCGACGAATAAAAGCTGGGGTCCATATTTTCAAGAAGCTAAGATCACAGGAATTATCCACGGAGGTAAAATAGAGAGAGTTTAGTGGCCACATTACGTAAGAATACAGGATTCCGATAAAATAAGAGAAATTGATTGGAGAACAACGAGATATTACGGACTGCTTTTCACAAGAGCCATTAGGGAACATAATGTAGTTAAGGTTAAATCAGTAAGTTGGATGATGGTGCATAGCACCCCCTGTCACACACCTTTGATGGTGAATTGCGGGGTACTACGTAGATTTAGATGCAGATGTACTGGAAATCTCTAGCCTCGAGCCTAAGTAACGAAATCCACTTATATGGATTTTTAGAAAGATGGGAGAACAAAAAGTGCATTAAAAGAAAACACTCGTAAAATTGAACTTGTTGTATGACAAAAGACTTACATCTCCATACATAAAATTTGGATTTTGTCTGTACATTGTTCAGAATTGAAAGTTTAATGGTTTTTTACACGTTTCATGCAATTAGAAAGCAAATAAGCCCATCAGTTTAATTCCTGTCTGTCTGCTTATTCGTTGTGCGCGCAACACGTAAAAATGGCCAAACATATTTCAATGGAAATAATCAGTTATTTTGGGTATAGTAATACCTACATATTAGGCTATACGTCAAAACCAAATATTACGCAGAAGAAGAGTAATTAAATAAAAACTCTCTTGAAGCCCCACCCCCTTTGTCTCTCCTCGGCTTCCCTCTCCTCGATTCTATCCCTCTCACCCGGCACTCTGGGCAATGAAGTCTGCCCTTCCCGCTCATCAGACCCGGGCAACAATAATACATTTTAGACTCGATAGAATTCGGTCGTTGGGATTCAGGGTATTTACAGTGTTATGATTGAATAAACACAAACATATGAAACAGGAAGCAGCAGCACCGTATGTAACTACTATGGATGTTAGATACACTGAATCAGTGAATACAGGACTAATTTTGATTATCTTTTTGAGTAGGGAAGATAAATTTCCATATTATAATATCCCGTTGAAGTTCAACGGGTACCTCCGCTAGCCTTTAATAAAATACCGTTATATTATAGTTAGGTCTCTCTCAAATCTCAATGAGTATTGAATCTACGCACGTGCAAAGAAAATAACTCACTAGAAATAAATTACATTATTTTTTAATGCTTCAAGGAAATTAGTCACATGATAAAAATCACGTAACTGCGATAATATGTAAAATGTAACTAAATTGCAGTTAAAATTGCGTAAGGCTGAAAGATTTTGTTTTAAATGTAATGAACGTAAAGATGAATCAAGGACAGCGCGTGAAGGCTTTAAAGTTGTTCGCGTGGAGCTGGCGGCACAGGTGTGTATGAATCACAGATGTTCTATTGACGAGTAGAGCTATCTATGGGATTTTTTATGTGTAGATCACTCACAGAGCATTTTGGACGAGTGAAGTTAAGAGGCACTGGAACTCTTCGGAATTTTCAGCATTTCTTTTTCGAATCTTCTTATTGATGATATCAGTTAAGTAATTCAATCTGTTTTATATATTGCATTAAAGCAAATTTTTCTGAATACCGTGTTCTTGTTTTTTTGTTTATTTCCGATTCTTTTTTTGTGGTTCTGGTCTTCTTATGTTTTCATTTTTGATTTTTCTTATTATTTGTTTTATTTTCATTTTAATCTTATTTTTCTTGATTTTGATATTTTTTCATCAAGGACATATTATTACACAAAATAAATTCTTGTCAATAAACAATTTAACTAACTTAATTTTCAGATACCCTCCTTCAAAAAGCAGAAAAATGGAATCTAGTCTAAAACAAGGAAACTCGGATGCTTCCAGCTGCATAAATGAACACGAACAACATTCAAAGAATCAAAGGAAGGAGTCTACTTATGGGGAAATAGAAAACTACTTGCTTCATTACGGTTATCCCGAACGAATGAAAGCTAAGTCTGGTATGAAAAAAATTTCTAGGACCAAGTAGCCATATTTATTATGCATGAAAATCAGCTCTATTTGAAATATCGAAAAACATGCCAGTCAGAACAAAGACAGAGTTATGTAGGGTAATCAAAAGTAAGAAAGAGTTTAAAGTTGGTTAAAGCAGCTCATGAGGGCCTTGGCAAAACAAATGGAGCCAAAACTTTAGCTGGTCATGTTGTAAGGGACAAGACATTATGGAAACTCAGATTCCAAGGTATGGTGGCCAAACATGAATCTTGATGTTCGAAAATACGTGGATACCTGTAAACACTGTCGAGAGGCTTCTTCCAAAATGCAGAAAGTAGCTCCCGAACTACATCTAACTCCCATTCCATCCAAAGTTTGGCATCAAGTTGGTGTCGACTTGTATTCTTTGCTTCAAACTAAAGAAGGCCATGTGGGAATTTCTCAAATTGGATAGAAGCAAACCTCATGTTTAACAAAACTGCAGAAGAGGTTTCTTGGTTTCTTTATGAGTTTATTTGCAGATATGGTTGTGATAGAATCCAAAGGGGAAAGGAAGAGAATTTTGTAATGAAGTAGAGAAAAACTTGCATGCACTCACTGGAACCGAGCATAGAATAACCTCAGCTTACCACCCCCAGGCAAATGGACTGGTAGAACGTTCCAACAGAACAATTCAGGGGAGTATGTTAAAAGTTCTGCAAGAGGGGCAGACTGAGTGGCCAAAAGTTCTGGATGGTATCCTCTTTGCTTTTCGTACTGCCCGCCACCGCTCAACAGGAATAACACCATATGAAATTATGTTTGCACGAAAACCAGTTTTGCCCATGCAGTGCTTTCTGGATGAAAATGAGGAAGATATTTCTGACGAACTACCAGTTGATTTGACTATAGAAGATTGTTTCCTAGATGCAGCAGATGGTCAAGATCATCTTTCTCGTATTAAAGGCGTGCATCAACTTCTTTTAGGTGAAGCTTCCAAGAATATTAAGAAAGCACTAGCTCGACAAACAGCTGATTATGAAAAGCGCCACCGTCACAAAACTCCTTTCAAAATTGGTGACAAAGTTTTGGCATTTAATATTTGCAGAGCAGAGAGAAAAGGAGACAAAGGTCAATTACCTTATGAAGGGCCATACATAGTTTCTAACTGCATTCCAGAAAAAGGCCTTTATGAATTGGAGACTGAAGATGACAGACTCTTAAAAGTAAAGCAACACGGTTCAAATCGGAAACTTTTCCTGGAACGAAATGTAACTGAATTCGCAGCAGTTGATGGAGCAAGTGAAGATGTATCCAATTCTAAATAAATTCAAGTCTTAGGCTTTGCACAAAGTAATATTCCATTCAGACCCATAACAACTGAATGGCGAAGACAAAAATGCAGAGAGTTGAATATTAAACTATAATCAACAAATGAGGAATTGCGTCATAAGGCTGACAACCTGGGAAAACAAAAAAATTGACGAAATTCGTGGGGATGGAAATTGTCTCTTTCGGGCTTTAAGTGAAGAGCTTACTCTTACAGAAGAACATCACAGAAAGCTGCGTACTGGAGCATTGGTCATTTTAAAGAACAAGAAGTATAAAAAGGCATTTGAAAACATTATTGGAAACAGCATCCACGAATACCTTGCAGAAACAAAAATGGAAAGAGAAAAAGTACGGGGAACGGAAGTAGAACTGTTGGCATTAGTGACACTACTGAATACTCAGATCGCAGTTCATTATCGCTCATCGGGATCAAAATCTAAGCCACAGTGGTACTTCTATAATTCTATACACCAATTAGGAACAGAAAAATCAGGATGTTATCTTAAAAATACTGCAATGTGTATTTTTCTCAAAAATTCAGGAGAACATTTCAATCGAGTTCTTTCCGTGGTGTAGTTTGGTTAGATATTACTTCAATTTTTTAATGCTGTTATTAAAAATTTTTAATAGTTGAATCTAGTATCCGTTGGATTTAATTTGATTTTATAAAAAACCGCCGTTGTTATTTTAAAAGAATTATTTTTTGTAAGTAGTGTCACAATAAATGGTAAGTGTTCCTTACCTGAGTAGTGTGTACTGTGCCTGCAATTTGGTTTCAAATAAAAAAGCATTAGCTATTTTAAAAGATTTTTTTGTTTTTATTGTAAAAAGTATGGAGAATGTTCCCTACCTGAATAGAGTGCACTGTGCCTGCGGGTATAATCTACTCTAGAGTCTATTGTACCTAAGGCAGGATTGACTCCAGAGTGCGTTGTACCTAGGTACAGTAGACTCTAGAGTGGATTCCACCTAGAGTGCACTGTACCGGCTACACCAGAGTGGATTCCACCTAGAGTGCACTGTACCGGCTTCACCGGCACAATTCGTAGCTTTAATTTGCTCATCCGAGTATTTAAAAAAATAAATATGGGATTGGATTACTTACAGGGCTGCCACCTCTCCGGTTTTTGCCTGGAGACTACGGTTTTCGAAGTTCATCTCCGGTCTCCGATTTTGAATAACCAATCTCCGGTTTCGAAACGTTTTCAGACCTTTTTTCCTCAAACTGCCCGTATCCCTTTTGAAATCAATACTGAACGAACTTTGTAATAATGTGCGTGCCGTATTATTCCATTGTATTATAAATGTACATACAATGTGTAGATCATAAATTTTCGTGTCTAGAGAATTCGAATTTGAATCGTTGGTCTCGCAATCGCGCGTTAATAATCTTAGGAGGATATATGTAGCTCCGTGTTTCGTTGAAGTTATTTCGCCCTGAGTTTTGTTGGAACCTGTGGTTTTAGAGGAGGTGGAGAATTAAAGTACGATTCTATTTCTTTTGTACTTGGTGAATTTTGGATCCTTGGATTTTTACATCCTTGAATGAATCCTTAACATTTTTATCGTTTATTTAGCAGATCATGTCCATTGTGTGTGACGGTAGTGTATGAAAGGGAACTGCAGCCAAATGTGAAAGATAACTGTATCAGTTACTGAATGGTAAGCTGTCAACCTATTTTTGATTACTACATATTATCGATACAATCGATTGTAATACTACTTTTTTTTCCCTTTATCGGCGTATTTTATCTCATTTTCTTGCTTTTCAATTTTTTCATCTAGTAACCCCTAATTATGGCTGATCATAATAAAATTCAACATAAAAAAAGCCACGATACGAGACATCGTTTAACAGTGAGTGGCTCAACAATCCACAATATAGTGAGTTGTTGCGAAAAATAGATGGAAAAACTGCAAAATGCATTTATTGTAATTCCAACATTACTGTGAAATGGAATGGAGAACACGCAATTGCAACGCATTTAGAAACAGAACTTCATAAAAAAATGTCGCAAGCATGCAAAAAAATTCTTTGTTTAAATACTTTACACCGAATAAACGAACAAGTGAGAAATATAAGATAACCCAAATTGAAGTTGGTTCTATTTATCACGCCATTATCCATAATCATAGCTATTTAAGCACTGACTGTGGTGTTAAGTTGAACTCCAAGGTGTACAGTGATTCTGTCCTAGTGAAAATGATACAGTGTGGACGAACGAAAGGCGTTTCTTTGCGTGTGAATCGCTATTGCAAAGATATGCTGACGCTACAGTTATCGGTCATACTGCTAGTATTAGATTTGAATGACCAACCTGCTTGACACTTCGTGTTTATTAAGTTGGAAAATTGGCAAATGGATTGCAAAGTAAAGTAAAATTTAGTTTTTTTTTATATTCGCTATATGCTTTGATGATTTTCGATCACGTACGATCGAGTATTCGAGATGTCCAATTAAGTTTACTTTTTTAAAACAACCTCATTGTTATACACATACACGCATCGCCACGATTCATGCGTGTAACTGTTGTCGCACAGACATTTTTAAAACTGGAATTCGTTTTCGACGAGATTAGACAGCATTGATGTGAATGCGGAGCACGAAATACGCCGTGCATCTTAACTTTTGCACCTCATCTCGGCGCAGAGGCTTATGCAGAAACGCAAGCGTGCTCGTGAGTCCTCACGCGTCCACACACACACAGGCAAAGGTATAAGACATGGATTTCGTCGGAGTGCCTTTTCCTTCTACCAACGGGATCGCAAAAACAAAGTGAGAGATGGCAGAATAGAATATGGAGAGAAGAAGCGGAGGTAGGCAGAATGGAAAGGAGAGAAGGGGGAGGGAGAGACAGGTACGGGAGTGAGGGAGGTATGAATAGAGGAGAGAGAGGGGGAGAGAGATCCGAAGATAATGCGAGCAGATCCACGGATAGGAGGGAGTATCTGAGGGAGGGAATAGATGTGAGGGAGCGGTAAAAGCAGCAATACTGAGATGGATAGAGGGACGTATGGTGAGGAAGGTGCTCGTGAAAGTGCCGCCATATCTCCAAGGATTCGGCGTCAACCCAAGGCAGAGAACACGGCATAAGAAATGGGTGTCATCCATCAGGTGGCAGAAGTATGCATAATTGGCTTTCCCCCTCGAGCCTTCTCTTCTCCCTCTTTTTCACCCCCTCCCCTCCCCATCTCCCACCCCATTCCTCCGTCCCCCCTCCCCCTCCACAACTCCTCGATCCGCCGCTTCGCTGTGTTTGTCGCCCTCCGCCGTCGCATTGCCGCGCGCACTCGCACAAAACTCCAAATAAACCCTAATGGTGCTCGTATCGCAATGTTTCTTTTTCTTTTCAGAAAACCCTCTCTCTCTTTCTCTCCCTTGGCGGCGTCTGCAGTCTCTTCTTTTCAGAGACGCCTCCTTTACGCAAAGATATAGAGTGAGATTTATGCTACCGAGGGAGATTGGGAGCACCTTAATAGTGACTGGATTGCTTTTCGCAATGATAATATATATACCTTATAATTTAATAGTGGTTAAACCTTTGAGGAAAATGTTTGAAATAGCCCGTTAGAGTTAAGATGTTGGGGGACTTTTAGCCAAAATCTATTATAGTATTTTACTTTAATCTTTGAAAAATATTTTAACTGTTTTTGTGTTACCAATGATCTCGTAGAAACAAACAAAATTAAGTGAATTTTAAAGGATGAACGAATAAAACTTTAAGACAGTAAATCATTAAAAAACTATTTCTTTGAGTTTTCGTTTCTGTAAACGATTTCATGTTACTTTTAAAATATTTACGATTTGTCGTCTAATTTCTGCGTGAGAATTAGTGTACGTGCAAGAAAGCTTTTTTTCACATCGCATTTACCGTTGGAGAGGATATTAAAGTAAAGATTAAATTAATCTGGTCATACGGCTTTTGATAATGGCTGCTTGTACCTATTAAATGAGCAGACGTACAGATACGTGTGGTTACATCCTATTTTTAGCCTACTTCCAGAATGGAAATAGGCTTATAGTTTTGACGTTGTTTCTGTCTGTCCATCCATCTGTCCGTCCGCCTGTCTGTCCGTCCATCTGTCTGTCCGTCTATCTGTCTGTCCGTCCGTCCGTCTGTCAGTCTTCGCCTGTCCGTCCGCCCATATTAACTTTTGAACCAATTGACCGATTTTCATGAAACTTGGTGGAAATCTCTTGCTGCATGTGCCGTGATCCCGAGGATAGTTTTTGTTGCGAAGATTAAAGTCCCGGGTTCGATTCCAGGAACTATCCTTCCAGTTTCATTGACATGGTAAACCTAAAATCCATCGTGCAGGGTAATTTTCTCTTACACATTTAATTATCTTAGAATTGTAATATGTATCGGAGCGAGATTTGTACTATTCACTGAGAAAAGGAATGAAGATTTTAATTTTTATCGTAGAATTTTGCTTATCGATTGTATTTATTAGAATTTCTCGTAAATAATGGCTATTTTGCAGTTTTTATCACTCATTACGAGAGTGTTTCCATAGCAACAACTATTGTTGGACTCAGATTCGGTATATTCTAATAGGAACACGCGTTAATTTTACCGCACAAATACGCGTGATCAATTTAATATTCCGTTCGAATGTATTTGTAATATTTTTTAACGCTAAATTATGAAATTTGGGAACACAAAGAGCTACATATCCGCGATGACTTTAAAGCTATTAACGCCAATATAAGTATTAAACAAAAGAAGTAGGCATCATAAGTTCTATTTCGATCATCTTGTTATACTTAGGGTAATGAATATTTGTTTAGCGCGTTTATGCTGATCTGGTATCCTTGTATGCTTAATTACTATAAGCATTTCAAGATACGCTTTTCAATATGTGAAAACTAAGTTTAAACATAGTTTGTCGCCCATCCTTTTAACTCATTCACTGCAATTGTGATCGCTCTGGATCATTGCCAACGCCTTCACCACTGACTCTCTGGGGTATCCATAGTACGGAGTGATCTTCCCGTATTGGGCACTTCATTTTCTCCTTTAGAATACACACATGGGTAATATCTGTCAATGAGCGTATTATTGCTAAGAAAATGCGTTTTATTCGCGCATTTGCAAAGCACTCTGCGGAACGTAACCCAGAGCACTCATGTGTTGGGATGTGGAATTCCCGGGATAGGAATTAACGCGGCGTGACCTGCATGCGCCTCGTAGATGCATCCAATGGAATTCTTCGCACATCTTAGATTATTTAATCTCCCTTTGGTTTATTATGCATCAATAAAAATGAAGATTCTGTTTATCCGTTAGATATAGTCTAAATTTACAGAACACTGACTGTTATGAACATTACTGTCGACATTTAAAATTAGTTCATTTAATATGATAGTTTCCTTTGTGATTTTTAGAACCATAATATCTAGTATGTGTTATGTTTTCCCATAATAATTACTAATGGGAAATTTTTTAATTTTTTTATTTATTAAAATAAAATTTTAATCGGAATGACATTGTGGATGATTTGCAGCTGATTTTAAGACTGAAGTAAACATGCAGCAACAATATGCCTTAGAATTCAGAAGTATGTACTATTAGAAAAAAGCCGTTAGATAGTGAGACTGATCACTAAACGACTGAAGCGGCCATGAGCTGTGATTGGCTTCTTTCGCTACAATCTGCGCAATCGGAACTTTAGCCAGTCAATCACGTGGACAGAAAGTTTGATGCCTTGTACCCATAACGTGCCCTGAGAGTTGGAAAGACATGGTTTCCACCGAGCCAGGTGCGAGAGCGAGTTTTAGGAGTAAGGGAAGAGGATGGGGAAAGGTTTGACGAGTTTGAGGGATATTGGGAAGGGAACAGACGCCATAGCAATAAGGGAAATCCCCTTGTGCCGAACGGAACGCTATGAAGTTGAGGGCAGAATGGCAGAACGGACGAGCGAGTTTCTATTTCCTCAGGGCTCTTCCTTGATTCCTTTTTGGGTGTACTACGTCCATATTTTTCCGAATTTTATATCACCGGTAAATCTATGAAAGTATTTGTAACAAGTTTAGAAATGGATTAAAAATTTACGTGCTGTAGCAAAGCAGTGTATCCAATATATTTTTCTCAAATTTAAACTCATTTTGCTATATGAAAGTACTTTATAAACTTAACCTAAAAAGACCGAAGTTATTCGAATCGAGTGTTGCGTTTTGTCACGCAATAGATATTATAAGTTAAGAATTGAACTTCTACTGAATTAAGTGTCCGTAAGCATACCGTGCGCCAATCCCAAAAGACTTGCGGCAACATAGAAACAACGTTCTGGGAATAAACAATAAAAAATTTCTAATGTTCATTATTTAACTATACTTTTTGGGCGTTCTTTACAATAAGTAAAAAAAGAACGCCTTATGGTCAAGTTGTGTCCGTCCGTCCGTCCGCATGTTTCATCTCAGAAACTACTGGGCGGACGTTGATAAATTCTGGTATTTAGGACATAGGGGTAAAGAAACTAAGACAATGATATAAATCGTTTACGTGACCAAATCGGAAGTGCCACTTCATTGGCCAAAAATAATGAACTCTCCCTTATATCTCGTGGAATATCACTATAACTAAAAATACTGTAGAACTTACCAAATGGCAAATGTTTTGTTCAGTACATTTTATCAATGGAATAGCCGATTTCAAGAAGATCTCACTTGAAAGACCTAATTTACTTTGGACAATAATTTTTGTTTTTTACTTTCTCCATACATGTTATTGGGAAAAGTATTGTTTTCGTGAAAAAAAATCGTTTTGGAGATTTCAACGGAAATACACGTTTTGAGATCCACTGAACACTTTTTGACCATTTTCACGATGATGTCTGAGTGTGACAGTTTTTTGTGGGTACTCTTAACTCAAAAACTATTAATCAGTTCAACGCGAAATTTTATATTTAACATTTTTATATGAAAGTCACAAGAATTGATTAGCTTCTGGTAGAAATCGTGCAACCGGAAGTGGATATTTACTGTTATCACTTATCCGTTTTTGTGAAATATTTACTTTAATATTTCATTATTGGAAAAAGGTATTTGAATAAAAATTGTAGAAAACGTCGTTTTGTACAACCTACGTTCGAAAAATTTTCCCATATAATGTATTTTTAAAGAGCTATCTTAAAAATTAAATATTTTACCTGCTAACACCACGCTACAGACAACTATTGTAAACATTTTACGCTTAGTTACGTCTGAATAATTCTTTTTATTTTTTTAATTGTTGGGGTTCCCTTGCTATATCCAATATCAGAAAGCTACGGTATGAGTTTATTTCAGTTAAGTCTTTGAATTTTTATCGCAGTTCCTTAAAATATTTATTATGATTTAACCTATTTGGGATTTTATAGAAATATTACAGATATGGAGAAAGTCATGTGATAGCCACATCAGATTTTTATTGTTGTCAACGAAAAGAATCTTCGTGATAACTTGAGTAAATAATATCTTCTGTAAATATCTAATTAGTTTAATTTTCTTTCGTTCGCACGCAACATTTGGAAAATAACGGGAAATGGATTATCTACGACGAAGAAATGAACATAAATACGTGTTTCCTTTGCGTATACACAGCGTTTGTAAGTGAAGAGAAATGGATGATTACCGACGAAAGAATGAACGTGAACATAAAGATTACACTACCACTATTCGAGTGAGGTAAGCTTTAAATAACTGTCGATTATTTTACAACCGATTAGGAAATAAATCGAATTAATGAATGAAAATTCGATATTTCTTTGGCACACCAGTTCATAGACACTATGCTAAGCCATTAATATTTATCTTTTTGACATGATTGCATAAGCTGTAAAGAACGCCTCTTCTTTGCATGTATGCACGCATGATGTGCGCAATTTTCCTCTCCTGTTACAACCAGCTGTCACCCAGCTCTCCTCATTTCTCTCAGTGATCTTCGTCCAGCAATAACGCATCAGTGCCTCTGTGCATTCGCCAATTCACATTATACTTGATATTAATACATAGTGCAACAATTTATCAAGTTTAATTTTCACATATATGAGGTTATCACTACATCAATGCCATTTACGTGCAGAAAATATTCTCCGCGATTTTGTTTTAAGATTTAAGTTCATAATTGTCTACTGATTAATTAATTACAATTGAATAGAAATAAAACGGCGAATCAAAAATTCGATATTTCCTTGGAATCACTAATGGCACTTCAGTTCTTAGACATTATACTAATCCATTAATATTAATATTTTTCGGCACGATAGCACAAAGCGTAAAGAACACCTCTGCCTAGCATGATGTGTGAATCTCTCCACTCGTGTTGTTCTATAAATTCCGGTTTTACTCACACGAGCACAGTATAAGGCAGTGGTCGGCAACCTATGACCCGCGGGTCACCTAGTGACCCACTGGGAAAATTTTAGTGACCCAATAAACAATTCTTAATTACGACGATCGGTTGGTATTCTTGCCAACGAATTAAAGTGGGTGCTTTCGATTTGGTGAAACAGCCGTCGGCAGCCGGCTGTCGGTGGCTGTCCTCTTCGAGACGAGCCTAACAAATGAAAAGCAATATGCGTAGTTTGACTTGAACGAGATAGATCTCGTTGGACTTGATGACGTGACGTCATGAAAACATGAGTAGTGAAATCCGCTTTCGGCTTTTTCATTTCATTTATCAACCTGGCGATCGCCGGCTGCTGCGTTCGATAGTCGGCTATTTCCATGCCCAAATCGAAAGCATCCAGTGTGTTTGTATTGTGAAGTGTTGCAAAATGTGATGAAATTCTATTATTACGCAGCGCGTACATGTATAAAACATGTGCTAAACATATTGCATCAGAGATTTGGCGCATGATGTCTTATTAGTTGACCTTGAGATATCAGCCAGTTAAGCTGTGTGACTGTTACTGTTATTAAAAGAAAATGGTAAGTTTAATATATTTTTGAAGTTTTTATTTTTCTGTTATTTACTTACATTTATTGCTGAAATACTATTTTTTTAATATTATATATTATATTGATATACGTATATTTTTTTCAAAAACTGTCGATGTTTTTTATTATGCTATGCGTTCTTTTTTATTTTTATTGTTAGATAATTTTCTTTATTCTTTCTTTATCCCACCTTCTGCTGATCAATTTTAAAAGTGAAATTATGTGTAATGTCTTTTGTGGCATTTTAATTATGCCTACCGCAGCCTAATCAATATTGCTCGGCTCTTTATTTAGGCTCATACCTGGTAGACTGCAAAAAACGTATCAGGCAGAAATGCAGTATTGTGGGTGTATAATGTTTTTTAAATATAAATAAAAGGGGGATTAATGATAGGTTAACTCTTAAATTTTTAATACACTGACTTCATAGAAATGAACTATGCATAGCAGTAATATATATTCTGTATTCATGTACAATCTGTGGCGACAATTTAACTGCTCGCACATACAATGTTCAGCGGCATTACTTCTCCAAACATAGTGCATCTCTTTCAAAAATGGATCCTGAAGACAAATTGGAATACATACATCGATGTGTACAGAATTTTAATAAACAGAAAGGGGCTATTCACAATTTTGTGAGTTCAAACAAGAGTTCAATACATTCAACATACGCAAGTTTTATTGTATCACTTGGATTAATTAAGCATGGTAAACCTTTTACCGATGGTGAAGTTTTTAAAGAAATTTTTCTTGACTGTGCTGAAAAGTTGTTCAGTGATTTTCAAAACAAAAAAGAAATCTTGAGTAAAATAAAAGAAATGCCTTTATCTGCTCGAACCGTACTACGTCGTGTTATTGATATGTCAAAAGATATTACTACTCAGCTACAAAATGATTTATAAAAATAGAAGTGATGTGACCCACCAGCAAAAATTTTTGTGAAAAAAATTGAAAAATGACCCACTTGAAAAAAACGTTGCCGACCACTGGTATAAGGTAATGAAAACATATCCCTCATCAGAACTTAGTTTCAATTCCAGATTAGTTGAATTCCCGTTTATTTGGACTGAGAAGATTTTCCGGATAAACGGGGTTGCAATACGCTATCATTTGAGTTTTGATTTTAATGCCAAAGGCCTTTGGATCAGTGAGTGATCAGTAATCAATTTCTGTTCTTTCCTGCCAAGTCACTCAAAATTGCCTATATATATATATATATAATCATTATTCTTATTATAGTAATAACCATATTAATTACTTTATATTTATATTTACGAGTAATATTCAGAGCATTCACTTTTATAAATCAAGAAATCGAATGAAATAATAGAAAAAGTATTAGTAATATAAATATTTTATTTATAGGGATTTCTATTTCTGGTATTCCAATTCTGATACTTATAAATGTTAATTAAGGCTTTATGTTAAATAAACAAATAACCTTCAAAGTTATAATTAAAAGTTTAAACCATTTAAGCCTCAGTAGAATTAAAGTCCACAACTTCAGAAATGCAGTCAAATATCATTCATTGACTATAAAGCTTGGTAAAAGAGGTAACTTCCTATATAGATTTACAGTCTATCGCCTAATTTCTCGACCATTTTACCATTATATGAATAGGTCATTATATGTATATATATATATATATATATATATATATATATATATATATATATATATAAGATTTCTTTTCTAGATTCGCAAAGTTTAACATTTGCTACCAAAATAAATAAACCTATCCATTACATTTCATACAAAAGAGTCTTGTGGGATTAAAAGGGTGAGAGGAGTCTTAAGAATGAAGAATGGAAGCCGTGAAAGGACTTCTAAGTGAGTATATAAGGAGGTGAAATATAGCTCTTGATGGGAAGAGGAGAATAGAGAGAGAGGGAGATGGTGTGGGTGCAAATCCCCGCCTCCCTTCCCCCCCTCTCTCTCTCTCCCTCTCTGCCCCTCCTTTCTCCGCGAGAGTGGAACCGAAGTCAAGTACGTGGATGAGATCTCTGTCGTTATTTTTATGTGCGAAGGAAATCCGGGTACCATTGGAATCTGAGAATAAAAGGAGAAAAGAAGTGTGGGGATAGGGTGATAGTATGGGTTGGGAGGGACTCAGAATGGAGAGAGAGAGAGGGAGAATATGCGAAGCGAGGAGATGGAGGAAAATATAGTCAAAGAAGAAACTGAGAGAAAGAGAGGAAGCCAGTGTTGTGTAAGAAACAAAGGCGCGGAAGAATAACGCATGGATGATATAGTGCGCATTATTAGGGAAGGAGGGGCCTAGGGGGGAGTCATCACGCCTCACACATGCGTGTTTTTATGTATTAATGCATGTAACTCATACTTGCATAAACTCAAATTTATTTATACATGCATATACACACAGTACACACATATATATTCATACATATATGCGTAAATACATACATACACAATAAATGTGTGTGTACACACACACACACACACACACATATATATATATATATATATATATATATATATATATATATATATATATATATATATATATATATATATATATATAAAATGAGATTAAGGAGTGGGACAGGTTGGCATCAAGATCCTGTGGCGAGAATGAGTGTCGGTGTGGGGATTTTACCTCCGCCGTCTTCCCCGCACATCTCATCCACGGTTTTAACCCTTCCGGATGCGTTCCCATCTCACTCCACACGATTCCCTTCCACATCCGAGCTTCCTCCCTCCCTCGCACAATGCAGCCCCGCCCACTCTCCCAGTCGCATAATCTCTTCCTGCGTCCCTCCCATCCCTGTTTCTCCTTCCCTCTTTCCCTTCCCACTTTCCCTCCCCTCTCACTCCACCCATTCACCGCACGTACTTCACGCGGCGAGTCCTTCTTTCTCTTCCAGGACTAATGGGAAAGGTGAGAGCTTATTTCTCCGGCTCCGCTCCCGCCACTCTCCATGCCCCCGCCCCATTCCCGTGCCCCATAGCTGCGCTCCGAACCCCAAGTCCCGCACACTCGCACAAGGGACAAGCATGAGAAGCGGGATGTTCAGGACAAGAGCGACACAATGCAGAGTGAGTGGAAGGGGTAGAGTAAGAGATAGGAAAGGAGAGGAGGGTGAGGCAAAGAGAGGGAGAGAGAAGGTAGGAGAAAGAGTGAGAAGATACAGTGGGAAGGAGTTAGGAAATAGAGGAGGGAGAGAGGGGAGGAAGTGGGGATGGCGGTGGCGGGAAGAGGGGGGGGAGGGGGCGGAGAGGGAGGAAGAGGTGGGGGAGAGTTAGTGTGGCACAAAGAGTCGATTCCCATTGCAATTCAAGCTTTGCAACCGAAATAATCTCTCTACGTGATGAACGTAATAATTTCGACCCAAATTAATTATTACATGACTGAAATATTAAACAAGATAATACTTCTCTTAAATCTGTATTTCTTACAACTGTTTATTTCACCCTATTATTTACTCACTCTGACTGCCAGGTACAGAATAAAATTCAGGATATTTAATAAATAATTTCTGTTTCATAAGGCAGGGTTGTTTTCGTGAATGAGCAGTTTAAGAGAATAATAGTCTTCGATTCTTTTTGACAACGGAAACATAAAAAGCCAGTTTATATTGAAAAAAGTTCAAAATACTCTTTCATTTGTTCTATGTGAGTTTGCAATTTAGAAACGTTACCGTGAATTATTTCTGGGTATGTCATATAGTGTAATGGCATTAAAAATTTCAATTTGGTAAACATCGCACGCATTAAAAAAGGGAAATAAACTCGGAAGATTCATCGATTACATCGCGTACGATTTACTGCGCGATCATATTTCGCGATATAAAATTAGTATGTGCCGCGATGACACGACGGATGAGGACTGCGCCAATTATTATTTGCCATTCGGGATTATATTTGGCGCAGTTCAAATATTTGCTTTGCTTCGACCTTATGAAATATTGGACGATGGCAAATCCGCAAGTTTATTTCCCTCGTTATCTAAAACATGGCAATACATACAAACTCCTCTAATAACGTGCGGTGAGATCATCTGATGAATATTTATCTGATAACCTCGAGAAATTTCGGACATCTCAATTCGTTTGGCTCTTGAAATCGGCTTTTCCATTCGAAAAATACTTTGTATATATGACGATGAGCTAAAGATTAAATCCGCATTATTTTGTCATTTACGTGCCAATATATTTAATCCATTAGATGAAAATGAATAGCATTATTAACAGTGCTGGTGTATCCGATGCGACAAGTTCAGTTTCGGTATGCAATTTATTCATAAATTAGAGTTTATTTGCATAAAACATTTTGTTAGAAGAAGGCGCTGAACGCAACGGAAAATTTAGTTTCTTTACATTTATCAAATATTTTCAGCGTAATAAAACAAAATTCAGCAAAGAAACGCACATTTTTGCAAAAAATTCAAAGCGTAGTTTATTTAAATTATGATATTTATTGCGTGCGAGACTCCAAATTTCTAAAATTAATTGATGGAAATTCCCATAAAGGAGCTCTTGTGGAAGGATTATTTCGGATTTATGGAAGCGATTTCAGCGGTGCTGACAAGGGACGAAGGGGATAGCGATATTATTGTCCTTATAAGTTGAAATTAATAGGATATAAAACGGAAAAACTACATTTTGAAAAGCCATTTGTGGACGAAAATAAATTACATGCCGAAAACACCACATTATTTGGTGAAATTTACGCATCTCACATACAGTATCTGGAGCACCCTCTTCCTTTGCCCTCACCCCATTCTCCCTGGAAATCGTCACCTCCGCCTCATTTGATTTCCACCCCTCCCGCCCCGCCTTCTCTCCCCCTTCCCCACCGCTCCTATCGCAAACACATACGTGCCCCAAATTCCTTTTGCTGCACCATCCCCGCTACTTTCGTTTCCCGTAATCTCTCCTCCCTCTCCACTACATTTTTCATCGCGCCTTCTTCGATCCCATCCACCCGCCTCAACAAAGCCATTCTATCTTTCTCCCTCTTATTTTCCTTTCCCCCGTCCCTGTTTCTCTAATCCCTGTTCCCCACCTCTCGTATTCCTTCTTTCCCTTCCACCTTTCTCTTCTCCTTTTATTCTCTTCCCGACCCGCTGTTATAATATCTATGATTTGATTCCCGTCGTGTCTATCAGCAAACCCAATATTTTCTCCTTTCTCCTCTCTCTATTCCTCCCTCCCTCCTCCTTCCTCCCTCCCTTCTCCTTCCTTCCTCCCTCCTCCTCCCTCCTCCTTCCTCCCTCCCTCCTCCTCCCTCCCTCCTCCTCCCTCCCTCCTCCTCCCTCCCTCCCTCTCTCCCTCCCCCCTCTTCCCTCCCTCCATCACTCTACGTATACCGTTTCCATGCCCTTCCCCTTCGGAACGTCTTCCCACGGCACGCATTCTGTAACTCTTCTCCCGAGGAGCCAATGGTCAAAGTCACGTGCCATTGGCGCTGTCACTTGCCCGTATTCGGAGAAGGGGACACTATTTCTCTTCGGATTAGCTTGCACACGGGAGAACGCCGCGCTAAATCTGAGGACTTCCTTTTTCCGTCCTTTTTCTCCCCTCTTCTGAATTCTTTCCATTTCTTTAAGCTTTCTCTCCTTACTTCTTTCGTTGTTTTGCTCTTCCTGTCTTCCCCTTCTCTTAATTCTTTCGAACTCCTTCAATTCCTGTTTCTTTCTCTCCTTTCTTCCTCCCCCCCTCTCTTCGCCCATTTCTCCCCATCACCTATCTCAACTTACACTCATTTCTATATCTATCGGCAGTGTATATATTTTTTTCTTTTTCTTTATTGCATTTACTTCCTCCATTAATTTGGTTCCCTTAATAATTTTCAATCTTCTGTAGTTTGGTTTATTTCCTCCGATTCATGCTATGAAAACCCGGGTGGTAATCATTTTTGCCTCTAATCTTAACCCTGGAGCACTCGCGTCTGGGTCGATTAGACCCTGATGATTTTTAATTGCATGTATCTTTTTAAATATCGCACCCGATCACGTAAACTTGTCAGTATCTGAGTTTTTAAATGTTTTTTTATGAGTAGCTTGTGTTTTAATGCTTTAGCATTATTTACTCTTGTCAAAATTAGGGGCGTTTCAACGTTCTGGGTCGATTAGACCCATAGCTGTTGCTGGCGATACATGTTTCCTGTAACACACTGACAAAGTATTCCGATTTTGGTGATTTTGAAACCCTTTTGAAGTGAAATGGTTCTGTAATTAACGTAGTGATCATGTTTTCCGGTTAGTGAGTTATAATTTTATCAATGCCTATGAGTAAAAAGGTGGATGGAACGGTGAATGCATTATTGTAGCACCGGAGCCGTGCAGAATGTAGAAGCTCTTCAAATAACACTCGATCTTTAGTTCCATGTTTTCGCCTTCGGAATCCAAAAAAGTGAGCTTCGATTTCTGCGTATTTTCCATGATATTTTTTCCTCCGATAAGAAGTTCCCTCCTTATGTTTCAGTCACCTTTCCTACGTTCCTTCTTCACCACACAATAATCTCATGGAAAAACTCGAAAACAGCCCTTCCGTTCCCAAAAATTGAGTCTGCCCCTATTCATGGGACAGATTCCCTTTCGCCTAGCCCAACTCCACACCGTTTTTTGTACATCATTTTGCAGTTTATTGAAGGATGATTCCTCGCAGCATCCTCAAAGCCCGTTATATTTACCACACATTCACTATAAGACATTGTGAAGGGAGAAGAAGCAGACGCAGTCAGGAAAAATTTTCACCTAAGCAAATCTGAAGACACGAGAAGAAGGTGTCCTCCACTGCGTCAACACTTTGCTCAAAATATGGGTTACTGTTCAAAACAATGTTTCAGAGGAGTGCCTTCCTCTATAACCTCTCCCTAAATAAAAATATTTACCGGAGGGGACGTGTTCCTTGGGGCCTTACACCTTTTCGATACATTGATTTTCAGCTTCACTGCGTCACAGGTTGTCAGGTTTGTCCAACTAAAATGGTTTGTGTGGGATGTTGGGAAAAGGCGAAATTCCCAGACAGGGAATGTATTGGAGAGGAAGAGGATAATTAACAATTTTGTAACCTACATAACCATGAATCAAGTGTCATAAATAAATATTTTATAGCATTTTAAAATACTTTGTATTTTGAATACATTTACATTCCTTATATAGCATTTTTGATTTCTTAGAGCAATCGAATTTGAAATAGTCATTATGAGAAATCATATATCGAAAAAAGTAAAAAAAAATGGAAACATGGAACTTCGGGCTGACTTTGCTAGAAAATTCTATCTAAAAAGTACGAGTGTAATTAATGCGTCATAATTGTAAATGCATAATAATGTATTATATATTACTTATAATGTAAAATTATACTTATTATGTGCTTAATATATCATTTATATTGGTGGGTCTATGCGACCCATCGCGAGTACTCATGTTCGGACATGGGTTGTAAGTACTCCAGGGTTAATATCGAATAACTTAATATCTAAAGTAAATTTCGCCATTCTTATTAACGAATCAATTTTTTTCAATCAAGAATTTCACATATTTGATGACCTAATGTTAAAATTGAAAATCATTAACTTTGCTTCAAAGCTTTATTCCTCAAACTTAACTCTCCAAGGAGTATGTTTGTTCATTAAAAGTAATTTTTTCATTTATTTTTAGCTCTCAACAAGAGCCACACAATAAAATCTTTCACTAGATGTTTATTATTAGCATTTACATTGAAAAATATTTGTAATTTTCCTGAACAACATGTTTCTCAACAGTTTTATTTCAGCGTTGCAATTAAGAAAAAAAATTAACTATCTGGTATTCGTCGACCACGAGCTTATTTTAGTTATAAAGATTATTAGATTTATACCCAAATAGATTTCTTAATCGTTTCCTGTAATTTTCGTCTTAATATATAAAGTAGAGTTCGAGTGTACACAAATGGAATCTTAAGCCAAAATACAATTATGAAATTTTTGAAAATTTTCATTTTATGAATAAGGATCACTCCCAACTTCACTCGGGTCGTGTTTCCCAACGGAGATGGAAAGGTTTTTAGTACGTACAATTTTCCGAGTATTAATTCTTGTTTCTTCTAAGAATTTCGGTACTTCAATTTATTCATCCCACTTAACCAAACTCGTCTTTATCCTTCGTAATAAAAATTCCACTCAATCTCCTTCCCTCCTAACGGCGACTCTACATATCCCTAATCAGCCCCGTCAATCATCTTTCCCATCTAAGGTCTTCTTCTACGCCAAATATCTTTTCTCAATCCTCTACTTCCCTCTCTCTCCCTCTCCAGCTGATCCTTTCATGCTCCACCGCGAATTTTCGCATTTTTCCCTAGTCTCCCATTTATCCTCCTCTCTCTCTCTCCCTCACCCCTCTTCCCCTTCCAATTACGCTATTCTCTTTCCCTTCCCATTCCGCTATTCTATTTCCCTATTTACGCTCTCTTCAGAATGTCGCGTGCGTTGAGAAACGCCGTTTCTCATTAACCCGCAAAGGAAATAGGAGTGAGCGAGGGTGATCAAAAAGAGGGGGAGAGGAAGGGGTAGTCGTTCAGGTGAGAAAGAGAGAACTCGCGCAGCAGGTTAAAAGTCTCTTTCTCTCTCTCTCTCTTTATTTAGGACCTGTTTCAGTAGAGGTCTATTCTCCTGAGGCATGGGGAGGTGGGAAATCACCCTCTGCTGTCCAATCCAAGACGAGATGGGTCTGGCGAGCGATTGGTGGCGTAGGAGAAATAAAAGGATAAAAGAAGTGAAGAGAGAGAGAGGGAGATGGAGGAGAAGAGTGAGGAGGAGACTGAGGGAGATAGAGATAGGAGTGAATGTACGGAGAGCGTCTAAAGGAGAGTGGGAGTAACTGAGAGAAGGGATGTGTAAAGGGGACGAGTGTGACAGAAAGGAGGAAGATGAAGGGAGGGAAGGAAGGAGAGAAAGAGAAGAGTGGAAGGGTGGAGGGGTGGGAGAAAAAGAGGGGGTGGGTGAGAGGAGGTGGGTGAGGGGATGTGGGCGAGAGGAGGTGGGCGAGAGGAGGTGGGCGAGAGGAGGTGGGCGAGAGGAGGTGAGTGAGAGGAGGTGAGTGAGAGGAGGTTGGGAGAGGAGGTGGGGGAGGAGGAGGTGGGAGAGATGAAGTGGGTAAGAGGAGGTGGGTGAGAGTAGGTGGGAGAGAGGAGGTGAGTGAGAGAAGGTGAGTTAGAGGGGGTGGGGGAGTGGAGGTGGGGGAAGAGGAGGTGGAGGAGGAGGAGGTGTGGGAGAGGAGGTTGGGAGAGGAGGTGGGGGAGGAGGAGGAGGAGGGTGAGAGGAGGTTGGGAGGAGGAGGTGGTTGAGAGGAGGTGGGAGAGATGAAGTGGGTGAGAGGAGGTGGGAAAGAGGAGGGGGTGAGAGTAGGTGGGAGAGAAGAGGTGGATAAGAGGAAGGGGAGGAGAGGGAGACGAAGATAGAGCTCCATAGAGCGTCTTGGTGACATCCCGACACACATTGGAAATTGCCTCGTCCTTACTGTAATTACTATTGGTTTGAGCATTCACTTAGTAGGCGCTATAGCAACGCATTCTGCGGTTGAGTGGAACGAGTTTCTATGAAATGGACATCTTTTCCGGATGAATTGAATTCTCCATTTAAAGCTTTTGTATTAGCACTTAAATGGATTAATTTATTGCTTGAGAGTAATAAGCGCATTTATGTAGCTGCTCGCCTTTACACGAATTTCTTTTTATTATGCAATTTTTTATAGTGAAGAGTAGAGTAATTTAAGCTATATCTTATCTAATTATGGGAGAGAACATTTTAATTATGGAATATTAATTTTGAAATGGAATACATTTGATTGGGAGTTATTAAGATAAATTTAAAATGTAAATGGATAAAGTTACCCACAAAGATCGATTAGCCATACAATTACGACTTATAAAGATGTCTTAATTACCAGACCTATTATTTGTAACTGTCCACCTTTTGTCCAATAATTTCCTTTTTCTTATGCTATAAACATAGATCGTAAATTTACATGAGGCTTTTGCAGCTACATGTTACTATTAAGAGTAAAAACGAAATTAATTATATTTATTAACTCCGATTTTTAATATGAAATGCATTATTTCACTGCCGAAAAGTTAGTAATAAGTTGATAACGGTATTTTTGGATCTTTCGAATGCATGGGCTTTGCAAACTTTTGAGTACCATCGATCCGACGCTAATCGGGCAACTACACAATAGCATGAGAATTCTTAAATTTAGATATTTACCGCAGATAGAAACTAAATACGATAATTAGCAAACCTACAAAAACGTTCAAGACGAGGACAAGAGGCAGCGGAATAAATGGAAGGTCAGGAGAGAGATGGCGTCAGAAGGAAAACGTGGGAGGGAGATGAAGGTGGGCAGAAAAAGATGGAGGGAATGGAGTGGAACGAGAGAACACGGAGGAGGATGGGAAGAGGAAATGGAAGGGAAGGGGAAGAGAGATGAAGAGAGGGAAGGGAAGGAGGAATAGTCAAGGCAAGTAGAGAGAGGAATCTGAACGTTACGGACGCGAATATGTCTGAGGGAGAGTGGAGAAGAGGGAGAAGGGAGAGAGAGGCTACGGAAGGGAGTGGTAGCGAAGAAAGGAGGAGGAAAAGATAGAAGAAGATAAGCGGAGATATCCCTTTAAGAGGGCGTGTTTCCGGAGGCCCCGCGTTCTCCTGGGCACGAGAGAGAGAGAGGAAGAAGTGTCTCATTTTCCTCACACCGCCTCCGGGGAATTCTCGCCTTTGGGCACTGTCCCCACCGCCTTCCCCTTTATTAATGACTGACGTCACCGGTGACGTGCCGATGATTATTTTTAATCTCGAGGGGAGAGCTTTTTTCAATTAATGTCACGGAGGGGATGCGACGGGGAAAACGTTGCGACCCAAACCCACCCGCCTTCCACTCTCCTCTCCTTCTGTCACCTAAGAAGTCTCAAAAAGACCTCTTCCCTCCATGCAGGCTCCCTCCGTCCCCTCCCACAACTCATCCGTCTTCCTCCGGCGAGACACCTCTCCCTCCCTCCCTCCTTCTGTCTCTCACCCACGTACATCCGAAGCCGCCCATATCCTTTCTCTTTACTCCCGCCACCTAATATTCCTCTTTCTTCTCGTGTGCCGTGTTCCTTTACTCCAAGTATCCGTCTCGATCCTCTCCCCCTCTCCTCCTACCACCCCATCACCCTCTCCCCCTTTCACGGACATCGCCTAAGTACCATCACTTCCTCCAGCTCTTCCCCTCTGCTCAACCTACCTACATTCTCCCCTCCTCCACCCAATTTTTTTCCTTTCCTTCGCCGCGAACACACCCCTTCCACTCTCTTATTTCCCACTCTCCTCTCTGCGCACTCAATCTTCTCCTTTCGGCTCGCCTCCTCTCCCTTTCCTTGTCCTCTCCGTCATACACCCGTCTCTCTCCCCCATCTATATCTCTCCCTCCCTCTCTCCAGTCTTCATATCTCTCTCCCCCTCTTCACCCTCCCTCTCTCCACCCTCTATATCTCTCCCTCCATCTCGACTCCCTCTATATAGCTTCCTCTCCCTCCAAAACGCACGCACCGCTTTCTCTCCTCCTCTCTCTCTCCCTTCATCTCCCACTCCACTCGTTTAGACAATTTTTCCTCTTTTCCATTTATCCAATAAATCCGCGTAGCTATCACCTATCGACGCGCATCGATCATTAATACCCTGAAGGGGTCGAAATTATTTGTCTTGTTTGCAATTTGAACGGAGTTAATTGATTATCAATCACGAAAGCAATTAAATCCGCTGACGTAACCCTATAATTGGAGTTTTAGGCGAAGTTGATAAAGTTCTGTTCGATAGGATACAGATTTATCGAAAAAAGTTATAGTGCTACTATGGGAATGTTATGAAATACAGAATATTATTCGAGATGTCAAACATTCTGATTGAGGATATTTAACGGCTTTCACGTCATTCAATGAGTAATTTAGCGACGAAATGACTTCAGTTATCAAATCAATTTCGGTCGTATATTTTGAAGAAAAACGTATTTCTAAAATTTGAATTATGATTCTCATGTTTTTCATTGTTGGGCAAGATACGATAAATTTAAAAATGGTGCTCATATTTTTAGTGAAATAAATTGTCAACGTTACTTCGATAAATTAAAATGGTATTTAAGAAACTTTCATTTTAATTACTTTGCTATATAAAAATATGAACATTTTTATGTAATATATTTTAAAATAGCAGCATTTAATATTACTTTTCGACATATTTTACTTAAGCCGAGCTCAAGTTGTTGTCGCTTTCAATCCGCAAATACGTCAATGAAATACATCATATATTTCATTTGTTACGTTCTTCTGCTCCTACCAGCCTCCCTTCCTCCCTCATACGTCTATCTTTCCCTTCTTCTACCTCCCATCCTATTCTCTTCCTCTTTTCCCTCTCCGAGATCCCTCTTTTCCTCCTTCCAATCCTCCACCTCCCTCCCTTCCCTTCTCCCTCTCCTCGCCAAAACCTCTCTCTGGCATGGGATACATTTCTCACAGGAGTCGTCACTTCACAACGACCCTTCAATGATATCTCCGGCACACAATGCTTTAGACATTTCCTCGAGTTGCGTTTGAAACCTTAGAAGCTGGCCGCGGATGCAAAACGGAAGTAAAAAGGATGCAGAAGGAGAGAAGAGGCAAGCACCATCGCAGGCGTATTTTACGGAGTTGTAATGAACGGAGAAAGGGGGAGCGTTAATGAGTTTCCAAACTCGGGGACGCTGTTCGGGACATCTTAAACTCCTGTTTTTCTCTCTTGGCACTCCGGGTTGCAGAGACAAGGGGCGCGTCGCCCGGGGCAACGGCGCGTCTCCCAGTCGCTGGGCCGCCGCTCGGCCGAGTGAGCTTCATCCGATATTGTGGCTCGCGGCATTCCCAGGCAGAGTGAATCCCAATATAAAATTGGCAATACATCGTTCTTCTTCAACGTTTAGCGAAAGACAACGGACACAGCATAATTTCTTCGATGCATTTGTAAGCAGTTAGAATGTTTATATTATGTGACTATGTGTGGCGTGGACGCTTACAATTAAATAAAGCTCGTGTTTGCGTGTGGCGAGTTCATATTGCTTCTTATGGCTTCGTTCAGCTATTCCATATGCTTTTATCAATGTGTGTGTGTGTGTGTATATATATATATATATATATATATATATATATATATATATATATATATATATATATATATGTGTGTGTGTGTGTGTGTGTGTGTGTGTGTGTGCGCGCGTGCGTGTGTATAATACCCCACGCCGTGGCAGTATCATCTACTCACGTCCGCCATCACAAAAAAAGGTGACAGCCCATTGGTTGTCTATGATCGTTTATATTAATATCGAATCATCGTTTTGACTGTCTCATTGCCAATCATAGAATTTTATTTAAACCGTTACAGATCTCATCCTGAACGGTAGTTTATTAGTCGCAAACGTTTGCAACCCTCTTTTCTAAAATTCGCTCTCACTAAGAAAGGTCACTCCGTGATTTCACATAGTTCGATGTTTTGGTATTTATTTATTTTATGAAAGAATTAATTCACTTTTGTAAGATTAATCTAGAATTCACCTGACAATACCAGATGCATCCAAACCGTGGCTCGCGATCCTTATAGAGCTTTGTATCTCTTTTATTATCCAGCAAAAGAAACTTTAGGGAAGCGGCACAACTGTTCAGTTACAGTGATACTGATACAGAGTGATTTGAGCCAAGAGGACATGCATTCTCTCTATAATGCTTCGAATACAGACTGTGTTTACTTCATATACATTTATTTGTAAAGATTATGCGAGTCATCCGACTCACGAACTTCTTTAAGGTCATCGTAGGCAGCTTCAAGATTCAGTCAGATTAGTCAGCCGATAGGTGTGTCTTAGACTTTTGGAGAAGGAAGAAGAGGTCTTTACACCTATTTGAAAAACTTTTCCCTGCCCCAGCCGTCTTATATGTCAAACCACTCGTAAAAATTAGTCGTTTTAGTATATGAAATAACTAATTCTGACCTAAAATTTCTCCGAGATTCTTACATACCCAAAACATTGCGTTTGTAAATTTTCCATAGTAATTGACAATTCAAAAATTTAACATTTTTTCGACACAAATCAGCAAGCCTGAAATGCTAACAGGAGACGAACTTCCACGAAGAAATCTATCTTTATTCAATTTTTTCCTAAATTTTAAGGGTAGAGCTCCCCAAGGCAAACCTAAGAAGTCCAACTCATAAACCGGAGGATTTCCCGAGCTAATTGTATTCGCATGTAAAGCACAGCGGAAGACACTCTTTATTGTCCCCTATTACGTCGCCCAACTCATCCAATTCCAATTTCAGCAGAACTTCATAACTCTTAACTGAAAGAATATAATGTTATTATATCTCTCCCCTTGTCACGCCTCCTCCACGCCCCTTGAAAATTCACTTACACTACATTCAGAATATCGAAAATTTAGTCGCCTATTCCTTGTCTTCCATTTCTTATTTCATCACCTGTTTGTCGCCCTTCTTTCTTCGGTCAAATTATTCAGTCTTTTCACTCCATCCATTCCGCCGTTGCTCTCGTTTCCTCCCTTTCTTCTACTCTCTCCCTCTCCTGCTCAATCCTTAAATCTCAATCGCCATCCTCCACTTCTCTTTTTCTACACATTCTATTCTTCGAACGAAACATCCCCACTCGCAGTAACAATAAAATACCGCCCTCCCCTTTCAAACCCCATCCCATCTCCCAAACTCCTCCTTCTCCCAAACTCTCCCTTCTCTCAAACTCCCTCCCACTCCCCCAACTCCTCCCCCAATCCCTCACGACAAGCCTCCTCACTATGTCATTCTTCGGCTCCAAATTCTTGGCTCTACCACTCCCATGCCTCTTTCCGGAACTATATGTTCCTCGGATTCACCGACAGAGACCTCTGGTGGAAAAGGGCGAAATTTTGTGTGTACGCGCACATAGAATAGACGGATTGTAGCCGCGGGGATGGGGTTAAGCGGGGCGTGGCGAGAGCTAGGCATGGAGCAGGACAAGGCGAGGGGGAGTGATAAAGGGACCGGGAAGGAAGCGCTGGGGAGGCGGGGGGCGCAAGTGGCCTAAGAGGGAAGAATGGGGCCCTGGGTGTGGGCGAGGAAAAAGCTCCTAAGAAACCCGCATTCCCTCCTCCGACCCCTCCTTCCTCCTTCCTAACCGTCTTCTCCTTCTCTCTGCGCCGTCTTCGTGTCCCGAAGGAAATAAAAATCGAGTGAGCGATCTTTCCTCTCTTTCTCTCCCTTCTTCTTTTGCGAAGATCCGGCGGGATGGGAGGAGCGTAAGGGGCGAGAGTAGGAGGGGATTGGAGGAGCGGAGGGAGCGAAAGGAGGAAAGGGAAGGGACAGCTTGAGGTCATTTTCTCCGAATGACTTGGAAAAGGGGAGTGGAGGTAGAGAAGGGAGGAAGGTGGAGAAGGGAGGGAGGTAGATAAGGAGATGGAAGTAGAGAGATGGACAATGGAATGGTGGCAAGGACGATGGAGACAGGATAAGCTATTAGCCTCTGCCCGACGCATTGACTCATGTTTCTGCGGAGACGCCATAAAATTGTGGCACGTCTTCCCCCCGAAGGCCTTATTTATTGCCCTTGCGTTTATGACTCACTAAGACGCAATAAAAAACTTCCTTGGAGGAATACGTCTGATTATTGTTCATTTTTGTTGGCAATATTATATTTATATTGTTGTTCTTCTGGTTTTAGTTATTTCATTTGCGAGGTCGCTAGAAATAATATTAGCGCTCCGACGAAGGTATTTTGAGAATTTTCACCATTGCTTGCTTGCTCGAGTAAAACCATATCGCTCTGATAAATGCTGAAATTTTAGTTTTTCGTAACAAATTATAAAGCAGGAGGTTTGAGAAACGTCTTTTTGCTCATCAAAATTCCAGCATCAAACGCCGCTTTTCTATTCGTCCTTCTTTACACTGTTTTGTAATGGAACTCGAATGCGATATAGTTTACGCGGGTCTCTTCATATCAAATTTTGTGACGTCGAACATATCTTGTGAGGTTTGTTTCTTCACCCATATGAGTTCCGCTGGAATCCTGGTACATTCAAAGTCTTCGTCTTTCCACTGATGCACAGTGGACCAGGGTAGGATTTTAGCGGGACAAAAGTTTAAAAAATAAATATTTCATTTTAAAGAATAGGAAGCCATTTTATTACACATTAAAAGTGAACTTAACAATATTTTGTATATATTTTTTGAAATGAAACTACATTACTTATATTACTTAAGTTATTATTATCTACTTAATTTCCATACACTTACATGCATAACGATATTAATGCTATAATTAATAATTATATTAAAAATGAATTTTAACATTGCAAATTAAATCACTATGTACTGTTCCATAATGAGTTTCTCCTAAACAACGTCTTTCCACTGATGTTGAGTACGTTATGGAGAATTCCTTCCTATTCTATTTATTTTGCCATGATCGGGATATTTTTGCGTGGTTTTCATCGACCGTCACGTGGGTGTGTGCGTTGGTTGCAGAGGCTGTATTCCAGCGCGGTTAGTGCCTCTTTCCTTCGCGTTATCGACCGACGACGCATGGCGCTTTAAACGATATGGAAGTGGAAAGAGGGAAAAGACGCTCATTTGTTCGATGCCGGGGTCGATAGGCGTCGTGCAATTGTTTCCTAGTCGATGACATAGTGTGCGTAGACGAGACATGGAGGAGATTCATCACATTTTAGCCTTCCGTTATTCCAATTTGGAGTTTTGACTCGCATTGTTTGCATTTCGAACATGTCCTTGCACTAGTTTGTACGGTGGTGTAAAATTATATTGCAGTGATGTTTTATTAATTTAATAAAGTTGCTTCTCGCACATTATGATCTCCATAAACATTTCCGTTCGATACTCTGATAAAATATACTGAAAACACTATCGAAAAATGCATTTCATTACCAAAAATTAAATATCACTAATCAATATTTAACTGCAGAATAGAGAAAGTGCCGTGAAAGTACTCTATTATTTAATACAAATGCTATGATGAAGTACTGCGTAAACAATTTTCTGTTATGGTGTACTTTCAGGTGAAAGGATAACTAAAAGGATATTTCGAAATTAATACCTATAACCGATCCTCCAATCAGAGAATCTGACAAAAACTGCTATTTCGATTGGCAGTGTAGAGAGGACGACATTTTTAATGAGAATGATCTCTAAAGAGAAACTTCTCTTCGTGTGTACAGAATTATTGCGTGTTTTCTAACCATGTCTTTTCATCTTCCTCTTCGCTGACCAGTGGCTCCTCCTGAGGCCCTCGAGAGGTATCCAGTTCTCGTCTTCATTCACGGCGAGTCCTTCTCCTGGAATTCGGGCAACCCTTACGACGGCTCCATCCTCGCCTCATACGCAGACCTGGTGGTCATCACGCTCAACTACCGCCTTGGGGTCCTAGGTGAGCAGACGCCCGAAATAAATGATGTCGCACCTGTTTGGAGTGTGGCTGAGGGACAGAGAGAATCACGATTTTTTTAAATATGCAAAAAGGAACTGATTTTTCAACGTTTCTCATAGGCACTAGATTTTCAACTGACGTCACACAATTGTAAAACCATATTTTGATGTTTGTCTTACATCGACGTAAGCAAACTTGGAAATTGAGTTTCTTTGTGGTTATATCAAATTATTCCTTTCATAAAGCAAGCCCGACTTCAATTATTTTTTATTTCAGAATAAATTATGTTAATGCTTTCGCATGAGCATGAGCTCATATCAATAGAAAGCTTTAGGCGAGAGAAATATACAAAAATAAGTTAGAAATTTATCTTCAAATGCAACATTCATTTATTCATTAAAAATGAAGCCTTAATTTTTTCTGTTTTTCAGTTACCAATTTAAAATCACTAATTGGTTTAGTAATTTTCTATCTAATAATCTGTCGAATCATTTGATATATAATTAAATAAATTAGTTTTTCGTTTAGTTTTTGATGAAATACTTAGATGATAGAAATGGGCGTCTTAACATCAAAATTACATTTTTAGCTGAAGTACCTGTTATATATATAATCAGATTTTTCAAACTCCAATAATCTCTCTGGCTGAGTTTATTAACTCTTGAAAAATGAACGAAGTTTATCAAAGGATTAGATTATTACTTCATATACCATGATTTTAATGAACGAGAAAATAATTAATAAACAACTAATAATAAATTCAGATGGAAAGTTGAGGAATTAAGTAGTATGTACATAAATTCGAGAATGGTGAATCATGCTGCCTAGATAGCTTAGTAGCTTAAAGTATCTACCCGACAGAGACCTGAGTACGATTCCCAGTAAAGTACAGGTTTTCTCTCCTTCCAAATTTCAATAAATAAGTTTCACGTTGTCACAAGTTAAAAATAGGTATTCTGAAAATTCGATCACTGTGGTGTCATTATTCCTCTAGGAATTGCATGCACAAGATTATAACATAGCTGATCTTGGTAGAGTGGTGGTTAGCGTGTCTGGCTCCCAATCCTATGGTCGCGGGTTCGAATCCTGCCGAGGGCATGCTTGTTTGTGTTCGTCTTTGTTAACGTTATTACGTTCATTGTAAAAGACCGTTAACGGCTGATTATGAGCTAGTATAAAATAAATCAAAATAAAATAAATAAATTTAAAAAGCATACGTTTACTTAAATTACAAAAATGTAATGCAATAGAGAGAGATTGTTTCCTTTTCTGTTACAGATATTCTCTGCAACTTCTGAATTGCGTGTGAATAAGAATATTCCTGTTTTAGGCTATTTTTGTTTTTCATTGATGTTTTTTTGCCTGGGAATCTAAAAATCTCCAAATATCAACGTGCATATTAGGGAAAAGTATTTAGGGCCAAACAAGTATCGATCTGTTTTGCTTGTTTCATAATTCCTGAGCAAGTAATTGCTCTGAGCCCTAATTTATCTCTAGCCTACGTAATATGCTCTACTTTCCGTAGTCGGGCGTAACTCTGGAGATCCGTAATTAGCGCAAGCCTCGTACATTGCACGCGAAAACTCTCAGCGGTTAGCCAAATTCGATCGATCATGTTTGACGGATTAATCCACCGCATAAGCGGGTATTTCTCCCATTCCAATTAGCCTCCTTCGGCCGACCTCTCACTAATCCTTGATCCAAGACCCGAATTCGCCCTCACCTAATCGCGGACTCAAAAGTCAACGTGAATCTGCACAAGGATTTCCGCGAATCTTCGCAATTAAATCCACGTACTTTTTCACATTTGATTGTGAATGCGAGAAAATGTGGTTTTAAATTTTTGGTTTGATATACATATTATTATATATAATTTAGCTTTTCATGAAATGGAAGAAGCCGATAAAAGCAGATCTAATAATTATATTCAAATATTAATCAATTAGAGTGATGTCAAAGATGATTAAGTATATAGAAGACCTTAAGCCTAAGGATAGGAAATTAAATTTAGAACTTACTTCTGGTTGCATTTTTTTCTATTCATTTGCGACTAATATTATAAATTGCTGCTTTTTACATATTAGGATTATATAAAATCTAAGATACTTCTGGAAATTATAAAGTTCTCAAATTTGATATAATTAGATACAGCCGACGGAAAAATTATAAATCTTAGAAAAGTTTTACTTTTGGGGGTTTTTCTGACTCCATTCTTTCATTTCTACCCCACATAAAAAGTATACCAAGGCGCTATAAAATTTTAATATTAAATTTAATTGAAATAAAACCAAAAAATTTCCAGTTTCTTTGCTGAAAAAATTAAGTTTATTTATTTAAAAATTAAGTCCAAACCCGTGTCGAATTAGCGCTAAATTAATATTCAGCCTACTTTCCATAATGGAAATAGGCTTATAGTTTCTTCATTGTATCTGTTTCACCGTCTCCACTCATTAACTTTTGAACCAATCGACCTATTTTCCTGACGGAGGAAATATCCTGCTTCTGGGGCACAGCTCCCGAGAATAGTTTTTTTTTCGAAGATCGAAAGGTCCGGATTCGATTCCAGAAATTATCATTCCCATTCGATTTACATGGAAAATATGAAAACCATCGTGCAGGGTAATTTTCTCTTGCACATTAAAATATCTTACAATTGTAATATCGGTGCGGTATTTGTACTATTTTCTGAGGAAAAATGAAAATTATATTTTTTTGTATAATTTTGCTTATCAATCGTATTTGTTCGAATGTCGAATAATATACTGACGTTTTTGCAGTTTTGTCACTCATTACGAGAGTGTTGCCATAGCAATAGGATGGGAGGGAGAGAGGATGGGTGGGAGGGAGGATCGGAGGGAGGGAGGATGGGAGGGAGAGAGAGAGGATGGGAGGGGGAGAGGGACGGAGGGAGGGAGGATGGAAAGGAGGGAGGGAGGATTGGAAAAAGGGAGGATGGGAAAAAGGGAGGATGGGAGGGAGTGAGGATGGGATGGGGAGGATGTAAAGGAGGAGTATGGGAGAAGGGAGAATGGGAGGGAGTGAGGATGGGAGGATGGGAGGGAGGGAGGATCGGAGGGAAGGAGGGAGGTAGGATGGGAGGGGGGGAGGATGGAAGGGAGGAGGATGGGAGAGAAGAATAGAGAAAGGGTGGAAGAATGGGAAGTTCCTTAAATGTAATACTTAATCCACGCTTACCCGTCATATTTGACGTGTAATTACTCTAGTTTTAAAAGTGTTATTTTGGAAAGTAGTCATCATAAGTTCCGTTTGGATCATTTCGACTTAATGGTAAAAATGGAAATAATTCCGGTATTTAGGCGTTTTCACTACATATGCACGAGTGGAAAAATGCACTCATGATACGTGAATTCATTCAAGGCAGAGGTGGTCCTTACAATTTATGTAATCATATGGAAAATAATAAATATTTATTGCTAAGCATGGCGTCTTACCGCCGCAAAACGAAATATAATAAACGACTTATGAAATATTTAATTTAATGCCAATTAGATTTTTAATTATTTGTTATTAATAATACAATCAAAAATTATTTAAAACGTATTCTTTTAAATGGTAATTAATAGTCCCATACATTAATTGTGTGGAGTAGCTGCTTGCGTGAGAGACAACAGTGTGGAAGTGATTGATTTAGAATAGGTGAGAAATTGAAACTCGACAAATATGTAGGTATTAACGCGAAAGCATCAGAAAAAATCTGCAAACCTTCCGAGAAGCATTGCTGTAATTGAAAGTTTATTTTATTTATATCTTTTATATTATCAATAAATTCATGAATGCCACAACAGAATGCCGCTTAGATAATACACTCCTCGAACCATAGCACAAGTCTGACTTTTGCGGAAAGGTACACAATTTGATTTCTTCTTGCGCTACAGGAGAAATTCCGAAAGGACATTGAGATTAATATACAAGAAGTCCAAACCAGGACTAATGCAGGCTGGTTTCCCAAAGTTGACGCCCTTAATTGGTTACTTATATTGACAGGAAATGTTACAGTATGTGTAGGTCATTCGAAGGAATTCTCATACCATAAATACAATACGTACTTTATCAATGTTAGAGAAATATTGGAAAACAAATTAATAGAGCATTATCAGGTTTAAAATACTAAAAGCATCATCAAAATCTCTTTCTGGCATTATATTATTTTGCATGTATTTTTTAAACTAACAAATTGAATACGCTAACATGTATGGATCAGCTGTCCATTGCTGAAGGGTAATCGAGTGGAAAAGAAAAGAACCCATTTGTTCACTCTATGCTCAAGCCGAGTTCGGTAATAATACGAGGGGTGTTCAAATTTGACCTAGACTTTATTTTTTTCACAACACAATTATTCTATCGTTCGGGTTACTTGCGTTTCCCTGCAATGAATAAGTCCTTCGGTTGTCTACACAACCAGGTTTGCATCGCTTCCATCACTTCCTCGTTTGAACTGAAGCGTTGGCCTCCCAGGTCTGCTTTGGGTAGTCCAAGCAGGTGAAAGTCGTACGGGGCCAAGTCTGAAATGCAAGGAGGATACGGCAGTAATTTCCAGCCTAAGTCAGCGAATGAGGACGGGCGTCGTCGATAAGCTAGACCCCTTTGGACTGCTGGCCGCGACTTTGGACCTGATGGCTGGCGTGACTTTGTTTGTGATCAGATTGTCGTAATAAGCAGCATACACTGCTCTTTGCTCTACCAAAAACTCAACGAAAACAGGTCCCTCCGCGTCCCAAAAGACAGTGGCCATTACTTTCCCCGCAGAGCTCTGAGTCTTGAACTTCTTTGGTCTCGGCGAGGTTGAATGTCGCATTCCATGCCAGCTTGCTTTTCGTGAAAACCTGATATTAATGCGCTGCGCAACAGAGTTCAAAATATCATTGACTTCCATGTTGAATACGACTGTCATTTGTAGCTGCAAGTAAGTGAAATTTGCTGTAACGGGTAACCAACATACACGCGCTAAAAACTTTGCAATCCGGCCAATGTTGCTCTATAATTACGTTCAGAAGAAAATAAAGTCCAGTTCAAATTTGAACCACCCTCGTAGTATGGCAACGATTCGATAAAATGCGATTTAATACGCAGGAACGATAAGTTTAAGTAAAAATTCAAGAAAATACGATTAATTATCAAAATTCCGTGACAAAAATTAGAATTTACATTTTTTTCCCTTAGAAGAATACAAACCTCGCTCCAATATCACAATTATGAGATATTTAAAACTATTAAAGGAAACAGCTCCGCACGATGGATTTGATACTTCCAATGTAAAACAAATAGAGAAACAAGTTCCTGGTAATTCAACCCGGGACTTCAATCTTCGCAAAATAAAATATAGCTCGGAGGTGAGCCTTGGCAGCACAATCCTCATACCAAGTTTCATTAAAATCGGTCAATTGCATTGGTGCAAAAGTTCTTAGCAGGGGACACACACACATAGACAGGACTATTTCATAAGACTATGTTTCCTTTTTAAACCATCCTAAAAATGTCTCCTAACGACCAAGTGAATTTTTGACAAATTTTGAAATGACCAACAATCTAAAACATAAATTAAATGGTGTATGCCCCGATAAAATAACTATCGCGAGGGAATTAATCATTGGTAACTGTCGAAAAACTGATTTAAGGTAAAAGATTTTGACATTTGTATCTGAAGTGAGAGTGTGTCTACGTTGAGGGCTAAAAGATCCCAGTCGAAGTCGTGAAATACAAAGTGTGTGTATAATAAAATATACAAAACATTTACTGACTGTATAAAAACATTTCAACTCCCTTACAAGATTCTGGCGAACATTAATTACCTGAAATGTTATTTCCATCTTTCCTTTCACCGTTATTTCCAAATTATAATCAGTGCTCCAACGGGCAGACGTGATACTATTAAAGTTGCTAAATGCTTTGCCATCCGACAGAAGTATGATTCTTTTAAGACTTGCAAATATCTCTTCATTCTGTTGGAACATGTTGATCTTCATGTTGCCAAATTTCTCTTTATATAAATTAATTTTTAAAATGTTCAATAAAAACAAATTGTCAACTTACATTTTCTTCGGAAGTTTTTTTTACATCGCAAACCATCGGTCGAGAACAACACCAAAAATGCTTTCGTTTTAATTATACCTTTCCGAGTTAAAATGGATTAAATATCAAAGGCAGTGGTGGTTTTATTGAATTTCGCAGAAGATTAAAGTAATATTTTCTGGTAGAAGAGTTTAATTTCGCAAAACATCGCGACCCATCTGCTCTCGGCTGATCCTGAAGTAATCTCTAAGTGATAGTGCTCGGATCTAAAGGACACTGTGAACGCCGTCCTCTTCATTACTGCATTCGTTCTCTTAATTGGATTTTTCTAATGAGTTATCCACGGCAGTCCTCTGAATTTCTGAACATTAGTATTGCATTCTTTTTAAGAGACGACCGTTTTTGAGCTATATATTTTATATAGGTATTTCGTATACTTAAAAAGCGCGATAACGTGGTATTATTCATCCGAATATAAGACATTGATAATTCGAAATCTACATTGAATGAAACATTTTCTGGTAACTCGATTGTGATTCCTTTCTCCTGCTGGTGTATTTGGTCAGGTAATTGCTGCGCTTATTTGCTCGAGATTTATCTTTTCTTTTGCTCTTTGCAATGCTCCTTTTAGTATCTCTTCTATAGATCCCCCTCGTTTCATTGTGACCATTAAGGCAATTTTACATGTGGCTGTATTAATTCCGTTTATTAGTTTCTTCGGCTCATAGAATTTATGAACGGTATCCACTTAGTTTTACTCATTTTACTCATATTTAAATCATTATTTTAGCTTTGTTAATATGTTACATAAGTTGCTTTAGCGTTAAAATACCAGCATTTTCTGTGAATGTATCTACCAACTAAATGGAAATTAATAAATGAAGTGCATCATAAAAATCAGAAGTAATATTTGTAAAAGGTGACGAAACTTCCGAAAAATGCTTTAAAAATTAAATCCTTCACAATGACGCAAAATGCAAGATAGTCATATGTACTCCACTAAAATGTTGTGAGGAAGCGCAAGAAAATCAACGTGGCATATGCCAGCATTCTTAAGACTTAATTAGCGAGTACAAAATTCTATCTGAGGCAGGTTTTATGCTAAATCTGCTCTAATTTAAAAAGATTTGGACAAATTGTCGCCTCAATGAGGTCGTGGTCATAACTGTCAGCTTTTAAACCGTTATATCGTATTTAAGCCGACTTTAACAGTACGTTAATTCCGTCAAACAAAGACCGGTTCAGCGCTCGAAGGCAGTTTCAAAGTGATGATCGATGCTGGATATCGCAGATTTATAGCTTTTTCGAATTTGTTTCTGGATTGCCTTCATAAATTGTGTTAACATCTTGCCATGCCGGGCGTTAGGATAGACAGATGTTCAAACTTCCTCAATATCCCGGAAACATCAGGAAATTATTTCATGGAGTCAGAATTAATTAATACTGAAAATTATGAGAGTTGGTTTGATCAATTTCCTTTTGAATTATGAATAATATCTAATTGTAATATCATGCTCTAAATTGATTTTTAGAAGCTGAGTATGAAAAATTAACATGGTTAATATTACCCTCAAACTTTGGAATAAGTAGCTAAAAGTTATTTTTGATTGTTTGAATAAATAGAAATCCATGATTTGTTTATGATAGAGTATCAGTTAGGATTGAAGAGAAAAAGGCTTAACTATTGGTAACATCTGCACATCAATCTCGCATATCTCTACTAATAGACTATAATCTCATTTTCTCTATCTCTCTCTGAATATTTGTTACTCCCTCATGTCTATGGAGTTAAGTTGGAAAATAAAAATGGCTTATAAATCAAAAATATTTAATTTATTGAAGATCAAACTTTCAGAAATTACTAGGCAGCCTAACTTTCATATTGTATTCATGGAATCGACTCCAGTAGCCTTTAATTTCGTCATTTGATTAACACGGGAACGAGTGTAGCTCATTAATAATTTGCATATTAACATCACTTAAAAGCGTTTCAGTCAATTAAACACTCCAAACAACTTTAAAAAAGTATTTTTTTCCTGCCACCGATTTTTTTAATAAGCGTTGAATGGATCAACATATTAGGTTTTAACGCAATAATTAGACGTGTTCTTCCGTTAAAATCTTTACATATTCATCAAGGTGATTTGCATTGTTGCCTGTTTTGTGAAACGGCGTATGATTTACTAAGATAATAACTTCGCGTCGCATTTGTCCACATATTCACGAAATTTCGCCGCTGTTTTTAAATTTATACAACTCCTTGGTTAGTATAAATAATACGACGGTAACGGAAATAAACAAATATTCTGTTTTTTATATTTTGTTAATGAAGTCATATAGAGGATTAAATTGATATATTTTTGAGTCTGCAGAAGCATGATATTTTTAATGAAATCACGTTTTATATGCAATAAAAAGCAAATATATCTAAAATTCGCATAATTGAATGTCCCGGAAGATTAAATTTTTGGAGAGATAAAATTTGTCTAGCGCAGCGCTTCTCAATATTTTTTTCTGCCGCGACACACTCGAAGAATGACGTCCACATGCGCGACACACTTTCATGGGAGTACCAACGTTATAATGAAATAAAAATAAATAAGCAAAAATGAAATAAATTTTATTATTAAAAATGGCCTTACAGATGAATTATGATTAATATGAGTGAATATAATTTGAGCTAATTTCATCAACGGGAGATATGGGACTGGTGTAATTCACATAGTTCTTCAATGCAAGGGCGAATGATAGACTCACGCGCATCTCACTATAAACATTACAAAGTGTCGACCGATTCTTTGACTTGATTTTTTCAATGTTGAAAATGGTGTCTCACACAGGTATGAAGTGGAAAAGGGAAGTAAAATATCCAAAGCCTTATTTGCTATTTCGGGATACTCATTTTTAAGAGAAATCCAAAAGAAATCAATAGTCATGTCTTGAAATTTTGATTTAAGAGTTGTATCTGAAGAAACTTCAATTAATTCTTCTTTTTCTGCAAGTTTTGGGTCGGCAACATTTTCATGGTGTTTCTCTAAATGTTTCTTTAACTTGTTGGGAACCATCGATTGATTTGACAAAGTAACACACAAGACATTGCGGTTTGGGATTGTCTTTCTTGCCAGTCCAAGAAAACCCGAAGTTATATAATCTTCTTTTGTACTTACGGTAATGCACTTTTGTTCCCTTTGATTTGGTAATCGTAACTGTTATGTTGTTACTAACAGTACTGTTCGTGGAATCACTACTCGCACTATCTTCATCTTTCCTTTCCTTCTTTATTAAAAATTTATCCATGGGTAAAATTAAAAAGAAAACTGAAGTAACTATGTAATTAAATGTCGCAAGCACTACAATAATGTGTAACTAATGGTCTATCAGCGTCCTGTGAGTGACAGAACCACAACTGAAGTGAACGCGAAAGACTGTCTACAGTTTGTCGTCGGCCGAAACTTTGAAAATAACCAACCAGAGCGTAGCTTCCCTGTAACCGCGGACTAGGCTGAGAGCGATTCCCCCGCTAAACTACAATATTGCCGCAAAAGAGATTGAGAAGCTATTCCTCTGTAGCAGACATTGTTCTTGTTGGACTATAGACAAGCCAAGAAGTGTGAGCGAGCGGTTTTGCATGTTTTTGCCATTCTTTTAAATTAAAAGATTATTATTAGTGACTCCTTGTGTTTTCAATATATTAGATCTTAGAAGTTTATGAGTATGAGGTTATACTGTTCAGTATTCGATATTTTCATGATAATTTTAGTGATTTAGCTAGTGAATCGCGTTATGATTAGTAAAAGATAGTAAAATTTCTCGCGACACACCTAGCAACTACTCGCGACAAACTAATGTGTCGCGACAGTTTGAGAAGCGCTGGTCTAGCGTAATGTTCAGCAAATAAATCATTAATATTTTTTGCAACAAAAATTTAGTATTCCCAAAACTGTTGTAATTTTGTGAAACATTCGATTATATAATATTTTATATTTATTGGGCACAAAATTTTTTCATTAATTTTTTTATTAAAATTTTATTTTAACTTAATGCTTCATTCATTCATAACTGCCATTTTTGGCGGGCAATTGCGCTGGCGATATATATTTCAAGGATTTTCAGAATATAGTTTGGTGGGGAGCGTTAAGCAGATGCATTCGCCCTTTCATCCGGAACTGTACCTCAACTCGAGATGACGCTTTCTCCTACGGTGAAGAGCGTCCCTTGGGCATTTGCCTTCGGGGCAACCGAAATCTCATGTTGCCCCCTTCGCTTCCTTCCCCAGCGCCAAGAGATGCTTGGAACCAATCAATCATCGCGGTGGTGACCTTTAGATCTCCCACTCCTTTATCTCCTCCTTCTCTCCGTCCTCTTTTTCCTTTCTCTCTCTCCCTCACCACTTCTCAAATTCTCCCCAATACTTTCTCCCTCACAGGATTTTTTTACGATGGTATAGATAAGTAACTAAAACTAGTCTAAATCTAGCGATCAATCAATCAATACTTCTCGCATCTCTCCACACGGCTGCCTTCATGTCACGAGAAAAAATATCTCATTGATAAAGCGTCGAATAACCGAATATTTTAAAATTATAGCTCGACGGGCTCCAATTTTCCGTTTCTATAAATATCCTCCATCCCATATATTATAAATATCCACTTCTCCCTTATCTTCCTGTCTCATCACTCGCTCCATCTTTCCGAACTTCCCGTCATTCCTCACGTCTCACCCGCCAATCCCCTCAGCACCGCGCACCCTCGTCTTCTCCCCGGTGAGTGCTTGCGTGTGTATGTGCATGCCCGCCTCCTTACCGCATCATCTCGTACCCTCTCTCGCGTCGCCACCCCATCTCCTCCCACGCACTCTCACGTCATCTCGCGTTACAATCCAAGCCCCCTCTCTCTCACCCCTCCCCCCTTTCTCTCTCGCCCCTCCCCACCCATTTCTCTCTCACCCCTCCCTACCCCTTTCTCTCTCACCCCTCCCCTCCTCTCTCTCTCTCCGAATCTCAATCCTTCCTCTCCGCGAATATCTACACTTCATCTCTCCCCTTCTGACCCTTTCGCCTAAAATATCCGCTTACATTCCCCCTAAATACTTCCCTAATGTTAATGGAATAGGCGATGGAGGGATTTCCGCTCATATTCTCCCCTATATCTGTTCCCTTTCTCGGATTTGTATCTATAAAGTCTGTCTCACCCTCCCCCTTTGTCCATTACCTCTGCTCCTTAACGCTATCCCCTCTCGTCTACATCTTCTTCTCAATAGCACATAACTGTCCATTATCGGTCTATTATTCTCTTCATCCCATTCTGAAGGTGCTTACCTCTTATCTTTAGTTCTATTAGAACAGTCGTTACAGCCAACCATAACTCTATAACACTTTCGCTTGTTTTAGATGGTCCAAAGACCATCTGATTCAGCATCATAACACTAATAGTGGTTAATCCGGCTTTAAAAGAAGGCTTTATTTTTAAATAAATCAAAATATCATATTCATCTATATATGTGATTAACCGACACTTTATGAGGCGCCTATGCTGCGCAGTAGGGGTCGTTTTTCTATTTAATTAATAGTTCTGATTTTCTTCCATTTCTTAGCGTGCTGTACTATTGACGTTTTACTTTTTCGTGTAATTTCACACACACACATTTTATATATATAAACACACACACACATACACTATTGCCTGCGTTCAGTTTTCAAACTGCCTCATTCGTCTCCTCCATCCATCTTCTCACCACCTCACCTCCAGCCACAATCCTTTTCCTCTCGCCTCCCTTATCAATCCATCCACTTTATCTCAACCCCAATATCTTTCCTCTCCTCCACTACTCCACCAAGCCCTCCTTCCCCTCTTTCTCTCCTGTACTATCTCTGCGCGAATTCCCGCCGTAGCACAGCGTAACCCCGTAACCCCCGTATCTATGCGCCCTGCCCTTGGCAGCCGATGTAATATGCTCTCATCTCCCGTAATCTATACATTCTTTCCCTGGCCGCCGGAGCATGGTCTCGCATCCCTCCGACATCAATTCGCTCCCTCCACCTCCTTCTTCCCCCTCCACTTCCATCTTCCCCCTCCACCTCCATCTTCCCCCTCCACCTCCATCTTCCCCCTCCACCTCTATCATCACCATCCACCTCCATCTTCCCCCTCCATCTTCCCCCTCCACCTCCTTCCCCCTCCACCTCCATCTTTCCCCTCCACCTCCATCTTCCCTCTCCACCTCCATCTTCCCCCTCCACCTCCTTATTCCCCCTCCACCTCCATATTCCCTCTCCTCCTCCATCTACCCCCTCCACCTCCTTATTCCCCCTCCACCTCCATATTCCCTCTCCTCCTCCATCTACCCCCTCCACCTCCATATTCCCCCTCCACTTCTATCTCCACCTCCATCTTCCCCCTCCATCTCCATCGCCAACTCTCCCCCACCCCTTTATTCTCCCTCCCCAAATCCTCCCACTCCACACCTCCCACTCCACACCTCCCACTCTTTCCCCTACCGTCGTATTTCATCCGATGCCTTTCCGTATGAACCTGCATTCCCCTCTCATTTCTTTTGTTTTAAACGCCTGTATGAGAAGAGCGCACTAATCCGTTAAGGGATGAATGGCGTTTTACCCAAGCGACGAATCGATGCTATTCTATCTCTGCGCTCGCACGTCAGCCGCGAAATTCCGTCCTCGCTTCTTGCTTTCATCGCTATCTGTATATTCGGAGGCTCGCGAGTTTCCTTTCTCCGTGTTGGCACGCGGGCGCGGAAAATCGTCGAAATGTGTTGTACGCAATCCTCTCTACGAAATGAAGGGAGAGATTTTTAATTGAATGCGGCTTTTGCAGAGCAAATGGTACTCGGGCTTTATTAAATAACAGCCTTACTTATGACTGCGGAATTTAAGTCACGAGTATATTGCATTCTGTTTGTTTTTTATACCTTCCAGATTATCACAAAGAAAACCACACATTTCAAATATAATTCAATTATTGCTCTATTTCTCAAATATCCAAATATTAAAATGCATTCGTAAAAGTAGCTAGCTATTTTTGGCTGTGAAATTTAATTATATTAATAGAAATAGTAACATTTTCGAAGAATATGTGAAATTTAACCTCTGTCACTATCTACTCATTTATATGGAAAAATATTTTCTTAGGAACTTATAAATATTAATTATAAAATATGTTTGAATACAATTCTGTTAAGAGCTATATTTTATATTTAATAACTTCTAATTACAACGAAAAATACTTGTGACTTAATAAAAAAACTAGAAATGCGGCATGACAAATATTATAAGTTGATGGTAACATGTATGGGGGAGAAATAATTTACTAAAAATCACATAAACCTGTTTTGCATGTCAATTACTAAAGAATAATTTTTATTTCTACGGTCTTTACTTCTTATTTCAAAGGTATTGGCGAAAATGATTCGATAGTGTATATATTAGGTAATCCAGACTCTGAGTGCCTGAGGTAATATTATTTCCTGACTTAGCTCATTACACCTTTTCATTGGGAGCTAGACACGCTAACCACTCCTCTGCCAAGGACGGCAAAGTTGTTTTATGTTCGACATGGCATCCAAGATTATAACTTTAAAACGTTACCTGATCGGAAAGACAAAAGTACTTATCCTTAATAATTAATTATCACCTGAAACCTCATCAAAAATATTATGGAGCCATCAGTAACAATACCCAGTTTTGTAAATAACCTTTTGAGCGTTCCGCCACCTTCAAGCGCATTTTCTTAAAACATGGTGTGCGAAGTATTAATGTATATGTACCTGAATAAAAGGTCGAAAAAACCAAAAATGTCTATCATCCGATTCTTAGAAACCGATCATCGACACCAAAAACCATTCCAAAAAAGTCACATTGTTCTCGCTCATTTTGAATTGCATCTGATAAAAAAATCCATCCCTCCCTCACAAGCCGCGTTCGCGAATTTCTCACCCACTATTGAAAAAACGACATTATCTTTCATTCTACTCTGAAGGAGTCGTCGTTACCCTCTCCACCAACACCAACCTCCCTGCCCATTACGTCCCTCCAGCCACAACAACCCCTCCACCTCCCCCCCCCCCCCCTATAACGCCCTTCCACTACCCGATTTTTTCCCAGAAACCGACTCTTTCTTTACGTCTGGAGCTATAACATCCCCCAGACATCACTCCTCTTACTCAATCCTCCGTCGTTTTCCTTTCCTCCCTCTACTTCCCTTCTCCTCCTCCTCCCCTCCCTCTCTTTCAACTCCCCTCCCTCTACTTCAACTCCCCTCCCTCTCCTTTACCTCCTCTCCTCCTTTACCTGCCCTCCTTCCCCTCCCTCTCTCTCTCTCTCTCCGACCTCCAACGAACCGTCTCCCATCGCTTTCCTCCCCGTAGACTTGGAGCACCTTTTACACTCTGGTGCTCCACGTGTTGGCGCTAAGAGAGTGAGCTAGGGAGGATGTGTGTGTGTGTGAGAGAGAGAGAGAGAGCGCGGTTTTCTGAAGCGAGTAAAAAAGACTCGCAGAGTAGATAAGGCGTCCTCTTCTTCTTCCAGGATGAGGTGCTGGCGAAGGAAGGGCTCCTCTTCTTCCCACAGCCTCTTCCTCTTCTCAATCTCCCTCTCTCCGTCTCTTATTCTTTTTCTCACACACACATCCTTAGGCCCCATTTCCCTTGCGTGGTTCCTCTAGTGGAAGAGAAAAAGCGTCTTTCCTTTCGTTAGATAGAGAGAAGGCGAGAAAAAGAAGTGCCCATCGGTATATACGTAAAACCGTAATTAAGAGCGAACTCGTAAAATCATATGTTATACATAAATAAATATCCATGATACTTAGATTCCAAACTCATTTACGTGGAAATAAGCAAGGTTTTATGTGTTTTAGTTACAAGTAATAATTTAAAATAACGTTATAAATGCAGTATTTGAGAAGATATTTTTAGGTGCTACTTTTTCTTCTAGGAATCCTTACGTTAAATAATGGAATATGAAACAATGAAATGAATACCAAGAATCGTCAAAAACTTAACTCATTGTTACTAGTGCACTATCTAGGACACGTATAAGATTACATCTATTATTTTTCAATAAATTTTATCAATCAACTAAGGTACTCGTGTGGAACCTTTTTGCGTTGCTGGCCGCATTCTTTGATGTTATTACTTTTTTGGGCATTATTAGAAGTCACGAGTCACGGCGAGCAGGATGAGAGTTTACACTAATGCTTACTCATGAGGTCATTTGTGATTTTAATAGTGAAAATCAAGTCTAATCCATTTTCAGCCTACTTTCCAGAATGCAAATAGGCTTATAGTTTGGTCGTTGTGTCTGACTGTCTTTCCGTCCGTCCCCCCCCCCCCTATTAACTTTTCAACCAATGCACCGATTTTCATGAAACTTGGTGGAAATCTCTTGCTACATGGGCCAAGCTCGCGAGGTTAATTTTTATTGCGAAGATTGAAGTCCCGGGTTCGATTCCAATAACTACCCTTCCCAATTGGTTTACATGGGTAATCTGAAATCCATCCTGCAGTGTAATATTCCCTTGCACATTAAAATATCTTAGAATTGTAATATCGGAGCGAGTTTTGTTCTATTCTCTGAAGAAATGAATGAAAATTCTAATTTGTATCGTATACTTTTGTTTATTGATTGCATTCCTTAGAATTTCGCGTAAATACTGGCGATTTTGCAGTTTTTATCACTCATTACGAGAGTGTTGCCATAGCGACAACTATTGTTGGACTCAGATTCGATATATTCCAATGCGTACGTACGTTATTTTTCCCGCACAAATACGCGTAATCAATTTAATATTCCGTTTGAATGTATTTGTAGTATTTTATAAGTTTAAATTACAAAATTTGGGAACACACAGAGCTACATATTCCCGATGACTTTAAAGCTATTAAAGCCAATATAAGTGTTAAATAAATGAATAAATGGAAAGTAGGCATCATAAGTTCTGTTTGGATCATCTTGTTTAACGTTAAATATTTTACGGTAACAATTTTATTTAAATTATACAAAACTATACGTATTAGTCATCACAGATCGCATCTTAATCCAAGCTTCGCGGGCCACATAAAATGCTTTCGCGCGGGCCGTATGTAGCACGTCTCTGAACTACGTTAATGCATGACTTTTTCCTTTGATTAGGAAAAGAAACAGCAACTACCACTTCTCATCCGATTCCGCTATTAAGGAAAAAAATGGGTTTTGTGTGTAACATAATTGCTTTTCCTTTCATCTCTTTTCAGTTTTAATGAGAAGAATTTCAGCTTACGTTTGCACTCTAATCCTAAAAGATATGAATCTTTCATCACGCATTTAAAAATTACTGTCACTGTATCCGCTGAAAATAGCAAAATAAACGCTTTAACGTTTAATGTATTCTCATTTATTCAGATATTGAATTGGTAAGTCGGAATGAAGGTTAGATTATTAAAATTGACATGTTTGGATAACGTTCATTGGAAGTCATTAATCACTATGAACTTCACGGAAAATGGCGTTTCAATTAATGTGATAATTTCTATTTTGAAGATAGTGTGGAATTTCGCTTAAGCTTGAAAATCTCTAATAGACAGAGCCACAAACGAAATAACCCTGAATGACATATTTTGAATATTTTTTTAACCCGCGGCTCTCCTCAATAGCTTTCTTTTAGTTATGAGTATGTAAAATAAGCAAATCTCAATTCATCTTAAGGTTTCCTAAACGCCAATGCGGCCCCTGGTCTACGAGCCAGAGTTGCAAACTACGGCCTTATGGACCAGATAGCTGCGCTCCACTGGATACAGAACAACATAGCTCTGTTCGGCGGAGATCCAACCAACGTGACTCTCTTCGGCCACGGTACGGGAGCGGCATGTGTCAACCTTCTCATGGTTTCCCCAACAGTCATGCCAGGTGAGAGGTCTCCAAGTATCCTAGATGAATTTGCAACCCCAATAGCTGATAGTTTGTTAAGTGCATAAGCTTTAGGATACAAAATTAAATCATCGCATACATTTTTGCATGTACCTACGTATGCATGTACCTTCGGTGCGAATGTAGTATTACTCAATAATTTATAAATATATGAAGCGTCCTTAACCCTCCGTGACTCACGCGGGGTGCTGTGGACACACCAGCCTACGTTGTAGGGCTGCATTCTATTTAGTTTAGTTTTTATGACCTCTACCTTTCGATAGCTGGGGTTAAGACATGTTCTGAACCTTTTCTGTGAAAATCTTTAGTTTTACCCGGCTTTTCTCTGAGTTCGGATATTTTTTTTCTGACGGTACGCTCTTGTGTGTGGCAGGAGTAACGAAGCTTTCGTTTGCGTGTTCGCGGATCACGGGATTAAGCGAAGCCTTTTGTTTACTTAGTGTATTTGTGTTGTAGAGTGTCTTCTGAAAATCTTCTAACGCTTTGGTGATCATGTTACATTAGATAAGGTTCTTAAATATACTTTTATTTTATTTTTCCAAAAAAAATTATTTATATTTTGAAGCGGATTTCATTTTATATATTTGAATCAGTTCAATAATTTTTACTAATTTATATTCACCCATAGATGTCTGAATTGCATTCTGAGACAGACAGGGAAACTATTGCTCTGCTTACTGCTGAATCTTCTGAAGAAGAAGTATTGCATTCCGACTATGGGTCTTCCGAAGACTTACTAAACGAATCTGAACATGAAGCAAGCAGTGAGCAAGATGTTAGTGATCTGGTGACGAGACTGCATGTCGTACGGAAGAACGCATCCTTATCGGTAAAGACAATGTCACGAAGTGGAATTTGGAGCAACCCAGACGTAATTCTAGATCACCCGCACATAATCTCGTGTCTCAAACTCCTGAAATGCAGATAAGTTGTCTCATAGGGCCTCTTTTTTATTTGGTTGCAAATTGATCTGGTCGCCAAAATATAAAAGATCGGAACAGATTAGGTGTGGAAATATTTTATGCGTCCTTGAGTTATCAACTACTTAATTTTTTATTGCAGTGCTTGCGTTTTGACAATGTAAACGATAGGGCAGTTAGGCTAGAAACCGATAAATTAGCAGCCATTTGGGATATTTTTAATTGATCGTACGGAAATTACAAGACTGTTATACAATAAGAGAGTTTGCGACTGTGGATGGGCAATTAGTTACTTTTCGGGGCAAATGTTCTCTCCGTCAGTTTATACCAAGTAAACCAGCTAAATACGGGATAAAAATATTCGCCCTTGTGAATAATAATAATAATAATATACGTTGAATTTAGAGGTATATATTGGGATTCAGCCTCAAGGGCCATATAAGCTAGAAAATAGCCCAAGGTAGGTCGTAAAACGCTTTGTTGGCCCACTATTGGGAACAGGAAGGACCCTAACCGCCGAAAATTGGTTTGTAAGCGTGCCGCTTGCAGAGAATTTGCTGAAATATAAGATTACGCTGGTGGGAACCGTTCGAAAAAATAATTGGGAACTACCACCGCAAATGGTGAATGCGAAGGGTAAGGAAGAGTGCAGAGCATGTTTGCATTCAGAAATAACATGACTTTGTATCATATATATATATATATATATATATATATATATATATATATATATATCCCTAAGAAGGGTATAAATGTCATTGTGCCATGGACTATGCATAACTAAGTTAGTGTATAGAGCTCAACTGGGGAAAAAAGAAAGCCAGAGATGCAAACATTTTATAATTCGACGAAAGGCGGTGTTGATACGGTTGATAAAATGTGTGACGTATAATACTGTAAAGAATACAAGAAGGTGGCCACTTGTTATTATTTATCATTCACTATATACACTGGGAATCAATTTATTATCCACGGACATATTTATCCCGAAAAAAATAATAGGAGAGCATTCTTACAAGATATAGCGAGGGAATTAACGAGGCCATACATGGTAAGAAGAAGTTCCATGACAATGTTGTATTCGCCATTGAAGAGAAATATAAATGTATATGGAGAACCTTCGACAGCAGGAATTCAGGAGAAGAAGAAAAAAGGAAATTGCGGAAGATGTGTAGTCTGTCCCAGAAATAAGGATATTAAATCAGTATTTTATTGTGAATCTTGTGAAAGATGGACGTGTGCTAACCATCTGATGATAATTTTCCCAGATTGTTTTAAAAACCTTAAAAATAATTTGCTTGAAAAAATTGTTTATTTCCATAACCTAAATGCATTCAAAAATGCTTTTTTGTGTTAAATGAAAATAATTTACACAAGGATCTGTTTTAATACTTTGATTAATTATCTCTGTTATTCAAAAAATACTTAAACAATCAAAAAATAAACATTTAAGACGAAAAAAATGTGGGTGTCAGGGACACCCCGCGCGAGCTTTCACGTTCGAGTATGGCGCGCGAGTCCTGCAGGGTTAACGTCGCATCACGGTATAATGTAATTGTAATTGTAATTGATATGTGCATGTTAAATTATACAGCGAAACTTCAATTCCTTATATAAAATGTTGTGTAAGATTGTAAACGCTTACTCGCATTAATATAGGTATATCTCAAAATACCGAATGATTCCAATAAGCTTTATATGCGGCTTGGGTCAGTGAATATCCCGTAATCTAATGCATAACAGTCATTTCTAATTATGAATGTGATATTGTACTACATTTTTATAAATTAAGAGAAGGTCCAATCTATCCAGACCAAATCTTTCCATCTAGGGTAAATTATCAAATTTAAAACAGCAAAGTGTGACGTTTATTACTACTTCCGTTCCGAGCCCATAATTTGACTTATCATGAAGAAATATTTGCATTATGGTAAATTGAATTTCTTCAGCTTCCGAGGATTTCTTTGTTTATGTATATAAATGAATAACAGCGGAACTTTGATTACACTACTTATCACCTTGTTTTTCTGCCTTAATCTTTTCAATAAAGTCCTCTCTGTGCCTTAAATTCTAGAGTAGCACTTTCAGACCCGTTTCCAACCGAGGTTGGTACCAAATTCACAGGTTTTGGCACGAAAGTTTTCGCCTATCAAACCCCACTCCTCAGTTTTCACCGCGTGTTTTCAGTAACTCCCGTCAGGTGGTGCAGTAGTTCGTTCCCCTCTCTCTTGTACGCGTATTTGTGGATTTTTCCTCGACTTCTATTTGCATTGTGTTTTCACATTCGAGGCGAAATGGAAAATGTGTGAGGATGGGAGCGGATGGGTCTTTGTGCCTGTTTGAGGGTGCAGGCTTTTATCGGGCCGTATTTTTGGGAGCATGGGGGAGAAGAGGCGAGAGGAGAGGTGGGAGGAGAGGCGGGGGAAGGTAGCGGGAGGCGGAGGAGAAGGGGGGTGATCCTTGCTGGATGATGCGGTTCCTCTGCGACTTTTTTTTCTTTAAGGTAGAGGATCTGCGCGAAAGGAGAGGCCTCTGTCGAGCGAAAGGGGAATTATGTGGGCACCATTCTTATTTTTCCTTGCTGCATCCCCTCCCGCCATCATTCTAGCGAGTGTTTTCTTTCCGTGACAAGATATCCGAATGGGAAGGCAAGGGGAGAGCACCTTTTACCCTTCTCGCATATACAAAGCCCCTCCGAATAGACGTCCTACTGATGGGAAAAACTGAGAAACTTATGGTGATCCCCTGGCAACCTAAAGCCAATGTTGGCTTTAAAATAGGCGCAAACCTCAAGTATGAAACTGTCATTTGTTTCAACATTTGAGACGATTTGATTGAAAATACCCCTGTTTTGAAAAAATGTTGGTCTAAAGTTTACCAGAAAACGAAATTTTACTTAGTGACGTCATATGAGGGAAAAAACTGGATTTTTGTTCAAGATTTAAATGTCAGTTTGCATCCAATGACAAATATTTAAATAACACTTAATTGAAGTTATAAAAATAAATGTGCATTCGATTAAAATTGTTTTTAGTCATAAGATATTTGTTTAAATTTCAACTAAATACCGAATTTTTTGCTGAAAAAATATATTTTACATAAATGCCCTTCATTGTATTCCTTAAAGAATGTCATATTTGTCGTTAATATGCTCTCAAATTGACCGCTACTAAGAATGATAGATAACATGATAACACTTCAATACTTTTGGTGTATGTGCTGTCAGTATTTGAACAGCAATCTGAAGAAATATACAACATAAACCACATCATTTAAATTTTGTGCACCAAAAATAAAAATATTAGCGAAAGAAATGGTGTATGAAAACGAAGTTCAATTTACCATTTGCTTGGAAGCAGATAAAAGGTCGATAATAGGGTATAAATAAGTCCATACGGCAATTAAAATAAATAAACTTTAGAATATGTATTGCAACCTCGCTGCATAAAGAGAATAAAATGCACGAGGGTACCGGTGTTTCCAAAAGTCTCAAAAAAGCAAATGGGACATGCGAGCATTTGAGACAATGGAAAGGGGAATATAGGAAGTGGTTTTTCAAATTATCAGGTATATCATAATGTAAAATCAATTTATATATTATACTTTAGCAAAAGGATATTGAAATATAGGTATCTAAAGAGCAAGTATGTATTATTATGTAAAATATCGTCACTGGAGATATTCTTGAGGATTAAATGAGCGCTGCTCACAAAATATTTTAGGCTTGGTGCTTTACCAATGCTACGCGACCTGGATTTCCTGTGTTGGGTCCGTGGTTTCCGGATGATGATCGTTCGCAACATCCTGTCTAATCTTTCATCAAGAAAGAAGGCTACGGTATTGAAGCCAATTCGATAAAGATGGAATTCCAAGTCACGTTGCATTGCCAGAACACCATCTGCGACAGTGCTGATTTGATTCCCTTACCCATTTAAAAAATATAAGGCGTAAATCGATTATAGGTAATATATTTTAATAATTTTCTCTATTAGAAAACTAGCTCCTATATTCCAGTTGCCGTTTTACAGCTTGCTATTTTGTCTCAATCGCTCTTTTGGTACGTGATCGTTTGGGCTTAATCCTATGTCTTATAATCGAAGATGGAGTGAGATAAAATTTGCTTAAAAATGGAACAAAGGATTAATATGAGAGAAAAATAGGACAAATGAGAGAGAGCGAGGGAACGACAGGAAAAGAGGGCAGATATGAGATCGAATTGGAAAATTTGAGGAATGCTGGGAACGGGATTTGATGCTTTGCTGAGAGAATCGTGAATTCCGAGAATCTGCAATGCCTTCGCGTGACCTTGGCTAAATATTGTCCTGATGTTCACTCGCGAGCTGCAGTGAAAGGGCGCAGAATGCGTAGCGAGTGGAACGGGTTCGGAATATGGATTGGAGGCATTCTCTATTGATATATATTATACGCAGTCAAATGGAAGTGATGCTGCCACAGGGAGACGGTAAGAGAAAGATATTCAAATACTCCGATAGTAGAAAAAGAAATTCCTGCTGAGAGAATATCCTAACTTGAAATATCAAGAATTTGCAACTACAATTTCTATAATTATACGGTTGTTTCGTGAAAAGCGCAATGCGAAGTAATTTTAAATATTAGTGAAGGGAAGATGCCTTTTACTTAACCTTTCACCTGAGTGCTTTCCGTTATTTTTTCCGTTTTTCCTTTCGTAATAGATGTTCAGAGAAAGTCTGGGAAATATTATTGCCGACAATAAACATAAAGTCGGACATTGATGTCATTGCGACAAACAGTATTAAGTGTACGACTCTAAAAGGCGCGTTTTTTTAATCCTCGGATTTTGGGGACTTGTTTAAATTGAAATACGTGCTGTAATTAATATGCATGTATTTTAAATTATCTACAAACGATGTTAGAAAAAATATTATGAAATGCCATGGTTATCATGGCCCAAATTGGCCTTAAAAGTTCTTCATGCTCTGCTACTTTTCATTGGTCGTAAGTGTACCAACGACTATTATTTTCTCATCCTTTGCCTCGCAGTTGTTTAATGCTATCCAATAATCGTATATAATAATTTGTGTGTGCGTCTGTCCCGTAATGTAAAAATGAAGACATTTGACCTTTTCTGTCACTTTCATGTATCTGATATGCCAACTATTTAAATAAGGGTATTCGTGGATAATTAATAAAGCACTGAATAAATTCACTTAACGTACAAACATATCTCAGCTGAACAGGAGTTATTCATAAATGCAGCGAAGGTTGAATTTTAACTGTCAAAGCATTTTTCAGTGTACTTGATGAGGTTGTTAAAACGTTAAATGGGTAAATATGTCGATAATTCTGAGCAGTGCCGTAACTAGGGCGGGGCAAGCGGGGCATCTGCCCCGGGCGCTACTAAAGAAGGGGCGCAAAAATTGTTAATGGCAAGTTGTGCGAGGTTGCATGGCACAAGGACAGGGGCGATTTCACTACTGTATTAGATTCAGGCATAACGCGCAGTAGAAACTATAAATTTCGATGACGTTATTGATGAATTTGCTGAAGTAAAGTGACGTAAAATAACTCTTTAATATTAAAATATTTATACTTTCTGCATGCACGTACCCTGAAATTTACTTCAGGGGAGGGAGAAGAGGGGTCTGAGGCCGAAAACCAATTTTCAGCAATTGTTTAAATAAAAGTCCTATTCAAATAATATATTCTTTTATAACGTTTTTAGTTCTCATAACTTAACCAAGCAAGTGGCAGCGTAGAAAGAGGCAACATTGTAGCGTGGTTATCACAGATTTCACAAATTTCTGTATCCCGGGGGTGGGGTCCGTATCTCCTCGTCTGGGTACGCCCTTGACTTACTGTACTTAAATTATGTATGTGTGTAATTATGTATTGGTGTAATTATGTATGTAATTATAGGTATTTATAATTATGTATTTAAATTATGTAAATTTATAGTGAGAAATTACATCATTTATAGTTTATTTGTATTTATTATTATATATTTTTATGGAAGCGGCGCATATTTGGTAGTTTGCCCCGGGTGCTAAAAAAGTTAGTTACGGCGCAAATTCTGAGTAATGAAGGCCATTAATGACATCTCATCAGTATGAAAACGTGCTGTAAAATAGTTTTTCAACTATCCATGAATTGGGTCAATGAAATATTTGAAACGTCTTGCTATTAACCAATAATTCTTGTCGAATTCAGGTTCCAAAGCTATCTAATGACTCATAACCTATTCATAGAATGAATTAGTATGAAGGCGAGGTTTATATGTACGTTCAAGTGTGTAATCGCGCGTCCTTATATGTTTTTAGCAACTTTTGTATTAACTTCGCTTTACACCCACGTGTGTGTTTTGTACCCCGTCTAATCTGAAAATAATCCAATGCTGCTTACGGGGTTCGAACCACCTCACCTGAGATAATAATCTCGTAAGACGAGTGATTTAGTCACCTCGGCCACCAGATCCTCACATTGCCGCTGCGATGAACGTTAATTTGAATTCGCGTGGGAAGATAGATCAAATTACAAGCGTTCATCATAGCAACGAGATTAAACGAACTATTGTCATTGTTCATGGTGTAATAGGTGTCTCTTTATTTTAATGTAGATTTGTACTGATACTAGCATTCCTACATTTTTGAAGGGATATTTCTGCTAATAATTGTATGTTTTTATTTATTATTATTGATAGTAAGTTGTTATTTATCTTAAAAACTTTTTGTCTTTATCACTATTTAAGATAGGTAGTACTTATGTAAAGGATGTTAATTTGAACAAATTTAAATGAAACATTTTAAAGTGTAGTGTTAGCTTAGCAATTCTTCAGCTAAATATACTTATACAGTGTTTTTATATGGATGGTTGATGTGATGTTAGGAAAAGAACAATTTATTATTGTTGTCATTTAAGTTAGGTGACTAAAATATGAGACATTCAACAGTTTCATCATTAATGAAACAAAAGATACTATCAAACTTGTTACTACTTATATACCAAACATTTTTTCGTTTGCCACTGTGTTCTCTACTTCTGTCTTCCATTCTCTCAACTGTAAGAAGATTAAATAGAGAGACCCCCACATCACTCAACAGTTAGTAGACACTTTTGCAGATTTTTATGCTCATGCGAGCAGAAAGTATTCATAATTTTATTATAGAGTTTATTCATATTAAAGTATTAACTATATAAAAGTTGGTTATAAAAATGAATTCATTATATCTCCACTTATTTCTTTATTCATACGCATTCGCAATATTATCACTAGCTAAGAGGGGAGCGGTTAGAATGCTGACACAGCCCGGCTTCGATTCCTGGCGATGGCTGGATTTTCGAAACAGCCTTGCCCCGTCCTCTAATTGTGTTGTGAGGAGAAAACGCAATAACGGCCCTCCGTCCTTCGGAAGGGTCGTTAAGCAGTGTGCTCCTTGGTGCTTTTCGCGAAGAGTAGGCTAATCCCGGCACCGGATCCTCTTACTCTCTTCTGAGCCAATGTGTGTGTGCGTTTGCCGTGTAATCCACAAAATACGTGGCGACCTGTCTACGCTAAATACGGAGCAACTTAGTATTCAAGAGTTAAGTCTTTTATAATCAGGCAACCGTTGAAATAGTGAAAAATGCCCGAGAGATAAATAGTTTAATCTTACTTAGTTTGACCGAAATTTGACTTCACGATTTAAGCAACAAATTCCTATGTAAACATTCATGCATTACTCACATAGAATGTAAATAACACATAATCACTATGTAATTTAGGGTATGAATTAACAATCTGTGTCGCTCTGTGCACACTCCAGGCCTATTCCATCGTGCGGCGCTCCTTTCCGGCAGCGCCCTCAGCAGCTGGGCCATCGTGGAAGACCCCGTATTCTACGCCGTGAGGCTCGCCCGAAGGCTGAACTGTTCCTCTCCGGAAGAGGCCGTCCCCACGGCAACGGGGTCCGGCCCCAGCGGAGCGGCCGCCGCAGCCGAGGCGTGGAGGGAAGCCGAGAGACTAGAGGACTGCCTCCGGGCCGCTCCCCTATCCGCCCTCACCGCCCAAGACGCCCCTCCGCCGCCTCCGGCCTTCCTCACCGCCTTCGGGCCCTCAGTGGACGGCGTGGTGGTGCGACCGGGCTTCAGGGCGGACATGGCGGCCGCGCTTTTGGCGTCAGGAGGAGGCGGAGGAGGAGGAGGCGGCGATGGAGACTCAGGTGAGAGAGACGTTCAATTTTTAGAAAGAAGAATATTGCTGCGGTGTGGCGCACATATTCTTAAGTCCGTTTTAAAAGTTACTCGGCAAGCATCATACGGCCAAATTATAAAAAATCATGCTTCATCAGGAAGACGGAATGTCTTCAGGATAACAGATTAAAGGAGAAACTCCAACATGGCAATAAATATTTCGAAAATGATTTTTGATTTTAAGGATCGTTTATTTATTCATAGATCCCAATTGTGAAAAACATTAATTGTGAGAAAGGCTACAACGTGATGAGTACAAAAAATAAATTAATTCTTAATATAAAGTATGGATGTAACAGCCTTAGACAATAAATGCAAATTTGTGTTGATTAAATCAATAATATTTAGATGACAACTTCCCGTCTAGGTGCATTTAGACAGATTCTTCGGATCGGGTTGTTCAGTTCCGAGCCAAAGTAATTTTACCTAAGCATACATTTTTTACCGTGTTAAAATCATGTTTAACTAAGTTAACGCTTCGAAAAACGAGCGTAGCGTCACATAGCTAGTGAAGATTGAGTGCGCAACCGTGACATTCTCGTCTGCTCTCCTTAATGGCTCACTCCCCTCGATTCGAAAATCGCCTCATCCCAACTCCACCCCACTCCACCATTCCCTAACCGCCACCCCACTCCAAGACTCCCTAACCGCCACCCCCTTCTCTCACACTCGCGTTGACTCGGCGAAAATTTGCGCCATGTGATCACGGATTAAAGTATCTCGTCTCAGCATTTGCACTAGACAGGCTCACTTTCGCCACCATGGGAATAGAAATTCAATTTAATTTTTAAGAGTGATAATGAAAGATACCCTTCGAGATTTTTTTTAGATATGCCGCTGCACGAAGAAATGGAATCGGGACAGGAAGTGCGGGACTCTTTTGCGATTTGAATTGCAAAGGGCGACTATAAATTTTTATCTTCATCGGGATGAATTTTGACAACTAAACTTTCCCAAAAATAGCTTTATAAATTATTTTTCAAACATGAGCTTTGAGAAAATTGATAGTCATAAGAAGCTTCGGTATTACTAAAGTAATTTTCGCGGGCAATTAAATGTATTTTGTAGGTAAGATAAACAACAGAAAGGGACCGGAACGTGAGCGGTAAATGTAGACATATTATGAAACGACTGAGAGCGATTATTCTATGTCGAAGCCTTTTCGGGAGAGATTTTATATGAACAGTGAAAAAGCGAAAGGAGAATAACAAATGGCTTGGAGAAGGTTTTAGAATGGAGATAGTTGAAGGTGAAGACATATGACCGAACGAAAGTTATAAAACTCGATAATGGGGAAAATGTCTCCGGGATGTTGAGACAAGATTATCGTCAGAAAGGTTTTACCAAAGGATTTCGATTTCCTCATCAAGTCTACTCTTCGCTTTCACTTTACAGTTGAGAGAGCACATTCACTTCAGCCTACTAGATATATCTCTCTCTCTCTTAGATGTGACTTAAATTTTTTAATAAGTTTTCTGGCGTATAAAAAGACATCTGTTTTCCTCCTTATGTTTTATCATTTTTATTTCTCTCCTCATTGGCATGGAATATATTGCTTTTTTATTGTTTATTACATCAATCTCTTCTTTCTAGAGCCATCAGCAAAATAACTAAAAATTATTTAAATTAAATATATTTAAAGGGGGTCTTCCCTAAGATATGAAAGGATTGGAATTATTATAGTTTAGTAAAATATTTTTCTAATTTTTTCTAATTTTAATTCACTTTGTGTGGTGACATAATGCAACTTAAGTTAGTCGATGTGGTTTAAATGAGAACCATATTTATAACTTTAACATCGTAGTTATTGTCACAATATAACTCATGGAATTAAAACCATATACTCTCTTGGTCAACTGGAGCTGACTGAGATAGTGGTAATAGGCGTTATCCATAAGCAGAAAATCTACCAAGTTTTCCACAAATGAATTCCTAATGATATCATTTAATTATTCTCTTTTCAAAAGAATCTACTCCCACTTCAATATGATCATCACCTTAAACATCGTTCTTATTTGAAAGGTTATTGCGAAATCCACATTTCCTTTACGGCAACGTTTGATTTTTCTTCTTTTTCCTGCTAGTGAACTCTTATGTTCTTTATTTAGGTCACTATAACATTACTTTTTTTAGTACGTTTAGGTGTTTATTTTACATTCTATTAATATTGTTGGTGTGTTTTCTAAGTATTTTAATGTGCGTGAAGAATTTTAATGCATTAGGATAGCCTGTTAAGAAGTAGTTTTTTAATACTGAGCTTTCCCTTGCCGGTAATACCAGAAGCATTTGCCATTTTAAAAATAATGAGTAGAATTCATGAGTCATAATCAGAAAATTTTATGAGTCATCGCTCTCTGAGGAATCTTTTCCTGGTTTGCGGATATCTTCCTCACCCGAAAGAATGGAACTTCCAATTGGCTATCAATTAATTTGCCACCAGGCGTGTGAAAGTCGACTCCATCGCTACAAATTCCAGCGAATCTCTCCAAATTCATTTCAGTTTGCCCAAAGAGTTTGCTTTCAATATTATTTTCCACAAACCAAAAATGTAAATTGTTCCCTTCAAATACTGTTAAAACCGGTTGACGACATATATGCTGAGATGAAATTTATCACTGTAATTTTTCTCACAAAATAAACTTAAGTCGATTAAAGAGTTTTGTCCTTGGTCTCGTTATATTCTATTAATTATAATTTTAATTTGAATGCGTAAGCATATCCCTCTCTTTATGATGATTTCAGAGAAACTTGGTATGACTCCTCTGTTTGGCTAAATGAAATCTACTCTTTGCTAGTGCGTTCCCTGGAGCAAAAGCGTCATGGTTTTCGCTCAACCCATTCGTATTACGTAAGGTTTGTGCGGCATATATTCTCCTCCACCGCCACAAAAGATTTGGCGTCACAAACATTTTCCGGACTAGCATTCCCGTTTGGTAGTACTTGAGACGTCAACCATTGCATTCGCATTTAAGGGATAATGAAATTTCATATTCTTCATATAAATAGTTTTGTTGTTTATACTTGTGTGAGTATGTGTATTAGTTGAATGCTATGACTGATGTTGGCTACGTGGCAATCTACTGACATAAGTAGTGTTGTATTGTTAGAATCCGAATGTTAGGACGAAGAGAAATTCCTGAAAGAAAATCCTCTAAGTCTCCAACTGTAGCTTTATAAAATTATTGAAGGTATTCATTGGCATAGTTTCACATAAATAATCGAATTTTATTTAATAAATATTATTCAATTTAACTCCAAATCTTCGATGTCTTCCATCATAATCTGCATTATCAACCAAAAATTCCCATCGAAACATACAAATCGGATTTTAAAAATGCTAAACAAATATAAAAATTCCAACAAAATAATTCCTATTTTTAGCAAAATAATATAAATATGAGCATATTTAAAAAGTTTCAACGAACTTATAAACTAAACTTAACGTGGAATTTTAAATTAATTTAATTTAAAAACAAGAAGAAAAATCCCAAGACATGGTCATTCGCATAAAATATCCTATTTCAAGCGTAAGGACGACTCTAGAGCTAATAAAAAGCACCTAAAACCAGTTACTTTTTCTTGATCTTGAGAAATTGTCGATATTAAAAAAGACGTGTTTCAAAGAGGAAAGAAACTCGCCAAATCCAAGTTGTGGCGCTTAATTGAACATCCTTTTTCAGCGTAAGGTTTTTTTCCTCTAACCTTTAATCGTTTCATGAGGCCCTCGATGAAATATTTACATTACATTCCTATAGCACCAGATGCTTAGCGATTTCGAGTCGGGACCTCTTTTATAAATAGCTTTTCTGGGCTTTATTCGAGTCTGAGTGGTGAGCAAACTCCATAAAGTCCGCCGAAATAAAAAGTCAACCGCAACAAGAGGAAAACATAAATAAAAATAAACCAAAAATAACTCCGCATGAATAAAAGATTCAAGAATGGCGGAGCCGAAATGGAAATCAAGATGCCCATTGTCTTGTTTACCTTCAATTGGAAATTCTCCCGGAAAAGCAATATTTAATGGCTCGTCCCTCGTATCAGTGCTAGAACAAATGCCGATTCCCTGTGCGTGATCACCTACGGGGCGAGCGACCTCCGCGAGCAAAGCGGACGATTAGGACCTCCGAATCCGTTCGAATGAAGGGTTGTATGACGCGCAAACAAATGAATCGCGTAATCAATATCCCCTATTGAGCCAAAATTCCGTCATTTTTTCTCTCTCCATCTCGAGTAACACGGCAATTAAAATCGATCGGCAATGGATATTACATATTTTAATTCACTAATGCGATGCGTCTGCCGTGCGATTAATCGTATGTTTTGCGATTTCCTACAGAATAATTCCCCAAATCTCCTTTTTCCCCCGGGCCTTGGGTTTCGAGAACTCCCTTCGCTAGTCTCGCATGCTTCCGGTCGGATTCCTTTCCTCGGCTCAATCCCTCCGAGACTTTCGTAAACACGAGGATCCCTCGGCGAATAGGAATACAGATGGAGAGAAAGGAGTTCTGCCTTTTTCGTCGGAATTAGCATTCACTTTGGCGAAGTGTACCACTAGGCAGCACAGCTGTCGAAGGACGAAGTGCTCGAACTGCGTTATCGAACGGAATCCTCTTTGACGCCCGTTTTTCTTCCTTCGCGTGTTAATGAGTTTTCTTCGTAGGAAGTTCTACGAAGAAATCTGCGAGAACTTGAAAAGTGTAGCAAACTCCCGCACTCGGGTATTGTTGTAATTATTTAACGGTACTTTACATTTGTTTTAAAAAATCGGGACTTAAAATCCTAAATGTATTCATTAGATGTGCCGCATGCCTTCATTGTCACTTAAAAGCATTTTTAAATATTTAATAATCACAAGGTTTCAAGAGAATAAATAGCTACCATAGCGCCCCTCTAAATGAAAAAATGTATTTTTTTCCAATAACCTGCTTTCCGTGTTTCTATTGTTGACGGCTATTGTTGCCCGATTTTCATTCATTCAGGGAACAACGGCAAGAAGAGGAGCAGCGGGAGTGGCGGCGGGAGCGGGGCCGCTGGCTTCGGCCTCAACACTTACGACCTCCTCTTCGGAGTAGTGTCCGGAGAGGCGCTGTTCCGATTCTCAAACAGGGACGTTCAGTCAGGTTTCGAAGGTGAGTGACCATCGCTCGAATATGAATCTTGCTATAGGAGAATGTGGTTGTTATTTCACTGCAACGGGGATGTAATAGGTACATTGTTTATAAATATGATTGCAATAATTCGTTATTAGAAACGGTCGTTTTCAAGAAATGTTTTCCAAAATGTTGCTATTCCGAAATCTTATCTCTAATAGCATTATAAAATAATTGAATGTTATTCGGAAGTTGGTTTGCTACATTTATATTTCTTAATTTTAGCGTTCTGCATTTTTAAGTTTCGTATTGTGTATGCGAATGTCAATTTATGAATACTAAATACTCGAGATTCAGTTCGGAATTTTTCTTACACTCTTCCACGAAATTTGTTTAGAAATATACATCCATTATCTGCATTTCACTTTGATACTACGTGTAAATATTTATAACTTCGTATTTGTCTGGAACTTCGAACGTTTTAATCTGATGATACAAATTTCATATATATGATGTTGAGTGTGAGTCATTTGGTGATATCAATTTACTTAACAAATGAGTTAATAGGTATCAAATGCTATTTGAATCCCGCAGATGAATATTTTTATATTAGAAACAAATATTTTCTATGAGAAATTTTATAAATTTATGCATTTCGTAAAGAAATCAAAACATTTGTGCCGCTCCACATACACCAGGATAATTGTGGCGTTATTAGTTGCATAGATTTTAATGTCATTTTTCGCGACTTTTCCTTAAAGTTAAATCGTAGGGAATCTGCGTTAAAAGATTTTTACGGTACCGATCGACAGCGATTTTTCGAAAGCCAAGATTTTGTCAGCATGATAAAATCGGCCCTTTGCAAATATCGCCTAGTCGCCGGATCTGCTCGACCCCATATCGATGCGCTCCGGTCCCGATATTCGACCCTTTTGCCAATTAGAGTTTTTTCCCTTTCTCTCGTTAAACAGGTGAGCGTAGGGACCGGATAGTACGCACGTACGTGAGGAACGCGTACCGTTTCCACCTCTCCGAGATATTCTTCACGGTCGTCAACGAGTACACGGACTGGGAACGCACCGTCCAGCACCCCATAAACACGAGGGACGCAACAGTTGCGGCCTTGTCCGACGCGCAGTTCGTGGCGCCACTGGTGCAAGCGGGGGACGCCCTGGCTGCGCGACCCGGAGCACGCTCTTTCTTCTACGTGTTCGATTACCAGACGAGGGACGGGGACTACCCACAGGTGAGCGAGTTGCATAATAAAGCGACGAGGGATATGAATGCGGAGCGAGACGATGCTTCTATCCGTTCCTACGGGGAATCGCTCGAACGAGGTCACATTCAGCTCCATTACGTGGGCAGAATACTCTCAAATAAACCACAATTCAACTTTATTGATCAACTATGATTTTTAAAAAACATTACTGTAAATTAATGGATCAACGTTAACTTTCGGATTTTTCCTTCAAGGGATTATTCAGCAATGAATAAATTCTATCTTAAGAATGATATATCCCATTAATGAACTTACGGAAGGTCCTGTAGCTAAAAACGATAGTTCCATTTAAAATAGTTTTAATTTATTTCCCGTTAGTGTGTGAAAGTTATGAATTATAGTTTGTACAAAAAGTCAGTGAGACATTAAAAAACTAAAAATTAAAAAAAGACTAAGCTGAAAAATTGCTGCTATGAAAGCAGTATGTAATCCAAAGGAAAATATATTAATGCGAGAAAAAATGAAGAATCGCTGTTCTTAACTTCGGCGATGGCCTTCCCGAGGTGCCTGGGAAGGAACTTCCATCTCCTTGGCCTTCTCCGAGGAGAAAATATTTTTGATAGTTTCAGAGGGCATGTCACTAGTTATGTGTCATTTTCTATGAATGCGCCCATTGCCTTTCTTCGTGAAACCAATAGAGGAGAATCTATCTACTCTGAATAAACCACTATATATATTCAACTCCGATCGTGATAAAATTTACATTAATTTTGAATGTAAATTTTGTTTTTTTGTCTATATAGTCGAATTATCAATTAAATTCAAATTTGTTGAATGATAGTGTTGTTTCCTTTTAAATAGACATATTCGTTTTATTCGTTATTCGTTATAAACATTTAAAAGTGTAATTAAAATTGCAGAAAAAATGGAAGATATCGTAATATTTTCCAACTTCTCTTAATTGTCGACGTCATATACAGACGTTTTTGATTCATGCGTAAAAATTATATTAAACGGTAAAGTTTTAACGTTTACTATTCGTGGCATTTAAATAGCGTCGGGGAAACTTTTCACATCCATATGACATAGTTGCAGAACTATATAATTTATAGGGATATATAATAAGAAAAACGGTATATCAGAATATTTATATTAATCTTACCCATCGGTTTAACTCGGAAGTGTAAATGGACCCTGTGAATATATGTTGCATATGTAAATTACAATATTTATTGATCTGTGTATCGTAGTAAATTGGGAAAATTAATCATTTCCCTTTTCTTATAATATATTGAATACATTTTAAATTAAATTGGGCCGTCTTAGTGTCAAGGTTTCACGTTGATGAGTTAATAAAACGCACAGGAGCCTAAGGAAACGCGTATTTTTATCATTTCTTCCAAACGTAATATCTTCGAAATAGAATTTTGCACTTGCTCACTAGCCCATTTTTTCTTGAGTAACAATTTTCTTCGCAAGACATAGGCAAAATCTAGTTATCGTATTTCGTTCTTTCAATATCATTTCTGCCAAATTTCTCTAAATATTGAAACGCATTCCTGCATCATGCGACTGACTCTTTCCGCTTCCTGGTACCTAGAGGATCTTTTAGAGCGAAAAACGTCGCGACTTTTTTATAAAAGATTGAACTATTCACTCTTGATGCCGCTCCGATGGCGATAAAACACATTCAAGGCCGAGCACGGCGAAACTACACTAAATTGGCTTCAGCCTGAAAATCTCATTGGCTCATGCAGTACGGAGAATATTTCGATATCGCGAGATTTCAGACTGAAATTCTATCCACTCTGAAACAGAATTGGACGATAGAGACACATTCAGGAAATATCTATTTTGGGCTTTTGAGGTGATTCGGTCTACCGAGTTTTCCCATGGTGATCACTCTATGGTGATATCCGTTACTGGAAATTAAAAAAGATTAGCCTTTCATTATAGCCCATCGAATGAAAACTTTTACCAAACGCTTCGTTTTATTCGTATCTTAGCAACAAATATTGAACGCAATGGATTAACAAAAACAAATGTTTATTATCGGCGAATGGTAATGGATTCATCTTTAGAGGAGGAGTACGAATGAAATCTTCGCCTAACGCGGTACATAGGGGAAAATGGGTTCCCGGGCGCCTAGCGGTAGCAGGTTTTAATATTCGGACTCCTCTTCCTGTTCTAGGAACGACCGAGCATAAAGAAGCTCCTCTCAGGGCGAAACGGTTCCCTTTTTTATTTTTAGACGACCGTAGAAAGAAAGAAGTGTGTCGTTACCCAGCAACGGAAAGTTTCCCGCGCAAGCAAAGTGAAAAGCCTGGGGATGGGCTTTGCGGTTCCTGTTCCGCGAGTTTTTCTTTTCCCTCCGTCTGTTTAACTACGCCCATAGCGACTCCGTAACAACCGTTCCATCAAGCGCTCCATTCGCTTGCCCATCGCCGTGCCATCGCTCTCCCACACACACACACACACACACACACACACAGAGACAGAGAGGAAGAGAAAGAGCCGGCGTGGCACTCTTTTTCCTCACTTCGAACGCAATTTTAAATAAAATAACTCGGAGAGATACTTTGATCGCCAGTATTCGGAAGGAAAACGTTTCGGAATTGATAAGAGTCCTTAGCCACAATTACAATTAATCCGAGGGTTATCTATTGTGCATCACTAAGTAAATCAGCGTGATGTTCTATAAAGCTAAAAAACTCAATATTTTGCAGAGTGTCCTTTAAAAATTACTGACTCGCTTTATTTAACTTTATTTAAAGGTGAACTGCCTCCGAAGCAGCATATAGAGATTTTATTTCAGGCGATGCGGAGGTTTCGCTGAATCAGCGTTGAGACGTGCAGTTTCTCAGTCGCTCGCTTCCCTTTACTCGCTCCTTTTCCGTTACCCTGGTTACACAACACGCCCAGCGCAGCAACTCCTTGGCAATCGAGAGACTTCCCTATCCATCTGAAATGTTAGTGTGCGGCTGTTTTAAGCCGTAAAATACCGCACACTTACTTCTTATCGAAGTGAAACTAAAACAAGGAGATTTAGGAGACGGACGACATACGAATTGCCAAAAAACTTTGGATGTTTACGTACGCTTTCTTTTAGTACATAATAATTATGAAAATTAAAAAAGTTATGATACAAAAAATAATATAATGTATTGAAGATATTTTTTTTATTATCTATTATTTTTCTGTATTTTCGTTTGGCGTTTTTTCTTATTTTATACTCACATGGAAATGTGATTGTTTAGAAAAGTGGTGCACAAACTAAGCCTGCGCTCCAAATTCGGCCCGCGAGAGGTATTTTTGCAGCCCGCGAAGCTATGGCGAAAAAGCAATTCGAAAAAATTACCACAGGAATTCATAATTTTTGAAAATTTTGATAATAAAACTTGAAATATTAGCCATGAAAAACTTAGACTTTATTTTTACTTATATGGCACCTCAGAATATATAGTAAACTTCCGATTTAAACTCTAACCCGGCCCACCGAAGAATTGGCAACTTCCAATGCGGCCCGCCAAGGGATTCGCAACCACTGATGAGGCCCACCATTGGAGAAGTTTGGGCACAACTGGTTTAGTATGGATTCATACAAAGAAGCGTTAACGCGGGGAAGAATTATTCTACTATGAAAGTGATGTGATGATATTGTTTTTCACATATCCCTTTATTATCGTATGAAGTATTCACCAACAAAATAATAACCTGACGACCGAAATGGTCATACCAGAAATGGATTTGTGACGGAAGTGAATACACTGATGAAAAGATCCAGTCATCCCTGGATCTCTAAATTGCTACTTTGTCTCAAAGAAAGGCTGCGAGTGTTGGTGCGTTGCGAGGATGTGGGTTTGCGAGAGAGCAGAGTAGAGAAAAAGACGAATTGAAAGGAAACCGGAATAAGAAGAAAATAGAGAAGGAAAGGTGTGGATGAGGGAGAGAGAGGAAGGAGGGGTGGTTGGAGGGGGAGCTTGGAGCGGGAGCTTAGATAGATAGATAGATAATCGTCTTTATTCGGGCGAAATTTAGACCAGAAGGTCCATTCTTACATTTAACCCTTCGTCAATATAATAAATACAAGAAAAAGAATAAAGTATGGTATAACAAAATACATTATATGAACATTATGTACCTAAATCATACAAATTAAAAAGATAAAATTGAATACAGATTTGTGTTTGTGGGGAAAACCTAGGTAAAAACAGACATGTCCCCCCTAGTAAAACCCACGCAGGAAAACACCCACTAAGAAGGGGGGTGTGAAAAACCTGCGAAAACCCTAGATAGTGTACATATGGTAATACAAAATTACAACATTAAATAGAAAGGAGTATGTACAGTGGGAGAGTTCGTATATACAGCGTAATTATATACCGTCATAAAAAAGTACGCGTAAAGGTAATAACGTAATGTAAACAAGAAATATACAAGTATGCAGAATGAGATGAAATATACATGAAATATATACAATGAATTAATATAAAGAATGTTGTTGGGGCATGCATATTATAAGAAAGCAGGAAAAGATATAAAATACATAAATAATATAATACAATACAAAATAAAATAAAACAATAGAAAAAAATAAAAACAACAAAAAATATACATAAACAATAGAAAAAAATATATAAAAACAATACAAAGTTATATTAAGAAATACAAAGTAATATAAGACAATACAAAAAAAAAACTTGAGTAAGGATAATTTATGGGGAGTGGAGCTTAGAGGGGGAGCTTGGAGGGGGAGGTTGGAGGGGGAGCTTGGAGGGGGGGGTTGGAGGGGGGGGGGTTGGAGGGGGGGTTGGGAGGGGGAGGTTGGAGGGGGAGGTTGGAGGGGGAGGTTGGAGGGGGAGGTTGGAGGGGGAGATGGGAAGCGGTAGGTGGGAAGTGGGAAGAGGGAGAGGATGCGAGGGAAACGGCGTAAAAAGACAGTAGAAGACGAAGTTGAGGGTAAAAGGCGTAATTTGCGGGAAAAATTTACAGAAGCGGATTGAATATTAACGTCTTTGCCTTTCCTGTCGTTCCTTCCTTGAAAACATCTTCGTCATTAGCGTTACTTTTACAATAACTTTCGTCCTTGGAGCAAGGGATTATAGTTTTATTATTTATTATAAATAACATATCAGCTTCTGATTTTGATATATTATTCATTTGCTGTATATTTTCTACGTGTGATCGTTTTAATTCTCAATTAAGGTCTTGCCTATTTTTCGTTGGAATTTAAATAAATTGAATTGAGGGCCTTCTATGAATAATGACAAAAGAAGAATGGCGTAACCGTCGAATTATTTTCCTTAGTGACAAACAGTAACTACTAGAATGAAGACATGACGCAATAACTAAACCGTTGTGTCTTTCTTCTCAATATATCTCTAATGGCGTGTCATACAAGCGCAGCCACAACGATAACGATCATTTCATGTAATAGTACAGCTATGATGATGCGGCAGGATATGCCAATTTGCTATCCACGCATATCTCAGAAATCTTACGGAAGAAAAATAAACAAGAATCTTCTTTAATAACTTTCTGTTTACCAGTTGAATTTGTATGCATATTTTTGGTCTTTCAATTTTTTTCGCCACTAATAAGCCAGCCTACTATTCCCTCATGGCAGACCCGTCCATCACAACGACCGAAACAATACGGATCGTTCTTTGAAAGGGAACTGGTCTCTGGCTTTGTAATCAACTTTTCCATTGCTTTTTTCGTGAGGTCCCTTTCAAATCCAACTACATCATTTTTCCTTCTTCCTTTTGAGCTTCTGCAAACGAAGACGATAAATTGCTGCAATTACGAAACTTTTACTTGGAAATCTTTTGACAAAGTATATCATCTGCCTCCATCTTCCTGAGAAATTTTTGAAATCTCAGTGACACATTGTCTTCTGTTGATCTAGAATATTTACTCAGCCCATGTATATTTCCTATTCATTAAGTATCTTTGTGCTCAAAAGCTGGGACGTATTCAGATTAGTATAATCATTTTAGATATATCCAATGGGAAAGTCTTCCAATAAAATACCTTCTTAATTTTCTTTACTTAAAAATAGGTCAAATTGATTTTTATACTGCAGATCTATAAGCATTTAGACAAGTTAGAAAAATCAATAATCACTATGCATTTAAATAAATATAATACTATATATTAAGACAGCAGAATATGTAGCATTATTTAATTTATTATGGTTTTTTGACAAGATGTAAAAGTGAAGCCAGAGCAGCTCGGTAAATTGGTATTCGGGAATGATTTCTTTTTCCTCTATCAACCTCCCACGTGATAATATGTATTTACGCTTTTATTGAAGGTCTTATATGAGTCCGAAAGGTAGAAGAGATTCAACGAAACTATAAATACAGTGATACGGAAACATACACAAATTAATTGAACGTCTTAGAGGAAACTGAATTCGTCAAACTTCTCCATTCAAATTGTACAATTTATTAATTCCTCTAAATTTGGAAAATAATTAGATAAAGTTTTCTAGTTCCAAGAATTACAAAATTATTATACTGTATATCTTAGTGCATAAACATTCATCAGATGGTAAAGATATGCATTTATATTAAATTGGTAATGCATTCAACATATCTGAAAGATTATATGTTAAATATTGCTCATTTTTATATTTGAGTCCTTGTAAGATGCTCAGCACACACGACAGCTCTATTTGCTCTCCCCTTCATTATTTTGGTTTTTCGTTATGCTCACCGATTGATATACTACTGAAGAAAACTATTTGGATCACCGCGAATTATTGAAGGTGAATAATCAAAGGGGCTCCCACGGTCATGAGGAATAATTTATACTGAGGAATTTAAACAGAATGGAAAAGGAGGGAAGAGAAATTGAGTGAAAACAGCTGCGTGAAAACACTGAATGCAATTTATAAGAATAGGATATAAAGTTTCCCTTTGAATAGCCTTACGTTTTCATTTCTTTTGAGTAATATAGTTAGGAATAAAGGACATTAAGAAAGTAACCACGTGCACCTAGACCGGAAAGTTTGTATTGGGACGGCTCACCGAAAGGAGAAGACCTCATCGCGCTCTCGAAAAATGGTTTAAGAGAGAAAGGAAGTGGAAGAGGATTAGGAAGAGGGAGGAATAGAGGGAGAGAATGTGAGAGAGGGAGGAATTGAAGGAGGGAAGAATAGAGGGAGAGAGAATGTGAGAGAGGGAGGAATTGAAGGAGGGAAGAATAGAGGGAGAGAGAAGGTGAGAGAGGGAGAAGATGAAGAATGGAAGAATAAAGGGAGTGAGAGAGAATGGTGAGAAAATAGCAGAGAACGAGGAAGTTGAGTAAAGAGGGTTCGTTTTGGGCAAGAGAAAGGAGGAGGGGTAAGGAGGCTTAGCAAGGTGATCACGTCGGCAGGGGAGAGAGACTAGATGAATAGAAGGGAGAATTTGAGGGGGAGGGGGGGATTGAGTGGATGATGGGGTTGGGAGTGAGTGGCTATGGAAGATGGTGGATGTAAGGTAATATGAGAGTCCACCATATGCCTTCGAGGGATAAGGAAACCTTCGCATGACTTTTTAATGCGACCTCGAAACCATACGTTCGCTCACTTCGTCTGATCCTCGATTCCTCGCGAAGGAGAGTTTCTGAGGATGCTCGAGGCGTGCGCGTGCTATATGAGTGTGACTGCGTGGGCTAGAGCCTAGATAAAGACGAATTTTCCATTTAAAGTAGCATTACGTTAAAATAAAATGCTTATTAACTCTCTAAGTTCCTAAGTATGACGCGATTTTTAAATTTACAGATATTTTGTATTTCGCTACTTCAAGTAATTAGAACGAAATAATTTATTTGTATTAATACGATAGATGAATCATTATTAAATATAAAAAAGGTTGACACCCATAAAGTATTATTCTACGAGAGCTAAAAATTTGAAACTATGCAATTTATCTCTCGCCGGTCTTATACTTATGAAGATGGAAGTAAATAAGCAAACTCGTATTACCAAGAGGGAATATAGCATTTCATTTGCGAGCTGGATATCTTTTAAAGAAATAATGATTTTACTGTCTGTGTGAGCGGCAATTTTAGCTGTCACAATTATAAGAACCACTAGCATAAGATAATTATTTTTGAAAGCGGCTTTTTTGAAAATTAATATTATAAGTAACGAATATTTAATTTTGTTATTTTAATTTAAAACAATGGTTCTTTTCAACCTGCTTCTAAATTGAAGCAGAAACGTCAAAGACAAATGAACAGATTTGTAATACTTCCGAGCTTCGCCCGTCTCGGTGTCGATTCGCTGAGCACTCGCAGTCATCGATCTGTTTCGGCCGAAGCACGCTTCCTTTCCTCTCTTCTCGTGTCTCATCCCAGTGTGGTCAGACAGTCCCGATCCTCGTAAGCTCTTCTCACGTGTGGACGTAGAAAGAAGATAGGCACACAGCGCGAGAGATGCCGCTTGGATTCCGCTCTATAGCAACCGCACTGTAATTAGCGGGGCCCGGTTTTCTTACCCACCTCAATGGCCCTGTATCCGATTAACTTCCACCCGCATTCTCTTATTCTCCCCATACTACCGAAACTTAACAGCGAAGAGCCCAGAAACTGACTCGGCCTACTTATCCATAGTCCTCTCCTCCTATATGCTCTCTCTCTCTCTTCTCTCCCTCACTCCGTCAGCTCTACTACTTTTGTTCCCTTCCTCGTTCCCTGTCCCTTCTGCGTCCCCATCCACATAGAATCCCATATTTTTCCTTTCCCCTCCCGCACTGCGTCATGCCAAAAGCCCATCTACTGTCCTTCTCTCTTCTGAATACAAAACCCTCGGTTCTTCTTTTTTTTTCTACCACCCATGCTTTAGCAGCCTTCTCTGTCATTTATTTCGTCTCATGTCCTTTCTGTCACGTTTTGTATTCTAACCCAAAACCTAAGCCCTAGAAAAAATACTAGTAACGACTTAGTTCGCTATAGGAAGGCATTTATTTAACTTTTAAGTACCAGTATAACTCTTACTCTTAACGCTTTGCATCGCCTAATGTCCGAGAGCAGTTTATAGTAATTCTGTCATAAAGTTCTTTTATAAAATTACACAATTTATTATTATAGGGTGATACTACTAAGATGCGAATAAAATAAGTAGGAAAATTCTCACTTTTAAAATGCGAAATAAATATTCTATTTATCCAAATTTTAGTTTTATAATGCAGTCACCCTACATTGAAATAATCCACGAATATGCTGCAGCAAGATTTCTAGCCAACATTACCATTGTTGTGCTTGGTTTTAGTAGGGCGCGATAATTTTGCAAGTCTGATGATTAATTGGTAAAATAAAAATGAATTAAAATAAAATATTTGGAGATTATTTTCTCATAATTAAATATGAAATGGTTTTAACATAATTCAGAAGTACTTTGCGCGCATGAACGTCTGATTCGATTGTTGTATTAATGTTCCAATTTAAAAATATACTTATCATGTATGCGCTCTTCGCGAAATATACAAAGCAATGCGAAGGTTACATTATTTGTTTGGATAGCACAGCTCCGGGTAAGTTATGCACGTGACATCTGCCTCTTATATATTTATGCATTTATGAATTATGAGCTGAGTTAGGTAATCATATCCACTTATGGAAACGAAATTCTTTAGTTTCAAGGCTATCATTTGTTGAATAATGGTATAATTCTCTTAAATGTAATCCAGTTCTTCATATGAGACAAGATAACCCACTGATTTATGATTTGCTGTAAACTAGATTTCTAGAAAAAAATTACAACCCATTAAATAGGATAAATTGATTTTGAATAAGCAGCCTTTTTTTAATCACTGATATATTCCCCTTGTTGCTATGGGTCTCTAGAGTTGTTCCCCATCTTAAGAAATTTATGTAGAGATCCTAATGGTTATTTACATCCGCTGACATCCTATCACATTCCACTGTTTATCTCAGCCCTTCGTCTTTATTCACTGCTTAAAGTACGGCTAAAACTGAAAACAACAAAAATCGCGCAGGCAAATATTTAAAAAAGTTATGAAGTGGAATTTAATTTTATGTTAGAATAAAAATAGTTCGTTTCTTCTCAGATACATTTTTCCATCTCGTATAATGTTTTTGATTATTTAAATTGTATCATAGTGTCTTGAGCAAATATATCCGTATATATTTACGTTTTCACGAAAATAATGATTCATAAAAATGGGAGAAAAAGAATAGCGTACATTTCTGTCACTATAGCAGACAATAAAATGAACATGCTACATAAACCACTAGAGGTCTTTGCAGTAATTGTGATGGAAATTGTTATAAGCATTATTTAGAAAGTTCTTACCAACTTCCCTAAGACTATCGATAAAAGAAAAAATGAGTCATAAAAATATATAAAATTATGTAGACTATTTTACTCCAAATAAAAATGTCTAATGCATATGTTTTATATTCCTCCCAAACTTAAGTAATAACCCATTATAATCTAAGCGAAATTTAAATTAAGAGCGGAGAGTTCTCTCCATAACACAAAAAATGTACAGATAAAGTTTAATAAAAAAGCAAAACAGCAGTATATAGAAAATCATGTAAACACTTTATAATCGGAGGATTACATCGAAAGCAAAAAGCTCATCAGTACATAGCCCTACAGATTAGAAACTGTTCTTCATTGTCTTTGCTGAGGATATAAACAACAGCATTCTTCAGAGATACCACGATGAAAACAAGGTTCCACCTCCGCATCCCATTTCTTTGGCGTTCTCTCTCTTCCCCTCCTACATTCCTCTTTCGCATCCTAACCTCCACGCCTCCCTCCATTTCTCCCTTCCTCTCTTCCTTCCTCTCTACCTCCCTCTCTTCCTTCCTCTCCTCCTTCCTCTCTTCCATCCTCTCCTCATTCCTCTCCTTACTCTCTTCATTCCTCTCTCCCTTCCTTTCTTCATTCCTCTCTTCCTTCCTCTCCTCCTTCCTCTCTTCCTTCCTCTATTCCTTCCTCTCTTCGTTCCTCTCTTCCTTCCTCTCTTCCTTCCTCTATTCCTTCCTCTCTGCCCTCCCTCTCTTTCTTCCTCTCTTCTTTCCTCTCTTCATTTCACTCTTCCTTTCACTCTTCCTTTCACTTTTCCTCCCTATCCCCTTCCCCCTCATGCTCCGTCTTTTCCTCCCTCTCATTCTCCGTCTCTTCCTCCCTCTCTTCTCCCTCTCTCTCTTCCTCCCAGCTCTCTCTTTCTTCCTCTTTATTTTCCTCTCCCTCTCGCTTCCTCCCTATATTTTCCTCCCTCTATCTACCTCCCTCCCTCACTTTCTCTCTTTCTTCCTACATCTCTCTTACTCCCACTATCTCTCCCACCATTCCTCTCATCCTCCCTCTCATCCTCCCTTCCTCATCCTCCCTTCCTCATCCTCCCTTCCTCATCCTCCCTCCATCGATTCTTCCCCATCTCTCGTCCTCCCTCCCTCTCTCCCTCCCTCTCCTCTTATGGTTAGGTGGAAGAGGGGGCTACTTAGCCTCAACCTCGCCAATAAAGACATTTTTCTTTCTTTCTTTCTTTCTCCTCCTCCCTCCCTCTCTTGCTCCCTCCCTCCCTTCCTTCCTCCCTCCCTCCCTCTCTTCCTCCCTCTCTCTCTTCCTCCCTTCCTCTCTTCCTCCCTCCCTTCCTCCCTCTCTTCCTCCCTCCCTCTCTTCCTCCCTCCCTCTCTTCCTCCCTCCCTCTCTTCCTCCCTCCCTCTCTTCCTCCCTCTCTTCCTCCCTCTCTTCCTCCCTCTCTTCCTCCCTCTCTCTTCCTCCCTTCCTCTCTTTCTCTCTCTTTCTTCCTACCTATCTCTTCCTCCCTCCCTCCCTCTCTTTATCCCTCTTTCTCTTCCTTCCTTACTCTAATCCACCCTTCCCATTATCTTCCATTATACTAATCCTGCCTTCCTCTCATCCTCCCTCCCTCTAATCTTCCCTCCCTCTCATCTTCCCTCCCTCTCTTCCTCCCTCCTCTTTTCCCCCTCTCTCTCTCTTCCTCCCTCTCTCTCTTCCTCTTTTCCTCTCATCCTCCTCTCTCAAACTCCCCGCTTTATTCCCTCCCTACCTCCATTCCTCCCTATCTCCATCCCTCCCTATCTCCATTCCTCCCTATCTTCCTCCCTCTCTACCTCCCTCTCTCTTCCTCCCTCCCTCTCTTCCTCCCTCTCTTCCTCCCTCCCTCTCTTCCCCCTCCCCTCTTCCTCCCTCTCACTCCCACTCTTCCTCCCTCTTCCTCCCTCCCTCTCTTCCTCCCTCCCTCTCTTCCCCCTCCCCTCTTCCTCCCTCTTCCTCCCTCCCTCTCTTCCTCCCTCCCTCTCTTCCTCCCTCCCTCTCTTCCCCCTCCCCGCTTCCTCCCTCTCACTCCCACTCTTCCTCCCTCTTCCTTCCCTCCCCCACTTCCTCCGTCTCTCTCGTCTTCCCTTCTCACTTCCTCCCTCCCTCTCTTCCTCCCTTTTTCTTCCTTCCTTCTCACTTCCTCCCTCTCTTCCTCCCTATCTCTCTTCCTCCCTTCCACTTATCCTCCTCCTCTCTCTAACTCCCCCATCTTCTTCCTTCTCTTTCGTTCTTCCTCTCATCCTCCATTCCTCTCATCCCTCCTTCCTCATCCTTCCTTTTGTGCTCCAATTTAATTGGTTTGCTTGATAAGCACCCGCCAATTAAAAGCAACAGGAGTAAGTATAGCTCTGCCCCATGGTTATCGACTGACATCCGCCTTTTAATGAGTGACAGAGACCGTACTAGAAGGACATTCATTAGAAGAAAAAATGCGGAAGTCCATGATCAGTATAAGAAGTTGCGTAATACAGTAAATTCACTGGTTAGAAGTGCTAAAAACAAGTTCTTTCTTGATAAATTCAAAACTTCAAAAGACCCTCCTGCTCTGAGACCAGAACTCCGAAGATATTGAATAGTGCAATGGACAAAACAAACTGGCACTACGCCACCAATAGATGAATTATATACCTATATTGGGAGATTGGAACAGCATAGTCGGAGAAGGACAGGAAGAAAATGTTGTCGGGCAATACGGACTTGGGAAGAGAAATCGAGGAGGGGAGAAACTCGTAGAATTCTGCATCAATAATGACCTTGTAGTGACTAATACATGGTTCAAAAACCATAAACGAAGGTTATACACATGGAAAAGCCCAGGAGATAGAATGAGATGCCAAATAGATTACATCCTTGTAAAACAAAGATTCAGGAACAGCATAAAGAACGCCAAGGCATTGCAAGGAGCAGACATTGATTCAGATCACAGCCTTCTAATACTTGACGTGAGTACAAAGCTCAAACAAATAAGAAAAACGAGAAGAGAAAGACAGACCTGGGACCTAGAAAAACTGAAAGAAAGGCAGGATGTAGTCAGCATGAAGTTGGAAGATAACCTAAGAAAGTTGGAAAACAAACCGAAGACCGTTGATATAGAATGGGATGAAATTAAAACCAGTATCAAGGATACCTTGGATAAAGAGATTGGAAAACAAGAGAAGAAAATCAGAAAACCATGGATCACGAAGGAAATGCTGGAGAAAATGGATGAGAGACGAAAATGGAAAAACGTTAACAGTGAAGAAGGTAGAGCCAACTATAGGCGCATAAACAATGAGTTGAGAAGGGTAACAGATAAAGCTAGAGAAAATTGGATAAAAGGAAAATGTGATGAAATAGAACAAATGGAGAAGTTAGGACGGTACGATATGATGTACGCTAGGGCACTGGAATTAGAAGATAAGAAGTCTAATGGAATTTGTGGTAAAGGAATTATGAATACGGATGGGAAGATAGTCTCAGAAACAAAGGATGTAGCACAGGTATGGGAAGAATACATTAATGAATTATACGGCAAACAGGCAGGAGCGGCAAAAATAGAACTGGAAAATGAGGAAAACATTGAAGAAGACAACTTAGGACCAAGTATTATGGAGAGCGAAGTAGAAAAAGCGATAGTGGAACTAAAGAAGGGGAAAGCCACTGGCAGCGATGGAATACCGGCTGAGATACTTAAAGTCATAGGATCAGAAGGGCTAAAAGCGATCACGAAATTAATTAATAAGATTTACGACACGGGAGAGTGGCCTCAGGATTTCCTAGAAGTAACAATGATCCCTCTAAAGAAGAAGCCAAAGGCAATGCAGTGTAAAGATTACAGAACTATAAGCCTTCTGTCACACACATCGAAGATCATCACGAGGATTCTTAATAAAAGGCTGGAGAAAAAGGCAGAAGAAATAATAGGGGAAGATCAATTCGGTTTCAGAAAAGGACGAGGAACTAGAGATGCTATAGGAGTAGTTAGAATCATATCAGAAAGGGCAATAGAATACAGTCAAGATATCTGCGCATGTTTCGTAGACTGGCAGAAGGCCTTTGATAGAGTAAATTGGGTAAAGTTGATGAAGATATTAAAGGATATAGGTGTAGACTGGAAAGATAGGAGACTGATTAGGAATCTATATGAGAATCAAGTTGTAAAGGTCAGGTTTGAGAATGCGGACACCTGCGGAATAAATATCGGTAGAGGAGTAAGACAAGGCTGCTGCCTATCGCCAACCCTATTCAATATATATGGAGAAAGTCTAATGCAAGAAGCTTTAGATGGCACAGGGGATTTCAAAATTGGAGGAAGGATTATAAGAACAGTAAAATACGCAGATGATCAAGTACTTCTAGCAAGAAAGGAAGAGGAACTACAAAAAATGATAAATAGACTAGTGATAACAGGTAGAAAATACGGTATGGAAATAAATACAGAAAAATCCAAGGTCATTCGAATATCGGGTAAAGAAGAGAATCTGAACATAACTATTGGGGGAAAGCCATTAGAACAAGTTTCAGAATATAAATACCTTGGAAGTATCATAACACGAGAGGCAAAATGTACGGATGAGATCAAAACTAGAATAGGAAAAGCAAAAGCGGCTTTCAGGAGAAAGAAACAACTACTTACAGGGAATATAAGGGAAGATATCCGCAAGAAGTTGATAAAATGCTACGTATGGAGTATAGCATTGTATGGGGCAGAAACATGGACGCTAAGGAAAAATGACATCAAATACTTGGAAAGCTTTGAAATGTGGACTTGGAGGAGAATGTTGAAGATAAAATGGACAGATAGGATGAAAAACGATGAAGTGCTACAAAGAATAGGAGAGAAGCGAATGATTATACAGACTATCAGAAAGAGGAAGGCTAACTGGGTTGGACATTACATGAGGAGAGAGAGTATGATTAAAGATGTGTTAGAAGGAAAACTAGATGGGAAAAGGGAAAGAGGTAGGAAAAGGTATCAGCTAATAGACGATTTGAAAGGGAAAGAGAGTTATCAAGATATGAAGAGGACAGCGGAAAATAGGAGTATATGGAGAACCAGGTTTAACCATGAATAATCACGGACCTGTCTACGGACAGACTACCTATGATGATGATGATTGCGACTAGACCTACTTCGACTTCACATGACCCACTGTCTGTGATTGATCCACTAATATCTTTTAAGACGAAAACCTTTATTTTACTTTCCCTTCACCCGATATCGTATTAAAACAAATAAACAAAGTAACATCTAATGCCATTGATCCTGAAGGGATACCAATGAAATTCATAAGACAGGGTTTAAACGGTCTTTTCCCAGTCTTGCATCATATATGTGAATTGTCTTTGCAAAATCCTTATTTTCCATCCCTCTGGAAGAATGCTCTATATACGCCCTATTCCCAAACAATATAATCCCATAAGTGGATCGGACAAGCGGTCAATCTCCATTTTTTGTGCATTATCCAAACCTTTAGAAAGAATAGTCTTCTCACAGATCACAGATTACCTAACGGAAAAAAACTTACTTGACCCTTTTCAATCGGGTTTTCATCCCTCATATAGTACACTAACAACTTTGCTTAAAACAACGGACGATATTAGACAAAATATTGACAAAAGAAAGCTTACCATTTTAATTCTTTTTTACTTCAAAATAGCTTTTGACCCGGTTGACCATACTCTACTCATTAAGAAGTTAAAGATCCTGAAGCTCTCTGCTAGTGCCCTAAATTGATTCCAATCTTATTTGAGTTAAAGGGAACAGGAGGTGAAGGCCGACGGCGGTGTCATTTCCAGTTGGAAATCTTTTCCTACAGGCCTCCCTCAGGGATCAATTTTGTCACCCTTATTATTCGCTGTTTTTCTAATGGGCTTCCCTTCATGTCTTAATCATTGCCAATACCATCTTTACGCAGACGACCTCCAGATATATTTCACTTGTAACCTTTCCAATTTGAATCCTGCGATTGGAAAAGTAAATGAAAATGTAGACAGAATACGTTCATGGCTCTTACTATGTTAAAAATCTTGCTCTAGATATTCCTAAACTTTTCTTAGCAAATGGTTACGTTGACTAGAGTTAATAATAGACCAGACACTTTCCTGGAAAGAACATACCACCAGTGTTTCTAATAAAGTTTTCAGGATTCACCAATTAAAAAGACATCCAATGAAATTACTCACTATTCTGAGGCTTACCCTCGTCTCCTCATTGATCCTTCCGCATTTTGTCCATTGCTGCCTTATATATAATGACATCGGTAGGGAAGTAAATAGTAAGCTTCAGAGGGCATTAAACTCTTGTATGCGTTTTGGTTTCGATGCCTCAAAATATGACCACATTAATGGCTTTTACATTAAATCGAAGTTTCTTAAAACATAAAAGGACAAAATTCCTGGGAAATCTTGTTTATAAGATCTTGAACACTAAGACACCAAACTACATTTACCAACTGTTTACCTACTCTACTGTTATGCGGAACAGAGCCACACGTATTCCCAAAGACCATTTGTACACTCTCAACTATCGCACTACTAGATACCACAAATCATTTGTAATAAAATCTGTAATCTCTGGAACTCCATCTCAGAGTAAATACGTTGTGCTGCTTCTTAGGATAGGTTTAAAAATAAACTCTATAACTATTTATTGAATCATTAAAACCACAAGCCATCAACATAAAGTAATGTGTAACATCATTAGTTAAATTTATGTATTGATCCATTGAAAATTTTCAACTTTCTAAATTTCGCTCTTCGCCATTGTGCGTTATGGAAATATATAATTATAACAGTGTCATGTGATATGTGATTTATGTACTATTTATGTATTATTTATTTGATTATCTGAACATGTTATATAAAATCAGGTAATCTTTGTACCAACTTAGGAGTACATATATACTTTTATGTTATCGAGCCGCTCCTCTATGCAATATGTTAACTTTATTTTTGTCAGTAAGTAAACCTTTTTTCAACTGCTGTATGTCCTTTAAGGCCACTGGCCTAGGATATTAAATATATTTATCTATCTATTTTATCTATCTTCCTCCCTCCCTTCCTCCTCCATTCCTCTCATACCCCTCCCTCTCTTCCTCCCTCCCTCTCTTCCTCCCTCCCTCTCTTCCTCCCTCCCTCTCTTCCTCCCTCCCTCTCTTCCTCCCTCCATCTCTTCCTCCCTTCATCTCTGCCTCCCTCCTTTTCCTCCCTCCCTTTCTTACTCTTCCTTTTTCCTCCCTCCCTCTCTTACTCCTCCCTCTCTTACTTCTCCCTCTCTTTCTTCCTCCCTCTCTTACCCCCTCCTTCTCTTCATCCCTTCTTCTCCCTCTTCATTTTCCCGCCCATCGCAATCTTCCGACCACGCCCCTCTCCTTTATTCTAACCTCCTCCTATTCTCTTCCTTTTCTCCCATGTCACCCTTCTAACAACCCTTTCTCTCTTTCCACTCTTACCTTTCTCTTTTTCCAATCTCCCTCTCTTCGCTAAACTCTCTCCCGTTTATCCTTTCACCGTTCTCCCCATCTCTCCCTTCCCTTTCGCCCATAATCTGCTCGGCAGCAGACCAACATACTGATTCCCAGTATTCATTGAACAATAGGTCGGATTGGGAGGCAACGAGTTATGGAAGGAGGGAAGGGTTTGGAGAGGAGTGGAATGTTAGGGAGGGAGAGGAAAGCGAGATCGGGAGGCAGGAGGGTGAAGGAAGGTGAAATTGGTGGTGAGTGGAAGAGGAGATAGAAATTAAAGCGACGCTGGAGCTATACATGCGTAAATATATGCAACAAATTTGTGGTTAAGTAAAAATAAGGAAATATTATAGACAATTCTAAAAAATGGCCTAACTGGATACAAGTAGATATAGTCAGCGGGAAAGCTAAGCTGTGTGTGTGTGTGTGTGTGTGTGAAAACCCTGCCGTTGATAGACAATGAATTGGTTCCATACAAATTTTGGGAGTTCTCTCGTAGTTTTCCATCACATTTTCATTCACAAACTCTTCTAAAGGAGCTAATTAAGCAGCGTCGTCTTAACGATGGGATCGAGATTGTTAAAAAAAATCAAATGGACCTTGTATGAGCCACTGAAATCAGAAATTTTTAAGCATATTATTGGAGAAAACACGAAACTTAAATTAAAAATGCAAGAGAAGTGTTTATCAACTTCATTTTCACAAAATTTGCGTTAATTGTGATTATTAAAAAGGTCGAACTTTCATTCAAGAGAAAACGGAGTGATTAGGAAGGAGAATATGAAGAGAGAAGTTAGGTAGAGATACAAAGGGAGTGGCATTGTGTAAGCATAGAGAGAGAATATAGAGGGAATAGGGAGAGTGGAAAAAGAGACGTAGGAAAGGGGAAGAGATAAGTGGGGAAGAGGGCTTTTCAAGGGCCTTTATGTCCTTATGGATTGAGGGTGCGTGACCGCCTCGACGAATGGGCCCGTAGGAGGGCCCCTCCGGCGGTGGAAGAGGAAGTGAGAGTGCGTGTGGGATGTGAAGTTGGCGAAAGAGGGCGTGACCGAGAGAGCGAACTCCTCCTCATAGTGGCGCGGCGGGAAACGTGTAGAGAAGAATTATCGAACATTTGAAGTTATCAAAATTCAGGTTTTTTGCTCATATTTTAATAGAATAATTTCAGATCAGCTTTAGAAAAGAAATTTTTTCCGACATTTCATGCGACTAGACTTCTTGAAATTTCATCCGGCTTATCATTTTATAAATTCTTTTAATGTATAGTTCCCTGTTACGTAACGATTTTTTTATATAAGATTATCAGAGTGTATTTAATCAAACTTCTACTGAGTTGTCTATAATCTTTCTTTGATACATCTGAAGTTTCGTAAATTCGCCTCGTTTTCAATGCCACAGCGCCTAGGCTCCTCCGTCGATGAATAGGCACTTCAAGGAGATATGGTATAATAATGGTTAAGAATTTTTTATACCTAAAAAGCCTATGTAGTCAATATTTTAAAATTAATCTTAAGTAAAAGATGACAGTAGTCGAAGTTAACATAAGGACTTATTCTAAGAAGGATTGAAATCTTAATTATCAAACTACATGCCTTTAGTTAATGCGAGTGCTTTCCGGACCTAGGTGACCTATTTGCACAGGAAATGTTTAATAAAAATGTATGTACTTTTCAATTAAGCGTCATACCTTAATATGTTTACTCATAATAGTCTCCGCATTCTGCCTGTTCTCATGATCTTTACGAACCCAAAAATATTAGATTAACAAATAGTCACGAACTGTTTGCTTGATGATACTGCGCGGTTCATCGCATGTCTTGCTTTATTTATATATTTATGTGCTGTATTGATTAGACATTGGACAATTTGGCCGTTTATTAAAATTGGCACCGGAATAATTATGACGTTAATACTATTAATTATAAACAAAATTTATGCAAGCATCATTGGAACAGTCCAAATCTATTTAGAACTTTTAGATTTCAATTATTATCTTGTGTTCTTAATCAAACACATTCATCACGTCGTTAGCTTATGATACTTACTATGTAGTTGGGAATGCATCCGGAGCTTCAAGGAAAACTTTTCGACGATATCATAACATCTCGCTCTTATTTAGGAAATATTATATAATTACATGAGCGGAGTTACAATGGCATTTTTAGTTTTTGATAATTCATTGTATTCGATATTCTGGAGGCTCCTATTAATGCGTTGTTTGTAAGCTCTTCGTGGAACAAATAGGCGACGTGTGTGAGGGACCAGGAACGAAGATAAGAGTGAAGGATGGATATTAAGTGAGAATTGAGCGGGCGGAGGAGCAGAAGAGAAAAGAGGAAAGTGTGATGGGGGGAGTGGCGGGTGAATGAAGCATGTCGGAGGAGCAAATAGTAACATGCTGGGAGGAAGGGGGACCTAGAGGTGCAAAGGGGGAGGGATGGAGATTGGGAGTTTTCCGCGCGAGACGAGGGGACGTGATCAGAATTCTACGCCTCAATCTCCGTAAACTGTTCCTGCGACGGTCAATGGGCGGAGAAATGGAAAACATTTGAAGGCAGTCGTCCGTCTTTCTAGGCCGTGGGCGGGCGGAGTGGAGCGCCTGCACCCGAACGACTATCGCAAGTGCTTTGGGAGGTCTGAGAGCGAAACGCATTATTCTCGAAAACATTTGAAAGGGAGTCTTCGAAGGTCGAGGCAAGAGAGAGGGGCGGGCTCATATTGGGGCCCTGCGTACGACAGGAAGAGGAAGGGAGAGAGAGAGAAAGGAACGGAATGAGTGAAGGGGAGAGGAAGAGAGAGAGAGAGAGAAAGGGTCTTGGAGTGTACCCAGCGATGCGTGAAATATGGCATTTCTCTTTTCCTCTCTCACTTTCTCGGTTTGGTGAGATGTATCTCAAGGACAGAGTAGTATTTCACTATTTCTGCCTTGACTGGTGTAGATCCATGTGGAAACACGGAGGGAGAAATGTCGAGAATTCATGGGTCAAAAGGCGATTGTCGACGCATAATATAACAAAGAAAAAATGAAACGCAATGTGTTTTCTCTGCCGCGCTGTAGAAAGCTAAGGAAGACGAAGCGATGTTTGCCTGTAACAGTTTTAGCCTTCATGTTTATTATCTGAGGAAATTTATCGAGTTAGCAGCAAGTGCATAAGAAGTAAGAATTGAAGAATTTTCCTTGCATGAGTGTGATCCATCATTCTCAGACAATGCGTTGAAGCATTGTTATAAAATTTAGAAATTTCATGGTATTTATTTTGAGGATACCTATTTCTATTATGTTTTTTCATTTCTGTTATGATTCTCGACCACTCCACCTTTCCCGAAACCTTACAAAATCACTTCTCGTGATATTTCTCAAATATTTTCTCAGACTTTTCCATCCTTGGATGGTTTCCTCCTCCATCAAGCACGCACAAATAGAATGCTTCCAAACAGCAGACTTTCTATTTTTCATCAGGCTTAAGGAGATGAAGCCATCGAAGGACGCATTAAGGCTTACATTTTATGAACTAAGTGTGAAAGGTTTCAACGAAAATGCGGTTTTTAGGAGAGAAATCACATATGCCATTGAAAAGTTAACAGGGTGAACCTCCGTTTGATTGGAATGTCTTTTCTATTGGAGAAGCAATTTTGAACTTAACGACGTTGAATGAAGCTCATATAAACGTTATTTGAAAAGGAGAAAAAAATCCTGTACTTGACCGAGAATCGAACCCGAGTCTCACCACTTGCCCCATAGTTGCTTTAACCAACTAAGCTATCAAGCCAGCGTGATTTATCTCGAATTAGTTATTAGTTTCAGCTTTATGCAAGCATGCATAACGCGTCATTTCATCAATTTTCTTTCTTGTTATTTGAAAAAGTGTACAGTAAACACTTGTCCAATGCGGGTTTGATTATACGCGGTGAAATAAATGCTACGTATATTTACTCGACACGCATCAAATGTAATTATACGCGTTTCTGAATTGGGCGCGCTCCACTTTTTACCTATGCATGTCACGTGAGAAGCTCGTAGCCTATGAGAACACGTGATTTTTATCATAAGGTGCTGAATTCGGGCCGCGCGGTTTCGCCCACCGCGGCCTTTTCCAAGAAAGTAACTCCCGCGATGCCCAAGGGACTCCTGTAGTCGGAAATTCTTCCACGGAAAAGGAAATGTATATTTGCGCCTCTGATGCTTCGCGGGTAAAATAATACGCAGAGCTGAAAATGGTTCGTTACCCTCTTCTCTCCCCGCAGCGGATGGGGACCGTTCACGGCGAGGATTTGCCTTACATATTCGGGGCGCCTTTGGTGGAGGGAGGCTTCAACCACTTCCCCAGGAACTACACGAAGGCGGAGGCGGCTCTATCGGAGGCGGTTATGATCTACTGGAGCAACTTCGCCCGCACTGGGTAAGAGGGAGAGAAAGAGAGTGATTGGTGGTGGGAAAGGCGTAGCTTCCCTCGCGTCTCGCTAAATAATTAATCGATATATCCTAATAACTAGAGGAGCTGATTACCTTATTGTTGATTAGAAGTAAACGATGCAAAACATATAGCTGCGGTAATTCAACACGAAAATTGAAATTAAAAATTTATGCTAACAGAATAATTATTATTGCGAAAATATCTCTGGTGTCATATTATTTTGAGCAAAGTAATTTTATAAAACTCAACATATGCAGCGTCATGCCTGGTACTGTACTTCAAAAGACAGTAAAACCTCACTAATTCGGACCCTCTATAATTCGGACTGCCTTCGTTATTTAAATACATATTTTATATACGCCGAACGCAGATTTTTCCTAAACAAGAATTTATCGATACAATTTTCTACTTACAGTGGGTTAGTATTAAGTGGGGAGTGGGGATATTCACTATATTAAACCTAGGTCTACCTGAAGGAATCTGTGTTTTCACATGGGTAACATTAGGTAGCTGCCACTATAGTCCATAATCCTGCAAATATCAAGTATGATTTTCCTGAATATCCAATAACATTAACCAAAAATGTTGTTTAACATTCCTTGATTTAAAAAATATTTTAAATACATTAAAATAAAATGTACTAAACAGTTTGAACAACCATCTATATTTAAAGAAAACGTATAAAGACAGGTATATTTTCAAAAAGGTACACATGCTTAGCTGTGTAACGGGTCTGATTAAATTTGTAATTATTAAGGTTTAACACATTAAATAAAGTTTATTGTTTAAAAAATCGTATTCTTTGTGTTATATTTGATTTGAATTCTTTTTGTTCAATTTTGTTTGTGTAATAAAGAAATGCATTTTCTATTAAGATAACGTAACAGTTGTCCGTGATAAGAATTCAAATTTGATATGTGGATAAATTTGCCTGTTTTTAAGAAATATAAGTATGTTCTATAATTTGGACTTTTAAATAAATCGGACTCCCCCTTCCCCCAGTTAGTCCGAATTAATGAGGTTTTAATGTAATACCCTTAGGTTTATTTATTAGATTTTAGATTTGCTCACTATTTTCCATAAAGTGTTCAATGGCATATTTCGAAGCGTTATTTTGCTAAACATCTGCTTCGAATTGATAAACTGTATCACTCTGGAAGCAATAAAAATGTTGATAAAACCAGATGTGCTTTTCTTTTAACAAGCATTTGCCATTAGTGGTGATTTACAGATTTTTGCGGCTTCTTTGGAGATTAAATGTGAATCACATTTTACCAACTTTTTTACTGCAACCGAATGGTTTTTCAATTTTATTACAGCCATAAGTCGGGCTCTAAAATTCTCTTTTGAGCTGTGCGTTAAATAAAAATGGTGTATTTGTTTGGCAGCAACCCCAACGAGCACCAGCCGAAAGCAGAGGGCAGCGGCGGAGATAGGGGGTCGAGAGAGAGGAACAGATTCAAGAACATAGTGTGGGAGGAATACGACAGCGTGCATCAAAAATACCTGGAAATAGGTGAGTCAAAGGCTCACGCACGTTGGTAAAAGTGACCTCTCTGAGGAAGCAAGTGTCCCATTTATTCACTTTTTGCTGTAATTTCAGCTTGGATGAAGTGTCGCTACTAAAGCCCAAACCTTGTTAGTTAAAAAATATCAGAACAGGAGACAAAAAAATACTAGTTTTATTTGAACTGTCATCTTGAATCTAATTCGGACCTAACCTCAATTCTGAAAAGATCGGAAGACAACCTCGGTGTCCTCGCCAATCAAAGAGCAACTAAGCGATTTAAATTATTCGGCGAAAGAAAGACTCAGTCGATAGAGAAAACCGGGAGAGTGCAAATCATTACTCAGGAAACAAAAGCAATGAGAATATTCTTTGGTATCATAGAAAATATTATAGAACTAAAGGAAATTGGATTTAATTCACCCCATTTTTTTAAAAGTTAGATAATTCTTGATCGTAATAAGGCAGAAATATCAAATGATTTGGAAGAAGAGAAGATATCTCAAAATACTTGGAAAGACCGCAGAACCGCTCCAACCATTTCTAAATATTAACGCTCGTTTTGATGAAACTTAAAAGCATTCTATCCAAAATGGTATCTATATTAGTTAAGAAGAAATTATCATAATTATTAAACATTTTTATATTGTTTCGTATCTCTTTGATATTTTATTATTGAGTCTTGATATGATTTTCTTGTTGGTACATGATGAATCAAAAGCTATTTCGATGGCACTTTCCTTCATTTTGGCCTCAAAAGTTTCCGTGCAAGCATAACGAAGTAACTATAGACGGCAACGGAAACCAAGTCATGGAATGTTCCTAAGCTAACGCAACAGTTTGTGCGTGGTTGGATATTACGCGCTCACAAAGATACATATTTCATTTTTCCTGTTACCCTTTTGCAATTTTTCATACTTTTAAACATTCCTGAGAGCTTTCGGCAGCCAATCACATTGTTCAATGAAACAACCTATCACGAAGCCTAGGACAGACCAAACTTGCGTGTTCTTATTACTGTTTTTTATTACTGTTTCAGTAATTACTATTCAGTGTTGATTCATATTTTTATGCACCAAGCTTATTTAAAAACCCAATTTATTTGTCCAAGTACTAGTTTCGGTAAGTTACAGTATTATCGGCTTTAGTGCGTAATAAAAAAAAACAATTCTCCCTCAAAATAAAATCAACTATCCATATTTAAAAACGGCGGATTATTTCGTTTTAATCAATGAAATTTAATATTTTAGTTAACTCTCGCCTATTTCGCATAAAATTTTTTATTCATGCTTAACAGTTGCCTTCTTTCTTAGTGATCGAAAACACGGGAGCCCTCATTCAAAGCCGTTCGAAGGATAGAGCAGAGAGTCCAAGGACCAAAATAGTCGAAAGCAAAACGGTAGAAAGTTGACGAGTCCTCTTTCACGTATCAGCAGGAAAGGGATTAAAAGTAATTACGACGATGATTTAGCCGAAAAGGGAATGGTTTTGCATGAGGCGCGAGATGATTGTCCTCAGTTCTGCTCAGGAGGCAGTGGCCCGAGACTTCGGTAGTTGTCCTGGATGCGGTGTGCGTTGGGAGAGTGAGATGGCTGGAGAAGGGGGAGGAGCACAGGAGAAGGGGGAGGAGGGCAGAAGGGCTGGAGGAGGGAGAGGAAGGCAGGAGGGAAGGAGAAGGGGCAGTAGTATGGAGAGGAGGGCAGGAGGAGGGGGAGGAAGGCAGGAGGGGGAGGAAGTCAGGAGGGGGAGGAGGGCAGGATAAGGGGGAAGGGGCAGTAGTAGGGGGAAGGGGCAGTAGTAGGGGGAAGGGGGCAGGAAGGCAGTCAAGGGGGAGGGGGGGTAGGATAAAGGGTAGGGGCAGGAGAAGGAAAGGAGAGCAGGAGAAGGGGGAGGATGGGGAGAAAAAGGAGGGGAGGGAGTGGTCGGGGAGCACGACCCGCGTTCGGAGAAAAGGTTCGCAACCAGGATTTGAGTCTGAGGGGACGTTATGCGATGTGGAATGCTTTTAGGAATGGGACGAGGGAATTCTGTTCTGAGAAGGGAGAGGAGGAGGGAGGACAGGAGGTATGGACTAGATGGCGGTCCGACGGCCGCCTCATCGAACCTATTTCATGCTCCGTTTGTTCTAAATCTCTCATCCCTTTGGTTCCCTCCTCCTCCTTTACGAGTCTGTCCCTCACGCCTCCAACCTCCCTCCCTCTCTCCTCCCCCTCCCACGACGCCAAATCCTCACGCCTCCTCCGTCCTCCCGCTTAGTGCTCGCTTTCCAAGACTGGAAACTTCTTCTCAAGTTTCTCCCCATTCCCCTGATCCAAACTTCTCACCTGCCAATTCGACCTCATTGACCCGCTCATATTCCACGCCCTACCTGCTTCTCCGCCCCCTTCCAACCCGCCCCTTGCATCCTTGCCCTCCTACCCCCCTTTCTCTCTCTGCCCCTTCTTTTGCCTGCTCTCCTCCGATGAAACCATTTACGCCTCAAATACGACCACGCACCGTTGTTCCCCTCGGACTACGTGACGCCTAGATTATACTTATTAGGTAAGAGATTTATGCGAACGAAGGAAAAAGTCAGAGGAATATCGTGAATATTAGCTACTACGCCGATAATATGTGACTGAATTTCAAAGGAAACCTTTTCGAGAAATATTTCAATAACTATATTTGACCGAACTTAATTCTTGGATCCCTTTGATATTAAATCCTTCGACTATAATCTTGAAGGTCTTATTTTTAAGGAAATTCCTATTTAAATCGACTTCATATTACGTAGCAAAGAGATCTCTACCTTAAAAATATGATTTTTTTTAAATTCTGTTCCACTTCTAATTTATTCACCTTAAATCTGTCTTCTAAAAAGATTCCATTTTATAATAAATTCTAATGTCGGATTTTATTTTAGGAATTCAAAATTGAAAATTAATGATATAAGGAGAAAACCCATTTTCAGCGTTCTATTCCTTGCGTAACTCTGCATCCTATTATTCGCTTGCATCCGAATGCGATGACCTCTATGTTCGCAGCGAGAATGATGAGAGCAATATCGAATCTAATATCCCAGCCACAGCGACAGCACACACCCTTTCGCTTCCTGTTGCTATTGGCTTTCTGAAATGGTCTTTTATGGAGGGAATTTTCCGCATTGGATATTCCTCATCATACCGAGTTCTTCGTGCATAAGGTTTGACTGCATCATTCCACTGAGCAATTCGAAAAAAAAACTATTATCCTTACTCGCATAGGAATTTTTATCATACCTCCAATAGTGGAAGAAATGAATCCCTCCGTGGCACTGTCATCGACTTGACTTTTGAAGTCTCCAGTATTTTCGGAGTTTTTCTACGTTCTTCATTCTCCTATTTGCACAAGCCTCTTTCGTTTCCTAGTCGATGCAGTTCGATATTCCGCGTTTCCTTGCCTGCGCCTCCGATACAATTCAATATAGTAGCTACAACATTATTGTTAATATGATTGGTTTTTTCAGAGGAATTTTGGAATAATGGGATTCGAGGTTCGATAGCCTTTGTTGTGAATTGATATGATCTGATTCGGGATAAATCCAATTAATAACGGATGACATAGAGCGATGATCAACTTATTTTTGCTTTATTTGATGGTATTTATAATTTTAAATTCGCATATTTCGGTATGAATTTTCAAATTATGATTTGTTCATTGTATTTTACGCTGTTACATCCAGGAAATTAATATCTGAAACGCAGCTAAACTCAAAAGCGCTCCATAATGCTTTAATATTTGCGGATAAATTGTTTAGTCAACGTAACGTAAATTTGAATTCTATTTGCTCATGTTTTAATTTTCAAGATTTTCAAGAGCAATTATTTGAAAATGCTTTCCCAGTAATTTCATTGGCAATTTTAATGTAATCAAAATTTTAATGCAGTATCTTCCTTGCAAAAGCCGTATGCACTATGCTTTCTCTTCAGGAAATTTCTTTCTTCGTGCAGACACATAGTCCACGCTCACTATTTCCCTACCTTCCTGTTACGCTCCACCTCCCTCTCTCTTCCTTCTTCCTGCCGCTCACCTCTCTCTCCCGCTCTCATCTCTCCCCTCCCGAAAACTCAATTTAAATTATTCACGGTGTTGCGATTCTGGGAACTGATGTGCATCGGGGATGGGCGGGACGAGGTAGATGGTCTGGGGCGAGGAAAATGAGAGGTCGGAAGAGATAAGAGGTGGGGATGGGGAGGAGGGCCGTGGGAAGACGGGAGAGGGTGCGAATAAGGGGCATGGAGGAATTCCAAAATGGCGCTCCCTCATCCCACAGGCGACATATGAAAGGAACGAGGTGTCAGTCTGTCGCTCTCTCTTTCTCGCCGACCACCCTCCTTTCATCCTTCTCCTCTCCCTCCTCTCAATTCCCAGAATGCCTTCCCTCTTTATCTACCTCCTCCCTTTCTCGTCTCGTCTCGTCTTTCTCCGCGACGGAGGGTCAGAATGCGTGCATTTTTATTTACTTTTTTTTCGAGGGCTTTACAAAGGGAGAAAAAATTCCCGTCGCGGGTGTGTCCAGATTTTTTCCTTTTTGATCTAATCTCCTCTCCTCTATCAAAAGAAGTTTCTGAACATGATGAGGGGTTATACATTTTAGAAAGGGATTTGTTTTTCCTTTCTTTTTGGTCACTTTAGTTAAAAGAATTAATAAAAGATGAAATTCTGTTTATGATTGATTGATAGTTAACCGCTTGTTCGAATATATTTTGTGAGCTTGTTCTACAAATGACAAATGATGTCGCATCATCCTGAAGAGCGCCATTTTAGACTTGTTGCCGTCGTGATTAACGTCTTTTTCCCAATCGCGTCATTTCCGATAATATCGGGAGAAATACGTACTTGTTGAATTTATGGGGACCATATGTGGAAATTCGCACTTTTAGCGTGAATTTTTTGGAATTTAATTCGCTTTAATTTACTAATTTAATAGCACTTTCAATTTATATAGCGAATTATTGCATAATTTATCTTTTTCATTTTTGACGTGTTTTTAGCAGTTACAATTGATATTTTCCCCTAAAATGCATGCTTCCGATGTATCGAACTCGATTTTTATGCTAACTTTAGCTTCACTAGGATCGGTATTCTCCTCGAATTCCTTGCCCTGGCGTTTCTCCGAGGTTTCCTCCCGTCACTCCACTTTCTTTCCTTTCCCGACCCTGTCGCCCCCGCCCACGTCTCCTTCCCTCCGCCCACTTCTCCTTCCCTCCGCCCACGTCTCCCTCCCTCCGCCCCTTCTTAGCATTTTATTTTCATTAACATTTCCACCGCTTCCTCTTTTGAATCCCTTCTAAAATCCACAAAACCGCTTTGATCACGTTGCGCTGATATAATTTTTCACCTGAAATTGACTTGCGATTTCCTACTATATATGGCCTCAATGCTCCTACGATTCTTTGCTTATTCTGCTTTTCTAAGCCTTTTTAGCCTTCTAAGCCTCTTTTCGACACGATGATAGACCGATGACGCCTATTTTTACTCGATATGCCAAATGGCTTAAGCCGCATATTGACATCGAACTGAAATTCCTTCATTTTTTGCCGCCCATTCCTTACATCCTTAAGTCTTTCTCTTCGGGTAACCAATCTGTTCGAGTATTTGACTCCAGATACTTAAATTACTTTTCGCACGTCCGCCCCGCGTACATGGGCCGCCCACCTGTTGTCGGACATCCTTTCTTTTCTTTGTTCTTATTTCTTTTTATTTCGTCTGGGTTAAAATCCCTCCTTTTCCTACCTAATGGAACTTGTTTAGGTTAACGGTAAAAAGGAGCGATATCAATAAAGAAAGTCCCTACGCGTTAAAAATTCCTAGTTATATTATGATTATAATTTTCGATTAAGCTAAGAAAAATAGTAAATTATTTAATCAAAAGCAATTTCATTTAGTAAGGACATGACTTGGGATTACATGATATTCCCAAAAACCATTATATCACCGCTAATGAAAACATAAATAAACGCTTTTTTTTCCGGAAACCGTAGAATTATATTTGAAGAAGGACAATTTATCCAATATGTCTGCACGTACACTTTTAACTTACAAAGTTATTATCCCTCCGACCAACAAACAAACTTAGTCCTCAGATCAGCTAATGCGCTAATTTTTCCGCCCGGTAGTTTCGCATATTTCAGCGAAAGTAGAAGAAATCACCATAATCGTTTCTGTACTACGTTAATTGCGAATGCTTTTCCTAACTAACACCAATGTAAAGAGTCAATGTAGATTCCGCAGATTCTCTATACAAGAGAATTAATTTGCAAAATTTTGAATGAGAACTTTCTTTTTAGCACAACATTATCTGCAAAAACCGCGGGAAAGTGACATCATATTTCTATCCTTTAGCTGAAATTGATTCGCTCTTGACTAACACGCGGGCATACGGAGCAGCTAGTCTCATCCTCGGCACGATAATATTTCTCGTCCTCTTCATCGTCTTCTCGCTTTCGATTTGCAGGGATGAAGCCGCGTATCAAGAACCACTTTCGCGCCCATCAGCTTTCCGTGTGGCTCCGTCTCATCCCGGAACTCCACCGCGCCGGAATGGAAGACGCTGCCGCCAGACATAATCTGTTCCGCAATCACGACGACCCCTCACTCTACGACGGTCCCCTCAGGGCAGACTCCGGGTCTCCTCCGCTCCCGGATCTGCCGGAGGCCGTCTCATCTCCCTCCCCGGAGGCGTCCGCCCCCCGCGGGCCCCCTGCCACCTGCGCGAGCGTCCCCGCCGCAGCCGCTGCAGCCACTCCGCCGTCGGCCGCCGCCGCCGTCAACCAGAGCGACGCGCTGGCGAGCCTTGAGGCGGCCGCAGGGTTCGCGGCGTACTCCACCGCGCTAAGCGTCACGATCGCTATCGGTTGCTCGCTGCTCATCCTCAACGTGCTCATATTCGCGGGAGTGTACTATCAAAGGGACAAGCACAGATTGGAGGCCAAGCACTTGCAGCAGCAAAGGGACTTTGGCTCGTCGTCGGGAGGAGGTGCGTGATTGCCGAACTATTCGTTTCGGTCGGTTTCTTATGACTTTCCTTCATTCTTATCCACCCGCAAATTCATCTCGTAACTTATTTACGTGACAATTAAGAGAGATTCTCTTGTTGGAAAATTAAAATTAGGTTTTGTGATCGCGAAAAGCATTTCCTAAAGTGAGATTGGATGATGAAATATTTTTCAAGTATTTAGTATTTTTCATTGTTTAATCTCCGGGTGGTAGATTTGAGGAATATTAAACTGCACAGATTCAATCGCCCTCTATCTCTGTTTTTCATTTTTCACCTGAAAAATGGAAATTAATAATAAAAGTGGCTTTGCCTCTTTCTTACTTATTAAATCCGGTGCAATGTGTTTACCGCTTCTTTGACTTTTTAGAGTAATTCGGGAACTGTAATATAATCGTTCATCCGTTAGTAAATGAGCGCATACATACTTATAAAACACTATTAGTTAACAATCACTTAACAAGTGCCAGTCTTAAAAAACTAATCTTTTGGGTTGTTTCAAAGCCCATAACACCCATTTGATAGTCTCAAAATAGTGATTATCATAGTTCTTTGATTTAAGTATTTATTTTCAACCATAAAAAATACTATGCATTATTTCTAAAATAGAACTAAATCTCTTATATGTGTCTCTAATATAGTAGGAACATTTAATTCTACAGATCGTTTTTAAAATCGGATATAATACCTTGATATTTCTTAAATATTTACTAACATAGGTTATTGACTCTAAATTGCCTTTGAACTCCAATAAATTAGAAATGAACTTTTGGAATAAAAAAATATTTTCAATTAGAAATTTGTCTATAATCTTACGATGACCAATATGACAGTTTTTCTCAATCTTTGGGCCGCGGCCCACTGGTGGGTCGCAAAAGGTTTTGAGGTAGGTCGCGAATATTTAAAAAAATAAGATCAATTAACAATAAATAAAAATCCCGATGTGGCCACCACATGACTTTCTACATCACTGTAATATTTCTAAAAATTCCAAATAGGTTAAATGATAATAAATATTTTAAGGAACTGCGAGAAAATTCAAAGACCTTAAAAAGAGCAGAAATAAACTCATACCTTAGCCGTCTGATATTGGATATAGCCACGAAGCACCAACAATTAAGAAAATGAAAAGGAGCGTAACTAAGATGTAACGAATCGTGAAGTGCTTATAAAGGTGGTGTGGTGGTGGTGGTGGCAGCTAAAAAATATTATTTCTAAAATACCACTTAATAATGCATTATATGGGAAAATGTTTCGAACAAAGGTTGTAGAAAATAAAATACCTACAACATTTATTCCAGTAATAGTTTACACTGATCAAGTATTAAAGTAAATATTTGAGAAAAACGGTTGAGTGAAAAGAGTAAACATACACATTCGATTAACTGATTTTAGCCAAAAATTAATCAACACTTTTTCTTTTAATAAAAGTCTCAAATATAAAATTTTGCGATGATTTGATTAATAGTTTTTGAGTTAGAGCAACCACTAAATTCCTACCACCTACACACTTTCTCTCTCTCTCTCTCTCACTCACTCTCACATACACACACAAACAGACATCATCGATAAAATGGTCAAAATGTGTTCAGCGGACCTCAAAATGTGTATTTCCGTTAAAAAAGAAATCGATTTTTTTCATGAAAACAATACTTTTCCCTATACTATGTATGGAGAAAGTAAAAACTATTGAAAAAGTTTAGCGAAAGCTTAATATTCTGGAAAAAGTAAACGTAATGAATTACGAATGAAAATTTGAATAAATTACTTAATGTATTTAAAAAAGCCGGCTACTTTCATTCAGTAATATTGAATTTTCTCTTGCCTATATTGATGTACAGGTGGGCCGCGGAAGCTTGTTTGTAGTTACGGTGGGCCATATTTTCATTAAAGTTAAGAACGCTGCAATAGGATATCGATACTGGGGATCAGTCACCACAAGATAGGACGTGCAATCATTTGAAAACCGGCTTGAGTTGTTAATCGATATTGATTATGGACCAATACTGTACACGGAATAGCACAGTAAATTATGAGTTTTGAAATGTTGACAAAAATAAATATTTCCCACTCCTGAGGAGCAGCACCTCGTCACATTTATACGGCCGATTCGCCGCAATTGGTGAGCTTACTGGACACCTCCAGAGCGATTGTGGCGCCTTCTGTACCGCTCCTGAAAAAACGCCCCATTCTTCCTCAGGCACCCTGGACAAGCGAGGCGCGTGTGGCGACAGCGGAAGTAGCCTGGACGAGACGGCGACGTCGATGGTGGGCACCCCATCGGCAGCGGCTGCGGCGGCCTCACCCTTGCGTGGCAAGACGGCTTTCTTGGAGATGGGCGTGCAAGCCCCCCTGAGGGCACCGCCCCCTTCCCCCGCGGGCATCCCACCCCCCATCCTACCGCCTCACCTGGCTCATCACAGGTCAGCACAGCACCCGACCTATAGGTGAACTCATCCCCAGTGGACCGATGAGAAAGTGTCGTCATCGAAAGACCACAGTGAATATGTCATTTTGGTATTAATCCCTTATTGCATCGCGAGGGAGAGTAGCCCCCCTTCTACCCCCACCCCTTCCTTTCTCCTCGTGCCCCATCTGATTCTGTGCATCCCATAACTCTCTTTCGCTTTTTACGTTCATAGGCTGACCTTTATTGAAAGCTGTTTATTTTGCATGAGGGGAGGTGACGTTAAAATAGTGCTTTTCATCTAGTATTACTTCGTTTGTTTCTCATTTAATTTGTGCACTTGTAATTTGCTCCGAAGTTAGCAGCTCATTTTTCCAGTTCTCCTTATCTGCAAATAATCCTTTAAAACAAGAAAATATCTGCTCCATTGTCAGATTGTTTAGATTTCGATTGAAAATATTTTTAAATTTATTAGTATTATGAAGCTTAAACCTTGACTTATTAAAATTTTTAACATAAATGCAATAAAAAATGTGCCTTTTCATATAAAATAATTATGAGTATTAATTTCGTCAAGTAAAGTATATATTATTAAATAAGTAACTTAATAAGGATTAATTCCAGAAAGTTTTTATTCGTTCTGATATTCTCGATTTCAAAATAGCCCATAAGCAAATACATCACTGGAAACAAAGAGAAAATTAGGCTTTTAACTTTTTTGGATGATGTTCACACCATGATATTCTATCTATGAAATTTGTTGACACTAGCTGTGTGACCCGGCGTTGCCCGGGTGCGATTCGGGATTGCACCCGCCCCTCTTTCACTAACCCCTCTCGCCGCCCGCCCCTATTTCACTCACCCCTCCCACCGCCCGCCCCTCTTTCACTCACCCCTCCCACCGCCCGCCCCTCTTTCACTCACACCTCCCACCGCCCGCCCCTCTTTCACTCACCCCTCCCACTGCCCACCGAACGTCATAAAGTAGCGTAGGAAAATGGGTGTTCACGGAATATCACCATATCTTTGAAACGGTTTACGTTAAAAGAATAAAATTGGGCAGAAAACCTCTTCGCAATTCCGCTTAATCTTCCGGTGAAAGTTTCGTGAAAATCACCAAAGAAGATTCGGAGATCTCGCGTTATATATATAGATATAAAATTTGCCACAACATCGCATCAACAATTTCCTAATTTTAAAAACAATAGGTTCTGAGGAGAGTCTGCGATCGTTTTATAGTACTATTCTTTCAGAACTATTTTCGAGTCACTAATAGTGCGAGTGTTCCCTGACCTATTTCTCACAAAATCTTCATTCTTCTACTGAAGAAGGTTTTTCAGTTTCGAGATACGAAGATATCAGAGATATGTAGAGGGATAATAAAAGAGAGCGAGTGGGCTATTACACTGCACTAACGGTCGTCGTTACAAAGCGCGCATCACAACGGCGGCCATCGTCATTACGGGAAAATCGCCGATGTAAAGAGAGACAGAATGAATGCGAACGAGAGCTGTCCTCTCTTTAACGACCGGGAAAACGGGCAAAAATTATGATGGCTAAAGGGGACAGGTGCTGCCGGGGACGCTTGTAGCTAGGATTTAGTGGATTTTGCATCATTCACCCAGACGTTCTTTGGGCAGAGGAAAGGGAACGATATATGATTGTCGGCAGCAGACATTTTTTGTGAATGTCATGTACTTTTGCTTTTAATACCTGATTTTATCCAGGAAGATTTCGGTGGCAATATGTCATACATATTTGGAAAATAAGCTAGGGCAGCTGTTTCCAAACGTGTTGTAGGCTAGGTCCCCATTTAAAGATAGCAAGAAGTCCAAAGTCAATTCGATACAACGTTGGAAAACCAGCCTGCATTAGTATTGATTTCGACTTCTTTTTTATAAACAAGTACTTAGTTACATTGTAAAAAATCTCTAAACACAATATTTTTTATAGTTTTGCTTTCTTCAAGATTTTTTACACCTGTTATGTGAATACTAATGCAGGACATACTACGGCACCGAGATAGTGCTACGTATAACTGACCGTGACTAAATATCGACTTCTCTTGATTTATGTAAAGACGAACACAATTGAAAATTTGTCCTTGGTTTTTGTTAACCGCCCACCTTCATCGTTAAAAGAAATACGCCGCAATACTCACATTAAACCGTTGGCAATCCAATATGTAATGGTTCTATTTCATCCATAATTCCTTCGCCGGAATATAAAATGTTACTGTTATTTCTTCTTTGTTGCCGGTTTTGTTGCGCTCTTTGACGCTCTGCTTGCCACTTTTCTTCTGCTGTAGATCGGTTACGCAGATATTCACGATTGTTAGTTCGTTCAACTTCACGAATATTTTCGTTTAATCTGCGATTTTGTTGATATTCGCGCTGATTTGCCCAAACATTTTCATTTCCACGACGATTACGTTCTTTTTTGCGTAAAACTTCCAGTTGATGTTGGCGAAATATCTGTTGTCTATTCAATTCACTTACTAATAAAGGGTCACGCTAACTCTAAAAGGATATGAATCGTAGCCCAGCTGTTAGCATTGTCGTAATGACGCCACTATCGGCGGTCGTGCGTCACCACGACGCAGTATTCTACGGTTATATTATATAGAGACACACGGTTATTACAACCTTTTTTGTCACTACGCCATAAACAATTTATTAGTAGAAAAAATAGTATCATAATTACCTATCAACGCATCCAAATCGTTGATTTATTTATTAAACAAATTTTTCCAGGAATCCTTAAAAATGAGCTGCGGCACCTAGTTTGGATACCACTGACCAAGAGATTTGGCGAGTATGGGCCTCAGTACAACTTTTAATTTTGTCGCAACACTAGGTTAAATTTTTCACATAAGGCAGCGATTATAATCCTTTTGCATATTATGACCCAGCAACCAAAAATCCGGATCCCATCATGATAAATGTGAAACTACACCTTCTCCAATACATAAATTTATACATTGTGCATTTTGGTACTATAATAACCAGAAATTAAAAAAAATCAAGGACACTCAAAATTACAGTAATGTTGTTTGGAAAAGTGTTATAGAAAACTGGCGGCCCGCGGGCCACATGCGGCCCTTTCTCTACCTAACTTAGGCCCGATAGCTATTTTTGTCTCAAGTGAATCCTGTGAGATTTCATATAGATCCTTTATTTTAACGAAAAGGAGGCGACATTTTTTTCATAACAACCGAATTGCAATGGAAAGCATTTTCTAAATTATTGCTTTCAATTGCAAAACAGGAGTCCAACCTTCTTCTTAAAGTCTGCCGTTCCATTCATTAAACAACTGCGTCCCTACTCTAAGGTCCATTGCTTTAATGCAGCCCATTTATAACATTCATCGTATTAATGCGGCCCGGACGCCTCTTTGAGTATGGCATGCCTGTGTTATAGTAATTATTTCCGAAGCTTCGCGATCCGCATGTTGAGAAACACTGACATCAGGTACGTTCGATACCTAAATACGAGTCGGAATCAAATAATGGCTGTATTGCTATAATGTCGTACGGTTTCTCTTACCTTGGAGACGATCAAATTTCTAGTTCTAATCAGTAGAGATTGTTGCAGTAGTTAAGGCAACCTTTCGACCGTTCCAGGCTCATCCACGGCCACGCCCAGCAACATATCAGCGCCGCATCGTCCCCTCCGAACGGCTCGGCTGCCCTCCACCTCTCCGTCCCTCTCAACCACCCTCCTGTGCCAGCACCTGGGCCTCCGCCCACCGCTATGACGCACCTTCACCCGGGACAGCCCCATGGACACCAACCCAACAACCTCGCGGGACTGCAGGGAGTTGGGCATCCGGCACCTCAGCCTCCGCCGGAGTCTCAGCCCCTGCTCCCTCAGGGGGTTCCCACTCCGCCCCGGGCGAGGGTCCCGCCCCAGGGAGTGGGCGAGATGAGAGTCTGACCTCAGGGGCATGCGACCCACTCGCCAGGCAATTGCCCCTGATCGTGTTACGCGGAACGCCGTCTCCCGAGACATCCTCTTCTTCTTCCTGCATGCGGCCGCCACGGCACCCGACCTTAGGGTGGAGAGGACGGGATAGGATACGAGATACGCGAACGCCTTCTCGCTTCCCCGCTAGATGGCTCGCTTCGAGGCAGGCGGAACGAGAGCGGTGCTGAAGTTCGTGAGGAGAGTGGGTGAATCGCTATTATGTGAAAGACCGGAACTCTTTCCGAATGGTCAGCGATGGTGGCTAGTGCCGAGTCAAAGGGAGTATGAACAGAAGAACTGAAAAATATATCGGGGGCGAAGTCAACCTTAAAGTGGCTTCGTCCAATTACTGCCATTAACTTTTTGAATAACTCCCTCGAGTTAGAGAGATAGATTGGGGCAGAAGAAGATATCTTTTAATCCCTTATTGGTAAAAAATCATCCAAAATCCCCTCAACATTATTTTCCCTTTAAAAAATTACCCTCAGGTGAGATCGGTTTCGCTGGAGGTGTTTTGATTTTCGAGCGAATGAACGTGGAATAAGAAAGTTGGTTCGCAGAGTGTGAAAAGTGTACGCGAGAGAACGCCGCCCCTCGAATTGCTAAATTTCTCGCGAAGGACTTCTGCTGTGAAAGATGAGTGCATGTGTTCGCGCGCCAGATCACACAAACACACGCCTCGGCGTAAATGTGGGCGGTTTTCGAAAACGGATGAGAGATGACGAGGGAATGAAAGAGCGACGTTTATTAGGGATCTTTTTGAAGAAACGGGTCCGATTGCGAGGACTGAGTGAGCGAGAGTGAATGAAGACTGCGGTTTGGTGAGAAGGAGACGGTGAGTGTGTTGGGTTGATCTCATCGCGGCGCAAGACTCCTCGATACGTTCCTCCGAAGGCGATCTTTAAAATGTTTAATGAAAGAGGAGATGCGAGTCGATTTGTTAGTTTCGTCGGGAGAATTCCGATTAGCTCAAATGATTGACTCGAATTATTGCCGTCTTTGAATTAGCATTTTTACCGACATATTGTTTGGGTATGAAAGGTTAATATTTTATAAGAAATCGATGATGCAAATCCTGGAAATGCACCAACCGTTAGATTATTGTTTTAATATAAGTCAGAACGCACATTATATACTCCATTATAGGTTCCTGTCATTATAAAAATTTATGTCTGAAAAGGCATATCTACGACTTCAATTTTGTTTATCTTTGGAAATATCTGGGATTTACTTTTAATTGATATAAAAGATTTTATTTCTTTAAATACGCGATCCATCATATGTCAACGACAAGTACTTCAAATCTTAGACATTATCATAGCTTCAGTAATGTTTTCATGTTAAGTAACGAATGATTTCTTTAACGCGTTACCATACAGTTAAATATTTACACGAAATTCTTGTCGTGTACCTTCGCAATGGCAACGACTCATACCTGATTTTAGTAACATTATTAAATGAAACCAAAAGTAGATAATTTAACAGACAAGAGACATGTTAATTCAGTAAAAATCTTGAGATAGATTTTAAATGATCGAATGTTGAAAAACGACGAATGGCGGAATAAATATTTTGGTCGCATAACATCCTTTATGTAAATATTCTGGAAAAATTTTAGATTTACGTGTGAACTGAGTTGCAGTTTAATTTACAAATATTTGTGACAAAATAGCAAAGAACAACTGATTGATTAGTGAAATGAGCGGTATGTTTACATATTCATTGAAATGCATAAAATAAGTCACAGCTTATCTTTTACTTGGCGAAAACGATTTCTCAAATGTTTTTAACGAGAAATACTTGTCCTTAAATATATTTTTACTTATGCAGTTTATTTACTAATTTCTCTTTTAAACCTTTTTTTAGGAAAACTGTAGAAACCAAGTTTGGTACTCGAAGTGTTTAATTTGAACCCAATATAACCGGAGGATATTAAAAAATGATGGTTCTGGATTTGTCTTTGTGATATCCCAGTAAAAGCAAACGGAAGCCAATTTTATAAATTACAATTTTGAAAGTTTTTAATCACATTCTTGATCCAGATTTCGATGATGGGAACCCTCATCATGATTTAATAATGATAAATAGTGTCAAAACTAGGTTCGTAAGTAGTTAATTATAACCTGTGTACATATGTTTTTTCTATGGTTTATTATGTTTGGAAATGTATTTGTCACATTGATTCAGTTACATCATAAAAGTTACAGGTACAATAAGTTTTTCCGATTATGGTCAGTTATTTTTGGTTTATTTTAACAAATCGGTAAATAAAGCGCAACCTACAACTTATGATGATTTCGAACGCCATTAAAAGCGTTCCAACTTGTATCTTGCATATATTTTAATTTGGAGAACACTTCCACGGCTTTTTTCAGTATAAAAAATCTGCATATATCAGTTTATGGAATACTTAATGTAATCTTCTATTCACTAAGCTAAGACAAGCAAACCTTCATCAGTTTTGATTTTATGCATATATGAATGTTTCAGCTATCTGCGTTGGAATCATACCAACTGGATACATTTTTCTTTATTTAAAAGTTGAATAGCTTCTCCCTCCTTCTTAAGTAATAATCATATCTTCATTTTTTCCAATGGAATTACGAAAATTATGCCGCCATTTCTTTCGATCATATCGAACTTGTTGTCTTTGATATCATAGTAAGGTCCCAAGTCTCTCGATTCAGGAACTTACATTCATTTGAAGAGAGCTTGCCCTTCAATAACTCTGAATAAAAATATTCGCATCTTGGGAATGTTCGCACTGGACGGCGAATGGTAAACATATTAGTCGTTGATTCGATTGCATTTCAGGTACACAGTGTATGTATTGGGAATCGCGTGTAGCACTGGCCGAGGTGTAATATGTAATATTTCTCCGACATTTTGGTTTATACTCGTCACGCCAATGCGTTGCCAAAGGAGAAGGACGCCGCGGACGACTGTCCTCGCCACTGTTGAACCCGTGAGTGAATAAATCTTTTTCATTTCGGAACGATCGTGAACCGTAGAAAAGTGAATGAACACATTTGGAACCATTCTCGATTGCTTAAAACTAAAAAAATTGAAATGAACAATCAGAAAAATATAAATGTTATACTAATGAGATCAATATTTGTAGTTTCTAAATGTTCTCAATTCTTTTTTTTTTGGTGATTCCAAAAAGGGAACCATTTATGCGTAAAAATATATATAATGGTGACATTGGAGGACGAAGAAGAATGCTAGTGTTAAACCTGTTATTGTATGAAATTTTCAAATACAAACATGTTTATAAACGTGGTTTGTTATTTGACCTTGTGTGTTCCATGCAGTGATCGCACCTTCCCTTTAATTTGCAGCGAGTGCTTCGTGAATTCAGACTTCGAATGAGTCATCCACTGATCCGAAATGAATGCAAGACGGCAGAGTAATCAAGTTCGCTAATTACCGGAATACTTTTTATTAAAACGTTCACTTGCAAGTTGGAATACGATTTTATTTTTATTTAATTCATATGATTGTCTGGATTAAAATACTATAAATATGATAAATGACGCGAAATTTTATTTTCAGTTTTTGAAATTCAAATTATCTGTTTTTTGTACAAAATTTTGATTTAATTGGATATAATATTAAGATCGTTTTAATCAACAATAATGTTTTAAATTTAAAATTGTAAAGTATTTAATTTTAGCAATTCTTGAAAATTCTTAAACTCAAGAACTAAGGTACTACTAAGAAGGTATGTAAAAACTTTTCTTAACTTGTCATGTTATTGTCTTATTGGGTTTAACAACATTTGTATCGCTGTGAAAGTATTTTATCTTTTAGTTTTTTTTTTTAATATTAGCACATGAAATTAATTTTTCCGCTTGATGCGCTTCATTTCTTTGCGTCCGTCATATATTTTCTCTAAAGTCTCGCAAAATATATCTTGAAGTCCTCAAATTCTACTTTTAGAATTTTGTCAACGCAGCAGTAGATTTAAAGACAGTAAGCCTTTGCGCCAAGGACTGCGCGAAATATTGTTACGCTACGATCTGAATACAGTGTTATTTTGAAGGTGCTCTGCATAACTACAATAGTATCTTTATTTTATGTATCCTGCACCACCTACTTAAATACAACGTATAAAAATATTCAACATTTGCAATAATTCGAAATTTCACGGTCCATTTTGCAGTGGATATCATGTTTCCAGCTTCAGATACGTGGGTATTCGATCTTCTTTTTTTCCTAGAAATAATCAAAGCAATTTATTTGTCGTGGGATGAAAATCGCTCCCTTCTCTTAAAATGCGTTTACTCGGATTTCAGAAACGAGATGCGATACTTAATTTTGTCCGGATTTTTATCCCAAAAACATTTCCGATTTTTACACACCCGTGTTTTCATGTCCTCGGCCACACACGCGGAGACCTTTCAGCTCCAGAAACTCGGTGTTACGTTGTAGTGTGCGCGGCCACGCCCATGTGAGCCTACCGATCTCAAGAACCTCCACTCTTCGCCACACGATGTCAGCACCTCCTCCAACTTATCACATATTCCATCTCCCGCCGCCTCTAAAACACTCGATCTCCTTTCTTCTTCTTCCGAGGAATTTCAAATTTTCAATCTCGATGAAACTCTGGAGTCGCCGTTGTTTTAGTATTGCTCGATTTGTAATAATCTGAATATTCGTTGTGAAAGCTTTTCTACGCATTCCGAATTATGTGAACTAAACGACTTTTTCTACGCGAGTTACGATGTGAATATAGAAAAAACTTGGAACGGCTCCATTAAAAACAGCTTCATATCGTTACGCTTTGCAGTTACTTAGCTGAAAAGGACGAAAGTAAACATTCCTTGTCAATCTTCACAATTTGTTAGAGCAAGAAACAATTTGGTCTGTATCACGGGTTCCATTATTACGGAGCCATTATTTCCAACAATCGATTAGGTTGATTTCCGTAGAAATAATGTTGAAAATCTTGGGACCAGCTTTTGTAATAAATAAATAATATTTTAATAAAATCTTAAGTGAACGCAGCGAGAACTCAGTAAACTCCAATTAATTTAGAGCACATATAATTGGAAAAGAAAGCCAATTTCTTAACTCTAGAATGCATATTCTGGGCCTCTGATGACCGGCAACTATTATTCCTTTGGATTTCTTTTAAAGTAGTAACATTTGGAAACTGCAGCTTCTGACATCTTCCGCTACGAATTAATAATTCATTATTTAAAATTAGTTTCTCTAATCGTCCGATGATGACTTTTTCAAAACTCTTTATTTAACACTACCCCACAAATGTATAACGCGGGCCTGTTAGGCCCGCACTTGCAATGAGCAAATTCTAGGTTGGTAAACCCGTTTAGTAGTGTTTAAGGAGGCAACATCGCACTTCTATGTCTACAGTGTTTACCAGCCTTAAGTATAAGTTACTGATCATATTGTTTTACATATCCATATCAGCATGCATATTGCGTGTTGAAGTAAGTATGCGGTATTTATTAAGTATTACTTTATTTTATCTCTATTATCACACTACCATGACTATTGTTTATGCATCACCTTTTCATACTTTTTGTGGCAGAGGTAATGCACAAATTACTTACTGATCTTTGCACGAGTGTCCTACTATGGGTTCATATATATGTGTACAAGGTGAACATGAACTGTGTTAACTTTTGCGTGATATATCCGACGAAAGCTAATATTTACCAGCTGAATTTTCGGAATCCTCAACTAATTGTGAGGCAGATGACAACAGTTGCCCTCCATTTAATCCTCCACTACAGCAAGCAGGCCATCGAAGCTTCTTATAGTTTCACCATCATCGAGTGATCGAGTAGCTAAATCGGGATTGGAATGGAAAAATGATTTACCTGCTACTTTACTGACACTGAGCGGAAATATAATCAGATTCGCTGAAGGACCTGTTCACAAGGTAGCACAAGCAATGTTCTTTTGAACTGTTTGTTACCAAAAACATTGTAGACGAAATTTTAATGGGTACTCGACTGATACTAACCCACACAATCGAGCTTACATGTTAACAAACACTTTTGAACTGATAAGACAAATAATTTGTTTTGACAACAAGCGTACAAAGGATATTTGCCAGCAAACACAGCCTGGCTCCAATTACATTTATTTGGAAACTGTTTTAAGAAAAGTTTCGGAGTGTTACGTTATTAGTGAATCACTAACTGTTGATGAGTAGCTTGTGCGATTCAGCGGACGTTGCCGCTTTATCCAATACATGCCAAAAATCCTAGCAAATACGGAATTAAAATTTTCTGTCTATGTGATGCAAAAAATAGGTATGCTGTAGATGGTCTCATCTACACGGGACGAAAACCATGTTAGCCAGTCGCAACTAATTTGGCAAAAAATGTTGTTTTTAGCTTGGTGAGTTCTGTGTAAAACTCCGGGCGAAATGGTACTTTTGATCATTTTTTTATCAGCATTCCTTTAGCTCAAGACCTTCTTTCAAAACGACTTACTATTGTAGGAACAATAAGGCAAACAAAAGGGACATTCCTCCTATCATGAAACCTAGTCAGAGCCGTGCTGTACACTCCAGTGTTTGGATTTTGTGGTGATATGACAATGGTGATATATGAACCATAGAAGCACAAGAGTGTCATCCTATTAGGACAATGCATAAAAATGAAACAATTGCTGAGGGACCAAAATTAAAACCCGAGATCATAAAATACTACAATGCAACAAAGGGAGGAGTGGACACTCTCGACCAGGTGGCCAGAATCTACACTATTAAACGTCAGACTAGAAGGTGGCCATTCTGGGTTTTTATGACATGTTGGATGTTGCATGTATCAATGCATGAAATATATTTCTTTGACAACATCCAGAATATCATGAAAATGTAAAACATAGAAGAAGAATTTTTCTTAAAGATTTGGCAAAACAACTAGTATTGGCACGAATTCTGGATAGTACATAGTTGCAATGCTTGCTTGCAGAAGAGCATTGTGGAGGCTATCGCCCTTTGCGGAGTTGAACAACAGCAAACAGTACCCCAGTCTGGTGATGGACCGGAAAACGAAAACGTTGTTTCAAGTGTCTTTCTAATATAGATAGTAAATCATCTGTAATCTGTTCAAAATGTGGAATAAATGTTTACAAAATACACAGTTCAACAGTATGTAATGACTGCATTTAAATTTAAGATCACTGTGTTCGTACATGTAAAACTGTTAACTAGTTATGTATGACATTTACATATATTTAATTCATGTCATTTATATTTTTAGTGTGATTCTGGATAAATTTAGTGTTCACTTTCAATATCACATATTGTGTTCTGTTGCAATTAATATTTATTATCATTCAAGCATAGTTTAATAAATATAGCAATTACCTAGCGTTACCTCAGTGTATAACAGCTCAGTGGATTATATTAATGAATTTTTAGCGCCGCCGTATGTGAAAAAATCATTATTTATTAAGCAAAACAAATCCGGGCCTGACTGACCCGGGTCATGCATTAAAGCCAAGTTTAATGCCCATGTCATGCATTAAAGCCAAGTTTAATGCCCATGTGTTTTAGAGTTAAAATAATGTTTCGACTCTATACATAATCCTAGCTTTAACATAGACGTAATGGTATTAGCTTTGCGAAGAGATAGTTAAGGCTGAGAACAGGAAAAGCCAACGAGGAACGACCGACGAGATTCAATTGATCGTTCTCGCAAAGATGCGCAATGGTTTGGCCTTCTTCCGATACGGAGAGGAAAGGATACTTTGGGAATTACGAATGCTAACAATCTCCCTTTACGTTTCTCCACACAAGTCGCCAAATTGGCGTCCGGCAAAAAATCAAATGAATCATCTCTAGCCCCTTTATCTTCTTCTTTTGCTTTTTATGCGTTCTTTGCACGAAGTGAACGCATATAGGGGAGGTCGTTTCCGTCCGTCTGAATGTTTAAACTCTGGAACCGCTGCACGTATTTTGATATAATATGGTATTGGGGAGTTTTATTAAAATGTGTCGACCGATTTCAATTTTGGTTACAATCGGACAATAATTACGACCACTTTACATTAATACCTACATGTAGTTTACGACACCTCTGTTTCAACTCGGGAACCGCTTGGCATATTTTGATGAAATTTGGTATTGGGGAGTTTTACTAAAATTACTGGAACGATTCCAATTTTGGTTATACTCGGCAGATAATAACGACCACTTTACATGAAGACCTACACGTAGTTTACAACTTTCCACTATTTCAACTCGGGAGTCGCAGGATTTATTTTGATGAAATTTGGTATTGGGCAGTTTGGTACAATTTGTCGATCTCAAAGAACGCATTTGTAAACTCTTGCGCACTCCGACATGGAATACACCTTTCCTTAGTTATTATCCTACGCCATCACAGCGTCCTGGTTCTTTTAGCCCATCCTTCCCATTCCGCTCCATCTCGTTTATCTCCTTTCCTCTCTTGCACGCAATCCGTGCCACTCCTTTTTCCCACGTTATTATTTGCTGCCGTCTTCTCCTCTACCCTTCAGAAGTTGCCTCCCGCATCCTCTTCGACTTCGTCTTTCCGGGCCCACTCTTGGGACATTTACAAAACCGCTTCTGCCGTTACTCTTCTATCCTCTCCCTTTGTGCCCTTTCCTCGATTGCTTTCCTAACTCATTCGTTTATCTCTTTTAGTTTTTCCAATAATACTTCCTAAGTATTTTTTCTTTCCATTACCATTATTATGTTCGTATGTTTATCCATAATGATTGCTTTCGCGTCCATATTCAACGTGGGACCAAACACCGATATGCGTTTGCTTTTTTATTTTTATATTTATCACATTTTTCCAATGATGATGATGTTATTCAGTTGGAAATATGAATGCTCTACTTTTTTTATTTATATATATATCTGTCTATCTATCTTACTCCGCCTGCAATAACTGCCACCACGCGCCACTGAAGCACCCATGCCGATATTAATCGTTATATCTCAAAAATCGGTAAGAGATAATGGATGTAACTTTTCCAGGATTGCTTGATTCACATATAAAATGTGATTGACGAAAATATATTTCGAAAACCGGGTTCGACTTCAGGGAACTCTTTCTATTTCTCATAATGTAACACGTAAAAATGAACTTTTCAACGTGCAGGCTTTTCTTCTTTTGGAAATTAAAATTAGAATAATTTGACATTCGTTCTTCGGATCTAAACCATTCTAAAGAAAACATTTTCAAATTTCTTATTCAATTGGTATTTTTTTGCATTCATCTCTAAATTGCTCATGTTAATCGTTTGAATGGTATATTAAGGAAAAATCTTGGCATTTTAACGGGAGGTTGTCTTACCTACCATTGTTAAACCTCGAAATCCTATTGTTACTTCAATCCATATAGGTTTAAGCGTAATTTGAAGGCTTTTATTAAGAGAAGGAGAGAAATACGGAAGGAGGTGGAAATAATTTTTAATACCAATCAATGTAAACAACATTCGTAGCGTTATTTACGAGAAGGAATATCTAAAAATCTGAAATAACATTCAAAGATATAAAAAGTCTTAATAATGAGCTAAATTCAATATTATTGAAATAGAAACGGTATGAAAATTTAAGGAACGTGCTTGACGTTTTCATAAATAAACCGAGCATATAAAAATTTTATGGGATGAAAGACTGTGCGATACGTTACGAGAGTTAAATAGAAGAATGGAGGACTTAAGGACGGTTTTGGAAATAGGGAGAAAAAAGAGGTATAAAAGAATTAAAGAATCACAAAAACAACAATAAAAATCTATTTTGTCCACCCGTTGGTCTAAATGTCAAGCTGTTAAAACGCGAATAACTCAATCAAGGATGTATATAGAAAATTGAAAATTGGCAGAAATAATCTACTCAAATATAAAAATGCTTTATCGAAAGAAAATTTACCAAAAATTCCAGAGTTCGACTCCAGGGTAGAGGCGGATTCAAGGATGGGGACGATGGTCCTCCTCCCCCCTCCATCCCTTGAATACTCTTGGGACAAGAGAATAGGCTCGGTGAGTGGGCAGTCACGGGATGGTTCCTCCAGTAGGCTTCAGTTTTGGCACAAATCTTCTTAGAAGTTTCCCTTGCTTCTCGTCTTTATAATCGCCGTCTTTCACAGGATTTATGGTCCTTCGGAGAACCCTCGCACCGGTTGCAATAAAGATGGTATCATATGATTCCTCTCTCTTTCGAACCGCGAGTAGGGGTGATGACCATGTCACGGACCTACGCTACCGGCTACGTGCCGGTAAAAGGCTGAAGCAATGCGCTCGGTTTATTGCCTTGGTACCCCTTTCACCCTTTTTCACTGGTTTGGGTTTGGGGATTTCCTTTCTTTTGTTTACAGTTCTTCCCCACCTCTAGCTGAACTTCTCCATGTCACAAGATTCTTTGCAAGCTATCTTTCGCCGCCTAGGGTTTTCCATTATTCCTTACAAGATTTTACTGGCGTTTTTAGAGCAGTTCTGAAGAGATCCATTAGTGTGTAGCAGTGAGCCGGGGCAGTGATATGCGTTGAACAGAGCCAGAGGAACGTGGTAGCAAAACAGGCAACGGCCTAGGGCGCCAGAGATTGAGGGGCGCCATGAAGAGCCAATATTTTGATTTCACGGCACTGTATATGTGTGTTTCTGTATTATTTTTTTAAGTAATGTACATATACTTATCTTTCATCTTTTATTGATTCATCCTGTTATACTTTTCACGTGCATTTGTGTTGCATAAACCTTTATATTCAAAATGATTTCAAATCAGTGCTGTTCACTGCCCCAATCCTAAAAGTATAAGAAGCGCTCTGAGGAAGATTTGGAGAATGTATAATTCTTGAAGATGTTGACGTACCAACTAACTTATGAGCCTAAAGTTATGATTTGCTTAATCTCTTGCTAAAAAATATTCTTCTTAATGCCCATTTGTGCCGCTATTACTAATCATTAAGCGTACTTGTGGAAAAACATTGTTTTTAGTAATTATAAAAAAGTATTTAATAATAATTACTATTAAAAATAATTTTCATTTATTAGATTTTTGTATCATTTAAATTGGAGTAGGACGCCAAAAAAATAGTTTGTCTGGGGCGCCAAACTGCCTTGCGCCGGCCCTGGCATTGAATATTAGTGTTCACTCTATTGTAGTGCACCAACAACACAGTGTGACAATTTATCATGTGCCGCTATCTAATTGATTACACTAGGAGTTAAATAAGTGTTCAAGATTTCCTTGCTTCATGCTAGTCTACCAGTGATACTTACCTTTTTGGATGCTGACGTCGAACATTCAGTAAAAATTGTGTCTTTTTCATTAATTCTATGATAAAATTTTAAGTGATCTACATTGTTGGCTTTTATAAAATTTAATATTTTTATCATTTATTTTTGCCGAATTAAACTTCTTATTAATTTAAATACAACACAATTTACGCCTAATAAAAGTAATATAAATCAAAGACGTGAAAATGATCTTCAAATGTATATATATATATATATATATATATATATATATAGATAGATAGGTGTAGTGGTTAGGACGCTGGCTGCTACTCGCCCGATGCTTGAAAAAGTCATCGGGTACAAATCCTGCGCGAGTAGGATTTTTTCTCATGGTCACCCGGCCCCCTGTTTGCGTGGTTTGAAGAGACCGCGCAAATTCAGCTGTTCCGTCCTTCGAAAGGGACGTTAAGCAATTAATTAATTAATTGGCAGGACCTGTCGCAAGACAGAACACGAATGAATGAATATATATATATATATATATATATATATATATATATATATATATATATATATATATCGGTATTATTTTACTTTATTCAGCATGGTAGGAATATCTTTAAATTAAATTTATCGTTAACCTGATTTATTATTTAAACATTTCCAGATATACCTTGATAAAAATGACATCAAATAGACAAAAACGCCAGAAAACGTTGCATTTTTATCTTAATTCTTCAGAAACAGAACCTAAGATAAATTCGAGCAATCAAGAAGTGGCAGCTTCTACCTCACAACCAACAAACTCCTTAAAGAGAGAGATCTTCGCTAATGAAGACAGCAGTTCAGTTATTTCATCGGTCCATTCCGTCGATACCGAACATTATACTAGTGTTATAGTAAAAAACGATAACGGTATTTACTTGGATGAAAGAATATTATTAGATAATTTAACAAAAAAGAACTTTTATAAAATCCGTTTTTCCCGCCAAAACATTACGTCTTTCCGTTTTCTGTACATCGAAAGAAAGACAAAAGTTGAAAAAAGATACCTTAATCAATCTCACTTGGATAAATATGCCTGGCTAATTTATTCTCCAAAAAAGAGGGGAATTTACTGCACATATTGTACCTTGTTTGTTCCCAGAACGGTTGGTGCGATGGAATGGGATGGGATTCATCTTTCGACCGCTTTGGAGTATATCGAACGCCTTGGATTTGTTTTAAAGTATAGCATTTGGATGCCACATCAGTTGACTGAAAAAAAGCTTAATCAACCGTGTAAGGATGTTTTCATCTCTTTTCGTCTGTCAACATGTTGACCCGTTTTTGTACTGCCTGATTACTGGAGATGAAAAGTGAATCCTGTACAATAATTCAACAAGGAAAAGAGTTTATTGCAAGCCAGGAACATCCACCCCAACCATCGCACCAAAGAAAAGTAATGCTCTGTTTGTGGTGGGATAAGAAGGGCCCAGTGAACTATGACCTGCTGAAATTTGGTGAAACCATCAATTCAGAACGCTACTGCATGCAACTTGAACGATTGAACCGGGCCATCAAAGAAAAGCGTCCAATACTAGCCAACAGAAAGGGCATCGTGTTCCACCACGACAATGTTCGACCACATACTGCGACGATGACTCAGCAAAAACTGAACGACTTGGGCTGGGAAGTTCTCAGTCACCAACCATACTCAATGGACCTGGCACCATCCGATTATTATCTCAGGTCAGGCGCGGATCCAGAAACTTCCCAAGGGGAGGGAGATCGCCCCAATTGCCCCTCCCCCTCTTGATTCCGCCTCTGCCGACGACAATACATTTTAAAAATCCCTATCCTCAACAGAATCTTTCTTTCCCTTGTCATACAGACTTAATCTTCGGTGTGGAAACAAGGTATGTTGCGCGGAATGAATTTAAGAATGCACCCAGTTGAGGGTAATGGGGTCATCCAAGGGGAGAGCGATCGCCCCCATCGCCCTTTCCTTGGATCCGCCACTGTCTCAGGTAGATACAAAACTATCACAACGAGAAACGCTTCAGTTCTTATGAGGATGTCTCCAAGGCTGTTGGTGCCTAATTTAAGTCCAAGGACGAAAACTTCTACACCAATGGCATCAAAAAACTTCCTACAAGATGGCGGACAGTTGTATCTAATAATGGAGATTATACAGTATATGATAGCTCATGAACACTTTGGTTCCAAGTTGATCAGTGGTGGAAAACTCCTTCAGCCAAAAATTATAGGATAAGCCCTATGCATTTCGCCCACTAAGTGGGCATCTTCAGGGGAGAACCTTCCTTGGAACAGGCTGAAGGAGTTTTCCACCACTGATCAATGGAGATTATATAAAAAAATTACAAAATTTAACCGAAACTTTTACTTAAAAAACGAAAGAACTTTCCCACAGACACAATACATACTTGCAATTCCTTAATTTCTAATGCCATCTGCAAATATTATTGATTTACACCGGTCTCAGGTTCTAATTTTCTATTTTTGCTTCCCTGATTCTTCCTATGCAAGCCTCCACAAGAAATAGAATCCGTTCACTTGTTACAATCTATTTTCCATATCCAGTTTTAACTTTTTTTTTATAATTATAGTAAGAATATCGTTAGCACTATAGGTGAGAGAGACACCGTTCAAACATTGTCGCTAACGGCTGTTTGTTCATTTTAGTGGACTTGTACAATCACAGTAATCTCCCAGTCTTCGCTTCCTTTCGCCTTTCATTTTCACATTCCCCTTTTCTGTAACATTTCAACACCTGCCTTCACTTCACATCGTCATAACCAGTGATCTTTCCGCACCTCATTCTTTTTATGGGATTGTTATTCTCCTTCACAGTTATTCTTGTTGTTTCCTCTGTTTCATTTCCTCTCCTTTTCTTCGCATAATGTTCCTTTCCCTCGCCAGTTTTCTTTCAAAATTTTACTTCATATTCTCCATGTGTCCAATAAATTCTTCGTTTTTGATACAAGGTTGTTTTTCCACCCATTATGTCCCTTGTGTTAACCTTTTCATTGTATGTCATAACTTTCTTTTTTATATTTCAATTTTTTTTCAATTCATTCCCCAAGTCTTCCCAGCTTCGTATTTTCGCTTCTTTGACGACACTTTTGCGAGATCTCTTTTCTCTTCCATCCTCTTTCCTGTAATCTCGTGTAAATATATTTGATGCCTTCTTTTGCTTAACCTTCTTCGATTCCTCATTCCACCATCTAGCCTGTTTTCCTTACTACATAATTCCCGCACACTCCCTCCACTGTCTCCAGCATTGCTTTCTTCATTTTATCCCATTATTAACTCAGATCCTATCTTCATTCCTCTCTCGTGATTGCTAAAATTCTCAGGGAAAAACAAAATTCGCGAAAGCCTACTTTTGAACACTCATGCCAGTCATTCTAATAGTTTTCCAAAGTCATTTGATAGCGCACTGGCATTGGGAAGCGATTCCAGTTGCCTTAACTTTGCAAATCCACCAAACGTGTGTGAACTTATTATACCAACAAAAAATTAGCTATATCATTTAAAAAAGACTCAACGCAGGATTGGAGGAATTTTTTCGAACGATGCATTATTGTAGAGGATATGTATGTATGCGAGAGAGGGTGTGTGGACTATCTTTCCATTAAAATATGGATTTGGTTTTATTAAAGAGTTTTTATTGGCTACTATCCATTGAACAAGCATTTATTACACAGTTAATTCTCAGATTTTATTAAGAAAGAAACTGTAACAAAATGAAAATTTTCATTTCTTAGTTTTGCCGGAAGCTGGCAATATTTGATTCTCTTAAATCATGTTGCGGTGTTTTTCTTTCAAAGTATATCGTCCAAAATGTAACTAATGAATAACTTTTTGAAGAATTTAAATAAAAGATTTTATAAATAGCAGAATACACACAATTATACAAAATATCTGCCGAATGTGATTTAACTAGCATCTTTTTTTTAATTAACGGATAATATCTTTGGCATTAGAATTTATTGATTTTATGGCATACATAGTATTGCTTAAGTAATATTAATTTCGATGTTTATGCATAATTATGAAATATCGTAGTAAAAATAATGAAATTTAATTCCATATTCATATGAACTTGGGACCCTGCCCTAAGTGCTACGCGCATAAACCCCTCCTTCCGCTCTCTTACCTCGTTCTAGGGATCTCGCCGCTAAGCGCCTCGCATAATTTTTTGGGATTGCTCTTATCATCAAGATCCATACATTTTGTTCTAAACGTCAATATCTACTTAAACTCACATATAAATGAAATGCGTGCATTATAGTTATCCTTCAGACTACCCGCATTAAAATGTAATGATAACCCATAAAAAACGATTGGATGTTATATTGCTTAAGGCACAAAAATTGCTAATTTTATTGGGAAAAGATATTATCTAATTTGTTGCAATTGTTACTGACTTTGATTAACAGCTTCTTAGCGCGGTCGTTCATTTGTTTTATATTTAGACTAAAGTTTTTACGAAAATTTTCAATCGATTTTTTTCCTCCATACGTATGTTTCATGGTAAATATGGTGAAAATATACTGAAAACGCTAGGACAACAATGCCAGCAATCCCTAGTGACATTTTTAAAATGTTAAAAATTAAGAAAAACTCGAATAGAAACACAAAATGTAAAAAAATACGAATTAGATAACAGAACCGACGATAAGAATAATAATTTTCATTCATTATCTTGTGAAATAGTACAAATCACGCGTATAAGTATCAAATTTTTATAATTGTCAAAAATCACAGTTCTGCCCATCAGATTCTTGCCGATAACGTATTAATGAAATGGTAAAACGAAAAGCGTGTGAAATCGAACTCGGGCATTTGTTTTACATTTCGAATGGTCAGGAACGCCAAGTGGCGTCAATCTGATCAAAACTGAAATAACCTTTAAAATTTTTGCAGCCATTCTTAAGTTATTATTAGTTAATTTTTTAATTTTAACAACGAAGCTATTTGAAATATGAGTGCTTATGACCTCATCATATGTGGACAACATTATTAACTGGATTATTTAAAAACCTGCAAAAACTATTTTACCTTACATGCGAAAATAATGCTTCATTCCATAGCAATTAGACGCATGACATGGCGATCGATTCGGTTTTATGCATTTAAATATTACGGTTGCAAAGTTCAAGCGTGTGATAAGATTGAGCAAATAAACTTTTTTCTAATCCAGCAATGAAGACTTCCCATATATTTTGCTTTGCAGCGAAAGTCTTCCCAAGCGCTTCCTCCGTTTCTGAATCCCCCTCATGATAAATAGCAGTATCCCCGTTCTCTATTCTCTCTCTCTCTCTATAGCCCCTGAGGTCCACTTGACTCCTCTTCCGATGTGTTTCCCATGCCTCATCGAAGATTGCCCTTTTTTATCTTCGCGACGCCATAAGTTACTCGCAGATATAAATACAGTCGCTGGTCCTAGCATCGATACTTGGCCTCCGGGGCATCCGGTCTCCCCACGCTCCGTCCCTTAAGTGCACTCGACTAGCTTCTCCATATCTCAATGCTTTCCTTTCACTTCCACGCGAAGGAAGGACAAAAATACAACTATTGCCAGCCACTTGGATGCTTTTTTCCAGGCTCTGCACGCTTAGCGCGAGACCATCGAAAAAGAGATATATACGTCCATTTACACGCGTACTGTGGAAGTAGCACCGCTATTCCTGCAAATGAGAGAGATTAACGATCTCTGGAAACCGAATTCGAAACCCGACTGCGTCCCACTCTATGACTAGCAATGCACTTAAATATGAAAGCGAGAAGTCAACAGTACTTGGAGGAATTTTGAAAAAGCGAGATTTTTACAGTTTACTTTCAGTTCTGTTTATTTTCATAATTTCTGCTGTAATTAAAGATGAATTTGTTCGATGCAAAATTTAATTAAATTCAATGGGGCGAGATTTGAATGAGAATTCAGATGTTCTATGATCGTGTAGGGTACCCCTAAATGGCTCTGGAGTCCATTACACGACCGAGGCTTCACAGAGTGTAGCGTGTAGGATCTTCGACCATGGTAGGTCTTTTTTAGATTAGAGAGTAGGGTAGGGTGTAGGCGTAATAGGAGATTTCATAGGGGCATCGAGTGTAATACAGTTTCTGGTCGCGAAGTGAGAGAGTCCACCTGCAGAAGCCGTAATAGAGCAGTTAATGCTTCGGGCGATAACGAGAAATTAAGTATTATAGTTTTAAACTGCCGCAGCATTCGTAAGAAGTCTGCCGAACTCGAACACGTAATTCGCACGTTGCATGCGGATGTAGTTATAGGTACGGAAAGTTGGCTCATTGAAGATATCGCTAGCCAAGAAATTTTTCCGAAAAGCTATAGAGTATACAGAAAAGACCGTGCCAATAGAATAGGTGGCGGAGTATTTTTGGCAATAAGTGAAAAGTACGATAGTTGTCAGATCCCTATTATCGATGAAACTACCGAGAGCGTATGGTGCCGCCTAGGTAAGGATAATTCGAAAAAGATACATTTATGGACATTTTACAGACCACCTAATGCCAAATTTGATTATATTTTAAGTTTAGAGAGGCAATTAGCCGAGCTTAGATCTACTATGAACGACGGTTATGTGATAATTGGAGGCGATTTTAACTTACCGTCAATCGATTGGGAAAACCTATGTTTCGTACGGGAGGTAAAGAACGCGAATCGTGTGAAGCCTTAATTGACACGTTTCATGAATATTCCTTAATCCAGATGGTACGAAAAGCCACGCGTTTGGGCAATGTTCTCGACTTGCTTGCTTCTAGCATCCCGCATCGGATAACTAAGGTATCCACAGAGGAGGGACTCAGCGACCATCGAGCTGTGTATGCGGAGTGCGAATTAAAGCTCAAAAGACATCCTAAGCCTCTTCGGAATGTATACGCTTTCGCCAAGGCCGACTTTAAAAGTTTCAGCTTACATCTCAAAAGTACCTTTGTCAGTTATCGTGAAAAGACAGAACGATTAGATATGGAGCCATCATGGTTATTGTTTAAGGATGTACTAGGAAAAGGTATCAATAGATTTATCCCCAGTAAGTTAAAATCTGATAAGAAAGAACCTCGTTGGTTTAATAAGGAAGTCAGGATTGCCTTAAGACGACAGAGGGGTAGCCACGCAAAATTGAAAAACATACCTACCACCGCTTCCGATGAGTATCGCACAGCTATAGTCCATGAGTATAACAGTGCCCGCGTACTAGCGAGAAAAACCATGCGTAACGCATTTAACACCTTTCGGAATGAGGTATTAAATACAAAATTGTAGGAGGATCCAAAAGCGTTCTGGTCCTATGTAAGAGAAGTCAAGAGAGGGGGTCCTCCAATACCCTCGCTGCGATGTGATTCCGGAGACATCCTTCACGATGGGGAAGATAAAGCTAATCTACTAAACGTTTACTTCGCGATGGCGTTCACGGCAGGTGGAGATAGACTTGAAGATTATCTTATTCCCGATGGATGTACTCGGATGGATAATATTAAAATCTCTGAGGCAGGAATAGCGAAGCATCTGGGTGCGATAAAGCCCAACAAAAACCCAGGACCAGAAGGAATTCCCGCGCGTGTATTAAAAGAACTAGCAGGAGAAATAGCTCCCTTCCTTCGGATAGTTTTTGAGAAATCTCTTACCCTCTGTGAGGTTCCTGATGATTGGAGACTAGCACACGTCACACCCATTCATAAGGGAGTTGACAAAGAAAACCCCGAAAATTATAGGCCGATTTCTCTAACATCATTATCATGTAAGATTTTGGAGCACATTATTGTTAGCAACACAATGCGTTATCTTGAGAGTAGATCGCTCTTAGTCAGCTGTCAACATGGCTTCAGAAAAGGTAGATCCTGTGACACCCAACTCGGTCTGTTTGTGAATGATGTTTTATCATGCGGCGGAAATAATAAACAGGTCGATGCAGTGTTCCTTGATATTAGAAAAGCTTTTGACAAGGTTTCCCACCGTAAGTTGTTATTAAAATTGGGAAATCTTGGCGTTAATGTTAAAGTCATTAACTGGGTTCGCGCTTTCCTTTGGAATAGAAGACAAAAAGCAGTCATCGATGGTAAGCCCTCGAGTGAGGCAGATGTAGTCTCTGGAGTGCCGCAGGGTAGTGTGATCGGAACTATGCATTTCTTGCTTTATATAAACGACATCAGCTCAGTTGTAAAAAGTAATATCAGGCTTTTTGCGGATGACACCGTAGTCTATAGAGAAATTAGTGGTCCTAGCGACCATCGTCAGCTTCAGGATGATCTGGATGCGTTATCTGTTTGGTGCAAGGAATGGCAGCTAGAAATCAATCAGAAAAAGAGTAACGTTCTTAACTTTTGGAAATCTAGAAGCCCATCGTCCGTGTTTACCTACTCGATAGATGGTGAGAGCATTCCTGTTTCGGAATCCGTGAAATACCTCGGGGTAACCTTGAATCGTGACCTGTCTTGGGAGACCCACATAAGACGAGTGATAGGTGCGGCAAATAAGAAGTTGGCTTTTGTGCGTAGGATAGTCAGGAAAAGCACGGAAAAGGTGAGAGAATCCTGTTATTTATCGTTGGTTAGACCTCAGATGGAATACGCAGCAGCGGTTTGGGATCCATATCAGAGGGGACTCATAAAGGATTTAGAAAAAATACAGCGGCGAGCAGCTAGATTCGTGAAAAAGAATTACGATAAAAAACAGAGCGTTACGTTACTCATTGATGAGTTGAGTTGGCCATCGTTGAAAGATCGTAGATTACAGGCGAGACTTAAACTTCTAGATAAATATAGGTCGGAGATATTCGTAAATGAAATGAAGGATATTATTCGACAACCAACGTATATCGGACGGAGGGGTAATGAGGACAAGATTTACGAAATAGATAATAGGACGGAGAGGTATAAGGAGTCCTTTTTCCCTAGGACAATACGTGACCACAATAGATAATCATCATCATCATGCTTCTGTCCGAAGACAGGTTTTAGCTGAATCGCTGCCTCCATTTCTCTCTCTCCCTAGAAGCCTCTTTTATACCTCTATAAGTATTATATCCCTGCTTTATATTATCTAATATTCCTATTCTTTTTCTCCCTCTTCCTCTTCTTCCACTAATTTTTCCTTCTAAGATCGTCCTTTGTAAACACTGTCTTCTCAATATGTGCCCTATCCAATTTGCTTTTCTTTTCCTGATTGTTTTTATTAGCGTCCTTTCTTCTCCCACCATTTCTAATACTTCTTCGTTTCTCTTCCTCTCTGTCCATTTCACTTTCATCATTCTTCTCCATACCCACATCTCAAAACTTTCTAAATATTTTTCCTCCTTTCTCCTTACCGTCCACGTCTCTGCACCATAAAGAGCTATGCTCCATATGTAGCATTTTGCTAATTTCTTCCTTGTTTCTAAATTTATTTTCTTGCTTGTGAGAAGCTCCTTCTTCTCGTTAAATGCTGCTTTTGCCATTGCAATCCTACTTCTGATGTCCTGTGTACTACTTCCATCCTGTGCTAAAATACTGCCGAGATATTTGAAACTACTTACTTGTTCCAATTTTTGGCCATTTACCATTATATTTAATTCTTTATGTTCCTTTGAAACCACCATGACTTTCGTTTTTTCTGTATTGATCTTCATTCCATATTGTTGGCCAACCTCCACTAGTCTGTCTGTCATCCTCTGAAGCTCTTTCTCGCCTTCTGCTATTAAGCCCTAATCATCTGCGTATTTAATGGTGGTAATACTTTCACCTCCTATCTTAAATCCTTTCTCTTCCATCAAAACTTCTTCTGTTATTGTTTCTGCATAAATATTAAATATCGCTGGTGAAATAGGACAACCCTGCCTCACTCCCCTCCCTATTGAAGTACTTTCTGTTTCTTCTCCTTCAACCCTGACTCTAATCTTTTGATCAAAGTAAAGGTTTTTAAGCAGTCTTTTATCTTTCCAATCTATTCCTATTTTGTTTAAAATACCCAGCATTTTATCCCATTTCACTCGGTCAAAAGCTTTCTCCCAATCTACAAAACAAAAATACATACCTTTATTGACTTCTAGCGCTCTTTCTGTCATCATCCTCATACATCCTATAGCATCTCTAGTCCCCCTTCCTCTTCTAAAACCAAACTGATTATCTTGCAGCTCCTTTTCTATTTTACATTCAATTCTTTTGGTTATTATTCTGGTTAGAACTTTAGCTGTATGAGAAATTAAACTAATAGTTCTGTAATCCTTACAACATTTTGCATTGTTCTTTTTCTCCAGTGGTACCAGCACAACATCTAAAAAATCTTCAGGCCATATGCCAGTATCATATACTTGGTTAAAAAATTTTGTGAGTTGCTTAACTGCTTTAGACCCCAAAACCTTGAGAACGTCCACGGGTATATCATCACTCCCAACAGCCTTCCTTCTTTTCATGTCATCAATTGCTCTTTTAACTTCTGACTCAAGAATACTTGGTCCTAGCTGATCTTCTTCCACATCCTCTTCTTCATTTAATTCAATATTTCTTGGCTTTCCTTCTTTGTCATACAGAACCTCAATGTATTCTTTCCAAACATTCTTTACATTGTCTGGCTCCGATACTATTTTACCACTTTTGTTCATGATTCCTTTACGTCCTATCTTTCTTGTTTTTTTCTTGAATAGTTCCCTTGCTTTGCTATACATGAGGTCTGTTCTACTAATTCTTTCACATTCGACAATCTCCTCGCATTTTTCATTTATCCACTGTTCTCTTGCTTTATCTGTTTCCCTTCTTAAAGCATTATTTAACTCCTTGTACTTTCTTTGGCCTTCTTCAGTGTTTATGTTCTTCCACTTTCTCCGCTCTTCCATTTTTTGCAGCATGGCTGCTGTGATCCAGGGTTTTTTGTTTCTTTCACCCGTTATCTTTCCTACCTTCTTTTCCATTACATCTTTAATGTTGCTATGGATGTATCTCCACTCCTCATCTACATTCTTCCTATTTTCTTCAGCTCTCTCCCCCAACCTTTCCTCCAGCTCAGTCATGATAGCCTCCTTGTTTTTAAGGAGTTCCTCTAAGTTCCATTTCTTGTTAACTCTTATGTTTCTCCTAACGCTCTTCAGTCTACATTGTATATTTGCCACCAATAGGTTGTGGTCAGAATCGATATCTGCCCCTGGTAGTGTTTTCACATTTTTAATGCTATTTCTAAATCTTTCATTGACTAGTATGTAATCTATCTGGTATCGTCTCTGGTCTCCTGGGCTTCTCCATGTGTAAAGTCTTCGCTGGTGATGCTTAAACCATGTATTAGTTACAATTAATCTATTTCTATGGCAGAATTCCACAAGTTTATCCACTCTTTCATTTCTCTTCCCTAGTCCATATTTTCCCACTATGTTATCTTCCTGTCCCTCTCCGACTACACTGTTCCAATCTCCCATTACTATGGTGGTGATCCTTCCATTTCCCTCATCCTCCAATATCTCCATAATCTGTTCATATATTTCATCTACTTCGTCGTCGCCAGCATTAGTTGTTGGCATATACACTTGAATTATAAGCATATCCACTGGATCCATCTAGAGTTTTACGGCTATTAATCTGTCATTAACTGTCACTACCTTACTAATTCTTTCAGCTATCTCTTTTCTCATTATAATCCCCACTCCCCTTTCCTTTTTCTCCCCTCCCGAGTAAATAATCTTAAATTCGTCTGAATTGATCTCGCCTTTTCCTTCCCACCGGACTTCACTAAGACCTACTATACTGACATTATTCCTTCTCATTTCCCTTTTTAGGTTCTCTAGTTTACCCCCTGAATTCATAGTCCTAACATTCCATGTGCCTATTTTTAATTTCTCACTACTTGCTTTCTTATTAATCTTACATTTCCTACAATAGATAACTGTGAATAATAATTAGTTAGGAACTTGGTGCGCGGCACCCCCTGCCATCCACCGTCAAGGTGACTTGCAGGGTAATATGTAGATGTAGATGATGGCAAATAGTTGACAACCTCCTCCTACAATACGCTGAAGTTCGTTACTCCAAGCATGGCCTCTAAACTAAACTTGGAATTGCTTGAAGCGTCGTCGAAGGGAAGTTTCCGAGGCGGTAGCTTCGATTCGGCCTAGTTTAGTCCACTGTTAAACCTCCCAGTTACCAGAACAGCCTGCGGAGTCAAATCTACTGCACGTCGGAAAATAATCAAAATTCGATGTTAAGAATTCGTTAAATGTTACTATCTCATCATTTAAAATAAAGACGATGTGAAATATTTAATACGCGTGTCAGTTATAGTAGTTTAAAATTCGATTATTAAAAATATCTCAAAATTTATATGTAGATATGCTCTGTTTGTGTACTGAAGATATGCGTATTTGTTAATTAAGCCTCTTTCTGAGAATGGCACCGAACAAAACATTTATTCACAAACACTAACGAAACTGAAGTAGTTGTTCCAATTACTTGACACAACTGGAATTCTCTAGCGTGCATCAATGAGGACGTTTGGTGCGTTAACTTTTACTTTTCTGCTCACAGAAAATACTAAAACTAGAGAAACGTGTTGGTTACATAGAAATAACTCACTGGGCAAGCCAAGCCTTGGTTTAATTCCCTGTCAGTCACAGAGTTTTTCACATTCTCCCCCTTGGAAATTATATTTGGATTATATAATCGTGTTTGAATTCCAATGACAGGGTCGAGAGTTCGAATACTGGTTGTATGTATTCGTTATCGTCATTACGCTCGTTATAAAATGCCGGTGACGTTTTTTAAGAGTTTGTTTAAATAATATATAAAGAAAACTTAGCTTTATTATGACATCATAATTTGGTGGCATTTTTCTTTTTTACACGTGTGCTGTAGAGATGGAAAAATTTGTTGATGGATGCCTGCTAAATGTGCACTAGGTGGCCTGTAGCGTGGGAATTCTTAAAGGAAAGGTATTTAAATCTTCGGAAACAAGAGGTTTGTTGATGGAGGATTATGGCTTGGGTTATTCCCGAGCATTTTACCAAGTAATAGCATAGCAGGCCACCGTTCTACTCACTCTACTACTGAATAACTTGCCTTGACTTTCGCGTGGGAAAACATTCTAAAGGAAACTATATTTTCTGTTAAAAAGGAATTTGAACTAATTTCCTTGGCTTTTTCTGATGTTGCGTTTGGGGCTTTCGATTTTCAATGTCAGGTTAAAGCCCTTCTAATTGGGCCCCAAATGGTCTTCTTCTAGTCGGCGGTAGAAACGCAAAATACCTGAGCAGGGCTCGTGTCCTTCGCATTTGCGAACCGGAGAGAGAAAGAGATAGAGGACGAAGGAGAGAGTAGAAGCGTTTGGGTGATTGCGCGCCGTGCGCAATCATCTACATCTACAAGTTACCCTGCAATTCACCAAGTTGGTGGGTGGCAGGGGGTGCAATGCACCAAATCCTACCTAAAGATTGTCTAACGCAATTCGAAATTTCCTATTGTGATCTCGTATTGTCCTCGGAAAGAACGAGCCTAGATAACGCTCCGTCCTACAATCGATCTCACGTATTTTATCGTCTCGATCATTTCTACCTATATACGTCGGTGCCACAATTATTCCCACTACCTCCTCTTTTAGACATTCTGACCTATATTTCTCTAGAAGTTTCAACCTTGAGTGCAATCTACGGTCCTCGAGTGATACCCAGTTCAAATCACTCAATAAAGAGGTGACGCTTTCCTTATGTTCGTACTTTTGTTTTACAACTCTGGCTGCTCTGCGCTGTACTCTTTCTAGTTGAATTATGTGTCCCTTCTCGTACGGATCCCATATGCTCGCTGCGTATTCCACTTGTGGTCTTACCAGTGATAAGTAGCATGTTTCGCGTACTTTCTCTGTAGTGTTCCGTACTATTCTACCTATGAATGCCAGTTTCTTGTTGGCCGCGCCTATAACTCGACGAATGTGCATGTCCCACGAAAGATCTCGACAAATGGTTACTCCTAAATATTTTACATACTCAGCTTGTCGAATACTCATTTCATCTATTTTATACTCGAAACCTAAATCTTTGTTCTTACTTTTCCAGAACGTGACTGCGGCACATTTAGTATAATTAATTTCGATTTGCCATTCTTTGCACCACGCTGAAATGGCTCTTAAGTCTTCACACAGAGACTGATGGTCCTCCTGATTTTTTATTTCTTTATATAGAACGGTGTCATCGGCGAAAAGCCTAATTTTACTACGAACAACCGAGCACATATCATTTACATAGATTAAGAAGAGCAGAGGGCCCAATACACTTCCCTGAGGAACACCCGAAGCAACTTTAACGGGGGACGAGTATTTCCCATCGATGACAACTATCTGTTCCCTGTTCGAGAGGAAGTCTCTCACCCAACCGACAACTTTCGAATTGATACCACATTGTCCTAACTTCGCAATTAATTTCCTATGAGATACTTTATCGAACGCCTTCCTGAAATCAATGAATATGGCATTGACCTGAGTATTTTTCTCTCCGCATCGCAACAAATCGTCCACGAACAGGCCGAGCTGCGTTTCGCATGATCTACCTCTCCGGAATCCGTGTTGGCATCCGCTAAGCAATGAATGACTATCTAAATAGCGCATTACAGAGCTAAAGACTATGTGCTCAAGTATCTTGCACGATAATGAAGTTAAGGATATCGGCCTATAATTTTCGGGGTTCTCTCTGTCGCCACTCTTATGGATGGGCGTAACATGTGCCACCTTCCAATCTTTAGGAACTACTCCTTCTCTAATGGATTTCTCGAATATAATTTTCAAATACGGCGCGATTTCAGCAGCTAATTCTTTCATTACACGCGCGGGAATTTCCTCCGGTCCAGGAGATTTATTTGGCTTAATTGAATGAAGTTGGACCTATTTCATTTCCCCAATTCACCCATCCCCACCTCAACGACTGTCAAGTTCATCGAATTTTGGAAAGCGAGACAAAGAATTTACAAAATTGCTGCTCGAAGATAAATCAACTCCACCGCATAATGCAATCTAGGACAAGCAACCAATCTCCGAGGATTTAAGACTTCTAAGGCTCCCCCTTTCACTTTCACACTTTTCCCCTTCACTCCTACCACCCCTCCATCAGTTATAGTAGGTTATATTGAAATATATAAACTCCACGCAGTCTTTCGCTATAAAGAGTTCGAGCAGTTCAGGAGTTCTACCGAAACGGAGAAGTGTTCCAAGACCGAAGTTATCCAATCAACGAGTAAGGTAATACGCTACTATAAATAAATATTACAAAGATTACGGATTTAGTGGCTGAGAGACGCAATTAACTACTATGATACGGCAAGAGAAGGATGAGTAAGCTTTACGCTCAAAGATGAGTTAAACTACAATTACAATCATTGCGCGTGGCAGGCTAGGCACGGAAGGTTGTTGCGATCGCCAAACGTGCAAGACTTCCGAGTGCCTAAACGCAGCCATTGGGTAAGAGAGTCGCGTGCGAGGAAATGTCGCGTGTGCAATTGTGGGGAAATGGATAAGTAATTTAATTCCAGAAGAATATCGGCGAATCCTGTAGCGACAATGGTTTTTGGATGGCAAGCAGCGGAGGCATTCTAAGCGCCATCGGCTTCAAGAACGCCGGGCGGATAACGGAACACTGGTGATTCCACTACGTACTAACACAAATCAATTGTATATTTCATAAAAAACAATTGGCAGGATTCCTTCATTGAACGATTGGCTGGCTGTTATATGGAGAATTTATACATTAATTATATAGGATGTCCCTAAAATTCATGAACATTTAGAACGTTGGTAATGCATATGAAAACGTTGATAAAAGGTAATGATTTATATTGATTCGTAAGAATACACGTAGAAGGCGTTTGCGTAATATCAAATGACCGCACACTTAACTGTATGATCAATCTGCAAAGATTAAATTTGCAGAGCATCGTTTGCCATTGGAGCAACATAAGTGGATTTTGTAATGCTACTGTAAAACGGAGTTTGTAAAAGTTGTAGTGAGTAGTGATAATGCTGACATTTTCAACGGTAGAGAACGTTAGCGTATAATTTTTGAAACAACTCCTGACTAATATGAATATTGATAATATCTGAATTCTTATATCCTTTGTCGCTCAAAAACTCTTCGCATTTGATCTGCTTAACACGATTAGTATGGAAATACACCGCACAACTCAATTACCAATTTATAATTTCAACAAAAAATCTATTTAAGTTGATCTTGGAAACTATCTTCTGCTGGTGGTTAGCTATTTCACCAGAATACTTAACCGGATACACACTATAATAATTAATAATTTCAGATGCAAATAATGAAAATTCTTTAACGATGTCTAAATTTGTCAAAACTAATTGCTATTATAATCATTTTCTCCGTAAAATCTACATAAAACTACTTTGAAACTTTAAATTTTCAGATTAATTTGTTCAGAAAAAACGTCTCATTTTATGACCACTTTGACATATTTGCCTCAACAAACAAGTAATTTTTACCGGAGAAAAATAACCTATATTTTATTATTTTTCAATAAATATTTTGTAAACAAAAAGTGTTATCAGGTACACTCTGTAGTTGAAGTACGAGACTGAATTTTCCCACGCAAATGTATAAAAATTAACTCCATTATTTCCCAAGTAATAACTGCGTTGAATGTGAGGAATATTTCAACATAACAGAACATAAATTGCTTACAGAAGCATAACCTCGGGTCACTTGAGGACTCTAACTCAGCTCGTGCGTGTTCTAATTGACCTAGCGCACTTCAGTTAAATTTAGGTGCATATAACTCCTTCAAAACCTGACTCTGCATAACTTCCTACATTCCTACCCTTACGGTTCGTGGAGTCCAATTCCACCCAACCTACGTCCTTGAAAAACCCCCGATGCTCATCTCGCAAGTCACAAATAGGCAGAACGCACGGGTTGAAAATGGCACCCACCTGGGCTCGAATCCGTTTCCGCTGCGATGAGCGACAGCACACTAATGAACACCCAACTGCTTAATAAGGGAATAGAGGATGATTGGGTGAAATAAGACAGAAGGGATTGGAAATACGGGAGGTTTTGGGGCCTTGGGTCGAGGCTTCCGAAAAAGAATCTGTGTGAAATATTCACCTAGGCTTTAGACGTGCGTGCTCGTTAATCTGAGCAAGAGCTTTGGTCAGCTATATGTCGAGACTAATATATCATTCATATTATGAGGTGCTGTTGCTAAGGAAATCTGGGGTCTTTTTCTCTAATTATAATCCAGCTACATTGAAGCAAATATAACGCTCTTCATCCAAACACGAAAACTTTTAATTTTATAAATATTTTCCTAAAATCATTTAGTCGCCTTACAAATAAGCAGCTTATTTTTCATTTAAGGAATTATAAATTGTTTTTACTGAGACAAAAGCCATTTAATTCTAATTAAGCATTTTTAATTAAAGTTTTATTCTAGTTTTTTATAAAATATAATAATTTCAAAATAATAGTAAGCAAATTCAACAGATTCAACCGCTTTTGCACATAATTTAGAATATAATATTTTACCTTGTGTATTTTGAAATTTTTATTTATTGCTCATGAATTAGTAATTATTAATTATTCTCCATTAGCGTAACTATGGTCCCAAGAAAGACATAGTCTTTAAAATGTCATAAGAACCTGAACCGCGATTGCAATTATAGCAAACTCATGTGCTTGCGCTGGTCGAGTGGCTAGAATGTTGACCTTCCAGGTATCGATCCCGGGGTCATATCCGGTAGATTTTTCAACCTGGGATCGCGTATTTCTCGTGTGGTTCGAGGAGAACGCTCATCGAAAGAGAAGCCGTGCCCATCCTTCATTCGAGTGGTTTTGTGTGTTAGAAACGCGCTTCCCGCTGCAAATAGTTGGCTGCACGATCGACTGGCATTGAGGGAACTGAATAATTTCGTGAGTTGGCCAAAAATATTGAACGGAACTGTTCCGAAAGTTTCGGGTAAAATTTGACTGACCGCTTTTTCACGATAGCTTTGCGGGGACGTAGGCTGCCCACGATTTCTTTATAACGGTAACGACAAACACGCGGGCCGAAAGAGCCTGATAAGTAGGTCTTCGACGATTCCCAAGGCAATTGCATTTGCCTGACCTAATGCCCACTTGTGAGCAAGAAAATTGCTGGGAAACCAAAGGAAGAAATAACAAATACCTTAATGGCATTTTTTTCGATATTTTACAATGAAAAATAATACTTGGTAACTTCAACGAAATAATGTTATTACGCGATTTAGCGGTACACCTATCATCATCAGGTGTTTAGCTAAATCGGTAACGTAATAAAATTATTATGTGGAAGCTATAAAAATTAATTTTTATTGTTAAATATGCATATTACTTACCACAAAGATGAGCTGAACTCATATTAGAGTATTTTATAGAAACTAATCATTTTATATGCTAATCTACTAAACGTTTACTTGCTAATCTACTAAACGTTTACTTCGCGAAGGCGTTCACGGCAGGTGGAAATATACTTAAAGATAATCTTATTCCCGATGGATGTACTCGGATGGATAATATTAAAATCTCTGAGGCAGGAATAGCGAAGCAACTGAGTGCGATAAAGCCCAACAAAAATCCTGGACCAGAAGGAATTCCCGCGCGTGTATTAAAAGAACTAGCAGAAGATATAGCTCCCTTCCTTCGGATAGTTTTCGAGAAATCTCTTACCCTCTGTGAGGTTCCTGATGATTGGAAACTAGCACACGTCACACCCATTCATAAGGGAGGCGACAAAGAAAACCCCGAAAATTATAGGCCGATTTCTCTAACATCATTATCATGTAAGATTTTGGAGCACATTATTGTTAGCAACACAATGCGTTATCTTGAGAGTAGATCGCTCTTAGTCAGCTGTCAACATGGCTTCAGAAAAGGTAGATCCTGTGACCCCCAACTCGGTCTGTTTGTGAATGATGTTTTATCATGCGGCGAAAATAATAAGCAGGTCGATGCAGTGTTCCTTGATTTTAGAAAAGCTTTTGACAAGGTTCCCCACCGTAAGTTGTTATTAAAATTGGGAAATCTTGGCGTTAATGTTAAAGTCATTAACTGGGTTCGCGCTTTCCTTTGGAATAGAAAACAAAAAGTAGTCATCGATGGTAAGTCCTCGAGTGTGGCAGATGTAGTCTCTGGAGTGCCGCAGGGTAGTGTGATCGGACCTATGCTTTTCTTGCTTTATATAAACGACATCAGCTCAGTTGTAAAAAGTAATATCAGGCTTTTTGCGGATGACACCGTAGTCTATAGAGAAATTAGTGGTCCTAGCGACCATCGTCAGCTTCAGGATGATCTGGATGCGTTATCTGTTTGGTGCAAGGAATGGCAGCTAGAAATCAATCAGAAAAAGAGTAACGTTCTTAACTTTTGGAAATCTAGAAGCCCATCGTCCGTGTTTACCTACTCGATAGATGGTGAGATCATTCCTGTTTCGGAATCCGTGAAATACCTCGGGGTAACCTTGAATCGTGACCTGTCTTGGGACACCCACATAAGACGAGTGATAGGTGCGGCAAATAAGAAGTTGGCTTTTGTGCGTAGGATAGTCAGGAAAAACACGGAAAAGGTGAGAGAATCCTGTTATTTATCGTTGGTTAGACCTCAAATGGAATACGCAGCAGCGGTTTGGGATCCATATCAGAGGGGACTCATAAAGGATTTAGAAAAAATACAGCGGCGAGCAGCTAGATTCGTGAAAAAGAATTACGATAAAAAACAGAGCGTTACGTTACTCATTGATGAGTTGAGTTGGCCATCGTTGAAAGATCGTAGATTACAGGCGAGACTTAAACTTCTAGATAAATATAGGTCGGAGATATTCGTAAATGAAATGAAGGATATTATTCGACAACCAACGTATATCGGACGGAGGGGTAATGAGGACAAGATTTACGAAATAGATAGTAGGACGGAGAGGTATAAGGAGTCCTTTTTCCCTAGGACAATACGTGACCACAATAGATAAGTGAATAATAATTAGTTAGGAACTTGGTGCGCGGCACCCCCTGCCATCCACCGTCAAGGTGACTTGCAGGGTAATATGTAGATGTAGATGTATATATATTCTCGATTTATTTGCTGCTTCTGGAAACTAAAATGCCCGACCTCCTTTGAATGGGAGACATTTGGGTGTATAATAATAAGGCAGTTTCCATTAGTCAACGCGGGTTTTTTCCTTTTGGAAGTAGAATCACGCGACAAGTTAATACTGAAAGGTTTTTATGTAGGATGTGAGGAGCCAAAACACGTAGGCATTTATGTTCGTTAAGTTTTCCTATTGCAGTTCAACACTCTTTTGGGGTATTGTCTCTAATAGTGTTCAAAGGTTTTATCATGTACGTACTTGAAACATAAGCTCACATTCTGATTACGTTTAGGTTTGGATTAAATTGGGCTGGAGAGAACTTGTATATTTAGGGGATGCATTTTTGCCGTGAAAATGTTTAATTTGTGAACCATGATGTATTATTCCGCATATTTCGGAGAAATCTAGATAAATAATTATTGTATTTAAAAAATAAAATCTCTTTCAGAATAGATATATATGGAAAAGAAAATTAAGACAATTTTTTATTATAAAAAGTTTATTTGATATAAAAAACTTTACATAAAACAATGTCAAACTGCAGTGGCTGTAAAAACATAAAAATTGCCAATATCTGTATGTAAGTAAACAAATGTTTTGGGTTTTACTCTCGGAGATAAATATCGAGATTTATGCGTTTTTCTGCTTTAAATGACAGTATCTATGTGTGTGCATGTGTGCGAGTACAGACACCAGCGTGTCTACCGTCTTTTAAATATAAACACTTTGTGCAAAAATAAATGGTCTCATTTTATTCAAATGAAGTTTGTTTCATGTTAAATCTAACCTTTGAAAAATGATATTAAATATAAATTAGCATATTTTGATATTTGGTAAAAATAGCTACGATTCGTGTCAAGTTGGTCTTTTATTGGCTATCAAAGATTAACGTAAAATAAATCCTTTATCGGCAATAAATAAATTAACGTTCGATGCAAAACATAATTTGCCGAATGCATTGATTTGAAAATCGTGCGCGGATATTTCACTCGGCAAAATCGGATGGAATTCAATCTACGTGAACAATTCTATAAAATCATTTCTCAAAAATTCAAATGTTAATCCTCACTTATCCTACTAACTCAAATTCCTCAATCCCATCTATTGTTAAAAAATTAAGGCCACATTGGTGCGTTTCTTCAATACATAAATAGGAATATTTTCCAACCGCAATTTCAATCGAAGGCATTTCAACGATTTATCATTCCTCGCGTCAATAATAGGGAAACTCAATTTCACACGGAGAAACTTTTTCGAGCTCTTATAGGAACTATGATAAATGTTTCATTCGCATCCTCTTCGCTGTTCCAGCGATTCAATCGATGCAAAGTTCTTTTTAATCCACGAGAGATGTCTCACCCGAAAGAATCCTCTACGAGAGGATACCGGGAAACGAAAACAAAAACCTATCGGCATTCTCTCGAAATGGAGAACTCGAGCGATCCGAGTACAGTCATGTCGAAAACAATCTTTCCATTCTCTCTCTCTCTCAGGCCGCTTTCCCAGCCGCCTTCTTCACTTGTCTTTTAGCCGTTCCCCTTCCCATCGAACCCGTCTTCGTCCCCACAGTCCTCTTTCCTCCGCCTCCGGCCGCCCCCGGGGGCTCCGCGTCCATTGCGGCGGCGGCTGCCAAGTCCACGACCGGCGTCGCCCTCACCGCCCTCTCCGCCGAGGTCTTCTTGGAAAGCGTCGGCTTTATAATGACCTTCGGCTCCACCTTCGCCCCCGCCCCCCTTCCCGTCGTCCCCCTGTCGCTGTGGTTGCGCCGCAGAGTGGAGGAGACCCTCGGGGGAGGAGGGGGCGGCACCCTTCCCGCAGGAGTTTGAGTCTGGCTATCCGCCTTGGGGACGCCCGTAGTCGTCGGGGTGGCGGGGGTAGATGCCGAGGCTGCGTGGGTCGGCACGATGGCGAGTTGAGAGGTCGGGGGCAGAGATCGCCTTTTGGCGGACGAGGAGGAGGCCACAGATGGAGGGGAGGGAACGGCGTGGAAGGGGGCCAGATCGGGCAGCACCTTCGGGTAGTTTCTTCTCTTGATGTTCCTCAGGGTCGCCTCGGGGCCTTCCCCGGCTACTTCCGCAGGTTCTTCGTCTCTGCAGGTGACGTTGATGTCTTCCTCGCTCGCCTTGCCCCCAGGGGCTTCTCCCTCGGGCACCGCGAACGTAGAGAGCGGGGGCTGCGGTCGCACCGCAGATGCGATCAAGGTCGGCGGCACGACGACGGTGACCTCTTCGGGCTCCCCTGCTAAGGTCACGGTCACCGCGTCGTCTTCGGGTAGGGTCTGAGTGGAGCCGGTCACTTTGGTGATGGCTTCGGGTTCATCAGCCGTGCCCGACGTGGCGTCCACGCCTACGGATATCTTCTTCGCGCTCCCGGCCCCCTTTTTTTTCTTGGGCCTTCGCGCGGTGGAGGCGGAGGAAATCTTGTCTTCGGAGAGTGGCGTCTGTGGCGAAGGCGTAGGCTGCGAGGGTACTGTCTCTAGAACCGTGTGCGTCGCCAGTTCATCCGCCTTGCACACAGTCCCCACGACTTTCTTGCGTCTCAGAAAGCGGGGAGAGTACCTCTGCACCACGTCGTGTGCGATCCATTCCCTCACCTTGGTGTGCGGGTCCATGGTGCTGGCGCTGCACTGTCGCGCCAGCCACCTCCGCCTCCTCTGCACCTCCGCCTCTGTGTCATCCTCTTCGTCCTCGTCCATTCCTCGAGGTACCATCCCTTTCCTCGGCTCCGCCTCTTCCTTACCACCTCCGCCCAGCCTCCTCAGCGCCCCTATCAGCGGCGTAGTCGTTTTACTCTTGCTCTGCTTCTCCACCGCCCCCTTCTCTTCCTCCCCCTCCATCTCCGGGGGCCTCACCCTCCTCGGGGCCAGCAGGCGTCGAATTTTGTCCCTCTGGTAGTAGAGACCCGCAAAGACGCATAAGTTGACCGCGAGAAAACACGCACCGACTATCACGACGAGGTTAAACGTTGAGGATTCCGCTATTCCGGGAACGGGAGGCTCTTCTGGCATCGGGTGCGGAGTCGTGAGCGGGGGAGGCTTGTGCTCCGGGTAGTAAGGAGGCGCAATTTTCCATTCCGGGGACAACCACGGGGGCGGGACGAGCGTAGGGGGTAATTCGGGAGGATCCCAGATAGGACCTTCTGGGACGGACGAAAAGGTCTTATGCCTCTTGTCGGAGTGGCCCGGCTCAGTTTGGACCCTTTGGTTAGAGGTGGGATCGGTCATGATCCTGCGGACGTCTTTGTTCCAGAAATCAGTGGCTCTTCGTCGGTAGTGCCGCCCAATAGATGGAGGTATACCTAGGAGAGCCGAGAAATTAATGTTTTCTCTAGGCACTTGATACATGACCGATTTTAATATTAAGTTAATTAAAAATGCTGCTTTTTTGAAAGCTCCTGAAAGTATATTACACAGGAAAATGTCCTAATTTATTTTATTATATTAAAAACATTGGATTATATCCACTTCAATAGGAAATTATACAGCTTATATAATTGCTATAATCAAACTGACAGAATATCTAACTCCAACATCCATCAAAAATATATTGTTCTTCAATTAAATCTACTAACGGTGAATCACGATTGATGACGGATGATATGGAGCTGAAACGCGCATCTTTTTCTCATAGCCACTTAGTAAATGTTGCCAATAGCTTTTTTATCCATGTCGTTATAGTGAATAAATTTGCGTATTACATTGTATAAATACGTTTTAATTTTTTACTCCAATGTAACTCAACGGAATGGTATAAAATCCGAAATATAACAAACCTATAATATAATTCTCTCATTAAACATTATAAATGAAATTTTGCCCGTGTATTTGACAGACAACGTATCTTACCCAAGAGGAGATATGTCTGGTTAACTGTGTCGTATTCGGGCCAATCCAACTGGTACTGACTCCATTCTCGCTTTCCTTGCGACGAGAAGGTCTGTCTTCGAGGAGCATTAGGATTCCTTGAAGAGAGAAACATAACTATCATATATATATATATATATATATATATATATATATATATATATATATATATATATATTTATTTATTTATTTATTTATTTATTTGATGTCCGCTTGATCTTATATCGCAGATTCAGCAAATGGAGGAATTTAGTTTGTCGCAGTCGATTGCCCTGAGGCACCTCTTCCCGTAGAATAAATTACGGACGAGAAAAAGTGGATTCTCCATGGGAGAAGATGATCCGATAATTGCAAAATCGGAGGAAGGGAAAATTGAAGGACGGGATAAAGAGGAGGAAGAGTGAGGAAGACTGGAAGCGGGAGAGAAGGCGGAGGCATGAGGGTTAGCGCGAGAGGAAGCGGGGGAAAGACGGAGGCGAGAGAGGTGTGGGGAATTCATGAGCGAGCTGGCGACTCAAGAACGGCGCCATTTGGATCATAGAGTCACACGCACCATCAATTCCGTCGCCAAGCTAAGGGCTTCGGGAGACGTAATGCTACGGGTAGGCAAGAGGGAGGGTAGGAGGGAAGAGGCAGCGTAAAGAGGGAAGAGGGAGGGTAGGAGGGAAGAGGCAGCGGAAAGAGGGAAGAGGGAGGGGAGGAGAGTGAGGTATAGGGATGAGTTGTGGCTAAGAGGGAAACAAGAGCCGAGGAATGAGTCAGGCCGAGGGAGGAAGGTCGCCCATGGATAGAATGGAAATGGTCGAAGTGTGGTTCGAGGGAAGTTGAATGGGGAGGGAAAAGTGGGAAGGGGAGAGAGGGGCTGGGATAGAGGAGAGGGGAGAGAGGGGTCGGGAGATTGATTGATTGATTTGGTCTTTATTTTGGGCGAGATTGAGACTAGGCAGTCTCATCTTCCCCCTAACCACTCGTCGTGAAACATACAGTAATACATAAGACATTAACAATGTAAATACAGGTAACAATAAAAATACATGTATTTGAAAAGAAAAGATGCGATTTTGTGGGAAAAATATTGACTGCTGAATAATGGAATCCATGTAAAAAAACCCACTGCAGGAAAACACTCACACAAGAAGGGGGTGTGAAAAAACTGCGAAACCTACTGAGGTTCACTAAATACATCACATAAATCATATTTAGAACAAGTTATAAGTATATAAAAATCATAAAGAGATAAAGAAAAATATATTGGCACAACACGAATAGATCATTGATAAAATAAACACATAAAAATATCAAAATGGATATATATTAACATTGGTGTGTCTGAACAAAATGGAAAGAAGAAAAAAATATAAATTAATCGGTAAAATACAAACATTTACAATAAATATTGTTTTGTCAAAATCAAGACAAAAAAATTTAAAAAACTAAAAATAAAATAAAAAATAAATCAATCAATCAATTGAAGCATTAAGCGCATTTGACTGTTCCTTTGCAAGGATAAGAGAGATTTATAACAGTGTCGCTTGAATGAGGAGAGCGAGTGCGAATTTTTTATTGTTTGGGAAAGGTCGTTTCATAGTCTGCAAGCAGTTACAATGAAGGACTTGTTGAAAATTACTGTTCTGTGATGAGGAATAAGGAGTTTATGGCTCCCTCTGATATTACGGTTATGTACAGTGTCTATACTTCTAAATTCAGCGGCAAGATAATGCGGATTGTTGGAATTAAGTAATTGGTATAGCAAAGAAAGCAAATGTAGGCGTCTACGAGACTCCAAGTTTAGCCAGTTTAGTTTGACGAGTGACTCAGAAATATGGTCTGATTTCTTCAGATTAAATATATATCTGACGCACACGTTATGTGTTCTCTGAATTTTAAACGAAAGCTCTTGAGATAAATCTTGGTACGCTATATCAACATCATCAAAATGCGGAATAACTAATGAAGTTACCAGATGCATTTTTAGAGAAACCGGAGTAGTGCTACTTAACATCTTGAGTGAGTGAAGAGATGAGTTTACTGTTTTACACGCATTTATAACATGTGGGACCCAAGATATGGTTTCATCTATAAGCAAACCAAGATTCTTTACCACTTTACAATAAGGTATAGTTGAATTTGCTATGTTGATCGGGATTCTTTGGGATTGATTAATAGCTGCTAATATCTTAGGGTAACCAATTAAGATTACCTGTGATTTTTCTGGATTGATACTAAGAAAATTATTATTAATCAAGACCTCTAGCGTTTCTAAGTCTTTATTGATATTTTTTAGGGTTTCTGCGAGATCGTTTGCGGTAGAACTTGTGTATAATATAAAGTTATCTGCATGAAGGTGATGATTGCAGTATTTAAGTGACACGGAGCAGTCATTTATGTATAAAGAAAATGGTAGGGGACCCAAAATTGAGCCCTGCGGGACACCTCTTCCGTTTATAAGCCAATCAGATGATGAATCAATGGAAATAACTTGCTGGGACCGATCGCTTAAATAAGAAGATATCAAATTTATGGCCGAATGGGAGAAGTTCATTGTTAGCAGTTTAGAAAGCAGAACATTTTTGTCTATCTAGTCGAAAGCTTTACTGAAGTCCAGTAGTACTAGGATTGTAACTTCCCTTTTATCCATAGCGCGCTCAATGTCATCGGTGACTTTTACAAGAGTAGTGGTGGTGCTGTGAGATTTACGAAAGCCAGATTGGAAGGGATCTAACAATTGATTTTCGTTAAGAAAGAATGTGATTTGTTCATGCGCTCATTTTTCTAAGGCTTTTGATAAGATAGGTAAAAAGCTTATTGGGCGGAAATCGTTGATTTCAGTTGATTTCGATTTCTTTGGTAAAGGCCTTATGAAAGCGCGTTTCCACTGCAATGGAAATTTTTCTTGAGATAGAGAGCAGTTAATTATATTAGTTATTATTAGTAGAATAATATGTATCAAAATCTTGATTAAGATAGTGGGAATGCCATCGGAGCCTTGAGCTTTAGATGTAATTTTACTAAATGCATGGGGCACTTGTAACCGAGTGACAGGAATGAACTTGATTTTTCCGCTGCGATAGTGATCGAATTAATAGTTTCCCTTTTTATTTTATCTTCAATTACATTCGGGGGTTTAGAAAATTTAGAATTCAACGAGTCTAATGATATGTATGGAGGGAGTTTAAAATCATTTTCTTTGCCAATACCAAGCGACCTAAGTTTTTTCCAAATAATCGAGAGTGATTCTTTCGGACTAGCTATTGAATGAATGAATCTAATTTTTGCATTTCTGATTAATTGTTTCGTTTTGTTTCTAAGGCGTTTATATCTTTCGAAAATATTATCGTCTTTAGTTATTTATAACAAACGAAAGACCGAATCGCGATGCGCCTTCTTTCTTTTAATATTGTCATTAAGCCAGGGAACGCGAGGTTTGGAAATGCGAATGATTTTTTCAGGTGCGAAGTGGTCAAGCAATTGCATTAATAAAGTGTTTAATGCTTCAAATTTTTTATCTATATTCTCTATAAATTCAATATAATACCACGGAAGAGTAGAAACATCGTTTATTAAATCAATATCATTTATCCCTATTATATCTCGGTGAAGCATAAAAGTTATTTTTGAATTTAGGCGAATTGAGTGAGTATGCTAAGAAGATTAGGTCATGAGAAGAAATTCCTGGGACTGGCAATTGACCATGAGTTATTACTTTTTCAAGGTTTGTCGTAATGGCTAAGTCTATCCAGGTAGAGGCTCTTTGGGTGTTATTAGTCGGATTCAGCGGAACGGTATTGAGACCATACGAGGTAAAGGAATGTTTTAAATATTCAGTATCATGGGCGCTAACAGAGAAATTGGCATTTAAATCACCGGTGATTATAATATGTTTGTAGTTAGTAGCAATATTCAAAAATATGTTATCTAAGTCTGATAGATGACTATTTTAGGAGGTCGATAAATTGTTCGGAGTAAAAGTTTTTTAGCATTGACTACAGTTTCTAAGAAGAGGAATTCAGGCCTTCTGGCGAATTGAGGTTCACTTGTTGCTATCACTTTACACTTAAAATCCATTCGTACATAAAAACCTGCACCACGACTACCTTTGCCTAAGCGATCATTACGATACAGACAGTACCCAGGTAACTCGACTGTAGAAGAAGAAATAGAAGGTTCGAGCCAAGTTTCCGCAAGGGATATGGCATGGACGTCATTAGCGGGAAGGATGGAACGCAATTCATCTAAATGTGCCGTGAGGCTTTGGACGTTGAGATAAATCAGTTGAAAGGCTCGTGGAAATGGCTTGAAATTAGAAGAAAGCAGTTGTTCAGTGGAAAGAATGTTAGGGATGTTGTTTCGAGGAAATAGCCTTGAACTGGGAGATTGGGGAGAGGAGAGAGGGGAGAGGAGAGAGGGGAGAGGAGATAGGGGAGAGGGGAGGGGTGAAAGGGAAGGTGAGAGAGGAGAGGGGGAGAGAGGAGAGGGAGTGAGAGGAGAGGGGGAGAGAGGAGAGAGGGGAGAGGAGAGAGGGGAGAGGAGATAGGGGAGAGGGGAGGGGTGAAAGGGAAGGTGAGAGAGGAGAGGGGGAGAGAGGAGAGGGAGTGAGAGGAGAGGGGGAGAGAGGAGAGGGGAAGAGAGAAGGGTGGGGAAGAGAGAAGGGAGGGGGAGAGTGGTGGGGAGAGATGGTGAGGAGAGGGGGGGGGGAAGAGGGGAGGGGAGAAGTTTGCTCGAGTTGGGAATTCGGGTGATTGCAGGTTGGGGAAGGTAAGGAAGGGGTTGTGTGTATCTGGGCAGTTGGATTTTAAGTGTAATCGGGCACGCATTACGCGGGTGCGGCTGGACGAATTGGGAGCTGTGGAATGGGAAGGGGATTTAGGTTTGGGAACGAGGTGTGGAGTGAGAGAGGGAAATAGGGAAATTGAGTGGAAGGAACGGACTAGACGCGCTCGAACTGAGAGAGAGAAGATGTGGGATATAGACAGAGATGTATTTATCCTGCATTTGTAGACGGGCGATCGATGTTCGTGAAATACTGTTTCACTACTTGCCTCAAAGAAAAATTTATGATGCTGTGGATGCTATTTGGTTTGATTTCAATTTTTACCATCCTTGAACTGTTAGAAGAATTTTTATAATGGGAAATGGTGCTATCATTATAAACAAATTTTAATAACCGAATAAAAGTAATTGGAAATCACTATTCTTTGAAAATTTCGTTTTTTGAGAATACTCACCTAGTAATGAAAAAGGGAGCTTTATTTTTTGTCTATTATGATATTGTGCAGAAAATGATGGCATCACTTTTTCTAATCGTTATGGACTTGGTTAAACATATACGATATCTTATCAGAAAACCAGGTCAATCTACCATAGTTTCATCTCGAATAGGTAGCATCTAAAAGTAATCAAAATTATGGGATTTTACTAATAGCGTTGGAGTTGTTTTTAACGCAATTCATTACTCATCCCTGTCAAAAACCATTGGTTTTTTGTTTTTCACTTAATTGACGATTTTTAGGGTTTGCAATATTGCTCAGTTCTTTTTCTGAAAAGTTGGAAGTCTTTTTAACAACTGTTTAAGGAAAAATATGCGGAACGTGCGAGAAATTTATCAAAGCGATCTACGGATTCTAAATACCTAGCATCAATATTTATGCAATAAAATGTCGTTTTAACATATAGGATCGGTACAGTTACACTCTCTGATAAATAATTTTATAAAAAAATGGAAATTACTTAGAGGATTTCGTTATAAATTACTTAAAAATCCATAGTCGTCTTTATATTTAAAGATAAGGTATTATTGACAGTTTTGATTACTCTTGGGTCTTTCAGCATTTTTGAAAATCTATAGGCAGAACTATAGACTTCAATGATAAACGCTTCAAGAATTGAGTTTTATTTTTTCGTCGAGATTTTAAAAATGCTAGATAATTGCGAACAAAAACTGTTTGCGAGCGTTTAATTTTACGCGATAATCGATCGTTTGGGAGTTGTGGCGCGTGATATGGCACTGAAAACAAAAGAAGGGTGCGGAAGAGATAAGTAACGATCACCTAGAGAGGGAGAGATAAATAGAAAGGCAGTTGTACCAACCTGTTGAGTTGATGAAGCAATCAAGGCTGCGGCTGTAAATCCCTTTTGCGACTTCCCCATGGAAACAAGAATTGCACCGACGTTCAAGTGTTTACATTCACAAACGTCAATCTACACGTTAACCCCTCGCCTGACCGTTGGTGTTCGAAGTTAGGCTTAGGGTTTGCCATGGCTAATGGAACAATGATTAGGGACTCCATTAAATGGGAAATAGGTTTTGTCTTGACAAGCAATTGGAGCATCGGTTTACGAGGAAAGCAACCAATCGTAAAGCTCATTTAAACCTCAACATTTTGTGACATAAGGTTATTATTAGAAATTTCCTATTGCAAAATGGAAACTGCTGAAAATATTGGTTGATGGGCATCTCATGCAAGATTCGTTTTTATGGCGCTGTATTTTTACGTCATAATGTTATTTTTAATTAATACTGTATTTGTGCCCTTGGAAATGTTTGTGTGCCCAATGAAAAATTCAAGCGAGCAATAACTCGCAAAATTCATTTATTTATTTTGATAATTTTTCCCACTAAGGCGATCAGTGAATTTCGGTAACTTAAAAAGCCTTTAATTTTAATTAAATAAAAACAATTTTGAAATTGTATTCAATATTATTTCTCGACTGCAATGCATAATAATCGAATTAAAAAGATAATTAGCATACGTTTGATCGGATATTTTGCGGTCTTATCAGTTCTTTACATAATTTCTCTAAGGAGATTGTCAACTTAGAAATAAGAAGTAGGAATTAAATCCCTAAAATTTTTGTGAAGGAAGAAGACGTAAGTTTAAGGATGCGTCGAATATGCGAGCTCAAGGATAATACCTCCGGCGGAAGTCTATCATCATTCCAAGTCCGGTAGAGAATCATTTCTAAGAGTCAAGGTGCAGCAACATTAAATTCATTTTGGCACAGATACATAATTAAGTCAAAAACAGGAATAAGCGCGTGGAAAATTGGTCTCATGGAACAGGAAATAATCCAAAAGTATTTATCACGATGAATTCTCCCTAAGTACACGGATATATTCTCAAATATATAGTTAATTTAATTAAATGCATAATATTTTCAAAACATATGATTAACTTATCCCCGTTCTGCTCTTTAATGTTTCATTTTCTTTTAACTACATTCTCGAATAAAATGTTTCGTTTACCTAGAAGTATCGTCCCATCACCTGTTTCCATAAATGTTACCAACCCCACATTCAATTTTTTGGACGGTCATTGCAATTCTGAACTTTTCCTTAGGCGATGAGGTGGATGATTTATGCATATTTTGTATGATATCCACGCGGAATAATTATTTCTCTCACCCCGTCTTTGCGAAGTTCGTCCAGAAGGTCATCACTGCTTCTGCGAATAGAACTTCTTGCGCGAGGTACTTTTGTGGGAAGTGGGTACGGATTTCTCCCCATGCGTCCAGAGGTGCTCCGAACACATACGGAAGCTCCTCTCCCGGGACGCTTCCCAAAGTCTGAAAAGAGACGGAGCAATCAGTAACATCGCCCCATGGACGCATCAGGTCCATTTAAGAGAGGCAAACACGAATACATTGTTTTTCTGTAAATTATCCCGTTTCCCAAAAAAAAACTAAAAATTTAAATGAAATTTCAGAAAAAATATTCCTACAAAAAATTATTAACATATCGTAACAATTAAAAAATATTTAAAAAATTTCAGAAATATATTGTCAATAGAGATGGAGAAAATCTAAGAAAATAATCCCAGAAATGTATGAAAAATTCAAAATTGTCAAAAAATACCACACAAAAGACATTTTCTAATAAATATAAAAGCGTTTCCGAGTAAAATTTTTAAAAGATTTATTTTAAATTTTCCAAACAAATTAAAAAATAAAAATCCTATATCCGCGGCCTAAATGGACGACGAGGTACTAGGCAACCACAAGACAATCTTTAGATCTTGGTGATTATATAGACGACACTGTCAATTGGTTTGCGTCGCAGCTTTTATGGCTCCAATAAGGTAGGGGTCTGAAACCCAAAGGCCGCATCCTTCCTTCGAGAGCGCTTCATGCGGCCCGTGAAGCTGATGATGAAAAGGTGGTCGGTAAAATTTAATATAGATAATTTCCTATTTTTCAGTGAAATTATGCTTTCAAAACCTATCCTGGTTAAGTATTAACGCTGATAAATCATTATGAAGAATTAATTTACAGTAATATAAGACCAAAGATCTTTAGATTTACTTCTGATGTAAACTCTCGCTAATTACAATGAGACACTCCGAAGTAATCAAAAGTTAAAATGTTGTTCGCCTTGCAGAATAGTTTGCCAACCCTCGATCTAAGCTTTAATTCGTGTAACTTTGAAAGTTAGGTGTATTTTTTTAGTCTTTCTATTTTCCAAAATAAATTCTCTTGGCCAATTTTAGAACATGATTTATTTAACGGCGAACGACAGGTGCAACTCTGCTGTTCCTTACTTTCACCGAAATCAGATCGAATGAATGTTTGAAATGCATGTTTATGCAACAAAGAGAAAGCGGAATTTCACATGGAATACACAAAGAAACTATTTCCTCTTCATATCTGTTTAGTGCCACGGAGCGTGAAACCTTTCCCGGCAGCTATGCATATAACACTGTTTGACGCGGCCATAATTTCACTTTTGATTTATTTTAATAGAAGGCATTGGTGCAAAAGTTGTTAGTAGGAGACACATACACACACACTGTCAAAACCATTTCATAAGGCTATATTTCCTTTGGAAACAAGCCTAAAACGGTCCACGAGGGCCAACAGTACTTAAATTTCAATCGACGTGAGACGAACTTTCCTAATAAAACACGATTAATTATTTAAGTGGTGCAGTGGGAGAGTTAGAATTTGTAATGGCAGGCAGGAGGTGAGGAAGTCCCATTGTCGGACATTGCATTAGAGCTGTTTCCCAGTATTTTTGCAGGCGCGGCAACCTTTCGAAGACGGAGTTGCGTGGCACCTCCAGCTTGAAACAGTGTTGTGTCCTTTAATTCTCGGGTATAACACCATTTTGGCGCATTCATCTGTTGGTACTACGTCATCATCAAATTTTTGGAGGAAAGATTCTTACACTTGTGACATACAAACATTTCCTAGTCATTGAATTACTTATCTAAGAAAAATGTTCGCTACCACCTTAACAACCAGCTGCAGCATTTCAGCGTACGCTGCTGCCAGTTTAGGATGTCGTAGAAAACTAGCAAACAAACTGACGAAGTCCATTGCGATAGTAGAATTTTGTTTTGAATGATAAAGCACCCATTGGTTACTAAGAAAGGAAATTAACAACACGGAAGCAAATGCAAAGCAGCAATGACCCCGAGGCAAGTGGTCGCCAGAAGATAGCATCCTCATCCAAAATATAAGGATTAATATGTTTTATGACACTTCTCGAGAGTTTTGTAATTGCGTTCTGCATTTCCTGAATGAGTTATGTATATTTTGGTTTCATCATTAAAGTTTCGTATCGACGATGTTTACAGCGTACCTTAAGTTTTTTCTCTTTAATTTTGCTTTTGCGCATGAAAAGTCGTATCTCCAAAGATGATCGTAGAAAAAATCTTATCGGTTTCCTAAGCCATTGTATAACGTTTATTTTAAAATAATACTAGATTGCATTAGTAGTCCGTCTGATATCATATTCTATAAAAATTGTGGGTATCCTCCTTTTTTTTCATCAGAAATTGATAAGTAAATGAAAAATGAAAATAATACTGGGGAAAATAAGTTAGGATAGCGAGTTTTTAAGGGATTTGATATTTCGTAGCATTCCACACGCCTGGCACTCATCCAAATATAAGCAGATTTTCAACTCCAACATCCGCGTTCAGAAACGAGAAAATTGATCTGCAACGATAGTTCAGTGGTAGAATATCCGCCCGGCAAGTGGAAGACCCGGGTTCTATTCCCGGTAATAGCAGACTTTCTTCTCGTCTCAAAATTATTCCCAACTCCAAACTACATCAAAAGTATTTGAGTGTTTGAACATCGGAATCAACGTATGGGTATTTTAATAGGGAAATCTATAGCGTAAGCAGTTAATGAGAGAAATTATTATCGGCTTAAAAAATCCTACCATTTTCAAACTAAGAATTCATTCACGTGACATTTTTCGCAGCGCATTAGGCAATCGCATTCGATACACATAATTGCCGAAATGGTCCATTTGGGAAACGTAGAACTACAGTTGCGTACGCAGAATTTCATGAGGTTCGTGATCGGTGACAAGGGAGTACGAGGATGAGTTGAAACCGTGACTTAAAACTAATTTTATAGTTTAACATCGTGTCAACAGCGCATTTCATGTGCGACTTGATCTAAAGCTTTTTGTGCACCCTGAGCCGCGCCCGCAATCACTTTTCCTGGATAGTCGCCCGTTTAAGTGGTGAATGAATCCTTCATTTCATACCCCCCTCCCCAGCAACTCCGTACGCCAAACAAATAGGCGGTCATAATTCGCATTTTTTCCTTCCAATTGTTGAATTTCGCTTAACCTGACATAAAACACAAATGTCGTGGCAAATGTGAAAGGATTTTTCCTTACTCCTGGATAGTCTCCGAACTTTGTTTGGTGAGAAAACACGTAGAAATAAGACTTTGGATTGATAGCCGAGTGGTAATCCGCGGTCTGCACCATTGGTGCCACGCTTCTTGCGTCTCCGAGCAACTCCAGCAGGATGTCTCGGTGCTGTTCCGCCAGAGTTGCGTCCGACGCCATCCCAGAGCTGAGTTTCGCTCCAATTCCGGCGTCGTAATGTTGCAGGGCGGCAGCAAACACCTGCGGAATAGTACTGTGTCACATTTTTTGAATGAAAAAATATAGTTTCGTTAAAATATATTGTAAATACAGCAAGAATTTTTCTCATAATGAAGATAATGCCAAATTTGACATTTAAGCAATCGCTACAAATGAACTTTCAGACAAATTCAGATTTTTTTCTTGCAATATTCAATGAAATACCGGAATATATTATTTGTTTACAAATTATTACTTTTACTCATTTCATTTTAAGGAACATATTTTCTATTATAAATATTAATAACCATACAAATTATTACTTTGAAATATTCATTGACAATTAATAACAATAATAACTAATAGCGTCATATATAAGTTGGTGATTAGTAAAGTTGAAAAAATACATTTGGCCACTCCCCGCCTTAAGATTTTTTCGCCATTTTCAATTACAGTAAGCTGCGAAAATGAAAATTAAAAGTTACATTAGAACGGCAAAAACATAGCCAAATATTTTGCCAACTACCAACAGCATATAATGTCTTGGAATCGAAGGAAAATTTGTTTCCCTTGTTCGTGAAATATTTTCGTCAAGTTGATTATAATATGTCGAAAGTCGAAATTGTTTTTGGTGCCATAAATACACAGTATCGACAATTTTTGCGGAGAATAGAGGCATTTCCATTTTTAGAACCAGTTAAATCTTAGCAACTTTATTTATATTGGAATAGTCCTTCAAAAGATAATCGCGTCGATAGATTTTAAATCCATTTTCGATGATCTCACCTGGTCCGGAGCCATTTCATACCGCGCCCTCACGTACTCCTTGATGGCCGCGTCCCGCTCTCTCTGCAGCAGGCCGTGGGCGAGAGCCGCCGCACCGAGCGAGTGGTGCGCCTCCCGCTCCGTGATGCCGAGCATGAGGTCGTAGCGGGAGAAGAGGTCGCGGTAGACGCCCATCAGCTGTCTGGGCTCGTTGGGCACCACGCTCCCGTCCACCACGGGGCCGAAGGGAGGGTCGTATCCAGACGACGACCCTCCCACTCGCACCCTCATCAGCTCCGACAGCCTCTTGCGTCGCAGGCACGCTGCCAATTCGTCGTTGCGCTCCACTAAGGCGCAGTTTAATGCCTCTGCCACCTGAGGGCGCGTGATATATTGGCATTTCGCGACGGCGAATGATCTATCCGATCTTAAACAATCCACGCGAGAAAAATCATTCGATATTTTATATTGGAATTCTTATATACTTAAATTTTCAACTGCAAATAAGTATCCACAATATGCTATTGAGATGAGTACACAGCGCCGTAACTAGGGCGGGGCAAGCGGGGCATCTTCCCCGGGCGTAACTAAAGAAGGGGCGCAAAAATTGTTAAAGGCAAGTTGTGCATGGCACAAGTACGGGGGTGATTTCACTACTATACTTGTTCCAGACATTACGCATAGCAGAAACTATAAATTTCGATGATGCTATTGATGAGTTAAAATCACATTGAATAACTCCTTAACATTAAATTATTTATACTTTCTGTATTTAAATTATGTATTTTAATTATGCACATCTATAGTAAGAAATTATATTATTAAACCTTATTTTTATTTATTAATTGTTTTACGTAAATCCATATAGTTATTAGAGAATTTTTTAGGGATGGAGCGCATATTTTGTAGTTTTCCCCTGGTGGTAAAATAGCTAGTTACAGCGCTGTGAGTACAATTATCATAAAAATAGGATAGGTTAGGCGTTGTTAAATGAGCATAAGAACACACAACACAATCGAAACTGTTGTCTGTGTTGCTGCGTTTATTTAACAACGCCTAACCTATCCTACATAAATATGGAGTTTCACGAAAACACGGCTTCTTCAGTAAATTTTACAATTATTTTCTATCCATAAGAAATTTCGCCGCTTCAAAGACTCATTATGAATTGTAATATGGAAACACATTGCGACTTGATTGCGTGCTCACCTGTACCGTCGACTTCAATGGATTCGTGGTCAACGCCCAGTCACCCAATGCAGTTCCACTCATCAGTATCGCGCGATGGAACAGACCTTATTGGAAAGCAATGAAAAGAATGGATATTTTGGTAATTCTCAGCCGAGGTTAATCCCTGGATGAAGCAAGGCAGAGCATAATGAATATGTTGATGTTTTCAAGCGATTTTATCTGACTCACTTAATTGGTATTAAATATACTCCTCTTATTGCAGCGCAAGCTTTGCCCCGAGTTTTCTGTTTCGAATTTTTCATGCTCATTTCACTCCCTGATATTTTAATTCAAACTCAAGGTACTCTCGAGATAAGTAACCAATATTCTCCCTTAATTTGCATGAAAAATGAATTATAGATTCATATTTGATTTTTTCTAATAATATTCAAAGTTAGTTATTTAATTTTACAAAATATTAACACGCCTCAAGTCAGGGTATGATTTGTATGGCACCCCCTTGCTCAAAAAATCTAAATTCTTTCCTCGAGGTGCACATTTTCAGGGTCTCTTGAGCAAGTGTACCAAGTTTTAAATCTCTAAGTTTCTTTTTTACTTTCTCCATATACGTAGTATATGGGAAAGTATTGTTTTCATGAAAAAATTCTACTTCGAGATTTCAACGGAAATACACGTTTTTAAGTCCCACGAACACGTATTGACCATTTTCTCGATTGTGTCTGTGTGTGTGCATGTGATAGCTTTTTTGTGGGTGCTCTAACTCAAAAACTATTAATCAGGTCAACGCGAAATTTTATACTTGACATTTTTATAAAAGTTACAAGAAATGATTAGTGTTTGGTAAAAATCGGTCAACCGGAAGCCACTTATCAGTTATTTCGAAATATTTTATTTTTTATTTAATTTATTTTTATTTGATATTTGATAAATATGAAAATGTTCTGGAATAAAAGTTGTAGAAAATTTAATTTTCTATAATCTTTGCCTGCAACATTTTTTCATATAATGAATTGTTTAAGACATATTATATTTTTAGCTGCCACCACCACGCCACCTACCGACGACTATTGCTAACAATTGACGCTTAGTTACGTCTTAGTAACTTTCCTTTTTCTTTTCTTAATTGTTGGAGCATTGTGGCTATATCCAATATCAGAAGCCTATGGTTTGAGTTTATTTATGTTCTTTGTGAAGTCTAAAATGTTCTCGCAGTTTCTTAAAATATTTATAATTATGTAACCTATTTGGAATTTTTATAAATATTACAGATATGAAGAAAGTCATGTGGTGGCCACATCAGATTTTTTTGAGACATGCTGTAGGATGTTTTGTGTGGCGTCCTCCACTCCTTCTCCTCCCCCCCCCAAATCAAAATTCTGGCGCCGAAGTGCACATCCTCTGGGTCTCCTTAGTAAATTTACCAAGTTTTTAGCCACTAAGTTTCTTGATTTTTGAGAAATTCTGTAGGTTATATTTTCTATGGCAGCCCCCGCTACATCCCTCCCGCACACAAAATCAAAATACTGGCCCAAGGTGCACTTCCGCATGGTTCCATTAGTAAGTATACCAAGTTTTATGCCTCTAAGTTTCTTGATTTTCGTGAAATGCTGTCCACACACAAAGACATACACCGCTTTTTAATAATGTAGATTGAAGACAGCTAATTTTCTTACACAAACATATCTACTATGAAATTGTAGGATAATAAATGAAGATAAATAAGCAAAATAGAAAATTTAATTACTAATATAATCGTCCAAATAAATCCCACTTCATTTCTATTCTCAAATCGGCGTTTTTTCCCGATTGAATAGAAAATGCAAAAGAGAAATATCCACGTTCAGGGGCGGTCCTAGACAATTGGCGACTCCGGGAAAATTCATTTTTGACGGCCCCCTTGAACATTATTGAATACTCAGTACTGTGAGAAATCATTCTTAATTGATACAAATAAAAAGGATGAAAAGTTTCATTTCAAAACATAATGAATCCATTTTAATGATTAAAGTTTATTATATCTTATAACAAACTTCTATAAATCAAAAGTTTATTTTTCTCGCTTCATGAATTGCAAAATCAGCTATTAAAGTCGGACAACCGAGCAATGATGCTACAGAATTTTCAAGTGAAACATGTCAACTAGCCTTTCTTGTGTCATCGTTGAACGAAAGTACGTTTTCATTAATTATAGCTTTGAAAAGCTACGTTCACCACTTGCTATAGTGACCATATAGTCAATAAAATTCCAAGCACATTAGAATAACTTGGCATAATTTCAACGAAACGTTTGTCACATATATATCTATATATATATATATATATATATATATATATATATATATATATATATATATATATATATATATATCACAAGGCATCCAGTGCCTTTCTCCATCGGCCCGGAATTATTTGTGACAACAGTAAACAGGCTTAATTCTTCAATGTAACTTTTAAATTCATGCTGTTTCTCCGAAAGCATTAGTTACATGTCTTTTCGCTGTTTAAGAAAATCACCATCAGATATGTTTTTTAGGGTAAAATACTTTAGAAAATGCGGAATTTTTAACATCTGAAAAATATGAAATCGTTCTCTTAGTGGCGTAATTGTTCCAGTAAAGTATTAAAAAACCCGACGCGTAATTTTATCTCAGGATCATTTATTGATTCATTTTCAGCTTCATGTGAAGATTTTCTTTATTTTTCTTCATAAAACAGACGATTCCACTCGAGAAACGGTTACTTTTTGATGGATTTCAAGTTCTTTTGCTGCGATTTTCAAACTTTCAAAGTCATTCGCTTTGAATTGCTTAAGGAATTTTCTGTTTTGTAAAAGTGACAATGGTTGGTCTAACTGCCTATCTTAGCTTTGCATAATCTTGCTAGCAACATTAATGTGTGCGAGAATATCGTACCAAACCACTCAAATCATCAAAAATGTAAAGTTTTTTTAGTTCTTTAGCCATTTTGCTCGGCTTTATAGGTCATTTGTTGTTTCTGAAATAGCAACTAATGCGTCATATACGTCGCCAGCTAAAACCAAATCACTTCAACACAATTAATGTTACATTTCCACCAAGTTTCAGAGAGTGATTTTGCTGTAAAATTAGTAACATGATTTTTAAAAACTTGCCATAACCGTGTCGTGGCAAAAAAAGGCACAAATTTTCTGCAAAACTAAAAAAAAAACGATTTAGCAATATGACTCTGCCATGTCTAAGAGAATTAAATGTAAATTGTGGCATCCACAGGGCATAAAGAGACTGAGCTGCCCTCAAACAAAAATCTCAGTGGCAGAAAAAATTGCCACAATCACCCACCGGGTGATAGGAATGGAATTAGCAAAACTAAAAAGAATTAAAACGCAAAAAGACAAAGACTAAGTTCCTTTTTACACTGGCCACTTCACGCCAAGAAACGTTTTTGTCGCCCTATTGGCATTGGGCCTATTACAACGCGAACGACATTCTTGCAGCAGAATGGCAGAGAGTTAGTTTTAGACGGGACACTGCTAGGTGTCAAAATCCCAATAACCAAATGGTATGGATGTATTAAGTGTTGCAAATCATACGGACCTCTATTCTGCACTGCAACAGTATGCTGTAACTAGTATTTGTTTCACATCCTTCACCCAATGCCACGCCCCTTTTATGTTTAACCCTCCATCCACCACATTTGGGGATCTTTCCTCCGAAATGGGAACTTGCTAATTAGACCAACCCTGGACTTCACGCTAATTCCTCTTCGTTGATTCTCCATCCCTTTTTTCCAAAAACGAAGTGTATTTTCAGTCTCTCCCATCACACCGTTCTACCTAGATTCAACAGCATTTCTGGAAAGATATGAAACACTACCATCGCTATTTATTCTACTACCAGGCATAGGTTTAACTATCGCCAGTGGCATACCCGATACTCCGACCTGGCGGGAGGCCCATGACCAAAGAAGGCCCAAATTTGTTTGTTATGTAAGGTTTAAAATCGTTTCTCGAGACTTCAATTTTTTTGGCACATTTTCCAATGCGACACTATCACTAATCGATATAATTGTGTTTCTATATTATCTTCTAATCATATCTGGGAAAAAATGTGAAACGTGTCTGGCCAAAAATCATGCGATTTTCCCGCCAGTTTTTATACAGTGCATAATGTCCAATTCAGCGGCCCCTAAGACCGGCTCTGTCCACGTTCATGAATATACACATTCCTGAAATCGATTTGAATATATTACTTAACAGATGTTACCTTTTGTTGATTTTTATTAAAATTCTAGTTAATCTCATTCTTATCGATCCTCTGATGCCAGTCACAATGATTAATGAATCATCCGCTCAAAGTGATCGTGGCAGGCAGAATTAAGCTTTTATACTAAATATCGTTTAAATATATATATATATTATATATATATATATATAACTACAATATATAGATTTCTTAATACGAATACAATTCGATGGCAAAAACTGATGCTAGTAGTAGTAGTGATGCTATAATATACTTATATCTGAAGAATCATGAGCCATGTCTTATTATGAGGTATTTGCTGTGGCTATTTCACAGTCAATTGTGTGATTTGCTTTTGAATTTCCTCTTTTATTTTAATTCCACATATCGCCTATTTTACTTGAAATTTCCTATGGAATTATCAAATTAATATTCGCGGCTTCCCCTACTTTGAAATTATAACTTATCTTGAGTTGGTTCCTTCCAAGTTATATGGCATCCCTCGTCTTTGCATGGTGGTTCTATAAAGAGGCCAATTTTTAGCAGCAGTTGCGAATCAACACATACAGATAGTGAGGTTAATCGCTATATATATATATGTAAAAAAACCTTTTTTGAGAGAGCGATGAAAAATAGTACTCAGAAAATTGTAACATTATCAAATGGAACTTCAAGTTTTAGGCGTAGGAACGAACAAATAAATAAACAATTGGCTGCTTCATGTTTGGGTTGGCAAAAAATCCTGAGATAAAATATTGAATATACTTAAAAGAAACTAATAGCTAAAAATTCCACTTTAGTCAAGATTCAATGATGAGACGTTTTTCTGGGAACTCAAGAGTGCCTTCTGACGATTTTTGTAATATCTCCACTTCTCTAGATCATATTGGCGAGCAGCCATCATCTTATAAGAATCGTAGAAGCTACTCTGTTTACGAAAAACCTCCGAGATAAAAAATTCATTTCAAGCTTTTTGTGATGCAGCATTCGAATGTCATCGGTTATTTTTACTGCTTTAATGACGGCGCTAGATAACAAAATACACGCCCACTTTTCTTCTTTCATACAAAATTAATTTACTTTTATAAAAAAAATTCGACTATAATGTGATTTCCTTCCAAGAATATAATAGTCATTGAAATAATCTGAACAATCATGACGTTTATATGGAATTTTTCGAGGAGAAAATCTCAAAAATATTAATGTCTCCTAAGTGTGACGTAAAATCATTTCGTGATTTATATGGTTAAACTTGGAACTGAAATTCCTGGAATTGTACTAATAACGCATCCATCCAATCACTCGATGACTGAGATTATTGCCGAATTCTGCTAAATCGAATATTCGGGCTTGCTTTAAAAAGCGTTTCATCAATGAAAGCAAGCTTTCCGACTCGGCTTGGCCATTAGACTCAAAATAGCTAAATCACTTTAATTGCCCGTCGACCAGATGAGGCCATCGCTCAACTTCTCGTTACTTGGAACATCAATTAAGGCAATGGATCCGCCCTGCAAACCAATGCCGGCCCTTTAATCCTCCCTCTCGATTGATTGGGGCGCGAAAAACTGGCACTCTGACCTCTTTCTCACTCACCGTCCGCCCCTCGCGCCACCGGTGACACCAGGAGGAAGTTGACGCACGCGGCCCCCGTGCCGTGGCCCATGAGGGTCACGCTGGTCGCGTCCCCGCCCACGCCTCCGATGTTCTCCTTAACCCACTGGAGAGCCGCTATCTGGTCCAGAAGGCCGAAGTTGCTGACGGTGTGCTCGCCCAGTCCGGGACGGAGGAATCCTAAGGAAAGAGGGTTCGATTGCCGTGCCAATAGAAATAAGGATTTAGAATTTATCTTGGGATGCTACTTACGATCGACTGGAAGAAAAACGCAAAAAAGGCTGGAATTTCTTTTAAAAGCGTAAAACTTTCATTGTGATGCAGTGGCTATGTCAAACTGAAGCGCAGTACGCTGAGTCATTAGTCGTAGAAAAATGATATCTTTGTGAAAATATAAAAAACATCTTCAGTTTTTTCCTTGCGGTTTAAAACATTAGAAAATATATACCTTCCTTGCAATTTACGTGACAATTGAATCACAATGTAAATTCGGAAACATCTGCTTATTTTCGACTGAAAATTGTTAATGATCAAAAAAATAATATCAGTTAAATCGATTCAACTATTCATTCGTAAGACGAGATTCTCCTTGGTGTGGTCATCAAGTAACAACTACCACTTTTTCAGAGTCTCTCGGTGACATTTTCTGAAAATGGATTAGTCGGCTTAATTTTACTGTTATAGTCGTCTCATTTAAATTTAAAGAGAACGAAAGGGCAATCAGAATATCTAAGTGAATAGTGGGTACAAAAGAGAAATAAGTGCAAAAGAAACACCTAAGAATGAATGACACGGATTGCTCAATGAAATCCTTTGATAAGAACTGAAAGAAGGGGAAGGGGTCAGTGGCAGTAGGAGCTGGAATGAAGAGAGAAAGGGGGAGGAAAATGAAGAGAGAAAGGGAAAGAAAGGGAGAGAAAGGAAGAGAGAAAGGGAGAGAGAAAGGGAGAGAGGAAGGGAGAGAGGAAGGGAGAGAGAACGGGAGAGAAAGAGGGAGAGAGAAAGGGGAGAGAAAGGGAGACGAAGTGAGAAAGAGGGAGAGTGGGAGGGAGAAAGGAGGGGGAGAGGGAGGGAGATATAATGGGAGCGAGAAAGGGACATATAATGGGAGGGAGAAAGGGAAATAGATAAAGAGAGAGAAAGGTAGAGAGGAAGGGAGAGAGGAAGGGAGAGAGGAAGGGAGAGAGGAAGGGAGAGAGGAAGGGAGAGAGGAAGGGAGAGAGGAAGGGAGAGAGGAAGGGAGAGGGGAAGGGAGAGGGGGAGGGGAGGGGAAAGGGAAGGGATAGGGGAAGGGAGATGGGAAGGGAGAGAGAAAGGAAGAGAGGAAGGGAGAGGGGAAGGGAGATGGGAAGGGAGAGGGGAAGGGAGAGGGGAAGGGAGATGAGAAGGGAGAGAGGAAGGAAGAGAGGAAGGTATAGGCGAAGGGAGAGGGGAAGGGAGAGGGGAAGGGAGATGGGAGGGGAGAGAGGAAGGGAAAGAAGAAGGGAGAGAGAGGAAGAGAGAGAGGAAGGGTGAGAGGAAGGGAGAGAGGAAGGGAGATAGGAAGGGCGAGAGGAAGGGAGAGAGGAAGGGATAGATAGATAGATAGATAATCGTCTTTATTCGGGCGAAATTTAGACCAGAAGGTCCATTCTTACATTTAACCCTTAAAGAGGGAGAGGGGAAGGGAGAGAGGAAGGGAGAGTGGAAAGGGGAGAGGAAGGGAGAGAGGAAGGGAGAGAGGAAAGGAGAGAGGAAGGGAGAGAGGAAGGGAGAGAGGAAGGGAGAGAGGAAGGGAGAGAAGAAGGGAGAGCGGAAGGGAGAGGGGAAAGGAGAGAGGAAGGGAGAGAGTAATGGAGAGAGGAAGGGAGAGAAGAAGGGAGAGCGGAAGGGAGAGGGGAAAGGAGAGAGGAAGGGAGAGATTAATGGAGAGAGGAAGGGAGAGAGGAAGGGAGATGGGTAGGGAGAGAGGAAGGGAGAGAGGAATGGAGAGAGGAAGGGAGAGAGGAAGGGAGAGAGGAAGGGAGAGAGGAAGGGAGAGAAGAAGGGAGATGGGAAGGGAGAGAGGAAGGGAGAGAGGAAGGAAGTGAGAAAGGGAGAGAGGAAGGTAGAGAGGAAGGGAGAGAGGAAGGGAGAGAGGAAGGTAGAGAGAAAGGGAGAGGGGAAGGGAGAGCGGAAGGGAGAGGGGAAAGGAGAGAGGAAGGGAGAGAGGAAGGGAGAGAGTAATGGAGAGAGGAAGGGAGAGAGGAAGGGAGATGGGTAGGGAGATGGGAAGGAAGAGAGGAAGGGAATGAAGAAGGAAGAGAGAAAGGGAGAGAGGAAGGGAGAGAGGAAGGGAGAGAGGAAGGGAGAGAGGAAGGGCAAGAGGAAGGGAGAGAGGAAGGGAGAGAAGAAGGGAGATGGGAAGGGAAAGGGAGAGGGGAAGGGAAAGGGAGAGGGGAAGGGCGAGAGGAAGGGAGAGATGAAGGGATTGATTGATGATGACTTTTATTCAGGGCATTCAGGGCGTGATTGGGACTGTGATATCCCCTCTTCCACCTAACCCCAATTTCATTACAATTATATATATATATATATATATATGTGTGTGTGTGTGTGTGTGTGTGTGTGTGTGTGTGTGTGTGTGTGTGTGTGTGTGTGTATAATAAGTTTGACAGAAGAACGCTAGTCTTTACAATATGATATGTCTCAAGAAAAGAATTTTCATTATGAGAAAATCAAGGATGATTACAATGTTTATCTTTGTAAAAAGGCCATTGCAGGAAACCACCCGCAGAAGAAGAGGGGTAGGAAAAACCTGCGAAACCTACTGAATAAAGCTAAGAGCATGTTTACAACATAGCAACAGATATCAATTATAAATTACATATTAACAATAATGCCATTACAAAATACTAGTAATTAAATCAAAACAAAATTTGTAGATTGCAAACAGAATGAAGATATTCTTGAACATTAAACTAAAAAATGGATGAAAACACACGTACACATATATAAGGGAGAGAGGAAGGGAATTTTACAAGGAGGAAGGCGGGAGTAGGAGGAGGAAGGTTAGAAGGAGTCGATAAGAGGTGCGGCGAAAAGAATCGGGGAAAAAGAAACAAAAGATTCAGATGGGCTCCATTTAAGCGGCGAGAGTGGGGCGGGGGCAGTGTCCAATGTATTATGCATGGCGTTCACTTTCACATAATGCGAGGGAATTTAATAAGCTTAAAATGATGTTATACTTTCTCTTTATTGTTAACCTATTTCCCATTACAGAAACACACTGCCCCGAGTAAATCATGCTAATTTGATGACGTTATTATGCATAGAAAAGAGTCGAGCATAGGTCCTGGTCGGCTAATTGGCTAAGTGATCCGCGCAAACAGTATTGAATAAGAAATGCCTTGAATTAATCTAAATGTGATGGAAGATATTAAAAATAAGATTAAAGATACTAGTGAAAAGGTAAACTTTTGTTTACCACTAATTAATTCAAACTAAAGCACAATCCGGGTTTCGATGATTGGCGTTATCATTTACAGATGCTTATGTGCTATTGTTTGAATAAATTAGTGGTACGCAAAAGTTTGCTTTTTCATTTGTTTTTTTATGATGTAATTCCACAAATGTCAATACCGTCGGTTCTAAAAATTAATTCTTATATATTTTTCATAAATTAGTAATTACAAATTTTCCTGAAGGTTCTAGAGCGGATATGAACTTTTATATCTTTTGTCAAATGACATGGCAAACTATACGAACACGAATACTATAGGAATCGTGAATAAAAATAAAAAACGAAAAGCTTTCCATTGTGCCCTTCATATAAGAGTAAGGAGGAGGTTGGTTACCTAGGATTCCGAGGCGAAAGTTGAGCGTGACGACAACTACTCTCCCATAAGCGGCCAGCAGGGAGCCGTCGTACGGGTTTCCAGAGTTCCATTCGTAGGATTCTCCGTGGATGAAGACGATCACGGGGTACTTGGGTCCGGACCTCCCGCCTCCAACTGAAATTGATGAAGAAGAAGGCGTGAATAGGGGACCACACATCTCTCGCCAGGCGTCCTTAAAAATGCTCTCCTTCAAGGACATGTGTATTTTTGGCTAATCAACCTTCTTGGATTATTATAGCCATAGCTCCTTCCACACGGAACACACTCACAAGGGAGGAGAGAAACCCGGTGCTGGCATTAGCCTACTCTTAACGAAAAGCCAACAGCTTAGGGTCCCTTCCGAAGGACGGAACGCTGACTTTTCGCGGTCTCCTCAAATCACACAAACTGGGAGCCGGCGACCTTGGAAAAAATTCTACTTTCGCAGGATTTGTGCCCGCTGTCCTTTCGAGCGGAAGGCGAGTAGCAGCCAGCGTCCTAACCACTACACCACCGGCACTCTTTCCTTCGAGGACGCTCTTATGCTAACGAGACGTAATAGAATTGGGTACACAAATTCCACTTGTGGGGCATTATCTTGCTGATACGATATCTAAAAGCCGAGAACATTCGAGAAGCGCGGGACGCTGTGTTTACCCAGAGGAATTTTCTCGGTACGGAATTCAATCTTGCTTCCTCCATGGGCTTGCGATGTTATCCTTGTTCTATTTGCCTCTCGGTCGTTGATTAAGCTGCCTCAAAGAGTTAGAACCTGATATTACAATTGTTAAAATGAATTGCCTTAAATTCAATGTCTTAGATTCTAGTTAAGAAAATTAAAATATAGTAGGGTATATGCTGAAAATCTGAATGACTTTGTAAAACTCTGAGCACCAAGCAATAATATATTTTTGTTATATTTACTTATAGTTACTCAAACAATGTTGAAGAATTTAATTGCAGTTTTCACGATCTTGACCAACATCTTATGTCCAATTTACACACCAAAAGAAAAGCTAAACAACTCTACGAATAGGTTTGATGCACTAGAAATTTTTTATTTATTGTTATAAATACGCTTGGTAGTTTTCGACATTTATTTTTCTTAAAAATAGACGAATAAAATAGTTTTTTCTAAAAATAAGCGACGAATATCGACAAAAATAATCATTAATGTTGACGTTTATTTGTAATGAAAATCGCCTAAGGATATTTTAATACACTTTTATTTTAATACTTTTTATGGATTTTTATCAAGGAAAATTTTATAAATTGAAGTCCTAATTAAACTTAACTAAAAGTGTATAGATTAAAATAAGGTCCATTATATGCTGGTTTGTTTATAGTTATCTAAATTTTGGTTAACGAGTTATTGTTGGCATCGACCACCAACCCGAAACAATTAATTTTTTAGAATAAATCAGGAAATATATTTTATTCGTTGATTCGCGCCCCTTATTCACGAAATCATGATCATTCGTGAAAACATTAATGTGACGTGAGTAGCTATAATGCACAACCAAATTTATGAATGGACATTTTTATGAAACAGTCTTACCTTGAGTAACAAACTGCTATGAATGCAGAAAAATGTACCGAGTTCGTATACGGAACGATGCTCCTTCGGCAGCAATACAAAGAAACTAAGTACGGGGGGGACTCTATCGGAGGATTGAGTATATAAATTTATGGCAGAGTACTTTTGAAAATGCCATAAGGACAACTGGCGATCGGAACTCATGTTTCAGTTCGGAAAGACCTTTCCTTTCGCCTCTTGGAGTAGGTTGGCAGATCTCCTCACACAGAAGACCTCCTCCGACGTTTCGGTAAATGGAGTTCAAAGTGCATAAAAATTATCGGATCTGGTCGAGGATAAAGACAGCGCAAAAAACCGATCATATTCTTTTGTTCCTAGCCCTTGCCTTTGAACCCCGGAGCAGTTTAGTATGTGTTCTTCAGACTGTGATATAAGCGACATTAGAAAGCAAGATGTAGTGAATTCCGAATATTGTGTGGTCGTTCGGTATGACAAATACCGATTTTCTCTTCCGTTTTGGTTGTTTGGTGGTAAAATATATAAAGTTTGTGTGTGGTGAACCAAATTAAAAAATCATGACGCTCAATTTCGTAGAAAGCATAGCTGTGAAAAGTCGGCATTTATTGACAATTAATTATTGTCAAATTTAATTATTTTTAAAGTCGATGTTTATCGACAGTTATCGATTTAAATCGAACCCTACCAAGCCTAGTTATAACTCGCACAAAACAATCGCGGAATATCACCTCTTCTTCCAGTAACCCTAAATTCTCTTTTACGCCCAATCGCTTAATATTCCATAATCTTGTGCATGTTATTTTAGCGTATTTAATCATGAAAAGAGAATAAATACACTAATTTGATAATAAAGAAAGGTTCTCAGTAGGCTGATAAAAGGATGTAGGTATTTTGGATAGAGAGAATCCTGTGGATTGAATTTACTTTGACACATGATCCTGTTAAGATTATTTTTTTTTAAACCTTGTGCATTTATACGTTCAATTTTGAACTAGCAAATGTTTTGAAGCTCATCTAATCTAACAATAATAAAAGGTTACTTCTGTCCCTTTGTTCATTTGTCCCTTGGTCCCTTCGTCACGTTATAAAAATGCAAATAACTCGATAATGGAACGAGATTCATCTTTGATATTTGGCAGAAATGATCGATTCACATATTATACGATGATGACCAAAATAAATCTCGAAAAAAGTCCTAGATTCAACTCCAAGGTAGGTATTCCATTTCCCATATGATAACTTGTAAAAATCGACTTTTTGACTTTCAGGCTTTTATTTTTTTAAAGATCTAAATTAGAAAGAATTCACCTATGATCTTCAGATCTAGCCCATTTTAAAGAAAAAACTAAGAAGTTTCTTATTATGTTCATCTATTCCCCCCTACAGTTCAAAATTGCTCATGTTAAACGTTTAATTCACATATTTTGGGGAAATATTGTCATTTTAACGGAATGTTGCCCTGCCAACCCAGTACATAGTTAAACCTCGAAATCCTATTGTTATTTCAATCCTTATGGGAGAAACTTGTACGAGAGAGAGGAGGAGAGATAAATTCTTTTCATAGCAACCAATGTAAAAAACATACATTACGTTATTTACGAGGACTACATTTGAATGTAGATTATTTATCATTCACATATTAAAATTAGGTACTTAGAATCATCGTAGGAGTACGAAACTTGAAATAACGAACGTCTAAAAGAACAAAAATTTGTTTTCTTGCCATCTAAAGAAAGTTTATGTTCATTTTTTATTTCACAAAAACCTTTCCCGTTGAATTTCAACGGGCATCTCCCTAGTTAGTAAATAAACCTGTTGAATATGATTCATCATAATTTTAGCTAAATTATTTTTCAGATAATATAAACTGGATTTTTTTAAACGTATAATGAATTTTTAATTCTCAATATGCGATTATATGTGCGACTGAGTAATGTTTAAGTTTCAAAATATTTATTCGAAAATTATTTAAATATCGACGAATATTCTAACTTCTCCGTGTTTATCATAACTCCTACCATGCAGACGAAGCAGCGCTGAACAGTATCCTAAAGAGAAATTTTGGGTTTACATTTCTCAGGAAAACATCGGATTTACATTCGGAAAAAATAAATCAAGCATTAAAGGGGGTTTTTCCGTTCGTTGAATATTCCTAAGATAAGACGTCATAAAATGCTTACTCTCGCATCAAAGAGATATTAAACTTTTCAATCTGTGTTATTGCATTTTGCGCTCGGAGAGGTAAAAAATCCTCGCAAAGATAAGCCCAATCTATTTCGATTTCGGATCCCGGAGGGATTCTTTCGAATTACACTTCTATTATGGAATGGAAATGAACGGAATCGAATATAACTTTGACGCGGGAATCGATATTTTTGAATAGAATTCAACCCGTCCGCCCCTGACTGATAGGATCCGAAGAATTGCGTTCTCCCCTCCCTCTCCCTCCTCCTTCCTTCCTTTCCCATTTCCCTCCATATCCTCCACCTCTCCATCCTTATCTCTCATTATCCCTCCATATGCTTTTCTCTCCCCCTTTCTCGCCCTCTCTCCTTCCTTACACTCCCCTCTCCCTCCATATCCTCTCCCTCTCTTAACCCCCTCTCCTTATTCCTCATTATACCTCCATATGCTTCTCTCCCTCCCCCCCTTCTCTCCCTCCTTCCTTCCTCTCCGCTCTCCCTCTCTCTCCATTCCACTCCTTATCCCTCATTATACCTCCATATGCTTCTCCCTCTCCCTCCCTCTTCTCCTTATTACTCCATTGCTCTCCTCCCTCTCCCATATTCTCTTTTTCCATAGGTCCCCATTCCCGTAACCCTCTATAAACCTCTCTCTCCCTCGCCTCCTTCCCTCTCCCTCCTTCTCTCTCCCTCCTTCCCTCCCCCTCCTTCCCTCTCCCCCCTTCCCCCTCCCTCTTTCCCTATCCCTCCTTCCCTTCCCCCTCCTTCCCTCCCCCTCCTTCCCTCCCCCTCAGTTCCTCCCCCTCCTTCCCTCCCCCTCCTTCTCTCCCCCTCCTTTCCTCTCCTTCCTTCCCTCTCCCTCCTTCTCTTACACTTACAACCAGGTTGCGTGTCTACATCCAAGCACATTACGCCCACGGTGCATTGTTACATAATTCTTCGAAAACTCATACAGTAATAATAACCGGAGTATATGTAAAATTTAGCGATTTCTTTTAACAATAATTAAAAAACAGCTTATTTTATCGAAGAAATTCGATAAATTTCTTTGAAAACACTCTTTCCTTGCGTTAATATAAACAGAATGAATTAGTTTTCTTGGTAATAAAATTAATATTATTTCAGAATTATTTTTGCTAATATTACCACACAATAGTGCTCATGCAAATCGATTACATTTTAGTTAACTTATTGTATTTCTGTGTCAGCATCACTCAATTGACAAATTTAAATGATAATAATGACAAGCTTTAGTCAAAATGTTTCTTCCGAAGTAGTATTTTATGGATGTATATTCTGAATAGAAGAGGACATGTCAGAAATTAATGTAATGTCGGATATATTTTTGATTCAGTTCTTGAACTGAAGTCATTCTTCCGAGGCATCTCTGTTTTTGAAATATTGAAGAATCAAAATTATGAGAATTTCCTTAGATAGGTACAGTAGTCGTGATGTTAAAAACGCATGTACATAGTATAGTTTTGCAAAATGAAAGATAAAAGAAATGCGGTTTGACTTAAGATTTTTAGTTTACATGAGTAGTCTGCTGCTTCCTTTTCTTTCATATTTTGCGAACTAATTGTTCAATTCCTCGAATAAAGAATCTTTTAAATGAGTTTGAACTTAGATTAACCCGAGTACATGAATGAAAGGCTTTAATCCCATTATTAACCTTAAACTTCCCATATATATTTTTGTGCGTGGTATAATTGTTTTAAGCAAAATTATGAGAGATCGGACCATAAGTTGTATACATTTGATTAGTCTTTTTGTTTCATTTTTAGATGGAATCTCTATTATCGTAAAATATTCATCATATTCTTTCCAAGCGAAAGACAAATCCATGAATCAGATAGAATGATGCCAATAAAAATTTCTCATTCATATTTTTCACGTTTGCATACTTTTTTCAAGCTTCATCGATATATAAATTATGAAAATAAATTGAATTAATTCTAAGACAAAGTGTCATCGTTGTTTAATGCTTTGTATGTTGCCTACACTTCTCACCGAGTTAATTGTCATGATTTGTGTTCGGCGCGAATAAAGTCCGTAATTACACTTTAAACTCTATAAAGTAGTTTACAAACTTGATAGTACTATATGTTATACTTAAATCTTCGAATGAATAACCATGGCAACGCTTTACAAGACGCAACCTCGCAAAAGCAGTTAGTTACGTAAGTCTTTCTGTAGGTGGCAGGAGTAGCTGGTTTGTATTTCGGATATGAACGCCGACCAGAGCGTCGAACGCCCTTGAGCGGTTAGTAAAAGAACCCTCTGCAAATGGAGAATGGGCTACAGAATCCATCGACCATTATTTATTTTTCGTTCGAAGGTGATTCAAGTTTGCCGTATTTGACTATTATTTATTTTATCGAAGGGTGCATATTTAAACGGTACATAACTTAAAGGGAATTTAGCAGACGATCAAATATTGTACGTCCGAAACGTCGAGAAAAACATTTGCATCACAATGTGTTTGCTGGAAATTTATAGCTGACTGTAAAAGTATCCTAAATTTGCATGTTATTGCCGTGGGGAAAAGGCTTTGTTTTCTTATTTTAAGACAGAGGAAATTACAAAAATAATCGCGTATATAACCGTGGAATCGTCCTTCAAACAAGGTTAAATCAATGAGACCCCTTGCAATCCCTCTTATGAGTTTGATTCATACGTCACACACACGCACGATCATATCGCCACAACGCTCCATGCAAAGTTTTCAACTCATTTGCTTGTGGAAGAGGATGAATGCGCGGAAGATCCCACCAATATTTTATTATTTATTTCATTTGCCAACAATAAATTCCACCCAAAGTCAATATTTTTTTAAGATCATTCGAATGCGAATGAACGTAGCGTATATGGCAACATCCAATGTTTTTTGTTTGCCTGAAGCCTACCCCATCTCCTTCTGTATGTTCTCTCCAGATTTATTAGGTCGATGATTAAATTTTCGTGTGCATTTTACCTTATGTAATTGAAATGTCGTCAATCAAAGAAATAATATAGCGTAAAAATATGGGGTTCAGCTTTGTTATAAAACTATTTTGTATTTACACACAATTGCAATTACAACCCATCGCAAGAGATTTATTTCCATGGTGCTAGAGGTAACATAGAAACTATAATTACGGGTTAATTTTTATAGGAAACTTAAATTAACAAATTGTGAAATGATATAGTGTCTTATCTTAATTATTTTGTGCATTAACAAATATTAATTAAAAATATACGCCGAACATCATTAAAATTTCAATCTGAAGGTGTGTTAAAGTTATATTTTCAAAACGCGTTTTTTAATAAAGAAAATGTTACTTCAACTCCTAATGGATACCTCTGCATGCAGACGCTACGAAACGAGTAAACTGCGGTAACGAACGGTGTAAAATAAAAACAGCGCTTGCATAATACCGGTATAACTTTGCTGGATTAGGATACGGAACATCAAGCATGCATAAATCACTCCCTTTTCCTCCTTCCTCCCTCCTCTCCTCCCTCCTCTCCTCCCTCCTCTCCTCCTTCCTCTCCTCCCTCCTCTCCTCTCTCCTCTCTCCACTCCTCCCTCCTCTCCTCCCTCCATTCTCTTTCCTCCCTCCTTTCCCTCTCATCCCTCCTTCATCTCCCCTCTCCTTCCTGTTCATCCATCCTCTTCATCCTATTTCATTTCTTCCACTCATCGTGTATTTCATTCCTTCTCCCATTTCTCCCTCCATCGTATTTCCTCTCCTCCTTCCTCCCTTTTTCCACTCCCGCCCTCCATTCTCTCCTCAACCCCACTCATTCCCATCTGGATTCCTCTTCTCTCCGACCCAAGCTATCCGAGATTCCCTCTATTGCCACTAACTAGTAAGTAAGCCCTGAGAATTCGCGAGTAGTAAAAGGAAGATGAGCTTTCAATGGGATCCCGTGTAACTCTCCTACAGCGCCTAAGCCGCCGCAGGGAACGAGTCAAGGAGCTCCGGGTCGGGGGCGAGGGTCGTGGTTAGGAAATATGAGGGCAAGGAGGTTATGGGAAGAGAGCGAGGGAAGTAAAGAGCGAACGCGAATGAAAAATTACGCTCAGTTTGACCCACTTCATAAGGATTTGCTCGTGGAGCAGGAGGTGGAGAAAAAGTTTCCACTAGCGCAAAGGTCGAACAGTTTTGGAATCGGGAATTTCTGGGTAGCCTCAAAAGACTCCATAGAACCGCTTCTTGAGCAATAAAGGATCTCGACGGCCGTGGGTTAGATGGCGGGGGATGGGGGATGTGTGAGAGAGAAAGGAAGGTTCCTATTGGTGAGGTATTTGGCGGCTTGAGAAAAAGAGTGAGAGAGCGCGATTTCTGCTCTTCTCTCCAAATGCCAAGTTTTTTTGTTAAAAAATTGCAGCCCTCCACAGCAGCCTCGGTCATTGAGACTTTATCGCCGCTGAGAAGGGAAAAATGCTCGCAGGAATCATAGGAACAATTATGACCGAAAAGAATGGCTAGACTTCAAATACAGAACTTCTTAAGAAGTACTAAAATTTTCCATAGTATTCATACCGAAGATCGGTCGAGTAGTAATCAGATGATTGCGTCTTTGTGAGCGAGTGAACAAGTGTAGCGCAATATATCATACTATCAAAAACAGTCGAACTTAATTTGCATTGCGGAAACTTGTTAAATGAAGTTCTTTTTCAACGTTAAAATTTTTGATATTGTTCTGTAGTTCATTTATTTGAGGTTACTTGAGCTGTGAGAATTTTTACGCTGAGATTACAAAATAATCTTGAGTACACATTTTCACTGTATTTGGTAATATGTTTTAATAATATGGAGATACATAGAAGGATTTTTCGAGAGATAATATCAATGAGAATAATAATAATATTTGTTTATGCTTCATATAGATTTTGTCGGCAAAATATATAACAAATTGAATGAGTGAGCCAGAGTTTTCTGTTAAATAAGTAATATGAGGAAAATTCATAGGCCTTAGAGCCGTCTAGAAAACCATACACCCAATTTCGTAGTAGTTATCGTTAATGGTAACACGGAGAACGCTATTCTTTCTAATTTTTTCTGCCACACAACTATCGGAGTTGAAAAGGAAGAGGAATGAAGGGAAGAAATGAAGAGGTCGTTAAAAGTGTATTTTTGCTGCTTATACTCGTTGTCCTTGCGAGTGAGATTGTCCCAAGTATAGACTAAAGCCGACCAAACAATGTCTTCGCAACTTACACGAGTATTATCAGTCATCAAAAGGAAACCAAGCGGTTACATAATTCTTCGTTTGGCATACCGAGTCGCAGTGTCTTTATTTTATTACACCTATTTTATACTTTAAATGCGTTCACGTTTTTTTTTCAATTAAATATGTTGAAATTGGGCTCGGTGCGCGTGAAATAAGAAGGTTTTTTTTATCATGAAGCTTTCGTAAACGATTAGCAGTATGAAGAATTCCATCAGTGATAGCATTTTAATAAATAAGTTTTTTAATCAATCGCAGTGATAAAGATAGATAGAAAAGGATCCATCAACAGATATGTTTAAGAATTTTATAACGCTGTGAGTCTTTCCTCCAGGATAAACATTTCCTAGAGATCTCCTCAGGAGTCATTTTAGGGAGTTCCAAGATTTAGGCCCGGGTTTCTCGGATGGGATAGAACTAAGCGCGGCCGTTTGCCGTTTCATTTTGACCGCATACGTTAGAATTGCAGCCGACGTACTGTGAGGTTTGTGGAGGGATGTGGCGTGGAAAAGGACGGGTGGTTCACCCGTTAGGATTGATATTTAAAAAGAATTATTAATTAGGCTCCGAATAATCCTATTCGAATCGCTCGGCTAAATATTGCGTTATTTTTTTGTGAACTCGAAATATTAGATTAACAATAACATTAATTGCATCGTTAATTTAATGATGAATTTATAGTTTGCAACTTTTAATCAGTAAATTGTAAATTCCGTCATTTAAATATGGTGATGAAATACAAATACACATTTAGAGATAATTTTATTCTTAATATTTTTAACCATCTGAACTCCGGATATCAATATGAGGAATTTTACAGAAGAGATAGAATTTCAAATACTAGGTTTCCTTAATAAATAAAATTACTAAAAAATATAAAAGGAATTTTGGGGAAGATTGGGAGTAAATCAATCGCTTCCGATTGAATAGCTAAAAAATTGTCCTGGAGAGAGGAAAGCAAACGGTTTTGTAATGCAGGAGATTGGAGACTGGTAAGGGATTTTGACGGTGAAACGAAAATAGAAAATTTTGGAACGATTTAAAGGTTGCTCGAGATTGATAACGATGGAAAAAGAGAGGGAGAGAAAAGAAGAGATGAATCAAATAAACAGGAAGCGAAAGCAAGCGAAAATATAAATATATGGAGATAGATTCGCGGCAGTGCAAAAATGGACGAGATGAGTAAAAAAGAATTGGAGAAGTTTGGATATTGAAGATTAAAAACGAGAAAATAGGAAGTCTCCGACGAAAGGGATTGATTGGAAATGGTTTTAAAAAATGAGTAAAAGACTATATTCTTTGCAAAAGAGGAGAATATGAGCGAGGATAATAGGATGTGAGCATGTGAATGGGGGGGGGGGGATGTTTAGTGAATCCTACGTCCTAAAATTGGAGGTCGGTATTACGAAGATTTAATCAGCGCATTTTTAAGGTCAAACTGCCCTATCAGAATTAGCTCATAATTGGTATAGATGTAGATGCTAGCGCTATTGAAAATTGTGTTGATTGTTAGCCCCTAAAACGCCTTTGTTGCTAAGATACAGCACTTCAAAGTTGGAAATTTGGGTCAGTTTTCTTTAGTTAAATTTTTTGTCGTGTAGCACGGGCGGCCCGAGGAATCTTGGCGTCCCGAGCACTATAGCGCCTCCTCCGTTAATGTTAGTTGACGCTGCTGTTGGTATATGCCCTTGGTTGGGACTTAGCACTGCTTTGCCGTGAGGCTTTCAGTGCATGTTCGATGTTGTTTTGATTCCGGTGGTATTTCGATTCCGGCGGTATGTATGTTAGTTGAGATATTTACAAAGCAGATTTTAATTTATTCGTTGCTCTGTAAACATTAGTGATAATGGAAAATTAAAAGGAATGCCATCAAGATTCTAGCCTGTTCCTCGATATAAATTGGTGTAAAATATTTCTTCACCTGCAAGTAATGCATAGATCAATGTTCGGAATAGCGCCCCCAAAACTTGGGCGCCCCGGGCAGCCGCGCGGCTCGCCAGTAGCTAGGGCCGGCCCTGGTTTGTAGTGATGGCAGACTGTATCGGTAAATATTGCAAGTCTGAGAATATCTTGAATGAATTTTTCAGACATTAAATGTAGGACTGGAAGGATGAGTTAGAGAGAGTAAGGGAGTGAGAGAATGAGAATGATGTGTATGAGTGAAAAAATAGATCATTCTAATGGCGATGGGATCGGAGAGATTTTGCTAAGGCGACGATATAAAAGAATATCAATATTGAAAATTGGACAGGGAATTGAAAGGTAAGAGAAAGGAAGAGGCGATGAAATAAGAGGAGAGACGAAGAGGAAATGAGGGTGTAGAAGATAGTTAGAGGAGGGGAGAGAGAGAGAGAGAGAAGCGAGAAAAAAGAGGAGAGGAAGAGATACGAGGCATGTTGAGATGACGTGTTTAGGAGGCGAGTTAGGTGGTCACAGCGTTGAGTGCGTGAATTGTGTCACTAGGCGTCACGTCTCGCAACACTGAAGAGGACGGGTAATCGAATGAATATCCACTTCCCTTTCCACCATCCATCCTCTATTCTCCCTCCCTCTCCTGCTCTCCCTCCCTCACCATCTCTCTTCTCCCTCCCTCCCTCTCCTCCTCTTCTCCCTCCCTCTCCTTCATTCCTCTCCTCCCTCCCTCTCCTTCCCTCCCCTCCCTCTCCTCCCTCCGTCTCCTCCCGCCCTCCCCCCCTACCTCTCCCACTCCCTCTCCTCCCTCCCTCTCCCCCCTCCCTCTCCCCCCCTCCCTCTCATTCCTCCCTCCCTCTCCTCCCTCCCTCTCCTCCCTCCCTCTCCTCCCTCCCTCTCCCCTCTCCCTCCCTCTCCCCTCTCCCTCCCTCTCCTCCCTCCCTCTCCCCCTCCTTCTCCTCCCTCCCTCTCCTCCCTCCCTCTCCTCCCTCTCTCTCCTCTCTCCCTCTCCTCCCTCCCGCTCCTCCCTCCCTCTCCTCCCTCCTTCTCCACCCTCCTCTCCTCTCTCCGTCTCCTCCTGTCTCCCCTCACCATTCCCTCCTCTCTCCGTCTCCTCCTGTCTCCCCTCACCCTTTGCCTCAATCCTCCCCTATTCTCTCTTCCCCTCCCTACCCTTAAAATTTCATCAGAAATGACATGATGATTTGCGTGCAGTGCGGAACCGTCAGCGACTACGCGACGAAACACTTTGGCGGGGAAGCGGGCTTCCTCCGGCAATGATGTCGCGCACCACTGGAGTGTCCTGTATCACCAAATCCCACGCTCTCCCACCCTCTCCTGCCACTTGCCCCACGTTCACCTGTCACCTCCCCCTCTCTACGCAGCCACTTCCACCTCTCTCCCCTCCCTTTCCCCTCCTTGCCATCTCTACCCACACTTCCCTGCTTCCTATTTCCCCGCACCCAACCGCGGCGCCAACCCCGGAAAGCTGCCGCTTCGCACATCCCGCACCGTCCCTCGCGGTTTGATCGTCCCATGAGTAGGTGTCAAACTAAATGACGCACATGGCAGTGGATTTAGAATGGAAAGACGATTGTGCAATTGAACCGATATAGCCACCGAGAGGAGTTTTAGTTTATAGCGAAGACTGAGCTTTAGCCATAAAGTAAATTAATTTGTTGTATGTTTCGTAAAAGTCCCCTTTTTATTTCGCTTACTATAATTTAATTGATAATAAGCACTAGACAGTATTTCACACCATACGAATTAGATATCAATTTCTTTTATTTTGTTAATATTTAGTCTTCTTCTCGGTATATTGATGAATTGCCCTGCATAATTTACTATTGCCTTCATGTTCCCACACCCATTCCTTTCTGTTATACTATCCAACTCCGTTTGCATCTTTCCTATCATATCCTTGGAAAATTCTCCGAAAACAATAATTTGAAGAAATTATTCTTCAAAAATCAATTCTTCCAAAAAGCATTCTTCCTCAGCATCGTCGGAGTGACACCGTTGAAAACCTATGCGGTAACACTAGTCTGAATTTATTTAATTTCATAATGCAACTGATGTTAATAGTCTGTATTTATGTATTCCCTTTTCAAGCAATAATGTATGATGAATTCATTAAATATCTGCTGAAATACATTCTGTAACAGGATGCAGCCGAAGAGGAACGGTTCATGTATACACACAAAAAATTCAGGCTTTTAAGGGTAATGTGTCTTTGCTTCGTTTCCGCCCAAATTATGCCTATGCAATGGTACCTTCCTTGCATAATAAATAAACCAAATGTGATTATTCCTATGACTTTGATTAAGATACCATTTTTCGATTTTCCCTTTGTTTTGACGCTCGGGAAACAGAAATACGTAATTCATTAGCGGATAAAACGGATTTCCTCATTAGTTCTTTTTTTAATCATCTATTAATGTGGCTTTATCTGTGTAAATACCAAAATCATTATTTAATATGGCACTAGGGAGTAAGATGTGTATTAGAATTCTTTTAGAGAAACAGCAATTGCTTAAAAAGGCTTCTTTTTGGTTGTTTGAAGTAACATATAAAAATGGCGACGTTTATTGTCCTTTCTGTTTATTTGACATTTTTTTTTTCAAAGTATAGCTAGAAATGCTTAAATAAATTTATATTAATTGAAATAAACAAAATATTTCATTGCGTTACGTAACGTGCAATAATGATTCGATCACCAAGGAAATATTAAGGGCAGAATATGAATTTGAGTCTAGAGTGTTATTCCTAACGATAAGGAATTCTAAACAAACCAGTCTCTTCCTGATGCTCAAAGTCAAGAGAAAAATACTGCATTTATCCTAAAAAATTTATATTCAGTTTTCCAGCTATGGGCAGTTATCGACTCTATCTCCAAAGATCTCTCTACCATTCCTCGGATAAAGATCGCCTTTCTCCATTAAGTGTTCGACAGCTTAAATCCCGAGACATTTGAGGGCGTCCTCTTTTCCTCCTATCGCGTGGTGACCATACTAAAAATCTCTTCGGCCATCTCATATTTCATCCTTTAATTGTTGCCATACCATCTTAGGATCTTGCGTTCAATCCCTTCTAGCATTCCCTCTTGCATTGCAGCTCTCTCTATCTTCATTCCTAATCCTCCAATGGCGTGACACCCTTAAGGCTCTTGCGCAGGAAATCCATTTCTGTGGCATTAATCACGTTCCAATCTCTCTGGAATAATTACAAACTCTCACAACCAAAATTTAATATTCCTTCCAAAATTTACCTAAATATTCTTTCCTTTGTCTCTGCTCTAATGGTCTTATTCCATAGAGTATTTAGAACAGCCGCCTGAACTCTCTATTATAGTCTGAGCACTAAAGGTTTCCTATTCCTTTATGAAGTCAAACTGCGTTATTATATATCTCTCTCCTCTGTTCTCCTCTTACCACGAACAATCAGTTTTTGTCACATTTATCTTGAATCCAAAGTTTTAAAATCTCTGCATCAATTTCATAACGATAAACTCAGCGTTGTCCATATCATTTGCCAAAACAACGTGGTCGTCTGCTAAGGACAGTAAATGATGAACATTATCCTCAATGGGTAACCTTATTCAAGAGTATCCCTTATTCTACTCATCTAAGGTTCCATCCAGATAAGAATTGAATAATGCTGGCGATGTAATTGAACGAATGCAAACACATGCAAGCATTACAATGGATGTTATAAAACTGAAAATTTCGCATTTAATGTTTCTGAAATGCATAGTTAGAGAGGGAGGAAAAGAGAGACGGAGGAGGGAGGGAGGGATCTCATTTTTGAGGATTTAAAGTTTACTTTTCGAAGAAGCGATTTGGAAGAATCGCTTTTATGACGAATTGTTTTTAAACAATTGGTTTTCGATGAATTTTTTCCAAGGAATTGTTCCCGAAGAAATGTTTTCGAATAAATTTTCCTATAGGCACGCAGCGTTTCTATATTATGTATTCTGTATTATGTATATACTATATCTGCTAGTTACCCAATCCAAGCTATTATCTTCTTCTACTGACCGTAATAAGTCCTTATTTACTTTCTTTTGCTTCCAAATAATGTTTTTCTGGATTATTCGAATCCCATCTCCAATGCCTCAGCATCTTCTTTCCTCGGTCCATGTCTCGCACACTTTCAACGATCTCATTCTGATGTCTTATTAAAATTCTTTGTTATTTGTCAAATCTCTTTTCATGCTGATTACTACGGAATTCATCTCGAGTCAACTGAATTTATAATTTACTTGTCTCTTCCCACCTGCTTTGAGGTTTATCTTTCATTTTCATCAAACAATATATTTATTTTTATTTGTTTCTATTTCCAATTCCATTGACATGTTAGGCAAACACATTTAAAGATTTTTCTAAATTAATTACTAAAGTTTTGTCCTCTACGCTCGATTATTTACCACCTATTTACCCCTATATTACATTTCTGAATGCCTATTTCATCATTTCATGATATATAGTGAAAAGATATTGGAGAGAGTGTTTTATTCCTCTTTGCAGTGTATCTCAATATGGTTCTTTCTTGGATAGTCTTACGTGTGTTGTCTGTTTGACCTTACAATTATCTCATAATATCTTCATTGTACTCTTATTTGATTAATATTTCCAGCAAATTTGGCTTTTAAGTTTGGTCATAGGCATTTTAAAAATGGGAAATGCGCACAGAAACATCCTAACTGTATCTAACATTTTTCTTCTCTCCCTTTCTTCTGACAGCACAACTGGTCATCTATTTGATCGAGAGCTTCACTAAATTTACCTTCAATATAGTTATAGAGAATAACTTTGGAGACACGTAAAAGCTCTCATTTACTCTTGGCACTTTTGTATTAATTTTCTTCAAATGTATCCAAATGGACGTAGCAAATTCCTTCATCATAAATTTCCCAAATTGCCAGCAAAATATCATTTACTAAATTCACATTTGTGTACTTCAAGATGTTATATGTCAAATAATTTATATTCGCAAGCATTGCATTTCACCAAATAACTTACCTATATGGATGCTGCACGAGTATTCAACTTCATATGATCTTTATATCTATTCAGATTATAAATAAAAGATTACAGTTGATCAAGATTTTGATTAAAACTGACGGTTTATATGTGATTGAAATTAAAATACACGAATACCGTTTATCTATATCTGAATTCAGATGTAATTAGGTCTTTAAAAAATATTCTTTTCCATATCAATATTTAACAGAAAAACGAATTATTTTATACCAAAGAATTTTGTATACAAACTTTTCTTTAATATGAAGATTTTGTCTCGCGGCTATTTATAAAGACATGCTCGGCATTTGCATGAGATGTTTTTCCGAATTTTACGTCTGTTGTGGCACGTCTAAAAAAATCCCCTCTGCAAGCGATGCCTCTTATCCAACCCGTAAACGCAGAGGGCTGCTTCCGTACATATTGTGCCCTCACACCACTCCTTCTTTATCCCTCTCTCTCTCTCTTCTCTCTTCCTCCCCCCTCTCTCACTTACTTTCCCCTTCTCTCTTCCTCCCCATCTCTCTCTTCCTCCTCCATCTCTCTCTTCCTCCCCCCTCTCCCTCTCTACTTCTCCCCCCTCTCTCTTCATCGCTCTCTCTCTTCCTCTTACTCCCTCTCTCTCTTTCACTCCCCCTCTCTCTTTTACTTCCCCCTCTCTCTCTCTCCTCTCTCCCTTTACCCCTCTCTTTGCTCAGCTGATTCTCTTCATTTTTAAGTGCAGCATCCGCGAAATTCAGTCCAAGGCCGCGGGAGAGTCCTTTGGAAAACACGAAAACTCTCAACATTGTATCTTTGGTAGCAGGAATGAATTTTGCGGTTTCAGTTATTTGCATGCGTAACAAGGCTTTTTCAGACGGCTCTTGTAGACATTCATAGCGCCGTGGAAAATTTTACCTGAGGGAGATTCCCTACATTTTAATATGCAAGTGTATATGTCAGTATTTGCTTCAAATGAATGTGAGGATTTTAAATTCCCTGAGCAGTTGTTTATGTTTAACTTGGGAAATATCACGAGGAAATATGGCGTAGTTTAAAGAATGACTGGAAGTAAAAACTTCATTTGTAACTTAAATTTTTAACAAGAGAATCAGCTAAGCTTTTTATTTACAAATTCGTGCTATACATGTTGAATATTGCTCCAATATGAGCTTCTTTACAAAATATACCGTACAGATATTTGTTGTCGTGAGTAAAAAAACATAAATAAGTTTTAAATGTCGAAGCTTGATGAGAGTTTAACAAATTTGTTCAATAAAATCTGTTCTCAAATATGTGTGACTGAAATTATCTCGCAGATAAATAAATGTTTGAAGAAAGATATTTACATACCTTATCGTGACTTTTACAAGAGTAACCTTGTAAATTGTTGACTAAAATTTGATAATTAACACGAAATATAGTGTCGGAAAATGATGAAATATCTACCAAATAAATCCGTGCATGCGTTGCTCCTTTTGTTTCCCTGGGCTCAAATCGACGTTCTATTCAAGCAACATTGCACTGGCTGGGACCACTTTTTTTAATCCGACCTAGAGAGTTTTGAAATTATTTAATGGCGTGATGATTGCGATAGCTGAGGAAATATTATCTATTTGTCTTAGATTGGTATATATACAAATTTACAAATATATCCTATGCGTAACTTACTGTATAATACTAATTTTGCATGTACCATAAATGAACGATAATTTTCACTGATAAAAATATGGTAGTTTCAAAACTTTATCATAACTATTCATGTTGAGAAAAATATTATTTTGTGTTTTTTTAATCAGATATTTAAATTCCATTTGTCTCACATGATTGTATTTTATAGCAGTTAAATATTTTATCTTATTTTATTTTAGTCGTATCAGTTGTGTATTTCCATATTGAAATGGAACTGCAATTTTTGGCCTTCGTTTCGAAGCACGGTTCGTTAGAGAGACCGCGAAAATATCGATATATCGATTATTGCCCGTGATATCGTATCGTAAGTCCTCGCGTTTCATTGCATTTGTATCCATTCGTAATCCCATCGATAGCGCCAAGTTGAATAAGTTTTAACCTTGGTTAATGGTAGTCTTCAATATTTCCTAACAAAGAGTGGTGCCCACTGAGAAACGTTAATTAAATAATTCTACGAGTGAAATGTGCAAAGTTACTCTTGGATGAAAATCAGATTCTGTAGAATAAATATAAAAATATTGCTATCGCAGATGGAATAAGAAAATCTATGAAATGATATTACTGTTTATAGCTAAAACTTTAATTGATCAAAAATGGGCATATAATTTTGAAAATCGTGGAAAATTTAATGTTCCCATTAATATTTTCTGAATTTTTGTTGATTAAGCATGTTTACACTAATGTTTGTGAAATTTTAGCATATTAAATGTTTTAACTCCAATATTATTCAATACGTAATGGATTAGCAGATTATCTTTTCCATTATATTGTCTGCACATTTCTTGTAAATGTTCATTCGGAATTCTCTAATTTTCTTAATAATGTTTAAATTAATCAACCCATAATATATAATAACTAAAGTAAGTGCACGTCAAATATTAAAGGTATACATGAATAAATTGTTAAACTGAAATTAAAAAAAATCGTATTCTCCCGTCCTTTTCTCCCATTCTCCCTCTCCCCCTCCAATTCTCTCTCGCTCTCTCCTTCTTAATCTCCCTTCCAAATATAGATATAATTTTCAACTTGATAGTAAAATCTTAAATACACAATGATATAAAAAAACAAAAGATGAAAGTGAATTCACACAAAGTAAACATAGACATATATCATGTGATGTGTGAGAAGCCATCTGTTTAATTTTAGTTATCTACCTAAAAAAACAAAAGGCGAACTGAAAACAATCACGAAGTAAGCTTATATAATGTGAAACTATTCCCCATAGAAAAACATCTGACTCTCAAATCCGGCCATATTGCGAGTTTTCATTTACATTTCCCGTTGTTAAAAATCTAAAAATATAGTTTAAAAAATAAATTCTTCGCACATTTTAGACTAACTCGACACCGATTCGGATTCTCTCATTTAAATAAACTTTCTTTCTTCCAAACCTACAACCGCCCAACGTTCGAGTTCGTACCGTGCTCGTAAGAGATTTTAAAAAGCAAATGATGAATATGATGCATTCGAACCCGAGACTTTCAACCTTCGCAATAAAAACTATCCTCGCGAACTCAGCCCCAGTAGCAAGAGATTTCCACAAAGTGTCATGAAAATCGATGTACTGGTCCAAAGGTTAATATGGGAGGCAGACAGACACACGCAACGACGAAACTATAAGCCAATTTCCATTATGAAAAGTAGGCTAACAATCCACGGTAAAAGGATTACTAGTTGAAATATAAGGACCTTAAATTACCTAATTTTTCCCGGCACTTACTCCTTTTTCATTCGGTTGGTTTCTGGAAAATTGTAGAAGAGCTGGTCTAAATTACGCGCATTAGATGTTAAGCGACAGTTTTGCCCATTCGTGCGAGACCGATTGAAACATTAAACACCCGCCATATCTCCCTCGTTTTCCCTCTCTTTGCCCAATACATACCAATCCATTCATCACGATTCATAAATTGCCGCAACAGCGAACCGTTTTTTCAACAAATTTCCCTTGAATCGTGCTCCCCTCTCTCTCTCTCTCTATCACTGTCTTTCTCTCCCACATACACACTCACATGCTCTATCTCACTCTCTCCATGATTCAGTGGTCCGAGAGAGCGATTTGAATAAGCGAGCACTTTTTCCCCGAGCCCTTTCCCATTCTCGCACCTTCCTCTTATTTGCGGCCGTTCTTTCTCTCTCTCCGCGCTTTCGCTTCTCTACTCTCCACCCACTCCTTTCCTTTTTACATCTCCCTTCCTTCCTCCAATACCTCCCTCCCCCCTCAACTCCTTTTGCCGTCTCCTAATCCTTTTCCCCGCTCTCCCTCTCACCCTACACCCTATATCGCTTCTTCCTAGCTTACTCTCGCATCTTCCTCTCTCCCCCCTCCCACTTTCACCTTTAGGAGGAAAAGATGGAAGTTGCTCCAGAGGGAAGGCAAGGGTGAGGGAAGGGGGCAAAGGGTGATTTAACCCGGAGGTAGGAGAAGTAGTGGAGCGGTAGGGATTAGAGTCAGGACAGGGAAAAGTTTCGCGCCAGAGGGAACAAGGGGTTAGTGGCGGCGAGATGAGTGTAGGGGGTGGGGGAGGATGGAGCGAGAGGGGATTTATGGGATGAGACAGGTGAAGGAGGCGAAAGGAATCAAATTGAGAGGAAAGAGGGCGATGAGAATCGAGAGGAATCCGAGGTGGAGGGGGGAGGGAGGAGATAAGGGGGAGAGGGGATATAGGGAGGGGAGAAGAGATTAAGGAGGAGAGGAGATAGGGAGAGGAGTGGAGATAGGGAGGGGAGAGGAGATTAGGAGGGGAGAGGAGATTAAGGAGGAGAGGAGATAGGGAGGGGGCGGAAATAGGGAGGAGAGAGGAGATAGAGAGAGGAGAGGAGAATGGTAGGGGAGAGGAGATAGGGAAAGGAGAGGAGATAGGGAAAGGAGAGGAGATAGAAAGGGGAGAGGAAATAGGGAGGGGAGAGAAGATAGGGAGGGGAGAGGAGATAAGGAGGGGTGAGGAGATAGGGAGGGCAGAGGAGATAGGGAGGGGAGAGAAGATAGGGAAAAAGGAGATAGGGGGAAAAGGAGATAGGATGGAAAAAGAGATGTGGAAGAGGAGATAGAGGAGAGTAGGTGGGGAGTAAGGTTGGTGCTGGAGGAAGAATGATGGGAGGCGAATGCGAGGACGGAGGAGGAAAAGGAGGACTAATGGCGGAATGGACGAAGATCGGGCGTGGAGGGGAGTGGTTGGGGTGGCGGAGGCGTGGCAATGAAACGGAAGATAAGCCGTGGCACGAACGCGCGTAGCCGTGTGCGTGCAACGATAAGGAGCTTATTGCGTGATGTGATATTTAAGCAGCGTACGGAGCACGAGGTTTCTCTTCTTGCCCCATGAAGGATTTTGACCGGCGGCTTTTGTTTCCATCGCATTTAGCCTTTGTGAATTGATATTTCTAAGACAGGATTTGAGCGATTTATCTGACGATTAATTTTGTTTCGCTAAGTTATGAAAGCAATGATTTTCTAATAGAATTACCTTTATTTTAAAACCGTTATTGAGTCTTTCGTTCTGCAATCTAAACCTTAAAAGCACTATATGCCATTCTCAAAAATATTTAGCAGATCGCAGAGACATTAAGAACTTTGCATATTCTTTCTTCTGCCGAATCACTGCTCTTGACACACAGATGCCTTTTTCATTTCCGTGGAGGGTTTGTAAATATGCGTGCCCTGTTTCCCTTTAGTTTCTTATTTTTTTAATTAAAGGAATAACTTAACTTTTGAACCAAAATTAAACTAAACACTAAAAATATTAAGACTTTTAAAAATATAAAGCCAGTGTCAACGTCCCAAGTGCATTTAGAAAAAATAAAGTCTTTTTACTCATCATTTGAGATTGCATTGCTCTTTTTCTGTTGCTTAAAATCACATCGCTCACGAACGTTATTTATGGCAGTTGTCTTGTACAAGATAGTGTCCTTTAAGTGACGCCATCACTCTATTTTTCTCTTGCTTTAGGTAACGACGAATGCCGGACAAAAATCTTTTAATCCGGTCCGCCAGCGTGGATGACCGAAACAGCCAAAGCTCCCGCCAGGATACTGTTGTTTTCACCGTTTTTTGATATTTTACGGCTGGCAATTGAATTGTTTTTGATTGAGAGAATATCCAACCCATCAGCTGAATACGAGCTTGAATTTCAGTATGAAGGAAAATCTATTACTTTATCTCTCATATAAACATTTATATAATGATTGTACTCGCTATATATTTGATTCGCGAGGTTTTGATTTGCTTTAATTAATTTACATTCACCGAGGTTATTAAAATAAGATCACAAAATTTCATTAATTCATGGTTCAGGCTTCACGAGAGAATCGGGAAGCACGCGGGAGTGGCGGAAGAGCAGACGAATGAAAGAGAAAGAGACGGAGAGAGAAAGAAAGTGAAGGAGGTAGGGAGTGCGCGGTTAGAATCGGAGAGAGAGAGAGAAAGGAAAAAAAGTTTTCGGAGTGGAATCCTTTTAGAATTTGAATGTGCGTTGTGAACTCGCTTCACTCACAGCACAAGCGAAATCTCTGCGGACTAATTTCGTGTTTCATTTAATAAGTCGCTTCGCAACGGTGTTCCCGCTTCAAGGAAACTTTTTCCATTTGCATCCCGGCGTTTCCCAGATGACAGCTACCGCTTTCTCGTGTATTTTTAGATTATTATGTTTGGAGAGATACAAATATTTCCTTTTAAAAATTTGTGAGACTCGTAACAAGTAAATTACACCCTTGGTAATATCCTCGTAGACGACTCTAATGTGCGCTACAGCAATTAACTATGACTATTACCCCTAGTAAGTCAAATTTTTAAGCCATAAACAAAGAAATGTTTTCCTATTCTCCCGTTGTGTCAAAACGTGGTTGAATGCTTCTGTCAAGAAAAGTTACCGTTGATCAAAATAATTACGTTACAGACCAATATTTATGCCCGTACCGTTATAGGCAAAATTTCCACGTAAATCTTAAGTTTATTGTCGGAAATATATCTTATATTCAACTTAATCAAAAAATCGCAATAGGAATGTGGAAATAAATTGGATACTTTCCATGAAATGTTTTTCACTCTGAGGAAAGAATTGAATTTTTAAAGCAGTCATGCTCACCGATTAATTTTTTCTAAAAACACGACTAAATCCAAGATCATGGGACATAACATAGAGAAGCTAAATTTTACCCGGTTCAACACGGAAGTACAATCCATATACCATCTTTTTTCTACAGTTTAACTTATTCTTTCCGTCCATTTAGCGAATCAAGCCTTGAACCTCGTAACATTACTTTCTTCTCCTCTGCCACACATTCTCAAACTCGACCCGTGAGCTTTTCTTCACTCGATTTCCCGTTCGCGTTCATTTTTCCCGATCTCATTTATCACGACCGTTAAGACGCCATCTTTCCTCTCACGCTCTAATTCCTCTGCGCACTTCCGTGTTTCAGGCATTCTGAAATAACGGCGCTTTTACAAGTGTCCTTCATATTTACCAGTTTCCATTCTGTTCTTAGTAATTATGCAAGACAAATAGATCTCATTTATTCAAGAAAAGTAGGATCTATCATTGGTAACTAGCAGTTCCCCGTAGATAAATCGACTGGTTGGTTATATTAAATATTGTCTTGGTAGTTCGCCATTACTATGAAGGTCGACTGCAAGCTTTATTTCCTTCTACTAATGTCCTACAGGAGCACCCCGTTATTTCCTACAGCGTCTAATATCCGCTAGCAGCGCCACTTTAACATCCACCACCACAACTTCGTCGAGCAGAGCTTAGCCGGTCACAAAAAACCTCACTATCTCGCCAACGGTATGAGCGATTTCAATTTTATAATTTTCTTGCATATCTGCAGGTCGATACGTTTAATTTGATGCATGACACGTTAAGGTGGCTGTTACCTTCGTTTTAAAAACTTCATTTTTTGACGGTATTAATATACATATTGGCAGTATAATTACTACCTGTCCGTCACAAATGGTACATTATAATTCAGCGAATCCGGGTCATTGGCATTACGGCATGGAAACAACTCCATTCGCCGCCGACTCATCGTTTCGTCCACCCACACATTAAGGCTGTATTTATCGCCCCATCATCCTTCTGGTGCGGTGCGTTCATCCGTGAGTCCAACCCATCGCCGTTGGCAGCGCACCCGTCATTCGTCCCTCTGGGAAGCGTGGGCGGGGGAAGAAAACGCCGAAATTGGTCTAATCTTCGAACGAACGTGTCAGTATGCGCCGCGTGGAGCCTCACTCGCCTATCTTCCAAGCACCACGTGGGTGACATGTATGCGCTGCTCTGATATTCACCAACTTGGAAATTAGGGTTGAAGGCCGACACCATGGGCATTCCCATGTCACCCGCTATTTCTCGCATTCCACGCTTAGTATCGCTCATTAGCGTATACCTCCTTGCAGAAGTGTTCTCTATATACGTCGCGAGCCTTATCCTAAAATTATTTTAAACTTGGGTAACAGAAGAAATTTTGTTTGCGCGTATGTTAGCCCCGTATTTTAAGTGCACAGGAGGAAATGATAAAGAATTTTACGCGTTTGCAGCTATGGATGTATGCCGCTGCATTAATTTAAAAAATTCTCTTTAGACCTCGCCATAAGACTGGCGGTTCCTGGAGTCATAAAACTGTTCAGCGATAAATCTATTTCCATTAAGGAAAGGTACTTTTTACTGGAAAAGTTATGGTTTTATGGCCAAAGTTAGGGGTAGGTCGTGCCGTCGGTAGGTTATAGTATAAGAAAATAGCTCACAAATATTTCATAACATCATCAAACTCTAATGAAATTCAGTTTGATCATTTGCTCTCTTTCAATAAACAAAATTTAAAGGAAGCTTTTTATCGATATCTTTTGTAAAAGATACCGTGAGCCGGTATGAAAAAACAGTCCATCCATATATCGTGCAGTTAACCGAATCATCAAACGTGTGTACGTGCGTATGCACGGCTATTACATACGTTTTTGTGCTATGGCAAAATGTGGTAAATAGTATCTTACTGCAGAACTGCTCGATTTTTATGAGTACTTTTCCAAAAACATTGTTAACAAATGGAACGGCACCAACCGCTTTCGCGAATCATTTGGGAAGTAATTTCGAATCATCAGATTTTTCGGCATTGAATCCCGGCAGCTGTTATAGTCGTGGGATCGTCAACATTGCTTCGGCACGAAACGTTGGTGCGCCTTCATCGACATTAACGTTTAGTCCCGTTATTGTGTTAAAACAAATTCTCCACTTTCTACATGCCCCTCAACACTTTTCAGTTCTTGTTAACTCCCTATTGCTTTCAAGTCGCATGTCAAATGGAGCTTTAATCTTTCTCCTTTACCATCGGGTTTTTTTAAGTCGCATATTTGATCACCGAGACGAGACTCAAGAGATGTCCGATCCAGTTCGCCTTTCCCTTTCTAACCTTTGATATTATCGAACTCTTCTCGCTTCTTCTTTAAATAATTCCTCAATTGTGGCTCGATTTGTCCATTTTATTTTAAGCATTATTCTACTTGCCTACATTTTGAAGCTGTTCAATAATTAGATGTAATTTTCCCTGTGCGTCCATTTTTTCCTGAAGGCGATACATCCACCAAATTTTCACTTAGCACTCCGTTTATTTTACTTTTTAGAGGGGGTTTCTCTCATCCGAATGAAGATTTTGCTATGTTAGTTCTATTCCATATTTGTTTTTTGGATTTCATATCTATTTTTAACTGCTGCAAAATATTTATATTACTCAGTCTGTTACAATGGATTTCTATATATTCTTAAATTTAGTCTTCTACCAGCAATATTCTCATAACTTCTGAAATTTCGGTATTTCCATCTCTTACTTTCTTTCGGCTATCCATAAGAGATATTAAACAGTACCAAAAGGAGACATCGATATGCAATTTGCTCCTGATAGACTGGTCGATTCATGCAAAAAATTAAAAGACACTAATATGCGAGGAATATACAGTTTTTCACCGTTTAGATTTTCTGTATTCATCTAATTCTATCGTAAAGTTAAAAGACACCTCTTCTATTATTTATTTTAAATTTTATTAAGATTTTAAACTCCCATTCGAAATACACACAAATAAACATTATATTATGATACATATTCTTTCTTATTTGCACGAGTCGTCAAAAAGTCTCTCGTTTGCCTTAATAAATCCTTTCGCTTAAAAAAGGACTCATTACTGATGAAAATCCCTCCGCTCTTTTGGATTCCAACTCCTCTCCCGCCTACACTCCGCCCCAACATCCTCTCTGCATCCGCCTCCCATTTATTTACAATTTCCCGACGCCGAAGCAGTCCAAAGCGTCGTTTTAGCTCTCTCCATCTAATCCCAATAAAGGAAAACGATTTCCAAATTATCCGTCCGCGTCTCGCTGACCAAAATCGGCGAACGCAATACCAACCTACTCCACTCATCCCGCTCTCTTTCTTAAATAAAAGTCCTCTTCTTCGTTTTTCTTTGCTATCTAAAGGAGCGAAAGAAATGAACTGCGAGAGGGAGATGACAAATTGCAATGGAAAGGGAGGGAGAAGAGGCGAAGTGGTGTGGACAAAGAAAAAGAATGGGAAAGAGAGATGGAGTTGTTGAAGAGGTGAGTTAAAGAGAGGAGGACGACGGAAAGGAGGCGGCAGGCGAAAAGGCGGAGCAGAAAGGGGAGAAAATTGAGAAAATAGAAGCAGAGAGAAGATTGAATAAGAGGCAAGCATAGTAGAAAGGTCAAGAGGGTGACCCTAAAGAAAGGCAAGAGGATGAAAGATGACAGATCGAAATCTCGGACGCTCTTTCTCGTATCCTTCCTTCTCCCCCTCTCTCTCTCTCCCTCTCTCTCCCTCTCTCTCCCTCTCCCCCTGTCTCTCTCCCTCTTTCTCCCTCTCTCTCCCTCTCTCTCCCTCTCACTATCTCTTCCTCTATCTCCCTCCTCTCTCTCTCTTTATCTTCCTCTTTCTATCTCCCTCTATCTACCTCACTCTCTTCCTCCCTCCCTCTTCCTCCCTCTCCCTCCCTCTCTCTCTCCCCCCCCCCTCTCTCTCTGTTTCCCTTTCGAGGAAAGGCGTCATGAGCGTGGGTTGAGCGAAAAAGGGACGAGAATGCATGATTGCGCGATGGATGGATGGTTCATCGAAAATTCTTGAGAAGTCGAATGGGACCTCGGCCGAGAAATGTGAAATGGGTCCGGAGGGGTAAAAGTGACCCATTAAGTAGGGTCCATTTGCGCGCGCTCTTTTCCTCACATCTCATATTTTTAAACGTCTCGAAAGGATCCTCACAAATATGGCGTTTCATGAATTTAAATGCAGATGTCTTGACATAAATCTATTTTCTGCTCTTCTATTTGCATAACACCAACTTTTCATGCAATATGTGAATCCAATAGGGTCACCAGACGTACTCGTTTCCGAGGACATGTCCTTGTTTTTGAGGCGTCCTCGAGGATTTTACGCTTTTGTCCTCGTTTTTTTAATTTTTAACAGTGTGAGATAATAATGACATTAGTGCAAATGCTCCTCGACTTACGACGGGATTCCGTTCCGACGACCAGATCTTAAGTCGAGGTTGTCGTAAGTCGTAAATACCTTATACATATACTTAGGCTTGACGTGCGTCCCGGTTTGACCGGGAATGCCCCGGTTATTGGGTTTTGTCCCGGCGTCCCGGCCAGTTTGCTGTTGTTCCGGAAAAAACGTGTGAATCAAAGTCAGGGCTAGTCGGATTCATGTGCTTTTTACAAAGCCACTAAGTGCTACCTTGTGGACAAAAATTCCCTGCCTCTGATGCCCTGAGGAATATAGTCGTGATGATCCGTGTATCATTGATTACGCAGTGTACATATACTGGTGCGACGTTTTCTTCCAAAGCCTCTGTCAATATATCGGCGAGTAATAAGGTATTGTATAAATATTTTAAAATTTATTGCTTACTTACATTCTCGAGAATGTTTAGTATTTATTACACGTTTGTCCCTTTATTCATCGTTCTATTATATCTCCTTTGATGTGACAGAGGAACGTGGTTAAATGTTTTCGATGCTTGAGGGATCCCTACGTTTCAAGTTTCATTCCTGCCTAGTGGGCGGGCGTGTGTTTAATGGATTTTTAAAAACTCATAGCTATAAAAGTCATTAAAGTGTGGTAAATATATATTTTTCTCCTTATGAAGAACATTTAGAAATTATATAACATTGTGTTGATGTTTATTTTAAATGAAATGCTCAGAAAACAGTGCACCCACACCAAAAATTTGATGAGCGTAACCCATGAATGTAGATTTAGAATAACATTTTGATATTTGTATTTGGTGAGAGCGGAAAAAATATTTTCTCTCAAATTGCCGTAAGAACGTCAAGACTAGCGCTAATCTAAGTAATTGATTTTAATATCATTTAAAAATATTTTTTTTCAGTCTTAGCAGGTGATTCTAACCGCCTGTAAAAAGTAAGAAACGCGTCGCAAAACGTATGCTCTTTAGAAAAATACTTCAAGCACTTGAAAAGGAAAAGTTGCTATGTAATGTTTTTGCACGAGCAAAAAGTCGTGTCGCTACAATGCCGAAAATAAATTGTATATTTAATGATGGAATGCAAAAGGAATATCACGTTTAAAACAAGGTGATCCAAACGGAATTTATGATGCCTACTTTCCTTTCAATCATTTATTTAATACTTACATATATTGGCTTTAATAGCTTTAAAATCACCGCGGATGTGTTGCTGTTAGTAATCCCAAATTTTATAATTTACCGCTATAAATATTTTAAAAATATCGCGCGTATGTAATATAATATACCAAATCCGAATCCAACAATAGTTGTTTCCATAGCAACACTATCCTAATGAGTGATAAAAACAGCAAAAACGCAAGTGTTTACGCAAAAGTCGAAGAAATACGATCGAGAAGCAAAATTCTACGATGGAAACTAGAATTTCCGGTCATTTCCTCAGATAATAGTACAAATCCCGCACCAATATTACAATTCGAAGATATTTTAACATGTAAGAGAAAATTACCCTGCACGATGGTTTTCAGATTGTCAATGTAAATCAAATGGGAAGGATAGTTCCTGAAATTGAACCCGGAACTTCGCAACAAAAACTATCCTCGGGAGATCGTCTGGAGTAGCAGGAGATTTCCACCAAGTGTCATGAAAATCGGGCTATTGGTCTTAAAGTTAGAGGGAACGGACAGACAGACAGTCACAATGACAAAATTATAAGCCTAATTCCATTCTGGAAAGTAGGCTAAAAGCTCGGTGGTGTAGATGATCGTGTTAAATGCTCACAGTGTGGTGCAGAATTTTTGGCAAGACTTGGTGGACGTGCGGATATTAAAGAACACTTACAAACTGAAAGACACAATCGTCTGTAGCATTGGCAGCCTCGTCAACATCAATTTAATATTTTTTTGTGAAAAATGATTCAAATGCTGAAGCTCGTATTGTTGCTACAAAAGAAGCCACTTTAAGTTTCAAATGATCGGATTGTACTCGCAAATTCATTTAAACTTTTTTCGAACCTAAGTTTGGTGTTGCTCGAACAAAATGTGAAGCTATAATTTTAAAGGTAATCATCACATCAATGTGTATGGAAGAGTTACATAAATCCGACTTTGTAAGTGTTACAATTGACGTTTCCAACAGAAAGTACATGAAAACCGGTCCAGTGATAGTGCGCTATTTTCTTCCTCAGGCTGGTTTAAAGGCAAAAGTGCTTGACTTTAATGGAGTCCTTGGAGAAATATCAGAATTACTGACTGATTATCTTGTTTCTTCATTAAAATTGTAGGATTTTGTGGTAATAATTTCAACAAGAATTTCGGAGATTTGAAAAGAGAGGGTGAAAGCAACGTATTTTATCGACTGAAAAGCGAAATTGATAGAAATATCTTTGGAATTGGCTGTGCAGCACACACAGTACACAAAATGCGGTTGATGTTCTACCGATATATATAGAAACCCTTGCAGTAAACATTTATAAATATTTCCACATATACACTGTTCGAATAACTCAACTGATGGAATTTTTCGAATTCGCGAAAATTGTGTACAAAATGGTCTTAAAACATGGCAACGCGAGTTTTCATTCCCGGTTATCGGCTTTACAAAGACTTCTTGATACGTTTGCAGATCTAAAAAAACTATTTCGATTCACAAGAACAGTACCCACTAGCAATAATTTTTTTTTTAAGATCCATGTGGAGAAGAGTGTTTGCGATTTGTTCTCGGACAACACAGTTTATTTAATAAAACAACAATGAATAAAGAAAGAACTAACGCTAGTGTAACAAACGTAGCTTGTGTACTAGGAAATTTAAAAATTAATTTGCAGGAACGCAAGAATAATTGTTTCATTCCACAGGAGGCTAAAACTTTACTAGGGAAATTCGACAAATGTGGGAATGCAATTTCTAAAAGGTTAATCAAAGAATTTGACGCAATTTATGTTAGACGCTTATCGAAAAACTTTCCGTGATCTGGAACATACAATATTATGATTATAAAGATGAAAGGATTCAATCAAAACTTATCAGAATAACAAACCAAGAAAATGAGACTTAGGATACGATTTCTTCAATGATTGTCGATGTATTGAAAGAAACTAAATTGCTTTCGAAATGTCTTAGATTTTAAGGAGATAACTGCAACACAAACTTTGGGGTGTCAACAGAGCCGGTTGTGAAAATGTTTTTCACAAACTAAAAACACAGATCAATGACGCAATGGAAGGAGTTGTGTGTCCTTTACATGTAGGTCTTAATGCGGCTCATTGTGGATTAAATCAACTATCCATTTACATTGATAACATTGTTGAGTGATACAGAAGCATTTTTCAATTTTCACTGTGTAAGTGGCTAAATTAAAAGAGTTTTGTGAGTTTGTAGGCACAGAGTACAAAACATTTATGTACCACCGCAAAACTAGATGTCTTTCATTATTCTCTGCTGTCCAACGTTATTGGGAGTTTTAGTTGCTTTAAAGTTACATTCTCTCTCTTTGGATAAACCACCATTAGTGAAAAGGGAATACTTCATAATGAAATGAATGAAAGCTGTTAATGTTTTTACATTCATTCATGGCCATGTTTCAGGACAATATTAAAATTAATGGAAAGGAAGGAAAATTCTGTGATAAAGGTATATCAAATTTTACAAACAATGTGCCCTTCTTTGCAAGAAAGAATAGATAATAAGATTGTGCCACTCAAGGTTCGCTCTTTATTGTAAAAAATGTTGAAAATGGAATGAAGTGTAACGTTGACAAGTTTAGACATGAAATGGAAAATATGTATGTAGATCACTAACGTGCATAAAAATGTGGGCAAAAAATCTTGAACAATTTAAAATCCTATAATGCTTGGAATTAAAAGATGTTCCAAAATGTAATGATGTACAGAACTCCCTGAAATTTTAATGCAAAAAGGTGTAATAATTTACAACAAAATTATTCAACCAATTTCTCAATTTCAAGGAATTTGTTTCTGAAAAAAAAGAAGAATAAAAATTTGGGAAGATTATTAGCTCATAAGAAATGGACTGGATACTCCAATCAGAGCTCTGAAGTAAATTAGGAGCTTCCAAAAATTGCTCAATATGCATTTTCCATTTTTGCTAATAATGTGTTTTCGCTAATAGCCAATCAATGGAATAAACTTAGAAATACGATGGATTTAAATACTGTAAATGGTATTTTGCTCACAACTTACAGTAAGCAGATGGATTGTTAAACATTTTATAATTATTTAATTAATAATCATGATCTATTATAAAAAATTGGCAACAACGATAAATATTAAATGCGTTATTAGTTTTTTGTTATTAGCTTATTGTGAATTTGTCAATTTTACATTTTATATAATATAAATATGTGTATGATAATATATTTTTATAAATCTTTTTAAAACTAATTTTGGAATACCAAATTTAATCTAAAAAAATGCCCTCGTTTTTTCTTCGCTTTTGAATTTTAGATCTGGTAACCCAAGAATCCAAGCATGTCGACGTTCCGTCTCTTTTTTCATAAATTCGTTTTATGTTGATTAATAAAATTCTAAATTATTAACGGAAGGGAACAGCTCGGGACGAAACAGAATTTGAGAGTAAAATTTTGATGTGATTGACAAACGGACAAAAAGACGAGTTTTCTTTGGAGATAATGAGATAAAAGGGAAGAGAACAAAAAAGGTTGGCATATCGGAGATATATTTAAAAGACGGAAGCATGCCACACTACGCGATTCGTGAGAAGGGCGTGGATTTCTGAGAAAGGTCGAAGAAAAAAGAACTCGATGATATCCTCTCGTGAGCACATTTAAGGGGTCAGCGGGGGTAAATTATTTTCATAGGAGAAAGGGGAGTCTCAGCGATTTCCTCGCGATCTTCGTAAAAGCACTACCACGCGCACTCCGAACCTTTCCGGTCGATGGAGGACCAACCGCCACGCGGTCCAGCCCGTAAACCGCGCGACCACTTCGTCCCGTCCGGGATTAGAAGTGAACCAATCGCAGGAACGATATCTCTCCATCCGTGTGATTTCAGTCAGGGTGTCGAAAGTACAGCGGAGATGAAAGGGAGAGTACGAGGAGAGGGAGGGAGGGAGAGATGGAGGGAGGGGGAGAGGGAGACAGGGACGGAGGGAGAGAGGGACGGAGGGAGAGGGAAGAAGGAAGGGAGATATAGGGAGAAGAGTAAGAGTAAGGGTGGCAACACACTTGAGATTTGCTTAATCGGCGGATAAAGATAGTTCGCATAAATATATGAAATACACGAGTGATAATGTTGGAACCGAAATGCGCTAAATAAAAAAGGAAATGCAGTCGAGAAAGGTAAAGTGTTGAAAATGTTAAATTATTCGTTGGGTCGTTGATTTGTTAGCTCTAAACATCATCCGCGACACATGGCGACTTTCTCGTTAGTTGGTTTATTTATGGCTCGATATGGTACCATATACGACGCTTATCAAATCTTTATTTTGCTCTATTTTCCGGCGAAGGAGATAACTTAGACGTGGACACGTCAAAGGGAATTCTGGGCTCTGCTTTTGACGGTTACAAATTCCGCACAGGAGATGAGCGAATAGGCAACTGCTCAGGTGGTCCCTCATGCTATATCTAGATACACTTTATCTTTTCCCCCCATCCTCTTAGAATTCCTCCCAACCCCCACCTCCATCCCCTCCTTTCCCCTATCATCCTCCCATATTCACCTAGATGAGATTCTTTTCTTCAGCGGACTCCAGAGATAGAGAAAGGAGAAGCGGGTGTGCTCCCACTGATCTTGGCACCGCTTTGAAGTGACACACAGACCGTAAAAAGCTTTTCGATTCATTCCGAGTACCTTGGCGACGGAGTGCTCATCCTGGCGTGCAAGTCGCGCTCGCAGAGGCTCTTTTGCTGCTGTAACTGAAGAATAAAGAGGGCGCGGAGGATGGAGTGGTGGGGGAAGGTGGGAGGGGGGGGGTGGAGGTGGAAGCGAGCGGGCATAGAGGGTTGTGGGAAGAGAAGAGAATGGAGGAGGATTGTGCCTGAGATTTATACAGCAAAGAAAAATGATGTTTTCATGAAGTTATACTGTAGAATCACTTGTACTTTGATTTGCATAATTTGTAGGGATTAATGTCTCAATTATTGAACCTATTCGATTTCTCATTCCTTAAATCAAATAATATTATTTATATTAACACGTTAATACTAATGTTAAATGTAAAATATCCGTCATAATGTGCTCATCAGTTACGCTTTAACATTTTACATAAATATCATTTAATCATTGCTATTATATTTGAAATTGATCCGTTAAATATATTGACTTTAAATCACTGAACAAATTTTCACACGAGTTTACCCTGAAAAGAGTAAAATCACCATATAAATCGTTTGAAATTAAGCAAGTTTGTCACTTCCAGCAACAATGAAAAGGTTAGTTTATTTTTCAGCTCTCAATTAACCGAAAAATATTGCATGTCCATTCGATGAATAATGGGATACAAAAACTTGAAGTTGTTTTGACGCAGAAAATATTGTTTTGTGGTTAAAATTAGTAGCGAATTATGTCGGAAATAACGTGAATAAATTATTGGTTTCATGAAAAACAGTCAGCTGGATAAGTTATTCTTGGACAGGCTTGAGGGAATTACGTCCGTTAAAATATTTTTTCTCCTGCATAAAAAATGGTTTGTTTGTATAGGTCCCTATTTATAACCAAAGATTACTAAACGGGATTGGTTTTAGAAAGCCAATATAATGATTCAATATAATCCAAAAAAGTCAATTTCATTTTGAATCACCAGTATCGATAAGTGATTATGGGGTAAAAGTGATTTAAAACAAAGCATGCGAGAGTTCAATTAGTAATTCGCTATTTATTGCCCCAATGATTGAATAATTGCGCTAAAATAAATGTTTGCTCAGTTACAGCAAACAGCAGCGATTATCTTTTCCAATTAAATCACTTTCAATTGCCGTTAATTAAGCTTTGTCGCCTCAAAGTTTGTTCTCCCCTTCAGTATCAATGATAATAACATACATATTTTCTAACCTATAATTTGGATATTTTGAATGGGAAAATTTGAATTTTAACAAGGGAAAACGTAACTCAGTACTTGTCACGCTGTGTAAGGGCATATAAATATCTACAACCCCTCGGTTACTGCTAAATTAAAATTGTTGTCATTTAAAATGTTCTCCTATAATTTAAAATGTTAAATTTTATTGTCTAATATCATCATCATTATGCTGCTGTCCGAAGAAAGGTTTTAGCTGAATCACTGCCTACATTACTCTCTCTCCCTAGAAGCCTCTTTTATGCCTCTATAAGTATTATATTCTTGCTTTATATTCTCTAATATTCCTTTTCTCCCTCTTCCTCTTCTTTCGCTAATTTTTCCTTCTAAGACCGTCCTTTGTAAACATTGTCTTCTCAATATGTGCCCTATCCAATTTGCTTTTCTTTTCCTGATTGTTTTTATTAGCATCCTTTCTTCTTCAATCATTTCTAATAGTTCTTCGTTTCTCTTCCTCTCTGTCCATTTCACTTTCATCACCCTCCTCCATACCCACATCTCAAAACTTTCTAAATGTATTTCCTCCTTTTTCCTTACCGTCCACGTCTCTGCACCGTAAAGAGCTATGCTCCATATGTAGCATGTTGCTAATTTCTTCCTTGTTTCTAAATTTATTTTCTTGCTCGTAAGAAGCTCCTTCTTCTCGTTAAATGCTGATTTTGCCATTGCAATCCTACTTCTGATGTCCTGTGTACTACTTCCATCCTGCGCTAAAATACTGCCAAGATATTTAAAACTACTTACTTGTTTCAATTTTTGGCCATTTACCATTATATTTAATTCTTTATCTTCCTTTGAAACGACCATGACTTTCGTTTTTTCGGCATTCATCTTCATTCCATATTGTTGACCAACCTCCACTAGTCTGTCTGTCATCCCCTGAAGTTCTTTCTCGTCTTCTGCTATTAATCCCTGATCATCTGCATATTTAATGGTGGTAATACTTTCACCTACTATCTTAAATCCTTTCACTTCCATCAACGCTTCTTCTGTTATTGTTTCTGCATAAATATTAAATATCGCTGGTGAAATAGGACATCCCTGCCTCACCCTCCTCTCTATTGAAGTATTTTGTTTCTTCTCTTTCAATCCTGACTCTAATTTTTTGATCAAATTAAAGGTTTTTAATCAGTCTTTTATCTATCCAATATGTTCCTATTTTCTTTAAATACCCAACTTTTTATCCCATTTCACTCGGTCAAAAGCTTTCTCCCAATCTACAAAAACATACATACCTTTATTGACTTCTAACGCTCTTTCTATCATCATCCTCATACATCCTATAGGATCTTTAGTCCCTCTTCCTCTTCTGAAACCAAACTGATTATCTTGCAACTCCTTTTCTATTTTACCTTCAATTCTTTTGGTTATTATTCTGTTTAGAACTTTAGCTGTATGAGAAATTAAACTAATAGTTCTGTAACCCTTACAACATTTTGCATTGTTCTATTTTTTCCAGTGGGTGATGACATAATCGAATCTACTTGAAGTCTGCTGAAAGATAAGCAGTTTAAGAATCAAATCAGTTGTCAGGACATGTGCAGTTTAGCATTATTAAAAAAATCGGAGATTTATTCCAGTTTCATGGATATTTTTGCGAAAATTTTAAACGGGATCAAATTCCCTCTTCATCAGAAATGAAATGTTTTCTTTCGGGCGTACAAAGACTTCATTCCAGTCTAAACTGTATATTTCTAATTTGTCTTCAAATGTAAATAAAAGCCGTGTTACGCTTAGAGAATGACATAGTCCAACAGATTTTAGACGCATTTTTCGCAAAACGTTTTGTCTATAAGAATTCTTAGGCATTGCTTTTCATAACTTATAAAAACATCAATCATGTAACAACAAATTCGCCCCGTGAAACGAATGAATGAATGAATGAAATTTCATTTGCTAAATTTATAAGAGAAATGCGTGCAACTTAACCTAAACTTCCAGCATGCATTATGTCTAATTGTTTATGCATAGACCGATGATGATTGAATAAAGGGGGAATTTGTTAAAAAAATAAAAATTGAAAAGTGTTCGGTCAAATGAAATATTTTTAACATTATTGTGAAAAAAAATTATTAGGTCTTAATATTAAATTTGCAAATAAACTCGTGTTACACAAAGTTTCTGCTGAACTCGTAGAAATAGGAGCGATTATATGCTGTGCAGATTCAGAAAACTTTTTTTGGGCAAGGTTTTGTGGAATTCTTACATACGTGGATTGTACACAGTTTTTGCTTTGTCATATACAAATTTTGTCTCAGATTAATTGTAGAGCTCGAGAATTTGCAATTATTTTAAAAAGAAAGTGTAAATTACTGAGGCCAATACACTGTACTCTTGCAACTTGAAAACTTGTAAGGAAGTATGAAAGATTTAAACGGTAAAACACTAAGCTACAGCAACTTCTGCTGCATAAATATTTGGCTAAAAGAATGTATTCTTGTTTTGAGTGATGTTGAGATACTTCCAGTGATTAGTATGAGAGGAACTAAGTGAGAATATAAGATAAGAATGAGTAACACTGACAGCATTAACACGATAAAATATTTTTGGAAATTCAGGACGCGGTTCGACAGAGAGAGAGAGAGAGTGTTAGGATATGGAGATGGTTATACTTAGAACAACAAATTCGTCGCTCTATTCAGTGCGTTAAATTTAAAGGCCTTTTTTTATAAACTTCCAGGGGATTTTCGTTTCAAAGCAGTGACGTCGTGCCTAAAAATGATTTGTTATAAATAGTCTCTCTCTGCGGTGAGCAATTAGGAGACCATTTCCTCTCTCTCTTGTGGGCGCGTTTGCGTTGCGAAGGGCGTTGATGATGCAGCGGGTGTTGGGGAGGTGTTGTGGTTTCCCGTAACGCGGCGTTGTTAGTGTTCCGCGGCGCGAGCGGGACTCGATCCTTAACTGCCGCTAACGCGTGCACCTGAGCCGGCTATTTTTTTAAACCTGAATTAGCGACGTTGTTACGGGAACGTTTCTTTTCCACGAATTCCTGTTTTCCCGTCTGAAGATCCCTCCGTTCGCGTTTAGGAAATTTCTCTATTTGTGATCCGAATTCATAGTTGCCGACCTAGGCGGTCGAAAACGAATTATTTCAATTCAATCTCGAATTCCGAGAATTCCTTGCTCCGGAATTTTGTGTACATCATGAGTTTGTACTCCAGAATACAAAATATATTTTTCGGGTCAATAAGTAAATAATCGCTTTATTAAAATGTCCAAACGTTTTTCAAAACTCTCTCTTGGAAATAATAGAAGAAAAGGCGTATATCGTTGAAAAAATCTTTTTTTACTCTACACACCTTGAGTATAGCAAATACCAAAATTTCCCAAGCATATTAGTATCCGTTAACTATTTCCTATCATCAATTAAGAAGTATTAAGTACGGTTTACTTTTATATGTTGATGTTTTGTTTGCGTTTGCATATTTCAGTTAAACTGATAAAGTAGATAGTTATGGTCTTGTTTGTTTTTATGGATCAATGTACACCGCGTTAACAATTTAGTGGCACATGAAATCTACCCGAGAATTAATGGCAGTCTTATCCTAATTGAGTTGACATGTCGTTTGACGAGCAGAATCGCTGTAACTAAAATGAACGTAACAATAGTCAATGGAGCTTAACACCCCTATAAATTCATTAATGTCGAAATGAACGTATTGCACGTACCAATCATTTCCAATTTCACCTAAGTGAATTACCGCGCTGTAATACTGTGGTTAACATTTAATACATACATTGATTCTTTATTGTGACCGAAAACAACCTTTCGCAATCCATGACGTCATATGAATTGGAAAAATGAATTTCATTGAAATGAAGAAGGAATATATGCATAATAGTAACGGTGACTACTTATAGTACTGTTTTATTTTCATATAATTATCTCTGCGTTGTTAACGTGTCTTGTTTTTGAAATCGGTTGCTGGTGATATTTTGAATACAATTGTAGGTATTCAAAATATCACCATCATGAATAAAATAATAATTTTTACATTAAGTAGTAGGTTATAGCATCAATAATCATGCGATGCACTCAATGATGACGATTAAGCTATGAAAAATATGTTTGTGTTAATCTATAATTTATTATGCACATGATATTTTTGATATTTGACACTAATAAAATAATAGCCGTATGTCTGTTGCAGCTCAGCTTGCAAGAAAAAGCAAAAAGATATAATAAACGAAAGTTAGGAAAGAAAAGACGAACACGTGCCCGACACTTACAGACGTCCTTAACGACAATTAACAGATAGCACTGCTCATTTTTTCACATCGGTTGCGAAGAAGATTGTTTTGGTTAACGACATTTAAAACTATTTTTCCTATTCCTTTACATTTGTATGATATCTGTGAGCTATTGCTTTAAAAATTAATCCTCATAAAGTACAACTTTCACCACAAAATAATCATCAAGAGCACGATAATGCGACTCGTAGTTTCTAAGGAGAACAATTTAGAATGGGGCTGGCGAACTTATGGCACGCGTGGCAAGGGTGGCACGCGGAACAATTTTGGTTGGTAAGCCACAAAATGAAATAAGAAATGAAATGTGCCACTCGATAATACAGCTACAGGGCAAAAGTGATCTCGGAAATCTAATAAATGTACGTATTGAAACGACGCGAAAAAGAAGCTTCGTTTAAAAGAGGTAGTTATATTATGATTTTTTCTCATATAATGCATTGTTAAAGAGATATTTTGAAAAATAAATTTTATAGTTGCCACAACTACACCACCTAACGGCGACTATTGTAAACACTTTCCACTTCTTTTTATTTTATTAGTTGTTGGAGCTTCAGGGTTTTAAATGATTTTAGGAAATTTATGTTTTTGTGAATAGAAGTTTATATCGCTTAAAATTTTTATCCTTGAATAACGGCGGAGTAGAGGAATAAAAAAGTAAAATTTTCTGGTGAAGGAAGCGAAAGGATTTTTAAGGATTGGTGGACTGAAGGATATGGTGCAATTGAAAAGAACGATAAAGAATTGTGTTTTGTGTGGTGACGCTTCCTACATGCAGACGCGTGTGAAAATCTAATATCTTTAGAGTTTGAAAAGAAAACATATTGGCCCGAGAAGGAACCGTCTCAAAGGTGTCATCGGCCCACAGGGATTATGCTGTATTCTGGCAGCCCAATCTGCCCCTAGAATTAACACAGAATTCAGTATCTGACATTTTTATCATACTGTTAACATCCGATAAGTATTTAGTTGGAATTTGACAAACGGAGGTTGATGCCTCGGATCAGTGCGTTCATGTCACACATCTTCTTCATTAATGTCATTTATTAAATCGTTTTCACGTATAACGATTTTTCACGAGATACCTAAATTTTTTAGTGAGCACCACCTCCACTAAAGATAACATTATCCATTAATGGACCTTATTTTTTGTTAGCGTTTAATATTATCTGTAAAGTATAGAATATGTGGGATTCGCTCTAATAATTCGAGAAAAAACTATATTTCGTACTTTGTTTTCAATATATCATTTGAATCAAATAATATAAATTTCTTCCAGTGTGGGAAAAGACATACTATATGTTACATTGTAAGAATAGAAAATAAGATCGCCATGCAGCGAAGAGGAGCAGAACAACAGACGGGAACACCCAACAGAAACAGCAAGGAGATCACCGTGCAAAGAAGATAACGAGGAGCAGAGCGGCACAAAGGAACCAAAGGAGAGGAACCCAACAGAAGACGGAACAAGAAAAATGCATAAGAAGCGAAGAAAGATATAACGGGGCCTCACCCCACTGTAAATAACTTGTGAATATGTAAATATCTACTTTTAATATTGTTATTTGTTAATATTGATAAAATTGTTAAAATTCGAAAAGATAGTTAGGGTTATTTTCACTTGTAAATTTTTTCCCTAAGGAGATAAATAGTATATGACTTGAACAAAGAAATTAAATCCCATCAGGAAAGACGGTAAAATACCTACGGGTAATAAGCCGAACCTATACTAATAACTTTGTAATTTGCTGTCAAACTAGCTTGTAGTGATGCAAATGTATGTGATTAAAGGACAATAAAGTAAAGTGTTTTTGAACTTAACTGAGATAACATTTTTTCATGATTCTGGCACGCGAAGAGGCAAATTTTCTCTTATTAAGTTAACTTTGTCACGCGAGCTAGATAAGGTTCGCCGGCCCTGATATAGAGAGTCCCGAGAATGTTTACATGCAAATTCCTTAATCGTAGAAAAAGTTATCCAGAGACTCAAACCTATATACTTTTCAGAAAAGATGGAAAAAAAGAAAAAAGTGTATTATAGTTAGACCCATTCGACAGAAGTGAGCGAATGCAGGCTGTAGTTCTCTCTCCCATTTCCCATTTAAAAGCATTGCATAAAATAAAAGCAATGGACTTGTTTTCGTGGTTTCAGAATTTCTCATTGTTAAAATATAGAAAAATTCCATTTGTTTCTTGATCTAAATGAGTTTTGAAGCTAATCCGGTATGGATTCGGATTATCTCTTTGAGAAAAATAAATTTTTTTCTCTCTACTGCACTTATGTTCAAACCTCTAGTTTGTGTCTTATTTCTAGGTAATCTAACAAAGCGTTGTGACTAGTTAAACAAAGGCGTGAAGAACGCACACAAGCGGCTACACTTCAAAATTACTATATGTAGCAGGGGTGGCATAACCTACTTGCTCTAGAAGCCGCATACGATGATTTTCAGAAGTTTGAGAGCCGCATGACATTCTGCGCTCATAAATTTAGAAAAGTAAAGCAACCTGTATCCAAAGCAATTCGGATATAATGCATGTCCATTAGGCATCCCAAACACGTCTCGAGTCACACTATGTCATTGTGTCCTGTGGAGAAACGCTGTTTGGCCACCTCTGATATGTAGGATTCCCATATTTATTTCCGCCGCTTAGAAAAATTCCGCCTCCGAATTTAACAAGAGAGAAAAGATGCACACAGCATGCGTGCTTACATGCGAGGCATTTATGCAATCATGTCAAAAAAGATAAATGTTAATGGCTTAATATAATATCTAAGAACTGAAAAATGATGGCCCAGTAGTGATGCCAATGAAATAATGTATGTTTGATTCACGGACGTATTTCCTAATCAGTCGTAATTAATAAAACAATCGACAATTATTCTAGAACATGCCTCGCTCAAACATTAATAATATAACCTTTATGTTCGCGTTCATTCCTTTGTCGTAAATTACACATTTCTTTTCTCTTACAAACGCTGTGTACACGTAAATAAATAGACGTATTTACGTTCATTTCTTCGCGTAGGTAATCCATTTCCCTTCATTTACCTAATGTTGCGTGAGCACGAAATAAAATTAAACTAATTCTGTATTTACAGCAGATATTGCTTACTTCAGTTACCACGAAGATTGTTTTTCGTAGACAAAAATTAAAAAAGACGGGAAAAATATTTAACAATAAGTTCAAAGTGAATTACGACTTTTCTAGTTTGATTTTCTTGATATCGGCTACTCTCTCGATAAAAATCTGATCTGACCAGATGACTTTCTCCATACCTGAAACATTTCTAAAAATCACAAATATGTGAAATGATAATAAATATTTTAAGGAACTGCGAGAATGATTCAAAGACATCACAAAGAACAGATATAAACTCAAACCACAGCCTCCTGACACTGGATATAGCCAGGAAGCTCCAACAAACAAGAAAATAAAAAGGAGGGTTACTATGACGTAACTAAGGGTAAAATGTTTACACCGGTAGGTGGCGTGGTGGTGGCAGGTAAAATATTTAGTTTTTAAAATATCTTTTAAACAATGCATTATATAGGAAAAAATTTCAAACAAAGGTTGTAGAAAATTAAATTCCCAACAACATCATATTGCAATAGCATTTTACGTTAATCAAATATTAAAGCAAATAAAAAAATGGATGTGACATCCGCTTGACAGATTTTTACCAAAAACTAATCCTTTCTTTTGCCTTTAACAAAAATGTCAAATATAAAATTTCGCGTTGACCTGATCAATAGTTCTTGAGTTAGAGCTCCCATAAAAACTGTCACATACACACACAGAGACATCATCAAGAAAATAGTCAAAACGTGTTCAGGGGACCTCAAAACGTGCATTTCCGTTGAAATCTCGAAATCGATTTTTTCGATGAAAACAATAGTTTCCCTTATACTATGTATGGAGAAAGTTAAAATGGACGAATGGACAAAGCAGATGCAATTTGATTAGTTATACAATTTTTGGTTAACCCTTAACTACTATCGTGAAAAAATCACTCAACTACTAACTTGGAGTAACACAGACTCCTTTATATTTTTTTCCTATAACGACCTCAATTTTTTTATTTAAACATTTTTGCTAGGTAAAGTTAATGATTGGGCTTCTAGGAATAAGAAGTATAAATAATTTTAAATCTATTCTTATTTTTTTAAAGTGAACTATGTTAAAAACCTTGTAGCTGAAAATCTCAAAGTCATTCCTGAACACAATCGGAATATATTTGTTTGGCACATGCGAGACAAATTGTCCGTTTACATTTAGTACAGTTTTAGAACGCAGAAGGAGCAGCAAACCCTCTTTTCAAGACGCTCCTTCTCGCCCAGGCCTTCCTTGAAAGGAATGTTTAAAATCGCACATCACTAGATATCCGATAATTTGTTGCTCTTCTATGCAAGTGGGGAATAACTAAATCCTTAGCCAATTTATTTTAGAAAATTTGATCGCGTCATTTTTGTACGATTGGTGGATTATATAAGCACAATTACTAACGTACAAAAATTACTATACGTAAGCTATTTCACCAACTGTACACTGATAAGATTAGTCATCACATCATTTGAAGGCACTGAAGTCACCGGAGCAATATTGTAAAAAGAGTCCGAACTATGATGCAAAATATGTGGTGTGGAGTCAGCCTGACTCAACGTTAGTAGTTTAGGATTAAAGACTTGATGTTATAAGTGATATTTTACGAGATATAAGGAAAAGCTCATTTTTCGTCACTTGTAAAGTGACACTACCGATTAGGCTGCGGTAGCCATTTATGTCATTTTCTTATTTTCTTTGCTTTTATGTCCTAAATACCAAATTTAATGAATATCCGACTAGTAGTTTTGAGGAGGAAATATGCGGACAGACGGACGGACGAATTGACACGACCTGGTCATAAGGCGTTCTTTATTACTTTCTCCATACGTAATATAGGGGAAAGTATTGCTTTAATGAAAAAAATCGATTTAGAGATTTCAACGGAAATACACGTTTTGAGGTCCCCTGAACACGTTTTGACAATTATCACGATGATGTCTCTGTGTTCGTGTATGTGACAGCATTTTTGTGGGTGATCTAGCTCGAAAACTCTTAATCAAGTCAATGCGAAATGTCATATTTAAAATTTGTATGAAAGTCACAAGAACTAATTTGTTTTTGGTAAATATCGGTCAACCGGAAGTGGGTGTTTACTCTTGTTACTTATCCGTTATTTTAAAGTATTTGCTTCAATATTTGATATATGTAAAATGTACTGGAATAAACGTTGTAGGAAATTTAATTTTCTACAAATTTTGTTTGAAATATTTCCCACATAATGCATTGTTTAAGAGATATCTTATATTTATAGCTGCCACCACCGCTCCACCTGCCGACGACTATTAACAATTGACGCTAACTTACGTCTTAGTAACGCTCCTTTTTCTTTTCTTAAATATTGGAGCTCTGTGGCTATATCCCATATCGGAAGGCTATGGTTTGAGTTAATTCTGTTATTTGTTAAATCTAAATTTTTCTCACAGTTCCTTAAAATATTTATCATCATTTAAATTATTTGGAATTTTTATAAATTTTACAGGTATGGAGAAAGTCATGTGATGGAGACAACAGATTTTTTACTTTTTGTGAAGAACGCCTAAAAACAGGGGAAAGACCAACAATGCTGTTTTACTTTTAAAAGAATTTAAGCGATATTCCACAAATATTTTTATTAAAATGTGAATTCCATCATAGGTGTGGTAAAAGATACATAAGTATAATCCTGTCGCATGTTCATTCTAATTAATTGTATAATGCTCCCTATTATGTTCGAACACAATTTCAAATACACTCTAGGCCAAAAAAGCAAGAAACTTCGTGAAAAACAAACATAAAAGTGTTTCAATGACAACCAATGGAGGCGAAGGACCTTTTCTCATTTTTGGAAAATTAGTTTAAACCTTTACATTACGACATTTTCCACGAACTATGCTCTTTAGCCATTCGGACCGTGGACAGAAGCATGAATAATGAAACGTTCGACTAAAAAATTCAACCCTTCAAACTTCTCGTCAAAGTCAACCAAAATTTTATCATGCCACTCGAAGCAGTTGCAGCGCAATCCTCTCTAGCTGTAAATTGCGATGGAATTTAAATTTCTACAAACGATAAATATTTGCCTAATCTCCGGGGATTTTAAAGAGAGGGGGGGCAAAGTGAATTGCGCGTATGACCAAGTTCACGGAAGATGTAGTTCCGCGAGCATTGCGGATTTATCTGGGTTGGCATTGATAACCAAGGCGGCGTGCGTGGTTGAGGTTGAATTATTAACCCTTGGGAATGAGAGGACTTTTTAGAGCAGCCGCAGGTAGAGAGACAGACAGACAGACAAACGACTTTATTAGAGAGAGAGAGAGCGTGATAGATGCGGGTAAGACGAATATTCGGTTGAAGTTTGTCACATAGTTTGCCTCGAGTGCCACGGAAAGATCTATTTCGCCCGGAATGCTGCTGTTTTAAGAATCTTTTTATTACATTTCATGTAAATAATGCATGCCATAAATAATCGTGAGCATCGAGAGATTAAAAATTTTCAAATTGGAATTTTCTACGCTACCAACTTGAACTCATGGAAAATGGAAAATGTCTACTTTCCGCCTGGCTCCCACGACGGATTAGTTAATTCGTAAATTTTCGAATTTATGTTACACTGACAACAATTAACACATAGACTGACGTATTTTAATTTAATGGTTTGAAAGTTTTGTATCGCCCTCTTGTCGGGTAATTTGAAATTTATTGTTTTTTCTTCAATAAGGAATTCAGATGCGTCATTATTTACAGCACTAGATGTAGAATCGGAAATAATTCGTTGGCGTATGAAGAATGAAATAATAATTAACTATTGGAGAATCCGGAGGTGTAGTAGTTAGAGTGTTGGCCCCGCCAGCTAAAACGACGGTTAAAGTCCTTAAGTATTATTTCCGAGGAAGCCCGGCCCCCTTTTGGTGCGTGTTGGAACTAAGGAGGCGAGGACGATCCAACGAGAAAAAGAGAAATGAGGAGCGCGCTCAAATCAACACTCCGCCCTTTGTAAGGGACGTTAAGCCTTGGTGCTAAAAGCCGGTACCAGGTTTCTCTCCTACCTTGCAATCCAACTATTCATTGCACTACCTCGTACATAGGTTTACATTGCGCGTACGCAAGAGATGTATCCGCTGGGAACATAACACGTTAGAATTAACGATTTATAAGTGCATCAAAGAATTACATAGCGAGAGAGAGAGAGAGAGAGAGAGAGAGTTATAACTGTAAGCGTTGGAAGTGAGGAAGAATAGGAAGTGGATAAGGTGATATGAATAATGGGAAAGGATAGAAAAAGGTCCGGATTAAGAGAGAAGTGGTTTAGTAGGAGAGTGAGCCTGCAGAAGGTCTTCAATGATGAAGTAAACGAGGAAAATAGATAAACAGAGTTGGAGGGTGGAGGGGAGAAGCAGGAGGGGATATCGTTTGGGGGCGAGGAACTGAGTGAAATATATTTGTGTTGCGGCGGGTGGGAGTGAAGGAGGCGGGAATGAAGGAGGCGGGAGTGAAGGAGGTGGTAATGAAGGAGGTGGGAATGAAGGAGGTGGGAGTGAATGAGGTGGGAGTGAAGGAGGTGGGAGTGAAGGAGGCGGGAATGAAGGAGGTGGTAATGAAGGAGGTGGGAATGAAGGAGGTGGGAGTGAATTAGGTGGGAGTGAAGGAGGTGGGAGTCAAGGAGGTGGAAATGAAGGAGGTGGGAATGAAGGAGGTGGGAATGAAGAAGGTGGGAATGAAGGAGGTGGGAATGAAGGAGGTGAGAATGAAGGTGGTGGGAGTGTAGAGTGGAAGGGGAATTGGTGGAAGGGAGAACACGGGGGGAGAGATGGGAGAGCGAAGGCGTTTTTGAGGGGAGTGGAGGAGGCAGGAAGTAGATGGCGGGCATTTTTGAAGAGGTCGATGGTTAGGAAAAAGTTTTCTGGTCCCGAGGGGGCGAATGTGGAACCGAGATTGTTCTCGAGTGCGAAGTGATTGAAGAATAGAGAGTAGGGATGATTAATCGCATTGCCTGTGTTTTTCAAGTTAACTTATATGGATCGGGTTATAACCTCTTTTGATTTCAACCACTCTATTTTGATGCACTTTCAAAAAATTAAGGCTTGTTTAATGAATTACGCTTCATTTTGACTAAAATGTCCTAATCAAAATTGGATATTTCATGACTATAGAAATAGTGATTAAAAACAGCTTCTCAAGAAAAAAATTAAATTCGACTTCCTACGCGGCGGAACTATCTACGCGCATATTATCATACAATTCTGGAATAATTGCAAAAAATTAAAAGATTGAAGTGATCGCAAGTGCTAGTCAAAGTGTACCGTTTTTCAATTTTCATTGATTTTGCAGAATAATAAAATAAAGTATTTTATCGCAAGTTTCATTAAAGCACGCTTTTTTTCCGTTAAGTGCATCATTAATTTCTTCTTTCAACTTGATATAAAAAGTCTTTGTCTTGGATAATAGCATTTCAAGAGTATTTTCGTCAATATTCCCACGGTATAAATGATGTTAAAATGCTATTTTAGGCCGATAAAATTCCTCGGATAAAACATTCCGCTTTTTCTTTCGCTTTTTATAACGAATAGAAGAATAGAAGTTTTGCAAAAAACGCGATCTCTTAAAGAATAGATTGAAATAAAAGAGAGATGAAGGCTAATGGAGACATGGCAATCAGTTAAGGAGACGTAGGAGGAGGATTCTGAAGAGTTTTAAGGCAGAGAAAGTGGGAATTAAAGTTACCAAGAAGAGATATATAAGAGCTTTAGCCGAGGGAGTCGTGAGGGAGCGAGAATGGGTTAAGAGGAGAGGAGGACTTGCGCTAGAGAAGAGGAAGGAAGCGGGCGGTGGAAGAAGGAGGTCGGAGGGACGAGGAGAGGTGCAAAGGATGGGATTTGAGGAGGAAGAGGAGGAGAGGCGATGGGAGGAGTGGAAGGAGGTGTAGGAGGAAGCGAGGGGAAGAGGAGGTCGGGCGGTGGTTTGAACATGGTCGTTGAGGGAGAAAAAAGACGGAGTCAAGGGCTTTTGTGGGAAAGAGTGAGAGGAATGAGTGAGAGAGGAAAAAAGGGCGGATTGTAGGAGAGAGAAAGATTAAGGGAGGGAGGTTGAGAGAGAAAGAGAGAGAGGTAGAGAAAACGAGAGAGTTGAAGAGAGGGATATGAGAGAACGAAGGATGAGAAGTGGTGGCGGGGGGGGGGGGGGCTCAGAGGGAAGGAAGAGGATGGATGGATGTAGGAGCGGCGATGATGCGAGAGGAAGGCGTGGAGGAGAGGAGGAAAGGGATGCGGAATAAGAGAAACGGGACGAGAGAATTAGGGAATTTAGCGAAGAATAAAGGGAGAAGAGAGACGGAAGATGGAAAAGAGAGAGAAGGATTGGATAGAACGGTAGATGTGAATTGAGAGGAGGAGGTGAAGGAAGTGAAGGGAGAAGCGAAGGGGAAGGAGTGCGGTTACAGAGAGAGAGAGGGAGTAGGAGTAGGGAATACGCGAAGAGATTGGAGAAGAGGAGGAAAGGGGGAGACTGGGGGAGATAGAGGTGGAGATGGAGGGGGAGAGGGTGAGTCACGGGAGAGGGAAAGGGCAAAGCGCAATGAGAATGAGAATTAACAAAAACGCAGTGAGAGGGGGAGAGAGAGAGAGGAAGGGAAAGAGGAGTTAGTCGGAGAGAGGGAGGAGTGTTTAGAGTTAGGTGACGATTGTGTGTGCTCGGTGCGGATTCTGCGTGGAGAGTCGCAGTTGGAACTTTGAGAGAAATGGGACGAGTGGGAGGAAAAATGAAGGGAGTGGTGAAGTTGGCGTCGGAGGGAGTGCTCGGAAGAGGAGGAGAGAGTGAAAGAGAGGGATAAAGGAGAGAGAGAGGGTTTGGAAGCGACATTCAAAAGAGGAAGTTGACGAAAAAGTGAGTTTTCAGGGAGAGGGAGGGACAGAAGCCTTAAAAAATGGCACATTGGATATAAAAGGAAAAGAATATCGAGAAATGAGAAATGGAAAAAGGCATCGCTGAACATAATGGGAGTGAGAGGGCGAAGCGGATGGCGGGGCTAAAGAGGGAGTGGCAGTGGGTTGAGGAGGGAAGGGTGCCAGAGGGGTGGGGGGGGTGGGGGTGGGAGAAGGGGGGGAGGTGGGAGAAGGAGGGAGGTGGGAGAAGGAGTGGGGTGGGAGAAGGGGGATGTTGGGAGAAGGGGGGTGGGAGAAGGGACGATGGGAGAAGGGGGAAGAAGAAAAGAGTGGAAAACGATGCGGGGTTGCGGTTTGGAATAGAATTGAGAGGGCAGAAGGGGAGGGGAATGAGGGGACAGGAGAGGGGAGTGGGAGGGAAGGGGGAAAGAGGCGGCTCCGAAAAAAATTCCTCTGAAGTGACAGACGAAGGAATAAATTAGGAAGAAAAGGTTTGATAAAAAGAATAAAAAGACTGGTTGGAGGAAATGACGGGTTTTAAGGTCTTCGACTTCTCCATTCTTGTGCGGACTCCAGTGGCGGAGTTGCCGAGTGCAAGACATAGGATGCGTGGCGCGTGCTTCTCGTCGGTTTGTGTGTTTGTACGCAACCTGCCTCGGATTATCCCTTTTATTATCGATAGTCGAAAATGTTAGCCCTCTTATCCGACGTCTAACGTGCGCTGCGATATGAAACAATTCAATTGGTATCTGGAAGTGAAAATCGTGCAACTATGCGCCAAATGTGATATTTTTTCGCCACGAGTCCCTTTTCCATGTGAGAGCTGCAAAAGTTGCTCAATCATAAAGCGCATTATAATGCGGTTTATTAAATGTCTAAATTGGGAAGGTTTCAATGCAAAATCCTCCCTTTCAAAGGATACTTGGATTTATACTATAACTATATTAGTTATGGCAAATGTACCGGTGCATTTCAACACTTTCATTTGAAAAAATACCATTCCTAAATTTCCATACTTGCCTTACAATTAATAATATGAATAATAGTAAAAACAAGAAGAGGTTAATAAAATTGTTTCTGTCTAATAATGTATTAGCAACAGAAGAATTTCCATTTATTCGCTCAAACGTAAAATATACAAAGCAATTGATCAAAATTAAACTCTTCGACTATTGAGATCTTGAGCTTCTATATAGACATGCTCATCTATCCATAGGTTTTTATCTAGAAAGTAATAGCGCCCCATGAAAAAGGGAAGATTATTTGAAGGGTAAACGTTTAAACGCAGCAATGGCTATAGAAACATGCGGAGTTCGTATTTTGAAAGAAAAATTGAAAATATCGACTGCTCATTTCATTTCATTCCAACGTAAATATGAAATATGCTCGCAAAATATGTCAGAATTGGTATTATTCAAGTTGATTTTGCCGCACGTTCCGTAAAACTTTGCTTCAGATTTTCATATGAAATAATGAAATCCAATTTTGACATTTTTCTCGAAATACAATACCTCACAACACATTCATAATATATAAATAATAAAAAAATGTCAAGGGAATAAATGAGAAGCAATTATTCTTTAAATTAATTTGCGGTTTCACTACATTTGTAAAAATTCTTGTTGATTTGATTAATAGGATACAATACATTACCATAAATTTGCTTAATATTAGGGAAATTTATATCAAACGAAATTATGAATAGCTAAAAATTATACCCACGAATATTTCCAGTGAATTTTTTACTACAATTCTCGCACGAGATAAAAGTCTCCATTAGAATTCATATTTTTATGTCATGCTCAACGTTCCATTCTCAGCCGTATACTGTGAGTCAACATTTTATATCAATCCCTAAAAGGCAGGGCAGTAAACTGTTGAAAAAATACTTTTGGGCATTTATTAAAGCTTTCGAAATAAAGCTGACAGGATGAGCGAGGGCTCTCTTCCTCAATGCCTCCACCAAACTCACACCCGCCCCCTCTCCCCCTCCTCCGCAACCCCTCCACATCACCTCCTCCTTCTTCTCAACCTCAACTCCCACTATCCCCATACTGCTCTCGAACGCAAACGTCACCTTCTCCTCCTCTCGCCCCTTCCCCCTCACCCCATCCCCTCACCCTTCCCCTCACTCCACTCCTCCCCTCACCACACTTCTCACCCCACCCCTCCACTCACCACACTCCTCCCCTCACCCCACTCCTCCCCTCACCCCACCTCTCTCCTAACCACACCCATCCCTTCACCCCACACCTCCCCTCACCCCCACCGCTCCCCTCACACTTACCCTACCCCACCCCTCCCCTCACCACCTTCCCCTCCCATCACCTCACCCTCTCCCCTATTTTGCCCACCTACTCTCCATCCCTCCTCGTCCGCCCATCAACCGTTCATCCAATTGTTCCAGAACGGAGAGTGCGATTAATATCGTTAAAGGTTCTTTGTTTCATTTGGGATTTCCGTGGAATGTTTCGATGCCGAACGAGGAATTCTCTTTCGGAAAGCGAAAAAAAAATATTTCTCCAAAACAAAAACTTGGTCAATGGCTAAGTAATCGTTCAAAATTAGAACACTGCCCAAGAGCAAATCCATTTTAATTTTACGCTTCTGTAATAGTTAGAATAGGATTAGTCTGTTCCTGTTTATTTTCTTCGGGTGCCTTATCCGTTAAAACGAGCTTAGAAGTCTCGTTAATTTCTTCCATTTATATTACCGATTACCTTTACCTCGTTGCTGCGCGAATGGTCTCCAAATGGGAGAGATTTTGGTTTTCAAGGATCTGAGGTGAAGGTTAAAAAGAAAATCCTATTAGCGTGCTGGAAAAACGACATGAAAATAAAATATTGGTAAAAACTGCATTAATTAAAGAAAGTACAAAAGCGGAAGCCATATTGTGGAATAACATATCGTTAAAACTCGAAAAGATTTTCTTTAAGCTCCTGATATTGCAAGATTATCCCGAGAGTGTGAATATTATGCGAATAAAAGAGGAATTTATTTAATCGTTTAAATTTTCACACAAGAGAGAAAAAATAACTGTTATGAGACTTGAGCATTATTACTTATCAACACAGGGAATTTAGGTAACAAGGTTTTTATGAGCAGGAATAAAGTGAAATGTTACGCAGAAGTGTTCAAAAATTGTGAAATTTGCAGGAGATGTCAATCGTTTCCATTAAAGTCGGTTAAATCATTTTATAAATCTCCATTTCGTGTGAATTTTGTTCGCCCGATTATATTTTCCGTAACACTTAAGTCGAATAAGCCCCGGTAGTAATTATTCCTTTGTTTGGATTATAAGTCGGGTCTCTGGTCGTAGCACCAGTGACATATTTTTTCCTGCAATTTCTCTCTCTCTCCCCCACCCTCCACGACCAATTTCTACAAAGATGGTTCACAAAATATGGTGCCGCAGATGATATTTTGGGGCGCAGGGAAAAACTTGCTTTAGTGAATGAATCAACTTTTTGAAAAGTTTGATTGCTCATTAGGGCTATAACTTTTCTTTCAATAAGCTGATGGTGATGCAGTATCCGTAAATGAATGCGTTCAAGCGTTGTGATGCCCGTAAATAAAATCACACAACCTTGTAAAAAGGCGAGAGTGCCGCGGAATTCCGTTCGTCTTTGAAAGGGTGCTGGGTCTGTGAAAATGTTGTGAACCTCTGCTCTAGGCTATCTCTAGTACATTGAAGGCGCGCATATTCCATCTCTTCAGTGAGAAAACCCCTAAGCCGAACCTAAACGCTTGCTGGTTACCGCGGCCGGGTAGTTAACTCGAAAATATTTATGGACTAGGCATTGCGATAAACGGATGTGATTTGCATGGCCATCGGGAATATGCAAATGCATTAAAGGGAGCGTCGTGTTTCCTCATGCGAGCCCATTCATCTTGCCCAGTTTATCTTCTCGCGATTCATAATTTGGCCGCTTTGCTTCGATGGCGCTGCTGGTGCCATCGGCGGGGTCCGCCAGTTTTGCGTGGGGAGGGACAACGAAGGGGGAAGCTAGTGTACCCGACGAACGGCTTGCTCGCCGGAGGGAGGGTGGGAGGGGAATGGAGTGGGGGGAGGGAATGAGAGGGAGGGAATTGGGGGAGGGAATGGTGGGGAGGTAATGGGGGAGGGAATGAGGGGGAGGGAATTGGGGGGAGGGAATGGTGGGGAGGGAATGGGGGGAGGGAATTAGGAGAGGGAATGGGGGAGAGGGAATGGTGGGGAGAGAATGGGGGGAGGGAATGGGGGGAGGGAATGGGGGGAGGGAATGGGGGGAGGGAATGGGGGGGGGGAATGAGGAGAGGGAATGGGGGGGAGGAAATGGGGGAGGGAGGGAGATTTACCAATCGACACCTAAACGCACCCACCGCTGGAGCGCAGGGGCATCCGCCCGACTTTTCATCGTTTGCCGACTGCAGTTGACAACGACCGAGTGCTCGAAAAGAGGAAATCCTCGCACATTGTCCCTGTTTACACCTCTTCGGTGCGAAGGAACTACTTTGTACCGTCACTTATGATTGACGACGAGATTGCAGACCTAGTGGTATCTCTTTTTACTCTTGACCGCTGTTGCGGAGAATGAAAAAAACTAGGATTTTTTTATTTGAAACGTAATGGTCATACAATATGCATCCCTAATATTAGGCAACCTAGGCGACACCCTACAAAATGAGATCATATTTAGTCGTATTATTTGCGCATATATACAGCCAAACTTCGCTTTACGCGACAGTTTTCTAAAAATTTCGCGCTAAGCAAAATTCGCGCAAAAAGGGGTCATTATGTCAATGAACATAGGTCTCATGGACGCGAAAACTAAAGTCTAATATTAATAAAAATTCGCCGTTAACCTGAAAAAACCTCTTCTTGTCAGTTTCCATTCTTCAATGCCAGATGATCTTTACATTTTTTCAATTACTTATCTTAACTCGTAATTTTCAAATGGTACCTGTCTACTTCTACATGTTACCCTGTAATTCACCAATCTGGTGGGTGGCAGGAGGCACACTGCACCGAGGCCTACTTAACAGTAACTCATATATTTGTCTATCCTGTTATGGCCTCGTATTGTTCTCGGAAAGAATAAGCCTCTGTAACACTCCGTCCTACCGTCAATTTCACGTATCTTATCGCCATGATCATTTCTATGTATGTTGGAGCTCAATTATTCCCACTGCATCTTCTGCTAGACATTATGATCTGTATTTCTGTAGGAGCCTTAGCATTGAGCACTTTCTACGGTCTTCCAGAGATCTCCATTTTAAGACCTTCATATGTCCGTACTTTTGTTTACCGAATCTGGCTGTTCTCCGCTGTATTCTTTCTAACTTAATTATTTGGCCCTTCTCAAACGGATCCAATATACTGAAGGCATATTCCACCTGCGGTCTAACTAGTGAAAAATAATACGCTTTGCGTACTTTCTCTGTACTATTCCGCACTATTATGCATATGAACGCCAGTTTCTTGTTAGCTGCACCTATAACACGACGAATATGCATGTCCCACGAAAGGTCACGACCTTATCAAACGCCTTCTTGAAGTCGATGAAAATAGCGTCGACCTGAATATTTTTCTCTCCGCGTCGCAATAAATCAACACCTATAGAAAACTAAAATCGTCATTATATTTAGGTAAAATGTAAATATTTCCGGTTTGAATGAAATCCTAAATAAATCAGTGAGGAAGTTTTATTCGGGAAGTCCACTTCCTTTAGAAATCATGTCGCCAAAGCAATCGAGCGACAAAAGCAGTGCGCAGTCCTCGAAGTTCCCTTTATAGGATCGCATCCAGGTCCTAAATGCGGATTCATAAACGATTTTATTCGAATCAAAAAGCATTTAAAAATGGAATTTCTGATACTTTTATGGCTAGGCCGCCTCTATTGTCGGCCGACTTCGTTTCTTATACACCTGGACGGCGCGGACCTGCTTCGCGCTATAACGAACCCGCATAAAACGAGGTCGCGCAAAGGGAGGTAGGACTGTACTTACTATAGGATGTTCGCTTTCTTGAAAACACGCTGTTTTCATTCAGTGATTGTATCATCAGTGATGGAAAAGTCAATAGAACGTCTTTGATAAATTTCAAACTTAACGCTATTTTCTTTTGTTGGTTACATACTTTTCCTAGCTTGCGTATGTTGACGGTAATTTGTGATTTGGATGCTGTGGACGATAGATATATGCAAATTGCTTATTTAGGATATTATCAAAAGTATTTGATGGCGTAGGTAGATAATGAGGCATTGATACATTCAAAGAACGGGAAAATCCTCGATCAAATAAACATCCGGGGAGCATAAAATAACCTTTTAACAAGAAGATTATGAATAAAATGAATTATTTTACGATATCATCTATTTCATTTATTGCTATAATTTTAACTTGCCTAAAATTTAATTCTATTCCTCTATTAATAACACAAATGAAGTTTCAGTTTCTGTATGTATCGAAATCTAATATCTCTACGAGTATTAACTTTAGAGCCTTAAGCATGACTCACACGAAGTACAGGCAGCTATATCTACTTTCGAAAGTAAGCGCTAAATGAAGCTGGTTGAGAAGCAGTTGTGCAAGCGTGGCTCCGAATTTTACGGATCGATAACAGGTCTAGCTCCTAGTACAAGGTTGAGTGGAGGCCATGTCAATTCCCTAGGAGCGGCCTGTCCGAATACTAGCTTCCCTCTCGCACACAAGTTCTTCTTAACCGCAACAACCTTTACCCGAGGAAATTAAAATGATTCCACGAAAATTGAAGAACGCCCGTATTTATACGCCTAATTAAGTAAATAGAAAAATAGACCACTGGAAAATATCCGTCCGAAGAAAATATCTCAACGGCAGTATTTATTAAAACACGCTAACATTAGATGAATTTTAGTTTTCTTTGCAGAATTTTAGTACATTTAAAAAATTTGTTTCCTGCGGATATATTTTAATAATGTTCGTTAGATATTTTAGGGATTGATAAAACCTCCTGGAAAAAATTGGACGCAATAATTAATTCGCCAATGGATTTACACCCCAATCGGATTTAGCCGCAGAAAAAAATGCAAGTCTCTATGATAATTAAATTCCAAGTAAAGGTAAATATAATGCGATATATGCTTTTATTGAAAGATTGGTCTATAAACTCTGTTCTTTAACAATTATTATAGGTTTGCTTCGCGGAAATGCTTTGGCGTCAATTATTTTTCCGTGATCGTCCACATCTCCGCTCTTATACAAAGGCACCACATTACCTGAAAAAAATTATATAAACGACAAGTGCCACTGAAGAACATTCAAAAATGGTTTACTAGAACCAGCAATTGGTTGATCACCACAGGTATCTACAGGAATGAAACAGAATTACGCATACAGTGACTTAATACTAAAATTTTTATTTCTTATGAGACACCGCCATCTTCTGTCCTTTCCTCCTCTCTCCGCCTCCATCTCTCTCTCTTTTTCCTCGTAATTCGGTTCATTGCGCACCGCCTCATTCTTCACGTTCCGCATATCCTAGGCCGCACCTTTTGCTCGCATGAATCTGTCAGGAGAGCTGCAACAAATCGCGCCTTTGACGTGAACTCTCCGAGTACAATCAGCCTGCTTGTGATCGTGAAGGGTTGTTATCAAACGCCGGAGTTTGTGTGCACGTTGTTGATGGAACGACACTCGCCATACCTTCCATTTTTGTTTCGCTTGCGAGCCGAGATAATGAGAAACAGCGGAGCGCCGCCGATAGATCATTCGCAGGAGAATATGTAGTGAGGAAGCATATTATCTTATTTGTCATCCGCGGTGCGGCGATGTCTACAAATTGCGAACTTGTAGCTCTTTCAATCATTTAGCAATAAAACTGCAGCTATAAATTCTGAAACGCTGTAATGTTAAAGTAAATAATATAACCAATATTAGAAAATATGAACGGAATATTTTAAGGCAAAAAGAAATATGGTGACAGCGGCTATTGTAGTTAGGTAAAGAATACTACAACAGAAAATCACAAAAAATCGAAGATGTAAGTTTTCTTTTGGGATAAAAAATCAATCAATATGTTTACTTACGAGTTCAAGATGCTTATGCTTACGTTTGGTGCGAGTATTTCGATTTCTTTGTCGCCTACATAATAGCATACCTACTTAGGCGGAATTGGAAAAATAAGCCGATTTTTGCGAAACTTATCGGAAAGCAAATCAACTTAAATTTACCTCGAGGTCGAGTCGACGTATTCTGATAGAGAACTGCGGCGATGCATGTGTCGGAGGTTGCGTGCCCGACGCGGCGGACGCGTCATTGAGGTGCAAACGAGCGCGGTGATCGTGTTGGCGATTATTCATCGCACAGAACGGCTGGAATACGCCGTGGTTGCATGATCAGGAGGAAAAAAGTGATGGGAAAGCGCTTTAGGAGGATTTCATGCCGGATTTCAAGGAAGACTGCGGAAAAGTTAAAGAAAATTATAGCCTACAAATCACAAGTAACACGAAATCTCTGCGTGTGAACATGGCTAGCTCCACTGTGTTCATAAGGAACTAATTGTGTTCAGCCCAAATATTTTCAAATGCGCCAGTTTCTCTGTCTTGGTGAGTAATAAGTTCATACTTATTTTTTTCCTATGTTATAACGGGATTCGTTAAGGGTGAGTAGTAATTTATACGACCTTATGTATTTCACCACGAAAATATATCATTTTATAAGAAACCAATTGCTAGAATCTAGGGTAATTCGTCTAATTAGAAACGCTTTCAACACTTAAATACGGAGCTACAAATCAATTTGGGTTTTCCTGGAACTGCGGAAGAAATAAATCATTAATAATTATAATTTGGTTATTTTGTCAGATTCTTCGTCGATTTAGTATGCAGAAATCTAATGTTCCTATGGGGAGTGACGAATAATAGATAATATCTGCCGCATGAGCTATCATTCTAACTACAAAATGCAATATATAGTAATTGATAAACGCAGAAATATTTTTGTATAAGTAACATAAATGAAAGAGCGAATCCACTAGGCTTTTTGAAGAATTCATGATTATGGAATATAAATAAAATATAAGAAGGCTTTCTCAACGGGGTTCCATGATGTATAATTCACTACTACTACTAACTTTGTGGAACTGCATTATATTAAAAGAGAGAATATCGCAACTCTGTATATTTCCTCAGTTTAATAAAAGGCGACCGCATTCACAGTTACTGATGATGCAGTGTTCACTGCAAAACCGCTCGCTCTTTATTAAACGGAGGACAAATACAAAGCTGCGTTATTACTTATTTTAATATTCTCAGATGTGGTTCTTTCGTGTTAATCACTGCGCTGATGTTGATGCTTTATAGGCGCTACGTTACACCGGTAGTGCCGCTGGTATCCAAAACAAAAGCATACATGACAAATTCTTTCACATGCTGCATTCCAAGACACTCCGTGATGCGTGAACCGATAAGAAATTAATTTTTTTTCTACCGAGTCGCATCTTCCTTCTTGGAAACAGAATCTTGCCTTAGATATATTTTTTAAAAATTGAAACGGCGTTAAATTTCCGTTTATAAAAACGACCTTCCTTTTGATCGGCGGGGTGCAATGCTGACGCAAGTGCATTTCTAGATCCGTCCGGTATGAAACTCGTCTTCGCAGAAGGCAAAGATGTCATCTCGCCTTCACTAAACGAACCGTTGTCAGGCGCAGTCGCTAGGACGGGACCGTTTCTGGAAGAGAACGGCATTACGTCTCCCGCTGGGATAAAAAAAAGAAGATATACTGTCGGTGTTGAAATAACTGTTGGAACAAGTGCTTACGTTGTGCGCGCTCGCCGATTTCTTTACGCGAATGACGAATGGATTAAAAAAAATTACATCGTGTTCCCGAAACAAGTTAACATTTCAAATATAAATAACTCTTGTTTGGATTGTTTAAAAAACCAGGCGATGAAAATTCACAAAATACTTGTGAGAAATATATAAAACTAATAGATATAATTCCATTAATAAACAGAGAAAAAGCCGTAAAGAATTTATCTATTTGCATTTAATGTCTCTCTTGATATTATTTCCAGAAAAAATAATTTGTTAAGTCACTGAAGAAATGTATTTCTCAATGAACTTGGGAACATTAGGCTCTAGAGCAGTGATTCCCAACCTGGGTGCTGCGGCACACTGGGGCGCCGCAGCTGATTTTTAGGGTTGCCGCGATAAAATTATTTTTGTAAATAAATTAACGATTTGGATGTGTTTACAGGTAACTAGGTCATAAATTGTATTCCTAATAAAATGATTATGGTGTGATACTAACAAATGAGTATCTCCAAAGGTTGTAATACTCATTTGCGAAAATATAAAGACATTGCTTGAATGGTGGGATGCCGCGAAATTCTGTTTATCGTTGAAAGGGTGCCGCAGCCTACAAAAATGTTGGGAACCACTGATATAGAGTGTTATAATAGCTAAATGCAAGCGTATCATTTATAATGTTTTCATTAGAAATAGGGAAAGATATCCGAAAACGCTCATTAATCGTAATCGCACTCTATTTCAACGGTTCCTTATTGACTTCCGAAAAAGGATATTCCTTATTCCTCGGAACGAGTAACAAATGCATGGAAGGGCGACAGTTTCCGTCCCTTTTTTCATTCTACAAATCGCATTCTGTCGCAGCCAATTCTTTGCGAAAACGATCCCTGCCTTCCTCTCAAGGCCTCCCGATTCAATTCGGATCCTCAACATATAAGCGCACCGCATCGCTAACACGTGTCGTTCATGTGCCAAACTACTTTCGAATGGTAGAAAACTCCATCTCTACTCTGCACACAAGCGCTCCCTCAGCCACGCTGCCCTACTCCAATATCGCTACATTTTATTCTCCCCTCCCTCGCCGCCCTTTTATCCCCCACCATCCCTTACCATCCACCCCTTACCATCCACCCCTCCCACGCCTCTTCCTCCCTCCTTCCACGCATCCGTCCTCTTTAATATCCTTTCCCGCTGTCCCATTTCCATCTCTCAATTCGGCTCCGCGCGTGTCTTCCGCTCACTGCCCTTTCTCTTCCTACCTCTTTTGATTACTCGAATTTCTTTCCGTCGCATTCACCTCTCACTATCTCTCTCTCACTGTCTCGAATTTCTCTCGTCCCTTCTCTTCAACACCACTCTCTCCCTCTCCTCTGTCCTCTCCTCTCCTTCTCCTATCTTCTTCTCTCTCCCTCTCTCCTCTCTCCCTTTTTCCTATCTCCCTCTCCTCTCTCCCTTTCTCTTCGCTCTCTCTCCTCTCTCCACTCTCTCTCCTCTCTCCCTCTCCTCTGTCCCTCTTTTACCTCTCTCTCCTCTCTCCCTCACCTCTCCTCTCTCCCCCTCTCCTCTCTCCCTTTCTCCTCTCTCCCTTTCTCCTCTCTCTTCTCTCTCTGCTCTCCTGGACCTTTCCCCCTTCGGTCTCTCGCACATCATCAAACCCTACCGCGCATTGATACCTTTCGACAGCTTTCCATTCATCCAATCCTTCTCCCTTTCTCTCTCTCCTTCCTCGTCTGCATCCCTTGCCGCTCGCATCCCCTTCCTTTCCTTCCCTCCTCCCTCTCTCTCTCTACTCTCACCTTCACATCATCTCCTCATTGTCCCTTCCCATAAACCCTTCGCCATAACCTTGGGAAACCTCTATTCGCTCACTCGTGCTCCACGTTCCCTTGCCTTTTCCTTCCTTCTCAATCTCCGCTCTCTCTCTCCTCCTCCCGTTTGTCCTTCCCTCTCTCTCTCTCTCTCTCCGGAAAATCCTTCCTCCACCTCCGCACCCTCTCCATAGCAGACATGTGACTGAGGTTATTACTGCGCTGTCGAGATCCATGAGAGACCTATCCCATTCCAGCAATCCCACACATCACTCCCTCCCCGTCACCCCTTCCACTCCCGTTCCATCCTTTCCAACCTTATATTCCTCATCTCGCCTTACTACTCTTCATTTTCCTCTTCGTTTCCCTCTATAGGGATGTCTGGTCTTTTTGTCTTTCTCTTATGTCCCATTCCTTCTTCTTCTCTCGGTCTTCCCCACCTTATGTCCTCATGCCGTATTTTAAGAAACGTACATCAAAAGGATAATTCGATTTTCATTTCATTGCATATTCATTATTTATTATCCATATTAATAGATTTAGCATGCTTTCCAGTGTTGAGATATGGATTAGTAGAAGCGATAGACATTCCCTGTCACGCTCCCCTTAAACACCTCCCTCCCCCATATCTAAGCCATTAGTCAAAGCTCGATATACGCACGCGCATCCACACTCTTCAATATCATTGGTGAATCAATTGAAATTTCTCATCGAGGGTAAATTCTCCCAAACGTGGATGAAAGTCCAGTGTGGAGATGGAAGAGGTGGGGCGGAAGGGGATGGAAGAGAAGGAGCGGAAGGAGATGAATGACGAAGGAATGATTGAGGGAAGAGAGGTAAGCAAGGGAGGAATGGAGGTGGTAAAGAGGCGTAGGGATATTTGCTGTCTTAGGACGGGAGTGTGCGTGAAAGGGGGCGAGCGGAAGGGTTTGGAAGGATTACTTGGTAAGGTTGAGTTGCTACGTTGATTTGATCAGGTGTAGAAAATCTCAATAGGGATACCTTTCGAATGCTGCCGAGGGAATAAGCATATGATTGTCTGTTTTATAAATTGTTTCCCGCATTGTATACGACGGGGATCGCTTCGTTCGCCTATTATTTTCCGATTAGCTTGCTAATTTTTCCTTAATTAATTAATACCTGAATTAAAAAATAGATTTCTATAACCTATTATGCTAATAATAAATAGGAAACATGTTTTAAAAATAAATAACGTAATTCGCGCGTTGGGATTATGACGTCTTCATATGTGAGTAGAAATCAATGGTGTCATAATTTAATCTGTTAATTCCTATTAAAAGCATTATGTAAATAAATTCTATAACGTTATTATTAATTTATTAAAAGAGAGAACTTTTGTTGATTGATACCAAACAAATCACAAGGAATCTGCTGTCTTCCGTAAACATCAATGTGATACCATATTTCCTTTACCTTTACCTTTACCTGGCTCTTATATTATCTGTGAGATACTGATTAAGTAGATAGAGGAGAAAATTTTCAACAGAAACCTTCGTGAGAGTAAATAATTACGACATAATTTTGGAGATAAAATCACGAGATTCAAAAATTAAATGGAAGATCGATTGTTGCGTTTGGATTCCTATAATATATACAGAATATGTAACAGAAGGAATCGAAATAATGAATAAAAATAAGAATTATTTAGAATGTAAAAATGAAAACAATAATACCTCTACGTATTTAATATTTGGGAAGTATAATGTGAACAAATAAAAATCACTTCTGACTTCATTGATCCATTAATCACCTTGACTTTATTACTACCTCTGTTTATAAAATTTTGGCTTTGTCAACAATGTATCAATTAGGTTTCCTTAAATGATAATTTAAATCGAAGATTGATAAATTCCTTAAGTTTTAATTTAAAAATTGATTTTCAATAATAATGTTTTTTATAATACTTATTAATTTTTATTTGCTAAGTTAATAACGTATCACAGCGAATGCTCATGAAGCTTAGATGGGTTTGGTTGATATTTGGACGAATGGGTGAGCGTCGTGCGATGGGATGAACTCTGTTACCTTATAGATTTTTTTCTATACAATTCCATATTAATATAGAAAGGTTCATGATTAAAATTAAAACCAGGTTCTCGACAATGTCCTTCGCAGTCTTCATCGATTGTTGATAATTCTATTGAAGCGTGAGATCGTGCCGAATTCATTTCCATCCTCTTCCTATATTCCTTCGGTTATATTTCATAGCGAATTAATTACATTTCTCCAGAGTAGGGGTTCTGAACCTGGCGCTTGCAAGCACCACCGTGTTCTTTGGAAGTCTGACCGTGCTCTTTTAAGGTGCTTAAAACGTCTTTCCTTGCCCTAATAATTAAATTTGGTCGATTGTTTTCTTGCTAAACGTAGTAGAAAACACAGTTACCAAGTTTGACCTTGGTTTGATATCATTTATGAACATTCCTTATTATTACGAAATGGTATATGCAGAAAATAACTTGGTGTCCGCTAAATTTAATGTTTCGTAAGCCTTTATATAGGGGATAAATTGGTGTTTTACTCACCGTCGCCATGAAGATTTGTAAAACGAGCAATATCGACTCAACGATGTGAATTACATTTCTGGTAATATTTTCATCGCCATAATTTCAGAATTAGAGACGCATACCAACGGGCGGTTGTATTTTCCGAGTTATTCGATTTCTGTATCGCGGTATACCTGCACTTCTGTTAAGTTCTTGAAATGAAAAATAAATCATTGCTATACTTATATAAGTGAAACTGCGTAACACATGTTGATGTTATAAAAAATAATGCGTGAATTATTTCGTTACTTATATTTTTGATAAGAAAATTTCAACGGCAACTTATACGCAGATAAAAGGATTACGAAAAGATTTAAGCCAAATTCTTTAAAGGATTACATCAGCTGCATGATGGCAAATGTAGTTTCATTCTTGCAAATTAATAACTGTAATTTCTGCTTCCAGTTATTCCCTTTCTTTCTGAGTTTCTTGCAATATTTTGTTTCCAAAGCACACATTAAAAAATAAAGATGATTCCATTTATATAATTTCACGGAGGCATAGAGCAAAAATGAAAATCATTCTTGAGTATAATGAGATAAAAAATTTTATAAGGATAAAATTGAATTTGGGATTAGGAAACATTTTTTAATATTTAATGAAATTACGGCAAATGGCGCCACGCTACATAAATGCAGCAGTAAATAGAAAAGTGATCTTGTGAGTGGGATAGACGGAAACGGAGAGAAAGGGGGGGAGGGAAAGGGAAGAATGGAAAGGGAGGGAGGAAAGAAAGGGAGTGAGGGAGATAAGGGGAGGGAGAGAGAGAAAGAGAGGGAGGGAGAGAGAGAAAGAGATGGAGGGAGAGAAAGGGAGGAAGGGAGGGATATCGGAGAGGCGAGTTTAAAAAAATTAGTCGCTAGAGGGAAGGGGAGCGGCAGGTGCAGGGAGGATAGCAGTAGTTCCGTCGTTGAAGGAAGAATGCGGTAGATGGCAGGAGGATCGGCGGCGAAGTGGATGTGGCAGAAAATGTGATTGGATGGATGAGGGCAGTTAGATTCATTTTTCATGAAATGCATTGCGAGAAAAATTTAAAATTCTCGTTGCAATTTTTATACGTGAGGGCTAATTTTATGAACGAGAATACGCCTTTTTTATCGCTGAAGAAAAAAAGATACGGAGATATTCGGTTAGAGAAAACATTTTTCTTTTAGAGTGAAATATGAAACACGGGACAATATTGGAATTCGCTCTCTGTTCGTGACACTAAAATGGCGGTATTTTGTGCAGCATTCTCTTGTTTTTTTCAGCGTACAGATATTTGATTGAAAAGTCAAGCGGATAGCCTTCTTGATGCATCAATTCAACAAACACCAGGAATACCGAACGCAAAAGAAAAATCCGTAACTGAAACATTCAATTGTTTTGGAGAACTGTATATGACTTGGTAGCGCAGAAAAACATGACAAGGGATGTAATTTAGATTCTATGTGCGAAAACATTTTTTCTGAGGTTCAGTAAAAATGGTTAATGCAGCACAATTGCTATTGGTACTGCAAATTACGCACCACTTGACTTGATCAGATCTAGATAACATATTTCATAAAATTATATTTTTTAAATTTCACTAAGGACATAAATTTATCTTTTCAGAAGGGCAATTAGTAAAAGGTCTTACACCAAAATTAGTTTATTACTGCCAGGCACAAGATAATTAAAAATGATATAAGTAAAATTATGAAGCCCGAAATTTACAAATGGGTGAGAGGAGAAAGCTATTTTCTCTGTTTCAATATCACTATTAACATCAATACTAGATTTTTCGGCTTTCTTTTCTTTTGATTTAGTTGGGAAATTAAATTTTCCTGGATATTCTGACAATATTTCAAATGAACTTTTAAAAAAATATGTTATAAAAGAACATGTCAAATTTAATTGGTAGTTATTATAAATTTAAATCAGTTGCATTAGACTAAGTGATATATTTCTTAAAAGGTACGATAAATTCAACTACTTCCATTTACACTCAATTTATTTATAGCATTGACAATAAAATATCATAAACATATAAATATGAAAAATATTAGACATTCCATTGCCACAAATTTAAATAGTGTACTTCTTTTTATTTGCCCCAATTATACAGTTATTATAAACTGTCATCTTACATAATCATTACTATCAACATCAATGAATAAACGATAAATTTCGCCTCCTGTAAAATAAAAATGACGATCAGTATCGGTATATTTAATAAGTTCCGTACAAAAATTGTGGGTATAAGTTTTGGCTAATATTGGATAAATTGGTCAATTTTTAATTTCTTACGAAATTCTCCCAGGAAATCTGCCAGAACGAAGGAACTGAGTGAAGTATATTTGTCCATAGAAATACCACCAGAGATTATTTGAAAATTACCAATTGTATGTAGTAAACACAATTCTACAGTATGAGAGTTGAAGACTTACTTTAAGGGATGATTTAAATATTAATAAGCAATGGTAACTAAAAACAGTTTTATGTGAGATTGAAACCCTAATTTTATGGAATTTATGGATTGAGAGTTCTTTTCTTTACATTTCTTGGTAAAGCATGCTAGAAACCCACATTTTATTATTTTTCTTTATGATTATTATAAAATAAAATTGCTTCTCAGAGAGGTCTCTGCATATTATTGAGTTGCAAATTAGAGGTAATCTTTTTCTTATTTTCTCAATTTTATCAACTTTATCGTAATATTTTTATTTCAAGTCAAATAATATTTCTTTATTACTCGCAAGGGTAATATTGAATTCCTTATCTCTCTATCGCAGAGTCAATACAATAATGTCTACAACAGATCCGAAATGAGATGAGATGAAACTCGATACACAAAGTTCCTGATTAGGTTGAGGACTTCATTTCTACGTCGTCTCCCAGTTTGAAAGGGGCTATAATGAACACGTATGCTGGGTGAATACTAGTAATTTATTCCAGGTAAGAATGAAAGGATCCTTCTTCCTCTTTCTTCTTCCATTCTTTCTACTCGCTATCGTCCGAAATCTCGCTTCTTCTCTTGGGACAATGTTCTCATTAAGTTTCATGGAACTAGGTGGTTTTGGTCGCAATAAGAATTCGTACCCACTTGTTCGAAAGCAAGAGTTATTTACTAGTACGCGTGATATAATGAGACTTGTCCTTGTTAAATTACAAAATTTTCTTCGGAAAACTCCAAGACGTATTACGATGTTAAGCATTGTGAATTGAGGAAAGATAGTTCCCAACTATTTCGTTCGCTTGTCATAAGAACAAATTACGCTAACATTAGGTTATGAATCAGCGTGATTATTCTGTGGGTTAAATATCTTTACGGTTTACTACTAATAAATGACTTTTTTTGTAATTCACATTATTTAAAATTATTCTTAAAATTTTCTATGTAAAGCAATATTATTACGCGAAAAACCAAATTCACCATTAACGTTGATATTATGAATCAATTCGAATGATATTGGTGTTTTAACCCGTTCGTTAATTATCGATTGTTGTAATCGCCCGTCAAATATGATAGGTCGTTGCAAATGCTGTCTTACTAATTATAGAAAAATAAACAATAGTTTAGCAAATATTTCAGTGATTCCATTAATGCCAAGACGGATAGTTGAAATTCATTTCTAACGTCTTCAATGACAGCTGATGATATACGGACGTTTCACCAAAAGCACAACACCCAAGGGACGTTTCACACTCAGACACCTCTCCCACGGGTCATTTCACCCACAGACACTTCACTCACGAGAAGTTTCATCCAAAGAACTTTCATCCATGCCTTTTCACCCATAAGTTTTCGCCCACAATCCGATTCACCCACATAAGGTTTCACCCAAAGATCTTTCACCCATTGTTTTTGGGCCGTGCTTCAGTTTAAATGCTAAAAATTCAAACGAGCCCATTATAATAGTAAATCTTTACTAATAGTATCTCAAGTAAATTATTATTTATTAATATTGTAGCAACGTAAACAAACAAAAAATGGCCCAGCAGCAGACTAAATATAGTCAACGCACATTAACTAATATAGAAAATTTCATAAAAACAAATACATATATCAAAAAAGTAGTTCTAAAAGGAATTAATCTGCCTACTTTCTTTTCAATATAATTTTATTAAATAACAAGTAGGGGTGTACACAGGTTTTTCGGCGGTACAGAAGTGCTTTTCGTAAAATTCGCTGTAGAATAATCGTATGGTAAGTATTTGCTTTGAAATCAGAAAATAATTTTTCCTCATATATTGTGGTAGTCCTGCTTTTTTGATCCGTTCTAAACATACTCATCACGTTTTGCCATTCTATACTATCCCTACAAATGAAATTATTTTGAAATCCGTTCAATCAATATCTTCCAAATTCATAGTTACAGAAAAAAGCTAACCTAGATATTATGGTTAGCCCTGTTTAGTCGACCCGGTATGATATTTTGGTTAATTATTTATATGAAAATTAAATATACTATATTTGGTTAAAATCCATTACGTCAGTACTCAAGAAATATGTGTAAAAGAAATATTAGTTAACTTTTTACTGTGGTAGCCTTGTTCTTAACTCTGCTTTGAACGTCTAGATTTCATTATGATATGTTGTATAAATCATATATAGAAAATTTAAATGAAATCCGTTCAGCCAATTCCTTCCAAATCCTTAATTTCTGAATGAGTCAAATTTGCGATTGTGACACCTCTGTTTGGCTGATTCTGTTTAAATATGCTAATATAGTTTTGTATCATCATCATCATAGGTAGTCTTTCCGTAGACAGGTCCGTGATTATTTGTGGTTTAACCTGGTTCTCCATATACTCCTATTTTCCACTGTCCTTTTCATATCTTGATAACTCTCTTTCCCTTTCAAATCGTTTATCAGCTGAAACCTTTTCCTACCTCGTTCCCTTTTCCCATCTAGTTTTCCTTCTAACACGTATTTAATCACACGCTCTTTCCTCAGGTATTGTCCATCCCAGTTTACCTTCCTCTTTCTTAGTCTGTATAATCATTCGCTTCTCTCCTATTCTTCGTAGCACTTCATCGTTTTTCATCCTATCTTTCCATTTTATCTTCAGCATTCTCCTCCAAGTCCACATTTCATAACTTTTCAAGTATTTGATGTCATTTTTCCATATCGTCCATGTTTCTGCCCTGTACAATGCTATACTCCATACAAAGCATTTTATGAACTTCTTGCGGATATCTTCCCTTATATTCCCCGTAAGTATGTGTTTCTTTCATCTGAAAGCCGCTTTTGCTTCTCTTATTCTAGTTCTGATCTCATCCGCACATTTTGCTACGCTTGTTATGCTTCTTCCAAGGTATTTCTTGCCTGTAACTTGTTCTAAAGACTTTGCTCCAACACTTATGTTCAGATTCTCTTCTTTGCCCAATATCCGAATGACCTTGGATTTCTTTGTATTCATTTCCATACCGTATTTTCTACCTATTATTACTAGTCTATTTGTCATTTTCTGGAATTCTTCTCCCTTTCTTGCTAGAAGTACTCGATCATCCGCATATTTTACTGTTCATATAATCCTTCCTCCAATTTTGAAATCACCTGTCCCTTCTAACGCTTCTTCCATTACACTTTCTCCATATATATTGAATAGGGTCGGCGATAGGTAGCAACCCTGTCTTACTCCTCTCCCGATATTTACTCCGCAGGTGTTCGCATTCTCCAACCTGACCTTTTCAACCTGATTCACCTATATCCTTTAATATCTTCATCAACATTACCCAATTTACTCTATCAAAAGCCTTCCGCCAGTCTACGAAACATACGCATATATCTTGACTGTATTCTATTGCCCTTTCTGATATTATTCTAACCACCCCTATAGCATCTCTCGTTCCTCGTCCTTTTCTGAAACAGAATTGACCTTCCCCTAGCATTTCTTCTGCCTTTTATTAAGAATCATCGGGATGATATTCGAAGTGTGTGACACAAGGCATATTGTTCTGTAATCTTTACACTACATTGACTTTAGTTTAGTTTGTATGTATATATTATAAGTATTAACTTTGTTTAAAATTGATTTGAACATTTCAACACAAATACTTATAAAATTAATTTTTTTTATCCCTTGTATTGTGGCAGCTCTGCTTTCTATATCTGTACCAAACATCTTCATTTTGTTTTTTTATGTTGTGCGCCTACTTTACACAAAATTCGTTGAAATCGGTTGATTAATAATTACCCAAAAGTTAAGTTTGCAAATGTGGCACCCCTGCTTAGTCGATCCGGTCCAAATATGTCATTTTGGTCATTAATTTATGTGAAGATTCAATGTAACTAATTTAGTTGAAATCTGGATATTCATGAAGATGAGATTAGGGGACACACACACACGGACACCGTGGCGATCTCGTAAGATTATTTTCCATTTTTAGGCGTTTTCAAATGAAACATAGCCTTATGTGCTCTCTGTGTGCGTGTCCCCTGCTAACAAATTTGACATCAATGGACCGATTTTCATGAAACCTGGTATGAGACGCTGCCAGAGCCCATATCCGTGAGGTATTTTATTTGGTTATGATTGAAGTCCTGGGTTCGATTCCAGGAACGTTTTTTCCCAATTTGATTTAAATAGGAAATCCAAAATCCATCGTGCAGAGATGTTTTCTTTAACCCTTTAAAATTTCTTAATATTGTGATATGGGAGCAAGATTTGTACCGTTCTAAGGATAGGAATGTAGAGTCTAATTCTTATCACCGAATGTTTATAACTGATTGTACTTTCTTGAATTTCTACTAAAACTTAGCGTTTTAAACCTCATTTTATCGTATTGTTGCCATGGAGACGTTTATTACCGAAATAGGCTTGAGCATAGACGAGTGAACAAATGGGGTATTTTCTTTTCCGCTCGACTACTCATTAGTAATGAACAGTTGATCCACAAATATTAGCTTATAAACAGTAACTTTTATTAAATTCATTTGTTTAAAAAGAATACATAGAAAATATTTCAGAAAGAGTTTTTGACATTGTTTCTAGTAATTTGAACTTGATAATGGTCTATTTATTTGTTTTACACTTTGTCTCTATCATTGATAAACTATGAATTACAAATGGTATTTACGGTATTAGAATTCCTTGGAATGACTAACACACACTGAAGGATTTCCTGTCAATATAAGTAATCAATTCGGGATGTCAAATTCGAGAAACCAGCCTGCATTAGTCCTGGTTTGGAAAATAGGCAAATAAACTGCACACTATTGAACATTGGACATAGAAGTATGTCAATACACAGGAACGTAAATTAGAAGAAAAATTTTAATATTAAATTGAATATTTTACCCAAGTTAATGTAGATGAAATTACGTACTCATGAAAAATCATATTATGAAATACTCTATACATTGACCGTCGAAATTACAAATACAAAGCGTATTCTTCTCCAAAAATAATATGCGGGTGTAAACAATCATTTGATTTAATAATCTATTAACAGTCGAAATTACCTTTACAAAGCGTATTTTTTTCCAAAAACATTATTGGTGAGAGTAAGTAAAAACATTACGTTGAATTCTCAAGTGAAATCATTTCTCTCTGTATCAGATAGCAATGTTTAAATGACTGTTAAGTTAATCAAAGCTGTGGAAACTAAATAAACAGTGTTTGTTGTTAAGCCTTATCCGGTTTATTTTATTTAAAAATGAATTAGAAAAGAAAATAGGAAGAAAATCTTCATATTCTCAAAAAATTGAAATCAAGAATTAATATCATTCGAAAGAACCACTGCATTTTAAGTGTTAGAAATACTGAGAAAGTCCCGTGGTTGATGTTTATCATGTTCGTTTTTATTTAGAGATTTATTTACAAAGGAATTTTATATTGTATAATTTTACTATTGCAAAAATATACTTCTTTCTCACTTCTTTTGTGATTTGCTTATTTTATGCGTTTTAGAATGAGATAATTACAGTGTAGTTTTGAATACAGAAACGTTTCGAATCCTATTACACCAAAAAAGCTCATTTTTCAGATTGGATAATTCTCTATTAAATATAGAATGGAAATTCCGTTTTTAATATAAGAACATCTTTTTATGTTTAATATGATATTATTTATTTTTTAATAAGGTAAATACATTATGGAAACTTATTTTTAGACTACGATCTTTCTTTATCTTTTTACGGAATGAAATGATTAATTAAAAACACATTTGACATTCGTTTCACAAAGACAGACATTACCCATACGTCACTTTACCCATTCTTTTCTTATATAGTTATGCCCTTACAGGATAAAATTTAGAATGATATCAACTGCTGTTATATGTTTTATTTAAAGGTTTTAGGAAATGACATTCCAATGAAAATAATACAATGCGCGTTTACAAAGTGAAATTATGGCCACAAATATTGAGGTATTCTGTTATGCGATTACTTATTATATATTATTTATGTTACATTAGTTACGTTCATAAGTCTTTGGATGGACTAAACCTTTGGAGAACCAATTATGGATGAAAGATCATTGGGTGAAACCTTATGTGGGTGAACTGGATTGTGGGCGAAAAACCTATGGGTGAAAAGGCATGGGTAAAAGGTCTTTGGATGAAAACTCTCGTGGGTGAAACGTCCCGTGGGAGAAGAGTGCACGAGTGAAATGACCTGCGGGAGAAATATGTGGGTAAAACGTCCCGTGGGTGAAGTGCTTTGGGAGAAACGACATGGAACACAGCTGATACGAGGAGTTATGCATTATAAATACTCGTACAATGATATTTTAACGAAAAATCACTTCTTATGAGGTTTTTAAGATTGAATAAATATGACGCAAGCTCACAAAAAGGGTGAATATATTATGAGTTTATATGCTTTATTCATATAGTCATCTAGATTTTCACGCGCAGAATCGGAGCTACTTTTGTGATGCAGCGCCGCTAGTGGACAAATAATCCCGGGGCACAATCAGTTAGCATCGCAAAGGGATAAAGATTTGCATTTGCGCGAAAACCTCTTTCTCTATCCCTCTGACAAACACGCAAATGGGAGGATTCGGTGTTATTTACAACGGGATGGAGAGGGCGATTAAAGGCAATTTTATCTTTTTGTGATTAATTAAGACGTGTGCATGCTTGATTGCAGTTTCAACGCGTGAGCAGCAATCCACCATTCTGATTGTTTGCTCCTGGCCGTGTTCCTTTTTGTTTTACTGCGACCCTGGTTCGAGTGTTTTTGTTTGCTTCCTTTTTGTATGGAGCATGAGCTTTCGCTATTTGGCTCCGCCATTCTAGGATTTCAGAGGTTTTGTTTTCGTGCTCTACATGCGTCTAATGAAGCTTCGGTCGCCGGCTTGATAGGCACTCCATTTTGCTCATGCTTTGAGTAGCAGATGCATTGCGAATGGATCAATCATGTCGATCCTTACGCTTTGGTAAAGTTGGACTTACATCTTTACGCTTAAGTAAAAATTAATTTTCGTTCGTTATTTCTTCCTTTTGTCACCTGCCCGATTCCACCATTTTATGTGAGAGCGATTTTATCCCATTGCGTAATCAGAACATTTTTACTATTTTAGTGATTTATTTAGCGTCTTTAAGCTGGATTGCAAGTCCGTTAAAATTTAACAAAAAGGATTCATTGTGTTGTGATATACATACACTTTATTCATCAAGTTTTTCATGAATAAAGTAAAATATTTTATTCGCGTTTGTCAGAGACCGCGAATCAATATCATTTTCATTTTTGGGTTCTTAAGTTTTTCAAAACGTATGACCAAGTTAATGAAATAATAAAATGAGCTATACGAGGATATTCATTTTATTGAAGCGTAAAGGCTCTAGAACAATTATATATCTATGGCTCCTATATACCGTATTTAATCGATTATAAGCCGACACTGATTCTAAGCAGACCCCCACTTTTCACAAGTCCACGCAAGGAAAAAAAATATTTTTGGTCAATTAGGACTATTTATCTCGATATTCCAACAAGTATGAATGTGGCGGATTTTCAGTTCGTAATTAAATAAAGATTAAAAACAGAAATTGCAACAACATTAACATTTTTTTACTAAAATATATCTTCACACGACGACTCTTTTTCACTCTCCTCATCCCACAAAACGTCATCTTCTGTGCCATCGAGCGAGTTGAAAGGAAATTAGTTTCTCTTCGTAATCAGCTGGCAGTTTTTGGGCGATTGATGTACGACGACGAAGAACAAGTACCCCATCGTTTCATAAACAGCTGTACCCAGTGCCGACTAAATTTACACTCACTTCTACTAATTTTATGTTCTCGAGCAATTTCACGAGCTTTTGTTTGTATAATCTCGGAGTTCACTGGCAAACAGTTATTTCGTTGATCAATCACAAAGTTATTAAGGATCTCCTCCAATTCATGGTAACGTCCTTGCTTGGGGCCTCCAAATGTTTTTCTTTTGCTTGAACACTTAAGTAACTTTTCTTTATCTCTCCTCCAGCGTCTAACATTTGATTCGTCAATCCCAAAGCGCCGTTGTGCTGCAAGATTAGATGTCTCTTCTGCATAGGCAATAACGTTCCTCTTAAAGTTCGCAGAGTAATGCGTTCGTCCCATCATGGGGTAATTAAAAACCGAAAAACTCGCTAAGAAATAAGAAGTTTACACTTGTTCACAACGAAACGAAATATTTCACTCGGGAATCACAGGACACTCACAAGACACGTAAACAGTGTTGCCAACACCGGAGTTTGTATACATGATGTATGTTTGCGAATTTGAAACAGTATTGAAAGAATACTTAATAGCTTTATCAATGTAATGAGTGGAGAGTGGCAATGACTATAAAATACGAGGAAGGTAGTTTAAGAATACTATTTATTTGATGAATGATGCGTCCGTTATTTAATTGAAAAAACGGGAGAAATCGTCGCATGTTTAACTTTATAAACTTGTAAGTACTTATTTTGTTACATTTAACGATAAAATTATTTATTTAAAAAAAACCTGAAACATCAATTTGGTGAAAATTAAGTCGAAAAATCCGCTATCCCCTAGCTTACATTTTTCTAATCCCCAGACGGTATCTAGATAAAAAGCTAGATTTAGCGGAAAATACGTCAAGTTGGTGACACTACAATGAAATATTTTAGTTAGTGGAGGAGTGTGAAAGCCTACGAATACGTGCACTGCCACCACAATTATTACAACTTTGACGCGCCTCTTATTATTTACGTAATTTATTTCGTCTTAGTTATTCGGTCATTTTTATTCTTCTTTATAGTAGATAGTTTGCGTATTCTTTACAACGCTTATATCTTGCATTATAATGTAACTGAAGAAATAAATTCAATTACTATTTTATTTGACACCGATTCTAAGACGAGTGGCAATTTCTGAGATGGTGAAAAGGTAAAAAAAAGTCGGCTTACAATCGATTAAATACGGTATAAGTTTAGCAGTATATCCGCGGGCGTCACACCGGTGTGGAGGTGGTTAATCCAGAATTGGTGAGAATCTGACAATTGGCAAGTGGGTAGATATATATAAGGAAAAATATGAAAAAATTGGAACATGTAATAGTTATTAACAACAATAAAAGCATTGTAAAGTAATTAATATGCATAATAATGATTTTATTAAATTATTTAGAAGATTAAGATACAAACTTGAGGCATGAACAGTTGTACAGCTAACTAACAAAGTACATATGGAAGGAAAAATTCAAATCCATGCTGAATTTGCTTTAAAATTCGTTTGATGCCAGAAAAGGGGGATTTGTAGTGATTTCAACGGTAAGAAATTCTAAAAATGGAACCGAATCCAATGCTTTTAAATAAAAAATGAAGGGGATAGAGTTGGGGAGAGATATAAAATAAAAAAATCGCATTTTATAGAGTGAAATGAAAAAACGAGACGAAAGATTTTTTTTGCCTTTTATAGCACAATTCGATTATTTCAATATAGACAAAATTCAATAACTCCGGATGCATGAACTATTGAAAAAATAACCAACTTAATCGATATTCTGCCGGCAGCAATTGTAGGATATTTTAAATAATTATTTTGAATGATTCCTTTCTTTAGTAAATTAATAAATGCAAGCAACAAGGTTCAGGGTCAAATCATTGGTCCATCGTCATGTTTGTGTGTATCCAAAAGACCTTATTTTAGCATATGATCAATTTTTAGTTGCACCTTCACGCGTCGACCATCCAAGTCGAATTCGCTTCGTTGTTAGTACGGATTCGAGAAACAAAACTATAGATGTTGCCATCTGGGAATCATTTCTTGAATTAAGGTTTTCTATCATCAATAAATTCATAATTGCCGCCATGAATCGCCACACAGATAAAAATATTGTACTCAAAGCATAACACAAATCTTTGTAAACAGTAGGCCAGCACCGGGTTTCCCTCTTCCCTTGTTTGTGTGTGTGTATGTGGTGTGGAAGGAATAATGGTAATAATAATCCAATAGATTGATTAGCCAGAAACTCCATACAAACAAACAAAGCATAACACAAATCCGATTGCAGAATCATCATAAAAACGGCTGATAACAAAGGAATTCTTTACTTTGCAAAATGCCACATAATATATTTTTCTGCGCTACATGGAAATTTTAGAATAAAACTAAAATTGAGAGTTCAACGTCTCCCAGAAAAAAAGTGCAAAATTTGCGGATATTTGGAACAAATTTTGAAATGATTAATCTAGAACAGCAAGATTCAATGTTATAAACCCCGATAATAATAACAATCACAGAGAAGAGAGAGAGAGAGAGAGAGGCTGATGCGTGCGTACAGGAGAAGAGATATGTAACCATTGGTAGCTGTGGAAAAACTGATTGAATGCATAAACTTCGATATTTATATTTGGAGTGGGCGGGTGTCAATGTTGATTGCTAAAAGGTCTCTTTCGGAGTCAGAATACATATAAAACCGCGTAAAATACGTGGACCTATGGAATTTTCCCCTTGAACTCGAGGTGTGTGTGTATAGAAAATGCCTAATTGGGTCTGAAAATATTACATCTCCTTGACTCGCTTACAAGACGCTGGCGTTCATTCATGACCTGCAAACATTCGGGATTTTCTACCCCGAAACTATACGTTGTGTTTTCGTTCTCTTGCCAACTATTTCGTGGTGAATGTTAAAATTCTATCCAATTTCTTTTAAAATCAATACCTCAAAGATCATATAAGAGCTAGGGAGAGAAAAATGGTTTTTATTTGTCGTTCACCGAAGTAATTTTCTTCGTAATTGATGTAAACAAAAGAGCAGTACTATCGATTTGTTTCTATAAGAATGTCTAAAAGTCTCTGCCGTGTGCTTTTTTCTTAATTTTTATTCATTCCATCTATTTTTATTTTCCCTGCAAACGCCAAGCAATCGTAACTCTTCAGAAAATAAACGTAGGAGCTGAAAATTAGGTAGCAGCTTTAGGTTGATCATGAGGTTCGAAGTACCAAAAATGATTCAAATCGGGGGCCCGAGAGGTCCCCGTGGAACAGTCGGTTCAAGTTTCGTTTTTGTTTGAAGCAATCTCAGCAACCTAATGACCGATTTTGATGAATGCTCCCCCAATATCAATGTTTTGATGAGACACATTTTCGAACCGAAAATGGACAAAATCGGTCCCCAACGTCGAAAGGTCATGATGTAAGGTCCGGTCTAAATTTCGGTTTTTAAGTATATGTCGGCAACGAATTGACCGATTTTGATGAAAACTTCACTATTATCAATGTTTTGGTGAGATACATTTTAGAGCTATAAATAAAAGGCGCGAACGAGTTTTACTTTTTCTCAACCATCGAGTGATCCTTTTCTCATAATTTTTTTATAAGTTCTTTCAGATTATCTCTAGAACTAAGGCAACTCGACCTAATATGACCTAATCGCCGTATCAAACGTACTACGTGACAATTTGATAGATGGTGGTTGCGGTATATCGGTAGACTGCTAACAACTGTGTTTATATGGAATTCCGCTGGTCGCGCTCTGTTGGCTGAATTTGCTGGAGTGTTTTGTTTGAGACCAGCGTTTGTGGTTACGTGCATCTAATTTCAAGACGTTGTTTAAGTCATTGTTAGTAAAGGTAAAAGTGTATTAATTAATTTTACCTTAGGCATTCTACAAAATAATTGTCTCTACTATTAATGGTGTGATTGGTTTGCCAATTCATTGAGATGTCATGTGGTTCCGACGGAATATATTTTACTAGTCCAAGTCTCCCCAATACGGCCTATGTAGGCCATATTGCTCATTTTGTGAGCCAGAAATAATGAAAATGAATTTTTTGAACGATTTTAGATCACATTTTGTTGTTAATTTCTTTACATCGTTGGTAGCTCAATAACTTTGGCTCAGATTATTAAAAGTAAAGTACTCCTTTAGCCAAACAATTAACAATAATAATTAATAATTAATAATAATAAACAATTCTAATTGTTTGGCTAAAGGAGTACTTTACTTTTTGTTAATTTCATTATTTAAATTAAATTTTGACCTCATGTGCCTAAATATTTGGTGGTAAAATTATACGATTTTGACCTCTGTAAGAGTAGAATCTTGACTTTTATTTTTTCATTTTTTAGTTATTTTTGCCTACCGGTAATTTATTGTGACCATTTTGAGCAATCAAGCATTAGAATTTTGATACACGTATATGATATATATTTCAGATTCTTGTTCACTTATTTTTTTTGGCAATAACCCAATAAGCCATATTGAGATCATACGTTCCGAATATGGCCTAACAGCAAGGTTTTGCAAAAATTCTAACCAGTAATTACACGTTGAAGCGTTGCAGTTGTAACATTTTTTATTTTTAGGTGAATAAACTGTTTAAGAGGACATTATGTTAGTTTTACTTTCAGCGTTTGTGAAAGACGTTTAAATAATTAATAAACTTAGATATGCCATATTCGGTCGAGTTACATTATTACGCAGCTTCAGGTTGATCATGAGAGTTGCAATGACAAATATAATTTAAATCGGCCCACTGGGGCCCGAGGGGTCCCCATGGAACTGTCGTTCCTAATTTCGGTTTTTGAAGATATCTGAGAAACCAATTGACCGATAAAACTCAGAGACTTTAAACTTGGTACATGTACTAAAGCAGTGATTCCCAACGTGGGCTGTACCGTCCCCAAGAGGGTTGCAGATGAGAATTCGAGACACTGGAATTATGTACCATAGTCCGCCAGAGAAGGGCCCTCTTTGTCCAGTCTAGTTTCGATGATATCAGCATTTTTGTAAAAAAGGGTAGAAAATATCAATGTCTAGAAAGTGCATAGAACGATTTTCTGGTTTATTAAGAATAACCGTATCGAGGAATTATATCCATAAATTAAGTACGAGTCGAAGATATTTTTAATGTCGTGATTTTGACTTCAATTTTCTCAAAACACTGTTTTTAAATATCATCTTTAATATTCAATGAAAAATTATTTTTAAACAAAGGAGTGTGATTTTTCATTTATTTTACTCGTATTTTATCACAGAATACCGCTGCATTCATAACTTCATACCGACAAAGTGGGCCCTTCTCTGGCGGACGTCTGTATATGTATGTACTTTCAAATCATATAAATCATATGAAAGCTAAAATTGATAATTGTATGTTATAATAATACTAAATAATATAAATGTAGCGTATAGCATTAGACGGGACTGATTTTAGACGGATGTCCACGCTTGGTGGCTCAGCTTTAACAGGCGTTTGCTATGAAAAGCTCTGCAGGGTAGTATTCATAAAGGGGGCGGTGGAAAATATTTTTCAGAAAAAGGGGGCGTTGGGATGAAAAAGGTTTGGAATCACTGCACTAAAGAGACGTTGAGGATATCCACATCGGTACGATAGCTTGGATTTCTTGGAGGGGAGGGAGGTATCAAATTTCAGTTTATATTTAATTTGTTCATACCAATTATTAAAGAGGAATATTGGTGAGTTACCTTGAGAGTACCTTGAGTTTGAATGAAAATATTAGCGAGTGATATGTGTATGAAAAATTCAAAGCTCTAAGCCTGGGGCAAAGCCCGGGTAATTACCTAGTTATCAATAAATTTCTATAAGAAAATTTTTTAAATCATATTATATTGTGACTCGTACAAGATATATTACTTTGAAATAAACCATTAAAGTTGTTTATCAATATGCTAAATTTTCAGCATGGAATTGTTTGACAATAAAGATAACTGACAACTTTTATTTCATGAATATAATTCTAAACTCCTTCAAATTGCATTTTCTCGTTTATTCCGCCGCCATTTTGCATAACCTCGCCCTCTTCCAGCATATCTCCATAGTCCTCTTCATCAAAGATATTACTTCCTATTCCCGCTCACTCTGACACATCACTCCACACATGCCATTTCCACCTAAGCTGCTCTATTTTCCTCCTCCTTTCCCTCTACCTAATCAGGCATTCAACTGCCGCTAACTACATTCGATCCTTTCCAGAACTCTTCCTCTCTCCCTTTTCTCTATCTCTCCTCCACCTCCCTCTCCTGCACCCATTCCACCTCTCCTTTTCACTCCCTCTTGCCCTGCGCCTCCCTCTCCTCTCTGCTTCATCATCCTATTCACTCCCACCTCCATCCCTTCTATCGACCTACTATCCCTTAAACCCAAGTTTGTTTACTTTCCAGTTCCTGCCTTTCTTCCTACAGACATGATATAAAGCTTCCATTACAACTCAACGGCGAGACTTTTGTCGATTTTCTCTCCTTCTTCTCCCTCTCCTTTCGTCTCTTTCTCTTTTTGCCTTCCCTCCGTCTGCTATCTCCTCACTTGTCTTCTCCCACCTGGTCTCTCTCCCTTCGCATCACGCCAACCTCGCTCCTACTTCGCGACCCCTTCCTCCTCCACCTTCACTTCTTTCTCCCTCACTTTCACACAACCCTCTCCCACCCCTTCGCTTTCTCCTCCCCCTTCACTTTCCCATCCTCCTTCATTTCCCCTCCCTCTCTACTTTCCTTCCCCCTTAACCTTCATTTCTCCCTTCACTTCCTCCTCCCCTTTTACTTTCTCTTTCCATTTTACCTTCTCCTACCCATTCAATTTCTTTCCCCCCTTCACTGACTCCTCCCCTTTTACTTTCTCATCTTCATTCACTTTCATTCACCCCTTCAGTTCCTCCTCCCCTTTTTCTTTCTCTTTCCATTTTACCTTCTCCTACCCTTTCAATTCTTTCCCCCTTCACATTCTCCTCCCCTTTTTCTTTCTTATCTTCATTCACTTTCCGTTCCCCCCTTCACTTTCTCCTCCCCTTTAACTTTCCTCCTCCGTTAACTTTCCTTCCCCCATCACTCTCTCCTCTCCCTTTACTTTCTCCTCCCCTTTCACTTCCTTTCCCCCATTTACTTTCTCATTTACATTCACTTTCCTTTCTCCCTCCACTTTCTCCTCTACTTTTACTTTCTCCTTTTCTTTTACTTTCTCCTCCTCGTTCACTTTCTATTCTCCCTACAGTTTCTCCTCCCCAATCACGTTCCATTTTCCCTTCCCTTTCTCCTCCTCTTTTACTTTCTCATACACTTTCACTTTACTTTCCCCCTTCACTTTCTCCATTTATTTTACTTCCCCTTTCACTTTTCCCTTCATTTCCCATTCCTTTCCCCCTTCACTTTCCCCTCCCCCTTCACTGAACCCTCGCGTTCATCTCTTCATCTCCCGCCACTTTTTGTCCCTTTTACCCTTCTTCCACGACCCTCGACTCTTTCCAAATTTTTGCAATGCGTTCCACTCGCTGTTCCCTCTCCCGCTCTCCTTCCCTCCCCTCTTATTTCCCCCTTCCAAACCTCCATTCCTCCCATTCTTCCTCTGTTCGATCCTTCAATGTCTTACACGCACAACGGGTTCTTTTCTTCTCGAGGTACGACTCAATATATCCGAAGCGCTCACGCTTCCTCTCATAACTTTATTGTAAATGTTATCCGGATATTTTACGCACTCTGCCTCGTTAAGTGGGAGATAATTAGCGGAAAGGTAACGTTTCTCTGTGAAAATTTAGAAGAATAATGACAGAAAGAACTGCATTTATCTCTCTCCTCTCTGTTTTCGTAAATATTCATATTGATAATTGTAATAAATTGGAAGCCTTATTTCGTTAAATTTAAGAGATTAATGTTTTTAAAAATTTCTAAAAATATTTGTTTGTATTATTCAATCATTTACTGATTTATATTATTAATATTGTAATAATAAAAAATCAGTGGTAAAATTAATTGTTTGCGGTGGAATCATTTGTTCATTTTATAGTATTTTTAAATGATAATAGTAAACTTCAATGATATAACACGAGATTAAATATAATTCTGGGAATATTTTAAATAAACTTTTAGATGTTGAACGAATTTAAAATGTTCCCACATCCTCCGTAAAAAATGGCATGTAATGTTTATCAGTATGATTATTAAATTGCAGTTAAAATTCTCCATGGCTCCAAAAAATTGTTTTTTCATAATAACTCTGTATTCATCACAACCTGACAATATCATTATTGCGCTGGGGGTTTTACCGTGTGATGTAAACTTCTCCTCCCAGCGCGTTTACTCTCCTGTCTCCCTCGGTCTCTCTTCCTCGCTCCGTATCTCTCTTACACTCCCTTGTAAAAGACCCTTTTCATTTTTCCTATTCGGGAAAATATTTGCGACATCTCCTTCCTCTTCCTTCTCGCGCCCTCTCCCTTTCTTTTTCCCTTCGTGCCACGTTCTTCATTTGTCATGACCAACGCCCTCCACATATCCTCATTTGCGCTTGTTTCTCCGACCCCCATTCATTCACTCCCTTGGATATTTTCCTCGTTTCGGATGGAATCCGGAAAATGTAACCCTCCCAGATAACCAACGCAGGGTGCGTTTTTTCCTTCTGTCTCATAGATGCCCTTCCAGGATCCCCACCCACACTCCTATCCCTCCCTCATTCTATCCCCCTCCTTCCTTCCACGCCATCAGGGCATCCGCAACTTCGGGCTCCCTCATCCGCCTTCCCTTCCCACGCCGCTGTGTGATGCATGCGAACACATTCGCTCACCTCTTATGCTAGGAATGGCAGTGGCGAAAAGGTTTTTTATCACGTCCCGCGCCGCGCATTAAGTTCACTTGCAAGTGGAAAAATATCATTCGGCCATTCCCTCCGTTCCCAACACTTCCCCTCTTTCGCCCTTACCCTCCCTCGCCCTGCCCTCCCTCGCCCTTACCCTCCCTCACCTTTACCTTCCCAACTCTTCCACCGGGAGTGCCGGTGGTGTAGTGGTTAGGACGCTGGCTGCTACTCGCCTGCTGCTCGAAGGGGCAGCGGGCATGAATCCTGCGAAAGTAGGATTTTTTTCTGCCAAGGTCGCACGGCTCCCCTGTTTGTGTGGTTTGAGGAGACCTCGCAAAGTCCCTCGGAAGGGATGATAAGCAGTTGGTTCCCTTAGTTCACTTCGTTAAGTGTAGGCTAATGTCGGCACCGGGTTTCCCTCCTCGCTTGTGAGTATGTTCGGAGTGGAAGGAGATATGGCTATAATACGGTTGATTAGCCATAAATACACACACAATCACACACCCTTCTCTCCCTCGCTCTTGCCCTCCCACACCATTCACCTTCCACATTCCTTATCCTCCTATCCTTCCACTGCCCCATCCTACCTCTCCCTCGCTCTTCCCCTCCCTCGCTCTTCTCCTCCCTCGATCTTCCCCTCCCTCGCTCTTCCTTTCCCTCGCTCTTCCCCTCACTCGCTCTTGCCCTCCCTCGCTCTTGCCCTCCCTCGCTCTTCCCCCCCACGCCATTCACCTTCCTCACCCCTTCTCCTCCTATCCTTCCCCTTCCTCTTCCTTCCGCCTCCCTCCCCTCATTTTCTCCTCCTCCATTTCTCGTTTTTCACTTTCCGGTGATCCATCCTTCTCCTCCTCCTAACACCCTCTGTTCTAAATTATACGATCCACAAGATTCGATCATGATATCTCCCTAGTTATTAAGGAGTTACTTTTCTGTGGCTTTCCTTGATCTAGATCGAGCGGAAGTGTAAAAATGGCAATGGAATCCTTAAACATGGATTGGAATATCGTTAAGGTTGTTTTTGTTAGAAGAACTTGTCCCTCTGTTTAAGTATGTTTTGTAATTTAGTTTTAATTACTTCTTTGCCATGATAGGTTACATACAGGGGCGCCCCGAGGAATTTTGGCACCCCGGGCGAGATAGCACTCAAGCGCTCTCCTCTGTAAATATTTGTTGGAATATTTTCAAAGTACATTTTAATTTATTCATCTCTCTGTAAAAATTATTGATAATGAAATAATAGAAAAAATGCCAGAAAGATTGCAGCCTGGTCCGCGATATAAACTGGTAGCCTAGATTTATTTATTTGCAAGTAAAGCACAGAAAGATGATCGGGAGAGCGCCCCAAGACTTTAATGCTCCGAGCAGCCGCCCGGAGTGCCCGTACTTCGGGCCGTCCCTGGTTACAAATGCGAAATAGTTATTCTCTAACGTCATCTTCTCAAAATAATATTTTTTATTATGGATCAGCAGTATGAATGGAAAATATAGAGTACTATTATATGACTAGCGTAATTGCCCATCAAATGTGATGCATGTTTGTGAATTAAATATTCAGTTAAAATAAATGTGAATCAAAATTACCGAAACTATGTTTTATATGGGCTACAAAGAAAACAATAAATATAAATTTAACCTAATTGAATGTTCCAAGCAGTGAAAATAGTTTTGGGTAAATAAAAGTTGCAGCGAAGAAATATTAAGTAATATTTACTAGTTAAACATTACGCTGCGCAACCTTCATATGCCAATTGCTATTTTTATTTCATAAAGCATTTAATTAAGTGAATTTCAGATATATTTATTACTTTTTAACGCATACAAAACATGATTTTATTAAAATAAATTTATATACATTTAATTTTGGTCTTATTCAAAGATTAAAAAGTTATTCAGCTTTCGTGAAAAATGTTTAAATTACTTCCCAGACAGGAGAGAGTTCCAGACAAAAACACTAGCAAACAGATTTACACTAATATTATAATGGATAATCGAAGAAACACTAAATTCTAAATTAATTTAAAGTTCAGTTTTTTTAGATATATTCACAGCATATATATTAGTACCTAAAATATTCTTGGTTCAATTCATGCACACGATCCAACTTGTCGACTTGTACCTTCAGAATTACTGAATTATACTGCATTAAGATGCCAAAGGAACGTGCGATGATGCTGTTTGCTGTATCATTCCTCGCTTTTTCAGTTGAGCAATACATTTTAAGCCGAAGTAACGTATCGATGGCATTTCCTCATAATCGCAGACCCTCATTTACAATGAGTCCCCCTCGATTGATTATTGGACTCAGCAATGGCTTCTTGTTTAATCTTCCAAAACAGCAGTTATATCCATTCCCATTAAAGATAAGATGTTCGGGTTTCTGTTCTTCAAGTCCATCGCGTCCCTGGAAAAAATAAGTAAAATTGGGAGGAAAAGTGAGAATGGGGAGGGGGAAGACGAGAGGGAGAAAGTGTAAGGAAGATGGGAGGTGAGGATAGGGGAGTGGGTATATGATGGGGGGCGAAGAGAGGGAAAGAGGAAAGGTGAGAGGAGGGATGAGAGGAGGGACGAGAGGAAGGGAGAGAGGAGGGGTGAGAGAGGGAGGCTGAGAGAGGTTGGTGAGAAAGGGGAGGAGAGATGGGGGGTGAGAGATGGGGGTGAGAGAGGGGAGTGAGATAGGAGGGGTGATAGGAGGGATGAGAGAAGGGGAGAGAGGAGGGGTGAGAGTGGTGGATGAGGGGTAGGGATATGGGGGTGAGAGAGGGGAGGTTGAGAAAGGGGGGTTGAGAGAGGGGGGTGAGAGAGGGGGTGAGAGAGGGGGTGAGAGAAAGGGGTGAGAGAAGGGGGTGAGAGAAGGGGGTGAGAGAAGGGGGTGAGAGAGGGGGAAGAGAGGGGGAAGAGAGAGGGGGTGAGAGAGGGGAGGTGAGAGAGTGGGGTGAGAGAGGAGGGGTGAGACGAGGGGCGAGAGGAGGATACATGGAAAAACCATGAGACCTCGATCTTCGTTTTTTCCACCTTAATTCCACATTATTTCCACCCTCTCCCTCCCTCTTTTCCTTATCCTCTCTTTCTCTCTCTCAGCGTACGTTTCACTAATGATACTCCTTATCTCTCCCTTCCTCCTCCCCCCCGCATCCGACCCCTCCTACCCTCCTCTTTCCCCCTCTTTCTCTACCCTCTCTTTTCTTTTCCCTCGCCTCTGTTTTTCCTTTTTTCTCTCCTTCCACTCTCACTCCATCTCCTTTCCTCTCAACTCCTCAACACAGTCTTATCTTTTTCCTCCTCTTCATTCTGCAAGATGCTCCCATTCCCCAACCCTTCCCCCTCAAACCACCCAACCCAACCCATTTATTCCCCCATCCACCTCTTCTCCCAACCCTTTCCCTTCAAACCCTTCCCCAAACCACCCAACCGTCTCTTCCCCCTCCTAACATCCCAGAAATCCTCTCGCTCAGCCACAAAACCAGGTTCCAGTCTCCGATAAAATACCTTTTCCCGTGCATCGACACTTTCTCGAGTTTTTTCCCCCGAAATTCTACCTCCCCTCTCCGTCCAATCCCAAACTTCCCTCCATTTGCCTTCGCAAATTCGTACAAAAAACAACGCTTAAAAATTCGTCAACGATTAAGTAAGGAGGTCTCCGGGTTGGCCAAAAAAATAAGTTAAGTAATTTCGTCAAGGGAGTTGGTAATTTATGTGCTTTTTTGTGGAGTTTGATAAAGTTGCCGCGAGATTATTATCTGGAAATTAATTTAGGAAAGAATGTTCATGCGGAAACTCTCTCGCTCGTTAATATTTATTTGATTGCTTATGATAACGCCCCTTTAGGATCTTCCGTTCAGTTTCCCTCGCTGCATTTAATGTATTCCTCGACTAAATTTCAATAACGGTTTATGTCATCCGTTTTCTTTAAAAATCATTTTTAAACATTCATTTGATACTATCGGTTTTTACTAAAAATATATTTCAATCTTAAGATGAAGTCCATTTTATTAAGTAGAATCGAGGAAATGATAGCAAAACTCTTTTTTACAATATGAAGATGCTATATAGGTGTCATAACTTGTAAATATTATGCTGTTTTGACAATTTACAATGTTTAATGCATAATAATACAAGTAGTTGTTGATGGATTTTAGCGATTCGCCCTATGCTATCAAATTTAGAAAATCAAAATCTCAAAAGGATTTTTCCATCAGAGAGATAAAATTGATCTTCTTTCAGCTCAAACGGTCAGTAAGGATATTTTACTGAAATAATTCCACCGTTTAATGCCTTTTTAGCCTACTTTCCAAAAAAATGGAAAGTAGCCTAATGAGATCGCCCCTCTGTGTCTTTGTGTGTGTGTGTCCCTAACATCTTTTTCATGAATGAACCAATTTCAACTAAATTTGATGCATAGAATCTTCACATAAATTAATTACCGAAATGTCATAGTTGGACCTGATAGACTCAGGAGGGGTGCTACAATTCTCAAGTTAAACTTTTCGGTAATTATGAATTTGGAAGGAATTGATTGAACCGATTTCAATGAAATTTTGTATGAAGTAGGCATTTGCCTTAAAAAATACAAAATCAAGATGTTAAGTATAAATATAGAAAGCAGAGCTGCCACAATACAAGGAATAAAATAAATTATTTTACATGTATTTTGAAGTGTCAGCATCAATTTTAACCAAATTTAATTCCATATTTCCCGGCATATAAGACACACCCCGGTTTTTAAAAAGATTTCCCGGCATATAAGACACACCGGTTTTTAAAAAGATTTTTCAAGGAAAAAGTATTTTGGTTCACCAGGGCATTTACGAAGGGTCACGTCGTGTATCATTTCTAGCCGAGATTAAGTCCGTATCCGGCAAAATTTACAGAAAATATTTCGGCGTGATAGCAGTTAAATATAACATTTAAGATAAACTTCATTCGGAAAAATAAATAGGGATGATCTAAAACATATATAATTGCTTTGAGACTTGTACAGATAAATGTACCCTGCGTGAACTCGGCAGTAGTATTAATTAAATCTCTCTGAGTGCGCAACACATGTCGCACGTATACCATTTACCGATAGGACTTACTAAAACTTAAGTTCAAGATGATATTTTATTATAATGCGATAAATAATAAACGGAATGCATATGCAATAACGATACGTACACTCAACTAGTCCTTATTCTTCTGCAACCATTTTTGCCTCGTACATAACGATTTTGATCGATACAGGAATACCGAACATCCTCTGTTCCACTATCCATCACCTTTATCTTTATTTGTGGCCATTTAAGACCAACCTCACGAAGACTTCCTTTTATCCCATCCGATTCAGTTGTTCCTTGTTTTCTTCGGATCATTTTTACCTTTTTCATAATATAGGGGAAAGTATTGTTTTCATGAAAAAAACGACTTCGAGATTTTAACGGAAATACACGTTTTGAGGTCCCCTGAACACGTTTTGACCATTTTCTCGATGATGTCTGTCTGTCTGTGTGTATGTGTGTGTGATAGCTTTTTTGTGGGTGCTCTAACTCAAAAACTATTAAACAGGTCAACAGGAAATTTTATATTTAGCATATTTTATGACAGTCACAAGAACTGATGTGTTTTAGGAAAACATCGGTCAAACGGAAGTGGGTGTTTACTTTTCTCACTTATCCGTTATTTTGAAATATTTGCTTTAATATTTGATACATGAAAAATTGTAATGAAATAAACGTTGTAGGAATTTAATTTTCTACAACCTTTGTTTGAAACATTTTCCCATATAATGCATTGCTTAAGAGATATCTTTTATTTTTACCTGCCACCACCACGCCAGCTACCGACGGCATTTGTTAACAATCGACGCTTAGTTACATCTCACAATCAGTTAGTAACGCTCCTTTTTCTTTTCTTAAATGTTGGAGCTTTGTCGCTAGATCCAATATAGGAAGGCTATGGCTTGAGTTTATTTCTGTTCTTAGTCAGGTCTAAAACTTTCTCGCAGTTTCTTAAAATATTTATTATTATGTAACCTATTTGGAATTTTTATAAATATTACAGGCATGGAGAAAGTCATGTGGTGGCCACATCATATTTTTTCTTTCTCATATACATAGTATATTGAAAAAGTGATGTTATCGTGAAAAAATTCGACTCCGAGATTTTGATGGAAATACACATTTTAGGTGTCCCTGAGTCCATAAAAGTGGTTTTCGTAATGCCGTCTGTCTGTCGGTCTGTTCGCTGTTCTAGGCTCTAAACGCGTACATAAAATCGAATGATATTTAGTATTTGTGCAATATATCATCTTTTGCAGAACCTTTTTCATAAAAATGATATTGCGCAAAAATTAAGGGTAGTTTATTCTTGGCGATTTTTAGAAAAAAATTTTTACTCAAACATGGCTTCGGAGAATTTGATTAAAAGCAATCCAATTGTAGAGCCTGATGTCACAAATACTACTACGTAAGCCATATATCTCTTGAAATCACTATATGGCTCCAGTGGCATTAAAATGTACGCTAAGCTACCTTACCAAAGCCCTATGACGTCACTCCTCCGCCGCGATCCAATAAAAAACTTATTACAGCCTAAACGGTTATAGTAAATTGAATGATATATCATATTTATGGATAAAATCATTCATAATAGACACTCTGAATAGATGAACGATATTGCGCTGCAATTAAGCGTACGAATTTTGATTAAAATCCATCCAATCGTATAGCCTGATGTAACAAATAATACTTACTAAGCCATACGTCCGAAAAAATTACTAAATATCGACCAGTGGCTTTAAAATATACACTAAACTACGGTTTACTTTGGTTTATAAGCGTTTTTATTTTATAAACGTACACAGTCGACCAAACGGATATACGTACTATATGAGAAAGTTTGTGCAATGTATATTTCTTTGGGAGGTGGACCAAAATGACGCACTGCTACTCGGTTTCCGTCAGTTTATTACGTATTGAATCACCTGAATCTTATAACTAATATCGCAAGCGTATCTTTTCAATTTTATAGCCATTACGATCTCAATACACGTAACGTTATTTATCCTAGATACCTATAAAATATTCATGGCATCTAAGGAAATTCTACTGTTCCGTGGCATTAATCGCGCTATTCAACGGGCTCATTAGGAACTAAAACATCGCAAACGCGCCGAAATTGTTATCACTGTGAGCGGACATGTATTAAAGCGTAATAATGAAAATGCGACCTCGGAATTCACGTTGCATAAAGTATTACTGTAGGTATATATTAACAAATGTTCACTATTAATTATATACAATGTATATTTTATTGTTTTTGCGACGAATGACTGCCAATTATTCCATTTTGGGGATGAGTGAGTTCGTTAGTATCAGTACAGTAATAATCTTACCTTCTGCGTATAAGACGCAGGCTGATTTTGGGGGTCATTTTTCTGGAAAAAATGCGTCTTATATGCCGAAAAATACGGTACTTATAATATATACATATATACACAATTATATTAGCATATATTTAAACCGAATCAGCCAAACAGAGATGCCACAATTACAAATGAAACTCTTACAGCAATTAAGGATTTTAGTTCCATATTTCAACCGGATACGCTAAGGTTAGAATTTTTCTGTAACTATGAATTTCGAAGGTATTTCAAAAGGATTTAAAAGAAATTTCGTTTTTTAGGGCGAGTATAAAACAACAAAACGAGATGAATATGTTTAGTATGGATCTAAAATGCAGGGCTACCACAATACAAGGAAAAATTAATTTTCTGATTTCAAAGCAAATACATTAGTATGCGATTACACTACGGCGAATTCGACGAAAAGTACTTCGGTACCACAGGAAACCAGTGTACATCTCTACTTGTCATATGATAAATTTGTATTGAAAAGAAAGTAGGCGGATTAGTTCTTTTCAGAAATACTTGTTTTTTGTTTCAGGCGTTGGTATGACTGGAGACAATGCAATTTTAGAAAAATATGTTTTGAATTTGTGTATTTATAAAATAAATAACGAGAGTAATATTTTCAATCCTTGCTTTAATTCTGCTAAATATTTTCATGTTTTACTTCTGGGATAATTTGTGACCCATGATATTTATTGTTTCGATACTAGTGGGCATGGTAATTAAAAAATAATTCATTTGTAATTTCTTCTGCAGATTAGTAGAGCACTTTGATAATAATGAATTCCAACAATTTAACACAAATCACATATTTTTGATAATAAAATACTGGTGTATTTAGCCAAGTTCTGTAAAAATTGTGAATTTAATCAAATAGAATAAATTACTCAAGTATACTATCGCCGATCCATTGGAGGAAGATATAAATAATAATACATTATCTCTTACTCTACGTTATATGGTAATTTTACATCGCATATGCATTTGAAATTGCTGAGGTAACTTCATACGATCAAACAATGATTTTCCTAACAAGTTTTCCATGAGATTATTATAACGCGTCACAGTTGCTGTCATCTTTTTCCTGGTTACATGTCACACACAACGCTTTCTTACTGATATGATGAGGGCTCACGAAACAGTCACACTTGCCGCACTTTCCCTAAATATTTTTACCGGCGGCACGCGCTACTCTGGTTTTTACTTCTAATAATGGTATCACGAATACTTCTATATTCTAGGTCATAAACAATAAGACAAGAAAAATATATAAATTTTTATACACTAAACAAATGTTAAGTAAACAGAATCATCATTAAAAACATCCAGATATATATTACTTATGGGATCACACTCTACGCCAATTTAAGTTTTCCGTTAAATTTTAAAAAATGGCATTTACTTAACAGGAGAAATCCCAAAAAAGTTTAAGGAATAAAGTAGAGAGTTTATAGTTTTTCCACAACAAATTGAATGAGTTATTTGAGTATGCACCAACCATGGGGTCAAAATCGACTACAGAAGTAATGCAAGGATTAAAAATGGTTTAAATCAACCCTTCATTTCAGTAATAGATCTCGGCTTTCTTTAAAGACGATTCATTCCACCAAATATGTAGCGTATGATATCCTTCCATTACATCTTTAAATAAAATGAAAGTATTAATATCGCGATTATAGGAAAATATAAAAAATAATTCAACAAAGGAGGTTAATAATAATATTCCGATGATTAAAATAATTCCTACGATATACTAGAGCTTTTGGTCGAAACACAAAAATCGTAAATTTGAAATAGTAAATTGTTGGAATTCTCTGAGACGTTTTACAGGAATTTCCGTAAAGATTTGATAATAATATGGCTAGGAGAGGTAATCATGTGACTATCAGACTCACAACTCGCAATAAATCTGACTTCTTGACACTAACAGAAGAAATTTTGAACTCAATCGACTCTGAAGGAACACCGTTAATCATTTAGATTCTCGTAATCCAATACTCACCACTAAAGGGTAGAATGTACGAATATTTAAAACTTTCAATAGAAAAGTTTATTAAATTTGAGCTAAATTGCTGACCTAATACGACACCAAGGCTCACTCGAATTGGGATTGCCACCTATTGTTCGGAAAACACGGACCTCTCACGCTTCAACTCCGAAATATTTTGCTGGTCAAACTTTCGGAAGCAAGACGAATGCGCTTTCGTGGTTCTTTCCTATCATAAAGCCCTACAGACCTAGTATCACCGGATAGAAGGATAGATTGAGCATATATAGATGTTTTCATTCAGAAACGTCAAATATTAAATTTAACTTAAAAATATTTTATAGTTTTGAAATCAAAATGCTTAAATCGATAACATTGCTCATGATATTTAATGTAGAGAAGGAATTTTCTAATTTATTTCTTTCTCGGAATATCCACTACCAATCAATATTAAAATATGACATAATAATGAGATATGTAAGAGCTTTTATTCACAAATATATATTTGGCTCATCCTCCTCAGACTGCATTGCCTTTCCAATTAAATCATTTCAAATTATCATTTCCATCTTTTCTGAAACCGCTCTTTTCAACAGGGCGCGCAGAGGCGGATCAGAAGATAGCTGAATAGCTGGTACTCCATCAAAAGACCCGTTGTCCGAGAAACTGAGGATATGAGGGAGTTAATATTATGCGTGCTTGCTTGTGCATGGGAATGTTTAAGGAGAAAAAACATTAAAAGAGAGCAGATAATTGGTTCGCTGTGATGGGTTCTTACCTGATAATGGTGATTATTCACCGAAACCGGTAGTGTTTTGCATATATTTTTTTGTAAATTAGCACAGGTTCTATAAAAATATTTGCTATCTATTATTGTTTATTTTATTTGATTTTAAAGGTCCTTTCTCACAAAAATCGCCTCTTTTAAGGTTTGTTGCCGCGAAGGAAAGTATTTTGGCCTAGGAAACAGGAGGAGGGGGAAGAAAGTAGCGGAGAGAAGGGTGGATAGAGGGGTGGAGAGAGGAATGGAGGGAGACATGGAGGAAATAATGGAGGGAGGAATGGAGGGAGAATGATGGGACGAAGGTGATGTTCCTATAAGGACGTGAGGAGGATGAGTGGGGAAGAGGGAAGACAAAAATGAGAGAGGTTTGCGGAGATGACTAATACATTTTAATTGAGTGGACCCTTTCTCCGGGAGATGCTTGGTGGCGGTTCAGACTTTTAATTGGAGAACTCCGCTCCCGCGTACCGTGAGATGGACTTTGGGGTGCTAATGCGTTCCGCTATGGAGAGAGAGGTTTTGGGGACTGGAGAGGATCGGAGGGGCAGTGGCAATTTGGGAGTCGATGCTGTAGTGGAAGGGGGTTGATTATAGAGGGAATGGGTGTGTGTGTGTGTGAGACGAAGTGTGGCGGTTCTTTCCCTCTTCCTTCGGATGAGGGGAAAGAGTCTCTCTCTCTTTCTCTCTCTCTCTCTCTCTCTCTCTCTCTCTCTCTCTCTTCACTCTCCACTCTACCGTAATTTATTTTTCATTGCAATTCGATCGCTCCTCACTCTTCTCACACTTCATTTTGGTTCGAATTACCTGGACTGTCGCCTAGAACCACTTTCTTAAATGTCTATTCATGTATACGCGCGAATTTGTTATATTATGATAAAGTATCAATTTTGATTTCTTTGTTTTATTTGGGATTTCATATGGCAGAGAAATGTTTGAAAAATAGTCCGAAACGCAGCATAAGAACACTGATCCTCGTATTTTCATAAAATTTATTCATCTTGTCCTCTATCTTTCTCTCTCGCATATTCCCCATGGAATACTGTCTCTCGTATGCTGCACTCCTTTCAATGTTTCACGAGTCCCATTTCAATCCATTATTCCCGCCTTCTGTCTCAACCAAGGTATTTAACAAATCATTCCCTTTTGATATAAAGCTTTAAAAAAAGCGTTCAAATATAAACATTCATTACAGATAAAACTGGAAGAACACTTTTTCGAATTGATTTATAAATCGATAGTGATATTTTCATTAAGCCATGATGATGTTAAAAATAATAATCTTTTAAAAATTTAATAATTTATCTTTTAATATCTGAATGCATTTTTACGAAAAATTCAATGTTTTGTGTAATTACTCGCAGAATGAGGAACATAAAAAATTGAGGGATTTTTAAAATTCATTCATTTTGATAATTGTCTGTCGTTGATGTTCTCATCGCCTCAAATGATGGCGTAATTTAATTGTTCTCGACTATAAAATGCCGAAGAAACAATTTTATTTCCATTATGAATATTAAATTCACGAAACTGAATCATTTATCTTGGAAAAAATAAACACTGTTATATAAAGCGCTCTCAAAGCGTCGCAAAACCAACGCACCAATCACCGCAGTTATCCGAGACGAAAAATACTATTTTCGCTACAATATTCTAATAATTTGTCAAATTGTTTCATTTTATTCTATAGCTCCAATGTGATTTTACATCCGGATGCAATTTTTACTGCAGATTCTTTCGTTAAACTAGCTTCTGCTGCATATCCCATGATTATGACAAATTCAGCTTTTATAATTTTAGTTCCTTTTCATTATTTTATATATTATGCACATTACATATTTAAAAATCTAATGTGGCAACCACATGACTTTCCCCATGCCTGTAATATTTCTCAAAATTCCAAATAGGTTACATGATAAACAACATGATCTAAACAGAACTTATGATGCCTACCTTCCATGTAATCATTTATTTAATACTTATATTAGCTTTAATAGCTTTAAAGTCATCGCGGATATGTAGCTCTTTGTGTTCCCAAATTTCACAATTTAGCGTTATAAAATGTTACAAATGCATTCGAACGGAATATTAAAGTGATCACGCGTATTAGAATGTACCGAATCTGAGTCCAACAATAATTGTTGCTATGGCAACACTCTCGTAATGAGTGATAAAAACTGCAAAATCGCCAGTATTTACGCGAAATTCTAAGGAATAAAATCGATAAGCAAAATTCTACGATAAACATTGGAATCTTCATTTTTTCCTCAGACAGCAGTACAAAACTCGCTCCGTTATTATGATTCTAAGATATTTTAATGTGCAAGAGAAAATTACCCTCACGATGGATTTTTGATTTACCATGTTAATCAAATGGGAAGTATATTTTCTGGAATCAAACTCGGGACTTCAATCTTCGCCACAAAAACTATCCTTGGGAGCTAGGCCCATGTAGAAAGAGATTTCCACCAAGTTTCATGAAAATCGGTGTATTGGTTCAAAAGTTAATAGGGGGCGAACAGACAGACAGGCACAACGACAAAACTATAAGCCTATTGCCATTCTGGAAAGCAGGCTAAAAATATTTTAAGGAATTGCGAGAACATTTTAAAGACTATATAAAACAGAAATAAACAAACCATAGCCTTCTGATATAGGATATATCCCCGAAACCACAGCAATTAAGAAAATAAAAAGGAGCGTTACTAAAACGTAACTAAGACGTAACTAAGCGTAAATTGCTTACAATAATCGCCGGTAGGTGGTGTGGTGGTGGCTGTTACAAAATTTGATTTTGAAATATCTCTTAAACAATGCGTTATATGTGAAAATGTTTCGAATGAACGTTTTATAAAATTAAATTTCCTACAACTTTTATTCCTATACTTTGTACATTCATCACATATTAAACCAAAATTTTAAAAAATCTGATGTGGCCACCACATGACTTTCTCCATATCTGTAATATTTCTAAAAATTCCAAATAGGTTAAATGATAATAAACATTTTAAGGAACTATGAGAAGAATTTAGACTTTACAAAGAAATAAACAAACCGTGGCTTTTTGATATTGGATATAGCCCCAATGCTGTAACAATTAAGAAAATAAATAGGAGCGTAAAGTGTTTACTATAGTCGGCAGTAGGTGGTGTGGTTGTGGCAGCTAAAACAGTTTTAAAAATATATATTAAAAAATGCATTATATGGGAAAATGTTTTGAACAATGGTTGTAGAAAATGTAATTTCCTACAACTTTTATTCGAGTACTTTTTTACATTTATCAATTATTATAGCAAATATCTCAAAAAAACGGAAAATGACAAGAGTAAACACCCACTTCCGATTGACCGATTCTTACCCAAAACTAATCAGTTCTTTTTCCTTTGAGAGAAATTAATATCGCAGTGATCTGAGTTTTTGAGTTAGAGCACCCACAAAATTCCTGTTACAGCCACAGACACACACACAAACACCAACAGATATCATTGAAAAAATAGTCAAAACGTTCAGGAGATCTTAAAACATGTATTTCCGTTGGAATTTCGAATTCGATTTTTTTTCATGAAAACAATACTTTCTCTACTTCGTATACTGTAAAAGTAAAAATATGACTTACTCGAATTCATAAAAACAGGTCGTTTTTGAATTATAAATACACTTGTATCGAAACTATTGTATAGTAAAATAAAAAAAGAGCTAATTAATAAACTCTTTATTGACAAAGTACTTGCTGAGTCAGTCACTGTAAAACTTGCAAAATAAACCTCTAAATTTGACTGAGGATTATCGTCTTTGAATATTTTACGCTTACTCGCCCTTCTGTACTTTAAATTGCCTGATGGCTTGCGCTATACGTCTTCGATGATCATTTAGATTTATTTATTATATTTGTTTTCTTATTTGGCGTGAAGAAATTATATCTTGTTGCCGAATTGGAAATTATTGCTTAATTTTCTCTTGAACTTATTGATTTTAGTGTAAATAATCTCCACTTATCACCCTGAATAAACAATTAAAGTTCAAGAGGTCTTTATTTAGGCAATACAACGCAATTATACACACTTGCGCACATGACTTAGTCTTTTAGTCTCCCGCTAATTAATCTAATAACTGACTTTTACTTGACTAAGTTATAGAATGTATAATCAGCGGCAGACAATGTTATCATGACCTTGAAAACAGGCGCATACTCCACGATATGACGACAGAATCGCCTACGCAAAATGTTGCCTAAATAGCGTACAAGATATTTGTTTTACGTTTCACGTCTGGTCATTAGCTTATGAAAAATCTTTTTATGATCGTTACTGTTAATTGCAATACAAGTTAAGAATGGTATTCTATATTTTTAAATCTCCTGTTCACCCGGATGAGACATCGCCATTTCTGTAAATATCTCCCAAGCGGCGCCAAGTTGATAATAGCTCTATCGTTTCTCTGATACTGCTATACACTCCTGTGGAGAAAATGAAATGAATTTTCAGAAGAGGAACTGAGAAAATAACTTTGTAACAAAATTTGAAATATCTTACAAAGTTGTTTTCCTCGTATTTGCTTCTGAAATGAAGAAATTTCATCAAGTTGAGCCTAAAGTGATTACTTTTATGAAATGAAGTTTAATTAAAAATTGATCAAACCGAGAAATGCTATAGAAATCTTGTTGGCGTCATAACTATAGTCCTTCCAGTGTGTATGTGTAAGAGATTTAGATATTGTCAAATTTTTTTGGGGTCCATATCACATCCTCCAACTAATTTTCCATTGAATAGTGGCAGACATGATGGTAGGAAGGAATTTGACAACAAATTTCCAAGTGAAAACGATTAAATATTGTAGAATTAAAATTTTAACTCAAGATGCGAGGTGATGTGTACATTACAATTAATGCTACATGGGCGAATCGAGAGAAATGTGGTTCAGTAAAAACATCTTTCAGAGCTCTGGAAAATTACTGCATTCTGCAAAACTCTGCCATTGGCATCGGAATTAAAACTCCTAACAAACACTTCAAAGTATTTTTCGACCGCTTTCAGATAATCTTATCAAAACCCGAAAGACATGAAAAAATATTCTCGATACTTTTAACTGAATTAAAAATATTTTTCCAATTGCCCCTATCTTTTTTTATATCTTCTCAAAGCGTAAAACACTGGAAATTTGGAAGATATTTAAGAAACATTGCTTCTGCACTTTTAAATATTTATAATTTGTATACATTTAAGATAGGGTGGATTACATTTTATATGCTATAGTTAAAATTTTCAAATTACTCGGCTAAATTTTACGCAAAAAGTAAAAAAATGGCCAACAAAAATATATATGTAAGAAAATTTCGCATGGTAGAAATCTAACATATTTCTATGAATTTATTGTTGTTGTTAAATATTAAAAATGTTAAATATTAAAACATATTTCATTGCTAAAACGATGAAGATTAGGAAATGTTTTTTATTACAATTCATTAGTGTGTTACTGTTAAATATTACCTTTTATATTTACTTACCTTTTACAGTTAGATTTTAATTAGAGAAGAAATATCGACCGCTTGAAAAGTTTAAGATCGTATATGAAGACATGAAATTTACATTTGAAGAAGTGGTTAATTAAAAGAGACTTTGATGGAATTAGAGCGCATTGTCCTTTAATCACGCTTTGCCTAGGAACAGGTGACGATAACCTAGCGGCTCATTTCCATATTCGCTTGGGGCCTCGCGAGAGCGTATCTAGTGACGCTCCAACAATTTGCGTTCGAGAGAATGGCAGCACTCCATCTGCCTCGGATCACGTGGTTTAGCGGTGCCCGAAAATTCCATCAATAGTCTACTAGTTTCATGTTTTCTTTCCACCTTAATCAGCGGATGTGACGTTTGACGCCACCGATGATAAATTAGTTGCGTCTGGAATTGAAATTAGCTGATCCCAGTCATCTCAACGTGTCACACTGCAATCGCTAAAATGAAGTCAACCTCAATAATTTCTTCAGGCTATCTCTCTCGCTCGCTCTCTCTCTCTCTCTTTCTCTCTCTCTATTACGATGTTTCTTTTAAAATGAAAATTTCTAGTTGTACTGCCGCCCTTTTGCGGAAATAACTTTAGAGACAGCAGCTATAACTTTCAAATATAAAAGAATCGACAGCGATGCGCCATTTTTAAATCTAGCTAAGGCATACACTATATTTGTGTTAAAAAATTGCTTTAAAAGGCTATTTTTGTATCACATGTGACAGTGACTTAAAGGGGAAATAATATAATCATATTTTAAGGAATTAATTTATGAACGTTAATATGGTTGCATTTGTCAGCAGCAATTGTTGACATAAGCCTATTTAAATCGAATAATATTAGTAATAGCTCTATCCCAAACTTATTCAGTAATTAAAATTACGTACGTACAACTATAAGAATATTTTATTGCGCATATATAACCACTGTTTTAAATATTAACAAACCAAATAGATAAGCAGCCTAATCTGTTTTGCTCGCAATTTCATACAAAGTCAAATGAGCAAAATATAGATAGCGCAATATTCAGCTGTAAGTGTAACTAATCAGGAACCATGCCAGCTATCCTTCCAAAGCACATACGCCCGAACGTAAGCCTTCTGTTGGAGAAGTAACGACATGCTTTGCACTGCCACAAGACAAATGCGTTTGAGACGGCAAGCTTTCGAAATCAAACGGAATGATTCCATAGTTAATAAATTATTCAGCTGCAGAACAATTCAGGAAAATTAATTGAGGCCCAACGTCTCTCTAGAGGAATTTATCTTCTCCAGAGAGACAGCTCTGCATACTGAGAACATCTCGTGCATTTTGGCTTAAGAAATCGACTCATGTGTGGCGTTATAGGAAGATTTTTTTTATTTGTGAAACTATATCTCTTTCAAATAGGAAAATCCACCAGTAAAAATCTGATATGGCCACGGCATAACTTTCTCCATACCTGTCATATTTCTAAAAATTCCAAATAGGCTAAATGATAATGAATATTTTAAGAAACTGCGAGAAAAATTTAAAGACTTTACAAAGAACAGAAATAGACTCATATCGTAGCCATCTTATATTGGATATAGCCCCGAAACTCCAACAATTAAGAAAATAAAAAGGAGCGTTACTAAGACGTAACTAAGCGTCAATTGTTAACAGTATCTGCCGGTAGGTGGTGGCAGCAAAAAATTAGTTTTTAAATTTCTCTTAAACAATGCATTATACGGGGAAATCTTTCAAACAACGTTTGTAGAAAATTAAATTTTCTACAACATTTAATACAATATTTTTTTTACATTAATCATATATTAAAGCAAATATAAAAAACGGATCTGACAAGAGTAAACACCCACTTCCAGGTTGACCGATGTTTACCAAAATCTAATTAGTTCGTTTCCCTTGAACAAAAATGTCATATATAAAATTTCGCGTTGACTTGATTAATAGTTTTTGGGTTAGAGCACCCACAAATTTCTGGTCACAGAGACACGCCCACAGACATCATTGAGAAAATAGTCAAAACGTGTTTAGGGGACCTTAAAACACATATTAATGTTGAAATCTCTAATTAGATTTTTTTAAATGAAAATAATACTTTCTCTATAGGCACTTCGTATATGGAGAAAGTGAAAATATAATCATGTATTTTAATTTTGTATTCAAACTACGCGTGTGTGTGTGTTGTGGAAGTGGTAGATCTGGAATAAGTGCGAATATGAAACTTGGATAATATAAAGAGATGGACGCGAAGGCGCCAGAAAAATTTGAAAGCATTGATACTTGTAATGATTATGAATTAATTAATTTATTAAAACACAAATTTTTCGATAAGAAATTCATTATATCGCCATTTATATATAAATAATGTATGTTTTAAATAAGTTAGAAATGACATACAAACCTGATACATAAGAATATTCACGGTAAAGGAAGCTAAACATAATTTCCTCGAAGGGAAAATTAGCTAAATTAGCTTAAAATTCCTTTATCGACAAAAAAACGAAAGTTGTTAAAGATTTTAACAATGATAAATCCCGATACCATGGAAACGAGTTCAAGTGCATCTTTTAAATAGTATAAACCTTCCAAATTGGAAGTGTGTGAGAAGAGAGAGGCGGTGAGAGAGAATAAAAAATCTGTTTTTACCATGAAATGAAAAAGTAGAGAAAAGATGTAGAGCTGTTATTATTGCGATCTCATAACATTGTTTGTTTACATACAAAAATCTGATGTGGCCACCACATGACTTTCTCCATACTTGTATTTTTTCTAAAAACTACAAATAGGTTTCATAATGAAAAATATTTTAAGAACCCGAGAAAATTTTACTTTACAAAGAACAAAAATAAACTCAAAACATAACCTTCTGATATTGGATATAGCCGCAAAGCTCCAACAATTTAAAAAAGAAAATGGAGCGTTACTAAGAGGTAACTAAGCGTCAATTGTTAACAATAGTCGTCGGTAGGTGGCGTGGTGGCAGCTAAATAATTTAGTTTTTAAGATATCTCTTGAACAATGCATTATATAGAAAAATGTTTCGAACAAAAGTGGTAGAAAATTAAATTTTCTAAAACTTTTATTCCAATATATTTTTAAATATATAAAATATTAAAGCAAATATCTAAAAATTACTGATGACAAGGGTAAACACCCACTTCTGTTTGACCGATTTTTATAAAAAATTAATCATATCTTGTGACTGTCATAAAAATATAAAATTTTGTATTGACCTGATTAATAGTTGTTTATTTAGAGCACCCACAAAAAAGCTGGCACCTACATCATGGAGAAAATGGTCAAAACATGTTCAGAGGACCTCACAACGTGTATTTCCTTTGAAATCTCGAAATCGATTTTTCATGAAAACAATACCTATACCTACTACGCATGGAGAAAGTACAAATATTATAAGTTTATTTTAACTTTATGAGTTAAGTAATAAATATAAAATATTTTTGTTTGTTTAGCTAGCAAAGTCATCATTGTTGAATCATTGTCCCTAAAGAATTGTCAGATTTAAACGATGTGAGAGTTGACTGTTGTAAAAATTACATAGTCGATCTTCTTGTATCCGAAAGTGTAGGGCAGTGGTTCTTAGCTTTTTTCGTCTCTGATCTTTTAAGAACCCCACTTAAAACCTCCACGCTTCCCATCTTTCGCCTGAAATTCTTTGTTTTTTTTTTGTTTTTCCTATATTATTTCTACATATAATAAATCCATTCGTCGGCACTGTTATGGAGATGATATGTTTACAGAACATTTGTATACATCAGTGCGAGACATATAATCTATACAGTTGTAAAACAAAGGAAAAAATATCGAAGAGGGTAAATTAGACAGCATTAGAAAAATGTGAAATGGAAATTTGAGGAAAAAATTATTTTGGTCCAAAACACTTCATGTCTTCCCCATCCGCTCCTTAGAATCTACATACGACCCCCCAGGGGAGAGGAGGGGGCTCCCTACCGGTTGAGAGCCACTGGTGTAGGAGCGTAACTAATAACCATTTTGAATGATTTGGTTCCTTATTTCATCGCTGTAATTTTTACTTGCCAGAGTCACCAATTTCCTGTAAGTTTTGCATTATTAATTACAGTAAACAAGGCTCAAGATCAAGTCATTGGCAATGCTGCAGCTTCCCGTGTCAGCCATCCAAGTCGAATTCATCTTGCTTCAGGCCACCAAACAAGAGATGTTGTCTTTTGAGAATCACTGCTTGAATTTATATTTATTTTATGTTTTCATACAATCATGATTTTCACATAATATTTTACTCAAACCGTATCAAAAATAAGACTTCGGAACCAAAATAAACACTATTGATAAAATCGGGGTTCTTTATTTTTGTGGTTTGCTACTCAATTTGATTTCTACGTGTGGTGAATGAAAAATTGCAAAAGAAACCCCTAGAATTCTAAGTGAAACGTCTCGTAACATTATCTTGCGAGAATCGTGGATTTTTTAACAAATCTGGAATGATGAACAATGAATCCAAAACAGCTACATTTTAAACTTTATAAAAATTTCCTTTGTGCCCATCTTGTCATGAATTAAAAAATTTTAATGCACAAACTTACATATTCATAACACTACTTCTCTTAAAATCTAGATTATTTGTGTAATTTTGAGAAATTTCGCGGGAGAATATTTATATTTAGTCTGCAATCACTAATAATTTCTTTCGAAAAAACAAACAGAGAGTGTGATGCAAAATAAACTAATTAATTTCGCCGCATTTTTGAATCTATTATTTCCGAATAACGGATTAAAAATAGAAGCGTCATTGGTCGAGATACATTTTTGCAATTTCGATTCATTCTTGTTTTTCCCAAGAAGCTGTGTTCCATTCCCTCCAAAAGAGGCGTCTTCCGAGCAATTCCAAACGAATTTATAATGAGAAGTTCATCCCAGCAAGTGTGCGAACAAACTATTTTTAACCAAATGCGAAACCTTAATATCATCTAGTATCTCAATCACTAACCAATCACGTCCACTCACTTTCTTCTCCTTTCTCTTTCTCTTTATCTCTCTTCCTTTAGCTTCGCCTTGCCTTATACACGGTCTTTTTCTCCACTTCCCTCCCCCTTGCCATCTTTCAATCCTTCCATCCTCCTTTCTTTCTTCTTCGGAGAAGAAAAACTCTCCGCTTGCTAGTGCGCCGCTTCGTTTCGAGCTGCGATCCCTCGGGAGACCTTAAAACCAGTCAATTTGGCGGATGTCCTCGGCACTCTCGGCCACTGCTCAGTTTGACATTCATTCATTCTTTATTGAACGTGTTTCAAGCAAACTGGCCGCTTGGATTGAAACAAGAGAGGGAGGGAGGGGAAGAGAGAGAAAGGGAGAGAGAGAGAAAGAGGAGGGAGAGGGAATGAGGGAAAGGTTTTGCCGAAGGAATGCAATCCAACAAAGGAATTGAAGAGAAAGAATGAGAATAAGGAGTGGATTAACGAGGAAAAAGAGGAGAGCGATGGGGAGAGTAAAAGAGAGAACTAGGAGATAAAAAAATGGAGGAAAATTGAATGGATTATGAAGAAAGGAGTGTGACATCAGTTGGAGAAGAAAAAGAATGAATGAATGGAGTTGGTTGGATGTTAGAAGACGTTTGGTGGGCAATGTTTAAGGAACAAAACGAGAGAAATGAGCGGATAAGGGAGTGATGGAGGAGGGCAATGAAGCAAAGGGTAAGACACGAGGGGCAGTAAGAGAAGAGTGGGGTGCGCGTGGGTAGGATATATGAAAGTAAGGATTGGTGCACGCCGTAGGAGGTGGGGTGGGCGGCGGCGGAAGACGTGGAGGGGGATATAGCGTGTATCTGTTTTAAACACCAGCCTCTCTCTCTCTCTGTGTTCCTTCCCCTCATTCCTCCATCTCTCTTTCTCCCCCTCTACTCTCTCTCTCCACTTCCTCCCTACCCCTCTCCCGCCTCCTCATCCCCTCCCTCTTTCCTCTGCTTCCGTTTTTCGCCTTAATTATGTAACTTTTCCGCTCGGTTTCCCACATGCAATTCGCCAGCGACCACTCCACGGCACATCCCTTATACGCCTCCCCTTCCTCTCCCTCCCTTCTTCGAACGACCCTTTGTGGTCTATATTTTCGAGGCTCCGCCCATCATTCTCTTTCTCCTTTCACCCTCTCTCTCCTTTTCCTCCTCTCCTCCCTTTATTCATACTCTCCTCTACTCCCTCTGCTCTTACAGTTGTTAACATAAAAGCTGTGCGGCGGCTGGACGGCGCGGAATAAACTTTTCCTGAAGGGAAAGGTGATCGTCTATTTAATAATTAACGTATAGATTACCATGCTGTGGTTTACCGTCGATTTTTAGTAAGATGTTTTGTTTGCTTTCATTATGTATCAGGCGAAAGTTAACTTTAATGCCGGTGGGATGGTTTTGATATAAAACGAGGAAATTTATCCATGGTAAAATTGCACTGAGAGAGAATCTTTAAAATAGCATCAGTTGCCTATTTAGGTTTCACATCTTTACATTCCATTTCTTCGTGTATCTTATAACTTATACAACAACATTTGAGCACATCAGTATCCAAGGTAATCAATAATTATAAATTACACGATCATGTCTTTGTGCTCATGTTTTGTTTGTGAAAGGGTCCACGTTTGTCTCCAATGTTAATTCGTCTAATTCCTATTATGTACCCCAATTTTTCTCAAACTTGCGCTATTATTGTTCAATTTCATTAATTGGTCTTTCGCATCCCTTGCTAGTAACTTCTTTCCTGAATAAATTAATTACGTGCGTTCGTTTAATGGGTCTTGAACATGAGCAACATGGCTCTCAAGCCCCCTTGCCTTTCTCTCTGATACTTTGGATCTTTGAAGCCACTTGCTCTTTCCCTCCCCTCCTCACACAGGCAACTCTTTAACCTCTTCCACCTCTCCCACCTATTCTATCCCCTTCCACCTCTACTCTTCCCCTCCCACCTTATCCTTCTTCACCCTCCCCCTCGTAATTTCATCCCGGACCGCAACACGAATCTTCCTTCGCCATATCCTTCTTCTCGCTCCGCCTTATCTAGTTAGCGTCCAACAAGGACATACCCTTAACTCTCGCTCCGCTATTCCCGTCATTCTCTCTCCTTCCCGTCCCTTCACTCCTCCCATACGACCCCTTCTCTTCCCTACCTCTTCTAACTCAACTATTCTCCTTCCATTTTCCTTCCTTCTTCTTATTCCTCCATTCTCCTTTTTCTCGCCCACCAGATTCTCCGTTATTTAACTCATTTCCCCTCCTTCTTCCCTTCCCTCCCTCGTCTTTCCTCCTCTGTTGACTCCATCCCACTTGCTCCCCCACTCTCACGCTCTCTCTCACTCACTCTCTCTCTCTCTCTCTCCTACGCCAAACACTTCCCAAACTTTCCCCTGCTTTCTGCTCTTACCATCTAACGCTTATATCCAAGATTAACCTCCGTCCTCTTCAACTTCTCTCATTTTAAAAATCCCTAAAAATCTTTGAGAAATCCCCCTAAGATTTATTGCAAGCGTTTCGCATTTACTGCTAATTGTTTTAGTGCTGCTTGTCAAATAACTGCATGCAAACTTAATTGGTGATTACGTTAGTAAAATTTTTATTATTGATGTAATGGTTTTTATTAGCGAAATTAATATTTTCACTTTTTTGAGGAAATTATTGCTCAAACTAATTAAATTAAGAGGATAACTATTGATGCAATACACCCGATTTTTTACGCAAACCTTTAATTTCGACCATATACTCATAATACGAAGTATGTTTGCATTTTAGAAGTTGCTCACATAATAAATTTTATTTTCCGCTACTTAAATTCTTTTAATTTCATAAATAAACAATAGTAAGTAATAGTAAACTACTCCTTAGTTGTAGCATTCGCAATTCGGAATGTATTAATAATGAAATCAAAGATAAATATCTCCAGAATAATCTACTGGATTCATATAATACATTTACATGATATCCTTCAAGTCATCTTTTTAGTGGGTGGAATAAAAATCATTAGAGATAAAGCTAATATTATCGGAATTTTCATGTGAATATAAATGTAAATATAAAATATTAGTAATTTCTAGTAATGTTTTTGCAGAAGCTCCTTGTATTTTGTATACTTTCAACAATTTATCGATTGGCAAAACAATAGCACACTAATAAAATTAGTGTTAATTAAAAAGCATTATTGAAATTTTAAATTGGAATGTTAATCCATCTTTATACTCTTATGCATAAAAGCTCAATTCCACAACATTCCATCTTGTAAAAATATATTCGTAATAAATACATAGTTTTTGGTGTATTTAAGTGGTTGTTATTTTTGCTATTCATAAAGTAATACCAAAAATATTAGACCAATGCGGCCCATTTGAAAACAAATTTTTACGTAGATTTCACTCCCATTTGAAAAACCCGTCTTCTTACAGGAAAATATCAAAACGTATTATTTATGTTGGCCCAAGAGAGCGAAGTGCTTTCCTTTAATTTGGAAACCAGCGGTAAGGCGACCCGTCCTCTCCTTTTAGCCACCTGAAACTGGATGTATACATTCCAGTCCACTTCCTTCCCTTTCTCCTCCGATTTCCTAAATCCTCCTTCCATTATCTCCAACCTACAGCGCTTCCACTCCCTTCCTCGCCACACCTCTATTCTATACGACGCCCCAACATTCCAAGCATCTTCCACCTCGCTCTTGTCCCTTTCAGACTATCCTCCCCAACTCCCTTTCCCAACTCCCCTCCCCAACTCCCCTCTTCTCCCAGACTCCCTCCATATTCCTCTCCCCCACTCCTATTTCCCACTCCCCTCCCCAACTCATCTCTTCTCCCCGACTCCCTCCCAATTCCTCTCCCCCACTCCCATTTCCCACCCTCCTCCCCAACTCTCCTCCCCAAATCCCCTCCCCGACTCCCTTTCCCAGCTTCCCTCCCCCAACTCCCCTCCCCATCACCCCTCCCAAACTCCCTTCCCCAACTCCCCTCCTTTTCCGACCCACCATCTATATCTCCCCATCCTAATTCCCGTGACGTCTCACATCCCCTCCCAACATCCACCGGGCGCCTTTCATCTCCACTCGCCGCCTTCCCTTCATTCCCGTTCATGTTTTGATGCTGGGTATCTCTGCACAGTAGTTACGCTGTGCATGCATGAGTAATATGATACTTCTCATTTTCTTTTCCACAAATGATAATGGGCGTTTATTCTCATATATGGGTGCGTAGTCTCTACCAAACTCCCGAGAAATGTTTGTAGGTTTAGCATACAGTGACATGACAGAATTTTATTATCTTATTTGGACGGAGAACGTGTAGATTTTACCCTGCACTTCACGAAAGTGATTGGTGGCAGGGGGTGCAATACAAAAAAGCGTCCTTAACAATTTTCTCCAGAGGTTTGACTATCCTGTTATGATCTCGTATTATCCTCGATACCTCCCATCGATCTTTGCCTACATATGCACGTTGGCGGTTCCACTATTCTTAAAACCTCCTCTGCTAAGTCTTCCGACATTTATATCTCCAGAAGTTTCAACTTAGCATTCAGTCTGCAATCCTCCAGAGATGTCTAGTTAATATCCTATAATAGTAATGTTAATCTTTCCTTATACATTTGTTTCACGAATCTGGATACACTGCATTGAACTCTTTTTAATTCATGTTGTGACCCTTCCTATACGGATCCCATATATTATACTTGAGGCGTATTTTACCTGTGGTCTAACTAATATTGACTGGAGGCATCAAATCCTCCATCGAATCTCCCTGATGCATAGGAGTTGCTCATTCACAAACATCGCTTTCTGCAGTAAAGGCATTTTGGTAATATTAATTTAACAAGTGTTCTTTCCCAGCAAAACCGTGAACTATAGTCGCTGCTTTCTTTCAATCTTCTCTTCCCATTCCAATAGAGATTAAAACCACACAAATTATAATCTCTCTACTCTCTACTCTACTCTCCACTCTATCTTTTCCATCAAATATAATATCTTCACTTGTTTTTTTAAATATGATAAATAGTTTCTACAATCGTATTAAGGCGTATGTATTTACTATTTTGAAGCCGATTCCTTTCACATCACACCACATGGTTCCAGCTTTGTCTTTCTTATTGGGATTGGGTAACTTTCGCCCTTGATTGCTGACCGCTACAAAGACCCCACCTCCCAATGTGGTACGCCGATATTTTCTAAAAGCTCTGTGATCAGCAGGAAAGACCTCCTGACTAGCTATTTCCTCCAGCACACAACTATCACTTTTATCTTATTTATAACATTACCCTGCAAGCCGGCAACAGCGTAAACTTTTAGACTGCGAATAAGATTTCAAACTTGGCCTCCATTTTGCGAATGCTACGATAATTAGCTGAAATCATTTTCACTTTGTCGTTAATACAACCAAATGACTCATCACGCTTTACTATGGAATTATTATTTGGTAAGGATGTATTGCAATTGGAACCCCCTGAAGCCATTGCGCTTTGTTTAAATTGTTATTTTAAATCGAACCTTAAAATCCTTGTGACGATATCCTTTCACTCATTTCTGTTATAATATTTCCTTGCAAATGAATGAATTAAATTTGCCCATAACATTTTTATAAAGATTTTAGTTAATTTAAAAGACTATAAATATGATTGAAGTCATAAAATCAATATCGGCTACTAAGCATATGCATAGTTGGCTACTTTTTATCATGTTGTTATTGAGGCAAAAGTTATAAAAGAATTGATCGACCACCTGATTAATTCGCTCAGTCGTCTTTTTTGTGCGATATATTAACATAAGCTGAAACATCAATTTAAGTTTGAAGTTCTCCGTAAGATCTGATGTGATCTCACTAACTTTTAAACTAAATTTTACATTTCGAATCTCTCTCTCTCTCTTTCTACCTCTATCTCCTGATTGGGTCTAACTAGTTGGAAGACGGCATTAAAGAGACATAAGTGGAGAACTCCGCAAATAAAGCAAAGCATCAATTATTTGGAGAGCGGGATAGGCGAAATTAGTGGAAGGGAGGGCTTTACGAACGAGCACCATATAAATGATAAAACGCGCCCCGAGACGCAGACGAGCGAAATGACGCGAATTACTCGCTTCGACGGCGATGATCTGCCAAAGGCGTCCGAGCGCCTCCGTTCTGTGGAAGCAACTGACATCTCCACGATGCAACTACATGTACTCGCAGCGATATTCATTTACGAGTGCTGCATTGTGCTCCTGAGGGAAAACAAACGTTAGAAGGCGCGTGAGAAGACATGAGATCCTATTTGAAATTGGCTGTTGTCGAATAATTTCTCGCGTTGCAAGTTGTTTGCGGCCGAGTAGCTTCGCAAGATTTATGTGGAGTAACGTGACTATATATATATATATATGTGTGTGTGTGTGTGTGTGTGTGTGTGTATACTAGCGTCCAAAATGACGGGTTCAAAAGGATGAAAAACGGAATTAAAATTTTTAACTTTAAATAAATTGTTTTAACGATATTATTTGATTTTGTTTCTCACAACAGTCGGTTGTCAAGATAAACAAACCAGCGATTTCGAAAAAGAATAACAGAATAAGTGACTTTCTTAATTTTCCTTTATAATAATTCAAATCGGATGATCGTAGTTCAGGTTTTCTGATTTTAATTTGCAGAAAGACAAAAGCCTGCACGACAAGAAGCCGATTTTTTATTGTTATCTTACGGAAGTTGGAAATATTACTCTGGAGTCCAATTCTGGAAATTTCTAGTAAACTTTCCTTCGGCAAAGCATTTTTATATTTAAATAGATTACTTCTACAAATTATTGTTTACATTGATTGCTATGAAAATCATTTCCCCTTCCTTCAGAATTTCTCTCCTATCTTAATAAAAGCCTTCAAATCACGCTTAAACCCATATGGATTGCAGTAACAATAGAATTTCGAGGTTAAACTATGGTAGGTAAGACAACATCTCGTTAAAATGCCAAGAATTTTCCAAAATATAAAGTCAAACCATTAATTTGAGCGATTTCGAGCCGAAGGCTAAAAATACGAAAAGAATAAGAAACTTAAAAATGTTTTCTTTAGAATGGTCCAGAACCGAAGATCGAAGGTCAAATTTTTCTAATTTTAATTTTCAAAAGAAGAAAATCCTGCAAGTCGAAAAGTCTATTTTTACGTGTTGCATTATGAGAAATAGAATAATAATTCCCTGGAGTTGAACCCGGAGCTTTTCGTCAATCACAATTTATATGAATCAAGCAATCCTGGAAATTTCGAAGCATCATAGATTATATATCATCATGGGTGCTTCAGGGGCGCGTGGTGGAATTAGTTGCAGACGGAGTAAGATTATATAAATATATATATATATCATAGGTAGTCTATCCATAGACAGGTCCGTGATTATTCATGGTTAAACCTGGTTCGCCATATACTCCTATTTTCTGTTGTCCTATTCTTATCATGATAACTCTTTCCATTTCAAATCGTCGTCTATCAGCTGAAATCTTTTCCTACCTCTTTCCCTTTTCCATCTAGTTTTCCTTCTAGCAAGTCTTTAATCATACTCTCCCTCCTCAGGTAATGCCCAACCCAGTTTGCCTTCCTCTTTCTAACAGTCTGTATAATCATTCGCTGTAGGGGTATAGGGGAGCTATAGGGGTAGTTAAAATCATACCAGAAAGGGCAATAGAGTGCAATCAAGATGTCCGCGTAAGTTTCGTAGAATGGCATTAGTTGCAAAGGACAGGTTGGAGAATGCGGACACCTGCGGAGTAAATATCGGGAGAGGAGTAAGACAGGGCTGCTGCCTATCGCCGACCCTGTTCAATATATATGGAGAAAGTGTAATTCAAGAAGCATTAGAAGGCACAGGAGATTCCAAAATTGGAGGAAGGATTATATGAAAAGTAAAATACGCGGATGATCAAGTACTTCTAGCAAGAAAGGAAGAGGAACTCCAGAAAATGATAAATAGACTATTAATAACTGGTAGAAAATACGGTATAGAAATAAATACAGAAAAATCCAAGGTCATTTGAATATCGGGCAAAGAAGTGAATCTGAACAAAAGTATTGGAGGAAAGTCTTTAGAACAAGTTTCAGACTATAAATACCTTGGAAGCATCATATCAAGAGAAGCAAAATGTACGGATTAGATCAGGATTAGAATGGGAAAAGCAAAAGGGGCTTTCAGAAGAAAAAAACACCTACTTACGGGGAATGTAAGAGAAGTTAACAGCAGAAGTTCATAAAATGCTATGTATGGAGTGTAGCTTTTTAAAGGGGCAGAAACATGGACTACATGGAAAAATGACATCAAATAGCTTTGAAATGTGGACTTGGAGGAGAATGCTGAAGATAAAATGGACAGATAGGATGAAAAACGATAAAGTGCTACCAAGAGTAGGAGCGAAGCGAATGATTACACACACACACGCACGTACGCACGCACATACAAGAACTAGGGAGATGCCCGTTGAAATTCAACAAGAAATGTTTTTGTGAAATAAAAATGAACCTAAATATGCCTTGACTTTCTTTAGATGGCAAGAAAACAAACTTGCGTTCGTTTAGTCGTTCGTTGTTTCAATTTTCTAACTCCTACTATAATTCTAAGTACCTAATTTTAGTATGTGAATGATTAATATTCTACACTCGATTGTACTTCTTCTCGTAAATAACGCAACAAATGTTGTTTACATTGGTTGCTAAGAAAATAATTTCTCTCTCCTCTCTCTCGTACTAATTGTAAGAGCGTTTAAAGCACGCTTTTACCCATAAGGATTGAAATAACAATAGGGATTCGAGGTTTAATAATGTATTGGGTTGGCATGGCAACATCCCGTTAAATGTCAAGATTTCCCCAAAATATGTGAATTAAACGTTTAACATGAAAAATTTCGAACTGTAGGCGGAAGGAAATGAACGGAAAAAAAACTTCATAGTTTTTTCTTTAAAACGGGCTAGATTCTAAAATCATAGGTGAATTTCTTCTAATTTAGATCTCAAAAAGAATAAAAGCCTCCCAAGTCAAAAAGTCGATTTTTACGTGTTATCATATGGGTAATGCAATTGCCTACCTTGGAGTCGAACCTAGGACTTTTTCAAGATTTCTTTTCTTCATCATCTTACAATATGTGAGTCAATCATTCCTACTAAATATAAAAAATGAATCTCGTTCCATTATTAAGCCATTTGCATTTTATAGCGTGACAGAGGGAGCCACAAAGGGACAAAGGGAGAGAAGTAGCCTTTTATTATTGTCTCTTTATAATAAGAAAGTTTCTTGTGCCTCACTCACTAACTGACTGATATAAAACTCATAGATATTTCTACAAAGGCTATAAATCTGAATTTTCGCATCTAGGTAGAGTGAGTGCTAAAACCGACGAGAAAAATCTAAAACCACAAAAATGTTGATTTTTAAGTGTAGCAAAAACTACTAGTATGTTATAGCCTCCTCCTCTGCAAGGAACGTCTATATATAATGATATCATTATATATCGACGTTTCTTACAGAGGAGGATATAACATACTAGTAGTTGGTGCTTGCATACTGCAAGCATTTCATCTCACCTTGAAAAAACATTAATTTTTCAGACAGATATTTTATCATTACAAATATTCTATTAATTCTAAAGATTTCACCTCCGTAGAGATTTTCGTTTTTCCCGCGTAAAAATAATAGTTTAAAACAATCCCCAAATGTTGCAATTTTAAACATTTTACACTTTATCCATTATGAGGTACTAATGCTACACATTTCAGCCAAATTTTAAAGTTGTAGCACTTCTAGAAGTAAAATAATATTTTTCTACTGGTTTAAAATTTAAAGATTTTTAACGGTTGTCGCAATATATATATGGAGAGATTGAAATGTTTATTTGTGCAAATGCACTGTTCTGTAAATAATTTGAAAATTGCAGCTTCCTAGCTCATCCCGTAGTACCTAAAAAATTATTAAACTTTAATGTTCAAATGGGGTTAAAACAACCCCTAAAATTTACAATTTTAAAATTTTAGATTGTTATAGTTGGTTATGAAAAAAGTTCTATAATCTTGCACAATTTCAGCTTCCTAAACTTATTAGATTAGTCAACACACTGGATTGCGTTTTCCCATGCTAACTTATGGGAGATATTCCGGGGTCTCTGGAGTCGAACCCAAGACACTGTAAGCAAAAATGACAATAATTCCTAATAGATATTGCAGCCCTCTAGCCACACTGAAAATTTCATTTTTCTAGCTTACCAGCAAGTGCCCATAATTAATTTACAAAAATGGCGCAATGCTTTTCTTATGGAAAAAAACGCAACATTCGGAATTTCTGGAGTCACACTGAACGCTGGCTTACGTTCTACTGACATGCTGCCTGCGAGCTTGCAAATTACGTCCACATCTGTTGTGCAAGCGTCATGCTTCTCGCTGTTGTAACATTGGATTAAGTATCAATGTAAACGGATGATTAATTAAATAATACATTTTTCAACAATTAAAAATGTATACGAATAATTATTTAAACAATGCATTTTTTCAGCCATTGAGTCGTACAAATCAAAGGACAAGATAATTTCAATATATATATAGGCACACACACGCACACACACACACACACACACACACACACATATACATACATATATATATATATATATGTATATATATATATATATATATATATATATATATATATATATATATATATATATATATATATATATATGGATGTCAACAAGGTGTTGGGATGAGGAGGAGGAGGGTTCTCTCTCTGTAGCTGAAGAAGGAGTAGTTCCGAAAGCTTTACGTTTGTGATGTTTCTGTGTTTTTGTGTTATTTTACGTGTGTCGCTTCGACATCCCCGGGGCCTCGCCAACCTGAAGTCGTCTGATTGGTGAGTGCTCACTGGGTTTCCTCATCCCAACACCTTGTTGACATCCATATATTCATTTTACCTTTCCTTTTCCGTAAGTTGTTATATATATATATATATATATATATATATATATATATATATATATATATAGTTCATCAACAATTCCATTAATGAGAAACAGTTTGTCGCTTAATGTAACGAAGTCTCGGTGTACATAGTTTCTCCGGAAGTCCTCATTTTCGCTCGAAAACAACTAAAAATCGATCGAACTCTCCTCCGTCAGGATTTCGAGGAAAAGAAAAACAAATCCGTTGAACTCCGAAGAGTGCACCAGAGCGCCTCATTAAGCCGCACTTTTTGCAGCGCAAAATGTTAAGCAATTGCCATCGTAGATGATTAAGTAAAGGAGCGCGGATGGAGGGAGGGGGGTAAACGGAAGAGCGGCGCGCGCGCCAGCGAGAGATCAAGTGGCTAGGGAAAATTGTCTCGTCAAAAAGACATTTAAGCCGACGCGTCTCTCTCTTATTAGGCAGAATAATGACGCATTAATATTCAGGGTGAACTCTGTGACAGCAGTTGTAATGCATAGACGCAGATAGCACTCTTCGAAGAAAGTTAATATTTACGGCAGCTTCACTTATAAAAAAATGCACGAGGAGATTTGAAACTAGCGTATGTTGGTCGGCGGAAAATTTTAACGACTTCATTGCGTGCTGCAAAGTTTCATTTTGGACAAACAACTCGGCGACGCGTGATAAATAACGCTTTTTAATACGCTTGTTTTGAATAATTCATTCCGTCTTCGTGATTCCTCTCTATGTAACACGTGGTCGTGTCACTTCATAGTAATCACGAAAACCAAGGAAAAACTCTTATACAGACTGTGTTCTAAGAGGAGTTGCAAACTGTTTTAAAAAAAATAGCTTTAAACCATGACGTCTCTGCGAAAATTAACAAAAAATTCATTTTTTGAACGTACCTTGCTCATTTGGAAGCGATAACGGCATATGGTCTCACTGCATTCCAAATCGTAGCCGTGAAAGTGATTATATCTGGCTATTAAATGCCATCATGCGGGCAAATTATGAAGATACGCATACATTCCAATTTACCAATAACGATTTCCTGGAAATAAACGGACAATTTACAAATTGATAGCACTGTCATTATCACCAATGTTCAAGAACACAGTGGACTGCTAGATAGCAGGGCAGGCGATAGGTTGCGTGCATCCAAAATAGTAGCGGATCTAGGATGCTTGCCAGTAGAATAACACTCATAAAGTCATCTCATCGCACCAATTCACTAATTTTTATTTTTATATCAATATTCTTAGCTTTGTTCTAACTTACTTTGGGGTCAAAAGACTTCATTAAATCTATTTGCATGACATTTGCTTGAGTATTTTTCACTCCTAGTTGAAAAAATTAATAAGAATGTGTTGGCTATGTAAGTGCAAGGTTTATTATTAGTCGGTGAACAGTTCAAAAGAGAGTTCATTATCAAAAACCACTTTATAACATTAATATTTCATGGGGAATTAAATTTTAATCATTTCTATTACGTTAGAATAGGTACTTAATGCATGAAAGATGCGATAACTTTTCAAGTCCCGATAAAAACGCCTTCATTTTAAGAACTAAAACTTTTAACCACTTGGCAAATGCGCAACTTTTATAATGTTATCCGGGATCCATGGTAGTTAATACAACTCTAAACCGACGTTCATTTGGGGCCCTCGTTTAGGAAGGCCTTCGCCCCATTCCATCCTCGCTCCCACTCTTTCCTCCACTCCAGTCCGGCTCTACTCCTTGGCTGCCCCCTTCATTCCAAACCGGAACTCTGTTTTCATAAGTAATCCCGTTTTTACTTGGATGTGAAGATTCCCTCTCTCTCTCTCTCTCCTCTTTTCTGCAACTCCTCCCAAGAACGTTTTTATATCTCTTATGTATCTCTTTCTTATCTCATTATCCTCCTCCCCTCCCGCTTCTCTTTTCGTCTTTAACCTCTTCCTTCCTTTACCTTTTTCGTGGTGGGCTATCTATCTTTAAAGCAGTTTTTTTTCATTCCAAGCCCTAGTTTTCCCATCCATTTTGGGGTAAATAAAACATAAGCGCTGCATAATTCAGGCTGGGAGCTGCAGAGAGAGAGAAAAGGAAAATGGCGGCAGAGAGTGTGTGAGAGAGAGAGAGAGAGAGAGAGAGAGAGGAAGAGGTGAGTGTGCGAGTAGGTAGGGGTTGCGTGCGAGTTTGTATGTGTGTTGTGTGTGTGTGAGTAGGGGGATTGGGGGAATAAAGGGGGAAGGAATGAAGGAGTGGGGCTCTGGGAGTAGGCGCTGAGTTACGGAGATATAGGTGAGCGCGTGTGAGCGAGTCTGTGTTTGCGGGTTTGTATGCGTGAGAGAGAGAGAGAGGAGGGGGGTGAAGGGAGGGAGGAAGGAGGGGGACGTGGGAGGGGGAAAGCTTGAGAGGAAAAGAAAGAGTGCATTAGATGAAGTGGCTACACCGCGATTTGGAGCAGTGAGTTTCTAATTAGAAGTATGATGAGAGAGTTCAAAAGAATGGAAGCGGGCAAGGAGAAGATAAATTAGCCGAGGTGTAAAAGAGAAGACTGGAATGAGAGGAAGAGAGTAAAGTATTTGCGTCGAGTGAAAATTATAATCGTAGGAGATAATAATAAGACTGAAATTTCGCCAAGATGGACCATCACATTTACAGCTAGTGTGTGAATTGTATCCTAATGAGAAAGTGGGACCTACATATGCGGTCATATGGCTCTGGTTTGAAACATTCATCCTTTCGCAATTTCTAGCTAAAGTTTTCAGACAATTAAAGTTAAAAACTGACATTTTAAGGCCTTATTAGTATTCAATTTCACACTTAAATCTAGCTAAAAATTTCAAATGTCTATAACTAAAGCTTTTTTAAGGTTTTAAAAATCAGTTGAGTCCTAAATATAGTTTAAAGTTAGGGTCTCGGTCATTTTTGTTTTCGCGAATGACTTCGTAAATCGCTTCTATCATGCTAGGAGCACTGATCCATCCTCACCTGTTCCTAAAAAGCTTTGAAAATTCAAGTATACTCAGTGTAACATAAAACCAAGAAGCTCTGCGAGGACTCACAAGCAGTTCCATCCCTTGCTTTTCATCCGAAATGAGATTATTTTATCTTGGTAAGGCGAATTGAATTTCATGCTCTAAATTTTGGAAGAGGGAAGCACGCAAATATATTCGTCAAACAATTCAATGGGATAGGTGGGATAAGAAATTTGGTGCATTTGGGCGATTTAGATCATCAGACTAAATTGAGCATTTAATCGAAATTTGTTCCGCCGAAAGTTGTGGAAATCGTAGATCAAGGATCTCATATGCGATAGGCATATGCTGGAACATGAGACAAATTGCAAATCAGGAAGAGGAGTATTAGTCTATCACGAAAGTTCCGCTATAGAGTAACCTCCCGGAAATTGGTAGAGCAGGTTCGATTTTAGGCCATGGAAGCATTACTCTTGATTTTTAATTTGCCCGATATTCCAGGAAATTTGGGTTTTTGTACTCGGGCTATAATCTGGCAGAGGAAATATTGTATTTTGCTGGAAAAATATGGCTCGTCCAATAGAATTAGAGTGAATGTGGAAATGTCGGCAAGCACAAATCACAAATTTCGACATTCATGTTTGAGTTTTCTTTGCGTCATATGTGCTTATACTTATGTGCAAGATTTTATTTTCTGAAATGAGAACGTTAAGATATGAGGTCCTTTTTAATAACTTACTCAACGTAACGAAAACAACAGTAATCACATTTGAATGTTTGGTTTCCTTCAGTTTATAACGAATAAGTTAAATTTTATTCATTGGGTCGTAGAACTTGTGTAGCAAGATAAACTTCAGTTCAATATGAATGGACGCATAGAAATGTCGTGTCAAATGGGAATTAGAAAAATGATCCGATATTCGCGTGCAAAACGAACTCCATAAGCTGAAATAGATCAAAAACTGATTTTAGTGTGGGGACTTAATTTCATGCACTTATCAAATGGATCCCAAGAAAAATCAAGAAACCTAAAAGAAGACTACTAATCCGAGTAAATAGAAAAATGCTTTGATGAGCAATTTATGCGAAAACAGTCAATTCTATAGAAGACTTCGTGTAACTCCGTCAGCAATACAATCAGTCATTACTATTGCAGCAAGGTTTCCACCCGTCCCTAGATTTGTAAATCATCTTTGCAGTATTGCTATTACTGTAACTACATACATGAAATTTGGCTTTGACGGGTATATTCGTTAACATCTGTTCAAATGTTTCTTTAGCTACTTAAAAAAAATATAATTTGTAGATACGCTAATTAAAAGACTCACAAAGCACACAAAGTAATATAAATGTTGGCAATTGGAGTGGAAACGTACTGTCATACATCTACATCTACAAGTTACCCTGCAATTCACCAAGTTGGTGGGTGGCAGGGGGTGCAATGCACCAAATCCTACCTAAAGATTGTCCAACGCAATTCGAAATTTCCTATTGTGATCTCTTATTGTCCTCGGAAAGAACGACCCTAGATAACGCTCCGTCTTACAATCGATCTCACGTATTTTATCGTCTCGATCATTTCTACCTATATACGTCGGTGCCGCAATTATTCCCACTACCTCCTCTTTTAGACAATCTGACCTATATTTCTCTAGAAGTTTCAACCTTGAGTGCAATCTACGGTCCTCCAGTGATACCCAGTTCAAATCGCTCAATAAAGAGGTGACGCTTTCCTTATGTTCGTACTTTTGTTTTACAACTCTGGCTGCTCTGCGCTGTACTCTTTCTAGTTGAATTATGTGTCCCTTCTCGTACGGATCCCATATGCTCGCTGCGTATTCCACTTGTGGTCTTACCAGTGATAAGTAGCATGTTTCGCGTACTTTCTCTGTAGTGTTCCGTACTATTCTACCTATGAATGCCAGTTTCTTGTTGGCCGCGCCTATAACTCGACGAATGTGCATGTCCCACGAAAGATCTCGACAAATGGTTACTCCTAAATATTTTACATACTCAGCTTGTCGAATACTCTTTTCATCTATTTTATACTCGAAACCTAAATCTTTGTTCTTACTTTTCCAGAACGTGACTGCGGCACATTTAGTATAATTAATTTCGATTTGCCATTCTTTGCACCACGCTGAAATGGCTCTTAAGTCTTCACGCAGAGACTGATGGTCCTCCTGATTTTTTATTTCTTTATATAGAACGGTGTCATCGCCTAATTTTAAAATATACAATACAACCTACTTGAACATTACGCGTGGCTCATTGCATCAAAGCAAAGTCATACTTAGTGTGAAGCAGAGGGCGGTTTCAGAATATTTGCGTAAATAACTGAGCGCATTAAGCAATTTTTATAAAATGATCAAACGGATATTTCTCAGTATCATCTTGTAATTATATCTCTCGAAACTCAAGTCTCGGTATCGAATTCTGATTGTTCTCCTTCATTAGCTGCCATGCATTGCAGTGGACAACCATTGCGATTTCACTGGAAAGCACATGAATCTCGAAAGGTTGTCGCAAAAACATCATTGTTAGATTTGCGACGTCAAAAAATATACTGAAGACATAATAATCCCAAAATACCCGTAGTGCCAACCGTACATGTGCTGAAGTACTCGTGTTAGTGGCTCGATGACTCCCCAAAATTGAAGGCCTCTCGGCATTATTTTATCCATTAGCAAAGGCAACAAGGCTAAGTGGTGGTGTTGACTTTGCTAATTGATAGAATAATGTAAAGTTCTACGCCAAATACCCTTTGGTGTGAAAATAAATCATTTTGTGCTTTCGGAGAGGAAGGGAACATTTTGAAAGAAAAACCATTGCTAACACGTTCAGTCTTTAATGTCAACTTCATATAAGACATACCTCAATTTTAGTTTTTCGAAGCGATGAATACAAATGAAACTTAATAGACGTGTCGCGGTCGAGTTAACCCTTAACGTCATATCAATTCAAGTAGCGGTTTTCAATACAAACTCCAATGTTTCATTGTATATAACCTTTCGTATATCAGATCGTGGAGTGGAAAAGGGATCACTATTGATAAAGTAGTTTTGGGGATCTTAACTGAAGGTCTACAAATCATTTTCATGATATTTTTCCTGTTGCATATAAACTGCTCATAGGGATTTGATATCTCCGTGGTTCTTTCTCCGAAGAACCTAAATTTACTGCAAATTACTGAATGCATTTTGCTAAGTAGTTTAAAAACTGTGACAAATGTTAAGACTCTCCTCTTTGACTCTACATACAGACATCTCAGTAGATCTGAGCACTTCCTGCTTGCAGTTTATATTTTTTTTCTCTATCTGAAATCGAGTCTCTGATACATTGGGATAACACCTATTTATCACAGCTTTCAGTATAATGTATTGTGAGACAGCATTTAAAATGCCTCTTTGAAGTCCTAAAAGACGGCATTAATGTAATTAATTTTACCTTATAACGAAAAGATCTTCCCTTAGTTCCTGCGCAAAGACCGGTAAACTAAAAGCGCAATATAGAAATATAAGTAATATGCTCTCGAGTATCTTTCATGATTGGCGATAAAGGTAATTCCCATATTCGCAAAAAGTTTGCAAAAACTAAATATAATATTTCGGCTGATAGTACGGTCGACGGAGTTAGACGAAGTCTTCCCTAGAGACGATTGTCTATCAAAACATTTTTCTACTTCGATTAGATTAATTAATTAGATTCATTCTTCAATTTGATTATAGCTATGATATGAGTTCTAAAATTCTCTTGTGATTGCATACTTTATGTTTTAAGATTAAAAATAGGTAATATTTTTAAGAATGACTTGCAATTTGTTTCTCTAGTATTCTCAATACAAGAATCAGGTATCGGAAATGTGTGTTCGGTGATATTTTTGGTCTCTCGTATCCTAAAAAGAGCGGCACTTTTAAATGATCAATTTTGATCTTTCCATCGATCCCAGACAAGATTGTAACGTAAACACCATCTAAAACCATTGAGAATCGGCTTCTTCATTACATGAATTCTTATATTTATGGGTATAAGGACAAATCACATTCGTGAAAGCAATCTTTTATATCACTAACACCTTAAACGAAATTTAGATTAAATTTTCAGTACATGATAACCCTAGCATTCGTTCAGAATGTGACTTATCGGTAAAAACATTGCAGTTGAACCAGAAAGAACTATTGCCTGCATGAATGACAAGGCATTTCTCCGCCGTCTTCACTGTGTTAAATCGGATAGCAATCTTATCTCTGCCGCTCGATGTAACGCGAAAAAAAAAGATTTGTCTCAAAAGTTACTGCGTAGTTATAGCGGGCTTAATCTACCAACGTCCGCCACTCGCGCGGCGGTTCACGTAGGAAGCGTCCATCTCTTTCAGTGTATTTTTTTACGCTGGAAGCAGCTTGTCACCGAAACTCGCTTATTGCTTTTTCTGTAGCTGGCATGCCGCTCGCACGCAGACATTAAGAGGGACACTAGGAAATAGGAAAGAAACACAGTTGGAAAGCATTTTCTGTTATTCTACGAAATTTGAGTTTATAATCTGTGAGAGAATCCATAAAATATGTAAAAACACTCGTTATCGCATAAGGTAGCGTAGAATTTCTGAATGAGACTTTATGGCATAAGACTGGCTGCAGAATTATTTATGATCCTATAGGTTTCTTATTTTAAAGTTTTTCATCTATGCATTTTGATATTTTTAACGTCGTTTATTTTTGGAGTATCATTTTTTAAAAGTAGTTTATACCTACTTTAATGTATCTTCTGATTCAATAACTAATTTAATCATTCGTCATACTGGTTTTATTTCATTTCATTTGTATCAATATTTCAAACCAAGATCCTTTTTTATATTTTGTCCATGAATAATTTATTCTAGTTTATTGTTATTTGAACATTATTAATCTCTACAAATATTAACGTCTAAAATATTATTGAGCAACCGAATATCTATTATTGAACTGAATATCGATCATAATGCAATGGTTTAATGCTACAAAATATATTATTTCCATAAGAAACGGAGCTTAAAAAACGTTTGGAAGGATATGCTCAAAAAAAGTCTTTAGTTGTTATGGGAAGAGATTATTAAGGTTAACACTAACGTTGATCATTTCTTCCCTTTAGATTGCTGGGAATTTCTATTTAGTTTTGTATAGTTTTCTTTAATTGACACTAATGCAATAAACCCCGTTTAGAAGGCATCTGAGCATATACTATGTTTATATGCAGATGCACTACCTCGGAACTGTGTTCCGCGGAACCCAAGTGACTATCTCATACATAATTTACAATGGTATTAAACAATGGATACTAGAAAAATCTCAACTAAAAGGTCTTAGTTGTGTTATAAATCTTGAAGCAATCCGGAGATGGAAGCGCAACTTTACGAAATTCACTCTCGTAACTCGTACTATTCTATTATCGACCCAGAGTCATCTCGGAAATAAGCTTCCTCTTTTTCTCTGGTTATTATCACAATAATACGTCAAAAATTTGTAGTTCAAGCATCCATGTAAAACAAGAAAAATTGTCATCAATTATGTCTACAGACAGCAGTGATGAATCGAGGTTAATTTGGTTTTTTGTTGTATATACATAGATCGTAACATAAATACTACGGCTCCAAGGTAAGAAGTTATTTCATTCCATTTTATATTTCGTGTAAAATACATTTATAAATAAGGAATATTTCCGTTCGATCTTGTATAAATTATACGTTTATATTATATTTATTAAATATATCATAAACATTTAAATTCGAATTGCATTCCATATAGAAATTGAAAATTACGAGCCCTCTATGGTAAAGGTCAGGCTTAACACTCTGAATGATCGTTGCGGTCAACGACTTCATGAGTTGTTTCGCCGCGATTTAAATATAAATATAAAAATCTGAAGTATTTAATTTAAGAAGACAAATTTTTTAAATCACTCTTATAAAAAGGAGCAGAGGCTATTTTTATTCCAGGGAATAATAGAGACAGATGTCATCAAATACGCATTCTTAATGTCGTCCATTCTATGTTGTTAATGTTCCACATCCTATGTGAATATTTAAATTTGCTGCTTCCAGATACACGGAAAAACATTTATTCAAAAATATGAGCGCGGTTTCCTTCGAGGTTATTTATTCAAATGCACTCGTGTAATCCTTTTTCAGAGGGAATTAAACGAGTCAAAGGGAAAGAGAAGAAATGTTTCATTCATTTGTTGGACATTCCGAGAACGAATTTAAGAGACGAAGAGAGAGAGAGGGCGGGCGGGGGAAAGAGAGAGTTAGAGATAGTCTGCGGAATACTTGGAGTCCAATCGGATAACTTGGTCGGAGACCCTGCTCCGTGGGCTTCTAATCACGTGACACAACTGTCTCACGCTTCTACGGTCCCACGCTCACTGAAGGGCCCGCCATGTCCGCTGGCGTATCGTCCCATTTGGGATTCATATGCAAAGGAATCTTGCGCAGGGGAGGGTGTAGGAGAGAGAAAGGGGAAGGAGAAACTGGAAAGGAGTCGGTTTTGCGGTAGCGGGGCATTCGTGTAAAAGGGTAAAGGATTTCACCAGTCGGGTGACAAAGTGAGTGGGGCAGGATTGGCGTAAAAGGGGCATAGAGGGACGGAGGGGAGGGTGGGGGGATAGTGACTGGGAAAGCGGGAAGGGGAAGGGGGAGAGCGTTCCAGGGCGCGACCCTGAATTATTCAAAGGTATTCCGGAAAGCAGCGAGGGAAGCTCTCCACCAGCAGCCACACCTTCAATCCCTTCTTCCTTTCCTCCCTTCCCTCTCTCCACCCTTCATTTCTCTCTCTCTCTCTTTCTCATTATCACCTTCCGTCCCATCGCTCTCTTTTCATTTTCCGTCCGTCTGTCCGTCTGTTGTCTCTTCTATGAACTCCCCATCCCCCCACTTTTGCTCTCGAAAACTGTTCCTCTGATCCTCTCCCTAATTCCACAATGGCCTTCCTTTCATCTTCCACTCCTCTTCTCCTCAACATGACAACCCTTCCTTGCCGTCTACTTGTCCTGTTCTCCTTCAGATTATCCTCAAATATCCTTAAATTATACAAGCCACAGCGACCTTCTTATCTTTCTCCACTTCCTACAAATCTGTGTTTCCCCATTCCATCTTCTCTGCTTGATCCGTCTTTTCTTCTTCCCTCCGTTTGCTCTTGTCTCGCCCTCTCCTATCCACATATTTTTTCCTTCTCTCTTCTCGCATTATCATTCACGCTATCCATTTCCAGATCATTACTTTATTATATCGAATTTTCCCTACATCCTCTTGCAAAACAATACTTATAAATCCTGTTCCAGTGTTCATTTCTTACTAATACTTACCTTGTCAATCACCACCAATTAGTTCTTTATATCTATAAATTGTCTTTTAATTAAATGTTATTGTGAAGATTCCATGGTCGTTTGTCGGCAAAAATCATTTCTTTTATAACATCGGGATTTCCTTGATAATAAATACTTCTAGTGTTCTAAACCACTCTTGCAGTTGGATTGAAACCTAAACTTCAGAACTCCACATCACATCATCATCATCCTCCGCGATTGCTGATGTTTGTTTATCAGAAATTAATCATAATATGAAGAATATACAAAAAACATCGAATTAAATAATTAGTACATCAACCATGGATGTTTTCAGCACAGTATCTGGAATAATGTATAACAGAAGTGGATATAAGTACTATCTTAGTTAGGATCCCGTTGAAAGCAAATATTTAATTCTGCCTTGTCGCAGCAATGAACTGAAATAAGAGACGCACGTTGTGCTGATGGATGAATAACACATGCTTAAGATATACTAACCAGTTTTGAGGAACGTGAAATGATTTTGATGAATGAAAATTGTGTTTCTTTGATATATTGTTTCCATCCGTTTACTGCAGCTAGAGGGGCAACAATATCGGTTCATTTCATTTTCAGAGTTAAAAGTAAAATATTTTGTTTAAAATTTATGTAAGAAATTGCAATTTATTTCCTACGTAGTAGCTTATAAAATCACCTCTCGTCATTGAAAATGGTTTTGATAGTACATATATTTCAATCGTGTTGTTCAAAGATGAAAGTGGTATTCATTTGTTAATAATCTAAGCAAATATTTCATACTTTGCCCAGTCATGAGTTTTATTTATATATACGCATATTTTTATCCTATTCAACTTATTTTGCTTAGAAATAATTTTTTATGCGTCCTTAATACTATTGAAAATACGGAAAAGCGCAGAATAAAAAATGGTCAACATTTAAATGTGTTGAGATTATTCTTCAAAAAGAACACATCTTTCGTAGAGTTTTTCAACTAAGACGCAGATTTATACTTGCGAGTTGTATTTATATCCGTCGCCTGATATATTTCGATAGTTACTCATAATGCATTGCGGACCCTTTTGGAATTAAAGTCGCCTACTGCAGAGAATGTTAATCAAAAGAATCAAAAAAGCGCTTTTCCACAGTTTTAACTCGCTCTCTCCACGTTGGATCGTGAAGGTTTTATCACCTCAAATTACAACCTTTATTCCTGAAACCGTTATTTGGTTCGGGTGGGTGCACAGACGCTTCGATCGGCCGATGAGGAGCGGAGGGGTTGGAGGGAGTGAGGGAGGGAAGGTGAGAGAGAGGGAGGGAGAGGGGGGGAGGCGGGTTATTGTCTATCCTTGCTTTGTTACTTGGGCACACTAACAACTCAACCGTTATGTTCGCAGACGAGTCCTCTTCCCACCACGGCAAACACAGATTATAAGGAGGGCGGGCAATGAAGCTACTCTTAGTTCAAATGAGTTCACTACATAAAGCTTCCCGCTCGCAGTCTCTTCCTGTGTTAAAACTGGATAAATATTTGCCCAAAACTACTTGAACTTGGAGGATTAATATTACGTGGGAGCTAACAAACCTCTTGGTTGGAGGTGCTTTTTTGATGAACATTTATAAATATTATTTCTCCGGAGGTATTTTTACTCTCAAGGAAATTGGAGAATTATTCGTTCATTAAAGAGTGATAAAAGAGAGAAAGTGGAAATGTTTTTCCGAGTCTAAACCGTGGATATTAAGAAAAGATAAATTTTCTTGACGCTAATGATTGCTTCCCTTGGGGAAATTATCGTTGCATTGGACTGAAATGAATAGTACTTTTAACAAGATTTTGAGATATATCTTATGGCTCGGGCTAGGGAAAGTTAGCTGGAATGAGAAGTGGAAATGAGGAGTTTTAGCATATGAAAGGGAAGTTTCATTGGACTAATTAGATGAAAACTAAGGAAATGTATATTTAAAGCTCGAAAGGCAATGAACTGTGATGAGGGAATTCTTAAAAGGGAAAATAAAATGGGAAGTGAAGGAATTTTGACTAATTTATATGTGGAAGATATTTACGTCAAAACGAAGGAAAGAGGCTGTATCTGTGATTTCTCCGTGTTAAGAATGCACATCTTATCTGAAGTTGAAAACTGGGTTTTAATCCATCCAAATCTTGTTTTTTTTTACGCCACGTATAGATCGAAAATAACTTTGCATGAGCCAGGAGCGTGCAGCCTACAGCCCGTGGGTCAGATGAGGCCCGAGAGAGCATTTTATGCCGCCCGCAAAGCTTTGACAAAGATGCTGTCTGTGATATTTATTACACATAATTATGATTACGATTCTTGCCATGAAAAATTTTAAGCTGAAAATGGTAAAAATATTATTTTTAGTTTTATGATCACATATGATCTCTTGAGTAAGTTCCGATGTAAACCCCAATGGGACCCGCCGAGACAGCAGGGGCCTCTTATATGGCCCGCCAAAGCAATTACATGTGTGAATGTGGCCCGCCCCGTGAAAGGGTTGCACACTGCTGGCATAAGCGAAGCCCACATATAGAGGACGAGGCAGCGAACGCGTTGCGCGAACAGCGTGAAATTGTGAAAATGAGAGAGAGAGGGAGAGGAGAAAACTTACCGAAATTCCATAACCTTGGTTTTCATAGTGAAATATTTCACGGCTGCAAAACAGAATTAACAAACCCATCAGTTTAAATACGCCTGAATTTATACAAACTACTCTTCGTGAGAAACGTCGAACAATCTCGTATAATATCACTAAATTTAAGAATTTTGCATACCTGAATATGAAGTACCGATGGATGAATTTTATATCCACGGTGCTCATAATTTGTTTCTTAACTAAAATTAAAATATGACGATGAAATTAAACGTTAAATTACATTAATCTGTCATGTAATTAAGATTTTTAAAATTGGAATACAGAAGAAATTTTAAAATTCTTGATATTATTAATTCTTTGCATGTTACAATAGGAGTATGAAGGGGTATGAAGCTTCCCATACTCGTATAATGTCTATATTAAACGTTTCCATCACTGTAAAATGGTCGCCTTCTCTCTAATTTGGTGCAGAATGTCCATATTTGAATATGGAACATTCACATTTATTAAATATACCTTCAATAAATATCTTATTGTATTAACTTTATTTCAACTTTAAGACAAATCAAACTCAAAAAACACTTAATATCAAGTAAACTTTAAACTTAATCCTTATAAAAACATCGGAAAAGCTTGCGTTAATAATTTCCCGACGCATATTTTATGAGTAATGTAATAATATTTATGAATATCCTGTGAGTTTAGACAAAGTGACACTCGTAATGAGATGCGGTGGTATTTTGAGCAGTTCTGGTGAATGGATTTGTTTTTCAGGGCCTGCGGCGGTCAAATGCGTAAGCTTTATGACGTATACTATGAGCGTGACCTGATTCCGGAATTATGAAAGCATATTATCGGTGATTGCTTTTCAAAAGAGAAGAAATAGTGCGCTTTAGAAAAGATGAGGACTGTGGCGGAGCTTTGTTTTTCGTGCTTGATAAGCGCAAATGGAAACCTGATATTACGCTCGCCGAGCACACACTAGAGATTTCAACGAGGCGGAAATTGACACAACCAAAGCAATATTTACGGTTTAATCATTTCCGATGTGGCTGCGAATCTGCTTGGTTGCTGAAAATGGGAATTCTGGATTTAAGGTGTGTTAGGTTGTAAATTGTAAATTATTTCCGATTACCGGAAAATATAACTGCCACTATTTTAAATTTTATTTTTTGATCCGAAGGTCACTTGAGGAGTGTTACACTTGCGCAAGTATGGAAGATGGCTTTTGGAAGATGTGCACGTAAATATGCCTTGAGTAAAAAAGACTGTACTTATGCGAATACAGAAAGCTAAAGGAATGAGTGGAGGCTTTATGTCATTTAAATACTCCGGGCTACCAAAGCAGAAAAGAAAGTTAATCCCATCGATTGCATGGATAACGAATATGAGATTGATCTCATTTTAAATAAATATCTCCGATTTTCTGTCTTATCATGACAATTACATATATTTTTTTACATAAAATATTTTTGTTATACAAAATATTTAAAATATTATTTTTCAAAGTTCTATTTAAAGGAGTAAAATGTACAAAATTCATTAATTACATTAAATTTGAATTTTTCTTTTATATCTGGAAGAAATATTATTCTCTGTATATGCAATATAAATGTTAAATTTGCCTGTCTAAACTGGTCATCGAGAGAGATGGATGCTCCACAGAATACCACGGTAATGTGAAGGTTGTCTATTGACATCTATTACCATCTCCTAATCTAAAGCGGAAGTTCTTATCAACTGAAACGTCTCAAAATCATATTTAGATTTTGGCTTGTAATTAGGTTTTTCCTTGATAAGGTAAATTGTAATTCGTCTTGCGATTCAAGAGATGAAGCACGCGACAGACCAAAAGAAAGACGAGTCGTGCATATTTGGCGCTCCGTTACCATCATTTTGCTGGTCAAATATTCCTAATAAATCGCAATATTGTTTCCAAAGCGGTGGTTTGCAAAACTTTCAAGGGGTTAGCCAGAAAGTACAAATTATGGAGGAATGTATTTACGCTGTTCTATTTTAAAGAAACATAACCCAGCATAAAGCGTCACTAGATAGATTATAGACTAAAAAGATACTCTCCTACTTTGGGATGACTAATGATAATCAAACAATGCGTTTTTCTTATGTTTATGACTATTTCGCTATTATAAAATTAACTCTGAATCTCTTTTTAAAAATAAATTTCAATTTAATTTGTTTTAAAAACCTGAGAGAATACAGAAACTCCACTCAGTGAGGATAGAAGCCGCGAATACAAACGACATCTTATGGGAAAATGGAACAAATGGCCAGAACATTTCTAGTTCTTCTCACACCTTTTTTGGCCTGCATTTCACTTTCTTAACGTTTTTAGGTCGTAGCTTAATCATCATATTGTAGATAAGTGCAAAAGGATTGTGGAAACTATTGTTAACTGAACGTGTGTAAACCAGTGACCTTCGCGCGATTTGGTGAAGGAAGGGGTTAAGGTTCGGTGATGAGTAGTAGGGTGAGTTGAAGCCATGGTTTTAACCTAATTTTATTCTTTGTCATCGTGTCAACAGCGCGTTTTATATGCGACTGGATCTATAGCTTTTTGTGAAATCTTAATTACGTCCTATAGAGAATTACCTTCCCTGGACAGTCACCCGTTCAAGTATTGGATACTCGTATTAGCATGTTTTTACTATTTGCTTGATTTGACATCTAGGGGATGTCGCGCTTCTTTATAATCATATAAAAAGTAGCGAACAGTGTGTGGCACGGTCTTGGAGCGCGCATAAGTGAAATTTATCTTCCTCAAAAATTGCAAATCTCTACAATAATATCTGTGAGAATAATAGCAGACTACGTACATATAACGCGTGAGAATCGAGAGACTACTACACTACACTACAATTACAGTTATACTGATATTGTTATACGTTATGTTATCCCATTAGAGTCAAAATCGGAAGTGATATTTGAAAACTAATTTGTTTTTGAAAAACCAACGAATTTAAAAGAAATAAAGCGTAGCTTCATATTTAAATTGCATAAAAAAGTTTTTTATTATAGTTACAACTAAATGAGTGATTGGCTATGAAATGGTGCAAATGTTGACTTTCCTTGTTAAATTTAAGTGCTTCAAGTTAATGGTAGTAATATGTATTTTGAATACATTTTAGAAATTTAAAAAATATGGCAAATCTGAATATTTAGCATTTATTTCACGAAAAAATATTATTATCAAGGGGTTCGCGAGACGATAGTTTTGAAACAGCTGCTATACATTGATGAAGAAATTGAATGTCCTAAATGGTATACATCTGTTACAACACTTAATTAGGCGTGCAATGATAATTTCGTCCTCCGTTGAAACAATTTTATCCTTAGTTTATCTAGATTAGTGTTTCTCAGACTTTTTATATCGCGGACCGGCTTTAAAATCTGCCGCGGATCGGTTCCTAATACTTGGAAATATAATACCAATTACCATATCTTCTTATGGAATGCGCCAAAAATGTAATAGGTGACTAAATATTAAAGTAGGTATTATAAAAATATTAAAATCCTCAGACACGGAAAAGAAGTTAAAACTGTATGGATAAAAAACTCCAAATTTCCATTGTCATTGTAATGGTAGTTTCCTTAAATTAAAATTTAGTATAAATATGATTTTCAAAAGTATTTTCCCAATTCCAAAACTTTACCTGGTTTAATTAATTTTTAAAAGTACTAATGACTTACTTTTTCATACTATGACGTCAGTGGTAAAACGTAAAAATTACAAACAACCTTACGGGTTTATTGTACCGGCTTCACAAATTCTAACAACAGAAACAAGAAGTTCAAACTAGGAATAGTGCGGGCTGGTTTACCAAAGTTGACATCCCGAATTGATTACTTATATTGACAGAAAATGTTTCAGTGAGTGTTTGTTATTCCAAGGAGTTCTCATACCATAAATACCACTTGTAATTCTTAGTATTTTATTGAAAGAGAAAAATTAGAAAACAAATCAATAGAACATTATCAGGTTAAATACTAAAAACTATGTCAAAATCTCCTTCTGACATTATATTTTGCATATATTTTTTAAATAAACAAATTTAGTAAATGTTACAGTTTATACGCTAATGTGTATGGATCTACTGTCCATTGCTGAAGAGTAGTCGAGCGGAAAATAAAATAACCCATTTGTTCATTCCCCCATGCTCAAACCAAGTTCCGTAATAATCGTCTCCATGGAAACAATCCGATAATATGCAATTTAAACGCAAAAACGCTGTTTTAGTAGAGATTCAAGAAACAAAGATCAATTATCAAAATAGGGTGAAAAGAATTAGAATCTACATTTGTTTTCCCTTAGAAAAGTACAAACCTCGCTCCGATATCTCAATTTTAAGATATTTTAAAGTATTAAAGAAAACATCTCTGAACGATGGATTTGAGATATCCTATATGAAGCAAATGGGGAAAAAATATTCCTGGAATCGAACCCGGGTCTTTAATCTTCCCCAAATAAAATATAACCCTGAGGTGGGCCCTGTCAGAACGAACCTCATACCAAGTTTCATGAAAATAGTTCCATTGATGCAAAAGTTGTAAGCAGGAGACATACACACATATACACACACACATACATACATACAGGACCATTTCATAAAGCTATCTCTCCTTTGGAAACCAGCCTAATAAGTGACTTATCGTTAATGCAATGTATGTGATTCTATACACCGTTAGTGGACTCGTCAATTTGAATGCAGTTCCATGGTGAAGATAGTATATTTTCAATCAGCTGATCTTCAACGCATAGCTTTCACTAGCCGTGAAACTATGTCGTTTGACAAAGGCATAGAACATATTTTTTACTTTCAGCCACACCAATAATTTCTACTAAGACAGTAGGGTTTTGTCACTTCAAAACTTTTCCTTAAAGAAATACAACATAAAATTTTTTGAACAAAGAATTGTAAAACAGAATCAAAGACAATCTGCAAAATACCCATGGGTAAAAAGCATTACCTTAAATAAGCAAATTATCATGTACCACCATTATTATATGTAAGGTCTATGTATATGTACTGTAAAAAAGGACAATAAAAGTGTTTTTGAATTTGAAATTTTGAATAATTTCTTTAGTTGCATCAAAAATACAGGGAAAAATAAAATTATCGTCTATCAAAATTGTTGTTTTGCGGAGTAGTTAGAACATTGGCTTTCCACACAGTGGTCCCAGCTACAAATCCGGTACAGGTCAGATTTTTCAACCTGGGATCTTCCCGTCCCCTACTAGGGTGATTAAGGAAACCGCGCAAGTCAGCGCTCCGTCCTTCGGAAGAGACATTAAGCAGTTTGCCCTCTTGGTGTTCTTCGTAAAGAGTATCCCAATGCCGGTACCGGCTTTCTCTCCTCCCTTCTGTGTGTGTTCAGTATGAGAGGAATGATGGCTATGATAATACAAGAGGTTTATTAGCAATAAATACAAACCTACAACAACAACAGATCCATAATTGAAGTACAAATTTTGTTTTGCCTTGCAAATTCTAACTTTGAAACTTTGTTGGCTAACTTTCCATCTTCTGCTTTGGTTTCTAGTTTTAATTGCTCACTAGAACTACTCAATCTTTTGGAACTGTTTTCCATAGTTAAAATCCAAATAATCTCCCTTACTTCCTCATATAGTACAGGTATAAAACTGATTTAATCACAGCACATTGCTTTAAACTGACGAGCGCACGGTAACTGCCGGCTCTCAAACTGATAAATGGGAGGTAAAAGCAAGAGCATATGTGGAAGTATACTTGGAGGAATGTATGGAGGAGTAAAAGATAGCTGGTGCAATTGCCAGGCGGAAAGAAATCGAAACTGCAAATATTGAAACACGTTTTTTTTATACGTATCAGTCATTCGCAAGACATTATGAATGCGCAACGTAATTCTGTGATGGAAAGCTCCTATTCGTGGTTATGTCTCTTAAGTGCACAATAATAGCGTACGGAGATTGGATGACGTATCTGCGATCATATAGCTGGCATGTCACGATCTTTCGAATGACAAGATACAACGTAACGCATAATATCCCTTTTTTCCGTAGCGACCTCCCTCCTTACAGCCCCTACCACCGCTCACCTACGGACAAACCCCAGCCGGAAGTCGGAGGTTTCGGCAAAACATATACAAGAATATATGCTTATATTTAATACTTCGCGGATCGGTGCCTATCGGCGGCTCACACCTTGAGAAACACTGATCTAGATTAAGTCGTGAGCCATATGTTAACTAATATTTTTCAAGTACTAGACGGTATCGGAAAGTAACAGGGAAAGTATAATTAAAATAAATCTCTATTATAAAAATTTTGACTAACTTATTAATACTCACCCCAAGCCGTAAGAAAAGTATCCAATCTTATGTATATGTATCAAAGGCCTGTAAAAAAAACCTTTTTTTAGTGTATACCCGTTACAGCACTGTTTAACTCAGCGTCATAATCAAAATGCCGATCTCTTAATTATTTTTTTAACTTCCGAGAATAAAAAAGGCCGCAGTTACTAGGTCTGATAAATATGGTGGAAGAGCCATTATATTGAACAGAATTATTTGATGGTTTTTTGCAAAACTATATAGCGATGTGCAGGTGGGATATCGTGATACCGAATCTAACATTGGTTAACAAGTTCGGGACGGTTTTTCTTGTATTATGCCAATAGTGGGCCTCACAGGACATTAGAATAGTACTCGCCATTTACTCCTTGAGCTCTTGGTGCACCATGATTGTTAATGATCCGATTTTAACAAAGAAAACAAGATGTATGACTTTTCAGCCGCTTTGACAAACCTTCGCATTCTGAGGGCGGGAACACCTTGGAAGTTATTACTGGCAAAGTTGAGACCTCAGAATCAATGTGGTGAAGTCACGACTCCTCTCATGTAAGGCTTGATCCCAAAAGATTGGTTATCTAAGAAGTATTACATACTTAGATGTTTTACTTGGGATGCATATGCTGCAGGGGAATAAGTGTCTGTTGGGTGTTGTAAGTTTCGGTGTGTATGTATGGTGGTATAATTAAGAGCACGGTTTTCCTAAGTATGGGCCACGGCCCAATGGTGGGCCGTGAAATGCCGGAAATGGGCCGCAAGGCCCTTGCGCACAAAGCTTAAAGTGCCTCCATAGGGAAAATGGTTGTTACCAAATCAGCCAAATTCCTTCCTTACAAAATTTCCCACCCATTCCCGCTGTTAGGTCACTTGTCATTGTCCTATGCCTTTCTCAAAAACTGACCTACTGCAGCACCCTCGCGTAGCAAGGGAGCACCATCTGCTTCCTAACTAATTAATTATTTTCCTGGTAAATGCAAAGCGTCTTTTCCGAAGTTTCATTCTCGATAATCTTATATCTGAGGATAAATTGCCTTGAAGGTATATTTCCAGAAACCAATCTTTAGTTCAAAGAGAAAGTTATATCAGAGCCTTACGGTTAATTATAACTAATCCAAAATGGAGAAACCTCCTAATAACCGTAAAAATAATAAAAAGGAAGCATTTACACGCAGGTTTAGGAGAAATTACTCCACGCCAGGGACCTAACACACCCAATATCACACTCCCTCCGGGTTTAGGAGAAACTACTCCATGCCAGAGATCTTTTCTGATACACGCACAAAACATAAAATCCTTTAGTAACCACATAAAACACTTTGGTGACATCGATATTGTCCATAACTTGTCTCAAGAAACATTTATTAAACAAGAACTCAATCTCTTGAGCGAAGGACTTTTCTTTTGTCTACCTCACCAAGAACCTCCATTGGATGATATTATAGACATTGATTCATCCATAAAAAACGGAAGGATACTACCAAAAATCACATAAGATCTGCTTGAAAAATACAACTGGAACATAATATAAAAAACAACCCACAACCTTTCCAGTCCCGATTAATCGATAATTTAAAGTTAAGACTTTTAATTTAAAAGCTGATAAAGGAAATTATGTTGTCATCCTGTTATTATTCAGCATGATTATTTTGATAAAGTCGAAAAATTACTTTAAAACGGACCTTACTCAATTTTCACAATATATCCTTTTAATAAAATGATTTTTTCCGCCAAGAACACCATAAAATTAAAAAAACTGCCAAATAATCAGAAGAGGTCTTACGTTATAAGATTACGGTTTCAAATCCTACCATCTCAATATTATATTGTTTACCTAAGTCCATAAACATGTAATTTCTATGAGGTTTAATGTGTTATGTATTGATTTCCACACATCTTCTTTCTAAATGGTTAGTTTACGAATTTAGAAACCTCTAAAATTCCGAAGATTCATACTTAATAATTAGTGATTCCCAAGCGTTTTTGTTTTGATATACGTCTCTCTTTCTTATCATCCCAATAAATACTACACATAGTTTTCTCGAAGAGTGGTTTATTAATATAGTTGTTTCCCCGACATGTCCGTTGAATAAATTTACCTTTCTAAACTCAGCATGAAACAAACGTTTTTCCTATTCAATAAAAAGTTTGGCAAACGTCATGATTGGACAGCAGTTCGAAACCCATTTTCACCCTTTTTGGCCAATTTATTTATGAACATTTTGAACAAAAGCACACAATTAGTTTCCAATAGTAACCCAGAGAGTGTGTGAGATTGCTTGAGTGTTTTGTCCCTGGCGTGGAGTAATTTCCCCTCAACCGGCATGTGAGCAGTTCCTTTTTATTATTTTTATGGTTATTAGGAGGTTTCTCAATTTTTTGTTAGTACCAATGGTTAATGCTTCTCTTTTACCTCAACCTCTTGCATTGACTTTCATAGTTTCCTTAGTTATGACTGTAAGGCAAAAGTCTTAAAATGACTTTGTTTTGGGAGGTCTTCAAACTAATACAATAGTCTGCTTCCTCATGTGAAAAGAGGAAGGAAAGTGATTTGTCAGTAAATGTTTCTCTTTGGTGACAAGAACGGAGAAACATCTGCGTGCATATACAGCATCTGAAATCCAAGTGGTTATCTTATAAATATTTTAGAGTGTGTGTGTATGTATGTATGTTCTTTATACGTTTTTGCGAATTCAAAAAGTTTCATGTGCCATCTTATGGACCAAAGGAAGAACTTGGTCTAGGTTTGCAGACCGTGGGGTCTTTTATACCCCATGGGGTCAACAAAATACTATTTCCATAAGAATGCATGGGAAATGGTGTGGGGAAACTCCAAAATGCCATGAAGCCCTTCACTGATGTGGGTATAAATATACCTAGATATTAACTTACGATCACGAGAAATGGCTTATTTTTCGCATGAAATATTTAATATGATAATTCTGTTAATGTTTTGTCATATTACTTGCTAAATCGCTCGACATTATCCTTTAAGTGCAAAATTTGTCGGTTTGGATGAACATTTTCCAGGCGGAAACAAAGCTAAATTTCTTAATTGTTGTCCTGTTCAAAGGGAGATAGCCATGTAAGGATTAATGAAGGAAAATCCACGATGTACCGCGCCGTAGAGGAAAAATAGCCAACGCCAATATAAAGGGTACAAATGAATTCATGCATAAATATAGTCTATGAATACTTTTTAAAGTGAGTGAAATGATTTTTAAGGAATATTAGAACATTGTTATCATTTAGCATTAGCATTGAAAGATTTATCGCATCATAAATCGATATATCTACTTACATTTGTTCGGTAACCAAGATTTTGTTTATTGTTTACGTTTTGACTAATAGTATTGACATAATCCATATAATTTTATTGCTGCTTTAAAGGTGCGACTATCCATGTGAATATTAACCCATTTTTTTCCGATTTAATTTTTTTAACCAATTCTGATGAAATTCACATTTTTTAACCTACATGTGACCTAGGTTTAGAGAAAATTACAAAAAAAATCTACGATGCGTACTTTTTGTGTTCAGGGGTGTACGTTAAAACAGACAATCGGATAATAGTATGATATGTACGCATATTCTTTGATAAATGTTTATTTTACAAAATAATAAGCAAAATAATAATACATAAGTAATACAAAATACATTTTTATTGCAATTGCAGTAAACTAATGCACTCTTTTTTCAGAAATTGTATCATTTGTATTTTATAAAATAAGATGGGACAGTGCAACCTCTCTCTAAGAAAAGTAGTGTCTTGCCTTAAAAAAGTATTCTGTCACTGAAATAAAATGCACAGCATTGTTTCAATCATGATTTTGGTGATTAAAATAGTTACATCATGGAAGGTCGATTTCAAGGTCAAATATAAATGTGCCAAAATTTAGATTTAAAATTTTAATACCAATTTTCTATGTAATTTCCGAACTTATATCGAAATAATTTTTCTCAAACAAACTTTTACAATTTGTTAGAAAGAAATTGCTTTGTATGTCAACAATTCCATCAGCAACATTATTGCAGATGGAAGAGTTTGAAGAATTTGTCAGGGTGAAGTGCAACATTGCACCATTGAATGACCTCGTATCACAGCCCAAATATATATCATATAAATATCATCAACAGTAATTGCTGTTTCTGATGTCTAACTTTTAGCACGGCATATTTTAGACTTTCATTAAAAATAAACTTTATAAATTGGGAGGCCCAAATTTCTTTGAATAGGTCTAATAGCGATTTTACCACCAAATCTGCTTTTCGTCTTATATTGTGGTTCTTTCGGGGCGTGGAACATTGCGTTGTAGATGCACGTTTGACCAATTCTTTTGGGAATTTGCTCCATTCTCCGACGTTAAATTGTGCGTGTTGCAGTTTTAGGTGGCTGCCACAGAGTCTCCGGTGTTGCTTGGTGTGCAGATGAGAGGGTTGCTACTTGAAGCATCGTTGCAGGGGCGTCTGAATTATTGCGTCGTTTGCGAGATGGCGTCAGACCCCGAATGACTTACTATTTATATTACGCACTTTGATGGTTGAGGAATAGAGGTAGTTACTGGCATCGTGAATATTAGCAGGACTGGTTAGTTCATCACTTGAAATTTGGTGCAATGTACATACTTGAGTGTCACTGGAAGATGATGCCATAGATTCAGATTCAGAATCATTTGACAAGTGCTGTACTCTGGCCATGGCTAGGCGATTCAGACATCAGTTTAATTCATGTTTTAATTCACTAAAGTTGGCGCGCTATTGCCGGCTTCTCTGAAAACAATGAGCTCCTTCTCACCATGGTCTGTAGCAAGACGCACTTCCGCAAGCTCCGGTAATACCCCTTTGCCTAGGTGACGGATGTAAGGTAGAGACTCAGATTCTTCCGGTGCATCCTCACAGTCAGATTCCATTCATTAGGTGGAATTAGCACAAATTAGACTGCATTATCCCTTCCAATCTTCTGACTTCGTTCATCTTCTTCGCTAATAAAATCGAGCTCGAACAAAATATCCTCAGTGTTCAAATTTCTGGTCCAAAATAAGTAAACCAATAAATAGAATTAGTATTCTGGCTCTACATAAGTGAAAATTGTATAAAATAATGGTCAGATGTGCAGCTTAATAAAAATATTAAATTAGAAGAAGAACACATTGTAATACACTATTATAGTCTCATTGACCAGTGCTTAGACGTATTACAACATCATAAAAGCTTGTTACAATGTTATTCTTCTAATATATCACACTTCCACGAAGTTAAGCCGAAAATGAATCAATTTATTAGAAATATTAAATTTTAAATTAGCATTATTTCCCTTCCTAAATATAGATTTTGCAGCAAAAACCCCTCAGTAACGACAATCCTGCACATAGTATTAAAATTGGTATTATTTTACCACCGTACGTTATAACATACATGAAGACGTTTGGCACGATAATTAAAAAATAAGCGTAAGTAAAGATAAGAATTCATCATAAAATGACTTGTGTACCTTTTTTATGTATTAAACATCCTCTTCTCGTCAGTTTTTCTATGTGTTTTAGGAAATATTAGGAAGAACTAATCACAATTGTATCACACTGGTGCATCACATAAGAAACCTCGTATTACTGATGACAGAGACATGCCTCAGCGAAAATAGGAAGCAATCCTACTTTTAGACACACATGGCTACTGACCATATATTGTATGAAAATTCTCACTAGGAGAGCGACGGAAAATTTTATTATTCTTGTGTTTTATGTGTTCGTTATAACAGACGATGGGAAAGAATGAGTTAAGTAAAGCGTTAATGCGTAATTATATTAATGGTAAAACTTTACAATACAATACATAAAATAGTAAGTGTTTATGCAAACATCACTTGCGTCATTAAGGAATAGGGAAAGTTTGGTAAACTTGGAGTACCCAATAGCAAAAGTAAGTAAATTTCAAAATTTATTGTATTATTTTATTGTAATATGACATCAAAAGTGATATATCAATAAAAATGATGAATAATAAAAATCGTTTGCTACTTACAAGAAAACTTTCCCGAGCGAAGACGAGTGTTTCAGCTAGTTATTTATATTCTACCATATTTTCCAGATAATTTTCACCATCATGTAATTTCTAACCCTACTTTGCGATAGGATAAAAAGGATTTTTATGTTACTTGCGAAATTTATAACTCATTTGTCCAATAGCATTGCCTAAATATAGTTTTTATTAATAATTTGTAAATAAAAATCAAATTAGTACCATATGGGCTATTTTATTATAAAGAGTAGTTATCGATTATTTCAATCTTCCTAGTAATATCAAGGCACTGAGGAAAATTTCTTGCATAATTTTACGACTCAGGTTTAAAAATAATTTATTGGCATTAATGGTATGGTAATTAGGCAACAAAATGCTGTTAAAAAAATTTATATCTAATGAGTTCTAAATAAAATCAGTGCCAATTCTCATTGGAAAAGGAACTAAGTATTTCATTTTTCTGGTATGAAATTGTGCGCGCTACTTGGATGATTACATTTTCCAGTTTAAATATACTTTATTCAATGACATGCAGATTCATTTTAAGATGTAAATTCAGTTCTGCATTTCTGGTTTACCTACAGGCAGCATACATATTCTTAGTATGAAATAATACTTTTTGAGCACTATGTACGAAATATTTAATTAATTTACGCTATTTCGCGTCGCAGATTCGCTAATTAGTGATTTATATGTAGTAATTTATAAATAAAAATTTTTGTGTGCCACAAGATATATTTTCTCATTTTACTGGGCCGCAGATAAAAAAGTTCTAAAACCCCTGATTAAGAGGACAATTTCGTAACTCAGACAGCTTAAAATTAGGGGCCATTAAGTGTGTTTTGTTGTATACGTTTTAGGATGACATAAAAGCAAGAGGAATATTTGCTACGAGTTTTTAGTGAACGTTTTAAGGGCAAAACTCGGTTTCAGCGATGATTTTGTGTTGCCTTGGTGGAATACATTTGGGAACAAAACTGAAGTAAGTTGATATGCATTGGTTGTAGTGGCTCACATGCACACAAATGCGATAAACTCCCAGAAGGGCAGAGTTTGCACTGCGCTAGATCACAAAGATACTTGTAAAAATTGATGTCACTATCAAAATAGTAACAGGTAGACATTTGCTCAGAGTTAACGCAAAATACCGCTCGATTTGTTCATCATTCGTTATTTTTGGCATTCACTTAGCCGATATCTTGCTACAGCCTAAACAATCGAGAGCAATACTGCGATCCACTTTATGACTGATGACCATAGTAGTGGATATTTTTCTTAAGCTGATGTGACATGTACTTTTTATCAATTCATCGAATTCATTGACTTTTTATCCAGGGCTTGATGTGAACGGTTGACCGCTGAGGAGTTCATCATCGATTAATTCGCATCCCTCAAAAAACCTTTTTATGCCATTCAGACACTCTATTGCTCTTTTATCGTTGATTGTATTTTTTATTTCAAGCGTTTTTTATCTCTTTAAGCTAAACGCATACAAAGCATTATCGCAGACGGTAGTTCTATTTGTAAGTCCATGATATATAAGTATGTCAAAAGTACTTCACTCCATGAGCGTTGTGTAGAAACTTACATGCATGCAGCAGACGCCTACTGTACAGTTAACATATGAGACACGTAGTGACATGTTATGACTTGCGGTCATCTAGTAGTATCTGGTCTGACTCGAGATAAAATTAAATTCTGTTAATTTCCAATTACCAATCGAAGGTATTCACGGTGCATCTTTAGCTCATGGAGATTAACTGCATTTTGTATTAAGTAATGATTTGTTAATGCTTGAAAACAGGGTATGTTTGAATACTCATAATTGAAGAACATAGTTAAAGTCATAGTATCTATTTCGGTATAGCAATAACTTTTAGTTCTGAATGATAGAGTAATTTAATTACTCAAAGAAAGCAAAGATGAATATTTCCTCAATGTTTGCTAAAGTAAATAGTAAAATATTTAGTATCGAAATAAATATAACTGCATATACGCAAAATTGTGAACTCTATATTAATTTTAAATTGAATTTCAAGACGGAAAATAATAAAAACCAAGAACTAAGGGAAAGTAAACAAAATATATTGAAATTCTGATAATCTAAACAAAAACTTTTAATATGTAATAAAGTAAACAGATATATTTAAGATACTTTAGAAACCTCTTCTAAAGAACAAATGTTGATATAAAATGGAAGCAAATTTGTTTTTGCCTATTTACCGATTAATTTAATTAAATGCGACTGGCATTGAAAGTACATTAAGAATACAAACTAGTTCTTAAAATTTTATCAACAGGCTTAATATATACTACCCAAAGTATTATTATTACTAAAAGACAATACGGACTCATAGCAATGAAAAAACATAACATACGAAAACAACGTAAACGTAGAGCCCAATAAAGTCAAGATGATTGAAATAATTGGAAAACATTACAACTGTGCATAACCTAGTCTATATGAAAGTTTATTCAAGAAAATTAACAGAAACTCAATCGAATAATTCTCATTCTGATATGAAACACCATACGCATAAATAAACTTTCACTCACTTTATTTAACAAAAACGTAACACCGTCTGAAAATAAATAAAGCACTCAATTTCATCCGATCCATATCTTTGACTTTAACAATAAAAATCATTTCTGCGAAAGAATTTCAGCAGAAATAAAACCGCAAATACAGATTACTGATGGCGAATGGAGTGTTTTTTATGATTTGCTTTGCCTCCTCCGAAGGTTTTTATGATGTCGAACTATGCCCCATTTTTATTTTTATCAATCTTGCGTTGATGTAGAGCATGGCCTCATAAAACGTTCGCTCCATTCCCATGCGCCCTCTATCCTGACATTATATTTGGGCACTGAGCACTCGCAGCCCGCTAGAGCGCGCTTTGCTCGGGTTCGTTTGTTTGTTTGCCGAATCGATGCTAAATCCATTCGAAAGTTTCCGCCTTTTGTATGTTTCCGCCGATTGATCACGCATTGCAACGAATGAGATTTGTTAAAGGCATTATTTGGGCAAAAATACCAGCGCGAAAACTTTCTTTGAACAGTGGGTCAGAAAATATTTTCATTGAAAAATGCCAATGCTTCCATAGTATCACATTGTGAAATTAACTTTCCTAATTTCTTAGGAATGTGCGGCTATTTTCATTGAAAAATTATGCGCTTTGTGAAATATAATGCATAAATACGTAATTTTCTAAGTAATTTATGAATACATAATTTATGTATATGTTAAAACGATATTGTATTTGATTCATGGTCAAGACAAAATTTTCTCCCAGTTTTATAGTTAGTTTTTGTGTCTATCAAATGGCTGATAATGGACTAAATTTAAATATGAAGCCTTTTTTATATATCTATACTTTCTGTCAATAGATATAAAAGGTATTATGTTGATCATAATTTTTCTTAAACTAATTCGTTGAGTAAAATACAAATAGCAGGAAAACTTCAAACTTAAAAAAACATGATAAAATTACACTCAAGTTCAAACATTTTGTTATTCCTTTTAATTTGCATTCATACACTCATGTGAAATCGACGAATCCCTTTATGACAAAAATTACCCGGGCGTTGTTATCCTTTCTGCAAACGAAAGATCGCCAAATTTTTACTCGCCATGAAGTGTTTTATATTTTCAATTATGCGAAAAATCTCCAGTGTTAAAACTGCGTACGGGCGCTTCACACTGTCAACACCTACCGCTATTCTCAGATCAACTTCAATTTTTAATCACGCCAAAAAAATAAAACTCAAATTTAGATTCTAATTGAACGGCTTAGCGCAGAATTCCTTCGGGTGAAATTACCGTCTAAAAAATATTAAGTCTCACATTTAGCTGCCCGCTTCACCATTTTTCCTCCTCCCCCTAAAGTGTTTCTTGGCGTTCGATTTACTCGGCGGCACCTCAGCCCCTTTATGTCTTCCACATCGTCCTTCTCCTCTCCCTCTTCCGCCCTCCATTTCCTCCCTTCGATGATTCCTTTCTTCACATCCCTTCTTTTTCCACTCCTAGCTACCCCCCTCATCCTCACACTCTCCCTAAACCTCTCTCACCCCCACCCCCTAATCCCCTCTTCCCTCCCCATCCTCCCCCTCACTCTCAACCGTCACCCCAATTCCTTTCCGCATCGCCATCCACCCACAATGGAGTGATGAAGTTCCCTTCGCCCTAAGGAGCCTTATGTATTTGCAGCGGAGTTGAAGAGGGGCGAAGAGAACCGGAGGAAAGGGGACCCCTGGGGCGTTTCTTCCCGTCCATTGCCCTCCTTTCCTGCGCCATTTTTTCCCGACTCTCTCTGGACCTTTTCCTTCGTGCCGTCGCTCCCCCCCCCTCACCCTGCCTCTCCACGCATTCCTCGCTCATTTACCTCTGCCCTTCATCCTCCAATTCTCCCTTATCGCACCCCCCCCCCCTCCCGATTCCCCCATCATCGTCACGAGGCCCGCCTTCACTCTCGAGAAAGAGCCGATCTGCCTCCACGCCGCCCCTTCCCATCTCCCTCGCAGAAAGGGTATCTACGGTAGCCTCTCTCGGCTGCCTTCCCTTCCCTCGCCCTCTCCTTCATATCTTCGTTCCCGCAACGGCAAACCCGCTTCCATTATTTTCCCACCTCCATTCGTCAACACCACAGTGTCTTCGGCCATCACATTCCCCGCGGGAGAGCAAGAGGATGGCGAAAAGGCATCGGACATTCGGTCGTGGTCCTCGGAGTTTGGGCTCTCGCGTCCCTCGGAAACCTACCCCAATTAAGTTAGGGTAGGCGACGTTCCTAAAAGGTCTAAAGGGAGCCGTGGTGATGGATTGAGGCTCTCCTATGAGCGTGTGTGTATGTGCGTTGGTTGGAGAGTATGGGATGGATGGGAGAGCGAGAGGAAGACGTTTAGTTGAGCGGCGGTTGGTATTTGCAAGTGATACGATCAGGGATAGGGGGAGAGAGAGAACGAGGTATGGATAGAGAGATGTGAAGAAAAGAGGGCAAGGCTGGGGTGGAGGGGAGAGGTAGAGATAAAGGGAAGGAAGGAATGTGTGGTGGGACATTTGTAAGAACAAAAGTGTTCGGGCAGATGACTCGGATAGCTGGAAGGAAAGCGAACGTGAGAAAGAGAGCAAAAAAGAGAATGGGGATAAGATAAAAGAAGACGGAAGAGCCTAAATGGGAGAGGAAAGGGAGGTTGCAAGAGGTAGATAAATTGGAAATTGGAGCACGAGAAATTTGGCGGCGGAATAAGCGAGAAGAATGCGATTCAAAGCTTCGAGTTATTAAATAGGAAAGTAATTTATTTTACGTAATTGTAGATAATTTTCCGATGTAGATAGAGGTTTAATGTGAGTAGTAGTAAAGGGACAGAGCGTAAAATTGGAGGCTCGTTCTCAATCCTTTGAATGTCCGTGAACTTTGCTTTTAGAAGTCCATATGGGTGCGACATTGAGCGAATCGGATTTTAATACAACCATTAAAAGGGCAAAAAAGCGTACGAGACCTGCCCAAAATGGGTCCTGAGGAACTTCCAAACGAGTTTGAATGTTATGTAAGTTTCTGAAAAGAGTTTAATTTTAATTCGTAAATATAGACCCTCCCGCCTCTGATGTGCCGAATAATACCTTATTAAAACTCATACAAACATGAAACACAGTATTTCCGTATCCAAACAATTTCTTACATCAAGGAGAAAATTTCGATATATAAGGTGACTCATCTTAGATTCCCTGAATGTATTTTCTCCAGATTCAAGTTTTGACATTTAAAATAAATTAATTATTCAATATGAGATATAAAGGAATGAAATAATATGAAAATTTTAATTACACAAATTTTTGCATTTATGGAGGAGCGGGATAGAATAATTTATATCAACTGTGAGAGTTATTTTTAAGAATATTAAATATTTCAGTTATTAAACTGGAAATCTATTCTATAGATGTTACTTAATTTGGAGTAAGATTCATTGCTTTGTATATTATATATTTACCTACAGAATATAAAAAATAATCGCTTACAGAACAACAAAAGTAATTTTAGCAGCGGATAATTTTAATGTATAAAGAGAAATAATTGAGGTACCGGAGAGTATCCTCTGAATTGCATCTTTTTGAGACCAAGATCACCGCCATTGCGTGAAATCACCTAAGTCATTCAATCAGAGAATATCTAGCTCTTTTTACGTTTGATCTTACATTTAGCCCCTGGTGCAAATGGTTTATTAATTTTTTAAGTAGCGAGATGGAGGTTTTATTGCTAATTCCTTCAGACATTACAGAATATGTATCTACATCTCGACTGAATTCCATTCAAATCGCTGGTTTAAGGTGTGTCTTTCAGTGTCCACCACTCGAGAACAGAGGAAATAGATTGAATAAAATATCTGCTGGTCAAGTCAAAAAGCAAAAATCGGAGCTGAAGAAGTTCGTTCGTTTTTAGTCTGATTTCCAAAGGAAACATAGCTTTATGAAATGCTCCTGTCTGTGTGTGTGTGTCCCCTACTAACAACTTTTGTATCGATGACCGATTTTCATGAAACTTGGTATGAAGCTCGTGCTAACAGGTCCCTCCTCCGGGTTATATTTTATTTGACGAAGATTGAAGTCCTGGGTTTGATTCCACTGACGTTTTTTCCCTAATTGTTTTACATAGGAAATCTCAAATCCATCATGCTTTCTTTAATACTTTAAAATATATTAAAATTGTGATATCGGAGCAAGTTTTGTGTTGTTCTAAGGAGAAAATAATGTTGACTCTAATTCATTTAACTGAATTTTGATAATTGATCATATTTTTTTGAATTTCTACTAAAACAGAGCGGTTTTTTGTTTTAAATCGCATCTTATCGGATTGTTGCCATAGAGACGATTATTACGGAACTCGGTTTGAGCATGGAGGAATGAAAAAATGGGTTATTTTCTTTTCCGCTCGACTAGTCTTCAGCAATGGACAGTTGATCCATACATATTAGCGTATAAACTGTAACATTTATTAAATTTGTTTATTAAAAAAAAATACGTGCAAAATATAATGTAAGAAAGAGATTTTGACATTGCTTTTAGTATTTTAAACGTGATAATGCTCTATTAATTTGTTTTCCAATTTTTTTTATCACTGACAAACTATGAATTACAAATGGTATTTACGATATTAGAATTCAATTCTGGACGTCAACTTTGGGAAACCAGCCTGCAGTGGTCCTGGTTTGAACTTCTTGTTTTAAAGATAACATTGTTTTATAATGGATATTAATCTATGATGAAATTGTAAAGACCTCTTTTGTAAGTCCATCTCTTATCCTTTATCTTAGCAACCTTTAACGGAAAAGATGGCCTCTGAGAGAGAGAGAGATAGAAAGGGAAATTGGTGTATGAATGCGAGAGGATGCAAAGAGGAGGAGGAGGAAATGCTGGCTCAGGATGAGAGGGAATCGGTGAGTGATAGAGAGAGCGAGGGAAATGTAGCAAATGGCGCGGGGGAGTGAAAGGGAATATGCCAGGGCAAATGACCGGAGTCGAGTGAATGAGGGGAAAAGTTGGAGGAGAAATCAGGATGGAAAAAGACGGGCGGGGGGCGGAATGGGCCTTCAAGGGTTCGAGAACTTCAAACGCGGAGCCGCTGTAAGAGGAAATCCCAGCGATCGCAGCGCGGCGTATTCCATAGGACGAAGTCGAAAAAGCTTTCCCCGGAAAATATACTATAAATCCAGATCCATTAAAAAGGAGCCCTGCCTCACTCTGGCACGCCTTTGACTCGTATGAGGACGCCCCACGAGGGAAAGACGGTTTTATCGCATTCTTTTCGAGCTAGAGAATGTTTCAGAAAAATTCAAAATATTTTACTTGTGTGCTATGCATTATTACTTGAGGAAAATATCATGCTTTGAAAAGAAACCCACTCACTTCTTTTGAGTCGCTGCAAACAGATTATACAGATATTACAAGCAAAACCAATAGGCGCGTCTTCTTATTTCATCCAGAAGATTTTATTGGCATCCAAACATTGCATATTCAACCGTTTTGCTAAAAAATAAAAATATAAAAATCATTCAGATAAACATCTCGGCGATGCATTTTTTCCTAGCCAAGGTTGTTTATAATGATCGTCTACAGGAGGTGGAAAAAATGAGCATTGCGTAGAAAGAAGAAAAATCTAAAGGAGAATCTGTAAACATAAAAATCACTCTGGGTAAATTTTAATCTCAGCTGTTAGTAAAGTTTTGCAACCGAGAATTCTAGTTCCCGTTTCCCTGGAATTTATTTGATATTTCTTATTCTTATTCTCGATTCTCGGTAAAATTTTTAACGATTCCCGGAAACTGTTGGTTTGAATTTTGTCAAGCTTTTCCAGAATTGCCTTCATAGCTGTTTTTTGAAATATTCCTCCAAATTTCAACCCTAAATGTTAAGCCATAAAAAAGTTGGTTTTTATTTATATGCATGTTGTACCAATAGAATTCCTGATGAATACTAAATATTTTTTCAGTTAATGCTGTTTAGTAACTGAGTTATTAGGAGTTTTAATTAAGGATTAGGTTGCGTTTCTCGCTATTAATTCAATTTTAATGGAACGCTAACACAATTTCCGAGTTCCATCAAAAGTTACTAGATCTACCCACTTACTTAATGTACCTTCATTCAAAATTTCTCTTGCCCAACGCTCCCTCTTCTATCGACTTCCCTCCCTTTTAAATTCCTTACCCCCAAACATCGGTCCTTTCCCTCTCTCTTACATCTCCTTAAAAGCAGCCCTGAGTAATATTTTTGTAAATAGATGAAATTAATGTCTTTATATTTTTTTTGTACATTACTTGTAATTAATTGGTGTTCATTGTTCATTGTCCTGATTGTTTGTACCTATTTATATTTAATATATTATATTTTATTGTTACCATGTTCACTGTAAATTTGCGATAACGCTGTATGTGAGCCTATTTTAGTAAATAAATAAATAATGTCAAAATGGCGTCTTCTCGCGCCCGTTAATGTCGTTGGTAAAAAAAGGTCCAAAAGTAATGGTTACATATTCCATGAATCTGTAACTAGGCAGGCACTGAAGTGAACTACCTTTCCCTTTTATCCATCTTCCTTCCCCCCTCCCTCCTCCCCAATCCACCAAATTAGCTATTCTGACCAAGTGAGATGCCCGTTGAAATTCAACTGGAAAGATTTTATGAAATTTTGTGAATAGATGTGACGCGAAGCTATTATCCAAATCAATGTTACCCAATTACACGAAACCGGCAACAATGCAAATCACTAAGAATGCGTAAAATTCTCGCGTTACTAACTGATCTGTTGGTCGATGGCAGAAAGACACTTTCTTTCTTTTAGGCGTTCGTTGTTTCAAATCTCGAACTCCTACGATGATTCGAAGTGATTTTAATATCCGAATGATCAATGTTCTACATAAAAATGTATTTCTTCTCGCATATAACGCAACGAACGTTGTTTATATTGGTTGTTATGGAAATCATTTCCCTCTCCTTCCTTCTCTCTCTCGTATCTAAAGCATTCAAAGCACTTTTTCAACCATAAGAAATGAAATGACAATAGTATATCGAGGTTTAACAATGCAATTGGTTGGCAAGACAACATCCCGTTAAAATGGTAACATTTTACCAAAATATGTGAATTAAACTTTTAACATGAGAAATTTCGAACTGTAGGCGGAAAAATATGAACAGATAAGAAATATTATAATTTTTTCTTTAAAATGGTGTAAATTAAAGATCGTAAGTTATTTCATTGTAATTTATATCTCAAAAAGAATAAAAGCCTCCACTTAGAAAAGTCGATGATTATGTGTTATTTTATGGAAACTGGAAAGGTCTTCCTTGGAGCTGAACCCAAGACTTTTTTCAAATTTTTTAGCCATCGACTTAAAATATATAAATCAAGCATTCATATCGAATTTCAAAAATGTATCTCGATCCTTTATATAGTTATTTGCAATTTTATAGCGTGACAGAGGGATCCAAAAATGGACAGAAGAAGGCTGTTATAGATTTTACATTGTTTTTCAACCTCTTTCATACATTTCTGCACTCAGTTTTACCTTTGAGGGAATTTCAATAGAGGATACATTAATAATTGGTCTCTTGTTATCTCCACATCGTCAATATCGAGGAAAGATCGGTTGTGCAAGTTAAAGGGCGTCTGGATATTGAATCTGAGAACAATTTGTCGTAAATAATGTATCGCATATCATTGGTATTTGTTAAAGACGTTTGTATTTACGATGTATCAATAATAAATAACATTTTAAAATGAAAAATGGTGTATTAAATATTAAAAATGCAAATCATTCTTATTCCCGGGATATTTGAAAATCTAATTCCCGTTTTTCGGGAAAAAATATCGCCGGGAACGTAAAACTCCAGCTGTTAGGATTAGCCTTATCTGATTTTTTATAACCAAACTAATTTTAGTTTCTTAAGTAGTATTATGAAAAAATGTATTTTCGTTATATTATGCGCTCTAAGATTTCCAAAAACTACCTCACCACACTTTATCTTATTTAACGATGTCCTTATTCACACGAATTTGATAACAACCACATTCGAAATAGGACAAATAGTCGCTGTCTTCTATATTCCTAGGATTATTTATGTCTGGCACATTGCTAACAGGCTAAGAGATTACACTTGGCAGTATAATGCACAAACCTAATCATTTCTTCGTGAAATGAATGGTAGTCGACGTGAATGGGAAATGAGGCTGAGAAATAACTTTCAGAGGAAAGTCGGTTGAAAGGAAGGCTGCGCGTGAGAGAGAGAGAGAGATACAGGGAGGCAGATAAAGAGAGGGGGAGAGAGAGAGAGGGAGAGATTGCGAGAGAGAGAGAGATGGAAGGAAGAGAGGGAGAGGAGATGAAGCGAGAGGAATAGGGACTCTAGATACTGTGAATGGAACGTGGGGATTGCGGCCGCCGTGGTTGTGAGAACCATTCAGAAATCGCAAGAATGTTTATGGAAAGTGCTAGAGATGGATAAATGGAGAGATAGAGAGAGAAATAAGTAAGGTATGGAGAAATAAAGTGACTTCATCTCGAGTGGGTTTAGAAAAAGAAACCCGGGCGACCGCGAGACTACTCTCGCGTCAGGCTGTAGAGGGCGCGTGGTAATTTCTAATCTCTCTTCCTCTCTCCCTCTTTCTCTCTCTCTCCGCCGCCGTGCGGAAAGAATCGCGCTCTCAAATGCGCTAATGCCTACGGATTTCCTGGCGCACTTTCCCCTACTCCGCCACCCCACTCCCTCCCTACCTCACCACCCCCCCTCCCTCCCTCTCCCTTCCTCCCCCTCTCCTTCGCCCTCTGCCCCATCCCCCTTGGCAAGAGGAAGCTTCGGATTCTGGGTACTCCATTACCGCGAAAACAAACCCCCCCATGCCGAGATGGAGAGAGCGGGTCGGTCGTCCTCTCTCCCTTTTGCTCCCGCTTTCCTCCACACTCCGATCTGATCCCACTGCCGCCGCAACCTCCCTCTCGCATCCTTCGTCCCCTCTTTTATCCTTCTAATCCACACGACCCCGCCGCCGCCGACGACCACTCTTCGCCGCACGGCGCCACAGTGCCCAGGGTACCCTGCGACGTTCCCTTCCTCATCTTCCTCTTACATCCTTCTGACTTCCTCTACATTTTCATCTCGCTTTTTCACCTCTTTCTCTCTCTTCTCCTTCTTCCCTTTTACGTACTCCAGACAATCTATATCCCACCGTTCGCGAGATCCCATACGAATCGAATCCCGTGGATATTCGCACCAGAGTAGCGAAAGAGAGGAGGAGGTGGGAGAGGTAGGAGGTTGAAAAGAGCTTGTAGAATGGGGATTTCGAGAGATGGTCGTTGGTAGGAACCTGTGTGTGGAGGCGGAACTTCAAACAAGAAATTATCTTTATAGCGTGACAGGAAGAACGATGGGGTGCCCTGAAAAATTACGGAAATTTCTGATGGTGCGTTAAGTGATTTTATACATCATCGTAATTATTCCTTGAAAGTTTGCGCATTTATGTTTTAATAAGAGTCACTTTTACCTGAGATCCCTAGCAAATTTTAATATCCCGTATAGTAGTATGTTCTTGTGCGACGAAGTAGATTTTGCAAACCTTTTCTCGGAAACATGAGCTAAAAGCTTTTAGGGAATACCCGACGAAAGATCCATTCCCGCCATCTCGCTCGCTTGGTGTAAGCAAAAGTAGAGAGGTGATATCGTTATTAGACAAAATAAAGTCCTGAAGGTTGAACAAATTATATTTTTCATCGAATTTCTAAATAATAGGTTTTTTATGAATTTTAAATATATTTTTATCTCCTAGCACACAAATTATTGAAACCTAACTTTTTATTTGGAGAGATAGAATGGTTTTACTGAGCTGTTCAATTTATGAATTTTGATAAAATATTGAACGCAACAAATATCCGAATTCATTCCAAAATTCTTGACTTGGTTGTCAAATATAAATGTATCTTCGAAGAATATCAACTCTTTATGAAGAAGTATAATAATTTTAAGTTAATAATAAGTATGTTATCTGAACATTTTTCGGTTCAAATGAGGAAAACATAATTGAAGCGAAAATCAATATTTTTTCTCATTTGGTTTTTATATCACGTTATATAAAAACCTACGCCATTTTATCCATAAAACATTTAATTACTAAAATTGATTGTTTTTATTAAATTCGTTAAAATTTATCCAATAATGTGTCTTATTTCAGCAAAACATTCCAAGTTTGATTACCGTTCTGAATAACAAAAACTAAATCCAGCTATTTAAATCCATGTTTTTCCTCATTGAGAATAAAACGTCATCGCAATGGTGCATTATCCTAAAAGTAATGGCGCCGAAGGTCCATTCCTTAAAAACATGAGGACGACTGATTCATTTCCAATGAAAATAAATTTATTTCGATAATCGCGTTATTCCAACTCTACTGCAGATAAATTTAATCGCAGTACATGATTTCAGAATCTTCCAATGCCTCTCTTTGCCCTGAGTTGTTAAGGTCGAGCAGCAAAAATGAAACCCACAGCCACCTATTTAAACATTATCACCCTGAAAAAAGGGAGAATAAATAAATACTCCACAAATGGCGACAGTGTTACTTTTACTACTCGATCTTTGCACCAGAAGGAAAAGAGACTTTTGGGACAACTTGTAGATGATGACTCAAATATTTTCTACTCCCATTCAAGAGACAAATATAGTCTCTGCAAAGGATTTTTTCACATAAGATCTCGCCGAATTTATAGAATCTTTCAAATATATGTAAATAGAATATTTTCAACTATCAATAAGACTCTCCGCTTAAAATAATGTCCTAAAAGTCTTCAATGGAACAGCAACAATAAAATAAATCTTAAGTTTTTTTATATGCTACACCTCATACTTAATGTTCACACAACTGCGTTGCAATGGACGTTGCTTTCATTAAATTTTAATCTAGCTATAAATATATAATGATGGAAAAACTTTCAGACCGATGCACCCGGATGTTTACTCCTCGCTGAAATAAGTTAAATATGACCAACAAGAATAACGCACGTGACCTCGCAAATGGAGAGCTGTTTATTGTGTGCATTGATGATATTTGTTCAAGTTTACTAATTAACCCTCGGATGACCAGGTCAAATTTGGTACGAAAGTGACCATTGGGGGGGGGGGGTCACTTTGTGACCCCATCATTATTTCTGTTTTGGGGGTGACTATACACAATTCATTTGTGATAAAAGTTTTTATTATTCATAAACATATTAATAAATATTTACATATGTTAGGAATTGCAAAATCATAATGAAATATATAATTTTATCTAAATTAACAAAACTATACAGATACTAGAAAATATTTTTTAATTGCATAGTAAATTATTAGCTGTTGTGTTTATTACATATGTCATATATTACAGATTTGTTGTCATTTAGTGTTTCTTATAAACAAAACATTTACATTTGTCACATTTCAACATGCACTTTTATCTAAACTCCGGGGACACAACATTTCATCAGCATCCGCGTGTTGCCCTTCTGTAACTTCTTCTTCCATTGTCACCCTAATGGCATTTCTGATTTGCTTAGGCAACCTTTGCTGTGAACGTTTAACTATGAGTTGTTTAGCTAGCTCCATTCCTAACACTTGAAGAAATAATCTTCTCCTAAATGACTTACTTTTTCATACTCTTGATTCACTTGTGTAAAAAGAACAAATGCGCAGTATATAGTTCTTTTAATATTTTTCAATGAGTTATGAATTTATGAATTTTATACAATCAAAACGATATAAGGAAATGTTAACAGTTAGGATTGAACTATAATTTTACGTTGCATGATATTTTATTAATTTTAGAAATGCTAGTATGCGAATGACTTTTCCAACTTCAGTCCACAGGAGCCGTAATTACTCCAGGATTTATGCGAAGTATATAAAAATAATTTAAGTATGATCTTCGTTAGAACTATCTGATTATCAGTTTAACGCCTTTTCAATCCTTGGGTAACACAATATACTGTTTCTTATAAGTTTTAGCTCAACGTAATTTACTTTGGATTTTATGCTTCCCTCAACTATGGCTTTCCACCATAATCACCAAGATAGCTTAAAATAATGAGTGTTATAATTTTGAAAGTTCTTTAATATTTCATTGTTCTTATTTCCTCTTCACCTTTTCTGCAAATTAATTACAATCGCTGTTGTGACTTAAGAAGTTCACGCTAGAATTTACAAATCGAACAGATAGGCAGACCAAGGGCTAAACCGAAATTCTCTCAACTGCCAGAAATTACTATCGAATTGTTTTTGTAAGCACAATCTATACATACAAATAGATTGTTGTCAATGGTGAGAATAGTCAAGATTGCGTCGCCTGGTTTAATATTAAGACGAATCCTGATGAATCTTTTGGGAGCATGAGCTTTTTCGGCCGTTCATGTTCTTAGCCGTGGTGAATCGGTACTGGGAAAAGCACTTGGCGTAATTCTGAGAGAGAAGAGCGATGCCTCCCGTGGGTCCCAATGATGTGTCATTGTCCGCAGGACTCGAATTTCTGAACGATATATCGTAGGTGTTTTCCCTGAGAGAAAGAGAGAGAAAAAAACTTTACTCCCCCCTTCTCTCTCCCCCACTCCTCTCTACCTTCTATCTCCTTCCCATTCCTTTTTCCTCCATTCCATCTATCTCCCTTTCACTCCTTCCATCTCTCCACCTATTCCTTTCCCTCCCTCTCTCTCTCTCTGCCCACTCCGATTTAGGCCCTTTGCCGCCGTTTTCCTAATAACATTACTTTCTCATTTTGTATCGAATTGATCTCTTAACATGCGCATAATTCTTGGCATCTCATCTCACCCAGCCCTATTTTCTCCTTTATCTTTCTCTCTCTCCTCCTCTCTCATGTCTTAATTCCCTCCTCATCTTCTCTCCTTCTCGCATCAACTCCTCTCAAATCTTCATTATTTCTCGTTTCCGCAGACTTATTCTCGCTCTTCGCTCTCCCATTTCTTCTCTGATCACCGCGCTACGTAGCTGTTTTGATGCGCGTCACATCTCCTTTCCCCTTTCATGCATTTGGAAGATCGTTCCGACTTTGCAGCTGCCAAGATAATCCGGTTCACGTGCAGAATTTCACTATTATAATAACATCTGAGATGTTTTAACACTTGCATGGTTCGCCAACTTCCCATGTTTTAGTTTAAAACTAAGCAAGGGTTTTGGTCACATTTTGAAATTATATTTATATTATTCCATTTTGTGAAGCAATAGCAATAATTTTCTCTATATTTTTAAAGCTTTCCATAAAGAGGCCGTGGGAAAATCCGATAGTTTTACAGCTCTATATACTTCTTACGCGCCAAAAAATCTCATCGCCTAACGTCTGTAGTGTGCTCAATCTTCAAGTCTTTACCTATCTGCGAAAATTTTATATTTTTGCACCAGCTACGGAGAGATGTTTTTCCTTATTTTCCTCCTGTTTCTCTAAAATATACTAGTACTTTTATTGTTTTCTATTTTTATACAAATTTGAATTTTAAACAGGATTTATTTCGTAGTCAATTTGGAATTATAGCATTAGATAGCAAGTGAGCTATTTTCATGCGTGATTGTAATGCGATCGAATCGAATGGAACGGCACCTTTCCTCTCCGTTGCCGCGCCTCGCAACAGAATTTCAGCGGTGCGTCGCCGTCGCACCTGCCGCCCTTTTAATCTTTCCCTTTCCGCCAGCGAGAACACATCAGCGGATCCGTTTTATTGATTCCTTAAAAAAGAGATCCGTAGCTCATCTGCAGCCAACCGCGATTCCCCTGAGGAATTTATGCGATTGGCAGGGTGGGATCTTCATTTGTGCGAAAGAAGTTAGTAAAATTAATTCGGCTTCAATGATATTTGTAAGCTTTAATCTCAAGTTATCATAAAATAACTCGGGAAGAAACAAAAGAGAGCTGAAAGCTCGTATGTCCAAAATTGCGGTTCATCTTAAGTATAATGAATGAGTGGGGTTGTGACATCAGCTTAGAGAAACATCATAGTGGGTACTTTTCAAAACAAACATTAATTTAAAAAATAAGCTCAAGACATATATTTAAGCATGAATAAATGCATTAAACAATTTCCTTATTTATAGAGTATAAATGCATCTGTAATGCGTACAATATTCCTATTTTAATTCCACAATGGCCACATATAGACTACGTGGTAATTTTAATCTACTCTCATTAGGTTGAAGGCAGACACCACTAATAACTATGTAACCACTACACGTTTCCATAGACACATTTAACGTATTTTTAATTGTTAAATAATAATACAGCCAAGAAAATGAATGAATGCGAATTAATTATTTTATTAATTAGTATGTTATTGATTGGTGATAAAGAACAAGTTAATATAGGATGAATAATTTTGTAATTGGAAACGGATTTCTCAAATTTTATTTGAAAATTATTTTATGAAGTTAATTCTCAGCGGTTTGCCGTTGTATATAAGTATGCTGACATTTTGAATTGTAATTACTGTTTGTTGTACTAAGGTAAGTGATGTTGTGTAAGGCATGAGGGTTTACTTGTAAAATTTATCTCAATCGACAGCAATTTGAGATGAGGCTAAAGAAAATTTTAAAAATATTTTTCCTCTTATATGTCGTGAGGGAATGTAATCCTTTGCTTTGCATATATTATACAATGGCAGAAGATTCGTATTGACGGTTGTATATTTATGTATTTAAGGTAAATTCGAATCCCAGGGATTAACTAATCAATCCCGATTCGGTTTAAATTAGAAGTACTCGCGATTGAGCTATTAACGGGTAAATCATTACTTTTCAGATTTTAACTTGCCCTACATCAAAATTCAAGGAAGTGAAGGCTGATTAACATCCAACGGAATATATTTGGAAATAGACAGGAAAATACCAAGATAGCTATAAAATAGATTTCTCATGGCTTTGGGGTGATTGTTTTTGTTAACATGAAAGATGTAATCTCAGGGATAACTTTATTGTTCTGTTTCGTCAATGGAAATGATATATAAATTAATAGAGGTTTAAAATACGGTCGATGGTGTGTATGTTTGTACGGCGATTCTTACTAATAATGGCCTCTTTCTAATTATATTTAAGAGTTGCGGATAAGACTTTAAAATTCAGTTATCCAGAAAACGCACGTTACCGAGGGTGAGAAAAATGTGAAGTTATCTACAAACAAATCATAAAAATTCTTTTCATAGACGCAACGCAATTGTCTTAACCGGTTTTTTTTAATGGTTGAAGCATTAATGCTTTTTAATTCATAACACGAAAAATAAATATCGAATTAAAACGTTAATGTTTCTTTTGAAATAAAAGGGACTACTCATTTAGAGTACATATAAAATTAGTCAGAACTCTACATGCACTTAAGAGCTATCTCAGTTGCTTTGGTCTTTGAACGTGAGTGTATAGTCATCTTTTTTAGCAGAAGATATTTATTCCTTGGTTTTCTCCTTCGTCGACTATGATTGGTACTCAACCCATCCTAACCATTCAAAAAAAAGGTGCTCTCTCCAAAAGATTTCAACAAAATTCACTTGAATCTTATGCCTAAACTATTAACATTTCCTCCCTCACTGGCGTAAATGTGTCTTGCAACAAAAGTTTTGTCCAAATTCGTTCTTATTCTTCGCAGCGATCTTCCTCTCGAATTTGCATTCCAGCATTTCTCCCTCCCTATCTCTTTCCCTACCCCACCTCTCTATCTTTCTCTGCCCTCATTCATCAGGCGCTTTGTTTGCCATTTTCCACATTCTTATTCGCCATTCCTCTCGCATATATCCCCCCTTTTTCCTCCTCCTATCCCCTCCGCTCTCCTATTATCCATTTCCTCCCCAAATCTCGCCCCCTTCCCTCCAGCTTCGCATCCATCTGAATAAGATGGGAGACTCAACACTGTGATGGCCCTCCTACCTAGCCCTCCATCTATCCACATCTCCCTCCCTCTTCACCTCCCTCTCCACTTCTCTCCACCTCCCTCTCCACTTCTCTCCATCTCCCTCTCCTCCTCCCTTTCCACCTCCCTCTCCACCTCCCTCTCCACCTCCCTCTCCACCTCCCTCTCCACCTCCCTCTCCACCTCCCTCTCCACCTCCCTCTCCACCTCCCTCTCCACCTCCCTCTCCACCTCCCTCTCCACCTCCCTCTCCACCTCCCTCTCCACCTCCCTCTCCACCTCCCTCTCCACCTCCCTCTCCACCTCCCCTACCTCTCTCTCGATGCCATTATCGCAGCAGTCTCCCTGGTAACGGCGCCCATATCCCGCCAGCAGCAGATGCGCTCTACTCCGAGATGTTTCGCATCATATCCCAAAGGGAACAGAATTCGCGGTGTCTTGGCGTTAGGGAGGTGGGGTGAGAGGGGTAGAGGGAGGTGGAGGCGTGCGAATCGACGTGGGTGGGGGGGGGGAGAAAAAGAATGGGAGAGATATCCTTGACAATGGAGCAGCTCGCGCCTCGCCGAATGGCGATGTGTTCCTTTTTCCCGCGGGGAGCGGCTTAATAAAATTTTCCAAATCTATAGAGTCGCTACATTGGACTTTTTTATTTTATATTCACTAGGATCGCATTTCGTTTTAATCTACTCGCTAGCATAGGTTTTTTTTGGCAAATGCTACATTTTTGTCGATAAGAGCTGAGGAATATATTTGCTGAGTGCGACCTAAAATATATCTTGGGTTGCTCTTTGCCAAACGCTTCTAAAAGTGGAGTGAAAACACTGCCATACTATTATAACAAGAATTATTACGCAAGTTACAACAATAAAATATATAATTTGAGTTTTGAATTATTAAGTTTACCTTTAACTCAATAATCGGACGATATTACGTTTAGAATTATTTCGCAATTCCAGCGCTAGAAGCTGAATATTTTTTACTCATATCTCTCCAAGCGCTTTTAATTCCTTGAGTTTACGAGACATCTCTCCGCGCCTATCTCCATTCATTGCAACCTTCAACTTTTTCGCATGTGCTCGTTGGTAATGTGAGCACACCAGTCAGCCGCCTTCATTGTGCTAGCGGGAGAGAGGCGGGATAAGCTGAAAATGTCACGCAGTATGCGTGCTTTCTCCTCGCCTTTCGCACTTCTACGACCGCATCTAACCGCCTTTCGTATGAGAATACGTAAAATTTTATCGCTCCCCAAGATCAACGGAATATGAAGTCATCAGCCATGCGCACGAGAAGAACCGTAAACTGTCATTAACCGCCTTTTTCCCTTGGCTTCCACGATCCGAATAACAGTTTCAAAATGCAGTGAATATAAACACAATAGAACTCTATTTCAAGACAAAAATAAGCTGCATTCTCTCAAAACGACTTTTGAAAACTGCTGATACAATTCAAAACAATTTCAAATTCTTCGAACACATTTTTGAATAGTTATTTTCTTTCAATTAAATTAGCTTCTGAAACCGAGCATCACGTAATACAGAAAAGTGTTGAACTCATTATTCGGATTCGGATGCTTATTCGAAGGAATTACTAGACGAATAACATGTCGCTCGACAAGGGAATTTTTTAAACAGAAACGACTGATCGTTTTGCAATGAATTGCCGCAATTGCGGCGCGGATGTTTGTATGTTTGCTTTACAAAAAAGGCAAATTTATCGAAAAATTCATTTTGAAGCGGAAAAGAACATCAACAATTGCTCGAAAGGTGTTCGCAGTTAAAAACGTACGGCTTCGGCAAAGAATATGTATCGCAACCAGTTAATCGATATCTCGTGCAATAAAAAAAAGCTTTCTCCCACCGCTTGGGTGAAACGCTTCTCTCAATAAATTGGAAACCGATTATTTTTGGGAAAGAGTAACGGGACGAGGCGAATGGGGGCGAGAGAGAGAGAAAGGGAGGGTGCGGGAGGAGGTGTATGCGGACGCGAGAGGGTCAGGGAGAGAGGGGTGGGGAGGAAAGAGGGGAAGAAAGAGGCAAAGGTGGACTAAGGGGAGGCGAGCGCCACGCTTGGGTTAATATTAGGAATTTAGTGGCTCCGATGGGATCAGCGGATCGGCCGCCCTTTAGACCTTCTGTTTGGAAAATAGGGACTGCTGCCCCAGGGTCGGCGGCGTAGGGCGGCGGGAAGGAGGAGGAGAGGCGGAAGAGGAATCTGAGGAGGTGGGCGGAGGAGGGGAAGGCGCCGGAGGATGAGGAGGAGGGGGGGTGGCGGAAGGAGTGAGGAATGGCCCGGGCGTCGGGGAATTCTTGCCGAATCCATTGCCGAGGAGCAGCTAACGACTGCGCGTTTGAGCGGAAGTCTAACGTGTTTCGAATAAAGCAGCCGTGGCGTCGTCTATTGTTTTTCCGGCAACCCTCTTCCCTTCCTATTTCGCTCGCTCACCTCCGGACGTTCTTTTAACACTTCTTGCCGTTCTCTTCTCGGGACGCGATGGTTCTCACACAAGTCCTTGCATAACCAAGTCACTCTCTCTTCCTATTCTCTCTATCCCTCTCTATCCCTCTCTTCACCTTTTTTCTTTCCTCGCTCTCTCTCTCTCCTTGTTCTCCATCCTCTCCCCTCTTTCCTCATGTTCCTCCGCTGTTATTTACATTTCCACATCACGAACGGCTCCCTTTCCCCCTTCTACGCTTGCTCTCAGGATAAATTTTATGCCATTCGCTTTTGAGTTTTGAGAATGAACCAAACATTGATCCCCAAACGAATAATTTTGCGTAAAATTGAGAACAAAATGATTTTACATATCGAAGAAAATATTTCTACAGGTGTAGCGATGTTATTTTCAATATCTCCCACAAATTCATTATAGTTTGATTGGAAACATTTCTCTTCGTGTTAAAAATACGGCATATATATTCAAAGAGCAATTTATAACAATGATTTCATTTAGCAAATGACAGGTCCATATGTGATGCATAGACCCTCACATCTAGTATTTGTATCAACGCGTCTTCATTTATATTTTCTCTCCCGAGTTATATGGCAATCTTACTTTACATCACCATCCCGAAAGCGCAAGTCACTTTTCCTTAGAGTCAAAGTATAATAAACGCACAGCAATGTACCTTGTGTCAAACCTGCATTCCATTCATTTTCATGAGCTTTGGCGGTAGTCATTTGCCACCTTATATCCCAGGAAAGCATCTAAACCTTTGCATTTCTGAATTAGTACAATTTCAACATAATTGAAATTGTTTCACCTCTTTATTTTTGTGTTCTTTATTAGAACTCAAACGATTTATTTCTTTGTTATTAGATCATCTCTGCCAAACTCCTCATTTAAAATTAACATTTCCTAAAAATTTTCAACTAAATTTTAGCCATCGTAATCACTTATCAATTTTAAATGAATGGTTTAGGCAATAAATCGTAATGCACTTCAAAGTATTTTTACATTGATTATTAGTAAGTGAATAATTATTATGTCCAGTTAATTGAATGATTTAGTTGTTATCTTTAAACTACATTTAACGACGCCTATCAAATATACATATATTCCCTTTAATATATGAAGAAATGTTGATCAAATATTTATATAGGGAATATTTTCTTCGTTTAATGTTCCAATTGATGCAAAGGATTTCCTTATTTGAGATTTTATTTAGAACATTTTTCTTTAAATTATTTGGTCTTTCAGCTTTAAAAATATACATATAACAGTTTCTTAATTATCTTTTCTCTTTGCTTTAATTTCAATGGTACATTAATATGAACATTGAATTTCTACATTGTGAATACAGCAAAGCTTAATGAAGAATTACTTGCCATGATAATCCCTCAGAAAATGAAAACACATGCCCTTGATTCACGGAGTAGAATGTAAAGGTCAGAGCCACTGTAAATAATGTGTCATGACGTTGCAATACGGTGAATGATTATAAACCTTTTTTACTAAAACTATTTATTATTTTCATTTAGAAATTTTATCAGTGGCTTCAATAGTCAGGATAGTACTAAAGTTTTTACATATATTAATCTTAAATATCTATTTGTATTTTTTTATATACAAAATTCGGTGGAATATTAAATTACGAATGTTATATTTTACGTACAAATATTTTTTAATAGGTACCGAAATAAATGAGGCTACAAGATTAGTTGTAATAATTATAAAAATATCTCGAGTTCAAGTCTTTATGTGTTAAAATGTTAAAGGTTGAAATTAAACGTTTCTCATAATTCTCAGCCTAAGGCATTAACTCGTTTAAATTAATAATTTTTATTTTAGTTTTTAGGCTTCCAATGTTATAAATGGAATACGGTCTTGATGATTTTTTAATAATTCCTCAGTAGTATTAGTAACGAAACAGCGCGTTTCCTTTTCATTCACAGCGGGCTCATTTGTTTATTCAATACTTTTTAATCGCATTAGGAAGTTTTACGAGGCAAAATATCTCTTTTCCTGGTATTCCATTTTCCTCTCTTTTCAGTATTACCTCTACTACCCTCTCTCTCACACACACACACATTTCCCTCTGCTCTCCTTCCCTTTCACTGTGTTTCAGTCTCTTTTCTTCTCCAAATATTTATTTATTTTGTCTTTTTCTGCCTCCGCACATCAAATTCCTGTTCATTCAGTCGGATAGGTCTATAACTTCCACCCTGCCCCCCTCCCTCACCTCCTCCCTATTCCACCTCCCACAACCCCTTTCTCTCTCTTCACCTCTGTCCATTCTAGTCATTCTAATTGATTCAAATCGCCTTCGCTAGAGTGCGTGTCATGCGAACCGAGCGACGTACAACCCTCGCAAATCAGTTGCTTCGTCCAGTGGAACGCCGTGTTGGGGTGCAGCACTGGGAAGGGGAAGGGGAGATTCGAGGGAGTTTTAGGGTGTGCGGTAAAAAGCGAGTAGGAAAGAATCGCAGAAGTTTTAATTCGCTTCCTGAGAGGGACGAAGGAGGAGATAGAAATGGAAAGATAAAATATCGAGATTCAGAGAGTAGTGAGATGGAGTAGGGGAGTGGGATGGAGAGGGTAGTTGGATGGAGGGGGCTGTATGATTGAGAATTGGAGTGGGATGAAGGGGGAGAAGTGGAATGGAGGTGGAGATTGGGATGGAGGATGGAAGGGGAATGGAGGGTGGATTTGGATAGAGGGGAAAGTTGGATGGAGGGGGAGTTGGATGGAGAGGCAGTTGGATGGAGGGGGGAGTTGGATGGAGGGGGGAGTTGGATGGAGGGAGAAGTGGGATAGAGGGAGGAGTGGGATGGAGGGAGGAGTGGGATGGAGGGAGGAGTGGGATGGAGGGGATGAGGATGGAGGAGGGAAGTAGAATGGAGGGAGGAGTGGGATCAAGGAGGGTGGGATGGAGGGAGGATAGTTGGAGGTAAGGGGGATATGATGAAAGGGGTTCAATTGAAGCCTAAGGGGAATGCGGAGTGGGAGGGTTTGGCCCTTTTGGGATAGCTGCAAGGGATAAAGAGAGGGTGGGTGCTTATGGAATTGATATGAGAGAGGTGGGGTCCTACCGACGAATTCTTTTGTTCTCTTGTTTCGCATTCTGGTACAAAATGGGCGCATAATTCCACCATTTTTGTGATCTACCGCTCCCTCCTCTCCGCGATCCCTTCAATTTCCTCCGTCTCACGTTATATTTCTCCCTCCTACCCTTTTTCCCTCGGCTACCCAATTTCTCCTTCCACACACTCTTAAAATTCTTTCTCCGGCAACTACTGCTACAATTTCCCTCCTCTCCCTTCTCCTATCACTCAATCCTTTTTTCTCTTTCCCATTCCTCTCCTATGTCTTCATTCCCCCTTCTCCTTTCCCCATCTTTTCCTCCCCCTCCCTTCCTCCCCCATTCCCCTTCTTTCCCTCCCCTCTTCCTTCCCTTCCCCTTCCGTTTGCAAAACACGCAAACCCAATCCCATGCAAGCGATTGTTTCCCTCGTTCGTTTCCCTAGTTATCTCTCTCCATGTCCTCGCTAACGAAGACCTTCGTCCCCGACGGACAGACTATCCTAATCGCACTCTAATTTGATTATTCGTATGCGCCCAAAGGCCTTGGCATGGAAACGGAAGAAAATTCTCTAATTACCCATCAGTAGGCATGTTTTTTGCAATAAAATTTGTTATAAATAAGCTAAAGACCTGAAAAAGCAAAAAATAATGGAAAATACCCCTCAAAAAATCATTTGCCCAATAAGTTGGCAGACTTTTATGTTTGGAGGGTCGCATTGGTGGTTGCAAAGGTTTCTACTAAGTCTAAAATTGATTAGGCACTCTTATCATATCAGTTAATATCAAGTCTTAACTTTTTTTGAGTTATACCTCCAACATTCAAGGTTTTATGCCCATAATTTTGATAAACAAATACCAAAATCTTTGCATACAATTATATTAATTATATATATATATATATACGATACATCGCGTTAAATGTCGGCAGTAGATTGCCGAAATCTTTAAATAGATTATAGAATCATATTTCTCGCATCCGGTTTTTTCAGGAAACTGTTGGCACGCACCTCGTTATGCTTCTCTGCGAATATGTTTACCAATTATCATATTGTTTCATTATAGGACACACCTAAGTATTTGATTTTAAAATGTGTACAATTCGTTAGATTGCATGCCAACTCACATACATTCATCTATCGATTTCTATGAGGAGTGTTTGTTATAAATGAGTTCATTCAAATAGCTTAAACATTCTATTCGAACTCTGCTACCTTAAATACAATCTTATAAAGATTTGGGAAAGAGTAATTGTCTTTAGAGTCGTTGACTCTTTCCGCTTGCCAGTTTTACTTCCTATGATATTTTTAGTATCTATTCAGATTTTTTGCCTACAATACAAAGTAATCAGGTTAACGGAGATGCCTGGTTTACTCTTCATTTACCTTTAAATATGGGTTCGCCAATAATGCGTAGTGAGGGATTTTTAATTAAATTTTAAATGATTACGGTGATTCATATGGCATCATTCAACGTAACACACAGAGAAATTGTTCCTCATGTCTCATTGGTTTACTAATAATAATGAAATACTGTATTTCGAATATGTTTATAAGTATTTTTTAATCAAAAATTAATTAATCAATTTTGTTCGAAATATTTTCAAAATATCATTTGTTTTTATTGGCATAAATCTAGAAAAGCAATACCTTTACAGAGGGAAGATTTAAGATTCAGTCTACCTGCAGTTGCATCTTATTTTATTTGTCTCTTCATATTCGTTATTAAAAACGAAATCGAAGTTTATACATGAAAAATAATTCATTACTGCAAAGATTCATGTCATCAAAAACAAATGAATAAAAGCAGCTTTATATTTAAGATATATATGAAAATTATTTTTGTTTAACTAAATTGGGGACGCAATTATTTGTGTATATGATGGTTTCTTTGTTTCAACGATATGCATAATTATAAAAGTACCGAGTTGTAGGATTCGATTTGTTATTCAATAACTGTCAATACATAAATATATTTCTAGTCACAAGATGTTCTCAGAATATTATAATGGGATTCGCGCCTAAAAATATCAAGCAAGGGGTCGGTGATGTGGAAAGCTTTTGAAACCCCTGCTTCTAAGAGCGCTGTGAATGATTTTGGGGATACTATAACACTTACTTTCTTAGAATGCATATATTACCATGATTATTTATGCAAATTTTTACGCTAAAGGATAACCTGATGCATGAAAAACATTTAAATAAGGATTTTTATTCGTGAATTATCCCGCCGGTATAACTCCATCGCCTCTCTTATACGATTTTGTCCAAAATTTCAACGTCCTTCCTCGCCTTATCTGCTAGTCCTAATATATTCTCCTGCTAAGCCTTCCTATCCGCCTGGACTCGCCATACATGAACTTCTCCCACGCCACGTTTAATAATTCATAAGCCAGCGTAATCGCTAAGACAGCGAGTTTATCTTTACGTTAATTCACTTTCCCATCTGCCCCGCGTGAGTGTGTGCGAGCGTGCGTTGTGCGCTCTTCAGTCGCCAGCTCCGTTTTGCGATCTTTGTCCCAAAATCACACTTCGAGATCGCGCTAAGTCGCAACGCCGAGAGAAAGAACGAGAGAGAGAGAGAGAGGAACGGTGGAGATAAAGAGGTAAACCAACATTTCATCTCCCATCTGCATTCAACCAATCACTTTACGTCCTCTTCTCTCCCTCCCATTTGCCCATCTCTCTCTCTCTCTCTCTCTGGTTCCTGGGTCACTACCTCGGTTATCGACCCCTTCCGTGGAACAGGTGCCGGGAAACTAATGCCTGTCATGTCCCCTCGCCTCTTCGGCACCCGACCTCTCCTTTTCTCCCTCTCTCTCACCCTACACTCCACCCCCCCCTTCTCCCCCTTCCACTGAACGCACACGACGACCACAAGGGAAGCATCGTCATGCAATGGCTCCTCGTGCAGAATCTACATTCCAGTTGGATCAATTATTTAGAAATTGGAATCCATCCCGCAACCGGAGTGGAAGGGCGGCGACATCCGCGCATTCGTCTGCAGACCACGCCCATCTTATACTGCTTCAGATATTTGGGTCCTTCTGACATCTTCCTCTAGACCGCCGTCATTTTATGAGCATTTCGTTGCACCAGCTCGCTTTGACCACTCCCACGCTCAATGGCTTTCCGCTCCTTCCTCGCGCGCTCTCTCTCTCTCTCTCCCTCTCTGCCCCCACTCTCTCTCTTCCTTTCCTTATTTTTAACGTGCCTTCGGATCCCTATGATGAGACTAAGATCGCTAATACTTTTCATATATTTGGCCCAGTTTTTCCACGCCGACCTCTCTCTCTCTCTCGTCCTAAAAGGATTTAATTACTCTGACGGTTTTTTACGCTATCTGGCGATCGTGGATTCGTTTTTAATGTTTTTTTCTGATATTTGTGATGTGTCCAGACTCTAACACGAAAAACAAAGAGAGAACTCAACTCGGATACTCACTTTTAATTCTTTAGTGGGCGAGCTCTGAAAAAACAGAGAGAGGGAGAGATGTTGAAAGAGAGAGGAAAACACATCAAGGGACTTTACTCAACCTGCCTCGGAATTTCGAGCAAAAACTGACGCTTTGACTGCATCGCTACACTTTTAATCCCTCACTAACAAAATGCTTTCCGTATTTTGAAAGATAAATTTGGCAGCACCTGCAGGATATGGGTCGATCGAAGGCTCCCTGTATCGGACAGTTTTGATCCTCGTTGAAAATGTGCCGATAGTTGAATGCTCGGTAAGAGTTTCTATGTAAAATCAAAATGGGGAATCTTCCTTGCTTCGCACGCTGCTGTGTTCGGTATTCGAATATCCATTTATCGGTTAGACATTTTTCTGCACGCTTGAACACGCACTTCACCTTCTGCACCATGCTGAGCCTGTTGCGCTGCCGAATCCATTTCCCTTTTCCCATTTTACCCCTCTCCGCTTTATCCTTTTCCTTCCATCTCCCTTCTACATATCCATTCGCCAAGTTCCCTACCCTTACTCGGACTTAATACCGACATTCGAATATAATCCGTTTCAGAGCCAGCGCAACCCATTCTTCCGCCGACAAATGCAGTTCCACTTTTGCCGTAATAAGCTGTACCCGCCGAGATCCAATTATTTCTCTATGTAACCTCTTAAATTCATTTCAGATTCTAGCGGCTTCCAAATACCCGGCAAAGCACTGTTTGTTATTTTTAACTGTAGATTTCTGTAGAATTTATGCTTTAAAGGTGTAGTTTGTTGAGTGACATATACAATAAGACAATTCTGCTGGTCTCTGTTAAACGAATACTCGTAGTTTATCTCCAAATAAAATAAAATTACAAATTGTAACCAGAGCATCGCTACTTGAATGTTGAGCGTCATATATAAACCTATATATGGCATGATGCCACAAATTTCCATAATAAAGACTACTGAACGGGACAACAAAATAATGCTATGCTATTAATAGGTACTTTGATGGCCAATCTTAATTCATCTCCAACGATTTAAATATTTTTCATTTTATTAGCTCGTATATATCGTTGGCAATCTAACTAAATGGTGATTATGCCTTAAAACTATGAAGGAATTTATTTTATTTAAAAACTTCTGAAAATAATATTTACAGAGTTATCGCGTGTATTTACGTCCGTAACAGTGTTGTAATGCTAATAAAGTAGCGTCCTGGCCAGATGATAAGTCCAAATAAATCCTTTAGAGTGGCGCTCAGATTTTGGGACCAACGTACATCAGAGGGTTCCGAGTGCATGTGATGTCCACTGCATGTTAAGCCGCTCATCTTTTTCATATCATCTAACTCCGCAACTATTCGTGTAAATACAAACACGAACTAAACGATTTTTAAATGAAATGCCTTTCAGGTAAAAAATTTCTAATTTATTTTCTCTATTAATCAAAAATATTCAAATACCAAGAATGATGTCAGGCTCAACCCTGTGGAATTTACCCTTCGAGAAGTGACTAAGTTCTTCCTTTTTCTCGAAAAATATTCAAATCTGTTCCTCGGGAAATTTTAACGCTATGCAAGTAACATCGAACGTTAATAATATGCTATTAACTTAACATTTATCTGAAATTTTCAACCATCCTGTAATATTTTCTACTCTCTCTACCCTTCCCATTTGCGAAACTTTTTATTTAATTACGGAATGGGAGTTGTTTCCTTTCTTTATTTTATTATGATTTTATGGTATAATGATTTTTATGATCCGACTAGAGTGTGCAATCTCATATTTTAAACGAAGCTGCCTTATAATGCAATATTTTGTAATAGAAGCATAAGTAAAGATACATTATGAATAAATGCATTAATAATACACATAAGATGCGTATTTTGAATGAAGGATGAAATAGACAAATATTTCATGGCTTAATGCATAGCTTAGTACTTCTAGAAAGCCAATCGATATTGAAAGTAAAGGTCTAAATTTTTTCGCCATTGTGGTTAATTTTTTCGTACGAATTCACTTATCATTCAACAAACTGCGGATATGTTTATGAATAAATTTCTATCGTTATTAGCTGCGAGACTAGCTCGATTGTTCATTTATATTTAGATGGATTAACGGATTATTTTTACATGGATTTGTTGATTTGCAGAAAGATTTTCGGCGTTTCTATATTACCAAGTTGCAATAAAAATTTTAAGACCCAATCTTATTAAGGAATCCATTTTTACTCTCTCATATACACATTGTTCAAATAAAGTATTAAATTATTATTAGTATTATTTATTAAATTGCAAAAAAATCAAATTCGGTATTTTAATGGGAATAAAATGTTGTCCCTGAAACCATAAAACTGATTTTCGCCATATTATCTGTCTATCAGCCTGTCTGTGCGCGTTTTTTACGGCCTAAATGGTGTTAAAAATCGAATGATATCACTTAGTATCATCCAGAATATATCATTTGAAGAATTGAATGACATGGCGCAACAATAAAAGGCGATTCATTCCTGTCGATTTGCCGAAATGTCGATTTATTAAAAATGGACAGAACAATTATTATTAAAATTCATTAACTTATAGAGCTCGTTGCCATAAAAATTCTAAATAAGCTACATATTTCTCAAAAAATTACTTTACGTATAGCGTCCAGCGACATTATTATATATACCGTCCAGCTCTTCTACATCTGTTTCTACATGTTACCCTGCAATTCACCAAACTGTTGTGTGGCAGGGAGTGCACCGAGACCTTCCAAAGAGTTATTACTAGCAGATTTGTTTTTCCTTTGATGGTCTCGTATTGTTTTTGGAACGAATGAACCTCTGTAACGCATCGTTCTACAATCTATCTCACGTATCTCTTCCTAGTGCTCTGACGGCACGTAACAATCTTCGTCAAGTAATAGTGTTTGGACGCTCATATGTCTTCGAAAACCGTAACAGTAATGCTTGATATTTATGCATGGTACACATCGATGTACACTTTAATGAGGTTATCAATATATTAATACTATATACGTGCAGATTAAATTTTCCGTGATTTAGTTGCTTTTGTACTGGCATACTCGTGGTTTCTTCCAGTCAGAAAAGTATGTGGGGATATCAAACGCGTAGGTATATGAGAGAATTGTGCGACATATATTTTACCGATTTTTTATTTTACCTTAGTCGTCTCAAAAAGCCCTACTTATATGGTACACATCGCATTTTAATAGATATAATTATTGCTTAAAGTTATTGGGCAAGCACTTTTCTCAAGTTTTGTTTTGTTTTAAGCTTTGGAAGTTAAATCTTTTCTGAAAAATAACTAAATTAACATTATTCAACGTGTTTTTAAAAGCTGTTAAGTATATGATTGACATTTGGCAGAAATGCTTCAAACACGCGTTAAAAGTCAATAGCGAAAGTAAGCTCCGAAAGAAGACCCGGATTCGGCTCCAGGATGTAATTACTTTTTCCGTGAGATAACACGTATAAAGCAAGTTTTAAAGTGCAGGCTTTCATTATTTTGCAAATTAAAAATTGAAAAAATTATCATAGATTTTTTTGTTAAGAACTTTTTGATTAAGGTTCCGTAATTTTTGACTCCAGTTGTAAATATGTGATATTCTCCAGAATCATCTTATGAATATTAAAGATAACTGAGAAGTGTCTTCTTTTTTATTTGATTTTTATTTGATTTATTTTATTTTGCTAAAACCCGTGTTTATAACGAAAGCCAATCGCATATTCCTTGATCCGAAACAGCATAAGCAATCCTTTTTGCATTGAAGGCTGTTTCATGCCGTCCTAAAGGAAGCTCTAAATGGGAATGGATCCGCAACTCTATGCTTGGTACGCGTAGTAGGATTTGTTTGATGGAGTCCTCTCTATTATCAATTGTTTCCCTTTTGCTTGGCATTAGATGCAAGAATTCCCAGGTGAAATGACGAATGCAAAATTCTTAGCAGAGGAAAAGATTAAAGCCGGTAGTCACGAATATTTGTTTATATTTACCTATATTATTAGTAAATATGCACAATCATAAATAAACCTTTTGCGGAAGTTATTTTTCCCATTTTGTCAATTGAAACCGCTAATACCTCTCACACTTTCACATCATCATGCTTCTGTCCGAAGACAGGTTTTAACTGAATTGCTGCCTCCATTTCTCTCTCTCCCTAGAAGCCTCTTTTATACCTCTATAAGTATTATATCCGTGCTTTATATTCTCTAATATTCCTATTCTTTTTCTCTCTCTTCCTCTTCTTCCACTAATTTTTCCTTTTAAGATCGTCCTTTGTAAACACTGTCTTCTCAATATGTACCCTATCCTTTGCTTTTCTTTTCCTGATTGTTTTTATTAGCATCCTTTCTTCTCCCACCATTTCTAATACTTCTTCGTTTCTCTTCCTCTCTGTCCATTTTACTTTCATCATTCTCCTCCATACCCACATCTCAAAACTTTCTAAATATTTTTCCTCCTTTCTCCTTACCGTCCACGTCTCTGCACCATAATGAGCTATGCTCCATATGTAGCATTTTGCTTATTTCTTCATTGTATCTAAATTTATTTTCTTGCTTGTGAGAAGCTCCTTCTTCTCGTTTCACACAGTAAGTAAATAATTAAACAGGAAAATACTAAATACCTTCTACAATGTAATTGCAAAATTTAGCGGAAATGGCAATGTAAAACATAGTTTGCGTATTCCAACATTTTGATTAAGGCTAAATTTAAAATATTATCATTATTACGTAAACTCAAAGGCCAGTTATCGCAGCCGTAGAACATATTGGTGGTATTTTCACGATTCCTAAAGGTAATATCAATAGGTGATTTCCTGTATACTAAAGTGTTTTTAAAATGCGAGGAATGCAAGTTAGAAAAATATAGATGTATAAAAGACCAGGGAAACTGTCTGTCAAATATAATGTCTAAGATTTAATACATTATTAAATTAAAATTAAAATTAATGTATTGCCCGTCATATGACGGGTGTTAGTTACTATAGTGTTAAAAAACCCGTCCTAAGACTGTTAATACTTCTGAAACCATATACCTGACGTAATCGTAACTCATTATTATGGATGCTCACAAAGTTAGTTTATTTTCTAGTGTAATTGCTTTTTGAGTTTTAACGGAAAACTTAGAACTAAATAATAACGCCTGTAATTATTGAGAACCGATATAAAATTTGCCAAAATAGAGATTCGGGGGAATTTATTTCTCATTATTTTTCACTCCAGTAATGAGTCCCTTGTCAAAAATGAAGTAATAATAATAAATAAATAACAATATTCTCTACCTACCTCTCGCCATCCCTCTCTCCCTTCCCCTGTCTCTCTCCCTCCCCCTGTCTCCCTCCCTTCCTCTCTCTTTCCTTCAATCTCTCTCCCTCCATCTCTTTGCCTCTCATTTCTCACACTTACCCCCTCTCACATTCCCTCCTGTCTCATTCGATAACTCTCCATCCTTTTCTCCGTCTCCCACTTTATCTCTTTCTTCCCGTCCTTTTCAATTTCTATACCTCCCTTACTCTCTATGTACATGTTTTTCCAAAACTTTTCCAACAATTTGAGCGGCGTCACTTTCGCTGTAGTCTGAATTTTAACTTCCTATCTACGTGAATGCTATGTCAGTCGGTGAATATGTATTCCTGTCGTGACGCCGCCTCATCCTTCAGGGTTTATTATTGTATAAAATACGACATATTTCTCCGTATCGAGCGGAATTAACAAAGATTATTCCGCGTTTTTCGCAATCGTGTGAACGTAATATTATAATTCGCCATTGTTATTTAAGTCATTTCTGCATCGTGATGAAAGCGTCATCAGGCCCATGGAATTGTCTTTATTTAATGAGGGGTTGTTGGGGGAGGGATGAGGCAAACTCGCTGCTTAATTGGTTCCAATAATAGAAGTACGAGTGGATTTACGAATTTTGTATCGACGATTTCATCACTTTTATCAAATTCACCGGTTCGATGGCATTTGTTGCATAATGGAAATAGCGAAGGTGATAAGGCACAACTCCCAAAACAGTCGAGATATATGCGTTTAAAAAGGTAAAAAAAAGTTTTGCAGAGTTTCTTCTTCCATTACTTGCTACTTTATAGCATTCTCCGTATATTCCACGTTAAACACCGACGTAGAAGTCGGTTTGTCTGACGGATTACACGATATTGTAATGCGGTATATCTTTTCTATAATTAATTGAGTTAAATTGTTGTTGCAGCCATCATAATTTCGTTTCACTTCGTTATTAAGTGAACATTATTGTCACGGACGAGTCGTATGTAATCGTAAGATAAATCAATCTCCAAACTATGTGTGACTGCTTGGTGAAACAGGCAGATTTCTGACCGACTTCACAAAGGTTTTTGCGGGTACCACTAGATAGATTAATTTTTTCATGCGCACGCAACATTTGGGAAATGATGGAAAATGGATTTTGTGTGACTGTTTGGTTAAAAATTCCGATTTCTGATTGACTTCGCAAAAGTTTTTGCGTGTACCAATAGATAGATTATTTTTTTCGTGCGCACGCAACATTTGGAAAATGAAGAGAAATGAACGTAAATACGTCTATTTTCTTAACGTATACACAACGTTTGTAAGTGAAAAGAAATGGATAATTTATTACGTATTAGTATTACGTGAACATACAGATTATATTAGAGCCATTCGAGTAGGATACGTTTTACGTAATAGTCAACTGTATTATTAATTATAATTGATAGAAAATTAATCGGTGATCAAAATTCGATATTTCCTTGGCATCACTACTGACATTTCAGTTCGTAGACATTATACTAAGTAATTAATATTTTCTTTATTGACATGATTATATAAATCTTAAAGAACGCCTCTGCAACGCATATATGCACGCATGATGGGTGCATCTTTCCACTCTTCTTTACTTACTCCATACGTAGTTAAGGAAAAAGAATTGTTATTATGAAAAATATCGATTTCGAGATTTAAACGGAAAAACACGTTTTGAGGTCCCCTAAACACGTTTTCATCATTATATCAATGATGTATGTGTGTAATAGAAATATTTAGGCTTGGTAGGATTCGACTTTTATTTTTTGAAAATGTACTATTAAAACCGAAGTTTATTTTCCCGAGAGATTTTTGATGAATATCGACGCTTAAATTTATTACTTAAATATAGGGCTGGCAGTTTTATGCCTTTCAATTCGATGATATAAATTTATTTTTTGCGTCGATATTTTACGTAAAATTTACGTTTATTTTTAAGTAATCAGATTATTTATTTAAATTTTTATATGTAGTTAAATCTTTCTGTACAAATTAATCGAACTAATATATCGTGTTCTTCATAAATTTTATTTTATTTAAGCGCATTTACACTTCTTCATTTTTAAATGTTAATATTAATGAAAACACCAATAACGAATTGAAATTTACCTCTATATATTGTATAATGGAAACTAGAAAACGATTAATTTATGAAGTCCGAACAATATGATACTGCTTTTGCCGAGAAACATTCATAAAAAAAAATAATAATTTGCGAGCTCAGCGTAAAGGCTTTTAGACATTCGTTGATGCCAATCAAGGAAAAAATATTAACGATATAATTATCACAATAGTATTTTAGACAAAAAAAAGAACTATCTAATACTTGGTATCATTTGATATATTTCTTCACTGCACTGTATATTCCCTTTATTTATCATAAAATATAATTATAGTGAGAAAATCTATACTTTATTATTGAGCGCTCGATCAAGTCTTCCCTCAAATTCTGATTAAAATATATTTTTCCAATCGGCAAAATATTTTAGAACAAATAGCAAATAAATATTAATATTTAATCCCTCTTCAATTTTTAGTAGCGATTGTTAATTTGTGTACCTTCTTTAAACCATTACATATAAACTGAAATTTAGTAACCTGTAGCAAAAGAAGAAAGGAGCCAAAAGCAAGAGAGAGGAACGATTGTTCCTGGATAACATCAAGAAAAAGACTGCCAAAAGATTGGATTGTTCATAGGGAGAAAGGCTGAAAGTGTATACAACAAAGTCATCTATAGGAAAAATCGTAGAAATGATGGAGAAAAAATTGTTTCCGGAATACACTCCACGGGATTGATGAGTGGAAAGGGTAGAAAACGACCACCAAAATTCCTTTCTTCCGAACCTTGTTTAACAGAGGTCGAGGCAGTCTCAGTAGGGCAAATTCATGATCTAATCTGTATAGAAAGGCTCGTTGAATATCCCACCATTAGGTCGGCAAAGATAATCTCAAAAGGGCAAAGAAAAACGTGTTCTCAAATCTACACTAGGGCCTTGCGGTTACCTGATAGTCCATAGTAGAAGCGTGAGCTTTTCAAAAAGACGCATATTTGAATGTTAGAAAATGCCCTTCTTTCAGTTCCACTGGTAATGTAAGCCCAGAAAAGGGACGAAATCGTAGTTAGAAAATAATACTGAGAAAAGTAAAAAGAAACGACATAAAAATTATAATTCAGAGTAGGTATTTGAACGTATACTTTTCCATATCGTTGAAAAATCAACGCTTATCAAAGACTTCATTTTTGTCAATTTTAAAATTTAAAAGACAATCGACGTTTTTCGAGCCCAGAAATATTATGTGCTCTAACTCAAAAACTATTTATCTTGTCGACGCGAAATTTCATATAGGGTATTTTCGTTAAGGAGACAAAAGTTGATAATGAATGAGTGGCGGTGAGAGTGGTGGTGACGGTGAGCGTGGTGGTGAGCTTGGTGTTGGTGGTGAGCTTGGTGGTGGTGATGAGCGTGGTGGTAGTGGTGAGCGTGGTGGTGGTGATCGTGGTGATGAGTATGGTAGTGGTGACTGTGGTGAGTGTGGAAGTGGTGAGCTTGGTGGTGGTGATGAGCGTGGTGGTAGTGGTGAGCGTGGTGGTGGTGATCGTGGTGGTGAGTATGGTAGTGGTGACTGTGGTGAGTGTGGAAGTGGTGAGCTTGGTGGTGGTGATGAGTGTGGTCGTGGTGGCAGGTATGGTGGCGGTGGTGTGCGTGGAGGTGGTGGTGGTGAGCTCCGGTTCATCACCAATACCACACAACACCACCACCACCAACATTACGCACACTACCACCTCCACGCACAACAATACCACCACAACGTTCACCACCATCACCACTGCCAACGAGACGGCGGTAGCGGTTGTGAGAGTCATATTCATCTAATATTAAAAGAATTGTTTAAAAAAAATCGGATGTGACAAGAGTAAACACTCATTTCCGTTTCTCCGATTTTTACCAAAAACTAAATAACTCTTGTCTCTTTAACGAAAATATTAAATATGAAATTTTTCGTTTACAAGATTAATAGATTTTGATTTAGAACACCCATAACACCCATAATATTTCTATCACATACAAACAAACACATATATACATCATCGATATAATGATGAAAACGTGTTCAGGAGACCTCAAAACTTGTATTTCCGTTGAAATCTCGATATAGATTTTTTCACGGAAACAATACTTTCCCCGTAATACGTATGTAGTAAGTAAAGAAGAGTGGAAAGATGCACACATCATGCGTGCATACACGCGTGGCAGAGGCGTTCTATAAGATATAATTAATCATGGTACAAAAATATTAATGACTTAGCATAATGTCTACGAACTGAAATGCCAGTAGTGATGCCAAGGAATTATCGAATTTTGGATTCACCGAATAATTTCCTAATCAATTGTAATTAATAATACAATCTACTATTACTTATAAAATCCCTTACTCGAATAGTTGTAATATAATTTGTATGTTCACGTAATACCATCTTCGTAAATTACCCATTTATTTTCACTTACATTCGTTTTGTATACGAATTATAATATTACGTTCAAACGTTCTCCCAAAACGCGGAATAATCTTTGTTAATTCCGGACAATACGCAAGAATACGATGTATTTTAAACAATAATAAACCCTGAAGACTGTGGTGGTATCAAGACAAGAATACTTATTCACCGACTTAGATAACATTCACGTACAAAGAAAGTTAAAATTCAGACTGCAGCGAAAACCTCTCCCCTATACTCTCTCCTTCCCTCTCCACCTATTCTCTCTCCCTCCCTCTCCCCCATTCTCTCTCCCTACCTCTCCCCCTATTCTCTCTCCCTCTATTCTCTCTCCCATCCTCTCCCCCTATTCTCTCGCCCTCCCTCTACCCTATTATCTCTCCCTCCAACTCCCCCTATTCTCTCTCCTTCCCTCTCCCCTATTCTCTCTATCTCCCTCTCCTCTATTCTCCTCTATTCGCTCTCCTTCCCTCTTCTCTTTTCTCCCTCTTTTCCTCTCCCCCTTTTCTCTCTCCTTCCCTCTCCCCCTCTTCTCTCTCCCTCCCTCTCTCCATATTCTTTCTCCCCCTCTTCTTTCTCCTTCCCTCTCCCCCTATTCTCTATCTCCCTCTCTCCATATTCTCTCTTCGTCCTATTCTCTCTCTCTCCTTCTCCCTTTATTCTATCTCCTTCCCTCTTTTCCTCTCCCCCTATTCTCTCTCTCCTTCCCTCTTCCCTATTCTGTCTCCTTCCCTCTCCCCCTATTCTCTCCCTCCCTCTCCCCCTATTCTCTCTCCCTTCTTCTCCCTCTATTCTCTCTCCCTCCCTCTCCCCATTCTCTCTCCCTCCCTCTCCCCCATTCTCTCTCTCTCCCTCTCCCCCTATTCTCTCTCCTTCCCTCTCCCCCTCTTCTCTCTCCCTCCCTCTCTCCATATTCTCTCTCCCTCCCTCTCCCCCTATTCTCTCTCCTTCCTTCCCCCTCTATTCTATCTCCCTCCTTCTCCCTCTATTCTCTCTCCTTCCCTCTCCCACTATTTTTTCTCCTTCACTCTCCCCCTATTCTCTCACCCTACCTCTCCCCTATTCTCCCTCCCTCCCTCTCCCCCATTCTCTCTCCTTCCCTCTCCCCCTATTCTCTCTCCTTCCCTCTGCCCCTATTCTCTCTTCCTCCTATTCTCTTTCTCTCCCTCGTATTTTCCCTCATTTTTCTACTCATTCTCCATCCCTCTCTTACACCTATTTTTCACCCTTTTTTCTTCCCATCCTCCATCTTCCTCCCACACATTCTCCTCCCTCTCTCCTAAAATTTAATTAGTGTTTTTTGGACGAAATGCAATAAATACCCCTTTAAAATAGTGCCACAAATGGGTAGCTATTTCTTTAATTACCTTGTCAACCTTAAATAAATAATTCTTATAAGCTCATTATATTATTTGCTGCCCAATTTCAATTTTCTACTCACATCATTGATCTAGTTATTCGCGGTTTAATAGCTTGACAGTCAGACAATGTGCCCTCTAATGTGGCTAACCATCCGAGTGGGAATGAAGAAGTCTATCCGGCCTTTGTTATTTCACAGCATTAACTGAGCGGCCTTTTATGCAAGAATTTTTACCTTTTTATATAAAAATAAGGTAGAAATAAGAAATCCAAGATTTAATTTCATTTATAAAATTTACTATAAAATTATTCTAAGACACTTTTTTACTTTGTATTAGCCATTTTATGAAAGTTGTAATAAAATAGTGCAAAGGGGTTGTCGCAGTTAGCAGTCTCACTGGTTACCTTGTGTTAACGGAGACTGTATAAGGCAGTCGTGATAAGGAAATATGTATTAAAAATAAAACAAAATAGGAACTTTAATTTCGGACGTGACCCCTATGTCACTGTTTTTAGTCTGTGGGGCGCGGAGAATAGTAGTCTGTGAGTGGGTGTTCAGAAATTTGTGCGCGGACGCGCAGCCACGCAGCTTAGAGGGAACATTGCACTCAAACCAAAGGACTGAAAAGTTAGCTTTTTAGTATTATTTTTGTGATTCTTTTAAACCTCTTTTCTCTCCCTATTTCCAAAACAGTTCTCAAATTCTCCATTCGTCTACATAACTCCCGTAACCTATCGCGCAATCCTTAACGCTATAAATATTATGCAGGCACGGTTTATTAAAACGTCCAGCAAATACCTTCGATTTTCATACCGTGTCTCTTTCAATAATATTGAATTTAGCTCATCATAACAATTTTAATCTTTTTTAATAGTATTTCAGATTTTTAGGTATACCTTCCCATAAATAACGCAACGAATGCTGTTAACATTGATTGCTATGAAAATATTTTCCCTCTCCTTTCGTCTTTCTCTCCTTTTCGTATTAAAAGCCTTCAAAGCACGCTCAAACCCAAAAGGATTGATATAACAACAGGAAATCCAGGCTTAAGAATGTAATTGTTAGGCAAGGCTACAGCCAGTTAAAATGGCAAAATTTCCCCAAAATATGTGAATTAAACGTTTAACATGAGGAATTTCGAACTGTAGACGAAAAACTATGAACAGAATAAGAAACCTTGTAGTTGTTTCGTTAAAATATTTTAGATCTAAAGCTTGTGAGTCAATATTTTGTAAATTTAATGACAAGAAGAATATATGCCTGCACGTCAAAAAGTCGATTTTTACGTGTTATCTTTTGGTGAATGCATATCATCCCCTGTAGTCAAACCCTAGACTTACATTTTCGTTGTTCACAGTATTTTCATATCTGAGTAGATTATGTCTCCCAAATTTCAAGTTTATATCAGCATATTTGATGGAGTTATTTGCGTTTTAAGAGCGTGACATGGACCAACCAACGGACCAACCGCCAGACCAACCTACGGACCAACCAACGAAACAACATACCCTTTTATTATAATGTGAGGGCTAGAGTAATTGCCCGTCAAATGTGACGGGTAGGCGTGAATTAAGTATTAAATAAAAATAAAATTGAAATAAAATATTAGTGAAAATAACTTTTATATGCACTAGAAAGTAATCAATGAATATAAAATTCACATAATTGAGTGTTCCGGAGAGCAAAAATAGTTTTGGCTAATAGAAATTTTATGTCAAAGAAATAGATTATAGAATTCTTATATGCCCAAAAACAAATTATTAATTTGTGGAACATTTAATTTTGGCGCTCACTCACCCTCTCTCGCTCTCTCTCTCTCCTCCTTTCATTCTTCCTCTCTCATATCTCACTCGTATTAAAGCGTCATAAAATTATTCCAAAGATATTTGACTTCGTTATGAAAAATCAGTAAAATTTTCTATGATCAGGTTTGACTTTCATGCACAATAAATCAGTGTTTTTGGTAGTTATCTTTGTTATATTGTTTAAAAATTATTATCAGAGAGGTAAAATTATTATCCAAATATTTGTTGAAATTAAGAGTAAAATCGAAATAATAAGATATAATGTATGAAGAATCCGCAGAATTTTATTTGAAATATTTGAGCAAATAATAAGTTATTTAAAACATAGAATTTAACTTAATAAGTGAATTGTTTTAATCTTACGCTTAAAAACAGGATAAATGTTAATGAAAAGTCAATTTACCATCAAAGGAAAAATGTGTAGTAACTTACTGTGAACTAAATACATACAAGAACTGCAAAGGGTTCTAAGTATATTTTAAGACCGTAATTATCTTTTAACTATAGTAGATTTGTAATTTGTTTAAAAAATTGGCTTTTTTAAAGAAATTAAATAAGTCATAGAATGTTATTTTTTCAATCGTTATAAAAATTCGGTTCGAAATATTTTCTGTAATATCATTTAAAGAAATCCATTAAAAATAACGTTACACGTATATAGTTTAATGGAATCTCACCGTTTGGCTATGGTGCATGATTCGATCGTATAAAATGCTTTATAATGAATAATAATTTATTATTGTTATTTTTGTGCTCCAGCTCCTTTTAATTTAATGCAAACTCTACGTCCTCCTCTTCCTTTTCCTCAATTTCTGGTCATTTCTATTCCCTTTTCCTTCCACCATCTAACTATTTAATACATTCAGTATGTGGTATACCATTGTATAATAGTCCGATGCGGTATTAAAGCACTAAAGTGGTGCATTTATTAAGCATTAATATGAGGCCAAGAATAGAGTTCAACTCTCTGGAACATAATATAATGTGAATTATATATTTTTTAAATTTTCAGTCTAGATAAAATATTGTTTCATTAAATGTAAATTTATTAGTTTTATTTGATGGAAGTGCATTATATCCCTCCCCCTCAACATAACGCCACAAACGGACAGTTATTTCTTAAATTATCATGTCAGGCCTAAATAAACGAATTTTGATTAGCTCATTATATAAATTTTGCCAAATTTGAATTTTCTATGTACATCATTCATCGATTTATTCGCATTTTAATAACTTTACTCTCAGACCAACGGACTGGCAACTTAGCATTTCATTATTATTTTCGTGATTCACTCAGACCAACGGACTGGCAACTTAGCATTTCATTATTATTTTCGTGATTCACTCAGACCAACGGACTGACAACTTAGCATTTCATTATTATTTTCGTGATTCACTCAGACCAACGGACTGGCAACTTAGCATTTCATTATTATTTTCGTGATTCACTCAGACCAACGGACTGGCAACTTAGCATTTCATTATTATTTTCGTGATTCACTCAGACCAACGGACTGGCAACTTAGCATTTCATTATTATTTTCGTGATTCACTCAGACCAACGGACTGGCAACTTAGCATTTCATTATTATTTTCGTGATTCACTCAGACCAACGGACTGGCAACTTAGCATTTCATTATTATTTTCGTGATTCACTCAGACCAACGGACTGGCAACTTAGCATTTCATTATTATTTTCGTGATTCACTCAGACCAACGGACTGGCAACTTAGCATTTCATTATTATTTTCGTGATTCACTCAGACCAACGGACTGGCAACTTAGCATTTCATTATTATTTTCGTGATTCACTCAGACCAACGGACTGGCAACTTAGCATTTCATTATTATTTTCGTGATTCACTCAGACCAACGGACTGGCAACTTAGCATTTCATTATTATTTTCGTGATTCACTCAGACCAACGGACTGGCAACTTAGCATTTCATTATTATTTTCGTGATTCACTCAGACCAACGGACTGGCAACTTAGCATTTCATTATTATTTTCGTGATTCACTCAGACCAACGGACTGGCAACTTAGCATTTCATTATTATTTTCGTGATTCACTCAGACCAACGGACTGGCAACTTAGCATTTCATTATTATTTTCGTGATTCACTCAGACCAACGGACTGGCAACTTAGCATTTCATTATTATTTTCGTGATTCACTCAGACCAACGGACTGGCAACTTAGCATTTCATTATTATTTTCGTGATTCACTCAGACCAACGGACTGGCAACTTAGCATTTCATTATTATTTTCGTGATTCACTCAGACCAACGGACTGGCAACTTAGCATTTCATTATTATTTTCGTGATTCACTCAGACCAACGGACTGGCAACTTAGCATTTCATTATTATTTTCGTGATTCACTCAGACCAACGGACTGGCAACTTAGCATTTCATTATTATTTTCGTGATTCACTCAGACCAACGGACTGGCAACTTAGCATTTCATTATTATTTTCGTGATTCACTCAGACCAACGGACTGGCAACTTAGCATTTCATTATTATTTTCGTGATTCACTCAGACCAACGGACTGGCAACTTAGCATTTCATTATTATTTTCGTGATTCACTCAGACCAACGGACTGGCAACTTAGCATTTCATTATTATTTTCGTGATTCACTCAGACCAACGGACTGGCAACTTAGCATTTCATTATTATTTTCGTGATTCACTCAGACCAACGGACTGGCAACTTAGCATTTCATTATTATTTTCGTGATTCACTCAGACCAACGGACTGGCAACTTAGCATTTCATTATTATTTTCGTGATTCACTCAGACCAACGGACTGGCAACTTAGCATTTCATTATTATTTTCGTGATTCACTCAGACCAACGGACTGGCAACTTAGCATTTCATTATTATTTTCGTGATTCACTCAGACCAACGGACTGGCAACTTAGCATTTCATTATTATTTTCGTGATTCACTCAGACCAACGGACTGGCAACTTAGCATTTCATTATTATTTTCGTGATTCACTCAGACCAACGGACTGACAACTTAGCATTTCATTATTATTTTCGTGATTCACTCAGACCAACGGACTGACAACTTAGCATTTCATTATTATTTTCGTGATTCACTCAGACCAACGGACTGACAACTTAGCATTTCATTATTATTTTCGTGATTCACTCAGACCAACGGACTGACAACTTAGCATTTCATTATTATTTTCGTGATTCACTCAGACCAACGGACTGACAACTTAGCATTTCATTATTATTTTCGTGATTCACTCAGACCAACGGACTGACAACTTAGCATTTCATTATTATTTTCGTGATTCACTCAGACCAACGGACTGACAACTTAGCATTTCATTATTATTTTCGTGATTCACTCAGACCAACGGACTGACAACTTAGCATTTCATTATTATTTTCGTGATTCACTCAGACCAACGGACTGACAACTTAGCATTTCATTATTATTTTCGTGATTCACTCAGACCAACGGACTGGCAACTTAGCATTTCATTATTATTTTCGTGATTCACTCAGACCAACGGACTGGCAACTTAGCATTTCATTATTATTTTCGTGATTCACTCAGACCAACGGACTGGCAACTTAGCATTTCATTATTATTTTCGTGATTCACTCAGACCAACGGACTGGCAACTTAGCATTTCATTATTATTTTCGTGATTCACTCAGACCAACGGACTGGCAACTTAGCATTTCATTATTATTTTCGTGATTCACTCAGACCAACGGACTGGCAACTTAGCATTTCATTATTATTTTCGTGATTCACTCAGACCAACGGACTGGCAACTTAGCATTTCATTATTATTTTCGTGATTCACTCAGACCAACGGACTGGCAACATAGCATTTCATTATTATTTTCGTGATTCACTCAGACCAACGGACTGGCAACTTAGCATTTTATTATTATTTTCGTGATTCAGTCAGACCAACGGACTGGCAACTTAGCATTTTATTATTATTTTCGTGATTCACTCAGACCAACGGACTGGCAACTTAGCATTTTATTATTATTTTCGTGATTCACTCAGACCAACGGACTGGCAACTTAGCATTTTATTATTATTTTCGTGATTCACTCAGACCAACGGACTGGCAACTTAGCATTTTATTATTATTTTCGTGATTCACTCAGACCAACGGACTGGCAATTTAGCATTTTATTATTATTTTCGTGATTCACTCAGTCCAACGGACTGGCAACTTAGCATTTTATTATTATTTTCGTGATTCACTCAGACCAACGGACTGGCAACTTAGCATTTTATTATTATTTTCGTGATTCACTCAGACCAACGGACTGGCAACTTAGCATTTTATTATTATTTTCGTGATTCACTCAGACCAACGGACTGGCAACTTAGCATTTTATTATTATTTTCGTGATTCACTCAGACCAACGGACTGGCAACTTAGCATTTTATTATTATTTTCGTGATTCACTCAGACCAACGGACTGGCAACTTAGCATTTTATTATTATTTTCGTGATTCACTCAGACCAACGGACTGGCAACTTAGCATTTTATTATTATTTTCGTGATTCACTCAGACCAACGGACTGGCAACTTAGCATTTTATTATTATTTTCGTGATTCACTCAGACCAACGGACTGGCAACTTAGCATTTTATTATTATTTTCGTGATTCACTCAGACCAACGGACTGACAACTTAGCATTTTATTATTATTTTCGTGATTCACTCAGACCAACGGACTGACAACTTAGCATTTCATTATTATTTTCGTGATTCACTCAGACCAACGGACTGACAACTTAGCATTTCATTATTATTTTCGTGATTCACTCAGACCAACGGACTGACAACTTAGCATTTCATTATTATTTTCGTGATTCACTCAGACCAACGGACTGACAACTTAGCATTTCATTATTATTTTCGTGATTCACTCAGACCGACGGACTGACAACTTAGCATTTCATTATTATTTTCGTGATTCACTCAGACCGACGGACTGACAACTTAGCATTTCATTATTATTTTCGTGATTCACTCAGACCGACGGACTGACAACTTAGCATTTCATTATTATTTTCGTGATTCACTCAGACCGACGGACTGACAACTTAGCATTTCATTATTATTTTCGTGATTCACTCAGACCGACGGACTGACAACTTAGCATTTCATTATTATTTTCGTGATTCACTCAGACCGACGGACTGACAACTTAGCATTTCATTATTATTTTCGTGATTCACTCAGACCGACGGACTGACAACTTAGCATTTCATTATTATTTTCGTGATTCACTCAGACCGACGGACTGACAACTTAGCATTTCATTATTATTTTCGTGATTCACTCAGACCGACGGACTGACAACTTAGCATTTCATTATTATTTTCGTGATTCACTCAGACCGACGGACTGACAACTTAGCATTTCATTATTATTTTCGTGATTCACTCAGACCGACGGACTGACAACTTAGCATTTCATTATTATTTTCGTGATTCACTCAGACCGACGGACTGACAACTTAGCATTTCATTATTATTTTCGTGATTCACTCAGACCGACGGACTGACAACTTAGCATTTCATTATTATTTTCGTGATTCACTCAGACCGACGGACTGACAACTTAGCATTTCATTATTATTTTCGTGATTCACTCAGACCGACGGACTGACAACTTAGCATTTCATTATTATTTTCATGATTCACTCAGACCGACGGACTGACAACTTAGCATTTCATTATTATTTTCGTGATTCACTCAGACCGACGGACTGACAACTTAGCATTTCATTATTATTTTCGTGATTCACTCAGACCGACGGACTGACAACTTAGCATTTCATTATTATTTTCGTGATTCACTCAGACCGACGGACTGACAACTTAGCATTTCATTATTATTTTCGTGATTCACTCAGACCGACGGACTGACAACTTAGCATTTCATTATTATTTTCGTGATTCACTCAGACCGACGGACTGACAACTTAGCATTTCATTATTATTTTCGTGATTCACTCAGACCGACGGACTGACAACTTAGCATTTCATTATTATTTTCGTGATTCACTCAGACCGACGGACTGACAACTTAGCATTTCATTATTATTTTCGTGATTCACTCAGACCGACGGACTGACAACTTAGCATTTCATTATTATTTTCGTGATTCACTCAGACCGACGGACTGACAACTTAGCATTTCATTATTATTTTCGTGATTCACTCAGACCGACGGACTGACAACTTAGCATTTCATTATTATTTTCGTGATTCACTCAGACCGACGGACTGACAACTTAGCATTTCATTATTATTTTCGTGATTCACTCAGACCGACGGACTGACAACTTAGCATTTCATTATTATTTTCGTGATTCACTCAGACCGACGGACTGACAACTTAGCATTTCATTATTATTTTCGTGATTCACTCAGACCGACGGACTGACAACTTAGCATTTCATTATTATTTTCGTGATTCACTCAGACCGACGGACTGACAACTTAGCATTTCATTATTATTTTCGTGATTCACTCAGACCGACGGACTGACAACTTAGCATTTCATTATTATTTTCGTGATTCACTCAGACCGACGGACTGACAACTTAGCATTTCATTATTATTTTCGTGATTCACTCAGACCGACGGACTGACAACTTAGCATTTCATTATTATTTTCGTGATTCACTCAGACCGACGGACTGACAACTTAGCATTTCATTATTATTTTCGTGATTCACTCAGACCGACGGACTGACAACTTAGCATTTCATTATTATTTTCGTGATTCACTCAGACCGACGGACTGACAACTTAGCATTTCATTATTATTTTCGTGATTCACTCAGACCGACGGACTGACAACTTAGCATTTCATTATTATTTTCGTGATTCACTCAGACCGACGGACTGACAACTTAGCATTTCATTATTATTTTCGTGATTCACTCAGACCGACGGACTGACAACTTAGCATTTCATTATTATTTTCGTGATTCACTCAGACCGACGGACTGACAACTTAGCATTTCATTATTATTTTCGTGATTCACTCAGACCAACGGACTGGCAACTTAGCATTTCATTATTATTTTCGTGATTCACTCAGAACAACGGACTGGCAACTTAGCATTTTATTATTATTTTCGTGATTCACTCAGACCAACGGACTGGCAACTTAGCATTTCATTATTATTTTCGTGATTCACTCAGACCAACGGACTGACAACTTAGCATTTCATTATTATTTTCGTGATTCACTCAGACCAACGGACTGACAACTTAGCATTTCATTATTATTTTCGTGATTCACTCAGACCAACGGACTGACAACTTAGCATTTCATTATTATTTTCGTGATTCACTCAGACCAACGGACTGACAACTTAGCATTTTATTATTATTTTCGTGATTCACTCAGACCAACGGACTGACAACTTAGCATTTTATTATTATTTTCGTGATTCACTCAGACCAACGGACTGACAACTTAGCATTTTATTATTATTTTCGTGATTCACTCAGACCAACGGACTGACAAATTAGCATTTCATTATTATTTTCGTGATTCACTCAGACCAACGGACTGACAACTTAGCATTTCATTATTATTTTCGTGATTCACTCAGACCAACGGACTGACAACTTAGCATTTCATTATTATTTTCGTGATTCACTCAGACCAACGGACTGGCAACTTAGCATTTCATTATTATTTTCGTGATTCACTCAGACCAACGGACTGGCAACTTAGCATTTCATTATTATTTTCGTGATTCACTCAGACCAACGGACTGGCAACTTAGCATTTCATTATTATTTTCGTGATTCACTCAGACCAACGGACTGGCAACTTAGCATTTCATTATTATTTTCGTGATTCACTCAGACCAACGGACTGGCAACTTAGCATTTCATTATTATTTTCGTGATTCACTCAGACCAACGGACTGGCAACTTAGCATTTCATTATTATTTTCGTGATTCACTCAGACCAACGGACTGGCAACTTAGCATTTCATTATTATTTTCGTGATTCACTCAGACCAACGGACTGGCAACTTAGCATTTCATTATTATTTTCGTGATTCACTCAGACCAACGGACTGGCAACTTAGCATTTCATTATTATTTTCGTGATTCACTCAGACCAACGGACTGGCAACTTAGCATTTCATTATTATTTTCGTGATTCACTCAGACCAACGGACTGGCAACTTAGCATTTCATTATTATTTTCGTGATTCACTCAGACCAACGGACTGGCAACTTAGCATTTCATTATTATTTTCGTGATTCACTCAGACCAACGGACTGGCAACTTAGCATTTCATTATTATTTTCGTGATTCACTCAGACCAACGGACTGGCAACTTAGCATTTCATTATTATTTTCGTGATTCACTCAGACCAACGGACTGGCAACTTAGCATTTCATTATTATTTTCGTGATTCACTCAGACCAACGGACTGGCAACTTAGCATTTCATTATTATTTTCGTGATTCACTCAGACCAACGGACTGGCAACTTAGCATTTCATTATTATTTTCGTGATTCACTCAGACCAACGGACTGGCAACTTAGCATTTCATTATTATTTTCGTGATTCACTCAGACCAACGGACTGGCAACTTAGCATTTCATTATTATTTTCGTGATTCACTCAGACCAACGGACTGGCAACTTAGCATTTCATTATTATTTTCGTGATTCACTCAGACCAACGGACTGGCAACTTAGCATTTCATTATTATTTTCGTGATTCACTCAGACCAACGGACTGGCAACTTAGCATTTCATTATTATTTTCGTGATTCACTCAGACCAACGGACTGGCAACTTAGCATTTCATTATTATTTTCGTGATTCACTCAGACCAACGGACTGGCAACTTAGCATTTCATTATTATTTTCGTGATTCACTCAGACCAACGGACTGGCAACTTAGCATTTCATTATTATTTTCGTGATTCACTCAGACCAACGGACTGGCAACTTAGCATTTCATTATTATTTTCGTGATTCACTCAGACCAACGGACTGGCAACTTAGCATTTCATTATTATTTTCGTGATTCACTCAGACCAACGGACTGGCAACTTAGCATTTCATTATTATTTTCGTGATTCACTCAGACCAACGGACTGGCAACTTAGCATTTCATTATTATTTTCGTGATTCACTCAGACCAACGGACTGGCAACTTAGCATTTCATTATTATTTTCGTGATTCACTCAGACCAACGGACTGGCAACTTAGCATTTCATTATTATTTTCGTGATTCACTCAGACCAACGGACTGGCAACTTAGCATTTCATTATTATTTTCGTGATTCACTCAGACCAACGGACTGGCAACTTAGCATTTCATTATTATTTTCGTGATTCACTCAGACCAACGGACTGGCAACTTAGCATTTCATTATTATTTTCGTGATTCACTCAGACCAACGGACTGGCAACTTAGCATTTCATTATTATTTTCGTGATTCACTCAGACCAACGGACTGGCAACTTAGCATTTCATTATTATTTTCGTGATTCACTCAGACCAACGGACTGGCAACTTAGCATTTCATTATTATTTTCGTGATTCACTCAGACCAACGGACTGGCAACTTAGCATTTCATTATTATTTTCGTGATTCACTCAGACCAACGGACTGGCAACTTAGCATTTCATTATTATTTTCGTGATTCACTCAGACCAACGGACTGGCAACTTAGCATTTCATTATTATTTTCGTGATTCACTCAGACCAACGGACTGGCAACTTAGCATTTCATTATTATTTTCGTGATTCACTCAGACCAACGGACTGGCAACTTAGCATTTCATTATTATTTTCGTGATTCACTCAGACCAACGGACTGGCAACTTAGCATTTCATTATTATTTTCGTGATTCACTCAGACCAACGGACTGGCAACTTAGCATTTCATTATTATTTTCGTGATTCACTCAGACCAACGGACTGGCAACTTAGCATTTCATTATTATTTTCGTGATTCACTCAGACCAACGGACTGGCAACTTAGCATTTCATTATTATTTTCGTGATTCACTCAGACCAACGGACTGGCAACTTAGCATTTCATTATTATTTTCGTGATTCACTCAGACCAACGGACTGGCAACTTAGCATTTCATTATTATTTTCGTGATTCACTCAGACCAACGGACTGGCAACTTAGCATTTCATTATTATTTTCGTGATTCACTCAGACCAACGGACTGACAACTTAGCATTTCATTATTATTTTCGTGATTCACTCAGACCAACGGACTGACAACTTAGCATTTCATTATTATTTTCGTGATTCACTCAGACCAACGGACTGACAACTTAGCATTTCATTATTATTTTCGTGATTCACTCAGACCGACGGACTGACAACTTAGCATTTCATTATTATTTTCGTGATTCACTCAGACCGACGGACTGACAACTTAGCATTTCATTATTATTTTCGTGATTCACTCAGACCGACGGACTGACAACTTAGCATTTCATTATTATTTTCGTGATTCACTCAGACCGACGGACTGACAACTTAGCATTTCATTATTATTTTCGTGATTCACTCAGACCGACGGACTGACAACTTAGCATTTCATTATTATTTTCGTGATTCACTCAGACCGACGGACTGACAACTTAGCATTTCATTATTATTTTCGTGATTCACTCAGACCGACGGACTGACAACTTAGCATTTCATTATTATTTTCGTGATTCACTCAGACCGACGGACTGACAACTTAGCATTTCATTATTATTTTCGTGATTCACTCAGACCGACGGACTGACAACTTAGCATTTCATTATTATTTTCGTGATTCACTCAGACCGACGGACTGACAACTTAGCATTTCATTATTATTTTCGTGATTCACTCAGACCGACGGACTGACAACTTAGCATTTCATTATTATTTTCGTGATTCACTCAGACCGACGGACTGACAACTTAGCATTTCATTATTATTTTCGTGATTCACTCAGACCGACGGACTGACAACTTAGCATTTCATTATTATTTTCGTGATTCACTCAGACCAACGGACTGACAACTTAGCATTTCATTATTATTTTCGTGATTCACTCAGACCAACGGACTGGCAACTTAGCATTTCATTATTATTTTCGTGATTCACTCAGACCAACGGACTGGCAACTTAGCATTTCATTATTATTTTCGTGATTCACTCAGACCAACGGACTGGCAACTTAGCATTTCATTATTATTTTCGTGATTCACTCAGACCAACGGACTGGCAACTTAGCATTTCATTATTATTTTCGTGATTCACTCAGACCAACGGACTGGCAACTTAGCATTTCATTATTATTTTCGTGATTCACTCAGACCAACGGACTGGCAACTTAGCATTTCATTATTATTTTCGTGATTCACTCAGACCAACGGACTGGCAACTTAGCATTTCATTATTATTTTCGTGATTCACTCAGACCAACGGACTGGCAACTTAGCATTTCATTATTATTTTCGTGATTCACTCAGACCAACGGACTGGCAACTTAGCATTTCATTATTATTTTCGTGATTCACTCAGACCAACGGACTGGCAACTTAGCATTTCATTATTATTTTCGTGATTCAGTCAGACCAACGGACTGGCAACTTAGCATTTCATTATTATTTTCGTGATTCAGTCAGACCAACGGACTGGCAACTTAGCATTTTATTATTATTTTCGTGATTCACTCAGACCAACGGACTGGCAACTTAGCATTTTATTATTATTTTCGTGATTCACTCAGACCAACGGACTGGCAACTTAGCATTTTATTATTATTTTCGTGATTCACTCAGACCAACGGACTGGCAACTTAGCATTTTATTATTATTTTCGTGATTCACTCAGACCAACGGACTGGCAACTTAGCATTTTATTATTATTTTCGTGATTCACTCAGACCAACGGACTGGCAACTTAGCATTTTATTATTATTTTCGTGATTCACTCAGACCAACGGACTGGCAACTTAGCATTTTATTATTATTTTCGTGATTCACTCAGACCAACGGACTGGCAACTTAGCATTTTATTATTATTTTCGTGATTCACTCAGACCAACGGACTGGCAACTTAGCATTTTATTATTATTTTCGTGATTCACTCAGACCAACGGACTGGCAACTTAGCATTTTATTATTATTTTCGTGATTCACTCAGACCAACGGACTGGCAACTTAGCATTTTATTATTATTTTCGTGATTCACTCAGACCAACGGACTGGCAACTTAGCATTTTATTATTATTTTCGTGATTCACTCAGACCAACGGACTGGCAACTTAGCATTTTATTATTATTTTCGTGATTCACTCAGACCAACGGACTGGCAACTTAGCATTTTATTATTATTTTCGTGATTCACTCAGACCAACGGACTGGCAACTTAGCATTTTATTATTATTTTCGTGATTCACTCAGACCAACGGACTGGCAACTTAGCATTTTATTATTATTTTCGTGATTCACTCAGACCAACGGACTGGCAACTTAGCATTTTATTATTATTTTCGTGATTCACTCAGACCAACGGACTGGCAACTTAGCATTTTATTATTATTTTCGTGATTCACTCAGACCAACGGACTGGCAACTTAGCATTTTATTATTATTTTCGTGATTCACTCAGACCAACGGACTGGCAACTTAGCATTTTATTATTATTTTCGTGATTCACTCAGACCAACGGACTGGCAACTTAGCATTTTATTATTATTTTCGTGATTCACTCAGACCAACGGACTGGCAACTTAGCATTTTATTATTATTTTCGTGATTCACTCAGACCAACGGACTGGCAACTTAGCATTTTATTATTATTTTCGTGATTCACTCAGACCAACGGACTGGCAACTTAGCATTTTATTATTATTTTCGTGATTCACTCAGACCAACGGACTGGCAACTTAGCATTTTATTATTATTTTCGTGATTCACTCAGACCAACGGACTGGCAACTTAGCATTTTATTATTATTTTCGTGATTCACTCAGACCAACGGACTGGCAACTTAGCATTTCATTATTATTTTCGTGATTCACTCAGACCAACGGACTGGCAACTTAGCATTTCATTATTATTTTCGTGATTCACTCAGACCGACGGACTGGCAACTTAGCATTTCATTATTATTTTCGTGATTCACTCAGACCGACGGACTGGCAACTTAGCATTTCATTATTATTTTCGTGATTCACTCAGACCGACGGACTGGCAACTTAGCATTTTATTATTATTTTCGTGATTCACTCAGACCGACGGACTGACAACTTAGCATTTCATTATTATTTTCGTGATTCACTCAGACCGACGGACTGACAACTTAGCATTTCATTATTATTTTCGTGATTCACTCAGACCGACGGACTGACAACTTAGCATTTCATTATTATTTTCGTGATTCACTCAGACCGACGGACTGACAACTTAGCATTTCATTATTATTTTCTTGATTCACTCAGACCGACGGACTGACAACTTAGCATTTCATTATTATTTTCGTGATTCACTCAGACCGACGGACTGACAACTTAGCATTTCATTATTATTTTCGTGATTCACTCAGACCGACGGACTGACAACTTAGCATTTCATTATTATTTTCGTGATTCACTCAGACCGACGGACTGACAACTTAGCATTTCATTATTATTTTCGTGATTCACTCAGACCGACGGACTGACAACTTAGCATTTCATTATTATTTTCGTGATTCACTCAGACCGACGGACTGACAACTTAGCATTTCATTATTATTTTCGTGATTCACTCAGACCGACGGACTGACAACTTAGCATTTCATTATTATTTTCGTGATTCACTCAGACCGACGGACTGACAACTTAGCATTTCATTATTATTTTCGTGATTCACTCAGACCGACGGACTGACAACTTAGCATTTCATTATTATTTTCGTGATTCACTCAGACCGACGGACTGACAACTTAGCATTTCATTATTATTTTCGTGATTCACTCAGACCGACGGACTGACAACTTAGCATTTCATTATTATTTTCGTGATTCACTCAGACCGACGGACTGACAACTTAGCATTTCATTATTATTTTCGTGATTCACTCAGACCGACGGACTGAGAACTTAGCATTTCATTATTATTTTCGTGATTCACTCAGACCGACGGACTGACAACTTAGCATTTCATTATTATTTTCGTGATTCACTCAGACCGACGGACTGACAACTTAGCATTTCATTATTATTTTCGTGATTCACTCAGACCGACGGACTGACAACTTAGCATTTCATTATTATTTTCGTGATTCACTCAGACCGACGGACTGACAACTTAGCATTTCATTATTATTTTCGTGATTCACTCAGACCGACGGACTGACAACTTAGCATTTCATTATTATTTTCGTGATTCACTCAGACCGACGGACTGACAACTTAGCATTTCATTATTATTTTCGTGATTCACTCAGACCGACGGACTGACAACTTAGCATTTCATTATTATTTTCGTGATTCACTCAGACCGACGGACTGACAACTTAGCATTTCATTATTATTTTCGTGATTCACTCAGACCGACGGACTGACAACTTAGCATTTCATTATTATTTTCGTGATTCACTCAGACCGACGGACTGACAACTTAGCATTTCATTATTATTTTCGTGATTCACTCAGACCGACGGACTGACAACTTAGCATTTCATTATTATTTTCGTGATTCACTCAGACCGACGGACTGACAACTTAGCATTTCATTATTATTTTCGTGATTCACTCAGACCAACGGACTGACAACTTAGCATTTCATTATTATTTTCGTGATTCACTCAGACCAACGGACTGACAACTTAGCATTTCATTATTATTTTCGTGATTCACTCAGACCAACGGACTGACAACTTAGCATTTCATTATTATTTTCGTGATTCACTCAGACCAACGGACTGACAACTTAGCATTTCATTATTATTTTCGTGATTCACTCAGACCAACGGACTGACAACTTAGCATTTTATTATTATTTTCGTGATTCACTCAGACCAACGGACTGACAACTTAGCATTTTATTATTATTTTCGTGATTCACTCAGACCAACGGACTGACAACTTAGCATTTTATTATTATTTTCGTGATTCACTCAGACCAACGGACTGACAACTTAGCATTTTATTATTATTTTCGTGATTCACTCAGACCAACGGACTGACAACTTAGCATTTTATTATTATTTTCGTGATTCACTCAGACCAACGGACTGACAACTTAGCATTTTATTATTATTTTCGTGATTCACTCAGACCAACGGACTGACAACTTAGCATTTTATTATTATTTTCGTGATTCACTCAGACCAACGGACTGACAACTTAGCATTTTATTATTATTTTCGTGATTCACTCAGACCAACGGACTGACAACTTAGCATTTTATTATTATTTTCGTGATTCACTCAGACCAACGGACTGACAACTTAGCATTTTATTATTATTTTCGTGATTCACTCAGACCAACGGACTGACAACTTAGCATTTTATTATTATTTTCGTGATTCACTCAGACCAACGGACTGACAACTTAGCATTTTATTATTATTTTCGTGATTCACTCAGACCAACGGACTGACAACTTAGCATTTTATTATTATTTTCGTGATTCACTCAGACAAACGGACTGACAACTTAGCATTTTATTATTATTTTCGTGATTCTCTCAGACCAACGGACTGACAACTTAGCATTTTATTATTATTTTCGTGATTCACTCAGACCAACGGACTGACAACTTAGCATTTTATTATTATTTTCGTGATTCACTCAGACCAACGGACTGACAACTTAGCATTTTATTATTATTTTCGTGATTCACTCAGACCAACGGACTGACAACTTAGCATTTTATTATTATTTTCGTGATTCACTCAGACCAACGGACTGACAACTTAGCATTTTATTATTATTTTCGTGATTCACTCAGACCAACGGACTGACAACTTAGCATTTTATTATTATTTTCGTGATTCACTCAGACCAACGGACTGACAACTTAGCATTTTATTATTATTTTCGTGATTCACTCAGACCAACGGACTGACAACTTAGCATTTTATTATTATTTTCGTGATTCACTCAGACCAACGGACTGACAACTTAGCATTTTATTATTATTTTCGTGATTCACTCAGACCAACGGACTGACAACTTAGCATTTTATTATTATTTTCGTGATTCACTCAGACCAACGGACTGACAACTTAGCATTTTATTATTATTTTCGTGATTCACTCAGACCAACGGACTGACAACTTAGCATTTTATTATTATTTTCGTGATTCACTCAGACCAACGCACTGACAACTTAGCATTTTATTATTATTTTCGTGATTCACTCAGACCAACGCACTGACAACTTAGCATTTTATTATTATTTTCGTGATTCACTCAGACCAACGGACTGACAACTTAGCATTTTATTATTATTTTCGTGATTCACTCAGACCAACGGACTGACAACTTAGCATTTTATTATTATTTTCGTGATTCACTCAGACCAACGGACTGACAACTTAGCATTTTATTATTATTTTCGTGATTCACTCAGACCAACGGACTGACAACTTAGCATTTTATTATTATTTTCGTGATTCACTCAGACCAACGGACTGACAACTTAGCATTTTATTATTATTTTCGTGATTCACTCAGACCAACGGACTGACAACTTAGCATTTTATTATTATTTTCGTGATTCACTCAGACCAACGGACTGACAACTCAGCATTTTATTATTATTTTCGTGATTCACTCAGACCAACGGACTGACAACTCAGCATTTTATTATTATTTTCGTGATTCACTCAGACCAACGGACTGACAACTCAGCATTTTATTATTATTTTCGTGATTCACTCAGACCAACGGACTGACAACTCAGCATTTTATTATTATTTTCGTGATTCACTCAGACCAACGGACTGACAACTCAGCATTTTATTATTATTTTCGTGATTCACTCAGACCAACGGACTGACAACTCAGCATTTTATTATTATTTTCGTGATTCACTCAGACCAACGGACTGACAACTCAGCATTTTATTATTATTTTCGTGATTCTCTCAGACCAACGGACTGACAACTCAGCATTTTATTATTATTTTCGTGATTCTCTCAGACCAACGGACTGACAACTCAGCATTTTATTATTATTTTCGTGATTCACTCAGACCAACGGACTGACAACTCAGCATTTTATTATTATTTTCGTGATTCACTCAGACCAACGGACTGACAACTCAGCATTTTATTATTATTTTCGTGATTCACTCAGACCAACGGACTGACAACTCAGCATTTTATTATTATTTTCGTGATTCACTCAGACCAACGGACTGACAACTTAGCATTTTATTATTATTTTCGTGATTCACTCAGACCAACGGACTGACAACTTAGCATTTTATTATTATTTTCGTGATTCACTCAGACCAACGGACTGACAACTTAGCATTTTATTATTATTTTCGTGATTCACTCAGACCAACGGACTGATAACTTAGCATTTTATTATTATTTTCGTGATTCACTCAGACCAACGGACTGACAACTTAGCATTTTATTATTATTTTCGTGATTCACTCAGACCAACGGACTGACAACTTAGCATTTTATTATTATTTTCGTGATTCACTCAGACCAACGGACTGACAACTTAGCATTTTATTATTATTTTCGTGATTCACTCAGACCAACGGACTGACAACTTAGCATTTTATTATTATTTTCGTGATTCACTCAGACCAACGGACTGACAACTTAGCATTTTATTATTATTTTCGTGATTCACTCAGACCAACGGACTGACAACTTAGCATTTTATTATTATTTTCGTGATTCACTCAGACCAACGGACTGACAACTTAGCATTTTATTATTATTTTCGTGATTCACTCAGACCAACGGACTGACAACTTAGCATTTTATTATTATTTTCGTGATTCACTCATACCAACGGACTGACAACTTAGCATTTTATTATTATTTTCGTGATTCACTCAGACCAACGGACTGACAACTTAGCATTTTATTATTATTTTCGTGATTCACTCAGACCAACGGACTGACAACTTAGCATTTTATTATTATTTTCGTGATTCACTCAGACCAACGGACTGACAACTTAGCATTTTATTATTATTTTCGTGATTCACTCAGACCAACGGACTGACAACTTAGCATTTTATTATTATTTTCGTGATTCACTCAGACCAACGGACTGACAACTTAGCATTTTATTATTATTTTCGTGATTCACTCAGACCAACGGACTGACAACTTAGCATTTTATTATTATTTTCGTGATTCACTCAGACCAACGGACTGACAACTTAGCATTTTATTATTATTTTCGTGATTCACTCAGACCAACGGACTGACAACTCAGCATTTTATTATTATTTTCGTGATTCACTCAGACCAACGGACTGACAACTCAGCATTTTATTATTATTTTCGTGATTCACTCAGACCAACGGACTGACAACTCAGCATTTTATTATTATTTTCGTGATTCACTCAGACCAACGGACTGACAACTCAGCATTTTATTATTATTTTCGTGATTCACTCAGACCAACGGACTGACAACTCAGCATTTTATTATTATTTTCGTGATTCACTCAGACCAACGGACTGACAACTTAGCATTTTATTATTATTTTCGTGATTCACTCAGACCAACGGACTGACAACTCAGCATTTTATTATTATTTTCGTGATTCACTCAGACCAACGGACTGACAACTCAGCATTTTATTATTATTTTCGTGATTCTCTCAGACCAACGGACTGACAACTCAGCATTTTATTATTATTTTCGTGATTCTCTCAGACCAACGGACTGACAACTCAGCATTTTATTATTATTTTCGTGATTCACTCAGACCAACGGACTGACAACTCAGCATTTTATTATTATTTTCGTGATTCACTCAGACCAACGGACTGACAACTCAGCATTTTATTATTATTTTCGTGATTCACTCAGACCAACGGACTGACAACTCAGCATTTTATTATTATTTTCGTGATTCACTCAGACCAACGGACTGACAACTCAGCATTTTATTATTATTTTCGTGATTCACTCAGACCAACGGACTGACAACTCAGCATTTTATTATTATTTTCGTGATTCACTCAGACCAACGGACTGACAACTCAGCATTTTATTATTATTTTCGTGATTCACTCAGACCAACGGACTGACAACTCAGCATTTTATTATTATTTTCGTGATTCACTCAGACCAACGGACTGACAACTCAGCATTTTATTATTATTTTCGTGATTCACTCAGACCAACGGACTGACAACTCAGCATTTTATTATTATTTTCGTGATTCACTCAGACCAACGGACTGACAACTCAGCATTTTATTATTATTTTCGTGATTCACTCAGACCAACGGACTGACAACTTAGCATTTTATTATTATTTTCGTGATTCACTCAGACCAACGGACTGACAACTTAGCATTTTATTATTATTTTCGTGATTCACTCAGACCAACGGACTGACAACTTAGCATTTTATTATTATTTTCGTGATTCACTCAGACCAACGGACTGACAACTTAGCATTTTATTATTATTTTCGTGATTCACTCAGACCAACGGACTGACAACTTAGCATTTTATTATTATTTTCGTGATTCACTCAGACCAACGGACTGACAACTTAGCATTTTATTATTATTTTCGTGATTCACTCAGACCAACGGACTGACAACTTAGCATTTTATTATTATTTTCGTGATTCACTCAGACCAACGGACTGACAACTTAGCATTTTATTATTATTTTCGTGATTCACTCAGACCAACGGACTGACAACTTAGCATTTTATTATTATTTTCGTGATTCACTCAGACCAACGGACTGACAACTTAGCATTTTATTATTATTTTCGTGATTCACTCAGACCAACGGACTGACAACTTAGCATTTTATTATTATTTTCGTGATTCACTCAGACCAACGGACTGACAACTTAGCATTTTATTATTATTTTCGTGATTCACTCAGACCAACGGACTGACAACTTAGCATTTTATTATTATTTTCGTGATTCACTCAGACCAACGGACTGACAACTTAGCATTTTATTATTATTTTCGTGATTCACTCAGACCAACGGACTGACAACTTAGCATTTTATTATTATTTTCGTGATTCACTCAGACCAACGGACTGACAACTTAGCATTTTATTATTATTTTCGTGATTCACTCAGACCAACGGACTGACAACTTAGCATTTTATTATTATTTTCGTGATTCACTCAGACCAACGGACTGACAACTTAGCATTTTATTATTATTTTCGTGATTCACTCAGACCAACGGACTGACAACTTAGCATTTTATTATTATTTTCGTGATTCACTCAGACCAACGGACTGACAACTTAGCATTTTATTATTATTTTCGTGATTCACTCAGACCAACGGACTGACAACTTAGCATTTTATTATTATTTTCGTGATTCACTCAGACCAACGGACTGACAACTTAGCATTTTATTATTATTTTCGTGATTCACTCAGACCAACGGACTGACAACTTAGCATTTTATTATTATTTTCGTGATTCACTCAGACCAACGGACTGACAACTTAGCATTTTATTATTATTTTCGTGATTCACTCAGACCAACGGACTGACAACTTAGCATTTTATTATTATTTTCGTGATTCACTCAGACCAACGGACTGACAACTTAGCATTTTATTATTATTTTCGTGATTCACTCAGACCAACGGACTGACAACTTAGCATTTTATTATTATTTTCGTGATCCACTCAGACCAACGGACTGACAACTTAGCATTTTATTATTATTTTCGTGATCCACTCAGACCAACGGACTGACAACTTAGCATTTTATTATTATTTTCGTGATTCACTCAGACCAACGGACTGACAACTTAGCATTTTATTATTATTTTCGTGATTCACTCAGACCAACGGACTGACAACTTAGCATTTTATTATTATTGTCGTGATTCTCTCAGACCAACGGACTGACAACTTAGCATTTTATTATTATTTTCGTGATTCTCTCAGACCAACGGACTGACAACTTAGCATTTTATTATTATTTTCGTGATTCACTCAGACCAACGGACTGACAACTTAGCATTTTATTATTATTTTCGTGATTCACTCAGACCAACGGACTGACAACTTAGCATTTTATTATTATTTTCGTGATTCACTCAGACCAACGGACTGACAACTTAGCATTTTATTATTATTTTCGTGATTCACTCAGACCAACGGACTGACAACTTAGCATTTTATTATTATTTTCGTGATTCACTCAGACCAACGGACTGACAACTTAGCATTTTATTATTATTTTCGTGATTCACTCAGACCAACGGACTGACAACTTAGCATTTTATTATTATTTTCGTGATTCACTCAGACCAACGGACTGACAACTTAGCATTTTATTATTATTTTCGTGATTCACTCAGACCAACGGACTGACAACTTAGCATTTTATTATTATTTTCGTGATTCACTCAGACCAACGGACTGACAACTTAGCATTTTATTATTATTTTCGTGATTCACTCAGACCAACGGACTGACAACTTAGCATTTTATTATTATTTTCGTGATTCACTCAGACCAACGGACTGACAACTTAGCATTTTATTATTATTTTCGTGATTCACTCAGACCAACGGACTGACAACTTAGCATTTTATTATTATTTTCGTGATTCACTCAGACCAACGGACTGACAACTTAGCATTTTATTATTATTTTCGTGATTCACTCAGACCAACGGACTGACAACTCAGCATTTTATTATTATTTTCGTGATTCACTCAGACCAACGGACTGACAACTCAGCATTTTATTATTATTTTCGTGATTCACTCAGACCAACGGACTGACAACTCAGCATTTTATTATTATTTTCGTGATTCACTCAGACCAACGGACTGACAACTCAGCATTTTATTATTATTTTCGTGATTCACTCAGACCAACGGACTGACAACTCAGCATTTTATTATTATTTTCGTGATTCACTCAGACCAACGGACTGACAACTCAGCATTTTATTATTATTTTCGTGATTCACTCAGACCAACGGACTGACAACTCAGCATTTTATTATTATTTTCGTGATTCACTCAGACCAACGGACTGACAACTCAGCATTTTATTATTATTTTCGTGATTCACTCAGACCAACGGACTGACAACTCAGCATTTTATTATTATTTTCGTGATTCACTCAGACCAACGGACTGACAACTCAGCATTTTATTATTATTTTCGTGATTCACTCAGACCAACGGACTGACAACTCAGCATTTTATTATTATTTTCGTGATTCACTCAGACCAACGGACTGACAACTCAGCATTTTATTATTATTTTCGTGATTCACTCAGACCAACGGACTGACAACTCAGCATTTTATTATTATTTTCGTGATTCACTCAGACCAACGGACTGACAACTCAGCATTTTATTATTATTTTCGTGATTCACTCAGACCAACGGACTGACAACTCAGCATTTTATTATTATTTTCGTGATTCACTCAGACCAACGGACTGACAACTCAGCATTTTATTATTATTTTCGTGATTCACTCAGACCAACGGACTGACAACTCAGCATTTTATTATTATTTTCGTGATTCACTCAGACCAACGGACTGACAACTTAGCATTTTATTATTATTTTCGTGATTCACTCAGACCAACGGACTGACAACTTAGCATTTTATTATTATTTTCGTGATTCACTCAGACCAACGGACTGACAACTTAGCATTTTATTATTATTTTCGTGATTCACTCAGACCAACGGACTGACAACTTAGCATTTTATTATTATTTTCGTGATTCACTCAGACCAACGGACTGACAACTTAGCATTTTATTATTATTTTCGTGATTCACTCAGACCAACGGACTGACAACTTAGCATTTTATTATTATTTTCGTGATTCACTCAGACCAACGGACTGACAACTTAGCATTTTATTATTATTTTCGTGATTCACTCAGACCAACGGACTGACAACTTAGCATTTTATTATTATTTTCGTGATTCACTCAGACCAACGGACTGACAACTTAGCATTTTATTATTATTTTCGTGATTCACTCAGACCAACGGACTGACAACTTAGCATTTTATTATTATTTTCGTGATTCACTCAGACCAACGGACTGACAACTTAGCATTTTATTATTATTTTCGTGATTCACTCAGACCAACGGACTGACAACTTAGCATTTTATTATTATTTTCGTGATTCACTCAGACCAACGGACTGACAACTCAGCATTTTATTATTATTTTCGTGATTCACTCAGACCAACGGACTGACAACTCAGCATTTTATTATTATTTTCGTGATTCACTCAGACCAACGGACTGACAACTCAGCATTTTATTATTATTTTCGTGATTCACTCAGACCAACGGACTGACAACTCAGCATTTTATTATTATTTTCGTGATTCACTCAGACCAACGGACTGACAACTCAGCATTTTATTATTATTTTCGTGATTCACTCAGACCAACGGACTGACAACTCAGCATTTTATTATTATTTTCGTGATTCACTCAGACCAACGGACTGACAACTCAGCATTTAATATTATTTTCGTGATTCACTCAGACCAACGGACTGACAACTCAGCATTTAATATTATTTTCGTGATTCACTCAGACCAACGGACTGACAACTCAGCATTTTATTATTATTTTCGTGATTCACTCAGACCAACGGACTGACAACTCAGCATTTTATTATTATTTTCGTGATTCACTCAGACCAACGGACTGACAACTCAGCATTTTATTATTATTTTCGTGATTCACTCAGACCAACGGACTGACAACTCAGCATTTTATTATTATTTTCGTGATTCACTCAGACCAACGGACTGACAACTCAGCATTTTATTATTATTTTCGTGATTCACTCAGACCAACGGACTGACAACTCAGCATTTTATTATTATTTTCGTGATTCACTCAGACCAACGGACTGACAACTCAGCATTTTATTATTATTTTCGTGATTCACTCAGACCAACGGACTGACAACTCAGCATTTTATTATTATTTTCGTGATTCACTCAGACCAACGGACTGACAACTCAGCATTTTATTATTATTTTCGTGATTCACTCAGACCAACGGACTGACAACTCAGCATTTTATTATTATTTTCGTGATTCACTCAGACCAACGGACTGACAACTTAGCATTTTATTATTATTTTCGTGATTCACTCAGACCAACGGACTGACAACTTAGCATTTTATTATTATTTTCGTGATTCACTCAGACCAACGGACTGACAACTTAGCATTTTATTATTATTTTCGTGATTCACTCAGACCAACGGACTGACAACTTAGCATTTTATTATTATTTTCGTGATTCACTCAGACCAACGGACTGACAACTTAGCATTTTATTATTATTTTCGTGATTCCCTCAGACCAACGGACTGACAACTTAGCATTTTATTATTATTTTCGTGATTCACTCAGACCAACGGACTGACAACTTAGCATTTTATTATTATTTTCGTGATTCACTCAGACCAACGGACTGACAACTTAGCATTTTATTATTATTTTCGTGATTCACTCAGACCAACGGACTGACAACTTAGCATTTTATTATTATTTTCGTGATTCACTCAGACCAACGGACTGACAACTTAGCATTTTATTATTATTTTCGTGATTCACTCAGACCAACGGACTGACAACTTAGCATTTTATTATTATTTTCGTGATTCACTCAGACCAACGGACTGACAACTTAGCATTTTATTATTATTTTCGTGATTCACTCAGACCAACGGACTGACAACTTAGCATTTTATTATTATTTTCGTGATTCACTCAGACCAACGGACTGACAACTTAGCATTTTATTATTATTTTCGTGATTCACTCAGACCAACGGACTGACAACTTAGCATTTTATTATTATTTTCGTGATTCACTCAGACCAACGGACTGACAACTTAGCATTTTATTATTATTTTCGTGATTCACTCAGACCAACGGACTGACAACTTAGCATTTTATTATTATTTTCGTGATTCACTCAGACCAACGGACTGACAACTTAGCATTTTATTATTATTTTCGTGATTCACTCAGACCAACGGACTGACAACTTAGCATTTTATTATTATTTTCGTGATTCACTCAGACCAACGGACTGACAACTTAGCATTTTATTATTATTTTCGTGATTCACTCAGACCAACGGACTGACAACTTAGCATTTTATTATTATTTTCGTGATTCACTCAGACCAACGGACTGACAACTTAGCATTTTATTATTATTTTCGTGATTCACTCAGACCAACGGACTGACAACTTAGCATTTTATTATTATTTTCGTGATTCACTCAGACCAACGGACTGACAACTTAGCATTTTATTATTATTTTCGTGATTCACTCAGACCAACGGACTGACAACTTAGCATTTTATTATTATTTTCGTGATTCACTCAGACCAACGGACTGACAACTTAGCATTTTATTATTATTTTCGTGATTCACTCAGACCAACGGACTGACAACTTAGCATTTTATTATTATTTTCGTGATTCACTCAGACCAACGGACTGACAACTTAGCATTTTATTATTATTTTCGTGATTCACTCAGACCAACGGACTGACAACTTAGCATTTTATTATTATTTTCGTGATTCACTCAGACCAACGGACTGACAACTTAGCATTTTATTATTATTTTCGTGATTCACTCAGACCAACGGACTGACAACTTAGCATTTTATTATTATTTTCGTGATTCACTCAGACCAACGGACTGACAACTTAGCATTTTATTATTATTTTCGTGATTCCCTCAGACCAACGGACTGACAACTTAGCATTTTATTATTATTTTCGTGATTCACTCAGACCAACGGACTGACAACTTAGCATTTTATTATTATTTTCGTGATTCACTCAGACCAACGGACTGACAACTTAGCATTTTATTATTATTTTCGTGATTCACTCAGACCAACGGACTGACAACTTAGCATTTTATTATTATTTTCGTGATTCACTCAGACCAACGGACTGACAACTTAGCATTTTATTATTATTTTCGTGATTCACTCAGACCAACGGACTGACAACTTAGCATTTTATTATTATTTTCGTGATTCACTCAGACCAACGGACTGACAACTTAGCATTTTATTATTATTTTCGTGATTCACTCAGACCAACGGACTGACAACTTAGCATTTTATTATTATTTTCGTGATTCACTCAGACCAACGGACTGACAACTCAGCATTTTATTATTATTTTCGTGATTCACTCAGACCAACGGACTGACAACTTAGCATTTTATTATTATTTTCGTGATTCACTCAGACCAACGGACTGACAACTTAGCATTTTATTATTATTTTCGTGATTCTTGTAAACCTCTCTTTCTCTCCCTATTTCACAAACCGTCCTCTAGTCCTCCATTCTTCTACCTAACTCCCGTAACCTATCACGCGATCCTTTCCTCTATACATTTTTTACACGCTCGGTTTGTTTATTAAGACGTTCAGCACGTTCCTCAGATTTTCATACCGTTTCTATTTCATTTATATTGAATTTAGCTCATTATTAGGATTATTCTGTCCACTAATATTTACACTTTTCCCGATCATAGATTTTTAGCCTACTTTCAAGAATGGAAATAGGATTATAGTTAAGTCTTATGTGTCTGTGAGTCTGTATGTCCGTCCCTCCTATTAACATTTGGACCAATAGACCGATTTTCATGAAACTTGGTGGATTTCTCGTACTACATGAGCCGGGCTCCCGAGGATAGTTTTTGTCACGAAGATTGAAACCCGAGTTTGATTCCAGGAACTTTCCTTCCCATTTGATTTACATGGGAAATTTGAAATCCATCGTGCATGATAATTTTCTCTTGCACATTAAAATATCTTAGAATACCAATATCGGAGCGAGTTTTGTTCTATTCTCTGAGGAAAGAAATTAAAATTGTAATTTTTATCGTAAAATTTTTCTTATCGATTGTATTTTTTAGAATTTTGTGTAAATATTGGCGATTTGGCAGTTTTTATCATTCATTACGAGAATGTTTCCAAAGCAATAATTATTATTGGACTCGGTATATTATAATACGTACACGCGTTATTTTTGCCACACAAATACGCGTGATCAATTTAATATACCGTTTGAATATATTTGTAGTATTTTATAACGCTAAATTATGAAATTTTCGAACACAAAGAACTACATATCCGCGATGACTTTAAAGCTATTAGAGCCAATATAAGTATTAAATAAATTATTAAATGGAAAGTAGGCATCATAAGTTCTGTTTGGATCATCTTGTTTTTAAATATAACTGATAACCTCTCCTTTTTAGGCGTTCTTTACCAGCGATGCGGTAATAGCGGATCGCCTTATGGGCACGTCTGGTCCGTCCGTCGTAATTTTCATCTCTTAAACCGCTGCACGAATTTTAATTTAATTAGGTATGCGTTATTTTTATTAAAATTTATGGTCCAATTGTGATTTTTAAGTGAATCCGTCAATTAGAACTTCAATTTTACATAATCATATTAATAAAATTATACTCGTATCTTGTTAAATGGCATCCGTCAAGCAACAATGAAGTATCAAACTTTTATCTCCCTAGCTCTTATTTGATCAGTAAGATTTAGATTTTTAAAAATATACAAATAGAGAACAGCATTTACTATAATAAAGTCCGCGAGAACACGTAATTACGAGTTATGGATTCTGAGATAAAAATTCGAGAAAATCCCTAACAAAACATCGAATATTTTGTTTACATCGATCACTAAGACTGTTCTCCCAGCAAACAATTAATCATTCATGCAATGCTCTCCCATTCTCTTATATTATAGGCGAAGAATAGGTTAAAAAATTTATTCCGATAGAGAACTACATTAACTACAAATTGGTCTCGAGAGCGCATAATGACAACTTATAGTTTTGGAGATAAAAATTCAAGAATATCGCGAGCAAAACATCGCATATTTTGTTTGCATCGATCGCTAAGACGGTTCTCTCAGCAAACCACAATTAAAAATCCATGTATTTCTTTCCTATTCTCTTATATGATCTGCGAGGTATAGATTTAAAAAGTTATTTGTATGGAAAACAATATTTACTGAAAGAAAGTTCGCGAGAACACGTAATTATGAGTTATGGTTTCGGAGATAACAATTCTCGATAATCCCGAGCAAACATCGCAATTTTTGTACACATCGATCGCTAATACGGTTCTCTCATCAATACTTTCCTCTACATATGAAGAAAGTTAAAATCCTTTCGCATACAGACAGACAGACCGACAGATACACAGACATCATAGCGAAAATAGTCAAAACGTGTTCAGGGAACCTCAAAACGTGTATATCCGTTGAAATCTCGAATTCGATTTTTTTCATGAAAATAATACTTGCTCTATGCTACGTATATGGAGAGATATCTCTGATACCTATGAATTGGACCGGGTGGGTCCATGGAGGTCCGGAGGGAACGACAGCATATGTGAGAGTAATAGGATTTCTAGTTTAATTAACATTACAATCGATTAGAAAGGTGACTTCTTAAAAACGCTCAATTTTGCCGAAATATGATATTAAAACGTTAAATTCGAAAGATTTCGATTCGAAGGCGATAAAAGACGATAAGAATAAGAAACAATTGTCATTTTTATTTAATGCAGTGCTAGTTCGGAGATCGAAGGCCAGAGATGTGAATTTTAATAAGAAAAAAAAATAAACTTGTAGGTTGAAATATCGATTTCTCCATGTTATCTTATGTGGAATGGAAATCATTCTCAGGAATCGAACCCGGGTCGATTTTGGAAGAATTTCTTTTAGTAAATGACTTTTTACATTAAGAATTGAACACTTCCACCACATGTCAATCTTCTAGCTACTCGGAAAGTTTGTTATAAATAGCATTACAGTTCCGCTTTCCCACCCTAGGAAGTCATTTTTACTTTCTCCATACGGAATAGGGGAAAGTATTGTTTTCATTAAAAAATATATTACGAGATTTCAACGGAAATACACGTTTTGAGATCTCCTGAACACGTTTTGATTATTTTCTCGATGATGTCTGTGGTGTGTTTTTGTGTAACACTATGTTATGTTAATCATTATGTTAAGTGTAGATATGTAAAACAGGGCTGCAACAATAAAAGTAAAAATAAATTTCTTTTTACAGGTAATTGTGTTAAATTGTCCACATCAATTCGAACCATATATATATATATATATATATATATATATATATAATATAATAATATCCATAAACCCAACATCCCCGGCCGCCCCATTGTTGCCAGCTTTAATTCCCCTACAGAACGCATCTCCGCCTTTGTTGACTCCCACCTACAACCTCTCATTCGTCAATTCCCTTCTTCATCCAAGACACTAACCACTTTCTCAAACGTCTCAAACACCTCCCCTTTCCTCTCCCACCCAATACCATTTTGGCCACTATCGATGTCTGTTCCCTCTACACAAACATCCCCCACGATGATGGACTCTCTGCCCTTAGTAAACTCCTAGACTCAAGACCACCCGACGCAAGACCTTCCTCCCATTTCTTATTAGACTTGGCAGAAATGGCGCTCAAATTGAACAACTTCTCTTTCGATGGTCGTCACTACCTTCAAATTAGAGGCACTGCGACGGGCACAAGAATGGCGCCTTCATACGCCAATTGCTACCTTGGAGAATGGGAAAGACTCTTCCTCAACGTTCCACTCAGACCACTTTTGTGGCTGAGATACATCGACGATGTCTTCCTCATTTGGACGCATGGACTTGACTCTCTCCTTTCCTTTCTCTCGCGTCTCTCCTCCCATCCTTCACTGTCCTTCACCCACCAATCCTCTACCTCCCACATCACATTCCTGGATGTCGATCTTTACCTTCAAGACAGCCAAATCCGCACCTGTGTTCACATCAAACCCACCAACAGCCTCCAATACCTCCACTTTGATAGCTGCCATCCCCTTCATACCAAAACCTCTATCCCCTATGCCCTTGCTCGTCGAGGATGGAGGCTTTGTTCCGATAGAGCATCCCTTCTAGAGTATTACTCTGTCCTCGAGGATGCTCTTCTCAAACGTGGTTACCCTCCAGTCTTGGTCCGCGAACAGATCCATAGGGCGATGACGCCTACCCACAATGGATCTCATCCTCACACACCCACTATTTCTGCATCTACCCCTCCACTCACTCTTACGACACTTTTCCTTCCTGGTATCCACGAAGCTCTCAAAACAATCCTTCATGCTGCCCACCCAATTCTTACCTCTTCCTCCCATCAGTCCCTCTTTATCAACCTTTTTGCCAATCCTCCGCTCCTCTCCTTCCGCCGGCCCCCAAATTTGGGAAATATCTTGTGGAGGAAGGAACTTCCCACTTCTACCACGCTTCTTGCAATAGGCTCTCACCCCTGCGGAAAACCTTGCTGCCTCACTTGCCCTATCCACCTACCATCATCTTCTTTCTCGAGTCCCACCACCAACATCACCTACCCCATCACCTCCAGAAGCAACTGCACCACCCGTAACGTCATTTACCTCCTTACCTGCACCCTTTGTCCTGCGTTTTACGTAGGTCTCACCAGCAATCCGTTAAACATCCGAATGAACGGTCACCGGAATAGCGTTTCTCTCAGACGCCCCCACCCAGTTGCATTACACGCCAATACCCACAATGTCCCCTTCAATAGTTGCTACAATGTTAGGATTATTCGCGCTTTACCCTATGACACTCCTGCCCCCCTTCTCCGACACTGGGAACTAGCACATATCCATCTTCTCGACTCTTTCTCTCCGCCTGGCCTCAACCTCCGCTAACCCTATTAGCCCCCTTACAATGTCTTCTTGTTACTTTGTAGTTATTCGCACTTTCCCTTACCACACTTCCTCTTTATTGGCTATCCACTCCTCCTACTCCCCACCTCCTCCAATCATCAACCTTCCCACATCACCCTGTCATTCCCCGCCCAGTGTGTCACTTTACGTTACTCTTTCGCTGAAGAAGGGCATAGGCCCGATAAGCTTGCGTGTGTTTTACGTGTCTCTTCGACGCCCCCAGCAGCCTACCAGCTTGGTGCTCAACTTGGTAAGTGTCCGCTGGGCTTCCCTCAACACCTTGTTGCCACCCTCATCACTACCTTTTCTTTTCCTTTAGTTAATATATATATATATATATATATATATATATATATATATATATATACACATATAACAGCTTACGGAAAAGGAAAGGTTAAATGGATATATGGATGTCAACAAGGTGTTGGGATGAAGAAACCCAGTGAACACTCACCACTCAGACGTTTTCAGGTTGGCGAGTTCTCTCTCTGTAGCTGATGAAGGAATAATTCCGAAAGCTTCTATGTCTTTGATGTTTCTGTGTTTTAGTGTTCTTTTACGTGTGTCGCCTCGTCATCCCCGGGGCCTCGCCAACCTGAAGTCGTCTGATTGGTGAGTGTTCACTGGGTTTTCTCATCCCAACACCTTGTTGACATCCATATATATATATATATATATATATATATATATATATATATATGCAGAAGAAATAATAGGGGAAGATCAATTCGGTTTCAGAAAAGGACGAGGAACTAGAGATGCTATAGGAGTAGTTAGAATCATATCAGAAAGGGCAATAGAATACAGTCAAGATATCTGCGCATGCTTCGTAGACTGGCAGAAGGCCTTTGATAGAGTAAATTGGGTAAAGTTGATGAAGATATTAAAGGATATAGGTGTAGACTGGAAAGACAGGAGACTGATTAGGAATCTATATGAGAATCAAGTTGTAAAGGTTAGGTTTGAGAATGTGGACACCTGCGGAATAAATATCGGTAGAGGAGTAAGACAAGGATGCTGCCTATCGCCAACCCTATTCAATATATATGGAGAAAGTCTAATGCAAGAAGCTTTAGAAGGCACAGGGGATTTCAAAATTGGAGGAAGGATTATAAGAACAGTAAAATACGCAGATGATCAAGTACTTCTAGCAAGAAAGGAAGAGGAGCTACAAAAAATGATAAATAGACTAGTGATAACAGGTAGAAAATACGGTATGGAAATAAATACAGAAAAATCCAAGGTCATTCAATATCGGGTAAAGAAGAGAATCTGAACATAACTATTGGGGGAAAGCCATTAGAACAAGTTTCAGAACATAAATACCTTGGAAGTATCATAACACGAGAGGCAAAATGTACGGATGAGATCAAAACTAGAATAGGAAAAGCAAAAGCGGCTTTCAGGAGAAAGAAACAACTACTTACAGGGAATATAAGGGAAGATATCCGCAAGAAGTTGATAAAATGCTACGTATGGAGTATAGCATTGTATGGGGCAGAAACATGGACGCTAAGGAAAAATGACATAAAATACTTGGAAAGCTTTGAAATGTGGACTTTGAGGAGAATGCTGAAGATAAAATGGACAGATAGGATGAAAAACGATGAAGTGGCACGAAGAATAGGAGAGAAGCGAATGATTATACAGACTATCAGAAAGAGGAAGGCTAACTGGGTTGGACATTACCTGAGGAGAGAGAGTATGATTAAAGACGTGTTAGAAGGAAAACTAGATGGGAAAAGGGAAAGAGGTAGGAAAAGGTTTCAGCTGATAGACGATTTGAAAGGGAAAGAGAGTTATCAAGATATAAAGAGGACAGCGGAAAATAGGAGTATATGGAGAACCAGGTTTAACCATGAATAATCACGGACCTGTCTACGGACAGACTACCTATGATGATGATGATATATATATATATATATATATATATATATATATATATATATATATATATATATATATATACATATATACATATATATATACATATAAAACACAATCAATATATTTAAACTGAATCAGCTAAGCAGGGGTGCCACAATTACAAATTGAACTCATTCAGTAATTAGAGATTTGGAAGCAATTTGCGGGACAGATTTCAATTAAATTTTGTATATAAGTTTTGTACAACATACCGTAATGAAATCAAGATGTTTAAAGCTGAGCTAAAGAGCAGGGCTATCACATTAAATAGTTAGATAATATTTCTTTTACGCGTATTTCTGGAGATCTGGCCCAATGGATTTTAACCAAATATAGTATATTTAATCTTCATATAAATTAATAACCTAAATATCATATTTCAACCGGGTCGACTAAGCAGGGCTACCACAGTATCAAGGTTAGAATTTTTCTGTAACTATGAATTTCGAAGGTATTGGTTGACCGATTTCAAAAAGAAATTTCGATTGTAGGGCTAGCATAGAATGATAAAACAAAATAAACATGTTTAGAACGGATTTAAAAAGCAGGGCTACCACAATATAAGGAAGTATAATTTTCTGAAATAAAAGCAAATACATTAGTATACTTTTATACTACGACGAATTTGACGATAAGCACTTCTGTACCACGGGAAAGCTGTGTACATCCTTACTTGTTAAATCCCTTTTGTGGAAACAGAGATATCCATATATTCAGGGTTAGAGCGAAAGAGAGAGAATGCGAGAGAGACAGAGGGAGAGAGGGGGGGGGAGAGTGAGAGAGGGAGAGATGGAGGGAGGGAGAAATGAAGGGAGGGGTGTAAGGGGGGGTGAGAGGGAGGGAGGGGGTAGGGGGTGAGAGGTAGAGAGGGGGAGAGGGAGGGGAAGAGGGTGGGGGATAGGGAGGGGGAGAGGGATTGGGAGGGGGAGAGGGAGAGACAGAGAGAGACAAAGAGAGACAGAGAGAGAGAGACTGAGAGAGAGAGAGACTGAGAGAGAGAGACTGAGAGAGAGAGAAAGACAAGAAAGAGAGACAGAGAGAGAGAGAGACAGAGAGAGAGAGACTATTTTTTAGAAGAACAGATAGATACAAGCACTCCTTAGAAGTATAATTTTCTGAGATTTTTCATCGCTCCGCAAACACAGGTATTCCGAACGCAATTCTGGGTTCACTGAACGTTTTGTTCTCATTATGTTAATTGGAGTATTATTTCTCATTGCAGCGGACCTGGATGAGAAAATAACGCAAAAAAATCTATCGAGCGTTCCATTCATGCTCACCTTGATTACACGGAGACGAAATATCACTCTAGTATTTCACCGGGCTGAGTTTCACTCACCTGAAAAGAAGAAAATAATGCATGAGGCACTCGAAACTGTAAATGGAGTACTATTCAAAGGATATCCACAGACTTTGCATAGGTCTGAGCCCAGTATATTACAACCATGAAAACAATTAAATAAGAATTACAGAGATAAGAATAATTTAAAATAACCCGTTTTAATTTTTTTTCTCATAAAATTTGAAATATTTTAATAAATAACATACGCAATGCATATATTTTTAAAGATCAAAAAACATAAACTATTAAAACAGTACATATACTAAACTTTGTTCTTGGTCAAAGCAATAATGATATACGCTACATATTATTTCTTACAATTATTCAATTTATTTATTCATTTTGTGTAATCAGTACTGTAATCAGTACTTTTAAACTAATTGTTAACCTGCAGATATCGCCGCAGTAAATTTTGTAGTGTGTTCAGGTAGATCGCCACACAAACATTTACCCTTCAAAACGCCGCAGTACCGTTGGGATACGCGATTCGGTATCATTTGAACTTTCGGTGAAGTTTGCCTTTAAATTGCAAAAATAATTTAAAAATTATATTTTTCGCCATCTGAAAAGGGGTTGTTAACTCAGCGCACCATTACGACGGATTCTCCGAGCGGGAAAATTACTCCAGCGCTGTCTTCGGCCCTCTTTCCGTCCTAACGGACAGAAAAAGGGAGCGCCCCAGCGATATTATTTCATTTGAGTTGGTCTGAAAAGCAAGGACACTCTCCGTACAGGGAGAAAGTGAGACAGAGAGAGAGAGAGGGAGACGGGGAAGAAAGATGGACGCTTGACTGGGTCGCCTATGCCGAAGGTAACGACCTTCGGGCGCTTCGGACATCGTTAGTCCCCTTTATCTCCTTCCACTCCCGTTTATGCGTTTATATTTTTATATGAATTCCCAGCAGTGTATCCGGTTCCTTCCGTTTTACTATTACTGTTATTTCCATTTTCGGGAAATGCCCCACTTCGTTTAAGAGTAATCAGCGTGTCGTCTCTCTATACTCTATATTCAAATCTTACCGTTAATATGAACGTTTGAACTCGTTTTAGCCTACTTTCAAAAAAATGGAAAGTAGTCTTATGAGATCGACTGGGTGTCCGCGTGTGCGTCCCAGTAATATCTTCTTAATGAATACCCCGATTTAAACTAAATTTGGTTGATAGAATATGCACATATATTAATGACTAAATTGTCATATTTGGACCGGATCGAATATGCAAGAATGCCACAATTGCAAAGTTAATCTTTTCGGTAAAAATGAATTTGGAAGGAATTGGCAAAACCGATTTCAACGAAATGTTGTGCGAAGTAGGCGTGAATCACAACATAACAAAATCGAGATATTTAGTATAGATATAGAAAGCAGTGGTGCCACAATACAAGGAGTCAAATAATTATATTACACGTATTTGCGTTGAACGGTCCACATAAAATTTAAACAAATTTAATGCTTATAATATACACATATATGCAAAACCTTATTAGCATATTTAAACCGAATAAGTCAAAAAGAGGTACCGCAATTACAAATTAAACTCATTCAATAATTAAGGATTTGGAAGGGATTGGCTGAACGGATTTCAATTAAATTTTGTATATAAGATTTATACAAAATACCTTAATAAAATCAAGAGATTTAAAGTGGAGCTAAAGGGCAGTGCTACCATAATAAAAGGTATAATAATATTTCTTTTACACGTAGTTCTTTAGTTCTTGAGAATTGATCTTATGGATTTTAACCAAATATAGTATATATAATCTTCATATAAATAAATAACCAAATAGCATATTTCAACCGAGTCGTCTAAAGAGGGCCACCGCAATAACAAGGTAAGGATTTTTCTTTGACTATGAATTTGGAAGGTATTGGCTCTACGGATTTGAAAGAAGTTTCGTTTATAGGGCGAATATAGAATGACGAAACGAAATGAATATATAGAACGGATCAGAAAAGCAGGACCACCACAATATAAGGAAAAATAATTTTACTACTACGGTGAATTTGACGAAAAGCACTTCCGTACCACGTACCCCTACTTGTTATATATTAAAATTGTATTGAAAGGAAAGTAGGCGGAGTAGTTCTTTCCAGAACTATTTGTTTTTAATGCAGACGAACTGACTGCAATAAGTATGCCTCTAATATTTGCAAGGGCGCGTTAAATGTGAAGCGACAAATATAACAAATTTCTTCTCTTTCGTTTTGGGATAATTGATACATTAATTTGAGATGACGGATTAGAATATAAATATTTGGAAGTGGACTTTAATTTTCGTGCGTTATAAAATTAGATAACATGATATAGATATTACATTCATAAGGTTTTCAAGACTGATAATTATTGAGGAGGCACGAAAAAGTAAGAGCTATGAAAAATATTACACTCTTGCTCATTGCTAGGAAATAGATATTGCAATCTTTTAAAATAAGGGAAATGGTTCAATTACAATGGCGCCGGAGTTTTCAGTTTTTCTGATCCATTTCTAAAATTAGAAATAATTGACGAGCACATAGAGCTTAATCCTCTCAAGGGAACTTTTTACTATCGTTCCCTTATCGGCTTATTTGAATGAGAGGTATGCGTGAGCTTCGTCATATCGTTTCAAGCCACGAGGATTTTAAGAGAAGCCACTTCAAACGGAAAATGGCTTTCACGGAACATTTGGAAAGGTCCCCAAACGAAATATATAATGATGCCCTTTTCACGATATTGCGGCTCCATTCCGTTTGATTCTAGGCCTGGAATATTACCTAAATTTATGTATATGTGTCTTTTCTGCCGCCGGTTACACCTACCAGCCTTCATACACAACCTCAATTTTTCTTCTTTCTTTCTTACCTACATAATCCGGAGTGTTTTATAAATTATTTTTCCTATATATATATCAAATAAGTTAAAATCCTCAAAAATTTTGATTAATTTAAGCAGATTCTTTTCTGAAACATCAAATAAAAAAAAATAATATGAGAAATTTTCTCCCCTTTTTTTCTATTTCTCTCACATTAATTTTGTGAAGATCGCATGCTTCGACGCGCAAAAAATTTAATATGTTGCTATCCATATTGAACGCAAATTAATTTGAGCATGTTTCGTTTCGATCCTATAAGAACGCTTTATCTCCGATGTGAATACAATTTCAGGACTGAAAACATATTAATCAAAGCTATGGAAGTTAATAACGAAATTAGAAACCTTAGGCGTTAATTCTAAAATCGTTAGTTGGATCCGTGAATTTTTAAATCATAGGAAGCAGATGGTTGTTATAGATGGGAAATCTTCGAACTTAGTGGAGGTTGTCTCTGGCGTTCCACAGGGTAGTGTAATTGGTCCGTTATTATTTCTAATTTATATAAACGATATCAGCTCAGTAGTCAGGAGTAAAATTAGGCTTTTCGCGGACGACACCGTCATCTATAGAGAAATAAGCAATCCGGAAGACCACCAGTATCTCCAAAATGACCTAGAAGCTATTTCTGCATGGTGTAAGGAATGGCAGTTAGAGATAAACCAAAAGAAAAGCTGCGTCATCAACTTCTGGAGAACCAAGAGTATCTCGTTGAATAATAATTATTCGTTGGACGGAGTAGAGATTCCAGTTTCAGACTCGATTAAATACCTCGGAGTCACGATCCATCGTGATCTCTCGTGGGACACCCACATTCGCCGATTGATAGGTGCCGCTAACAAAAAGCTGGTCTTTATAGGGAGAATAGTTCGAAATAGCTCCGAAAAAGTGAAAGAATTATGTTATTTATCCTTGGTTCGACCGCAGGTCGAATATGCTTCAGCTGTGTGGGATCCCTACGAAAAGGACTCACTAACGAGATAGAAAAGGTTCAGCGCAGGGCAGCTAGATTTGTAAAGAGGAATTACGATAATAAACAAAGCGTAACATCATTAATAGAAAATCTGAAATGGGCATCGTTAGAGGAACGTAGGCTGCAGGCTAGAATTAAACTACTGGAAAAATTTATGTCGGAGGGACTAGCGAATGAGGTAGTAGGACTTATCAGAAGCCCGACGTATCTCGGAAGGCAGGACAGTGAGGATAAGATTCGCGAGATCGACTGTAGAACGGAGCGATATAGAGGATCGTTTTTCCCTAGGACGATAAGAGACCATAATAGGAAAAGATAACGTAGGAAAATTATGGACCCTTGGTGCACTGCACCCCCTGTCATCCACCGAAAAGGTGACTTGCAGGGTATAATGTAGATGTAGATGTAGATATGGACACATATACATAAATACTTATTTTAAAGAAATGAAATAATCATTTTTGTCGTTTAAATCTACGTGTAGTGGATCACCACTTGATTGCAGTCGAAATGGGCACGTAGTTTTTTATATCATTCTACACCATTTCAATTTATAGGTTTTATTTACTAGTGAAGCGATAATAGCGGAACGCCTTATGGACACGTCTGGTCCGTCCGTCCGTCGTAACTTCCATCTCCTAAACCGATGGACGGAATTTAATTGAATTAAGTATGAGTAATTATTATTAAAATGCATCTCCCAATTGTGATTTTCAACTGAATCCCTCAATTAGAACTTCCATTTTACACAATTACTTAAATAAAGTTAAACTCGTATCTCGTTAAATGCAATATCAAACTTTTCTCTCCCTAGCTCTCATATGATCTATAAGATTTAGATTTTTTTAAATATACGAATAGAGAAGAACATTTACTACAATATAGTTTGCAAGAACACGTGATTATGAGTTATGGTTTTAGAGATAAAAATTCGAGAAAATCCCGAGCAAAATATCGCATATTTTGTTTGCATCTATCGCAAAGACCGTTCTCTCAGCAAACAAATTAAATTAAGAATGAGTGAACGCTATTAAAATTAATCACCCAATTGTGATTTTTAACTGAATCCGTCAATTAGAATTTTCACTTTACATAATTAATTTAACAAACTTATACTCGTATCTCGTTAAATGGCATCCTTCACGCAACAAGGAAATACCAAACTTTTCTCTCCCTAGCTCTTGATTTAGATTTAAAAAATTACACGAATAGAGAATAGAATTTACTATAAGAAAGTCCACGAGAACATGTAATTGTGAGTTATGGTTTCGAAGGTAGAAATTCTACAAAATCCCGCGAAACAATCGCATATTTTTCTACATCGATCTCTAAGGCACGTTTTTCTATCCCATGCCTTTATATTATCTGTGAGGTATGGCTTAGAAATTATATTTAGATAAGGTACAACATTTACTACAAGATAGTCTACGAAACTACATAATTACGATCCATGGATTTGGAGATATAAATTCGAGAAAATCCTGAGCAAAACGTATATTTTGTTTACATCGATCGCAAAGACTGTTGTTTCTCTCAGCAAACAACAATTAAAAATCCACATATTTCTCTCCCATGCTCTTATATGATCTGTGAGGTATAGATTAAAAAATTTATTTGGATAGAGAGCAACATTTACTACAAGATATTCTTCGAGACCATTAAAATACAACTATAGTTTCGGAGATATAAAATTCGAGAATCGCCCAATCTTTCGATACAGTTTCATACTAATTTTCCATTAAGAACCCCTTTGAAATCTTTGTGAATTCCATTTATGGTGTATACTTTTCATCTTGTTCATTCTTAGGTACTTATTTTTTAAACCAATCATTGGGTCTTAAGTATATTTTGTAAACCCGTGTAGGCAGTGTAGGTGGTTACTTTTTAGCTGTATTATGTATGTTAGTTATTTGATAGTTTTGAGGATATGAAAGTTGGCTATATGCTCACTGTAATCCATTGTTAGCAAGTGAGCTCGAAAATTCCTTCTGTGGTTGTTTGTATAAACGAACACTGAATAATGTATTTGAAATTAGGTTAGTATAAAATACTATTATAACTTCAAATACAATTATCTTACTGCTAAGCGAGCTTTATATATATAGACAATGAGTAAAGACTTTAATCATGGACCTTGAGTTCGATATTTCACAATTATCGATTCCTTAGCGGACTGTATACATAAGATGCATGAATTATATCGATATACTTTTGGATCGACTATATTATTAAAAACATTTTACTCCACACCCGCATTTTTCGAATACAATTCAAAACTATCAAGGAAAATTCGCATTATTTCCTAGTGACCATAGGATTATCTTTTTGAAATATTTTTAACTATTGAGGTAGAATTTGGCTGGTTGCTGAAACGAAAATAAAGAATACAAAAAAAAGTTTATGTTAATAATGCGATTTACGCTCGACTATCGCACAAAGAGAACTAATTTTCGGAACGAATTGGCATCAAAGGGGCGAAATTACGCCTCTTGGCAAGGGAAAGCTATTTTGAGTAATGCATACATAGCGTATAAATAATAATAATACCCAAAGCACATTTACCGCACCAGATTCAGAGTGTACGCAAGAACCTGCAACGGAATATTAATGCCGCTGGTTTCTGCCACTGCTAATAAGATTCATGCAAATGTTCTGCGATGCAACGGAGAGGACTGAGAATAAATTTCCTGTCTTTGCATGTCGGGCACATGCATAAGCCATTCCTAAAATCAAAGGATCTTTACATCAATTAAGAATACTTGGTTCGTCGTGTATATGGTCGGTTGCTTTGCGGCGCTTTTTCTTCCCTTGATTCTCCGCGCGCAAGGAGTCTCCAATGAACGCTTTCCTATAAGGAAGCGGTTGAAAGAGCGCCGATGTGACCCACTTTAATACCGAGCCCATCACAACGAAGCAGTTGATAATGATAAATTATTTAACGCTTAAGACCGATATTTCTCCCGCTTAACGGGGGTAAACTTAAGGATTATATTATCGCAGGTGAGACATGCCGCCAAATTTCATTTCTTATGAGGGGAAAAGCAGAGCCGCATCATTTGCTATTCAGAAGTAGTTATGCAAAGATAAATTACTGTTTAATCTACAGGCGCAAAAGCTACCAGAGGTAGGAGGGAGAACGTTGGTGTGCGGGCGGTGGGAAGATGGAAGAAGTGAGTGGGAAGGGGAGAGGTAGGGATTGAGGGGAGAGGGAAGGAGTGAGGGGAGAGGGAGAGATTGTGGGGAGAGGAGGGAGTAAGGAGAGAGAGAGAGGGAATGAGGGAAGAAGGAGGGAGTGAGGTGAGTGGGAGGGAGTGAGAGGTTAAAATGGTGGGAGGAAGGAACAAAGTGCCCCAGTTGCCCTCGCCATCTCTTTTTGCTAACGCCGAGGGCCGGAGTTCTTACTAACGCCTTCACCCTTGCCAGGTCCCGTAACTCCCTCACTATTCCACCTCCCCCGGGCACTCCCCCTTCCTTTTCCAGTTCCTCTTCCTTAAATGCACCTCCTCCTCTCCCCCTCCCCTCAGGATCCCCCGCTTCCGACAACAGACCCGATTCTGCTTCTCCAGTGTACTCCATGGCCGCCATTTCCCATAGGACCAGAGTCTTCCTCCCTCTCCGCCTAAAGGCCAACCGCGTAATGGGATGGGGGTCGGGAAGTTGGCCTTTAAATTAAAGCTCTTGTTAGTTTCTTTAAGCAAAATGGCTGAAGGTAATTTATTCGTTCGTGGGATAAGGAGTAGTTCTCCTCGGGGTTTTGCATGTAATCGGATTAAAATCGATCAATCGATGTCTCTAAATTGCAATCGAACCATAACCTTCCAGTCACGCATTCGGTGGCCATTATTTTCTATAACACAAATTAACAAGAGAATCAAAGAGAAAATTCATCGCTGCGATTAATCCAAAGAAATTTCCATAACGTGTGAAAGTTATTTCGGCTACGAAGCAAAATTCAGCACTCAAAATCGATATTATTGTGAAAGAAGTGCACAGCCTGCGGCGTAACAAGAAAGCAGTGGTTCAGCGGACAACAGTATTCGGAAAAAATAATTAATATTAAGTAAAAATAAACTTCTCTCCTATTATCAAGGGAAATATTTAAGAGCAGCACAAATTAGCGACATGTTGAAGAATTTGTAGCTGAGCTCAATTCTGCAATGGTTGGCTAAAGAAAATATGCACTTGGGAAGGGAATTTCTGCGAGTGTTCTAGGCATCTGCTTTGACACTCTGAGTGGAAGGGAACCCGATGGTATGCTCCAGCCTCTTTTCCCTCGTAACCTCTCTTCCTCCTCTATCTACGTCCCCGCCCCTCGCCCCTTCCTTATGGTGCGCGACCGCCGCACAATGCGAAACTTGCCCTGCGCCCCCTTCCCTTCGACCCTTCTTGCCCGAGCCTCCGACCATATTTTCAGCTCTCCAAAAACACACCCCTTAGCCTATCCGATAAGCCATTTCTGGTGCACCATAAAAAATCCATCAGAACATTTTTAGCTTCTTATATAAAATTTGCATTTTATTCCTCGCAAACTTCGTTCACTTTTCATCAAATTTTGGATTATTTTATCGCTCTAATGATTATACGTCATCTTTTAATTGCTACGTCGTTATTTTACGATTTTTTGTACTGCTCCGCTTGGTGATTTACTATCGCTTCAAGATTAAACAGAAACTTGCCTCCATTTTTTTTCATTTCTCGTTAGCACACAGATTACATCCCTTAACAATACGAAATATAGAAATATAATCAGAATAAAATTTATGGAATAAAGCGATCTGAAGATCTTATGCATACAGTCATAAGCTGTAATGCTGGAAATATTTTTGAAACGAGAAAAAAGTATCCCATAATAAGAATGAAATTATTTTAATATTATTTACGTTCTTTTATTTATGAATCGGAAATCTTAAAGAATTCATGAAATTTTAAATCTTATTTTTTATAAAGTAAAAATTATATTTATAATGGCTTCAAGCAATTATTACTAATATCAATTCATCACGTGGTCTTCCAAGATAAATGTTGAAGAATGACAAAGTGGACCATATTTCCGGTCATATTAATGATTGAAATTTAATTTGGTGGTCACTATAACAGAAACAGCACACATTCAAAGTAACTCACTTTGATGATAATGATTTACAATGATATATCGTATATAGCTGGGTTGCTTGCACTCACCATTTCCTTTGAATTTATTTTATTTATCTTTCTTCCCAGTTTGTCCTAACCTCGTGTTTTTCTTTATCTCTTGATTCACCCTCCCTTTTTTATTCTTTCCTTCTAATTCTTTCTTCCATCTTTTGAATTCACCTTCCTCTTCCCACCCACACTTCCTCTCTCATGTCCAGGCCAACTCATCCCTTGAAGTTTCCTCCGCCGTTCTTGCTCCCATTCTCCCGCTCTCTCACATCCTTTGTTGTTTTCGATGTATGCCCTCCTTTCTTACGCCTTTGCTCCTCCCTGTGAGACGTGCATTGCCGCTGCTCTTTTATGGTTTTATAGACTTTTTCCTTTAACTTTGTTTGAGTTTTCCTGTCCAAAGAAATTCGTGACTTACACTTCGGATGCAAACAAATCCTGTTTTCAGTTCGTCTGCGATGCTAGCCCCCTCTTTCAAAAATAATCAGAACTCTTTTTAGATTACGTAACTTATTCTATCTTATCATAGTCAGTTTTTGTGGTCAAGTCAAAATACTACTCTACGTCTTTTTTTAGTATAAATTACATTATACATCTTTACTCGTTCAAAATTAATGTTATTTTGCGAAACTGGAATAGTTATACTTAGGACGACTAAAACTAGCGCAAAATAATTGGAGTAAAGTGGTAATTTTCCATAAAAGCAGAAGCTTAGGATTGTATTGATGTATGGGAAACAAAGGTAATTGGATTAACGAATGCCATTTGAAAAGAAGTGAACATAAAATGATGTCGAAGATGGCCAATTTCGCCGAAGCCGAAAGGAAAAGACAATGAATGATTATAATGATGCAGATGAGGTCTAACAAAAGCGGATTTAATGAGAAAGTCATGCAAAGATATACAAAACCCTCTCAAGCGGCTTAACGATACGGATTATATATTGAATTTCTAATCAAACATTCTTTATTGTAAACGGGACCAACTGTCATGGAATTCGATGTTTTATTGTTAGTTATGCGTGCATTGATTACAACAGATGTGACTATCATCTTCTTCCTCAATTATCTCTATATATTAAAACGAAATAAAATACGTTAATGTTTGTTAATGAGATATTTAATCCATTTTGGCCTGTGTTGTTAGGACTAGAAATTATTTGCGAAAATTCTTTGTAGAAGCTATCCTTATACATTAAAAAGCTGAAGATTATCCATAAATCTTTTCAATTATAAAATATTCAAGTAGATAACTATAATATATGTATTAATATAACTATTTGCAGGAATAAAATGTACCTGAAAATTTCTAATTGAAATTTCATGGGAAGAATTTTCCAATAAAGTGAGTGTCTAAGAATATTCGGTATGGGTTTTTCTTTCCACTATATAGTTACGCTTATGTTTGTATAGGAAGATCAAAAATAGTTTAGATTCTCCCAATTCTCTACCTCGACTGGGAAAGGATTACTATTATGTATAGTTAAGAGGAATAATCGTATACATATGCATGATAGGTACGAGTCTGAATAATAGATCAGACGAGAATTGACGCAAATGTGTTCCAAAGTTACAATAATGCATAAGATTGGTAGGTTTTTGTAGCTCAAGTATCATCATATTTTTATTTAACACCTGTTAACAAAACCCATTTCGTAGCTCAAATTTTGCTTTCTATAGAATGGCATACTTTACAAGCTAAAAAGGTCCAGATATTCATAGCATTGTGGCTTCTTAAAGATAAAGAGAGAATAGTACTACAAGATGAAAAAGAAAGTAAAACATGATTTTAGCTGACAAAGCTAGAAACAAGGGCGCTCATTTCCGTCTTTTTATTGGTTTACCAATTTTTCATTTGTGCGGTGAATATTTGTGAAATGTTAACAAATAGATGCATAGTGCCAACTGAAAGTATTCTCACACATTTATACACACTGTTTGCTTTTATTGTGCTTAAATCAAAGCAGAATATTATATTTCAAGTGATTATCACTGCGGACATGATATGGGTTAATAATATTTAAAAGCACTGCGTTGCAAATTTCTCCATAATATCAAAGCCGCTCTCAAAATTCGTCCACTTTGACAAAACTTACGTATTATGTACTAATTTAAAAAATAAGATTTCTAAATAAATTGTTGTTTGCAAAGGTTATATTTGTCGGGTTTTTTTAAGATGGAATACCACCAAGTGAAGGTTCATAGAGTCAACTTTAGTTTTTAAATATTTTCTATTATCTTAAAAATTGTGAAGAATCAAATATGATTTACTCGCTAAAAACATGATATTTTGGGCTGATGTGTAATAGTTGTATCTAAAATTATACAAATCATGCTAAACAAATTCATGGTGGGTGTACCTAGATAGTTTTCATTTAGTGCTTAACATGGATGCTTCTATGGGTTACATTTATCAAAGAAATCCCATGCAGCTGGAGCGAAAAGATTTTAAATTTCACTTTTTATGTTTTGGGGTCAATTTTCTAATGATCGAGAATCAATCAGTTTTTCTAAGCGATCCCGAATAGATGAGGAGGCGCATTTGTTCACAGGTCACCCGTAATTCCCGGTGAATGCAAATACGATGCAAATTAACCGAAGCGGAGTTCAATTTATTCAAATGCAACAGTGATAAGAGAACGCTGAGAGAGGGAAGAAAAAATAACATTCGAAAAACTCCGCGAACAGCAGAAATTAAGGTATGGGTCGTATAAGTGAGGTTACGTGGTGGGGAGAGGGGAAGGAGAGAGCTGAATGGTGGAGAAGGAGGGGGGTAAAGTTAAGGGAGGGAATTTTGAGAGAGGGAGAGATAGCAGTGGGACGTTAAGGGTATTTGGGTGTGGGAGAGAGAGAGGGGTGGATAAATGGGGTGGAGAAGCGTCGTATGGCGAGGGAGAAATATCTAAGAGGGAGGAAGGGAGTCAAAGGGATGGAGGGAAGCAAAGGGAGGTAGAGAATTGAGGGCGGAAAGCTACTGGTGAAGTGCTTGCAAGTAATTGAAGCGCAGAAAAAAATGATATTACCAGAGAATAGCGGAAGCTAAACACAGTAAAGATTTGTTCGGCTCCTCATTCAAAAACATTACTCTAGCCTTTGTCGCATTGGAGACATGTAACTTTTAAAATTGCATGCATTTAGATAATTCAGAAATCATAAAATCTTCGATTAAACGATGCTAGTAATTTCGTGAAAAGACCCTGAATTGAAAAGTATCATGCGCGATGCCGCATTCAACGACTTCGTTTAAAATGTGACGTAGCTTCGGCTATTGAATTTCATTGCATTACATTCTTAAAAATCATTGACGCGTTGGTGTGTGACAGGGAGCGTTCGATTTGATCTAAGATCAACTCAGTAAAGATAAAAAGGTGAAAAAGTATACTCCATAAATGGAATACACAGAGATTTCAAAGGCGTTCTTAATAGGATATACGTATGAAACTGTATGGAAAGTTTGGGCGATTCTCGAATTCTTATCTCCAAAACTATAAGTCGTAATTATAAGGTCTCGGGAACTATCTTGTAGTAAATACTGCTCTCAATACCTATAATTTTTTAAATCTATACCTCATAGGTTATATAAGGGCATGGGAGAAAAATATATGAATTTTTAATTATTGATTGCTGTGAGAACCGTCTTCGCGATCGATGTAAACAGAATATATGATGTTTTGCTCGGGATTTTCTCGAATTTTTTTCTCCAAAGCCATAACTCGTAATTATGTGATCTGGGGGACTATGTTGTAGTAAATGTTGTCCTTTATCCAAATAAATTTTGAAAACTATACCTCACAGATCATATAAATGGGTGGGATAGAAAAACATGGAATTTAAATGTTATTTGCCGAGAGAATCACCTTAGAGAATGATGTAAACAAAATATTCGATGTTTTGCTCTGGATGTTCTCGATTTTTTATCTCCGAAACCATAACTCGTAATTATATAGCCTCGCAGACTTTCTTGTAGCAAATGTTGTTTTATATCCGAATAATTTTTTAATTACAAATCATATAATAGCTAGGGAGTGAAAAGTTTCGTATTTCATTGTTGCTTGACGGATGCCATTTAACGAGATACGAGTATAAGTATATTAAAGTAATTAAGTAAAGTGGAAGTTCTAATTGACGAATTCAGTGGAAAATCACAATTGGACGATACATTTTAATAACGATTACTCATACTTAATTCAATTAAAATCCGTCCAGCGGTTTAGGAGATGAAAATTACGACGGACGGACGGACGGAAGGACCAGACGTGCCCATATGGCGTTCTGCTATCACTACTTTGCTGGTAAAGAACGCCTAAAAAGCCATCTTCTAGATGGATAAAAACTAGCGATAAGCGCGTTAAATCGATTTATCGGAAGATGCACTTTTAGACGTTCTTTACCAGCGAGGCGGTCATAGCGGAACGCCTTATGGGCGCGTCTGGACCGTCCGTCGTAACTTTCACCTCCTAAACGGCTGGACGAATTTTAATTGATTTAAGTATGAGTAATCGTTATTAAAATTTATCGCCCTGCTGTGATTTTCTACTGAATCCGTAAATTAGAAATTCCACTTTACTTAATTACTTTAATAAACTTATACTCGTACCTCGTTAAATGACATACTTCAAGCAACAATGAAATATCAAACTTTTATCTCCCAAGCTCTTATATGATCTGTAAGGTATAGATTTAAAAAAATATTCGTATAGAGAGCAAGAGACTCCTCGAGGCCACGTAATTACGAGTTATGGTTTCGGAGATAAAAATTCGAGAAAATCCCTAGCTAAATATCGCATATTTTGTTTACATCGATCGCGAAGACGGTTCTCTCATCAACAATTAAAAATCCATATATTTCCCTTCCATTCTCTTATATTATTTGTGAGGTATAGATTTAAAAAATTAGTTGGTTAGAGAACAACATTTACTACAAGATAGTCCCCGAGACTATAGTTTCGGGGATAAAAATTCGAGAATCACCTAAACCTTCGATACCGTTCCATACGTACTTCCCATTAAGAACGCCTTTTAAATCTATGTTCATTCCATTTATGGAGTATACTTTTCCATCTTGTTATATGATAATATGCAATTTTCCCCTGATTCGTTAAGTAGATTAAAAATATTGTGTAAGAGACATAATCCTGAAGTAGGCCGATGTTATGTTTGCAGTTTACGAGCAAAATTTGACTTGATATTATCATCATTTGAGCAAATTCCAATTAAACGAATTGACTTTATGAAAATTAACTCCATTATTATTAATATGCATTTCGCTCAATTCGAGTCGACTGAGAATTGTTTATGCAACTCTAAAGAATTAGGTTCCTAAATAACGAGGTCCGTGACAACACCTGCTCATTTATGGATTTTGAACCTGCACCTAAGCTCCCGAAATAAAAATCCGAGTTTTGTGTTATTTTTTAACTTCCATTGTCTTTAAAACCGCTAGCCGTGCTTTTAAGGCCGCGACGCGAAGGGCTCGATCGCAGGAGGAGGATCTTAAGGGGTGCCGCAATGACCTTCTCTCTCTCACTTCCTGCAGCCATCGACGGGTGCAAATGCACGTGGACGAGCGAGCGAGCGAGCGCGGAACGCGGCATGAAAGAATTTCGAGCTTTCGAGATATTTTTGGGTCATGTCGAAGGAGGAGAATTTGGGTCGCAGGAAGACCCGGTTGGACAATCGATAATCGCGGCTGAACTTAAGGGCGGCTGAGATAAAAATGACAGCGGTCGTTTGACCGCGATATCTCGGCTGACTCGTTTAGGGGCAGTGCAAAACGACCGCTAATTCGTGAATGCGACACGAATAGATAACTACCGGATCTTCGTATTTCTCGAGGCAAAGGCTCAATGCTCAATAATAATGGTATTGAGTGGAGAGAAAGAAAATATACAACGCGTTATCCGTTCAAGTTATTGACGGCAGTGGGAAAAATTAACTTCTGATGTACAATTACACAGCATCGTATTGTGACTCTTATTTCAATCAAAAACATTATTTTTTAACCTTTAAACGGGCAAGCTTATTTTGTACCGTAACCGGGTAAGTGGGGTCAGATTTGACCCCATATATTTTAATAGCTAGGAACTTAACTAAAGAAGTATGGATTATTTTTAAAAATTTATTAATAATGAAATGGTTGAGAAATGTAACTGTTTCATAACATTTAAAAAAATGATATTTGTTCATTGCTGATTTTGATAATTCATTTAATTACTTACAATGTGGCAAATTTGAATATAATGGCACGAAAATAACTACAAAACACAATAAAAAAATTTATGTAACATTTCTTACACTTACAATTATATATATATATATATATATATATATATATATATATATATATATATATATATTATTGGTCCTCAACTTGGTAAGTGTCCGCTGGGCTTCCCTCAACACCTTGTTGCCACCCTCATCACTACCTTTTCTTTTCCTTTAGTTTATATATATATATATATATATATATATATATATATATATATATATATATATATATTTATATATATATAATCTCCACAATTATACATGTATCCTGTATCTATTTAAAATTATTACACTCATTACATATAGTTAGCTAGTATAGGGGGTCAATAATGGCCCCAATTCTACATTTATTATTTTTCTTGTTTTATGAAACAAATTGTAATACTTTTCATTCACATAGAAGGAACTTAGTAGTAAATAAACACACGCATAAATCTAGAAGTTGCATAAAGCAAAACGTTTCTCAATAATAAGCAAAACAACTGTGTGGGATCAAACATGCTTGCCCGTTAAAAGTTTAAAACGAGAATATTGAGGTATTTAGGAAATGGACATAGACGAACATATATAAAGGATAGCACTTTATATCCTCCATCAATTGCCGATGAATCCTATTCTGGCTGTTGTGTTATTTTAATATAGTTCCTGCTATTTTTAAGACGTCACGTAGAATTATAACACTCCGAGATAAGTATGAAAACTTATTTGTAGCATGCGGGTTTAAAAATGTTTTCTTGGATCTGTCATTCTAATCTTGCCAGGATTGAAATGCAAAAATACATTTCATACAAGCTTTACGTATGTATTATTCATAATTGATAGTAGCTCAATAACTTTGGCCAAAACTAACAAAAGTAGAATACTCCTTTAGCCAAAACAACTAGAGGGCTGCAAACCCAATGCATTTCGCCCACAAGGTGGGCATCGTCAGGGGTAGAACCTGTTTCACCAGTGACTGGAAGCCAACTGCCAGGTTGAAACGGAAAGTATTAAGAAGACGACCGAGAAACAAGTGAAACGCGGAAAGATTTTTCGGCGTGTGTGTCGTTTAAATCTGTCAATTTGTATAGGGACTTGTTGAAATCTGTGTCTGTGTTCATAAGTGTATCGCGGTTTTTGTAAATGTGAAGGTTTTCTAACGAGTTTAGTGAGTTATTGGCTGAAGTTATCAGTGTTAAATCGTTTACGTGTATACTATGACCTGTTTCAAAGATGTGGTTGGCAACGCTTGATTTTTCAAAACGATTATATTTATAGTGAGCCATGTGTTCCTTGAAGCGTGTTATTAGTTTCCTTCTTGTTTGTCCTATGTACTTTTTGTCGCAGTGTGAGCATTGTATTTTATAAATACCGGACTTGTTCAAAAATTCTGTTCTGTCTTTTGTACTGCCCAGTAAATTTTTCAAATTAAAAGGATTTGTATATGTTATGGTATAATTCTTATGTTTAAAAATTTTGTTCAAGCCTCTGTTTAATGGTGGAAAATAAGGCAATTTTACAAATTTGTCCTCTTTTTTGGTGTCTAATGTTAGGGAAGTGGCATTGGACAAAGTTTTATTAAAGTTATGTTTTCTCACTAATTTATTAATTAAATTATTATCGTATCCAAGTTTAGCGGCAATTTGTTTTATGTGTTTAAGTTCCTTGGCATATCTGATTTTATTGAGGGGGATGTTACATAATCTGTGTGTTGAAAATTGAAACACAGCTGTTTTTTGGTTCATAGGGTGAAAGGAGTTGTTAGGAATAAAGTTATCAGTATGTGTAGGTTTTCTAAAAATGTCAAACTCAATGTGTTGTCTATTATTTATGATAAGCAAGTCCAAAAATGGCAAGGTGTTGTTTTCTTGAAGTTCATAAGAGAACTTGATTGAAGGATATATGTTGTTTAACTGATTAACAAATTCATCTACATTTTGTTTCTTTAAATCAAAGATTGTGAATATGTCATCCACGTACCTCAACCATATATCTGGAAAGTAATGAAATTTTTCTTTGCAATCGTTTTCAAAAGAGGACATGAAAATGTTGGCTAAAAAGGGAAATAAGGGGTTTCCCATAGAAGTGCCTTGAGTTTGTTTGTAAATTTCATTTTTAAATGAAAAAACGTTCTGTGACATGCATAAATTAGTAAGTTGTAAATATTCGAGGACAATTTCATCAGAAAAATTTTGTTTTAGTAACAATGATTTTAAAATTTGGGATGTTTCTTCCAGAGGTACACTTGGGAAGAGGCTTTTGACGTCAAAGGAGACCAAAATCTCAGACTCTTTTAATGTTATGTCTTTTAGTTTACTTATCACGTCATAGGTTTCGCTTGTTTCTCGGTCGTCTTCTTAATACTTTCCGTTTCAACCTGGCAGTTGGCTTCCAGTCACTGGTGAAACAGGTTCTACCCCTGACGATGCCCACCTTGTGGGCGAAATGCATTGGGTTTGCAGCCCTCTAGTTGTTTTGGCTAAAGGAGTATTCTACTTTTGTTATGTATTATTCAGTTGAAGAGTGTATTGTGGTAATAGCTAATGCTATAATAAATTAAAACAAACTTCATTTCGAGAGACGCATTCTGAATAAATTTGGATTCCCAGAATCAAAAATGCGTCTTCTGTAAATCTGAGAGGAGAGAGAGATATTTGGACATACGAAAGTCGCATTTGGTTGCAGAGGAAAAGGACAGCGTACAATGAGGAATTGGATGTATTCATTGCGGTTCTGTAAATGCCCGGGACACGGGGATTACTGGTGATAGCATTTGATCCCGCGTGGGAACAGAAGGTGTGAGTAAGTGGAGTCGGGAGGTAATATGTGTTGATAGCTTGTTAAAACAACTTTTACACTCACTGCGTGCGTACAAATAATTTTGTTCGAGGTGCAAAGTAGGGAAAGTAATTCACGAGAATGAAAGGAAATACCACAGGCGGTGATGGGAGACCGGCAGAGGTAATTGGAGCTATGGGACTGAAAGTGTTGACAAAATTAACAAACAAAATTTACCACACATGAGAGTGACCTCGTTATTTTCTAGATGTGACAATGATCCATGTAAAGAAGAATCCAAGTGTAATGCAGTGTAAGGAAAAAGACAACAGAGCTATAAGCCTACTGTCGCAAATGTCGAAGGCCATTACGGCAATTCTTACAAAAGGCTAGAAAAAAGCCAAAGACATATTAGAGGATGATAAATTTGGTTTCAGAAAAAGTAAAGGAAGCATAAATGTTATCGGAGTCATGAGAATCATATTAATGCCTAGTAATCTGCGCATGTTTCGTTTCCTCATCTACGTGTTACTCTGCAATTCAGCAATCTGGTGGGAGGCAGGGGATGCACTGCACCGAGGCCTACCTAACAGTTGTTACTTACAGTTGACTAGCAGAAGGTATTTGACAGAGTAAATTCTAATGAGGACATTGAAGGATGTAGTTGGTTAATGGAATGGCAGGAGACTGTTCGAGAATCTGTACGTGATCCAAGCTGTAAAGATCAGATTGGAGAAAGCTGATACCATGGGAGTAAATATTGGTAGAGGGTAAAACAAGTTTGCTGACGATCGCCGATCCTTTACAATATAAATGGAGCAATGCTAATGCAAGAAGTGCGAGAAGACACAATATATGTCTAAATTGGTGAAAAGATTACAAGAACAGTAAAATATGCTGTTGATCAAGTACTTCCATCAAAATAGAAAATGAAACTCTAGAAAAGGATAACTATTAATAACAGGCAGAAAATACGGAATCAAAAAGAATACAGAGCAAGATGATCCAAAAAGAATTCATTATGCCTACTTGCCATTTAATCATTTATTTAATACTCATATTGACTTTAATAGCTTTAAAGTAATCGCGGATATGTGTTCGAAAATTTCATAATTTAGAGTTATAAAATACTATATTCGAAAGAAATATTAAATTGATCACGAGAATTTGTGCGGCAAAAATAACGCGTGTACGTATTAGAATATACCGAAATATACCGAGTCCAACAATAGTTGTTGCTATGGCAACATTCTCGTAATGAGTGATAAAAATTGCAAAATCCCCAATATTTACGAAAACTTCTAAGAAATACGATCGATAAACAAAATTATACGATAAAAATTAGAATTTTTATTCCTTTCCTCAGAGAATAGTACAAAACTCGCTCCAATATTACAATTCTAAGATATTTTAATATGCGAGAGAAAATTATCCTGCACGATGGATTTCAAATTTACCATGTAAACCAAATGGAAAGGATAGTTTCTGGAATAAAACCCAGGACTTCAATTTTCGCAACAAAAACTATCCTCGGGAGCTCGGTTAATGTAGCAAGAGACTTTCATCAAGTTTCATGAAAATCGGTTTATTGGTTCAAAAGTTAATAGGGGGAGGGACAGACAGACAGACAACGACAAAACTATAAGCCTATTTCCATTCTGGAAAGTAGGCTAAAAATCTATGATCGGGAAAAGAATAAATATTAGTGGAATGTCATTAGAAATATTATCGAAATGTGCGATATTCTGATGGTGTATTACAAGATTTATTTAAGTAATGCTAAAAATTTTCTAACAAATAGCATAAACTTTCACGGTTTCCTATATTCTTCACCATCCAGGCTTATTTTACGGTTACCGGCTCTCATTTCGTAATATAATTGAATAGAATCACGAAAATCAACCGTTTTTAATATTTCCGTGTGCGTATCATGCCCACAGTTGCACCTGCTAATCCTTGCCAAAATTGGTCAGAAAATATTTCTGCTCACTTCTATTCCTTTTTTAGCTCAGTATTCTTTCAATCTTTTTTAAAATGTTGATTTTAAAAATAAACTTTGAGTTGTAGAGACTTTTATTTCCCGGAAAAATGTGTTTTGATGAAAAACTCCCAATACGATGAATTGGTTAGTCAGTAGCAATTATTTTTTTGGAAAATTTTATTTGAGATGCACCGGCGAAAAGTTGAAAGTCAGTACCAAAATATGCAAAAGTTATTTTCTGACTTCTGCGAGATTTTTTCGCTTTGGTAAACCATTATTTACTGCGTCAGAGAATTTTCTACAAATGAAAAAATTTTCGGCGTTTCCGCTTCTTGCTTCTGATAGAGAGAGAGAGAGAGAGAGAGAGGGAAAGAGAATGAGAGAGAAATAGAAAGAGATGGAGGGAGAGAGAGGAATAGAAAGAGATGGAGAGAGAAAGAGGGATATAGTGAGTGAGAGAGAGAAAAGATACATATTTCGAGGTACGCCGAAATCCTATTTTTTTCGCCATCAGGGATCCCAGGCAATTAGTAAAGGCCCAATAAGCGGGCGGCTATCTCCGCCCACGCCATTTCGTCCCTAAGCCAAAACTACTCTCTTCTCTTCATATCCTTGTGTGCGCTTTCTCGTCCTTATCCCTCTCTTCCCACACGCTCATTCTAACTCCTCGGGGTCCTTTCTCTCTCTCTTACTGCTTACACACACACACACTCACACACAAACAGAAGCGCATTGCCAAGGCGGCCCGTTTCGACGTGGGCAAAAACATGGCGTCGGACAGCCAAGCGAGAAAAGGGTGCGTTGTGGTTGCTGGGGAGAGTGAGAGGGAGAGGTACGAGATAAGCCAGTTTGAGAGGAGAGCAGGAGAAGAAAGCAATTGGACGGAGAAAAAGGAGGAGAGAGTTGAGGCGTAAGGAAGAGAGGGAGAAGAGAAATCGAGAAGGAATCCGATGGAGTAAAGAATGAGAATGAGAGTTCGAGAGAGGAACCAGAATAGTTTGTCCAAAAAAAGAGCACGCACAGAGCGAAGAACCTGAGTATATTGGAATATAGTGTACGTAAAACTAAAATGGCTTGCTCGTATAAATTGGTCGAAATTGCGAACAAAAATAATAAATCTCCCGAGACAAACGCAAAAATTGACATTTTAAATGACGACCCAAAGAACAGTAATTCTATATTTGCCTTACTCAATCTGACAACCGAAAAGACATTATTGCAATGTTACGAAAATTTTGTCATTTGAAATTGAATATATATACGCCTGATGCCTTTCTCGCATATTATACTAAACTTCTTAAATGTATCGTATGCAAGAAATAAAGTTTAAATGCTTGCTATAATTCTAGGACTGAGGTAAAAATTGTATTTTAAATGATCACAAGCAGCTCACAAAACGTCAGTTTAGCGTAATTAGAAGCGAGGAAGAGAGAGAGAGAGAGGGGAAAAAGATTCACAGTGCGCAGCATTTGAGATTTAGGTCGGGTGGCATTTTAAGGGAACGCCAAAGGAGAAGAGAGGTTGGAGTGAAGAGGGAGAGAGAGGGAGAGAGATGGAGAGAGAGGGAGAGAGCGGGAGAGAGATGGAGAGAGAGGGAGAGAGAGAGGGGGGGGAGAGAGGGAGAGAGAGAGGGAGAGAGAGAGGGAGAGAGAGGGAGAGAGAGGGAGAGAGCGGGAGAGAGATGGGGAGAGAGGGAGAGACAGGGAGAGAGAGAGGGAGAGAGAGGGAGAGAGAGAGGGGGGAGAGAGAGAGAGAGAGAGGGAGAGAGATAGAGAGAGAGAGGGAGAGAGGGAGAGAGGGGAGAGAGAGAAGGAGAGAGAGGGTTTGAAGGAGGAATTAGTGGAGATGATGGAGGCTGAGTGTGACAGTCCCGTGCATCCATCAAACTTACACCATCAACAGAGATTAGACGAGAATTTACTTGAACCTTTTGACAAGGGGAGACAAAACGTTGTTTTTAACAATGATTTTTAGCTTTAACTTCGATGAAAAACAAAATTAAAGAGTCTATGTTTTGTCTATTGTCTATTTTATTCCTAATAGTATCAAACCTTTTTATATTGGGTTAACTTTCTCTTAGCTTTCAGAGAATTTCACTATTATGTTCTTTAAAATTTTCAAATTATAGATATATATCAAGCGAATATTTCCAATGATTAATTGGGTTAAAATTTATTTTAGATATTTGAAAGATCCGTGTTTAATTTTCATCATGTTCTACAATAAAGTTTAACGACAAACTACAGACGCAAATATATGTAATCTGAGTTCCATTATCTTTTAATTCTTTGGTTCAAATATTTCAGCATTCAATTTTTGGTACTCTTTATGTTCTTGAGACAATTATAGGCTGTTTACATCTGGCGATGGAAGATTTATTTGTGAAGTATTTATCTTAAAGCTGCATTTACGTTAGATATTAAACTTTCAACTAAATTAATTCTTTCGTATTCCTGTTTTATGCACGGAGAAACGCTTTAATACTGTATTTATAATTTACTAACGCTAATATAATATTTATATCATAAATCACTACATTTATTAACTTTAGGGTACACAAAATTTTTAAAGAAGACTTAGCCGCTTATCCTAAGTTAATAAATTTTTCATTGTATGTTGCTTATAGGAGTAGGAAAGAGCTGGAATTACGGAAAAAGTTTATTTTTTCGGAAAAAAGGCATCAAAGGAGTTTCAGTTATATAAATGAACTAAAAAATTTTCATTTCCGCGGCGAAGCAACAAATGCATTTATTTTAAAATTTATTCCGTAACAGATCCTCTTTCAGGACTTCTCACAATTCCTTTAATTAAATTGCCTTTTTTCATGCACCTTTTGAATTTTCGATAGAGTAGCGAGCGCCTGGAGTCAGCTTACAAGTTTTTAGTACCTGTAAAAATAAATGAGTCTTGTAGGAATATTTCGTGACTATAGTTATATATATATATATATATATATATATATATATATATATACATACATACATATTACCCTGCGAGTAGGGATTCAACCGATATTCCGATACTTCAAACAATCGATACTTTATTCCGATATTTTAGTGTCGATACCGATAAACCGATACTTATGGTTTCGATACTTCCTGTGCAGTATCGATTCTAATAAATGAAACTGTTTTGCTCAGCGAGGTGAGCGCAGCTAACGCGTTTGCTGTAAAACGAGCATTGGTCTCGTCCGGCAATACATGAGGTTTGGATACCACAGCATCTTTCTCCATTTCTTGTCCAGACGATCAACTTAAACATACCACAAATGAAATCGCTGGTGAAGTTTGTATGTAGAAAGGCATATGTTGGACATGAAGATTTATGAAAAATCAGAAGAGAAATAATTGATTTTGAAGCGGGAGAATTAGTCTGCCTTAGTAGTTCAGTGGTTAGGGACCATCCACATGGAAAGTGAAATACCCGGGTTCAATTTCCGGTCAAGGAAAAATTTTTCTACGGCATTTTCTGATATCGTTATGAAACTTACCAGGCTTTTCAGATCATGTTTATATATTTACACAAAGAGCAACTTTCTTTTCTGTGTCTTGTACCAAGTTTTGTAAATATCGTGAACGGAATAATAAAACAAATATCGAATTTTCATATGTTCACACAGAAATCTATTCTATTGTCGCCTCCCGGAAGTTTGTTGTGGTATTCTTTCAACAAAATTAGTTCATAATCAGTTCAAAATTTGCCATAAAGTCGTCAAAATCTCTGGAAATCAGACAAATCTTTCAAAACATTAGAAATAAAAGAGAATTGGTTTAATTTTCAATAAAGTATGGCTTAATTTCACAACATTTGTTTTACATATGCTTAGGATAAGGAGATTCCTTTTTAGAGGACACGTTATTTTTTCAATCAATAATTTTGTCCTCCCATATTTATTATTTGCCGCCTTTTGTCTTATTGAATTTGCATTATTATAATTCCTTGGCAATTTCTGTACTGATTCAGAGATGCTGGATTAGACGGACGCATGATCATGCAATTGCGGGAAGAAGCACGCCTGTTGGTCGGCGTATCCAAGAACTGCGGTAATAGGCACTCCTCTTGGTCGGCGTGGCTGAGAATATTGAGAATAAGCGGATTTGTTGATCGAACGATCCGAAAGTCGCCTTAATAAGCGTGTTTGTTTGTGGCCGTAGCCTTGAATATCTGGGATAAGCGGGTTTGTCGGTTGGCGTGGTAGCCAATTGTAGTAATAAGAAGGTCTATTTTCGGCGTTGTCTTAGATGCGAATATCGAAATAAGTACGTTTTTTGTCGGCAAAACCAAAATTGCTGTTATTAACGCATCTGTTAAACGGAGTTACCAAGAATTGCGAACACGTCTGTTTGTCGAAGGAGCATAGAACACGAGAGCTAGCGCGTCTGTCTGTCGGGAATAACCGAAAATTGCTGTACTAAGTGTGTTTGTTCGTCGTATGACCGGAGTGTCGCGACAATCAGCGAGATTGTCGGTAGGCGTAGCCGAACGTGGCAGGAATAAGGTGTGATTAGTTGTCGCGATAATAAGCGTGTCTGTTGGTCGTCGCAGCCGAGAATGACGTGAAAAAGCGCCTATCTTGGTCAGCGTAGTTGAGAATTGTGGTAATGAGTGCTGATGTTTGTAGGCGCAGACGAGGTTGGTCGGAGGAGCCGAGAACTGCGTGGACTAGCGCGTCTGTTGGTTGATGTAGCCGTGAATTTCAGGAATAAGCGCGTCTCTTGTCGATGTGTATGAGAATTTCAGTAATATGTGCCTCTTCTTTCGAGAAATTTGGTAAAGTGCGTGTGTTTGTCTGTGGTTTCAATTAGCGCCTCTGTAGGAGTAGACGAGAATTGCGGTAATGAATGTGGGTGCTGTTCTGAGTAACCGAGAGCCACTGTTAGTATCGCCGCTGTTGTTTCGGCGTAGCCTATAGTTGCTGAAATGAGCTAGTCGGTTGCTAGGAGTAGCTGAGAATTGCGAGTCTGAAGAACTGATAGTTACGGGAACAAACACGCCTGTTGTTAACAGTAATGAAGCATTGCTGTAATGTAAGCGTCTGTCTGTCGGCATGTCCGAGAATTACAGGAATTATGACCTCTGTTTGTGGAAGAGGCCTAGATTCGCTGTGTAGAGCGCGTTATTTGTTCGGTTGTGGCGAGATTCGCTCCGATTGTCTGTAGGATGACTGGAGTGTTGCGAGAATGAGCGAGAATGCTGGTCGGCGTAGCCGATAATTTCCGTAACAAACATGTCTGTTAGTCGGCGTGGCCGAGGAGCCAATAGTCGCCGAAATTAACGCGTCGGTGGATCGGAGAATCTCCGTAGCAACGCGCGTCTGTTGTTCGGTGTAACCTCGAATTGCGGTAATAAAGCGCGTCTGTTTGTAGGCAATGTTGGTAGACGAGGCCGAGTGTCTCGGGATTAATCGAGGTTTCTGATGGTCGCAGACTATATTTGCGCTAACAAGAGCGTCTGATTGTCGGCATAACCGAGAATTTCAAGAGTAAGCTCGTCTGTTTTTCGGAGGGACTGATAGTTGCTGCATGAAATGCGTCTGGTTGTCGGTGGAGCTGAGAGACGCTTTATTAAAACAAACTTTAATATATTTCGGTAGGGATTTAGTTATACCTATTCTTAAAAAGTGAACTTCTTTCCTTCAGTTATAGAATAATTTCTTCTCTAAGATTGTATCCCAATTAAAAATATTTAAATGAATGAAGTCTATTGGAGGTGGAAAGGTAGCAATGGGGACGATTGATTGACTTTCCTAATATATGAGGAATGAATTACTGAGCAATAAGCATAAGGAGCTTTTTTCCGACAATTTAATAAAAGTCGTTTTTTTGCTATTTAAATGATTAATTTATCATGACTTTTTAACATAAAGACTACAGGCTTATGATAGATAAATAGAGAATAGTTAATTAAACTTCGTACATCGTAGGTATGAATTTTTTTCCGATAATCGCATCAATTATGGTATCGAGGTTAGTATACGGTTCTCTTGGAGATAATAAATTCAATCCAAATCTGATTTTAAGGATTTCTTTCAACTCGTAATCTTCAGTTTCAGGATTCTTATTTCAATATCCAGCAACAATAACATCATGGGAATCATAAATGCTATCATATTTACAACGGAGGTTCCTAGAGTAAATTATAACGAAAAACTATAATTTTGAGTGAGGATGTAATTTACATATTTTGTGCATTTATAATATTACAATCGCCGGCACTATTCTATTATCACCCACTAATTTTATTTTAAGATTTTGATTTGATAGTACCTTCTTTTACCGCTAGATGCTGGCTTACAAACTTTTATTTTTTACCAATGTTCTATTTATTATATTAAACACTCTGTAAAGGGTCTTTCTAAAAAGATGCTCCAGTTTTAATTGCATATAATTACCTAGCTACACATAAAATCTCACTGTATTTGGTGTCTCTGAGCTCAGTTGTATTGGGAGAATGTGTTGCCCCTGGTGGAAATATCATCTAGTATCTATAAATATAGATACGAGTCTCTAGTATATCATACGATGCAAGCATTGATACTTTCTTTCGATCTTGCATCCCCACCTGCAGGTCAACAGAAGGATTGCTGGAAGAGAATACAGTACGCCATGCATCTTAAATAAACGTTAATTCCATCTTAAGTATCCTATTATGTTCTCTAATCGTCCTATGAGATAAATGACCCGATACACGCTTATATAAGTTTTGTTGGCCATTGTGCTTATCTCTGTGGGAATTGTCGGTCCTGATATACCAGCTACCGTTTTATTTGCTTCTGGAAAAACATTCCTATGTTTTTGTTTATCATATCTCAACTCAAGTTTGCTTTTATTTAGTCTTATCGTATGTAAAATGCAAGGTTCCTATTCTAAATATTACAGAAAAGATAACTCGATGATATCATAAAAACAAATTCAAAATAATAGCTGTTTTATATCCAAGCGAAACTTCCGGATATAATTTTAGGCCTCCGGGATGTTGTATCGCACGCATCTCTTCCAATCAAACCTCCCATCAACTCTAAAAAAACTCTGCTGTCCATTTGCCGCAGGATTATCGCACATACACTCTCCGTTATCTCTCGAGGCTATCTGGCCATTATATAGGAACCAAGGTCGGATGAGGAAAAATTAAATTGGGTCACCTTTTAATTGCAAAATGTCGATTTTTAATCTTTATCGCTTGGCCTTGTAGAGACCCCCGATTATATCTTCTCTTACAGATATTATATTTGGATTTGCTATCACGTCACTTACAAAGATGAAAGGGAATATTAGGCTTAAAGAGTACTCGAATATAAAATGATATTTAAAGGATTTCATTTTTCACTATATTGCCAACATGGAAGCATAATTTGTATTTTGTGTTAAAAAGTGTAGTATGTTAGTAAATATTTTTGATTAATATCTTTAATCGCTGATAATTATCGGATGTAATAAAAGACAGTTCTCACTTTGTGTGTTACGCTGACGGTCACGCCTCTGGTGGCGAATTTTGGATTAACGCGAATAAGTTGGTGAACGTGAGGTACAATATCAATATTTTTAGGCAAAATACTGCACATTTAAGGCAGGCTATATTACTGCATAAAATTGAATTTTGGTCAGTTTGTTCCATGTGTATGTGGTTAAACAAGAGAATTAGAAAACCCCATTTTCGGTCGAACTTTCAGGAATTACTTGGCAGCGCAGCTTTTATATATTAAACTTCTTTTTGTTAACATTGAAGTCATGGACTCGATTTCAGGAGCGTTCATTTTCTCCATTTGATTAATACGGTGTGAGCGTTGCACATTAATCATTTACATATTAAAATTACTTAAAATCATTGTAGGATTCCGAGACTTAAAAAAAAAACAAATGTATAAAAGAAGGAAATTTTATTTTCCTGCTTTTAATATCGGAATACGAGTCAAATCAGTCCACAAATTAGTTTTAACGCGAAATTTTGACGTGTTTATACGTAAAAATCTTTCGTCGTCAAAGTGATTTGCATTGTTACCGGCTTCGTGTAATTGCGAATGATTGAGTGGGATTATGAATTCACGTCATCTCTGTTCAAATATGGACCAACTTTCGACGCTATATGAAGTTTAAACAATACCTTGGTTACGATAAACAATATGACGGTAACGTAACTAGATGAATAGTCCATTATTCATTGATAGTGTGATAATTTGTGTTCGTAAATTAGATATACAGATTGCAATTGCATAATTTTTTTAAAGAAATTGATTACATTTTCAGCGAAAGATAGAATTTTAATCTCTTGAGGTAAAACAAAAAAAATTATAAGTTTATTTTAATAAAACAACGTTTTACATTCTCTAAAAAGTAAAAAAATAAATTTATAATTAACATAATAGAATGTAACTGAAAGTTAAAATAGTCTTAGGCAATTAAAATTTGCTTAGCGTATTTCTTAACAAATATATCTTCGTTTATATTTCCAGATAAATTTAAAATTTCCAAACCTTTTTAGAGAATAAAACATTCCATTCTTAGATCTCTTTATTTATTGTTTACTTTTTAGTGCATGTAAAGATTGTCATCATTAATGTTTTAATTTTATTTTATTTTAATATTATAGTTAAGTATACTTGTCATTTTTACTAGAAGTTCAGTGAAAGCTAAGTTTTGGGCGCTGATTCTCTTAAAATTGTAAGGATGAAGACAATCCTGTTTCACCAGTTGTTAAAGCAGTCAGCATGCAGCGTGCATGAGTGCATAGTGTACTTGAAACGTACCTAGGTTTACCACGTGGTCATATTGCAGTTTTATTTTTTTTAAATAGTAGATTTAGTAATTTTAATATATTACTTTAATAAAATCTTAAAATCAAATTGAATTGCAAAATTATAATGGGTTTGTAAATATTTTGTCTCCAGGAGAATCAGTAGAGAGCAGATGAAGTTTTAAGAATCATATCATTGGAAGAAACGAATGTAGTACATTGTAAAGAACCCTCTTTAATAACTCGCAGAAATGACGACCGGTTTCGACTAACACATAGTCATCTGATGATGATGTCAGTCGGAAACTTTCGTCCGTTCTGTGAGTTATTAAAGTGGGTTCTTTACAAAATACTACATTCGTTTTTTCCTGAATATGGAGTTCCACCATATAAAGGCTGTATCTAGGGATACGAAAATAGTATCGATACTTTACTCATATCGGTAATTTCCTTTCGATACCAAGTACTTTTGTACTCGATTCTTTTCTTTCAATTTTCTAGTGACATCGGTACTTTCGGCCCGATACTTTTGTGGCATCGATACTTTTCATTCGATACATCATATGATTACGGTATTGATACTTTCGTTTTGATATCGTATCCCTAGCTGTATCCGTTGATTTTCAATCTTATCTTTGCCTAAATTATTTATTTATATTATGCTTATATTTCACTTGCTCATAAATAGCACTTCATGGTCTATTATAATGGTCGCAAAAACGCTAACAAAGACAAACACATTGGTCCATGTCCTCGGCATGATTCGAACCAGCGACCCTAGCATTGGGAGCTAGACACGCTAACCTCCCTTCTACCAAGGTCGGCAATTAATAATGAAATTTGAAAGAAAGAATTGTTAAGTCAAATTTACTGAAGAAGAATATTATTTTTTAGCTCTTGCTTAAGCATCAAAAACATTTTAATGCAATTGTCTTGTCTTGTTGGTATAGTATATTTGATTAGGAGAATTTAGTAAATCCATAATTTGTCTCTTTTCGCAGCAGAAGATAATTCGTAACCAATTGCACAGCGCCTCAAAAGTTTTAGCCATTCATGCTATATTTCTCGTTTATATACCCCAGCCACCGAGAATACGTTATTTAAAAACGGTGGAAAATATCAACCAACTATCTGTTTAGATTGTTTGGGAAGGGCAATGCTGGAAAAGAGCGGCAGTGGGCAAAGAAAACAAGTTAAAGAAATAGTACAGTGTATCAAACATAGACGCGATTGGTGCGATGTAGTATTTGATAATAAACGATATAATTTGAACGAACGCACACCATAAAACGGTAGCCGTGAACGCCTTCCATTAACTCCGAAAATCCGCACTTCAGGTGCAAAATTGAATTTTAATATTAAAGATATTGTAGAAAGTGTATTTTTTTAAAATTGTTATTGTAAATATCATTATTTATATAGATATATTACGTTTCTTTTGCCACCTGGCCAAATGGCCCAATTGCAATGTATTTTTCAATAAATAAATAAACAATAAATAAAACAGCAAAACGCCAGGAGCGTTTATTTTCCTCTGGCCACTAAAAATTTCTTCTCCCCCTTATTTGGTGCATCAATAAACATAACACGTAATTTTAATGGTTAAATACTGAAAACAATATATCAGAATTGATCCAAGTGAAATATTCCATTTTTATTTACCGATTTATTTTATAATCAGTTTTAATAACCCTAACAATCAAAGTTATTTAAAATATACCTCACTTGCGTTCAGTAGTTGTAATATTTATGTTTACGTTCTTTTTAAAATTTTTTGGATTTACTAATAATTATTTTAATAATACCTGATGATAGCTAAGCATTGAAAAATATATAGAAAATTCAGTGACTTGTAGCCATTTCTGCAACAAGAAACCACGATTGTTTACAAAGAATCAATTCTTTGATAGAAAATATGCTGTAGATATCATTTGATGGAAAGATACTCCATCCACACACCAATTTAAACTATCTTTTATTACTTTACTAATTTCGTTTTTTACTTTCGCTCATTTTGTTTTCGCCTTTTTGACGCTCGTTCTTTTGACACTCGCCTTTATTGTTTTCACCTTTTTGACTTGTAACCGAGAACGAACATGCGGATGGACGGACCGAAGCTAATAGGCGCTTATGCTGGAAGAGAAACGCGCCTAAAAAGGGAGGATGCGCTGGGTTGATGGGGAATAGTAGAGAAGCGAAGCAGAAGGAAGATGCGGAGTAGGAATAAGGTAAACAGCAGGAGGAGAAGTTGAAGGGAAGAGCGGAAGGAGATGGAGTGAGATGCGGGTGAGCAGGGGTCAAACCATATGCCCTCCTCTTCCGGAAGATGGCCTTCTCGGCAGCGTTTGTTCCCTCCGGGATACATTAGCTCCGCTCCCTCATTCCCCCCAACACCCCCCTCCAACAGCCCTCCCCTCCACTAACCCCATCCAATCCCCATCCCCAATCCCCTCCACTAACCCCCCCTCAAAAATCCTCCTCCCCTCCCCGCCGCCGTCGGGGAGCGCATCTCAGGCGCCGAGGGAGGGAATGCGGTCGGAAGGAGAATTCCTCCGGCAGAGAGGATGGCGATACCTAAACTGCCGTAGCCGTGGATTGCATTCTCTTTGGCTGGAGGTGGAATCCGCAGGAAGGGAACTTTGTTAGGAACACTATAGTATCTGCATCCGAATAAAACGCTGGAGATTACTATAGCGGTATGCGAAAGGGCGCCACAGTTTATAATTAGGTAATAAAAGGGAACGAAATCAAGCTCGGTCGTAGCAGGAGTAGTTTTCAATCCCCGTTCTTTTCGATTCTAAAGAAATTCCGAAAAGCACCGCTTTTAGGTGACTTTCGTGTCCAGCGCAAGCGCTTATCAGCTTCGCTCTTTCCCTCCGTTCGTACGCACGTTCGCTTCTACCGAACGGATTTTCATGAAATTTAGTATTTAAGACTTTTGGACAAAGGCAGTAAAAAATGTCATAAATGGTTCACATAACCCTATCAGAGATGACACTTTTCTTGATACAAAAAACTAACTTCTCCTCATATCTCGTAAAAAGTTTTCAAATAAAATTTGCAGAACTAGCCAAATAAAGTATTTCTTGCCAAATACATTTTCTCAGAAAATGTTGCCGGAACGCGAAAGAGGTGAGTGGGGCAAAAATAGGAACGAATGTAAATTTTCAGCGGACGGATATGTATAATTGCACAATATGAGTAAAACATTGCAAATAACTTCATTTCATTTGCTGTAAATCATGCAAATTTGTACTTTTTCATTTAAGGTTCCGGAACGGCGTTCCGGTACGTTCCGCCAGAAAAAAGGCACTGCATTTACTTATATCGTAATAGTAGTCGTTCTCAATAGAATTAGACAAAACAGCCACCATTCACTTTGAGCTTGGAAAACTTCATGGATATCTAGCTAATTCTGGTCAACGAAAACAATCTTCCCATAGTAGATAAGGGACGCTATAATTACGACAATACGTTTAATTTCTTTGTGCGTAAGCAGCATCTTGCTTTCAGAAGGAGATGAAAAGAATGCAAACGCAAAGTTTAACATTGCAACTACTTAACTCAAGCGAGGTATGCTTTAACTTTCGATTGTTTAATTGACTAAAACGGATTAGTAAATAAATCGGTAAATATAAATTTATTATTTTTCTGGCGTTATTTCTGATGTATCGTTTTGCCGTATTTAGTTTTTGTACTAACATTAAATAAATATGTTAATTAATGCACTAACTTAGGATAGAGAAGAAAGTTTTAGTATAGAGACAAAATCTGGCGTTTCGCTGCTTTATGATGCTCATTCAAAGTATATCCTTTAGTTTCAAATATTCCATCACAAGAGACACGCCAATGTCTGTTACACTGTGTACTTTCCTAACTTTTTTTATTTTATATTAGCTTCTCTGGTATCTGCTTTTTATATAATCTCCTCTATGACCTTCTCCGAAAGCTACAATCCAAGAAGCCTTATATTTTCACAGCATTTCTCCGAGCACTCATAATCATAGCTTCATTGTGGATTCATTCCTCTTTTCTAGCCTATTCCTCTATGGGTTCTATGCAAAATCCTTCAGGATGCGCTCAAACTAAGTTTAGTAACTTTCACATTTCTATCGCTCACTAAATCTATTTTTCGTATCTCTTTAAAGAGCTCGTCAAATAGAAACATTTTTGTTTTCAATTCACGATGAAGAGCCACAGAACAGGAGGCTATTGGAAATTTCTTCATTACAAAACGGTTGGGAATATTCGAGTTATCATCATCATCATCAATTGGGTTCCAGCCATAAAGTGAGTTCGATATTTCATTTTTGGCAGCGTTTTCGTTTTAGTTATGTCGCTTTTCCTTGATATATGCATCTCCCGTAAGATGTCACTGCGCACTGCAACAAATTATCATTGGAACTTTAATATTTCAGCTGCACGTTATTTGGCTTTCACGATGCCATTAGCAAAATGATGACAATGTTTTTAATTTAAACCATATATTAGTTTAACTAGTTCTTCCAAAGTGGTTAGACCTTGTTTTCTTTCCAATTAGTGGGTAATATTAGTAGATCGAGCCTTACATATACAAGAATGCTAGGGAAATTTTAGGTTAGATTTAAGTTCATCGCGGAATTTGAGGAATTGCGCGATGACACAAGAGGGAAGTCAGGAAAAATGGGAATTAACCTATCGAGCAATAGTTTTCGTTACTGAAGCAACCAACGAGGAGCGCAAAAACATAAATTCGCAAAAGATGGAAAGTCTGTATGAACATTAAAATAGCACTAAGAAATGCCTCATCAAGTGTATTCAAAGCGGAAAGATGAATGAAGGCATGGTAAATGGGCAACGTTCGTAGAAATAGACTGACGTCAAGAATCTCCTCCAAAATTGCCAGTGAAGAAATAATTTCCTCCCCTTCATTACAGAGTGTTTAAAAAAGTTCTTAGCGCTCGCTCGAGTGGAGAAGTTCTCAAAGCAACCGGTCCTGAATATAATAGTTACCCGACTCATTTTTGGTGTTTTCGTAGAGGAAACTCATAAAAAAATAGTCCATTCATGTGCTTTTTACTGGCCGTCCAGATCACGCTTCAAAGCAGTTAGCTTTATTTATTTCGGCATGTGCGGAAAAAAACGTTATCATCGGAGGTGACTTCGATTTACCATGAATTGATTGGAATTAAAACTGATTCGAACCAGGAGACAGAGAGAACGTGTTTTGCGAAACTTGATTTTTTTCCGAAGCAATCTTAGTTAAGAGCCTAACGCGATCCAATAGTACACTTGATATATTAGAATCAAATATAGTCTCGAAGGCATTGACAAAGTCTCCGTCCGTAATTTTCTTTCACTTATAAATGCTATTGTATGATCATGTCTCCTTCTTTTAAGGTCATTTTATTTTAACCCTTAACTACCTACACTTAGTTTTTTCACGCTGATACCGACGACTCGTCTCACAGACTACTACATCTTCTCACCAACATATCTCGGTGATGAAGCATGCAAAGAGTGCTAAAACTCTTTTTCTTTGTTTATCATCTAATTGTCAAATACTTTTCCTTTTACTGTACAAAAAATGGCCTAACCTAACCATTTAAATTGGAAGTGTATGTAAACAGTACCACAAGAAAAAAAAGAAAAGAGTAGATCCAGTATTTTTAATACAAATTTATTATATCTTAAAAATACAAAATGTTTTGCAATTGTATGTTTTTAAGGGTTCATTATAATTATTGCTTCTTACACACACACACACACACACACACACACACATATATATATACATATATATATATATATTTATGTATATATATCATATAAAAACTAAGGTACTTATAGAAGTGCTACAGGGCTGAAATTTGGCAAGAATATAGGGAATTGGCTACAATATTTGGAAAAAATTCGAAATTTCAGAATAAGTTGTATTTAATGGGTGTTTTTGATCCGAAAGTCCAATTTTAAACACTCATAAGAAAAGCATTGAAAACTGCGCAGGACTACATAAAATTGCTTTTTTTTCAAATTATTTAAAATTAAGATACAAAGTCGATTCATTCACTGTACTGTGGATGAAGAGAGAGGTTCGTTTTTGAAGACAATTAAAATCGATGCTGAATTTGCGTAAACATTTGATTTTAATCATAAATTTATGAAATTTTTTTCGGTCTCCAACAATGAAAAATATAAACTGTCCTAGTAACAACTACAATGCATTTCAATCGGAATTGATTTTCCTTACCACAAGAGCATTGATTTACTGCTTATACTGCATTATAATCCATTAGATTTCAGCCAACGACGTATACATATGATGACGTGATCATTTGAAATTAATTTTTTTATCCGGATACGTAAAAAAGGCACGGGTGATGAAACCTTAATCCTAACACACAAAAGATCCTAATTTTTACACAAATTTTAGTGTAACATATAAGCTATTGTCTTAATGATGATTATATTGCTTAAAAAGGGCGACCTGAAGCATGAAACTTGAAATTGGAATATTTGGAGGCGAAGCCGATTGCCGAAGAATTTAGAAATTCCGGTGAGATGCCTTATTTTCGCAGAAAATTAAAACTATTATCTTATATAAATGGGCTGAGTAGTTTAAATGCTGTCGCGTTGGTTTATTCCTGAGTTTATATCTTGGTGTACCTATGGAGATTTTTGGAACGCTTGCAGAATGCAAGCACCGACAACTTGTATAAATATATTATAGCTAAAAAGTTACAAGAAAATAAAAAAACATCAATGAAAATAATGTCAACGACGCGTCGTCTGTGAGGTTTTGACGACTGCTTCCACTAAACTGATCGTTTTGAAACACTGCAAGCTATACCCAAATACTCCATCTGTAGCCATTTGAAGGTACTAGGACGCAGAAGGTTCCAAGATTTAATAATATAGAGCAACAGCGAATACAAGAAACGCACTCCCCTCACAGACGAGTGGTCGGTAGTTAAGGGTTCAATACACAGTAACTACAAAACTGATGGTTTGCACAGGATACCCCTTACTTGGGAAAGGTTGGTATCAATTTAGTGTAGCAACCTTTCCGTCAACAAGAAAAATTCAACAAATTAAAGTAGGCGACTTTCATTTGTAATTGTTCTTAGAAGATTTTGTGATATATGAACTGCAGGAGGGTACCAACATTTTGTTTAAAAATCAAAGTAGCGTCGAATTTCGTGAATGTGCCACGCAAAGTTATAATATCAGTCAATAACGAACAATTACAGAAATAAATGGAAATTATGCTAATCCTCTTGACGATAAATGATTTCTAAGGAAAAATAGATCAAATTTCTCGCCTATTCTAAGATCGACGAAAGGGAATTGAAATTTCTTTAGGCGTTCTTTGTTTCAAGTCACGAATATCTGCGGCGAGTTTAAGTTATTTTAATTTGCAAATGTAAAATACGCTTTACTATTCAAATGGAAGAAAGACGAGTTCCAGGATTCGAGCCCGGTTCACACTCGTATACTACGATCGGAGACGAAGTCTTGGGCCCCGAGACCTCTTCCGTTCCCTTTAACCCTTGAGTGGGCACGCTGGTGTATGAAGTACGCCAATTTTACGAATTTTGATGTGGCAACGCTGCTTTGTTTCTGGCATCTAAGACACTTTGCGTATTCCTTCAGTGTCATTTTGACTTCCAAATGAGAAAGTTTTCGTACCTCAAAGATCTGTAATAGCTTAATAATCGAAGTGATAATAGTATTAGTCATCCGCGGCATACTGAATACGCCGCGCGCCTGGTCGTGAGACTCAATATTTGCTTTACCTCAGTCCTTCGAGCAGGCGCGGCGGATCGAATATACGAGCGATTGAGAGAGTGAATTTTGTTTATGCTGAGCACGCAGCATGGTTTGTCATGTAAGTTATATTCATTTTGTTTATACTTATGTCGGTAAAGTTACAGTTTCAATTTCAATTGTACTTTGAAATGCTCGAGGAATAAAATATTTTGTTTATTGATTATGGTAGAATTAAGATCTCTATGATGAAATAGGCTAATCTTTCCTTAATTCTTAGTATATATGTAGGTGTCATTTTACTACGTGTTGCTCTATCGTCATCTCCCTGATAGAATGATTGAAAGAGTGATCTTTGGCATTGAGTACGCCGCACGCCTTGTCATGTAGGTTATTTTTTGATTATATGTAAATCTGTAAAGTTACAGTTTCAATTTTTGCTTTACTTTGAAATGCTCGCAGAGTGACATACGGGTGATCACCGACTATATGGCGTTTGATTACTCGGCGTCCATTGCGCCAAAAAAGGATAAGGCAGTAATAGTACTATCAACAATGCATCATGAAACAAATTGATGACGAAACCCTTAAACCCTCAATTTTATTGGTCTACAACATGACTAAGTGTGGAGTAGACACAGTAGATCAAATGAGTAGTACTTACTCTGTAGCTCGTATTACTCGACGGTGGTCATTGTCAATATTCTTCTCGCTAATGAATATAGCGGGGTTAAATGCGCAAATACTTTATTTTTCTAATGCTGACAATTCGAGGCAGTCAAGAAGAAATTTTTTGAAGGAATTATCATTGGTATTGATAAAACCTTATTTCACTGAAAGAGAAAAATAAATTCTCTACCGTCAGATGTGAAGATACTCCATTCAAAATATCGAGAACCAGCGGAAAGGGAATTTATATGCGTGGAATGTTAAATAATTTAACGAGCGCAAATGCCCCCGGTGGCTTCTACGGTCCTCATGTGTGAGTGTGGAGCGCGTTCACAAAGTACATTTGTAGAGGAGTAGATTGGGAGGTGGGAAGGGAGAGAAAAAGTCACGCTCTTGATGTCCCGATGAAAAATAAAACCCACCTTCAGCACAGATTCGAACGCTTCACCGGAAAAATAACATTGCAATTGAACTAAAAATCGCGCACGTATGTAATCGTACTAGCAACTTGTACATACACTTCGGTTTGCTTTCCGATATTTGCTTTAAAAATTTTCCGATCATCAAAAATATAAAATATTTTTCCCGCTTTTGAAAGGCTTGCGTGATTTTATTTATTTCGGGGCAATTTCTTCAAAAGAGCTCACATGTTAGCTGGAAAATATATCACCTCTTTGCTGTCCTCTGCGTCACTTAGTAACGACTTTGAAAAAACGTGGAGATTGATATAGTCGCATTATTTATATGGAATGCGTTAGATTACTTGTTTTCAAATATAATTTCAAGTTGCAGCCTTAAAATAACGACAAAACTTTGACATCTTCAAGCTTCGTTGATTGATAGTGTACTTTTAAGGTGTCCATTTTCAAAAGTATATAGGCAGGCTAAAATTCAATTTAATTAATTAATTTATGAATGTCATTCTTGATTTTGTAAAATCAAAAAATAAATTTGCCATTGTAGCCATTCGAGCTTAATCGCAAAGCTTTCTGCCAATTTTAGTCTGTTCTCCGTTTACTTTCTAAAAGAATATACGTTTATAAAATGAGAATTTCATTTCAAAAAGGTATTAAAACTTGAAACCAGCACATAATAAACCAAATATTCCAATTTTCAAAGATGCTTTATACATCTTACATAACTATTCTTTCAATGAACTTTTAACCGAAAGACTCATTTTTATTACAAAAAAGATATCGAAGGAATTAAATTTCGTCATTGATTTTATTCATACAAAAACATTTAAAGCTAAAGTTATTCCATGTCATATTGATCATTTGACCATTTCTGTCATTAAAATGCAGCATCATGTGATAAACTGCAGCAATGTAAATTTTCTATCGGAGTCGGTGTTGGTTTACAATGGTTAGTAATCTATGTTATAATTATTAGTTCGTCGCAATTTTATGGAACTTTCAGATATAATTAAGAGATGAAATTTTGTACCCGATTAAAGTTTTTTAGATAACATAACAAAAACACTGAGTACTTTGAAGAAATGGCCTGTGTTAAACTCCAGAAACGTTTCTCCATTTGATTAGCGTGTTAACGACTGAATGTTTAATTTACTTTTAAAATTATGTTGGTACGCGAGCGTATTACAATCTGTGTGAAAAAATAAAGTTCACTTTGAGTTCTAATAGGATTTAAATGTTTTCCGAATCAACTCCTAATTTAGTTGATAATCTGAAAAAACGATTATTAGTTAACTCTATAAAACGAATGACATTTGGTCATGATCGAATTCAGAATATTTTTCACTGCTTATCTTTAAACTATACTAATTTTTATTTATAAATTACCATTCATTGGAATTGTTCGACTTCATTCGGTATCGGTTAGAAACAGTTAAACTACAGCTCCTACTTTTTAAACCAAAACTTTGGAGTTTCTTTGTGGATTATTAGATAAACTTAACGTTTTAAAACTTGAGTAAAAAACCTGAAGGAATTCAAAAATTTTATGTAGGTGTAGTTGTAACCAAAATTATTATATAATTGTTTTGCTAAGTTTGGTTTTCAAATTTTTCATTGAACACAGAATTATTTGTTAATTTAAGTAAATTTTTAGCCAAACATGGGAGAGGGAATCATGTAAAACTTTTTCCAAAACTGAAACACGTTTAGATGCTAATAAAATAAAAAAATATTTTTTCATTAAAAAAATAGAATGACATTTAAATGTAATTTCTATTCAGTATGAATAGCTTTGTTCGACCGCGGAACTAAATATTTTCTGTATTATGAACAATATGGAAATGTTTCAGATTTTTGGATTCTAAGGTATAAATAACTAGCTCCCTATTTTAGCATAACCCTCACATATAGAAACTAAGATTTCTGTTACTATCAAATAATAATAATTTTCAGTTTTTGTCATTCTGTTGGTAACGCAGAATAGATTAAAATATATATATAAACGCTAATAAGTCAAGATAGGTTATTCCTATTTCAATCACATCGAGTTTACTCGATTTTACCCCTGTTGAATATAAGCCGCTCGCCATCTACGATAGCGTCACGTTGTCAATTCCGAGAGCTTTTCTTTTGCCAAATTGATTAGCTAGGGAGTGGCTGTAGCATATTTTTATTTCTATTTTAAATAACTCCGAGCATGTTATATATTTAAGATTTGAAAAAAAAGAACGAAATGAAATTTAATTTTCTTACAGCCAAAATTCAAATACGTGTCAAATAAATATAAAATTTTGTATTGAGCGCCTAATTTCACGTTTTATGAAGTCATTTTTTTCAAGGGAAACCACACTGTTGCGGACTTAATGATATTACAAAAACAAAAATTGAATTGAAGTTTAAAGTAAAATATATTTTTTCTCTGTACAACAGATAGGCTAGGTTGAGTTGTGAAAATTAAATTTTAATGAAACAATAACTGACGTATTTGTATCGTAATTGCAAAATACTCTTATCTATTTTCAATTTAGGACATTATGTTACTTTATTTTAATTTATTTTATTCTAGTACGCATATGAGATTTTGTTTAATTGGGTTGCTATTGGCAATTAACGCTTGGCTACGATCTATTTGCTTGATAATGTCAATTTTGCATCAATTTCTGGCAAATAAAATATAATTTTGAAGAAATAAATATTTTAGCAATGGATAAGATATACCAAATATAATATTTTTAATAACTGCAACAAAAGCGAGTTGAAAGCATGAATACTTGTTTTAGTATTTTTATGTTCTTAATAGTTAATAGCATTGAGATAATGAAAGTACAGTCATTTCGAAAAGTATTACAACAATTTGAGCTGCGCCGCTTTCGCGGCAGACTGAATTTTAACTTCATAACTACGTGAATGTTATGTCAGTCGGTGACTATGTACCTATTCCTGTCGTGAAGCCACTTCAGCCTTCAGGGTTTATTATTGTATAAAATACGACGTATTCTTGTGTATCGACCGGAGTTAACAAATATTATTCCGCGTCTTGGCTGATCATTTGAACGTACTATTATAATTCTATGATGTTTTGTCAAAAGGGCTTAAGTCAAAAATGGCCATTTTACCGGACAGACAGACGAATATTTGATATTTGAAAAAATTCATCAAAACTGTTTATTGAGTAATTTGAATTAAATCAGGAGTTTTAGAACTTTTATGGGTGCTCTTTCCATTGTAGTAACCAACTCATTTATCGATGTCAACCTCTTCTAAATCAGGATCTATATTTCGTATAGCGGCTGCTGTAGGGATCGTCGATTCGAGATTCATAAATCCACTCGTACTTCAACCATTACTACTAATTACGCAACGAGTTTGCTTCAACCCTCCCCAACTATCTCTCAATTGGACAAATAAACATTTCCATGGGCCTGCTAACGCTATCATCACGATGCAAGAATGACTGTTAAATAACAATAACGAATTCTTTGATGCTTGGTCAAAAGGGTTTAAGTAACAATTTGTTGATTTGGACTTACGCATAGGGATATATTTTGTAAATTTTTCTCTTTTATTTGGTACTAAGGGCGTAAATCTACACCTGTCCATAGTAAGGGATTTAGTCATGTTATTCCCATAGTATCACAAGGTTCTTAGTGTGCCTATTTGGTCGTAAGGGGTTATGTCAAGTAATGCCTTTTATACAATGACTTTTCTTGCCCACTTCGTGGTCATAACGACTGGAATAGATCATAGTCATCGACTGACATAATATTCACGTAGATATGAATTTAAAATTCATTCTGCCGCAAAAGCGGCTTCGCTCAAATTGTTGGAATACTTTTGAAAATGATTGTACACATATCAATGAATGCGTTCAGCGAAGGGAAAGAAAGTTAGAATTTAAGTAAATTATTACTTATCCGTTATTTTTGACTTGAAACTACACTAGTTAGTATGTAGCTCAAATTTACCATTTGGATAAACGAACCTTTGACTTAGGAAATTAATGTTGTAGAAATATAGGAATGGCATTTATGCAGCCCTATTATCCATCCTAAATTATATAGGGGCAAAATATATTCTATTCAGTAAAAATGTGAATAGTCTTTATATGCAAGTGTTATCGCCGAAGATAAAATCTTACAGAAGCTTTAGGGACAATTGTAAAAATAGGAAATCTGCTCTAGCCTAATTGAAAATTTATTTTACATCAACAAGATTTCTACAGTAATGAGGTGACTCTTCTTGGAAAACTCTAACCGTCTATCTCCTCTACCATCTCCTATTTCTACACTAGATCGTCTACAGATTGTCTAGTCTTTGTTCTGAGACCAAACTCTGCGCTAATTTCTCCTTAGATTTCGCAAACTTCTCCACTCCTAATCGGAGAAGCTATAGGCTTGCGGTTATGCCGCTAAGAATATTACCTCTTGGAAATTGGGATATTGTGGCCGAGTATCGCCTCCAAATTCAAAAATGTTTCCCATATGTTAACAAACAATTACGCTTCATTGATGCTTCTTTGTTTTTTTTATAGAAAAAGAAATTTAGATGCTCTCAATTTGGATTGATTCGCATTACTTATTGTGCCTCTTCAATCATATTTAGTAACCTACATTCTGCTGGTAGTATAAACTTACTTCCAGTTTCATGGATCCTCGATTTATTTTATCAGTGAAATATTAAACCAAATCGCTGCTATGTTGTTGAATTTTCTGACCTAGATTTCGGTGTTTACGCACATATTGAATGATATCACTGATGAAACTTTATCTTTCAGTTTTACTTTTTAAAAAGAACCTTATCTTAATTACGATGATCATAAGTTTATTAAACAACACCAACTAACTTCCAAGACTTTGGGAATGTAATATGGTGGCAAAAGAGGAGGATTATCAACCGCTCACTCTCTCTCGCTCTCTCTATCTCTCCTCTGTCTCTTATTCTTTCTCTCTTTCTCTCGTTCCCTCTCTGCCAGCGCTTTTAATATCAACCGCATTTTTCTCTTTCACTACTAGGCGGCTGCTCATTTCAAAGATTCATACTTTCGCTACATTCATAATCGCTTAATCCCGCTTTATATATCATAGGAATTAAACAAAACCATCTCCGATCTCTTTTCATCTCTGCTCTCCAACCCCTTGAATGACCCCATCCCGTTATTTCCTCCTTCTTCCTCCCTCCTTTTCCTCCCTTCCCACATCTCCCCTTCCATTTCCCTAACTCCCTCCCTCCACTTCCGAAATTCTTTCCCTTTATCGCTCCAACGCTGTGGCAATTTTGAGGGAGGAAAAAAACCCCTACTCCCTCATTCTCTCTCTCTCTTCCACCCCATCACTTCCTCCCTTTCTTTCTCTCTCTCTCTCTTTCTCTCCCTCTCTCTGTCTTTCTCCCCCTCTCTCTTCCTCCCTCCCATTCACTCTATCCATCTCATTCACTCTCTCTCTCTCTCTCTCGCTAACCCGCAGTAAAACCATCCATTCACACCCCAATTGCTTCGAAACCGTTTCCCCCGCTCCAATGATTGGTTTACGTCCATCATCGTTTGGAATTTCGACGCGAAATTGTTCCTCAAAATGAAGAAGCAATCGTTCCATTTGGAACGAGTCATTTTTAATCAAACTTGTGTTTCAATTATTTTACGTACTTTTCTGGAATTTAATCTTGAGTAGCCGTTTTCTTCCTCAGATTCAGGGAATTTGGACAAACATATGATAGAATTGAAAAAAAATAAACTAACTCCTGTCCATGGAATCGCGTATATATGCGCGTGTTGTTGTGTTACGCGTCCGTGCAAATATTTGTACTTCAGAAACACCGTTTTATTTGTTGTTGTCAAACAACTGAACCACCTAAGGGAAATATACTTCATTGCTGATAGAAAATCTATTCAGTAGTATTAGCTAAATATAGTTTATCATCGTTAAATAATCATGCCATGGCAATCGCGTTTCTCGTTTACTATTCTAAATGACATCCATTATTAACATAGTTTTCATTGCTTAATGTTCCTCGACCTTGCCCTCAATATTCTATTTCTTTCCAAACTTGGGCCAGTTTCGCCATAGATTCTCGGCTAACGTTTTTTTCTCTCTCTCCTGTCTTAATTTCAGTCTCCTTCCTCCTATGTCCTTTCTATCGCTCTATTCAATAGCGTCTTGATCTCGACTTATAACTCCTTTACATAAGTCCATCTTAGTCTTAGTCCATCAAGCAATCTCTTATACTGCCGCAACGTTGGATGAAATCCGTGACGATTCCGATAAAAACGGATTTTAAGTTATGAACTCTCAAATTCTTCAAATGGACGCAGGTTGGACGGATTGCTGAATGATGTCAAAATGCGTAAATCAACAATTATTATATAAATGTTTATCCGAGAATTATCCTCATAATATATTTTTATCTTTAAATGTAATGGTAGTACCCTTAGGAAGTCCTACACCATTAAGGAATGTATTTGGTGGGATCATTTTAACTTCCTAAGAACACGGAGTTTTCATTTACCTATGCTTAAATTTTTAAATAAATTTATAGCTCTTCAGAATGGATCTGAATCTATAGTAATTTAACAAGTTTAGGGAATATAAAACCGGACGCCCATCTAACTTTTGGGCTTTAATTTTACATTAAAAGGTTAAAAAGTACGATGAAAGCTTTGGAATAATAATAAAATTTTCAACTATATTTCGAAATACTAATCAAATATTATCCGAATTACTTTTGCCATTGGGAAACGAACTACAATGAAGCAAAACAAAAAACCACAAGAGAGTGGTTGCTTATAATAAGAGTAGAATTTAGAAAAAAATTATAATTCTTTGAAAGAGTAACCAAAAATTATTTTAAATCGCAGGAAGGAGTCTTCTATAGATTACCAAAGAAATACCGTAAAAATATACAATTCGGTGTGAACAATGCGACTTAAAATATTAGAAAAGTTGAACTGTTATTAAAAATTGTAATTAGCAATACGTCTAGCAAGTTCGATAATCCGTTATATAAAAATACCGTAATAAAGACTTGAAATAAATATTTTCGAGGTTTATTTTTTATTGTAGAAATTATGACTCGCTATGTGACTGCATCTTATTTTTCGTCATCTTTGTTATATTTATACATATGTCTACATGCTGCCCGGAGAAGACATAATATTGCACGCATAACTGTATAATCTTCCAACTCTAATCAGTGGCGGATTGTGACCTGAGATGTAGGTGAAATGTTACAACATGAAAATCCATTATAACAACTTACTCTACTTCTTGTAATGGTCGATGATGTCATCAATAAAAGGATGTTTACCCACAAGTTTGGATAGAAGTTCTCTTTATATTGCGATATTAGCTAAAGACAATAATCTTTGTTGCGAAGTAGTGCTCCTTAAGTAATTTATTATACTTTTTAAAAAGGAGAAAAAAAGCGTCTCTAAAAATTTATATACAACATAAATAATTTTCTGGATTCATTTTTCACAAAAATCAAAAGGGAAATTATTAAAGCAATTACCTAGAAACATCAATGTCAAAACTGGGTTCTAAAAAGAAAACACCATTAACTAAATGGAGTGGCGCACCACGCAACGAACAACCAAAATCAAAGACAAACTCAAGTCCGAAGGAGACGGGAGAGTGAAGTGTGGCCCAAACCCTCTTCACGAGGCAGCGGTTGACGTCACCCGTTGCCATGGCAACTACCCTTCCCCACCTACCATAGCATAGCGCGTCCGCTCCGGGAAGAAGCGCTTTCAGTCGAAGCTCTCTGCTCATCACTTTGCTTTCCTACATTTGTAATGTTATTTTAAACAGAGTGCTCACACTTTTGGCTTACACATCTACCTAACTATTAAAAAATAAAGAGTTTATTAAAAAAATCAATTTAATGGTACGATAAACTATTTGTTTTAGGTGAAGTGCCACTTCCCTCACTTCACCTGGCGAGTCGCCACTGACTTTAATATCGTAAGTCTTAAATGTTTATAACCAATCGCGTCTCTACATATAGCACGTCTTGTGACACTGTGGCAATGAAAATCTTCCTGGAGTTTATATAGAGTCCACTAAGGTAAATGCACAGAGAGGCAGAGGATATTTCTCACATAGAGAACAAGATCATCTTTCTGTCGGCTCGTCGTCACGCACCGCGACTATAGCGCCCTGGCGAGTAAAAGCGGAAAGGGTCCTTAGCGGAGGTCAGGTCACTCGGTTTGTGTAAATGGTTTGTGCGTTTAAGTTCGGAGAAGAGCAAGATAAGTCAAGAGGATGAGAGAGAGAGAGAGAAATGAGGTGGCGAGAGTTGAGCGAGGATAAGGGCTCGGTTTAGAGAAAAACGCGGAAAGAATTATTAAACGACCCTCTCGAGTGGGACCTTTGAGAGAAGACGATGATTAAGAAAGTGGCGCAGCAGCTAGCGGAACGAAGCATAGTATTAAAGGGCGCGCTTTTTTATGATGGGGCATATGGCGGCGGCAAGGGGCGAGAAAAATCGAGCAGGGCTCAGAGATTAGGAGGGCCGAGGGACAGGAGGGGGCGAAAAAGGCACAGAGAGGGAAAGATAAAACTGAAAAAGATGGCGCGAGGTTGGCCGAATTTAGATTCGGCGAAATTATTTGTTTATAAACTGATCGGTTGCAAGCAATGAGCACAGCAAAATCTCATAAATTCCGAAAAAAATCATTGAATTAATTAACCAAATAAATAATTAGCTAAAACCTTTATTTTTATAAATTTATGCGTATTTTATAAAAAAAGTAGTTTAAAAACTAAGCAATAATTCTTATATCGAAATAAATTACAGCAATAACAGTGTGAGAGTAATTTTAAACTAAAATAATTTCAAATGTAATTCTAATCATTCCTTTCCATCTCTTAATACGAGAATCATTTGTAAGGTGGAGGATATGCAATAATATAGTGATATTATTTATTTATTCCTGGGAATTCGACCGGGGAAAATGTGCCGCCACTGGAGGTTTTGATAATTGAAGAGGATAAACATTGATATCGATTCAATTCCGAGAACGACTGCCGAAAGTTTTCATGCGTTGCAAAAATCGGGGTAGCCGATAGTGCGATCGGATGGGCGCTATGATCGAAGAGATGGATTATGGCGCTAAACGCTGGACGCGTCGCACTTCAGGGACTGCTCGACCCTGTCGGGAGCTTCCCGAGGCTCTCTAGTGAGTAGTTGGAGCGAAACTCCCCAGAGGAAGGAGCTCGGAGGGTTTTAAGCAGCATTGTTTCAAATACTTTATGTGCACATTGTCCCTTTTGGGTTAACTAAATTTCCGGAATAATTCGACCATAAAGAAAATATTTGTGAAATTGGTTTTATTTGCTCCTTAGTTTTAGTGACCGTAAAAACGTTCGCTCCACATCTCTGCGAGCATCCTTTATGCGAATTAAAAGATACACTTTGGTTCAATAAGTTTATGGGTCTTCGTCGAAGCTTATATTTTCATGGAGGTGAGCTAGAATAAGCAATATAATTTCGACCTCTCATCATCTGTGGCGCCAGTTCTATGTAATATATTCTATCGACAGGTTTTTCGCTAAAAGATACAATTTGTAAAGGACCAGTAATAAGTAGAGGAATATGCTAATCCATATTTGTTTGTTTTTTTACGAGTGAATTCTACGCGCGGGATTTTGATTATAATTTACAATTCGCTCGAGCGCCACCTGCTCTGTCCTCCAATTCCACTCATTACGGTCTGCCCGAAATGAGAATGAGTTAAGGGTTGGGGATAAGTAGCGAGGATGGAGGGAAAAAGACGGAGTGGAGAGGATTGTGGGAGAAAGAGGGAGGGGAGGGGATGGAGGGAGACAGAGGGAGAGGAGAGCGCGGAGACAAAGATTCGCAGAGGAAGAAAGAGAAAGATATTAGAGAGGGAGAGAGAGAAAATTGAGGAAGAGAATTAGAAGGGAAGGAGGTGAAGTATGAAAGGGGTTGTAAAAAAGGAAGGGATGAAGAGAGAGAAATACGCTCGGTGAGTGGTTTGGGATGAGAAAAATAGAAGCAGGTAGATGGAGACAATGAGAGAGATAAAGGAAGGCTGAGAGAGAGATAAGAGGAGGAGGATGAGAAGGTATTCAGTGGTAGGGTGACGAGATATGAATAAATATGAAAGAGCGTTCGAGGAGAATAATGCGGCGCATTCAGGGCTTTAAGCGGGCGGAGCTTCCTCGATCCGCGGAGATTTTTCCATACGCTGTCTGAGTAACGTCTCAGCGGGTCATTAAACAGAGGAAAAAAGGAAAACACTTTCGTGGATATGGGATCGCGGGGAAAAATTGATGCAGCAAGCAAGATGACATGCGGGAAATATCTTAAATGTAGAACCACTATTCTCTTTTTGTCCTAATGTACAAGTAACATGCTGTAATATGAGTTCAAACTCAGAATAAGTATATTTCAATGCATCAGTAATTTGAAGAAAATGACGAGCATATTTTTACGTCATGCCACTTTTACATACCTAACTTCACGGTTTGAACCAAAATAGTCGATTCCTTAAACAATTTCAAATTAATATGTAATCATTAATTCATATCATGGTGTACCATTTAAAACACACTGGGTGTTAGAAGTTGTATAGTCAATCGAAAGGTATTTTTCTTTTCTGATACAATTAATTAAATGTTTTGATATATATGTAATCCAAAATGTGTCTTCAATTGCCTTGGTTCTTGATTTTAATGAGTTGGAGTCAGGAGAGGAAGTGTTTGCAATAGTAGAATGTGAGTTCACTAGTGTGGCTGTGGGAGACGTTCTCATATTCCTTTTCACATACATAGCTGCGCCCACGCATTTCAGCGGTATGCACCCATCCTAATTCAATGATAAGGAAATCGTTTTTATTTATTTTTTCTGCTGATTCAAATGATTTTTATCAGCGTGATTTCTATGCAACGAGCATTTTCTCATAAAACCCCGTTTTCATGAAAATATTGCTAACTATCCAACAGTCTTTTATAAAAACATGTATGAAAGATTTAAACTATTTAATAAACTAAAAAAATATCATTCAAGCTGCATAAACGTTAGTTTTACAATTGAAACTGTGAATTTTGTAAGTTTCGTATACGAAGAATAAATGCTCATAAGTCCACGAAATTCTTACTCCATATGAAAATGGATAGCCATTGCTTTGGAACGTTTTACTCTCCTTATCTGAAGCAAATAAAGCTTTGTCTGTGACGTTAGAATTACAGCGTGAGAAACGTCTTTGGCGTCGAGCAAGTTTTCACATTAATTTAATCTGCGGTGACCGAGGAAATGAAGATTTCCAGCCGACAACTAAAGCGATGAGACTGATGAGAGTTTAGTTTTTTGCGGCAACACAAGATGGCGTTAGAAGAAGGAAGAGGGATTAGGATAGTCGGAGCGGGGAGGGAGGAGGGCCGGAAGAAGTAAAGAAACGATTGCAGTTCGAGATCGCTTTGTTTTTGAGGTGAGTCGAGGTGAGTGATGGGATGTTTGAGCGCGAGGCGGTCCGCAAAGGGTGGGCCTGTGAGACAGCGGTGGACAAGAGGAAGGAGGCGGGAGCGGGGGGGAGAGAGGTTGGGCCACACGGGGGGGGGGAGGGAGGGAGAAAGACGGGGCTCTGCGGGGGCTGCGAATGGCGAGAGAGGGAGAGTGGGGTTGCGAAGGGACGAATGAGAAAAAAATGGGTGTAGTGAGAGAGAGAGAGAGAGGAGGAAGGGAGAGAGAAAAAAAGGGGGAGGGAACTTGCGAAAGTAGGTTCGTAGTGATGGATGAAAGGGCGAGTTATTGTTGAGGTTGGTGGATGCCATGACCAATACATGGTTTCGCGGAGAGAGAGAGAGAGAGAGAGCGAGAGAGGGAGGGTGAAAGGGGGTGAGAGAGACGGGAGAGAACGAAGTGGGATGGGAGAAGGGTATTTTTGCAGGGAGGTGGCTCCATCAAAAGGGCTGAGGAAGGAAGTGAACAGGAGGGTGGTGGTGGGAAGGGAGGAAAGGGGTGGGGGAAGGCGTGAAATGGGTTTTGAACGTACAACGGCGCCGACAGCTCTGTTCGCATTCACGGAGCATGATAGAGGAGAGTGAGAGTGTGTGTGTGTGGGCGTGTGTTGCGTGGTGGGACAGGTTCCGGGAAGGAAGAGGGCGTGGAAAGGGTATTCGGAAAACATGGGGAAAGGGATGGATAGTTCTGTGGAAATGAGAAGCGAAGAAAGCGAGGCGAGAATAGTGTAATGAAAAAGTCGAGATGGGATTGCGGGGAAAAACGGTAGATGGAGCAGGATTATGAAGAAGGATAGAGAACGTGGCAGAAAGGGAAAGTAAAGAGGGGGAGAGGAAACGAAGAGCGGGAATAGAGAGAGGGAAGGAAGAGAGGATTAAGAATGGCGCGAGCAAGATGACAAGGGATGGATAAATATCAGAGAAAGATTTTCCTTAGGATTTGCAAGGGTGGATCTGGTCGAGGTATATAACGTTCGATGGTTGCCATAGGTGAAGATAACTATTGATAGCTATCTTCTAAATGTGAAATAATATTAAAAAGTGAATCGTCGAACTTACTTCATGAATTTATGACAAATGACCTAATCGATTATTGTAACTGTAAAAAGTTTCAATAGATCTTATAGTATTAACCTGCAAACTAAATGCGCTGAAGGATTAAATCAGGTATATTCGCCTTTTTCAAGGCAACAGTACTTATAAATTATATATATCCAATATTCTGCTTGTGTAATTCCATGAACATTGCACTTCCAAATTTTAATACTCTTTTGATGTACAACTCTTACTCTAAAAACCATTCATTCAGGAAAGATATACTCTGGCAGCATGAAGAATATTATTCTGCACCTCATTGTATAGGATATCATAAATTTGAATGAGCAGTGAAGTGCATACATTTTTTTTTAAATTCTGAATTAATAACTACTCTTTTTCACTAGCTCTTAAACATAGTATTTTACAAATAACTTTTAAAAAAGTAACAACAGCATTCACAGGTCCATATCAAAAGTAGGATTCGAACCCACGACCACAGCATTTGGGTAGACAAACAAGTCATACTTTTTCCAAGACTGCCTTAGGTCATTTGCGAAGACTTCCGTGAAATATTTTAAAATAAATAAATATAAGTTTGGGTCGTATCATAGTATAAAGTAACTTACTTCTCTGGCCACATTAATGCTCCACGATGGCCGTATCAGGCTCGGGCGAACTGTGTATGAGACCCCTACTCGAAGACAGCGGAATTATTGTCGATGCCACGCCAAACGCAAGAGTTCTTGCGCCGCGAACGTAGGCAGTTAGCAATACGTATTTGACGCGCATTTCCCATAAGCTAGTTCTTGTAGGCGTATCTTGCTCTTTAGTAAATTAGTCATTACGCACAAGCGTGCATTGGGCATTACTGTATTTTTACGAATTGTTGTTTATTTTGAAAATGTTTATTTTACGCAACATGTTTATATTTAATCATTTTGGCAATATAATTTAGTACTCATCCATTATTTAAGTAAGCTTTTAAGGGAAAGTAATTGTTTACAATAGAAAATGTTCCAGTAAAATATTCTAGTTTCTACACCTGCATCCAACTTTATCAAAACGGTATAAATACGTGACTCCTTAAGGGCATAAATTGTTTGTTTTCAAATAAGTGTTATAAATAGTTATTTATACTATTTTTAATCGATACAAAATATTTGGTTTATTTTAAATCTTAATCAACTCTAAAGAATGGAGGAGCTTTTTCGGATGTTATAACTGCATCTTTTATTGCAAAACTTAGTAGGTCTCAGTCGCACAGAACATAAATAATTTTAGGGCTGATATAATAAATACGCCTATGTTTATCAGAAAGTTTCACTTTCATGATGGGACCTCTAATATTTTCCATTGGTGTATTCATATATTCTAACTTACAATCAAAGCTATGTATTTGTATTTGAAAAAGTGATCAAACCGAAAATTATTTTCAAAGTGCAATATTAATGGATACTTGACTATTTATTCCAGACGTAACAAAGAAGATATTTTTATTATAAAAAATATCTGACATATTGACAACAATAATGCTTAGCATTTTGATTTTTTCACTAAATTCAATAATTTTCTTTTAATTTACAGACATTAAGCAGAAGATCATTTGTAATTAAGTATCACTTATAATATTCCTAAACCATACTGTCCCATTTCGCTCTCTTAGCTTACAGGGCAGTGATTCCCAAACTGGGGGCGCACTCCCCTGGGGGGATAGGCGTGAGGTGCTTACAGGGGAGGCATGAAGCCATGAGAAAAATCAATTTTTAATGTGACATTCAGTTTTAAAACGCCTTTTATTCATTTAAACATTTCTTTCGTTAGCAACCGTCAGAGTTGTTAATCCAGATGCACTATGTACTATCTACTATCGCATACGCCATAGTTAATTGAAAAATCCTTTCGAAAAGATTAGATAGAAAGACAATAAATGATAGGGGATGAATAATTCAGTTTTATAAAAGTCAGGAGAACGCCGTGCAAAGGTACTTGGGGTTAAGGGGCCTCGTTTATTTATGTTGAGACAAAAAATATTAAGTGGAGCATTTATTTATTAAGTATTAATTATTTTAATATATTTTAAATATAATTATTACAATATTGTTGTGTTTTTATAAAGAGTCAAAGAAAAACAATCACCTATAATACACACACACGACGCTTTCTCTTGCGGGGTAAGCTGTGCCATATGTCTGCCAATTACCAACCCAACACCTTCCTCCACACACTTCTATCCTTGCACACTTCTTTTGCTTCACTTACACCAGGGGTCAGCAACCTTTTCTGCATGGCGGGCCACATTTGCAGTTGTGAATGTTTCGGAGGGCCGCATTGGGAGTCAAGAAAGCCTCGGCGGGCCGGATGAGCGAATAAATCAGAAGTTTTCTAGAGATTCTGTGATTTCATATGAACGAAATCAAGTCTACGTAATTTACTAGCGTTAAAACTTCACCAGAAACGGTTTTGAGACCGTAATTTTACTCAAAAAATATAAAATTGCCCATGAGAAATTTTCCTGATCACTTTTTCATTACAGCTTTGCGGGCCGCATAAAGCGTTCTCGAGGGCCGCACGTTGCCCGCGGGCCGTAGGTTGCCGACCCCTGACTTACACTCATACACTGAGTCACACATTTCCTTTTATTCCTCATACTTTTCACGTCCCTTTTTCTCAGAGTCTCACCAACCACATCCAACCAAGTCTTGCGCCGTCTGCCTCTCCCTCTCTCGCCATTCACTCTTCCTTCATATATTTGTTTGGTGATTCTACTCTCCTCCATTCTTTCTACATGCCCGAACCACCTCAGCAGACCTCTCTCATACAGATCTGTCACACTAGCTTTCATACTACATTCGTTCATCACCCAATTATTCCTTACTTTGTCTCTCCTAGATTTTCCACAAACTCTTCTCATGTATCCCATCCCAACCGCATTCAAACTACTTTTATGCTTCTCCTGACACACCCATGTTTCACTGCCATACAGCAAGGTAGGCATTAAAACACTCTTGTATACAGTTATTTTCGCTTTTTTTGACAACCATTCATTCTTTGCAATAGACATTATTAAATGTTATCGTCAACTTGGCACACAGAGGGAATTTACACAAATATGTTTTATGTATTTTAATATTATTATATTTTGATAAATAGTCAAAATAAACAATTTTTTAAAAACATTTCAAATTCTATGCTCCCTCGATTGGGACCCGCTAGATCGTGGGCCCTGGTGCGTCGCATCCAATGCACCACCCATTTTCACGGTCCTGGATGTCGGTTTGGACTGAAAAGCTACAACACTAATAAGAAATTAATATTTGAAATAGGCGGTAAAAGCTATATTAAAATAAAATTATGCGAGCAGAGTAAACATAGGAAGTGGTTTAAAGAAAGTTTTGGTGTATGTCACAATTTATATTCAAATATATATTATCTTGACGAACAATAAAGAGAAATACATACTTGAGGTGATAAATAATTCTGACTGAATTACTCGGAGAGTAAGAAAAGTTTGCGTGACGTTTGAGAGGGAAAAGCAGAAATCACGATAACCAGTATGTGAAGTTTAACAACCGACACCTGAAATTGTGAACATTCCATGATAATATCGCGTTTAAGTCTAAATTATTCCTTTTTTATTCGTCGGTAGGAATCAATTTCATGGTCTCGCAATCTTCGTCGACTTCCAACATCTTCCCACACTACCAATGAGTAAATTGTTCCTCGGCGAATGTTTCATCCGCAAACGCATCTCATTGTCGTTGCGTCGCTCCCTCGAGGAATCCGTGTTGCGGAGTCAGAGAAATCTTCTCCTCAAGAAGCCTACATCCGGCAGACCGCAGAAGGGTCGCCCCACCCCCACATATACTTATGCTTTACCCTTCCTCCTCCTTTCTTCTAGTCCCCACCCTCCCCAATCCCCTCTCCTTGTTTCCTAATTCACTGGAGAGGAAAAGCGAGAAGGCTCACCTCATCCGTTGAGCACATTATATTCCGTCGCCTTACCTCAGCCCACTCCCATTCCCCCTTCCTCTTCCCATCCTCCCACCCACTCTCTCATTCCCGTCCTCATCTCCTCTGCGAACCCTACCGATCCATCCTTTGATGCAGCCTCCATCGTATTCACTACATCCTTCCCATAAAGCATTCCTGACGCTGTTTCTCGATCTCAGCCCTTCGCATTCCCCTTTCAGCCGCATTTTCTCCTTATTCTCTCCTCTTTTCTCCTCCATCTTAATCCGTCATTCTCTTTCCGCCAATTTCCTCCTCGCCCCGTCCTGCTTTTACTCTGTATTCCTCCGCTTTCTTTACACATATGTATATGTAAATATTTTTTTTGAAATTATTGGTTTTTTTCTCTAAACTGTTTAGGAATTTTTCGCGGGTTTTTACAACTCTCTTCTCTTCGTAGGTGTTTTCCGCAGTGGACATTTATTTTTCTGTGTTAAAATATAGCTGATTCAGAGTTTATTTTCACTCACAAAACTAACAATTTTCTATGGTAATGCTCTATGAACTGTTAACCAATATATAATTAATTTTTTATTAATATAGTCTCAATTTCGCCATAAATAAAGGCGTTTGTCTGTCTGCCTCCCTTCCTTCTCTCCGAAGTTCCGCCTCCAAATGCTTCGTGGCCATTCCCTCACCCCTACGATGTTCCCCTCACTCTCTTTCGTCACTTATTCCTCCTCTTACCCTTCCTCCCCTCCCTCTCATCCGGCGCCCACTCTCCCGTCTACACCCTCTCCCTCTTTCCTCACCCCTTCTTCCATCCTCTCCTCTCCGCTTCCCGTACACCTCTTCGCTGCCTCCTTCCTCTCCTCTGAGCTCCCGTTTAACTTCCCCTTCCCTCAGCCTTACCTTTGCCTCCTACTTCCCCTCCCACCCTCATTCAACTCCTCCTCTTTGCCTCTCTTTCCACCCTTTATCTCTGTCTCACCTTCCTATATCCTTCCTTCTCTCACTTCCTCTCTTTCCAAAGCCCGGGTAGTGCGTACGTGCGAGCGCGCGTTCGAGCACACGGCGCTAATCAATGTTCGCCTTTGCATCAACCTCTATTCGGGATCTTAATACAGCTTAACCCTTGCCCTCGCATGATTGAGCCTCATGGCTTTAAGAGGAAAGCATGAAAAATGGAGCATTAATTAATGTTGCCACGGAACTGGAGCGACAAAGACGAATAGCAACTTTTGATGTGCTGCGACATCGATAAGTAATTATCTTTGCGATGTTGTTTGTAGCTACGCATATATTCAATAAATGTGGGGATGAACAAGTGTTTAACTCGTTAAATAATCACAGCAAACATGTTGTTTTCCAAAGAGAAAACGTCACAAAGCTTTAACCTCTGTCAAGTGCAATGCTGAAGTAAACTAATGATCTTTCGCATGAGGTCCTCGTCTCAAAGTCCTTATTGGATTTTATAATACCTTGTTTTCCTGCCTTCAAGCGATAAATGCGAAGAGAGTAGGCAGATAATGCATCTCTTCCTCGTTTGGATCTTAAACCAAATTAAGTTCTCTATTTACAATTTATCTAGTTATTTGGACCTTTTCCCACAATTTTTGCAAAAAAGAACTTAATTGTGAATAGGGAGGTTTTAATTTAACATTAAATATAATTTTAGAAAAAAATTACGTATAAGATAATTTCCATTTTTCCGAAATTTTATTATGACGAGATTCAGCCCACTGAACAATTTTCTTTAAGAAAATGCTATCCACCGAATGGAAAAAAATAAATTCTTTCATCAAAAGTTTCAAGAAAACCTGTTCCCATTCAAGCGTGTAAGCTACAAAATTTCGCCTCTGGCTGAAAGTGAATCCGACGTTGACAAGGGGCCTCAACTGTAACAGTGACTTCATTTGCTCATTAAGAACCAAATCACAATTCAGTAAAGCGTAGGTCGAGAACTAAATACATTGTATTCTAATTCACCCTTTCTGTAATGAAATATCAATCGCACTCTTTTCTTTGGAACTGCGTAATTTATAGATAATTGGGCTTTGTTACTCACGCGAATAAATTTTCATGGATTGCTGACATCTCAAAACTCACGTACACTGTAAAAGCTGTAGAATTTTAATCCTTGTAAAGGCTGAGATGCGGTTCTTTTAGAATATATTTAAGAGCCAGTGCATTTTCAAATTAAAATCTCCAGGGAGAGTTTTTGTCTTTGTTATCGATTATCAATATATCGGTGCTAGCAAAGGTGCGTGTCGCCTGCTGAGAAAATGACATTGGAATAACTAAAGAATGCTAATGTATTATGTCGATGGAGCCAATAGCATGTTTTTCTTTGCGAGAAATTTATTGGTATTTCCTTGAGAGGTATTTGAATTATTTACCTAATGTTAATTTAGTATTAATTTAGCCATGGAAAGTCCCTATACTGAGAGAACACTGAAGTCTCAAGGCACATTTCTTGCGCTATTTTATTATTTTCAGGTCAAAAGTTTTGCCTTAAATTTTAATTAAAGGTTTGATAGAATAGATTTAATAAATACGAGGAAAGTGGTAAGCTATGCAAGAGGCTAAAAGTGAAATTCACATACGATAAATAAATTATTGCTGTTTTACTTTTCCGCAGTTTTTTTCTAGTAAATTATAAAAATTGAGACTGACCAATAAACTTTTTACATTGAATATATATTTTTAATTACATAAATAAAAGATTTCAAAATATTTTTTTTGTTAATCATATCGAAACATCTCCGATGACCTAAAATGCATGGGAGTGCTGATCGTAAAATGGTGATGCGTGTTATATATGTTAAAAGTAGTTGCTGCTTACAGTCTGCAAGCATTTTATTTCACCTTGATAAAAATTAAATTTTTAGTCAGATATTTCATTATTAGAAATAATTTTTAAAAATTAAACCTCTGCGCCAATTTAATCATTTCCATATGGGAAAATATTGTAATAAAAGCAATCCTTAAAATTAGTAACTTTATAAATATTTTTCTTTTTCTATTGATGGTACTAATACCACACATTTCTGCCAAATTCTAACGTTGTAGCACATCTAGAAGTGCAATAATATTTATCTAATTTTTAAAATTTTACAAATTTGTAATGGTTGCAATAACAACATCACGGAGATTTTCAAATGCATGAGTGTGCTTTCACACCAAGTTTTGAATAACTCAAAAATTTTAGCTCCTTAGCTCGTATCGTACCTAAACATTTATCTATTTTATTTAAAACTTGAAGAATTTTTAAGAGCAAAATAAATTCATAAATCAGAATTTATAAATAAAGGAAACGGAAAAACAAAGTATTATTCCACATATAAAAAAGAGTTTTACTTTCGACCGGTTTCGTTACAAAGTAATATCATCCGGTGACCAGGAAACAGAGACCATGGAAAAATATAGGAAGGCTAGAGGGGGAGGAAGGGGAAGGAAATTACGGGATTGACTCTCAATGGTTTAGGAATGGAGGTGGGGGAGGGAGAATAGGAGTTTGGGTTTGTGGGGAGGGACGGTGGTGGTGGTGAAGGGGGGTATAGGTGAGGGATATCCAGCAAGGGGGAATGTGAAGTGTATAGAAACTCATTAACCATATGAAAATCATTACCCGACAAACCAGATTTCTAACAGCTCCAATAAATCCAGTTTCGAGACTTGGGTCATAAAATTTAACACAGTGGGTACAAAATCACTGACATGTTTAAATATGCATACATTTGTTACAGCTTTATTTATAAATACCGCTTCTACAATTAACATAAATTTTATCCTTAGGAGAAGACAGAAGACTCCGAATGTTACACCTATTGTAAAAAGCTGCTCTGAGATTTTCTTTGGGCAATAAATTATTAATTTTATATGATATTTTTCCTACAAACGCAATGCTTCACCAATAAAAATGGATGGGGAAGAGTAAATTGTTAATGAGGCTAATTTTAATTGTTTTTCCTTAAATCATTATCTATGGTGTTACTAAATAAGTAAATACGGAGACTACGGCGAAATAGATGTTAAATAAAATTAACTCCTTAACCGTAAAATTCATTTTACGGTTAAGGAGTTAATTCTATGGTGTTACTATTATATCCGTTATTCACTGCAATTTGTTTTATTATCATTGACTCATCATTGAAAATTTTCTCAGGCATTGGGATGGTTAATAATCTATGGACAATTGAGTGGAAAGCAGCCAGATTGTGGGAAATATGATGATTAGAATTGGAGTGAATTGCATGATCAGTGAATGTGGCCTTACGAAAATTCGAGAATACGTGCTTGTTATTTACAATGGATATTTTTAATTCCAGGAAATTAATTTCAGCATCGACTTCTTTTTCACAATTGAATTTAAGGGGATTACGTGCGGAATTTAAAAAAGATAAAAAATATCGAATTGTCTCATTTTACCTGCCCAAAGACATAATATATCGTCAACATAACGATAATAGTAACCCGCATAACCAAGAAGAGTGTGATTGGAGTTGAAACGTTTTACTTCGAAATCGTTCATAGAAATGTCGGCCAATATTGGAGACAACGGTGACCCCAACGCTAAACCATCAGTTTGTTGAAACCACTGTCCATTGAATCTAAGTTAATTTTGGTCCAGTCATAATTTAATGAAGAGGCACTAATCCTTTACTGTTTTGGAGGGCACCTCCTCTAGGAGGAGATATTCAACTATTCTTAACTTATCCGCTGTTGCACACATCTAAGGAAACTAACATATCCTTCTGCGATAACACTTTCTTCTGGAAATTGGAATGAAGTTCACCTGAATTTTTAACACAGTATTTAGAGAAAATTTTGAAATATTCTTTGGGGAGAAGGTTCTTAGTGCGTGACAAGGAATGATCCGATGCTTAAATGCTGGAAACAACCGACCTAATGGGGATGTTTGATTTATAAATTTTTGGGAGACAATAAAACAAGAGGCAAGTGGGTTCGAGTTAAGAAGCCTGGGGATTTCGTTGGGTTTATAAAGCGTAGAAATTAACTTCAAAGATATTTTTGCCTTTCTGATATTTTTGGGCAAGATCACTCGGAAGCAAGTTGATATTATGGGAATTGATGAAGTCATAGCATTTACCAAGGTAATTGTCCTTCTCAAGTATTACCAACGAATTGTCCTTATCTGCTTTTAGGATGACGAGGTTGTCGGATTTTAGAATCCGTTTAAGCGATGCAATTGTTGTTAACTTATTTTTGAATCTAAAAAAAAAGTAATTTGTGAGCGAAACAATATTTTTGGTTTTTATCTTCTTTTCGAAGTGCTATATCACAGTCGGAAACAAAGTTCTTTGGAACCTGATAGATCAGAATTTCTATAATCCCTATTCGGTTATTTTACGGATTCTACTTTTTCAAAACGTTTACGCTTTGTAGAAAATTTATAAATAAATAAATATTGAATATTTGTTTAAAATTTTTCAAATTTTTAGCGATCGCGTTATTTAAATTTTTTGAGATTTCGATTTTTTTTAAAATCTGTTGTCCACATAGCCCTACTTACATAAAAATTTCGAGTCACCAGCTTATATGAAAGTGCCTAAACTATAGTATCTTCCAATGTATATATATATATATATTAATAATATATCATAAGTAAGAAGCAGTTATATAGTACAGATATACGTTAATATGAATATATATGTTATATCATAAGAGGCAGCTATATAGTATATATATATATATATATATATATATATATATATATATATATATGTATATATGATAATGATATATCATTACTAAGAAGCAGTTATATAGTATAGATGACATCATAAGTAAGAAGCAATTATATAGTATATCGTAGATGTTATATGCGTACGTGACGGTATAATTTTTATACAAGCTGTCCTATCGTTGGGATTCTGTGCAACTTTTCTTTCTCAACCACTTCAAAATATTGAAATTGAAAGGAATCTGCACTCTGCTTGTCTATAGGTAGCTCTAACGCGTAAACTCGAAGAGAAATTACTTGTCGTATAATGCGGGAAACGCAGTCACACATGAAATATAATTTTCTCTGGTCTCAGCCCAAATAATATCGATTAAAATCTGTCGCTGACCTTTGTCTTGTTTAAGCCAACGTTCGACAACTGGAGAGATGCGATCAATTGCTGGAAATTCAACTTAATTCAGACTTCATTTCGCCTCAATAGCTAGCTGAGTGGCACCAACTTCAGATCCAACGACGTTAAGGAAAGACTCTTTCTTCATTATTTCGAAAACGCAATCGCTTGAGCCAAGATGGAAATTAAGCATTACTTAATTAAAGCTCATTTTTTCTCGCTAGGCTGCCTTTAATCAGAATTTCTGTTTAGCACCATTGATAAAGTTTTTTTAATATCAGATCATTAAAGGGGAATATTCCAAAAAATGTGACACACATTTATTATTAATTTAGTTTGCACAAAAATCCATTATAAGCTATTGGTTACAAATTCTTATCATTTTACTATACTGCATTGGCACCAATTTAACTTTCATTGCTTAAAATTTACAAAATATAATTGTACAATGTAGTTTGCATTTTAAAATAGTAATATTTCTTTTAAAATTGTCATTTGTTATTTGATTAATTTTTATATTTCTATTTAGTTATAAAAGTTACTGTTAAAACGCAGCATAGTAATACAGACACAATAGATGTGAGCTCATTGAGAGTATAGAGTGAACTTTATTTCATGTTACTGGTATCATACAATACTCGTAAAATATAGACTCTTGAAAATTATATTAAATCAAATAAGAGATTATTCAAGAACTTATCTTTGTACAGTAATATTTTAACGAAGAGTAATTGACCTCGCTATTCTTGTTTCGCTTGGAGCTATTGTTAAGAATAGAATGTCTGTTCACAAATTACCTATGGCGATATTAGTTGTCACTAGGGCAGAGTTATCAATTTTCTAATGATGCATCGCTCTCGACTATTGCGTCTTTTTTCGAATATAAATGACAATGTAAAAATTGACAATATTAGTGACACGGTTCGCTCCAAATTGAGATAATTGTCCAATTAAAACAAGAATATTCACCGATGACTTCTTCAGAGTCGCCCGTAAACATATTTTTAACTATAAGGCTCTCAAAATTTTGTTACGATATAATTACGTTTTTGTCCTTGCTCGTGGAAATTTGAGGTTCATTTCTTTGAAAAATTGGAAAAGGGGTGATGACGGCTGTAATATTGTTGCGTCTACGTCAGTCTCCAACGACTTAATTAGGGCAGTCCAGAGAGCGCCTTTTGGCGAGGATACCTACGTATTTACGCTCGTTCCGTCTTTTTCTAGCCCATTCCCGTCGTAGAAGCGACCGGAACGAGAATCGATCATGTTGCATTCGTCAACCGCAGAACCGGAAACCGATCATTTGATCGCGTTCGATTGGAGTGCGTCCCGAAATTAAATTCTGCGGAGGACTTCCCAACGACCGACCCAATTTCTTTTCTCGCTCGTCGAAACGAGATACTGTTCGAGTCCATCCGCGTGCTCTCTTGGTCATTTTCTGGAAATTTGAATACATTGCATGCAGCGGCGAAGTTGCTGTCGGAATATTGAAGTAATCGTTGGAAAAGTTAACCGTGTGAGCGTTGACAACGTTTAAATTGCATTTATGATAAGTATATTATCATGAAAAATTTAAAAAACGCGTTATAATTAAAAGGTAAAAGGTTCTCTAATTAAACATTAAGATATAGTAGATAAAACTTCAAATATCATACAAATTTTAATATACTTAAAACTTATTTTTTATTTTTCATAACGTTGGTCTAAGATTTATTGCCTGGAATAAAATTTATGGAAGTCATTATGAATGTCATAGTTATTGCATGTAAATAGTGTAATATAATAGTAAGAAATGTTAGCAATGCCTCTCACCTTAGATGCGCAGTTATTTTGTATTCAGTAGTATTTTCTTTTGGTTTTTCTTTCCCACTGAAGTCTTTTCAAAATTTCTAAACGCCTTTAAATAATTATTGCAGAACCTAACCTGGGATCACTTGTGTACTGCATCGAGTCCCTATGCTCAATTTTATTCTCCGTGAACATCTGGTTCTCCCTTGCCTCCGATCCTTCCCCGTCCTTAAAATTCCTCTCCACATCTCTCCCTCTCTCTGTCTCTCCGCTTCCCTATCTTCTCCTCCCTCCACCTACCTCCCTCTTCCTCTCCTTTCCTTCTTCAAATTCCCTTCCACATCTCTCCCTCTCTATCTACGGTACCCTTTCCCCTCCCTCCACCTTCCTCCCTCTTACTCTTTTTTCCTTTGCATATCCCTTACATCTGCTTGCCTGCGACCATTTCACCGCTTTCCCAGCCATTTCTAGAAACTCCGCCCTCTCGTTGGCCCCAATCCCAGAATGCATTGCGCCCCTCCTTTTTTCCGTCCACCTTTGATATGGTAGAGACAGGCACGGCGGAGATCTCCCCTTACGATCGAATGGTACACAAAGCTTCTCGCTGCTCTCCTTCTCACTATCCACCAAACATTCAGATAAAATGATTTGCTCTCATATTCCTTTATAAAACTGTCAGCGAAGACTTTCTACATGTTGTACAGAGACGTATATTTAAGATGCTTTTAACACATCGCATATCGCACCATTTCTAAGATATCATATATATTTTTGTTGACAAGTATGCATTTTAAATTATTAATAGTCCTTTGCGAAGAATTTTATGATATTTGTAATAGTGCTGTTATCTTTTAATCTCATTGCTATTATTTAAACATAATGATGAATTGACATTCATATTTCAAAAAATTATCTTTAATCGTAGATATATCATTTATAACAAATATTGTATTAAATATGGTTTCACAATACTTTAAGGAATACCATATCGCCAGGATAAACTAATCTTCTTTAATAGGACTAATTAATTTGCCGAAGCAGAAAGCTTGCGCTAAAAGATACGCGTAATTTGTCTTCAGCTGAGCTCCACTTGCAATGACAGCAAATTTTATCGATTTGTAGCTATAAATTTGCATTAAGCAAAATAAGGTCAAGATTTATTGAGGTAATGTTTGAGCTACCGATTCAGTTAGCTTAACAAGAAATGGTAGCGATTCTTCACTTGGGTAATAACTGATTTACATATAGTTTAAGTAATGCGAAATTTACATTCTTTATACTATATTACACGGAAGCTACATTTTTTCGTGGGTTTTTAGTTAAGTCAACATCCCATAAAGTGACGATTTTTTTTCTTTTTTTAATTTTGGAGTTACAAAAATTATTGTACATTATGCGTTCCCTCCCTTTCCTTCTCATTATGTGCCTTTATCCTTACCTACTCATAGAAATTTCCTTCTTCTTTTGAACCTTCCATTATTCATTGGGTCTTATTTATTTTGCCTAGCCTTTCGACAGTCAGGCTCCTCTCAAAATTGTTCCATTTATTTTTATATTTTTTCCTAGGGAAAGATAGTTTGAGGTGCCAATTTAAAATTGTCGAAAAAGAAAATGGGGAACCCAATACCTTCTTCGACGATTTTAAATTGACACCACCAATCGTTAAGGCTTACACGCTGGAAACAGATGAAAAGGCAGACAGATAGATCGATAAATGTCTTTATTCGGGCGAAATTTAGACCATAAGGTCCACTCTTACATTTACAATCTAAATTTAATCCTTAGATACGAGGCAAAATGATTATACTCCTAAAACATCAAAACTTTTTGTGCATCATACACCAATACATAAAAAGATAAGCTAATTAAGCTAATAGGCTCATACCCTTTATATGAAGGATATAAATCCTTCTCCTTTTAATTCTAATTAAATTATCCTCCCCTTTTTATTTTATCTCTAATTACGGGAACTTTTATTTCAATTCCATCCACAACTTGAATTGGTGCTTGATTGGGATTGGAAATAAATCTGTTCTCATTCATTTCCCTAATAAGTAAAAACAAACCCCCCTACGAAATTGAATATTCTATAAAATAATGTATTAAGAAGAAATTCACCATGAAATTTGTGTCTTTAATGCTTCGATGGAGCATAATTTAAAGTTCACGACAACTTTATTTCAGGCTACTGCTTTTCTTAGTGCTATAAATATTTTTGAATTTAATAAAATTAATTATGTGTGCACTACCTAAATCCACAATTCCATATATCCGACGAATATTTATATTTAATTAGCTCGTAAATAGAACGTAATGATCTTTTACAATGAGCAATAGGAAAGGCAAGAACATATGACATTGCCCTTAATAGGATTCAAACAATTAGTTCGAAATAAACTAGTCTTCCCTTCACTCACCTCATTCTATCCTCAATTGAATGTCAGTGATTAATTTTCAGCTCAAAAACAAACGCACACCTCAGTAGTAGACATATACGCAGATGACGAGAATCTTTATTCGCCTTGGTCTTGGTGGAATAAACAAAGTAAAATTTTCAGAATCAGTTAAAAAAAGGAATCAGAATCTCAGTTAGCAGCATAGGTGATTTTTGAAATGTGTAATCCAGTATAAATTAAAGTTGTAATATCGCCGTCATCAGTGGCAACGCGCCAACATCACAGTGAAATTCTTGCCATAATCTACGATGGTTGAATAATCACTGATAATGCCTCCGAAATGCGCGGATGGCTTGCCAGGCCGTTTTACGCGTTTAGGCGACTTAGCTATATCATCTACCGAGACCAAATATCATCTGGATGGATAAAGTTCGACTTCGTTGATTCACATCAACTTTTTTTTAACTCTTCACGTCTGCGGATATTCATTCCGAATCCCCGCTGTGTTTACATTACCCTCTCGATAAATCATAGTCCAATGATCTCTCGGCCTTACGCCTGTTTTGTTCAACCCGAGCCGTTTTTCATTCCAAATCACTCGTTGGGATCGAGAACTCTCCCCTTCCTTCTGCATCCTCCTGCCTCCCTTTCCACCTCTACCTCCATTCTACCCCATCCCTCCTCTACCTCTCTCTCCCTCCCTCCTCCCTTATCACTCTCCCACTTACTCCTCCCCTACCTCCCTCCTCCCATACCTCCCTGCTCCCCTACCTCCCTCCTCCCCTACCTCCCTCCTCCTCTACCCTCTCCTTCTCTCCTCTCCTTCCTCTCTCCTCCCTCTCTCCTCCCTCTCTTCACCCTCTCTTCTCTCTCTCTCCTCCCTCTCTCCTCCCTCTATCCTCCCTCTCTCCTCCCTCTATCCTCCCTCTCTCCTCCCTATCCCCTCCCTCTCTTCACCCTCTCTCCTCCTTCGCTCCTCCCTCTCTCCTCCCCTCCCCTCCCTCCCTACCTTCCCTACTCCTCTCCCTCCTTCCGCTGAATACGCCCCCGCATTTCGCCAGAGGGCGGCGGTAGAATTTACGGGAGTGAAAATCGGTTTCGCGGGTGTGAGTATAGCGACGGGGCCGAAAGCCGTCTCCATAGAAACACTGCACACATTACCTTTCGGCTGTTTTACGACCGCTATCACATCCCCCGCCAAATACACACACACACACAACAGCTCTCTCCCTCGCGCGCACATCCACAGCCACACGTTCGAGACTCGCCCCATCTGATCCTCTTTCCCCTTCTAGCTTAAGGGAAGGAGGAGTGAGAGAGGGGCAAAACAGGGAAATAGCTGCCGCAGCCCTCTCTCGGAGAGAATAAGAAGCTCGTGTGTGTGTCTGTATGCGTGTGTGTGCGTGCTCTTCGCTCCACTAACTCGAGAACTAGGATAGAAGAGGGAGAAACGGGATCGAGAGAGTCATGGCAACACAAATAAGCATTCCTTGTTAGTCGTTGATTCGAAGGGAATGTAATTTGAACGGGTAACGCCTCTACAATAGGAAGAATACTCCATTAATTCAACATCGTTGATAACATGCATGCCTCGTTCGAAATGAGACGTTAGGAGGCTATGAGAGAGAGGGAGAGAGTGGGAGGTGTTGAAGTTTTTGAGATATGAGCATACTTTAAATTTTACGCAATTTTCGTGGAAAATTGTTCATCTTGTATACGCGCACGCCCACAATGATTATATTAAATGGTAAGCAACCATATTTGAACGTACATCATGCGCTACGATGGCTTTCTAAGAAATAATCTGGTAAAAAAAGTAAAACTTCAATAAATGTGAAAATATAAATAAAAAGTTTACCTGAATAGAAATAAAAGACAAAAAATTAAATTCATTTATTTTACTTCTAACTCCCGGTTGATTTTAGACACAGCTTACTCAATCCGTGCTATCCAAGGCCCTTCTCTTCATCTTCTCAGCCGAAATTCCTTCTTGTAATCCATTTAATATAACTTTCCTTCTCCTACCTCTTTTTGTCTTTCCAAATACTTTATAGGAATTATTTCATCAGACCTTTCAAAATTCGACCCACACATTTCTTCTTTCACGTATATCTCCAATTTAGCTCCTCTCCTCGCCTTCTCTATTCAAAAATTTCTAAATTGGTTTCTCTCTGTCCAACTAATCTTATTTAGTCTACGCCATTCCCACATCAAAGAATAAAATGTCAAATTTTAATAACTGGGATTTGGTGCCCGTGCCTTAATAAGGAGTGAGGAACAATTTTGCTCGCCACTTAAAAAATCTGCCCGATAGTATTGCTCATATGTCGTATATTTCCCGGTTTAAATAAAAACACTGCTATTTATATGCTTGCCGCCACAGAATTTGATAAAATTGTGTTTGCTTTTTCGTACAGTACCAAAACAGACGTCCGTTAAAAATATATTTTTAAATCCTCTCGTCTATATTTGTCACAAATCGGGAGTATTTTCCGCTAGATCTAGCTTATTTTGTTGATCAACTGCTGTGCAGAAATCTTTAAAATCCGCTAAGAAGACTTTCTGGGTTATTTTATAAATGAATTATAAAGTTTTTGTTCACATGTTTACAATATTAAAAAAAAGTCAAAATCTTCTACAATAATCTCTATTTTCTACAAAAGTTCACACATTATGTATTTAATACTTAAGGGCTCACAGAAATTCCGAGAAATGATGCGCGCTAAATTCGTAGGGAAGATATGAAAGTGACGTGGATTAAACGAAACAACTTTAATAGGAAAGTATGCATTAAAGTAAACACTCTCTTTTTTGAAGAAGATTATAGTTATCTATTTTCGTCTCGTTTTTTTGTAATGCTTATAATTTGGTTTCACTTCTTTACTGGCGCTTTTCTCCTCGAACAGCGATTTCACTCCTGTGCAGCGTAAAATCAAATATCGTTACGTTGTAAACACCTGTAATTAATTGGCTAATTATATAATATAGTAACAGATGCTAATTTTAACATTCATTTTTTAACCAATCCCTAGCTTATTTTCTTCTAAATAGAGGGGATTTTTCACAATCATTTAGCGGTTTTATTTTTTAGCAGCTGGCAACACTGACCATGTATGTTTTTCGTAGCAAAGAAAATTATATAAAAATGCCTATTCGAAGAAAGTGTACTTTTCGTAAAATTTATTCGTTTTTTTTTTCCTCATGGTAAATTCATATATTTCCTTATGCTGTGTTAAATCGTACATTCGGATAGCTTTAACTTATTTTTCCATTCCGTATGCGATGTAGCTCTGAAGGTTCATCACCCTATGAGTGTCCTGGGATTGTTTCTCTGTTATGTATGCATCTCGGCGTGGCATTGTGAGGCTATTGCCCGATGTCCTGGCTCTTTTACTGGAGTGTCTCAATAGGAACTTCTGTAGCTATGGAATCAAAGCACCGATTCAAAGGATTTCTTTCAACTTTCAATTGACCAACGTGCTTCACAATGCAAGAAAGAAAAATTTTATTCGGATGACTGGATATTTTAGTGATCACAAGCTTTGATTTAGCAGCAATGAACTTGTAAGACATTCATAAACTTATACTGAATATTGAGTTAGACAATCATATACCATCAATTTTCATTCTTTTATTTCGGAAATGCTCTACCATTGCATTTTAGATATTTCTAACTCCTTGTTTCTGCAGCAAATGTGTGGAAGTGCAATTTTTCATGTATCGGAAGTAATTTTTATTCTCGTATAATTGCATATTGATATTCGTTTCAAAGTAATAAGGCGACGCTAATTTTTCTCTGCATGAAAATTGATGAGGTTTATATTACCGAGCGATTGACATAATTATGCTGACATTACGATTTAATAAATTGGGTTCAAAGTTCCAATTCCATAGAATATTACAATGGGACAGTTTTAAACATTATTATCGTAACTAGTCTTTCTCAGTAAAATAAAGATAAACCTGTCTTGAGGATACAGACTTGGTCGATAATTTTGTCATTCTTATAAAACTGAGATATTTTATTCAGATTCCACAGTATTTGTAGTTGTATGTTCTTATTTTTTACTGTTTTCTGTGATAGCCTTCAACCGACCAACAGACAGAATGAATTCTCAAGTATGGATTTGATTTTGGATATTTAAATATATATGTGCGTGTATTTGAGAAAACGATTGCTTCGTTGACCTCTCCGGTGACAGTAATTCATAGAAATTCACAATGTCCCGTCTTACTCAAATCAAATATCAGGTTTATTTGGAACTAGGGTATCAATCGCACCGTATGAATCAAGAGTCTTGATCATGTGGGAGAAGGCACGTACGAGATGACCATAGAGAAACAAATATTTAAGAAACTTTTCCTTTCTTATTAAGTTTTCCAAGTATTTTAAAAGTCTGAAAAACAAAATACGGCAGAATGGAATATTGTATGGCGAAAAAAAACATGTATCGGAAGGAGGGATGTGTTTTTGCTTTTTCTTGTGAAATAAGATGTCTTATTAAGCGGGTTTAAGTACGGTACATTGAAGTTATTCTTTAAAAAAACGTGTTTCCGGTGGTTTAGATCGATTTAATTACCCCATAATCCCTATATGTGGCGAAAGTAGTTTGGGTTCTATTTTATTGAAATAATCATATACGGCCAATCATAAATTTCGGCGTTATATATTTAGTACTTATGCTATTTTAGGATGAGATGCTTGATATATAAAATATTTTTGGGATGCAAGTTTAGATCTAACATACGAAATAATCATTAACTGACTGCTAATTATTACTAAATATCAAACTCTAAGATTAAAAGCTAGTTCTTAATAATTCTTCCCGTATCTTTCTATTTTGGAAGCTGTAGGAGGCGATGGCGAGATTCTAATATATTTGAACACAAACAATACCGTTTAACTTTACTTCTTCCTTTGCAATTTACAATTATTTTGATAATTATTAATGCTATAATAACTTTTACATCACAACAAAAGTGTAGTTGTTAATTTTTTACAATATATTTACGAGGTAGGGGCTATTGAAAGTGCATTTTTTGTGAGTGGTAACTGAAGAAAATGTTTCGGAACCGCTGACTTTAGCGATTTTCTCGATACAGTCGCCCACCACAGACTTATGTTTCATCAAAGAGACTTCAAATAAAGGAAATCAATGCCCGTGAGTTTGCCAAACAAGTTATTTATTCTTCTTCCATTGATGTTCTGTGGCCTAAACAAGTCTACAAACTTGAGGATATTCTTTTTAAATTGTATGCTTGTAATTTGATAAAAAATGTTATCAATACCAACAATGATAATTTAACTTTTCGGAACTTCCTAGGTTTCGCGATTAGGTATAGATTTCTGTCGATTATGAAATTTTTTATTGTTATTCATATGGAAAAAAGAACTAATTTGGAAGGACTATATATTTTACTGCTATAGTATACTATGTAAAATGTTCGCCATCTCCGAACTAGTGAATGGACAATTTTCAATCTCCTTTCATTTAAAATGTCAATTTAGTAAAGGTATAGTCAAGGCGCACAAATTTGTATTTTTAACGCTAGCGACACATTTCTTCAAATGATTCTGTTTGTTATTCAGGGTAGCGTCTGAATCTCCTTGCTTTATTACGTGACCTCTTCCGTTTCCTCCCTTCACATCCAGTTCGCTCGCCTACTCCCTTTCTCTCTTCCACTCCCTCTCACTTTCTCTCTCCTCACACTCCTTCCCTGACTTCCTCCCTACCTCTTTTTCCACCTATCTCTCTTCCTCCCTCTCTCCTACCCCACCTCTAACTTTCTCTCTCCCTCCCTCTCTCTCCCTCCCTCTCTCCATTTCTCTCTTCCTTTCTCTCTTCCTCTCTCTATCCCTATCTTCTCCGGCCCATCAGCCTAGCCGGCCCCCGTATCCCATTCCTTCTCCTCGCCCCCCCCCCCCGCATCCAATGGCCTCCCAGAGCTAATCTAATTCCCCGCGAGAATCTCCGGATAACCCACTCAAAACACACACACAAACACACTCTTGATCTCCCATTTCGTGAATCTCTTCCTCCCGTCCACATATCCACCCCCTCTACTTTTCCAACCCTCGCCCCCTCCACAACCGTCTCCTTCCTCTCCTCCACTCCCATTCCTCCCTTGCTCTTCGACAGCGCACCCCTTCCTTCTCAGCCTTCTTCTTCCTTCTCGTGCGCTACTACGCCGTCCCTCTCTGCCCCCTGCCATTCACCGCCCCTTCCCGCCCTTTGCCCCCGCACCTTTCCCTCGCTCGGAGAATCTTTCCCATCCATTCCGACCCGGCACTTACTCGCTGCGATTCCCGCTCTCCTCTATTCCCCCTTTTCCTTCCTACCTCCCCTACCTTCTCGCCTGCCTCCGACCCTTCTGCTCCTAACCTCCCTTCTTCACCTCCTTCCTTCTCTTTTCAACGATGGCTACGTTCGTGTACCGAGAGTATTACGCCTTGAACTGCCTACCCGACGAATTTCACCAAAGGTGGGGCTCGCCGGGGAGATTTTTTTCAAACTGATGTCGAGGAATTATGGCGGAAGACGATCGCTCCCCGTTCGCTCCGATGCGCCATTCCGTTCTCCCCGCCATGACCTTTTTGTCCCTAAAGCGCTGATTCTCCCGCTTCATCGGGTTGCGTTCCTTCCTCCTCTTTTTCTCTCTCAGAAAATTCGGCTGAAGACAGTGGTGGAGTGGTTAGTGCACGGGTCTCGAATTCTAGACCCTCGGGACGCATGTGGCTTCCGTGGTACATTTCTGCGGCCCTCGAAGTAAGGCAGTTTACACTAGACGGCCAATTCTCAAATGTATTTCTAATAAAATATTTCAAGTAAATCTAAGACAGTTAAAAAGTATGTTAAATCATCACTTTTAAAATATAAGCCGTTTATTGCTCAATCAGAGTATAAATAAAATAAACGGCGCAATATACATTGCACAAACTTTCTCATATACGTATATACGTTTGATTTCACTACACTTGTTGCCCCGAAATTAACTCTTTTCTCTGACGCCTGCGCTGAGCGTCTTGTACAGAAATAATGCCACTGGACGATATGTAGTAACTTTTTTTGGGACATATGGCTTATTTAGTATTATTATTGTCATCGGGCTGTACGTTTGGATGCATTTTAAACGAAATCCTTACAGCCATTCTTGAGTAAATCGAAATTTGTTTCAAAATATTCATGAATAAAATGCCCTTAATTATTGCGCAATAATATTTATCTCATCAGAATGTCTTTTATGAATGATATTATCCGTAAATATGGAATATAATTCGATTTAATTTAACCGCAAGGCTGTAGTAAGAGTTTGAATGGATCGCGCCGTCGGCGTGACATCATAAGGCTTAGGTAAGGTAGCTTAGCGTACATTGTAATGTCACTGGATGGCATACAGAGTGTTCAAGAGATATATGGCTTACGTAGTATTATTATTTGTGACATCAGGCTCCACAATTGGTATGATTTTAATCAGATTCTCTGCAGCCATTTTTGAGTAAATAAAATTTTTCAAAAAATCGCCAAGAATAAACTACCGTTTATTTTTGCGCAATATCATTTTCATGAAAAATACATCTGCAAAACATTATATATTACACAAATACGAAATATCATTCGATTTCATGTACGCATTTGGGCCGACATGCATGGCGAAAACCACTTTTACTCGTATGGGCCCAGGGACACCTAAAACGTGTATTTCCATCAAAATCTCGAAGTCGAATTTTTTCACGATAACAATACTTTTTCAATATACTGCGTATATGAGAAAGTAATATTACGAAGTAAAATTCTGCTTAGGTGGAGTACCTAGCATTTTCTTCCTGCTGCCAGTGTGGGTTTGGCGTGTCTAAAGAACCTATTTCTCGACGCCGAAACTTGTATTTTTGTAATGAATGTGTTTAAGGCCGCATCACAGGGTTGGGGCGATTTCTTCCTTGGGGAAAAGGGGAGTGAATATCAAAAGAATATGGAACGGTTTGCGGACTGGGAAAGTTTGCGGTTCGTGGACTTGGCACCTTGCCTTAATGAGGCCCGCGTGTTCATTGTGAGGCCTTCATGCAGCCCAAGCACCGATGTGAGTTTGAGACCCCTGGGTTAGAGCGTTGGTCTTCCACGCAGCGGTCCCAGGTTTGACTCCGGCGGAGGTCGGATTTTTCAACCTGGGATCTTCCCGTTTCCTACTTATGTGATTTGAGGCGACCTCGCAAGTCAGTGCTCCGACCTTCGGAAAGGACGTTAAGCAGTTGGTCCCCTTGGTGTTCTTCGTAAAGAGTAGGCTCATGCCAGCACCGGGTTTCCCTCCTCCCGTGTGAGTGTATTTGTTGTGTAAGAAGTAATGGCTGTAATAATCCAAGAAGTTGATTAGCCATAAAAACAAACCAACACCGTATTACCCCCTAAGAACTCCATCTCGCCCCACACTGCATCTCGCATCCTCCTTACTTTTTTCTTCTCCCCTAGAAACACCCCTCCGCCCCACTTCCATCCCCATCTGGTCCCACCACCGCCTTCTGCCCCCTCTGTACTTTCTGCCGTCGGTCGCGATGGCGATAGAAGACCGATGTCGCGGCAGTGAGAGGACTCGAGGGTTCTTTAATCATGTTAGGCCTGTGCGATTTCAGTTGCCCTCCGCCGGGGAGCGCTCGACCCTTTTCGCCCCTTACCCCTTTTGACTGCGCCTCACGAAACCTCTCCCATTTCTCTTCCCTCTGCCTCCTAGAAATTCCCCCCCCACACCGCCCTTTCTCTCATGACGTTGAAAAAGGCAGAGCTGAATACGAAACTTACTCTTTCGCGATGTTGATTGAAGGATTCGACTGGAAATGGAGACGCGAGGAGATAGAGAGCAAGGACGGCAATGGAGAGGTGGTGAAAAGTGAGGAGTGCTAGGAGGAAGAAGGGAGGATGATAGGAGGAGAATAAATGAGAGGGGGAGGAGGGGAGGAAGATAGGAGAAGAATGGATGAGAGTGGGAGGGGGAGAGGAAAATAGGAGGAGAATAGACGAGAGGGGGAGTAGGAGAATGGATGATAAGGAAGGAAAAAGTTCCTTCCGGAATAAATAAAATGGAGGATATAATTTTTAAATTTCCTTTGCCGCCTCCGAGACATGTACCTCTATATGATGGCTTCGAGACATGTGATTGTTCTCTGCCAGCAGAATACCGACGATTTAAAGAGCACTACAATAATCAACTGAATTGAATCAAGTGATACAACGGAAAAATTTGAATGATAGGACACGCCACGATTATATAAAAATAATTTTCAACCTACAAATAGTGTGTTATTCTGTACATCAATTTTTATAAAGGAGAAAGAGTAGCACATTTTAGCACTTGAAAATTTACAATTATGCTATTCTTTTCCCTATTAAGTAAACCCATATCATCATCATCGTCATCATAAGTAGTCTGTCCGTAGATTAATTGAGCTAAATCAGGTTCTCTTATATTTTTGTAGCCTTCTTCGTGCCTTGATAGCTGTCTTTTCCTTCCAAGAATGAATGTATTTAACCTTAAAATTTTAAAAAAATATTTCCCATTTTCTGATTTGTGACACAATTGGAATCATGAAACAATCGCTTATTGAGGCGTGATATTCTTCGGGTTATCCCGCATAAATCCGTTAGCAAGACTACTTGGGATGGATGTTATCAGAAAGGAGGCACGCATTTTTCTTCTCCCGAGAATCGCTAATCCCAACTAATGGTTTTTCCCACTCCCTCCAATCGATTCCAACAACACTCCTTCGCTCAATTGACCTCGCTCACCATGCTACGGACGTCTCTCCCTCCTCCTCGTCCTTCCCTCAATTTTTTCCATCCGGAAACATTTTTCCAGTTCCTCGCTCAACAATCATTCATTCCATTCCTCCGAGTACTAAAATTATATCTCGTGTGAAAATCATTCCTTCTCAATTTCTCTGTAACTCCATCGTCCGGTCAATCGCTCTTCATCCTTCCCGTTTCCTCTTGGCGTCCGTATACATCCTCTTCGCCGTCTCCTCCTCCTACGCGTCTTTCCCTCTCCCACTTATTCTTATTTCTCCCATTAACTTTTTCTCTCTTTTTCCGATTTTGTCTTCGCTTTTTAAACGCCACCTCTCTCTCTCCCCCCGCATCCCTTCCTCCTCTCCCCTTTGCCTGTTTCTCCTCTTCCCTCACCCATTCCCCTTTATCTTTCATTTCCCCTCCATCTCTCGACTTCCCCTCCCTCTCTTCAGTTCCCCTCCCTCTCTCCGCTTTCCCTCCCTCTCTCAAATTCCCCTCCTCTCCGCTTCCCTTCGCTTTCTCAACTTCCCCTACCTCTCTCAACTTCCCCTCACTCTCTCCACTTCCCTATTATTTGTTGGTAAAATACGGAAAGCAGATTCTTTCTTTTACTAATGTTCTTAGAGTGAACAGTTCTATAAAATAGTAGTTGCTGTCATATCAACCAGTAATTTTTAGTTTTTCCCTAAATTTTATATATATGAATCGAAATACTCAATAATTTAATTAACGTTGAAGCAATTTAAATTTTTATTTGACGTTAAATTGACACTCATGTACGCTCCTAGCGCTTTAGTTTAAATCTATAAAATTTACATTTAGGAAAATTAAAATATTTTTTCCTAATAAAAACTGAAAAAATGTCATTTTCTATGCTGGTGGTGAACGACTTGTGAACAATGCACTTTAGAGGAATATTTTGTTATAAAAAATTTAAGTTGCCATTTTATATTATATTATATTATATAATATTATGTCATGTCATGTCATGTCATGTCATGTCCTGTCCTGTCATGTCATGTCATGTCATGTCATGCCATGCCATGCCATGCCATATATCATATATTATATTATATTATATTATATTATATTATATTATATTATATTATATTATATTATATTATATTATATTATATTATATTATATTATATTATATTATATTATATTATATTATATTATATTATATTATATTATATTATATTATATTATATTATATTATATTATATTATATTATATTATATTATATTATATTATATTATATTATATTATATTATATTATATTATATTATATTATATTATATTATATTATATTATATTATATTATATTATATTATATTATATTATATTATATTTTTCTTAAATTTATTTTCCTACCTTTAGTTGATTTTCATAAAATCCAAATCCAAATGCAATAAAAGCAGCGAATACGTTCTTTGAAAATCAATTTTGGTCATTTTACCCAAAATCTCAGTAACATTTCAATCGTAACAATAGCTCTATGAATTAATTATGAGTGTAATGAACATTTTTCATAATGAATAATATACACATAGCTAACGAGTTTTCGAAACGGTTAATTTATATTATTAACTCCGTTTTATTATCACGTGTGGGTGCCAATTCCTTTTTCGCAATTTTACCATTTTGGAGGTTCAAGCGACGCCTTCACTAAGCGACGTTCAATTTTCTGAAAGCGTGGACGCGATGGAGAACGATAATTGGCGACGGCGACTCTCTTTCGCGTAGACTTCACGTAATTTCATCAATCGATCCAAGATTCTTCTTTCGACGAGGAGCTAATGGTATCGCAGCGCTAGAGAGAGAGGAGGGAGAGAAGGAGAGGGAGGTGAGAGAGAGAGAGGAAAGGGTGAGGAGCAGGCGAAACATAGGGACGAAGTGAAGGCGAGAGAGAGGCTTCAGAATGGGGTGCGAAGCGGAGTCTGATTCGTGCAATAAATTCTGCATCTCAACCACGCCTCCCCTCCTAGGTCTACTACAGCGTCGAGGCCTCGCACGCACCGCTTCCACCACGCCTTCGGCTCCACCTACGCCTCCCCACCACACGACCCAACTCGCCTCTCCCTCGCTATCTTTTCTACGTCTCCACCCCCTCTTACAATCTCTCTCTCTCTTCGAAGTCTGCTCCATCATTTTTCCTTTTACCGACCACCCTCATTCCGACCCTTCTCCTCTTTCGACCCTTTCTTTATTCCTCCCCGATAAACTCTCCGCCAATGCGCCCATTCCATCTCACCAACACACTTTATACCGATGTCTGCGTCTGTCCCTTAGACCATAGGCTTTCATACTAAATCCCCGATATGAATGTAAAATGATTGTTTTTCTAGAATATCCGTAGTGTTTATTGTCCCAAAGGTGTTAATGGAGATATTTCGGACATATTGTTCTTAAAATTTATTATCTATAATTGAAACGGAGGTAGCGAATAAATTAAAAATCCGATAATTTAATTTAGGTAGAGATGACGGAATTCTATTCTAACAAGAGCGGCACAGTGACGACCTTTCGCCGAGACCCGTATCGAATTTTCAGTGGCCTTAAAATGGGTGTGTATTCTGAAAAACCCCGTCTCCAACCAATTTCTCTCTCTTTCTCTCCCGGAATATTTTCCCAGTTCAACAATCGACCCAACCCTGTCGCCATCCTTTCGCTGCAACTTTTACATCTTTCTTTATTTTCCCTTCTCTTTTTACTGCTTCGACTGAGATCCCGACTCCCTCGTCCCTTCCCTCCGTCTTCTCTTCCCTCCCTCCTCTTTTCCCTCTCTCCTCTCTTCCCTCCCTCTCCTTCCTTTTTCTTCTCTACTTTCCTTCTCCTTCGTGTCACTTTCATTCTCTTCACCTCTTTCTGCCGATCTCCTTTTCCTTTCTCACACTCTCTCACCTTCCGCCACCCCTCCCACCCTCTCCCTTCTTCCCGCCTTCTCCCTTTCTCCCTCCCTCCCCCTCCATTTCTCTCCCTCCATATCCCTCGTTCTCCGTCTCCCTCCCTCTCTCTTACAATCCTTTCTCCCTTCCTCTCCATTTTTCCTCCCAATTCCTTCCCTTTCTGCATTTCTCTCTTCATCTCCTCGGAATCGCAACATTCGCGAGTGAGATATTTCATCTTTCTTTTATGGCTTCCTTTGTATTTCTATTTCGGAGTAATTCCATTAAGTTTGGAATTCCTTATTCGATGTTAACTGAAGCATTTGAATTCACGGCCTGGAAACGGAGTCATGCAACCAAGAGCCACTCTTGGGATTCCTTTGAATGTTTCTTCCTCTCGAAGAGGAGCAAGGAGACGACTTTCGTCTCGCCGTTCGCAAATGGAGTCCGTTCTTGAGCGGACAATTAGTGCGAGAAATGTCGTTCGGCGATGAAGAGAATGCCTGATGAAGGCATACTCTCACCATGTTCGTAAACGCAATTATTTCTCACGGTTCTATCCGGATATGTTCACATAAATTCACTAAACTGTAAATACACTCTTCCGATAGTGCTTGCAGAAAATACTAAGAGCTACTCATTTCATCCTTAAAATAAATGGTAATTTTTCTGCCTACGACCGTATGACAGCAATGATTTCGTCTTTCAAATTGCATCCATTCTTTCTGGCGTAATGGCTATTTGGATTTGGATCGGAATAAATAGTTAATCTTTGTTGTTTATACATGCTATTATCATGCTATTACATGAATTATCTCAATTTCTTGTATCAGATAGAAAATGACAGGCTTTAATTTCTTGATGAGTGACTATTCAATTCAATGATGGTTGCAAGCAATTTTCCCTCAAATCCGTGCGCGTGTGAGCGCACGCACACGGTCTGCAAGGTAAGCGCACACGGGAAAAATTTGTGCTCACAAATATTTGTAGAATTATAGATAATTTATTGTGAAATAAATAAGCGGACACTGCTGTGTAATGTGCAGCATAGTCGTAAAATCTCGGTGTATGCCGGCTGTGCACAATTTCAATGTACCCAGATGCATTTATTTACCTTCATTGACTGTCGATGAAAAACATAGCGCCACAGTAAAAGGGCGCACAATTATCTGAAATGTTCGAAAAAGTGTAAATGGCAAATTTCTTCCGCACACACACCATGATTAATTAGAGGGAACATTGTTTGTAAGAGTCTCATAAACAGTCGCAGATGCAAATTCACAAACACACGCATGCGTGCACGTAACAGCTCTTTGTGATGCCGGTGGTGTAGTGGTTAGGACGATGGCTGCTACTCGACTGCAACGCGTCTGCTACTCGTATTCTGCTCCAAAGGGCGGCGGGCATGAATCCTGGAAGAGTAGGATATTTTCCAAAGTCGCCCGGCATCCTGTTTGAGTGGTTTGAGGAGGCCGCGCAAAGTCGGAAGGAACGTTAAGCCGTTGGCCCCCTTGGTAATCTTCGTAAAGAGTAGGCTAATGCCGGCACCGAATTTCCCTCCTCCCTTGAGAGTGTGTTCGGTGTGGAAGGAGCTATGGCTATATCCAAGAGATTGATTAGCCAAAAATACACACACACACACAGTAACAACTCTGTGGAGAGCTCTCGATGCAGACGCAGGAAGAAATTTCTCTGTTAGAATTTTTTAAGGAGAGAAAAGTTTTTTGAGCATCGCAATTTATGAAGCAGCCGATGGTAGTACGTGCGCGGCAATATAGTATCCTGGAAATGTTCATGAAAATCATTTGTAAGTTCGAGTAATTCTACATACAGTAAAAGATAAAAATTTTTACTCTAAACAATTTCTTCCGTTTTTCATATGTATATGTGAGTGTTTGTGTCTGAAGGAATGAGGCGACCAAAAGTGTTACTCGTTACTTTAGTGAATGAGTAGTTTTGACACGAATGCTTCACATATTGCGTTTTAAGTAGAATAAATGGATCCAGCGATGTGAAGCTCAAACTGAAACGCATTGTTATTGAGGAGACAATCGGCTATTTGCGTCCATAACTCATCTGCGAATTAGCCGATTGGATTTTGATGGTGCCGAAGGACACTTTTAGAATTTTAATCAAAAATGACACTTCTGGGTCATATAGATAAGTTATAGAATAATTATTTAAAAAATAATACATGAAATTTTAGTTAGAACTCATAAAATATGCATAAAAGTAAATCATATTACGAATATAACTTCTATAGTAGGTAATGCTCGAAATGTATTTTTACGCAATATATTTTTAAGAAATTGAGGAAGCAAAAATCCACATCTTTATCTGAAACTTTAACTTAATGTTATATTTCAAACAACCAGTTAACAAACACTTGAACAACAATGAATTATGATTTAGAAACTGGTATGAATCTTTATCAGAGCACTCATGTTTTCATTGCTGTAACCAGGAGTCGACTATGAGCACCGCTGTTATGTTTCAAATCGTTCTCCGTCTATCATGCGTCCTTGGGACGATCGAATCGCTGAGGTTGTTTGGATTATGAAATTCAGATGTTTTGAGGGACCTGTAAGTGTTTTGAGTGATAAGATCTGTGTTTACAAATTTGGCGAGTTGAAAGGACCGTGTTGAGTGACAATGAAATACGTTCTATTTTAAAAGCCTTCAGCGATCCACGAGATATGTCGAAGAGCGTTTGCGAATACAGTGATCGTAACTCACTGTTTCTAAAGACAGTTCAAGCGATAAAGTCACGAACTATAGGATAAATTTCTATTACAGAGTACTCCAAATGGAACAACGGCCAGATTGATCATACATTTTATCGTAAAAGAAACGAAATTCATCAATGAAAGTATTCTGATAGAACTGAAATAAAGTCTTCACGAAACTCTCCATCTGGGTTTTTCAATTTTTCATAAACAAGCATTCATTCCGCTCTTTACCATGAATTGTTTCTGTGAACTGCGTTGATTTAAATGCATTAATTTAAACGATGTTAACTCAATAGCTCTTATTGTTTCTTCAATTATTTCAAAAATGTTGACTTGCATTATTTTAAAACCAATATCTTTGATAAATAACAATATCGCTCATTTGAATAATTCATTCCTATTCCCTTCAAACCTCAAACAGTTATCATTTGCGCGAGTATAACATGTGATGGAAAAAATAGAAATGACATTGAATGTCACCCGAGATTACTGAGAAAATTCATTTTTTGAGGCTGAACAGTGCTTGATTTTTCAATTTTGAACACATTCCATCGATCAAAGAAATTCATAACTGCTGCGGTTATTTTTAGACATTCCGGAAACTTGCTTCACATTGCTCTACAACGCTTCTCGGCGTGCCTTATCATTGTTCCCTCAATTTAAGCTCCTTACAACCAACTTCATTCCGCTTCGCAACTGCAATTATCTTTGATCTTATAACCCAATCGGAGATCCATACAGAGCGCACTTCACCATGACACGAGTTGGTGTAATTTTTTTCCCCTAGCATTATTTTTAAAGTGTCCTTTTATATAGAAAATCAGCGCTGGATTTCTTATTCGCAAGAACTAAATGCGTTACAGAAACTTTCCATCGATATAGGATTCGCGTGAAACGATAAATATTTTCCCATACACGAATATTATTTTAATTTTTTTCCTATTGATACATTTATGTAAAAACTAAATAAAACCTTATAAAATAAATATAAATTCACATTCAGTGCTGATATTTCACCTGAAACCGATTTTTTTATTTGAATACGCACTTTTTAGTAAAAATGTGAATGTATGATTTTCTCATTTAAGATTTATCAACGGAAAATGAAACGCCGTTACAAAGCTGGACAAATATCGTGTTTTAAGTTACCTCCATAATTAAGTATTTGAATTAGGGAAAATTTAAGGAAAACTAAGATATGGATATCCTTGCTGTAAATCCAAATTACATTGGAAAAATAATAGTTTCTAGAAACATGAAGACTAAATTAATGGATTAGAGAATATATACCAAATAATACTTGCGTAATCCATTTTTTTAATGTTTGACTCATAATCTTGTATTGTTCATACGTTCAAAAGACTTGTGCTCTAATCACTGAAATTCGAAAAACCTTTTAATTTGTTAATCCTATAATATTAGGTTACGAAGGAATACTTTTCTTGCGAATGTTACGCAGATCTATAAGCATTTTGAATATTTGAATATTTCCTGCATGTTTCAAATTTCCTACTTTCAAAAACTAATTGTCGCCACCTTTTATTTTGTACCCTTTCTCTTCTTAGTCTCTTTCTTTTCCATTACTCTTGCTTCAAGAGATATTATTTCTAATAAAATATTTTCTGATTTTTTCAATTCAAGGCGTTAAAAATGGAATATAAATATGTAAAATATCTCTCGAAATTGAGAACATTAAAATGTCTGTGACTGAAACTAAGAAAAACAGTTTAAAGGAGAAAGCCTAACATGTACATCAAACTCGTACGCTTCTTGAATCATCGTAACAATTTCTGCCATAAAGTTATCCTACTCTCTCGTCACCTTTTTCTCTCTCTCTCTCGATTTATCCTCTGAAAATCTCTCTTCATGTTTGCCCTTGCGTGTCTCCGCTAATACCTTCTCTGTTTTTCTCATTGATTTCGCATTGCTCTCAACGGTTCCTGGTATTTTCTCCAACTGCCACCAGATATTCCTGCTCTTTTGATCCCTCATTCGACCTTTTCCTCCCATTTCCCCTCAATCCCTGCTCTTCCCTCTCACTCATCCTTTCTCTACTGCCCTTATCTCCCTTCTTCCCTCTCCATTCCATTCCACTCCATCTCTCATAAATTCCTTTGCCTTTGGCCTTCGGGGTTGCAAGTATCTTCCCAAAAAAGCGGGGCTCTTCCAGTTTTTCCTTCACCATTTGTATTTTATTCTTTCCAAGTTTTTATCTTAAATCCATCTCACTCCAAAGCGTCGCCACTCACTGTTCGGCGTTAATTTCACATCCATTGGATGCGCACTCGCAAGAATTGATGCGAACACAGGAGACATTCGTCACTTTGATGACAATTTGGCCTTAATCGCAAGTTCCATTTGATATTCGTCGAGTTTCTGTAGAATTGGCGAATCAGGGGCGAAGATGTTTTTGTTGTTTCAAACTTCGATAATACTGTACGAATCATTGAACAGCATCTCAAAGGAAAACTTATAATATCGATGGTTGTGTGGATGTGATTTAAATACCTCGGGTTTTTCTAGCACAAAATTCATTTAAATAAAAGTGACATATAAATAAAATGGCAGAAAATAAAACTTATCTTTTAACTCTTATGAATTTTTTTAACGAGGGTGTAACAGAACGCATTTTTAATAGGAAAACCTTGAACTAACTGTTTCAGTAGCTAGAGTTTTTTTAAGATCATTCATGAGTGATATTAAAAATAAACTAATTGTACGTAGTCTTGGCACCACAGTCATCTGCAAATGTTACTGATCCTAAACAGTCATAAATTAGTAGACAATATGGAGAACAAGTTTTTAAAATTTAGAAATAGAAAAGATAGAAAATAGAAAAGATGTAGGTATTTAAGAACAGGGATAGATTCGGGCTTCGTTTGTTTAGAAAGAAACAAAACTTATGCATATATTCTGTCTTTGATTTGAAAATTAAGCAAAATACGAAACCGATTCTCTGGAACTCTAAAGAATATAAAAATCGTGATCGAGAATAAGATTTTAAATTTATTACTTAAACAGCCAACTTTAAAATTACAAATAGAACTTGTAATTGAGAGATTTTAGCGTACTTAGCTCTACTTCTAATATTCTGCAATAACTTATGTGCAGTGTGCGCTCTTGTTAGAATTAGTTGTAATAAATAAAAGCATCCCTTCGATACCAGTAAGTAATTATAAACAGCGGGTAACCAGGAATTTGCGATTAATAATTAATTATGGGTATACTCTCCTCAGAGCCTTTGGCAATATGTAATGACGTATGTACACTAAAACGTGCCTTGATCCACACCAGCAAAGAGTCGACCTCAAAATGGCGTTAGCTGCTGAGAGCGATGGATTGAGGTATCTCGTCCCCCAAAAGGCCTCCAGCGCTTCCTCTCTTAATAGGGGGCTCTGCTATAGCTGGGATATCCATGGTTATCTAATGGATGCTTGGTTGTTGAGCAAAGTGCACGAAAGCGCACCCTTGACGGGTTTAATCCTTAGTGACTCATTTTTCATTTTCTACATCGAAGGTTTTCTGTTTTGATGGATCAAATCCTTCGATCAGATCAACCAGAAAGTACTGAATGTGAACGCACAAATTTATACCTCGCATATAATCAATACGCTATAAAGACTTTTTCCTTCTGTTATGCCTCTAATTGGGCTTGAAAAATGTATAATCGAAGAAAAACAAAAAGGAAAAATGAATGAAAAATACAAAGATTTCAAAGACGTTCTTTGTGGGATTAACGTACAAAACAGTATCAAAAGACTGGTTCTCGAATTTTTATCTGCGAAACTAAAAGCCTCTCGTAGATTTTCTGTGATTAGTGCTGTACATACTCTATAGATCTTATAAGAGCTATAAGAGCTTGGAGGAGAAGAATATGGCTTTTAATGGATGTTTACCGATAAAATTGTTCTATCGACCGATGTAAAAATATATGTGATGTTATTATGCATATAATTTTCTCAAAATTTTATCTCCGAAAAAATTATGTCGTAATTATGTGGTTTTGCAGACTTATTTTTGGTAAATGACGTCCTCTTTTCAAACAATATTTTTAATTGATACCTTAATAGATCATATAAGAGCTAGAAAGATATAAATGTGGCATTTAATTCCTGCTTGACGGATGCCATTTGACAAGATAAGTTTATTTAAGTGATTATGTAAAGTGGACGTTATCATTCACAGATGCAGTTCAAAATTATAATGCGGCGATAAATTATAATTAGGGGCACCCTAATATAATTTATTCAATTCCTGTTGAGCAGTTCAAGAGATCGCGACAGGCGCGCAGACGGCAGACGTGATGTACCAATACGGCGTTCCGCTACTATCGCTGCGCAGGTGAAAAACGTCTAATAAAATAATAACATATAAGCGACCGGGAAAAAATTGAATACATTTGTACTGCTTAATCTCTTCGCGATATTTTTATTTAGTCGAAGCTTGTGCCGTTAAAATTTTTGAGGAATTCAAATATTTTCTTTACCCCAGCAGCATTTTACCACAATTGACCGCAAATGATAATTTGGACAGATTTCCAAGAGCACCATACAATTATTGCGCTCTGAACCGGTTTTATCGATTATTTACACTGGTCTAAGACAGCAACAGCAGAGATAATTCAAGACTACTGAAATGCGAATACAAAAAATCTTCATTGAACGGAGATATTTGATTCAGAGAAAGTTTCCATAACTTTTAATATGTAAATTGGGATTTGAATTACAAAAATAATATAACCTTTCTGTAAGCGGTGGTTTATGTATAATAGTCTATTTAGTAAACCTTTTAAATAGACAGCGTTATGCTAAAATAACTTTCAATCTTTTATCATTAATATTTAATCGTTATTGCGCCCGATAAACCAAGCAGACGAAGAGTTGCAAAATGGCAGCACCAGACGCGACCTAGTGTGCGAATAAAAGTATCCACGTTTTGTCCAAGCGCATCATTGGCCCCCATCAAATATTCCTTAGCGCAGTCTTTTTTTTCACTTTAAAAGACGCGTCGAAAACGAAAAATATTTTACCGAAACTCTGCGAGCGCGAGAGAGCAAATATTAGGCGTTCGCTGGAAACCGAACAGTCACCCGCGCGAAAAAGGAGAAAAAATAACTAACGGTCGCTTTGATCGACGTCAGAAGAAACACGGCAAACGGAGCAATGGACTTAACAAGAGAAACGAGTTTTATTCATGGCTTCGCGAAGATGATTTATTATTACCAACGTTCGGGGAAGAATGAATGTGTGCTCGGAACGCGAAAGTGAGGAGGCTGAAGGGAGAGAAAGAGAGGGGGAAAGGAGTGGGAGGAGAGGGGGAAAGGAGTGGGAGGAGAGGAAGAAAGGAATGGGTGGAGATGGGGGAAGGAGTGGGAGGAGGGGGAGAGGAGTGGGAGGGGATGGGGGAAGGAGTGGGAGGGGAGGAGCCAGAGAGAGGATTTTTGTGTGGAGATAAAAGAGTGTTCGGCGAAAAAATGGGAATGTGAGACGGGAGAAGAGGAAGGAGAGAAAGAGAGGTGACCAGAGGTGAGTGAGAGTAGGGTTAGGGAGGGGTCCGTGTTAGGTTAGACGGAAGGGTTAAAAGAGGAAGGGTAAATAGGTGGCTCGCCGTAGAAGGGGCCTTCAAGGGATTTTTAGGACCGAGAGTGAAGAGAGATAGAGGTATGATGGAGGGAGAGAGTGCGCGAGGGTATGGAAGAGGAAGGATGGAGAGGGCGAGAGGCACGAAGGAAGGGAAAAAGCGACGGCGAGAGGGAGTGAGGTGTGGGATAGATGGTCGCCGGATCTGGGAGGAAGTGAAGGGAATGGGCAGGAAGGGATGAAAGAGCGAGAGAAACCGATGGAACGAGGGTATGGAGAGGTTGCGGGGGATGGAGGAGCGGTGGGAGAGAGGGGGGGTGGTGTGGGAGGGCTGAGCGGTGGGAAAGGATGGGGGGAAAAGTGGCCGACGGCTTGGCTGCGATGGAGCGCAATGTTTATCACGCCGCCCGACTGCCACTCACAATTACCCATCCCATGGGGCCGCTACCTTCGTTTCCAAAGCGAGGCCGAGAAAGGCGGCGGAATGGAGGCAGGGTGCGGGGGAAGAGGGGGAGAGGAGGGAATAGGGGGGAGGGGGAGAGGAGGGAATAGGGGGGAGGGTGAGAGGAGGGAATAGGGGGGGACGTCCTCGGACCATTGTCAGGGGGGCGGAGATAGAGAGAGAGAGAAGGAGAGATTGGCGCATCCATCCGTCCTAATCTGGTCCTCCAACCACTTACTCCTTCCACTCACGAGTTAACATTAGTTAGCATCGTCTATTGCCCTTCGTTTCGCTATGAATATGTGCGCATTCTCTGCGATCTTGACCGTTGGAGCCAAAACAAAACGCGTATGAGACTTTTTTATAATTTAGCTTGGATAACAGTTCGAGGTTTTCATGGAGTCCTACGTCTTTTTTTTCAAAAACGTAAGGCAGATGTTTCCCTGTTCTTTTTTGACGCGATTAGGTATATTTAAAAACAAATTTTCCATCCCAAAATGTGAGAAAATATTTTTTTCATGACGCTGAAAGGATGATAGCGCGTAACGAGATTCAATGGAATAAACAAAAATTTTGAGCTAGGAAGTTCGAATTCGAGAACTTCTCATTTTTGAGGCAGTGGCCGCGAAACGTAAATAACTCGATTCTGAAGGGTTTTCGGAGAGGATACGCTTACTATGAGATATTCGCATCTCGATAGATTGGCGGAGGAAGTTTTTACCTCTAGAAAAGCATCCATTGGTCTTGTCAATTTTATATTTATTTACGGTTAATTTTTAAACAAAAATCGCTACGATTATATGAAAACGATATCATGTATAGCATCGATTCTCTCTCTTTCTTGAATAATTGGGAAGTAAAAACGTGACAATATCGCATTTGACGCGACATTTTCTGTTGGAAACTCTTAAAGATACAGTTGATGTTCTCTCGGAAGAATAGCATATCACTCGAATAGAGAAACAGTGCATTTTCAAGCTATTTCTTCTTAAATACTCATTTATGTTATGAGACATATAATTAACAAATTAAACGCCACACCAGAGCAACATCAAATCCAGACTGTTAAGCCATATTGGCGATATTGTATATAGTAATACAAAAATAATTAACACTTCAATTATACCTGGTACTTGGAATTTTAAACTTGTATTAATAAAATTAAATCGAGGAGTAGACCAATTTATTCACACACTGAATAATTCAGAAAAAATATTCAAAGGTAGAATGTGAACATCAACGAGCGTAAGCTGAGTAGATTTTGTGTGAGTAATGGTATTTTGTCGTTCAGTGATTATAGTTTGAATACTTTTGATACAGTTTATCGTAATAATTGCACTACTTGCTGATTTTTACAAGTATCTCCTGTGATTCATACATTGCTCAGATTTTATAGCAGAAACACTACGCTTATAAAAGAAGAAATTGGGGCTTAGTTTACTCTAAAATTCTAAATAATCACCCTCATGGATTTTATTTGACTTGCGCTCATTAACGACCACTATTCTTTCTTTCTTTCAGCTCCCAGCTAATATCTCTCGTGCGCCTAATACAGGTCCCTCTTCCACTTCATCCTCCCGACAAAATCATTATTTTTTTTATTTAGGTTTGTTCCTATCATGTGTGCATGTGTGTACACACACAGACAAACACGTATTTATATACAAGCACAACATTTTCACCTGATAACAGCGTAGCAACGGCGGAACGCGGCTCGTGCTGCTATATGTAAAGCTCGTTATTGAGTAAGTTATATTATTTTAGAGCAATCGATTTTAACTCTAACCTACTGTAGTTTAACATTTTTTAATGCAAGGAGTATTTTTTGTGAATATGGAATTGTTAAAACATTTTAAGTTTTTATCGGAGTGCACATCTATTACGAACAAATATAAGACCGGAAAAGAACGAAATTTAAATATACGAGTACAACATCTATGTATGCACAACACGAAGATGTCATCAAACGTTTCCTCGAAAACTAAACAGTGAACCGAGGAGTTTCGTTTTTTAAAATGACTGAAAAATAATTACGCTCGTTATCACGAAAAGCACTCTTCGCAAAAAAACATATTTACAAAATCAATCCCTTCCGTAAGAATATCGATGTGGCGACGTTTTGTATTCAGACTGTCAGTTCCAGATGCATTTGAAGTGGAGAATGGAAGGGGGCAGCTCTTCTCCAACATCAGTCCGAATTCCTTAGCACGGTCTAACGTCGCAGAGGCAAACATCAAGCACCCGAACGCGTCTCCTGGAGAGACGCGAAAAATGTTTGGGCAACTAATACTCGTGCTCCACTACAATGCCACCGATGAGTTTGATGAAGTTGCCGCCCCCTTCGGGTATGGGGAATGTGTAAGGAAGTGAAAAAGGGGTTAAATTAAACGTCATAATCGATCTTCTGAAACCCTCGCTATCCTCTTAAAGCGTTTGATTCATGAGAACCGAATTTCGTCCTCAGAAATCGGAAGAAATCTTAACGCATCCATTTTTTTCTCGTAATTGAAAACGATTTTGACGATCAGAGTACGAAGGGGCACCGTTGAAGATATTTTATCGGCGTTATAACAGGTAGAAGGGGTGCCTCTAAATGACACGGGAAGTGGAGGAGGGTGAGAGCCTGAAGCGGTATACGGAGCGGAGAGGAGGACGATGAGTGGAAGGAGGAATGAAGAAGGAATGGAAGAGGGAGTGGGGAACGAGTTGGAAGCGTGGGAAAAAAGGCGTCTGCGAACCCGATTGCAACAATGGGAGTGGCGCACCTCGTCTGGTGTTGCTCTTCTGACGAGACGTGTGCTCGCGTGAAAGGGGTGGGTAGCTCTCTCTCTCTCTCTTATTCTCTCTCCCTCTCATTGTGAAAGAGATGGATTCTCGGCGTGGGGGAGGGGGAGAGGAGGAGTAGGTTGTCAGGGAAAGGGGGCGGCAGAGGGCGAGGGAGAAAAAATGAGGGCATTTGAAAAGCGCGCAGCATAAAGACGTATTTTATTAGACCCTACGGTGGAGAGGGACGGGGATTGAATTGGAAGAATTTATGAAGGCTTGGTGCTTAGTTTAAGGCGGCCTTGAGACGACTGCTCCGCGATACAATGGCGCCGCAGAAAAGCGATAGAACTTCGCGAAACCGAGGCCTATGAAAGATGTACGTGAGGAGTGACAATCGCACGAACTTGAGACGAAAACTCGGATACGGCAGAAGTGGAGGAGAATTGAGGGACGGAGGGGGAATGGTGGAGGGCGAGACCTGGAAAAATAAACAAATGTATCAATCGCTGGTTCATAGTTGAAGTGAGATTTTAAAAGTGCATGTTAGGCACGAAGAAATTTTCATGAGGTCGTAGGCTTCCTACTGTAATAACCATGACAAAGGTAAGTAGTGTTTCATGCATGTAAAATGGTAAATTATTAAGCCTTTTCATTTAATAGAACTTGTAAGCAACAGACACCATCACTCTCTTTATTCCTGCCAGATACAATGGACCTCAGTATTGCAGAATGGGTGGAATTAAAAATAATTTTTTGTAATAAAGATATAGCGAGGGAGATGGCGAGAGAGGGACAGGACAGACGAAGGCAAATTCCAGCAGATGGGGGATTATTATTCTGAAATGCCATGGCAGGAATTTTTTGCTGCCCAATGAGATCGGAGGAAATGAAAAAGAGGAGTCTCGTAGTGAACTTAGAATCAGAGTGAAGGAAAGAAAATGAGGAAGAGGAAGAGAAGATAAAGAAATGTGAAGGGGAGTGGCGGAGAATTTGGCAATAGGACGAAATTGAATGGACGAGGATTGCGAAGAGAAAAGGAATGGAATATGAAAACGGAAAGAATGGAGTGACGATGGTTTTCATAAGGAATTATAACAGCATTGAAATTATTTAAACTACTAATATACAATCAATCTCATCTCGTTTACTACCATAAAAAAGAAATTAAAACTGCAAAATAGCATTTGGAAAATATTTCGAAATTTTTAAAGCTCAAATAATTTATCTTAGTAAAATATCCTTCCAACATAAAACATTCTACTTTGTTTCTCGCATAGTGCTAATTTTTTACGATAAAACTTTTTCGTAGAAGTAATATATAATAAAACATAAACAAAGCAGGAAATGTTTCACTTTGGCAATTTTTGGCCTTTGTAATATATCTTTTGTAATGCATATGTGGTAACAGATAAAGCATTATCCAACCGAAGTTAAACAAGTGCATTCGATTTATAAATCTATTAACGAGTAGTTTTCAACACTTGCATTAAACGAATGACATTGGTCAATTCTTGAGCCACATAATGGACTAAAGCAATTAAGCAGAATTACCACCAAAAAATCATTTTCGGTGCAGTAACTTATTGTTGATTTTCAAGTTGTGTGGCTATGAGTTAAATACGTAATTCGCAAAGTAATTGGTTTTGTAAAAATTTTATAATATATTTGATTTATTGGTGAGTGCATGAATAAAACTTTTTCATATAAACGATAAAAGCATTATGGCAATTGAATACATATCATGCAAATCTCCGCAGTAAAATGGGATTTATAATATTTAAATGACAAGTGATTGCCAGCATAAGATAATGTATTAATAATATGCGATTTATCAACCATATCACACCGATACTATTCAGTAAATTTGCTTTTCACGCCAATATAAATCCGAACACTTTTTCAAGATATTAAAATTATTTATTCTATTTACTTAATTATTTTTTCAAAAATTTTCAACGTTAGAGAGTAAACTTTACCAATGTAAGTACTTTCATTTCCTACCGAACTAATTTTTTTTGTGGTCCTAGGAAATCCTTTTTCCATTTTCAAAGAAAATTTGCAATTTCACACCGTTTCAAATCTCAGACATTTGTATTTTCACCCATCAAACGGGGAAGTTCTTTTTTATTTAATCGATGCATGGTGCCGGACAAAGAACAACGAGAGACTGTTAGTAAGAATCCTTAGGCTACGAAGGTGCGTTGGTTCTGCTTGGAAATAGAAACGTAGTTCCTTTGAACCGAGCCAAGTCTAGACGGAGCCAGAACTTCCATCGCCAGCGTCTCACCGATTCAATTTTGTCTCCCTCATCCCCTCGCTCTTCTTTTCCTTGTCCTTACCGTTTCCTCTTCGCACTCTTTCTCTGTCTTTTCCTTCGCGTTTCTCGCACCCTTCCCTTCCATCCGAGAAACCGAATCACTCCACAATCTGCCCCAATCCTCTCCCTGTCTCCATCCATTCCAAAGTGTCACTCTCCTCGGCTATTTCCTTCCCCATCCTTTCTCCCTCTTTTTTTCCCAAACCTCCCCCTTCTTTTCCTCACCCTCCCCTTCCTTTTACCTACTCTCCCTTTACTTTTCCCTACTATCCCCATCCTCTTTCTCTCTCCCTACTTTACACTATTATCCCCTCCTTTTCCCCATCCTTCCCTCTCCTTTTCCTCATCCTTTCCTCTCCTTTTCCCCATCCTTCCCTCTCCTGTTCCCCACCCACCCCCTCCTTTTCCGTACTCTCGCCCTACTTTTCCCTATTTTCCCATCCTTCCCTCTCCTTTTCCCCACCCACCCCCTCCTTTTCGCCATCCTTCCCTCTAATTTTCCCCACACCTTCCCCACTCTCCCCCACGCCTCCTATCAACATCTTTCTAGCCTCTCTCACCCCCTTCCTACAACTTCCCCTAGCCTTCAACCCTTCCACTTCATCCTTTTCCACGCCCTTGTTCCTTTCTCCCTCTTCGCAACCCAACCCTGGTCGGTTTCCATTCCATTCCAATATATCCGGCACATTTTTTCAAATCCACCATTTCCAGCCCTAAATTTAACCGCAATCGTCGGCTCCTCTACCGCGCGCAACACCGACACATTGTACGCCTCTATAGAGGTATCATCAATCCTTTTCTGTTTCTCCTATCTCGGCCCTAAAAAAATCCTTTCATCTATCTTCAGCTGCTCTTCTAGTATTTTAGTCCTTCTTTCAATCGTAAATCTATCGTACTTAAAACAATCGGAGGCGATTTACTCAAACTGAATCTGATACTGGACCGTACGAAACCCGTTCTGCCCTCGCATAGCCAGTATTCAATGCTATGGTATCTCTCTGTGCGCATTCCTCGTCACCTGCCTCCGTTCCTTTTCATAGATGCTGTTCAACTATCACCAAGACATCGCTCCATATTCCTGTAGCCATTCCTCTCGGGATCTCCTCTCTGCCTTCTTTCATCTCGTCTTCTTCTTCCCCATTTTCATCTCTTTATTTTCTCCTTCGGTCTTCGTCCTCCCTTCGCCTCCCCCCCCCTCCAGCTCTCCCTTTTCCACCAAGCTTTTCATTTGTTAAACGTCCAATGTCCGCCGCATCGTTTCTGCTTCACTCTTCTAGGCACTCAGCCTCTTAATCAGGCTACCTTGTCTTACTTTTTGTCTAGGCGACCCATCGTTAACTCAAGCAAATGCCAAAAGCGGAAATTAAGTGGGATTTCAGGCCGTAAATCCGGTGATATTTTTGGAGCGGGCTTACTTTTTTTTACTTTGACGCATTTGAAGATTTGCACGCGAAAATTGGTTTTGATTCGTTGACGCGGGGTTTTCCGGCTGCGTTACCTTTTTTTCGCTCATTAACTGCTTTAAATACTTTCATTTTGTTCTTCACGCTCCAAATAATCTTTAACAATGGTTTTTTGGCGTTTCATTACCACGTTTCGCTTTTGTTCTTCTATACGACAGCTCTTATTTGAATAGAACCATCCGCGGTCCATTCATCGCCATCTTATATTTCACATCCAGCTAAACTAGGTCGCGAGTGGAAAGTAGCCTAATGCCCTGGAGGAAAACGCTCTTTGAAAATAACTTCCTAGACTAGAATTTGTTTGATGAGTAAATTTGAAGGTCGTTCAGAATATTTTAATTAATGCTTTTTTAGAAAACGTTAGCTCAGGTGTCAATGCAATGGTGTGATATATTTTTCAACAAAAAAATTTTAATTACTTTTCACAAATCTTTTCAGCATTGTTTTAATAGGTTTATCAACGGTTTATAAAACGCTAAAAATCAATTAGACCAAAAATTTAACAATGTAGATAATAGTAATTTCTTTAATTATTTCATAGTCATCTACTTAAATAGCTTTTAAATCGAACGGAAATTCATACCTTTGGGAATTATCATTTCGCACTTATTGTAAATAGTTAATCCACACATTGAAACTGAATCTCGACGAAGGTCGTGTATATATCCACTTCTAATTACCCATTTTAATATTTATAGTATAATCTATCGACTGATTGATCGTTGTAGCAATTTCATAATTTTTCCGGGCTACAATATCTCGAAAACTACATGTTAAAAAAAACAGGTTTTGTACTAGTAGTTTCTGCTGTTATAATAGGCGCTTTTATTGAACTAAACTTTGTAGTGCGTCATATATACAAGTCAAAAAATTAACAGAAGCATTGACAAAATACGAATCCGTTGTGCGACGTTCCGACAAAAATGACCGCCGATTTATGTAACTTATGCATTTTTTCTCTTACCTGCTTGGTGTGCTGCTATTATTTTGTTGTTATTGAAGATATATCGAATGTTTCCCATAAATACGTTTTCAAGCGGAACAATCAATATATTACGTATTTAAAGAGATAACGAAATGAATAAAAATCTATTTTTATTATACTGATAATATATGGTTGCGTAGTCGAGAGTATCCTATAAACAGAATCTGACCTTATTTTTTCTAACGAAATAATCATCTCTTAACGTATAGAAAATAAATTCTTATAATAGATGGCCAAATAGGCTCTCCATAAATTATTTTTTGCTTTTAGAATTAATGTTTTTTCAGGCAAACATTCTATTGAACAAATAATAATAGAAGTATATCAATTTTAAGTGATGGAAATGGTTTCCTTAAGATCTCGTCAAATTCTGCAAGTAATGACGTCACTGCGGAATTGATTAGAGGCGGTTAATCTACTGTGCTCTTATCGTGACATGCCATTTGATTAGGACGACCAACAAGATACAGATGTACTTTGCAATCCCTCTCTGAGGTGCAGATGCAGCGAGGACTACTCTTAGCCTTACCTATTGATCTTATTAGCATGGCCTGACGCTCCAGTCAGTGTAACTCTCAAGGTTTACGTAACACTCAAGCTCTTATGCCAATACAAGAGTGTAGTCCAAAAAGAGGGGCTTAATTTGTCTCGAAGGAAACGTTTAAACGTATTTTACTTCAGTGCATGTGCATTAATGTTATTTCGGAACATTGTCTTCTTAGCAAGGCCGATTAAGTTCCATCGCAACGCCTTGTTGTCATCTCTTGTTTTCCGTAAGCTTCTCGTGCGAGTTTCACCGCTGAAGCAGAATTAATTAGTTATATGATAATCTTTCGGAAAGAATGTTGGCGACTTATAACCAAAAATAAAATTGACTTTTTTGCTTGAAGTGTGAAGATTTTGATGGAATTGGAATCGCCTTAGGAGATAAGGGATGAGTATTAGAAGTAGCCACTGATCATCTTCCTTCTCGCACTATATCTATATGTCCCCTCTCCAACCGTATTCTTCCCCCTCCCTCCTTTTGCGCCTCTCTCTTCCTCCCTCTTTCCTCTTCTTACCACACCCCACTTCCATTCCCGATCCTTCCTATGCCATCTCACCTTGTTTACATTAGCATATCTGTTCACGTGAGTGGATCTGTCCAGACTAGCAGGTCCCGTCCTCTCTCTCTCTCTCTCTCTCTCATACTTCACTAGCCCCTCTGAGGGATTCCTCTCTCTATCCAGCGGTACTCTCCCCTCTTCCTCCTCCCCCTTTATCCTTTCCACTTTTCATACCCTCTCCCATTCACCCCTCCTCTTTTCACTCCATCCTATTTTCACACCTCCCATTCACCCTCTCCTCCATCGACCACTCCTTCTTTCATCCCCTCCCCATCCTCCCCCTCCTCCTTTCACCCTCTTTCCCATTCACCCCTTTTTCCTTTCACCCTCTTTCCAATTCACCCCTTTCTCCTTTCACCCTCTCTCCATTTCACCGTGTGTATTTCATTTTAAGTATTTGTCTTTCGTGATCCTCTCAATCTATATATATTGCTATCAGTAAGTTTCGCAGGTTTTTTCACCTCCCTTTTTGTTAGGGTGTTTTTCTGTAATACGTAGTACTTTATTTTATGTAGTATTTTATTTGATTTTTATTATTTGTTACTTTCTTCCTGTCTGTAATTGACAATGGGTTAGATGGAAGAAGAAACTGTTTAGTCTCAATCTCGCCCAAATAAAAACGCATATCTATCTATCTTCCCTTTCCTAGTTCAATCTCTTTTTCTCTTTTCCTTCGACCCTTTGGTTTCCATGACAAAAATTAAGTCTTACATATAGACATCTATACGTGGTGGGAAAAGGAAGAGCTTCATTCAATTACGTCCGAATGTTTTGGAAGACCGAGGATTCTTTCGAGGCAAGATAGAAGTCGGCGTATTTTTAGGACTGCGGTCTTTGCCATTTTTTATCTCCGATAGTAGAAAGGTAAAAAGCTTCTCTGAAGATTTCGTGATTGTAAACTTCAGTATTCGTAAAATGTATGTGGTCGCATTCCTAGAGAGAATTTAAAATAAGTGTCACGCGATTCTGCTCATCGAAAAGAGGCACGATGATTTCATTAAAAATTTATAATCTAGCTAGCCGGTGCCATTTCTATGCCATCGTGCTTAAGCAGTGAGCATTATAAAAACAGAAAGATTTAATTTAATAGCTGTTCGTTACAATTAGGTAAATTTTATTTATGGAGCGAAAAGAGGTTCGAAGCTGTATTTGTAGGTTACATCGAAAATATAAATTGTCACAAATCATGAAGTTGATTTAAAGAACATAATATATTGACTTAAAATTCTATTAAATATATATGTTGCTTCATTTTAATGAACTAAGGGAAGAAGTGAAAAATGTTTGATAAATTATGTGCTTTTGTTTTGACAAAACAATAATTATACATCATATGGTTAAGTTGACCGCTTAATCAGACCGGCTACCTTCTTTACTCTTTTTCCCTGGAAAATTTTAATTGATATGTTTTAAATGAATATTCTTCATGCCAGAATATTTTTTAAAATGTTATATGGACAAGCCGGAAAAAATTGGCATTGAACATTAAAAAGACATTCTGCAGGTATAGCTAACATTTTTGGAAAACAAACTATATCATTAGGTTTATTGTTCTAATATCGAAATATAATTAAAAATCGTACAGTAAAAATCAAGAATTTCGATGCTTGGGTATGAATTCGAAATTGATATCCGAAAGAGATAAAAATTGCGGTTTAACCACGGAAAGAAATCGCACGAGGCGAGTTTTTTTTTGATAGATCTAATCGAGTCGAATTCTGGTTTTTATTTTGCCAATTCTCGTTTTTAGGTACACTTTCGCTGTCCTTACCCTCGGTCGTAAGCGTCCGCAGCGCCACGCGCTCGACAGCGACCCGTGCGTCACTCCGACAACCGCCCCCCGACCCCCATACCCCCACCATCCAAACGCCTCACCTCGAGGAAACGTAACAAAGGACCGCACGACCTGTTTCAGCAAAAGCGTGCGTGCTACGCCTCGGCAGCGAAAGGCTCATAACTCCGTGTCCCTCAGAGCAATTTATATTTCGTGTGCGGCGCGCGGTGTGTTATTTAGTAATCTTAAGCGGATTGGCAAGATAGAGGATCTTTAGCCGTCCCTTCGCTCTCCCTCTCACTCTTCCCATCTCTCCTTTCTCCCTCCCTTTTCCCTCCCACTCCCCCCTCTCTCTCTCTCTCTCCTTCTCTTTTTTCAACCCCACCAGGTGCACAAACACGTACACCCTGTTACTCGCAAGGCAGGAAAAGGTTCAGGGTGGCAGTCATCCTGTCTGAAGGGTCGGGGGTTCTAATCTTGCAGTGGTAATTGTTCCCTGTCACGTTTTTCAACACCATTCATGCTGGTTGGAGTTGTTTCGATTCGATTGAGACGGTTTCAAAAAATGTACTCCCTACCTCTTTGAAACTCGTCCGTGTCAGGGAAAATTAAATCAAAAAGGTTAGCAATAAAGTTCCATGCATCTCTATGCCTAAAAAAGATTTATTTATTTTTTTGCGCGTCAAAAAGATGTTTTGGACATATGATTCGGAAATATTGGCTCATATAAAATGAAATTTCCGGAAGCGGCGGTCTTTTATTTAAACTTCATTCAATCTTCATTAAGCTGAAACGCTATGAGGTTTACATTGATTCCAATAAGCTATATCACCAAACTAAACAGTAGATTGAGTGATTCTTTAATATTATGCAAGTATAATATTGTGTGTTGAGGCTTTTAATGTTGCGATCTGTAAAATGTCCCCCTGAAAATTTTCCTCCTGAAAATTACTCTAACGAAAGTCCAGGAAAAAGATTGGTAAGAGATGGAATGTAGGTCGTAAATTAGATAAATTTTTATCTTGTCTTACTCTTAATACCATTTTTATATATTTTCTATATATTTTTGAAATAAATGGTGAGATTACATTACTAAAGGAATCACATCATTGATGCTTCAAATAATTATTGAATAGGTATGATAAATGTTGGCCTTATATATCTGTTATCGTATAAACTTGCAGTAAATGTTCTAATAAACTCCTTTTACAATAGTGTTAATCGCGATTACTAATTAACAAGATATATACATCATCATCTTTTAGAGACCACTGGTTGCATTTAAGTACTATGTTTTTAGTGAATGAAGTACTAATCGATTGCATAATCCTCGACATAAACGATCAAATCTTACCCACGCGCACACAAATTAACGAAGAAAGGAGGAGAAAAACCTGGTGTCCGTATTAACCTATTCTTATGAAAAGCAGCAAAAGGACACACTGCTTAACGTACCTTCCTGTTCTCGCGTGTCCTACTCATGACACACAAGTAAGGGGGACGTGGAAAGGCATGGTTGATTGCGCTACGCGGATGTCCAGTATTCCAGAAACGCCGCGATATTTATTGGCAAGCCACTATCCTACTAACCTTAACACCCGATTTCAATTGATAGTTAAAGCTAATTTAAATTATGCCAAAAATAAACAGGATTGACAAAAAATAACAAACTTAAACAGATTTATTTAAATGATATTTGAAATATTTATTTAAAAAATATATTAATATAAATATCTCAATGTGAGTTTTAAATTTGCTTTTCAATTAACAAATTTTCAATGTTAGGAATGTTTTTATGCGTCAATAAAAGAAACATGGTGTCCGTTAAGATAGATCTGTATATGTTTTTAACAAAGTTCGTTGTTGAAAACGTCTTTTCACAAACGTAGGCTGATCCAAATTTGTACACAGACGCAGTTCGGGATAGTTGCTTTCGGGAACAAACTTCCGAATTGCTTTTAAATCTAGGGAAGCTTGTGACTCGTAAAGCTCGCAAAATTTTGCTATGAGGCCTGAGCGATTCTTAATGTCAGCAATTTTTAATTGGATTTTGGTGGATATATTTCTATTTCGCTGTCCGAAATAGAGAATGGATTTATGCAGAGAGAGAGACGTTTCTCTCAGCTTCAAAGTCTTAGGAAACAGAAAGTAAACGAATCATATAGCGCTGAAATAGCGGAATTAATTCCTATTACAATTCAAACACAAATTATTACTTCCAATTTGGAAACCTTTTAGAGTTGAAAATTGGTTCAGTTTTTCTGAGATAATCTCCTATAAAATAATCTCAGTTTAGACTTGAAAGAATTTACGAGGTTAAACAATGTTAGAAATAATCATTTGAGAAAATAATATTAATAAGATAATTAAAAAAATGTCAAATTATGGTTTTACTCGGGCCAAAAATATTATTTTGTGGGTTGAGTGACTAACTCAGTACCGCGGGCCGTGCCAAATGCCATCGCGGGCCACATCTTAACCCGCGGGCTACGAGATCCCTGGCTTAAATTATCCACCTAATACTGAGGAAAAGGAACACTTTAATTTACAGATTTCTATGCCCAAATTTTACATCATAAGCCTTTTCTTGTGAATTCCTCTTTAACGTGTCAACAAAAACTATGAATGAATATCAGTTGGTACTTTTTAGGTAAAAATCGCCTTTTTAGACAATTTTAAGCTATTACTTTAAAACAGATATTATATAAACCCTTATAACCGTTGTACCTTTAGTGGCATAAAATTTCACAAATGAGAAACGAATTTCGCCTTTCCAATGTTTTAATTTTTTAAAGCAATTAAAATTGGTCTATAATTTATTATATTAAATGATATTAAAAGAGAGGTGATAAAGGGCATCTGGGCGACATGTAAATTTTTCCCGTTTGCTCTTTTCCTTGCTGTTTATCAAAGAATGAAACGCGACCTCCGCCTCTCGATCTAATTAGTCGGAAAAAATATCCACAAACGTCCCGTTTACCTCCGAGATATATGAGATTTCATCTCCTAACATATTTAAAATATTTTCTATTTAATGTCCTTCTTTTGACTGCTGGCCATCAAAAATTAAATAATTCAGATGTTCATTTGTATATTAAATCTTGGACTCCCCCGAATTGAACAAAAAGGCGGAAAAATTACTCTACAGCAAATTATTCCTTGTTAATCTATTTAAAATTATATCGTATTACATATTGCATATCTTAATGTGCTAACCATTCCAAATTTAATTTTTAAAGTCAAAATTTATTTTTCTCTAAAGACGAGAAGATGAAAATTATTCTTAAAATCAACATCAACTCATCAATATATGTATTTTTAACTAACCGAATCTCCTAATTTTTATCCAATGGGGATAAAGTATGTTCAATACATCTAGCGTATTTCTAAATTGAACCACTTTTCCATTTCGGCATGCAGCTGATAACTGAAATTTTGATAAAATTCGACAAAAAAGGTAAAGTTATGCATTTATAAAATTTAAATAAAAAATAATCTAGGTATAAGTCAGAAAAGGAAACAATTAATTTATGGATAAGAAAATGAATGAAAGACGAATTAATACTCTCACAAATCACTGATGCGTATTGTGTGTCCCTTAAAACACTCTTTGATCCTAAGGACACTCTCCTTCCTTATATCTGGAAAGTGGCGTTCATTTCGTACCTTCCGCCGCCACCTGCTAAAAAATTAAATGCCGTCAGGAGCTTCCGTGTGATGCGAGTTTCTTCACTCGCATTAGTATATGTTCGTATATATCTGTGAAGCGATTTTACAAATCAAAACTTACACTTTTACTATGTAATTTTAATCAAGATAAATTCTTAGTCGTTCTCGTATGCAAAATTTCATAGGCATACAGCGTGAAAAAATTCGCTATAATATTCATCGAAAATAAACTACATTAATTTTTGAAAGAAAGAGATTGCTGCCTATATCCACGGAATTTGTGGAATCTCAACTTCACTTTTATGACCGCTGCAATCCTAGCGGATACTGCTTGCTTTAGTGTTCATTTCGCCAATAAGTATTTATAATGTGGGACCCAAATTTTCTCTCTGAAAACTCTTAACGCTCGTTATGTAAAAATGTTCCTGGCTATTTCCCAGATCGAGAGGCAGCTGTTTCTCCTATCATATTAGAGAGGTCGCTCTTTTTAAAGACAATCTTACGCCCACCCTTGGAACGTCTTCACAGGTTTTTCCTCCAGATTTCCTCGCCGCCTCACCCTCTCTCCCTCGGATCCGGCCAAGGTGGAAATGGAGACTTCCCTTGTGCGTCACCCGGTGAAGGCTAAGAAAATCTCCTTTTGTGCGGGAGAAGGGAGTTAGGAGAGGAAGGGAGAGGAGGAGAAAAAGAGAGAGAGAGGGAGCGGTTATCTGAGATAGCGATCGTGGCGCCGTGCGTGACCCCAGTTCCTGTTCTTTATGGAATCGTAAACTCGTGAAAAGAAGTGTTTGAACCATTGGATTTAAAGTGTCCCTAAGAAAAATATAACAGGTTTTGAATTCTCTTTTTGAGAGCATGCTCACATATTCTCGCCGTGAGTTTTTCTGATTTTCCACAGAATGAAAGTAATTTTACCCGAAGTATATTTGGAAATGGCAATTAAAATGATAAAACTAAAAATATTTTCAAATCTCATGAAAAATGCTTCTAAATTTCGTAAAATATAAGACTAACAACCCAATGCACTCGCACAGAAGGATACGTATACTTAATTGGATATCAAATAGAGAACATAGTATGGCCCAGCATAGTATTTTCCATTGATAATATTTATTGCAGATAAAACAAGTGAGGAAAGGCTCAAATTTGTGACATTAACTTATATCAGAGGGGAGAGGGATAACACACTTAGTAACAGTTTCATTTTATTTAGTTAGTTCTTCATACCACCAATGCAACGTCAACGGCTGAAAAAGAGAGACAAATACTGTAGATGTGTTTTTCTTGCGAATTTACGACATCAATAAAATTTTCGTCGGTTGGTGTTTTCCAATTGCATGCCTGGGTGTGTTGGGGACCGTGGTGTTGCTAAGCCAATTTTCTTCGGAAAGATCGCATGAGCGTATTATGCCCTGGAGCAGTACATAAAAAAGAACTCTCACTCAGAAAATGCTTCGCTCCTTTCCAGACATCTCCAGTGACATCGCGATTACAGCCACTTCGCTAATTTGATAGCCATCACTTTGACCCCACACATCTTTATTACTGCTGGGACTTATAAGTCTGTTATGCACATCCAGCGGTGAGATCCTATCACCACTTATTGCCTTGGAGTGCTGGCGTGAGGATAGCTTTATCTTGCGACGGAATTGTGCCCCCTTTCCCTAATCCCTTTCTTCTACACACATCCTCTTCCTTCTTCTCCCTCCCTCCCTCTCTCTTTCTCCCCCTGCACTCCCACGAGCGCCTTCGTGAAGCGTGACCCCCAGCACTCTGATGCAAAGGTCTCTTTAATGGACACCCCAAAAAGACTTACATTTTAATCTTAATGCCCCTTTAATACCTAGATAGGTTTTCCTCTTTTGTACTTCTGCTGAGCTGTTATACAAGACGTGAAAATGTGTTTGATTCTGGATGGATTTAGCGCCCAACCTTAATTCGTTTCTTGTTACTGCCTCCGAAGGTATTGTTGTGCGGTTCTTAATGCGCCGATCTGCACGCGAGGGCTTTATGACAAAATCTGATGTGTCCAGCGAATGAATTTCTCCACGCAGAGTATGAAATGTGTTGCTATTGTAATTACCTTACTCTCGATAACAGCGTCCATTAAGAATAATTTAAGGTAATTACTCTCGTGAATGATTTTTTAGTTACTGACTAATTTTCATGATGAAAAATATATTGAAATATCTGTAACACCGACAAAAAAAAAACAAGTAAAAAACTCATTTGTTGTTATCAATAACAAAATATCGATACGCGATGACAACTACCATGGTGGCGCTGCTATCACTGCCAATATTTACAATAAAATTTGTTTGCAAAACATTACGCTAGGTTGTATTGGGATAATTTTGTTCGCGATTAGAATTGTCATTAGTAGCGCTGGCGCAGCTGTAAACCAATCTAAAAATTTTTCATAGCAACGGAAACAAAGCTGTCTCTGAGCGGCATTTATATACTGAACATTTATTAAAGGAAAATGAAAATATCTCTGAAACAGTCCATTCCATAAAAAAATATTTAAGAAAAAAGTTGTAGAAAGTTACATTGTTTACAACTTTGATAATTACAAACTAACACTAATGAAGCCCTAAAGGAGATATTCGACTGAATCGGAAATAATGCCAAGAGTAAACTTCCGTTCTCGTCTCTCCAATGTTCGTCTAAATCTATTCACATCTTGAGTTTCTTATTAGTGTTTTCACCATAAAGTTTTTTGTTTGACTTAATTAGTAGTTATTGAGTTAAACTGTGCCCAAAATTCCTATCGCACAAATAGGCACACACTCGTACATCATCGAGATCATAGTAGAAACGTACTCAGGGGAACTTAAAATGGGAAGTTCTGTTGGAATCTCTAATTCGACTTTTTTCGCGAAAACAATGCTTTCCTTTTACTGCGTATGGAGAAAGTAAAAATGATAGTAATATTTTAAATAAAATTTTTTAAATTCCATTTTTTGACATTTGAGAGGGAGAAAAAAATCCTGTACTTGACCAGGAATCGAACCCGGTCGATTACCGGTCAACTCCAGGATTTTTTCTCCTCGAATGTTAAATTTAGTTTCAGCTTCATGCGCACATGCATAACACGTCATTTCCTCAACTTTCCATCTTAAAAAATCCTATGAAAATAGTGCTCGAACAGTAATTAAAATCGAGTCAAAAGCCATATTTAATTTGCGCTAAGTCTTTATATAAGATTTTTATTAGCAAAACTTATTTGGCCATCATTAATTTTTCCTGGATCTTTCTGCATCTGTAGATCTGTCATAAAAATAAGCTTATCAGTGAAATCTGGCCGATCCCGCTGAGAATATCATTTTCCGTTGGGAATTGAAGGCATTTTCAATTAAATTATTCGCGTAATTTGTTTTTAAAGAGTAATGTCGGCCATTTCCGCCACTCTGTCTAGTTACATCTCGCGTTTCGGTTCTCCTTCGATGTGGTTTTCCGATCGCATTGCTCCTATACTTCAGCTCGTGTGAATAGGTGATGGTTATACGATCCCATTACTCATTTAGCCTGTCTTTTAAGCGGAAACGAACCCTATCATCGATGCATCCACGTTGCAAATAGCAGGGCAATCGCGATGTTTTATTCGCGTTAGAAAATATTCCGAGCACGCGAAACTACAGAAAACGTCCGAAAGCCACTCATTATCATGGTGATGCCATTCAGGATGAATTTCAAATCGAGAGTAAGGCGCTCAATTGAGAAAGTGATGGTTTCATCCGAAAACGGTGAAATTACGTAATAACTTGGAAAATAAATATTTAACGCTTTCACAGAATTTTTAACCATCTCCGTTACTGAATTTATTTGTAGGTTCATTGCTGCGTGAATAACTCTACAGAGATTAATATTGACCAAATTTAATACAAAATATAATTCTCTAACTTGATCAAAGTAAAAATGTATAACTTTAATGTAAAAATTGCCATAGATTTATTAAACATTCAGGGTTGAATTTTTCAAATATTGTATTTTAGACCACCGATAGCGTGGGAATGATAATCCGAGCAAAAGCGGTTAAAAATACACCTATTCCTCTATCTACACGTTACTTGATATACAAGGTTTATGTTTTACGCGGTCAAGAAAACAAGAACATCGCTCGATTTACACGGACTTAATGTACACGATTTCGGTTTTATACAGTCAAGAAAATGCGACCATTTCTCGATTTACGATGGATCGGTCTCTCTCTCTATCTCTCTCTGGACATCTGGCCGAGTGGCATCAACACGCATACGTGAAGACGTGATTCACTTTGCTTCAGTCTTTATCGCCAGTGGACGCGGTGTTGCAAGATTTTCATTGGAGTGCAACTATGCAACACGACTATGACTCACAACGCAGAGAGACATAGTGTAAGCCTGGTTTTAGGTTGAGGAGGTTTTCTGCAAAACAAAGCAAGGCTAAGGCCGTGTTCCTACGCCTTCTTCAGCCAAGACTGCTTTCTCACGCGCGCCATCTGTATACAATATTGCCAGAGGTTTTAATTGGAGATAACACAATCCCACCTGCAGAGAATAAATATCGTGATATTACAGATCATGCACATAAATTGAGGGGAGGGATGTTGGAAGATTTGGCTGTTGAGGAAAATGAAGAACTGTTTACGGATAACGGTTCATCGAAGACGAATTAGTGAATTTGGTGACCGACACCAAAGTCTGCATAATCAATCCTAATGATTATGAAAGCAAATTTGACAAACAAGTCCGAATATTCACTGCAAAAACATTAAGAGAAGGCTTCGAGTTGGCTAAAAAGGTGACAAATCATTTTATGGATAATGACCCTCAAATGGAACGGACCCTCAAATTTCAACGAGAAATGAAAAATGTTTAGCTCAATACGAAGAAATTTACAAGGATATGGAAAAAATATAAATGCTTCATCACTGAGTTTATAAAAACGAACAATACAAAATAAGCTACCAAAGATCCTTGAGTGGAAAATTAATTACGAAAACATTCTAGCGATGAATATCGTGACGGTAGTGGTGACGACTTTCAACCCATAATAAAGGAAAAATGCAAGTTGGTGAATTTGCTTATGACACTGAATATGACAGTGATTGAGAAGAAATTTATTGAAGTTTTCGTTAATTTAGTTTGTTCAATTATATAATTAAATGTATTTACTTGCTAAACCATTTGTATTCGGTCAATTTTGAATTTTCCAGATTGTATGAAGTTTTTTTAGTATTTACTATACGTAATTCAGAAAGTTTGTTGGTTTGTATATTTGTCCGGCTATACAAATCCACACGATTGATCCTAGAGCCACCAACTTGGCATGCTATCTAATAGGACCAAAAGGAAAGGCATAGGTGGGGTTTGAAACCCTTGGGGTCCTTGGAACCTCATGGAGTCTACAGAATAGCATTTCCATTACATTAACACGGGAGTAATAAGGGAATTGATGTAGTCATTTTGTAATTTGAACATTAAAATATAAAGTTATCGACCTAGAGTCGTAAAGTTTATACTCATTTACTTCCAATAGTATATATAATATTATTCAAGTCATACAATTTCGTTTCTTGATCAAAACCAAACAAAAATTACATTTGAGTACGAAAATTGCATGGATTTTTAGTCATTTTCACAGAATATCACCTTAGTTACTTCTAATTGTTGGATTAAGTTTGTTTTCATTTTATTAGTAATACTTAAATGGATTTTAGATTTGCAATGCCATACAAAAAAGCCACGTATAATTGGCAGCAAATCAGATGCACAAAGAAAGGCTGCTTCGGGAGCATCAGAAACATCAGAACTCACAGAGAGACGCATAGAAAAACAGAGATTACGACAAGAAGCAATTCGAAACTCTTTTCCAAACGAGAACAGATAGAAGCTTAGCATGTTTTAGCTAGACTATTGTCTCCGCTCGACTCCGGATAATTCTGCTAGTTAAATATAAGCGTTATTTCCTCTAATGTTTACTCTATCATTACTTCTGAGTTCAAATTAATTTTATGAATTTATTTATTACTTAACGTAAAGGTTAATTTATATAATGTTTATATTATTAGTACATCCTAATTCAAATTTCTGATAAATATATACTTATAAATCAAATTTCCAAAATATGCTTTATTTTAAAATAACTAGGAACCTAACCGCCAATTTTGTATGAAGTGTTAGTTTCGATTTACACGGTTTCGATTTACAGGACGATTTTCGAGAACGCATCACCCGTATAAATCGAGGGATGGGTGTATAAGATAAATGTTCGGAATGTTGGATGAAAAAGCGCTCTTTGAACTCGGATACCGCGGCAGTATGATTCATAACAAATAAGACTTTGCTTGACTTTTAAATTTTACATTTTTTCAACTGGATTCAAAGTAGGTTCATGCCATCCGTCCTTTTCTATATTTAATCTTCAAATCAATTATTTTTACTGTAATAAAAATAGCGAATAATTTCGTCTTAAACCGTTCGTAGCCATTTTAACGGATAAATAGGGCGATGGAGGAGATGCGGCCTGCGGATGCCCATTGGCGGTGGCGACCTCTTACGCATGACGCATCCTTTGAAAGAATTTCGATAGACTTTGTGCGTGTGAGAGAGACGGACGACGACACATTAAGAGCTAGCAGCGCTCTTTCATTAGATGATATGCTCCTTACGTTGAATTCGAGGGCAATTGACGGTCGGATCCACTAGCGAAAATACCGCGTTGGTGATCATTGAATTACGATACTGTGCAAGTGGGCTTCACATTTCGTTGTTCGAATGTCGCTGTTTAAAACAAGAAGTAATAGCAGAAATGTGTAAAATGTATGCTGAAAATTTTATTGGTAGCATTGCATATTTTTACGACTTCATAAAATGCGTATTCTGGTTAAGATGGACAGAATAGGAAGTTATCTAACGGAAAAATATATTATTTTTCAATAAAAACCAAAAATTTTTATTAGAAAAGTTACCAGCATTGTCAGTGCCTTTTATACGAGTGAGGATCGCTTTTCAATGATATAATTTAATTTAATCAAACAGTACGATTTGGAGGAATAAATGTATTTCAACCTTTCAACAAAATAACAAGTATTTTTACATTTTATAACGCGGCTCTTCATTAGCCTAGTACATGAAAAAAATCAAAATACGCTCATTTGTTTGCATATGCTGCTTATTTTTTTAAAATATCTCTCGCACTGTTTGTTCCTTTGCGTCACACTGTTCAAGATTCAAAAGAACTTTATTTCCATTATAAAGTTACAAAAGTACACATTATTAAAATACAATTATTATCCAATGGCTATTCTATTGCTTTTTTAGTAATTATGATTTTACCTAGATTTATAAAATTCCTAAATTTATTATGAGGGAAAAAGTAAGGTTAAAAAGCCTCTGTTCTTGGTTAAAATATTTTAAACTTAATGATAAAAAAACTTAATATTATTTACATATTTACAATTGTGAAGAAATAATTTTTTTCTTATGATTCACTGCACTTTTACTTATTGTTCACCGTTTTTCTTTCTTTGTTTTTAACTAAACTTATATTTGTGTTTCACCACACTAGTTTTTGACACACTGTTCTTCTATATCACTGCACTTCTAGTTGATAAGCGCCCCTTGTTTTTTCCTCTTTCTCTCTATATACTTATGTATTTTATTCCATCCTCTTCCTCCCTCTCACTCTTCAGATCCGTTCCAATCCGTCTCTTCTTCCTCTTCCTTTCTCGTAAAGCTCTTTTCCTTTATCGCTTTCCCTTGTGACCTAGCCCCTTTTCCATTCTGCCTCTTCTCCCAATTCTCCCTATCAACATCTACGCAACAATGACCGCATAACCTTAACACACCCGAATAACTTTTCAGCTTGGGTTGCTCGCAGTTGCCCGTACGCATAATGTATTACAGCGACAATAGACAAGAAAGCCAAATATATTAATACAAATCTCAGTCTCACGCCTGCTTTGGAAGGGGAAATATAAATTATTAACATCATTCGAGAGATGAATTCAACGGATAAAGGTAGGGCCAAATATTGACTAAATGTGTATTTTTGGAAGCCAGGACGAAGGCCAACCTCAGGCTTAACATCTGTTCTGAATTTCACGGGACAGTTCTTAAAATATTATTCTGACCTTCCCTCAGGGCCGTCTTCTACTAGCTTCCTCCAATATTTTTATTCATTTTTCTTGTGAAATTATATCTCGCATATAAGTTCCATTGACATGGAATTCGTATACCTTCCTTGTTGCGAGTCATTCAAGCCACTGAATCCAGTTTTCGCTTATTTTAACGCGAAGCGGAGAATATTTAGAAAAAAACATGGATATTTTTCTAATCGTTTTTAATAAAATATTTTTACCATTAAAATGTTAAAATAGCTCATAAATTTGGCAGTTTTTTCTCTTGACAGTTTATGAAGCAATTCATCTCCAATATATAGAATAATTTCGAATTTTAATTTCATAGTTGTTTGAATTGTTGAATGGAATCATCATTATTCTTCTTAATTTATCCGATATGCATGAGAAACGTGTAACTTTATTAAAAATCATTTAATGCGATTTGATGTGAAACCTGGAAGGCCATGTGCTTTAACAAGCGCACCTTTCCCTCTTGTATACCAAGCGGAACTTTCGTTTGTTTAAGGCAACCATCCCGCCGTCTCTCCTCACCATCTTCTCTCTCCTCACTCTCTTCTTTCTCCTCACTCCATTCTCTCTCCTCACTGCCTTCTCTCTCCTCACTCCCTTCTCTTCTCTCTCTCTTCTCTTGCACCTCTTCCCTCCCTTGGAGAGCGTTCCGCTGTGCCCTTCCCTGCTGCCTGAGCGATCATCACTCATTCTTTTAAGTCAAAGTTTGGCGAGCTCCTTTAATTATTCCTCCGACTCCCTTCCCATCCTCCTCACTCCCTTCTCCTAACACCCTGGCCTCCCTCCTCCTCCTTTCCCCCTTGACAGTTTCCTTCCCATTCCACGAACCCTGCGTGCGTAATGCCCCCCGTTCTTCTTTTGTCTTCCACCTTTCTCGCAAAATGGCGACGCTGGCGGGGGTCATGTCACACGCCTCCGACTGAGATTAGGCCGAAGAGAAGAGTTGTTGCGGGCCACGAATTGGGATTGTCACTTCCCATCTCTCGACTTGTACAAAGGAGAATGGACTGCTTAATTGCAATTGCAAATTTTAGGAGAGCCTTTCTGTTTCCTCGTTTAACGTTAAGTCTTTAAAATAAAAGACGGAACATTAACATTTTGATGGCTCGTCTCTCAGTTTTTACCCTGTAAACCACTGATGTTTGTTTTTAAACTTATTTTGCATTAATTGTGATTTTTAATTAACGCATCGAGATTACGTGAATGTTGTATGCCATCTTTCACTTTGATCTGAGAGCTGTTAGAATAATCATCAAGTTTTAATAAATACTAATAACTCTATACGTAAGGTCTAAATTATGAGTAAAATCTGTCGCTCACTTCATTCTTTCCGAAATATCGTTTCAACGCTGAGTAGTAAATGAGATTCCTGATTATCTCTCGAAACCTAATGCATTTTAAAAGTAATAAAAGTCTTGAAAGCAGATTAGACCATATAAAAATATATCCATTTAAAATTCAACGGAAAATATATGACGAATTATTCTTCGTATTATTTTTTAGGCATCCATATTATATTTCTATTACCTTTACGTATTGGAGTAAAGCGCCGTCATGCCGATCGAGATTCAGTATCTAGAAATACGAATACGTAAGCACTGTAATGTTGAAAGTCAACCCCGCAGTGGCTTTATTCATACGGGATTACCATCTTAAATGACACTCCATACATAAAACTGACAACTACGGGAAACCTCCGATAATGAGGTTTGTGTTTCGTCCTCTCACGCAGCGGTTCAAGGTTCAGTCCTCGGCGGCGGCGGATTTTCGACCTTGGATCGCCAGACCCTTTTGTGTGTGCGTTTCGGCTAATGGCGGCGCGCAGAGTCGGCCCCCTTGCCCCGCCACGCCCATCCCCCACCACTCCACTCCCCACCACCACGCCCTTCCGTATCCCATCCCTCCGGTTCAACTGTTTATGGGCGCTAGTGCGTGGTCAAGGGCGCGTGGGAAGGGGAGGGGCGCATGTGTGAATGTCCACACCTGTGGTCAGCCCTGGACTGGACGTCCACCCTCATAAACCGTCCCAGGAATTTGTATGCGCAGACTATGACGATTTAACGCGGCACCGAAGGGAGAAAGGAACGGAATCGAATCGAAGAGATAGGAGGAAATATCATCGGTAAACTTTTTGTTCGTTTGACTTTAATTATTTCGGCTGTTTGCGTTCATTTGTGACATCTGGGAGTTAACTGGTGTTAACCCATCGATTGAGCAATGCAACAAAAACATTTAAAAGAATTATTCCTATGTTGCAATTAATTTAATTCTCCGAAAAGTGATTTTCCAGTTATATAGATGTACAAAAACGATTGAATGTTTCTCTTTTAATCTTCATGTTTGCTAGGTAGAGTTTTCTCTCTGTTGAGACTACAGATGACGACAGGGAAGCATTGAACTGCTATATTTAAAAAAGGCACGCCATTTCGATTCAAGTAGATGAATGTCTTCCAAAAATTCCACGGAATCGTTACATGCGCGTCTATTCCTCCTTTTCATATAACGTGCAAACGTGTTTTAGATTGGAATTGATCTTTGCCGTTGAAATCGTACCGAATTCACTCGGCGTACGCGCTAAATTAAAAATAGAGATCGTTTTCCCCCCGATCTCATTGCATCTCACATGAATATGTTTTCCACCGTTCAACTTCCGACTCATCTTAATATAATTATTATCGCGATATGTTTACCATGATAGGAATTGTAAAAATTTTCCAAAGGGTAAAAAAAATTGAAGTAGTTTGGAAGAGATTCCCTCTTTGCCATCACGAACTCGCTCCAAACATTCGCAGTTTGCCTTTTTTTTAGTTTTCTCTCTCCTTAACACCTTTTCCCTGTCTATCTATCCCCTATTTCCATTTTCCCAAATCAGCCTTTCCACCTCCCGTCTCACACATTGCCTCCCTCTTTTATTTTCCCTCCATCCTCCCTCTCTCCTCCATTTTCCCTCCATCCCCCCTCCCTCTTCCATTTTCCCTTTCTCCCCTCGTCTTTTCGTCCTTTAGTCAGCGCCTCAGGCCTTACTTTACACTCCTCCGCTCTGTTATTCCTCCTCTTTCCTTTTCCTCCCGCCTCCTTACTTTCATCTCCTCAAACACTCATCACCTTCTCAACTCTCTTATCTGCTCTCTTTCTCTCCCCCTCTCTCTCTCTTCACTGCTCCACTTTCTTCCTTGAATTCCCCTCTTGTGTCCACAAAAACCTTTCTCTCTCTCTCCCTCCTCTTTTCTCACTATACCTATTTAGATCTCATTCTTCCACATCCCTCCCAATCTCCTCGTGACCTTCCTTTATCAGTGACGACCTCTTTTGCGTCCCCTTTTGCATTTCCCTTCAATCTCTTCTCCCTTTAAATTCATCCCTCGCCTCCCTTTTCTTTTCTCTCTCTATCGCTCTCTCTCTCCCTCCCTCTCTCTCTCATCTTTTTTCCCGCTCTCCCCCTCTCTCCCTCGCCATTTCCTCAGCTTCTCCTATCCTCTTCCCTTCCAAAAACCCTTCCCGTTATTTTTCCAGAGGACGTATCTCCCCAGTCATAATTCCTGGAAGCTGCGTTTGACTCGCCCCGACCTTAATTTGGCTCTTCTTTTTTTACTCTTTCCCTGGAATCTAGTTAGTTTTTCTTACTTCCGCCTCTTCCACGGATAGTTATTTTTCTCGCCGCCAAAAGAGACAAAGACACACACAGCCAGTTTGGGATTTCCGTTGAGTTCCTCGAATTCACTCCATGGCGATGTCTTGGTATATTGGGGATACACTTGGGATTCTCCTTTGAACTCTCAAATATTAGAAGGGCTTCTTACTTCCTGGCTTCAAACTCCGTATCCTTCATTCGAGGCCTTTGGTTATTCTTTCGACGATAAATCGCTTCAAACCAGTGAAGGACGTCGTTTCATTCGAAAAGCCGTTCGCTAGGAGGAGGAACTATGATTTATATACGGCTGGTGAATGCGGATGTTTTCGCCGACATTCAATTTGTTGAGCGTAGTTTTTTTTTTCAAAAATCTTAATAGAAAGATCCGCGAATATATGTATGAACACTACTCCGATTTAAATTGCGAATGAGATGAACCCGAAATTCCTGTATAGCCTTATAATTTGTTTGAATGTGATAATCTTTTTATAAAATAATAAATGTGACCATATACTAACATCTCATTAGAGAAAACTATTTACTTTCATCAGGTGATAGATAACGCACGAAGAGCTTATTAAAAAGTACAGTTTATTACAGATATCCGGGCCGAAAGTGGGATTGCAACCGCGACCACCTCTTTTTTCATAGTCGAACGTTATCTAACACGAATACAATTTGGTATTATACCAAAAACAAAGAAGCAAACTCAAACAATTAATGCAAATATAGCATTAGAAGAACTAAATTCGTTATTTGGGTTAGTTGTAAAATTTGCGGGTCTAATTGAACGTCTAAATTACGTTTTAGAGAAATTGTAAAATCCGCTGTTTTAACTAATTTCCAAACATACTGTTAATTTCACCATGTTGCTCATTAATCACTCAATAGCAATTGATTAGAGTGGATGTTTTTGTGTGAACCAATGTATGAGCTCTTGTTATTGATGATTAGAACCGTGGATCGATAGTTTAAACTAGTTTTGCGTAATCTGCTCCTAGAACGGAACTTCGCTAATAGATGAAGTGTTGCAATAGATCCCCCTGGTAATTAGCGTCGAGTGCAATTTTCGAGAACCTCTTCTTTTAGCTAAGCGATTGTGTCATTTACATGTTTTGAAAATTGACAGGAGCTGATGCGGCTGACGTACTTAGAAATAAAAACTGTTAATATCTGAAATCACCGAAAGCGCCGAGATTTCCATTTTGTTTTTATGTCTGTTCCATACGCTATAAACATTTGTAATAGGGCTGCGGTTGGTTTCACAGATAAACGAATCTCTGTTACATTTACCCTTTCTTCCCTTTGTATTTCTCCAAATTGTAAGATTTTGTCAGATTTTTTGATTCTGAGGAAAAGTAGGCACCCGAATCATAGTTTTCTTCGAGAGCCAATGAAGTTGGTGAAGTCCTTTTTAAAGTACGATAAAGCACTGCTAAGTATACATATGGATGTAATATTATTCAGTCTATCGGTGTACAATGCAAAATAATACATTTTGGTGATGAGCAGTCATGTGCTGAACTACAAAATATTCTTGTGTTAGTGTGTTATATTGAAAGACTGTTGTAAATCCAAGTCGGTATGGCATTTTTGTCTGGTTGTGTTCAACAATAAAGGCAACTTCTCTCTAATTATAAAATATTAATTATTTTTACGAAATATTTATTTGAGCTACTATCAATTTTCATATTACGCGTTTATGCCATCATTTACTCTTTATGTTTGAAATAGGTAAAGAGTTTTTCCAAGCATTTTGGTCACAGGTAGGTGAGTGTTGAACCACGAAAGAATGATCTTATGTGAATGCATGTTACAGTGCAAGACTGTTGTAAATACAAGTCAGCTTCATGTTCTCCTCTGGTTGTGCTGAACAATCAAGGTAGCAAAACTTTTAACACAGTTTTGAAGTAATTATAAAATATTAATTATTTTCTTTATAAATATCTATTCTATATTTAATTTATATTATTGATATCCTAATATTTACATATTTCTCCCAATAAACAATTATTTTTGAGGAGGATGAGGAGTAAGTTGTAAAATCCCTTGGTAGAGCAAGGGTTACATATCAATGTCATGTTATATGCGAATAAAATTGCAATAAATTTATCTCGTTTCACTGTTTCGTTTATTTGACTGTTCCTTACCACCTGGGAGTGAGTGATGCCTTCGCTCTAATTGATGTGCTCACGCCCTCACCACTCGGTGGAAACAAGGAGAAAAATTAAGTTGACTTGCCCTCTTCACACGGAGGAATAAGGAAGGAACTTTTTGTCTCTTGACGAGTTGTTATTGTTCTGAGCTCGTTCCAACGAACCCGTGTGATAGTATGCTAATCCAGTGCTTTTAATCACCCCAATCATAATAAGGTCGATTCCAATTTTCTAGTAAGGGATCTTTTGGGAGAGACATGAATACATTTTCGAGAGAGTCTTTAGGCGTCTAACACAGAAGGTGTTATTCCGAACAATTCTTTCGTTCTCCGCTTCTCGCTCGGATCTCCGCGCATTTGCGCGTAACGATCCCATCAGCCTTAACGGTGTCTCCTTTAACTGATGTTGCTTCAAATTGTCCTTACGCATTGTACGCACCATCAGGATCTGCCGTTAAACGAGTCGGACAAATGGCACTCATGATATGAGAAGAACATACAAATCTCCACGCCAACGAAGTCGTTTATAATGCGAGGGCAATAGCTTAATGACTCGATGACAAAGCTAATCAATGCGGTGCTTTTATTTATCACAAATTTTCTGACTTTGCCCATAAGGATCGTTCAACGGAAGGAAATGTGACACAATTTTCCCAAAGTATCCAACAGATTTTCGCCTACCTGGCGTCGTTTATGACATTCCTCTCAAAACTGACGTTCGGAGTTGTAATCCAGCCGCGAGCATTTCCATTGCTTTGTAGCACCTTTTGTTCGTACGCTGAGAAAAAAAAGGATCCGAGTTGTCTTTTTCGATCTTATAGCGAATTTAGATAAATAATTAATAGCTTCCTCAGGGAAATTAAATTCGGTTAGTCGTCCAAACGTCTTTGGAGAATTTAAAGCAAGGGTTTTCAACCAGAGGAAGGTCTAAGGTTTTAAAGGGATACTCAAAAGTATTAAAGATCATCATTTTTCTTTTTATTCCACCCTTCTTGCATGACTTTTGCATCAAAAATCGTAAAAATTACCACGCTAGTCCTATGTTTAAAAACAAATTCAAGAATATGCACAAGAGTATCTAAAATTCAAAAAAGTAATTTTTTATCTTAGGAATGTGGAATATCGATGACAGGGTTATGGAAAACTCGCACGCGCAGTTTGGCTGCATCCTTCTTCTTCAGAATCCTCTTTCTGTGCATCGCCACTGAAGACGGCTGCTTTATCGCCGAAATGAGCACATGATTTTTCATAGCCTCGTTATAGCTATTTGAAATACTTGACATAATTACATATTTTTTCAAATTTAGTTACTCTGGTGCTTATCCTTGACATTGAAAGAAATTGTTTTATTGAGATTGCGAAAAACGATATCCAAACACAGAACATATCCAATAAACAGGGAATTATGACTTCTTAAAACGATATAAGAACTTTTCTGTGGAATAAAGCGATCTAAAGATCCTATGCAGACAGGCATAAGCTGTAATGTTGGGAATAATTTTGAAACGAGAAAAAAGTCAGCTATGACCGGGAATCGAATCCGGGTCTTCCACTTGCCGGGCAATCTCACTATTTGAGAGGGAGGAGTTTTCTTCGTTGTATCTCTTCGAGGACATCCGTTGGGCAGTTTGATACTAACTTGGCTAGTTCCGTCCCAACCAAGAAAACATCCGCCCTAAGAAACGAGAAAATTGATCTGCTACGATAGTTCAGTGGTAGAATATCCGCCCGGCAAATGGAAGACACTGGTTCGATTCCCAGTCATAGCAGACCTTTTTCTCGTTTTAAAATTATTCCCCACTTTTCAGTGAGAAACGTGAATCTGTAGAGAAAAATTATCTCAGTATTGTTGCACTTTTTAAATGAAACCTATTAACAGTAAACAAATCAATGAATGGTTTGCATTTTCTTTTTTACGAAATAGCTAAAGCACGTTCTTTTTTGTTGTTTTGGAATGAAGTATGCTGCAAATATATTTATCACATTAATATGCTTTCTTTATCAGCAAAGCGGCAGTAGCGGAACGCCTTATTGGCAGGTCTCGTCCGTCCGTCTGTCTGTCGCAACTTTCGACTGATGAACCGAGGGAGGGATTCTAATTAAATTTAGTATGGGTGTTCCTTATTACCCAATTGTGATTTTGAAGTACATCCGTAAATTAGAACTTCCACTTTATATAAGCACTTAAATAAATGTATGCTCGTGTCTAGCTACATGGTATCCGTCGATACGACGATTATATCGGCAAAAAATTACGAAAAAATGCATTTTTCTCTCCCTTGCTTTTACATAGTCTGTAAGGTATAGATTAAAAAAATATTAAAGAACGCCTTAGAAATATCTGTGTAATCCATTCATAGAGTATACTTTTTCTTCATGTTTTTAATTGTTCGCATAAAGTAATATTAGTATTCCATTTAAAAGTATTGTTGTACATTTTATTATCAATATAAAATGTTATATTGTGTACACGAATGTTAAAAAGAGGCTCAAAAGGGCACTTTAAAAAAGTTGAAGATTGCATCTTTAAAGCACGGGGACAGAATTCCATCACGCACTCACCGGGTGCTGGGGCGTAGACGTTCAAATAGAGGCAGTCCTCGCTCTGGTTCTTCAGGTAGGGCAATAGCCTCCTCAAATATGCCGTCCTCCCAGCAGGCACCGTGTCGGGGACCGGCCTCCTGAGAGTGACGAAATCCCCCACCCCCATTGGATCACCGTGGTAACCACCTGGGAAGTGGTCGCCCACCATCATAGGGTCGTCTCCGGGGGGACGCAGGTAGACCGGGTCCGGCAGCTGCTGGGGGCAGACCGGAGCGAAGGTGTCTGCCATCCTAACCCCGGCCCACGGCTGCGGAGATCCCGGGGGCATGAAGCGCTGGCTGCCCACGGGTGGCGCCGCGTACGGAACTCCCAGGAAGGCTTCGACGGCCCCGCTCCCTCCGGAAGCCCTCCTGATGGCCCTTCCTTCTATGAGGAGGCCCCTCAGACGACCTTGCTTTATCCTGACCTCCCTCGGTGAGAGGGGATACGGCGAGGCGAGGGTGACGACGATCAAGGGGAAGAGGAGGGTCAGAAGGGGACGGGGGCCACTGGCCCCTTCTCTCGAAAGTGTTCTCATCTTGGAAACCTCTCGAACGAGCAATGAGAATGTTTGTAAAGCCGCAGGGCCGCTACAGTCGCAGATTCCTAGCGTTCTCGGAGCCGAAAGATTGTTTATTTGTCATATTCTCAGTTTCGGTTTTCGTATCGGATATACGGAATGCGGTGGAAGGGGGCTTTTCCTCTACGTTGCGGATTTTCCAGCGTTTACGCTCCTTCCTGAGAGGGTGACTATAACCAAATCCTACTGAAAATTCCAGTAAATATATGACCAGAAGAATTAGAATTAGAAAAAATTTTAATACGAAATTTAGGTATTTTTAATTTTTGATTTATGCAGAGTGAAACAGTGAAAATATTCTCGTTAAAAATGTATAATACTTTGTATCTTGAAATTTATTTTTGAATTCTTCAAGAGCTCTCATGATTTAATTTGCAAAGGATTTGTTTTATATATTTGACGAAATTTTAAATTATGTAAGACTTGATGCAAGGATTTAATATTATCTCGGCAGCGGTAAACATGAAGTCCAGCGGATATCCCCTGCGTCAAGGTACAAAACCAAAAGGAGAAGCTCGTTTCAAGAGTCCACACGCATTCGTCACGCAAACAAATGGATGTGGCGTGACAAAACGTTGCCAATGTATTATCGCCCGAATATCTCCCTCTGCCCCTCGTGCCACACACCCCCCCTCGTCGTAACGCCCATTCCTCAGCGCCCCCGCCGGCGAATCCTTTCCACGCTAACACTCACCCCGGATACGCAGGTATGGCATTCGACTCTGAAGTTAAAAAAGGGAGCGCAAGGAGGAGAGGGGGCGTGGAGAAGTAGGGCGGGATGGGGCAGAGGAAGAAAGCCTAGTCGCATCTCCCCCGCCCGACGCGGGGGCAGGGGGAGAAACGAGAGGAGGTGGTGTGGACGTTCTACCTCCTCTCGCACGTGTGGATCGTCTCCTCCGCCCCCTCGAGATCTACACGTGTTTGTTGCAAAGAGGAGCAAGTGAAGGGAATGGTACGCAGAATCAAAAGTGACTCGGCCAAAGCGCACGGCTCCTCTTGCGAGTTCCACCTTCGCGAGATAACCGTAAGAAGGGGAGTGTTTTCCCCTCCCTTCTCCCCCGCCCGCCCTACCTCCCCCGCCCTCCCCTACCTCCCCCGCCCGCCCCTACCTCCTCCGCCCACCCCTACCTCCCCCGGCCTCTCCTGCCTCCCGCAAGGCCCTACTCAGCTGCCGCCGCTTCCCGGGGAGGGGAGTGGGCCTCCCTCCCTCTCTTTCTCTCCCCGCCCCTGAAAAATCTCCCTTCTATTATTAGAGCATTTTTTTCCACTGGCTCGAAGACGTGAGGGAGGCAAGGATAGGAGAGAGATAAAAAGAAGCGAGAGAGAGGGGGGGAGAGAGAGAGAGGTGAGATCACACCGCTCCCACTGTGCAGTTCCGGAGTTGCTTTCCGTTGTTTTTTCGAACCGCCGTCTTAGTTTACTCCGTAAGATGTACGACACGGAGCTGGAGGTCACACGCGTGTGTGAAACGTGGGAAGAAACGGACGCAGACCGAAATGCGTGATCGCGAGTGTCGGTCCGCGGGGGACTAAGCCGCGAAACATGGACGTCGAAATCGCGAGCACTGTTATTGGCGGAGGATGCTCGAGCCGAGGGGATATCCACTATCCTCTTCCTTAATATAACACGACCAACACTTCACATCTTCCCTCTGCCTCTGGCACCGTCGGCGAACAAGGAGGCACACCCCACCACACAAAACACTCCCGGAGAGAAGTGGACAAGGTCGCAGACACGATCCCTGGGGCACCACCAAAAACAACAACGGGCGGTCATCTCCACCGACATAACCCGCAGATCGGACAGTTTTCCGACGGACGGCGAGGAATCAATACGTATCGACGAATATCAGTATTCGAACGCGCGTGTGTATGTGCGCGTGCACGTGAGTGCGTGTGAGCGGCTTCTTTCTACGGGCGTGGCTTATAGACTGGGTAGTAGTAGCTCTCACCGCACGCTGGCCCAGAAAGGTGGAGGTGGGGGAGGAGGAGGAAGGATTTGGGAGAGGAGAAGGTGAAGGAGGGAGAGGAGAAAGAGAGAGAGAACGAGAGTCTTCTTGGCACGGGTCCGAAGGCACGCACTCTTCTGAGAGAGGTGGAGGAGAGAGAAAGGAGGAAAGAGAGAGAGGGTTAACTACGAACGGGAGGAGAACGGCGTACGAGTCGTAGCCGCTGCGGCTTAGGGCTTCGGAGGGTTTCACGAGCAGAGGTGCAGAAGTTGGGATTCGGAAGAAAAAGAGCAGAAGGGAGAGTGGAAGAAGGCGAGGGAGAGAAAGGAAGAGAGAGAAAGAGAGGGGTTTGTAGGTGATGAGAACGAGGTAAATGGAAGAAGGCCATAGAAGAGTTTAAAAAGGGACGAAGGTGAGTGTAGAGTGCCGAGGAGGGTGGGCTAACGAGGGAGAAGGAGATTTCGAGGTCTGGGGGAAAGAGCTTGGAGGTTTACAGATGGGGAAAGCGGAGATAATGGTATGATGGGAAAGGGGTAGTTGGAGATTGAGGCGAGTTGGGGAAGGAAAAAGTGGGAGACGAAGGGAGGGATGGGGAGAAAGAGATAATGTGGGAGTGGGGTGAAATGGGATAAAAATTGTTGCGGAGATAGGTAGGGGGAGGTTGGGGAGATTGGTCTGGGTGAGTGGAGGGAGGGGATAAGGGGAATCGGGTTGGATGAGAGGCTTTGTGTAAGATGGAATAGGGAGCGGGAGATGTTAGGGGCAATTGGCTTCGGCAATCTGTACGGGACAGGGGAAGCAAACGAGATCCGAGACGAGGAGGAGTCCGATTAAACCATTGGATGAGACGGACAACTTCTTCGACTTCTAAAAGTTTGCCACAGATTTGTCGAAAAATATTTCGGGCTCGATTTTTCAGTTTTATTTCCGCCAAAGAAAAGTTTTCAATTTCGAGAATTAATTTATTACTGGTAGATTAATTTTCGGAAAAGCAATTAGCAGCCAGTGGATAGGAAAAATTGAAATGGATTGAAACATCATTTTCTCTCGTCATGAATTACAGAAATAAATTTCTGTTGTTAATTAAAACATATTTTTGTGTTTCTAATCTCGAATTATATTAAAATATTGAGGGACGGATTTATCGAAATGTTTTCATATGATAGATATGAAACAGTTAAGAGTAAATTCGGATGGATGCGAACATAATGGGAGAAGATCTTAAATGATCCTCAAGTGTATTATTATTCTTATCCAGAAAAATCATTTTATTCCAGAATTGAAGACCTTGGGTCCATTTTACCAAATTTTACAGGAGAGATAAAAAACAGCTTTAAAAACTCTGTGTGCTTTAAAACCCAATTTCTTTTGTATTTACACATGACACTAATAAAGACTGTCTGTTTCAGCTGCAATTTATCAGTCTATTTTAATTTGTTTGCTTGCAATTGTTTAAAAATAAAATGGAGTTATCTCCTTCTTGCCACCAAACAGTAAACAGAAGTAATAAAGCTGTCAAAGTGCATATATTACACACTATGAAACAAAGATATGGGTTATAAAACAAGATCCTACTTAATAAAATAATTTGATTCATATTACACAGTACATATAAGTAAAAAACTTTTTACTTATTTTAATCACAGGGCCCTGAATCCATTTTAAAGAAACCATGTAAAAATTATATTAACATATAATCAGGTAAGAATCTTCTTTTGAAAATATCTTGGTAATACACAATACATAAATATTATTTGCTCTTTTAAGCATTGAGTCCTGTCCCTAGTTTTAAACATCATAAACAACATAAATGTTGATTACACCGGTATTTCCTTTTGAAAATTACTACGTATTGCAGAACAAGGAAAAATGAATAGCAGCCTATAAGGTTTGGACTGTTTCCATTTAAATATCACAATCATCTTCCCTTTCTGTAACTGAGTCTGAAGACACCATACGCGTTTCGACCGTAGCAGGCCGTAGTTCCTGGTAGTACCACATGTCATTTTGTTGATCATACTGCTTTGTAAGTCTTAAGGTGTCTTTCCAGTTGACATGTTTTATTGGCAGTTTTTCCTCATATGCACAAGGAGAATCTAGGGTGATTTTTTTTCTTCAGTAACCTGAAACTAGTGAATACGGTGCCACTAGCAAAAACATCACACTCTACTGCATCTATATTCTGTAAGTAGCGGAATGTGCGATAAGTAGATACCAAAATCTCTCTTTCCTGTTACTTTTGCCTTGTTTTACGAAGTTAGGTTTCAGATGCTACACAAAGTCAAGTATCATTTTACTTTTCACATTAATCATATTGAACTTGTGTGGTGAAGTCTTCTTCACTATCTTTGGTAGGAAAATCCTTTCATGTTTTCGCACTTAAACCATCCAAGAATAAATTGTGCTTTCTTTATTGACGATGTCACAAAAACATGTTAGAATTTAAATTTTCTGATCTTCTGTAAGTTTTGATTAACAGTTTTTCTTACAATTACAGTTTACAGAGGGTTTCCTCTTAGGTACAACCTTCCCTGAGACCCCTACATACTCTTCACGTGAAGTCCGTTTCAACCTCATCACATACTTTTTCCATATTTTAAAATTCCTCTTTCTCTTGCTTCCACTACGAGGCTTTACTGTTTCCATTTCTTATTCAGAAACACTACTTTCTTCGTTATCGGGTTCGAATTCACTATCTGAATCCTCAAAAGGATCACTCGGAGAAATATCTTCTGCCATCTTTACCAGCTATAGTAACACACTGAGGCAACTGCTGCACTCAGGTGGGAGAATATTGAACTATAAATAGAGAGGTAGATCTTGGAGATATATCTCTATTGTCTCAAACAACTGAACGGAGTAAATTTTGAAAACTTGTGTAGCTGTTAGTTTCCAGTTTACCTATCTCCTTTTTGCACCAAAAGAGCGCAATTTTTTTCTCCATTGAATAAAACAAATGGCGCAATATACATTACACAAACTTTCCCATATACGTATATACGTTTGAATGTCACTGGATGGCATATAGAGAGTTTGAGAGATAAATGTCTTACGTAGTATTATTCGTGACATTAGGATCTACAATTGGTATGATTTTAATAAAATTCTCTGCAGCCATTTTTGAGTAAATAAAATCTTTCAAAAAATCGCCAAGAATAATAAACTACCCTTTTTTTGTGCAATATCATTTTTATGAAAAACGGTCTGCAAAAGATGATATATTGCACAAATACGAGATATCATTTGATTTTATATACGCGTTTTGGCACTAGGTCGGCGAACAGACCAACAGACAAACAGACGGCATGGCGAAAACAACTTGTTTGGACTCAAGGACACCTAAAACGTCTTTCCATCAAAATCTCGAAGTCGAATTTTTTCACGATAACAATACTTTCTCAGTATACTACGTATATGAGAAATTAAAAAACGAAATTCACAAAATTTGGACTTACCCTCTTCTTCTACATCTACATATTACCCTGCAAGTCACCTTGACGGTGGATGGCAGGGGGTGCCGCGCACCAAGTTCCTTACTAATTATTATTCACTAATCTATTGTGGTAACGTATTGTCCTTGGGAAAAAGGACTCCTTATACCTCTCCGTCCTACTATCTATTTCGCGAATCTTGTCCTCATCATCCCTCCGTCCGATATACGTTGGTTGTCGAATAATATCCTTCATTTTATTTACGAATATCTCCGACCTATATTTATCTAGAAGTTTAAGTCTCGCCTGTAATCTACGATCTTTCAACGATGGCCAATTCAACTCTTCAATGAGTAACGTAACGCTCTGTTTTTATCGTAATTCTTTTTCACGAATCTAGCTGCTCGCCGCAGTATTTTTTCTAAATCCTTTATGAGTCCCCTCTGATATGGATCCCAAACCGCTGCTGCGTATTCCATTTGAGGTCTAACCAAGGATAAAAAACAGGATTCTCTCACCTTTCCCGTGCTTTTCCTTACTATTCTACGCACAAAAGCCAACTTCTTATTTGCCGCACCTATCACTCGTCTTATGTGGGTCTCCCAAGACAGGTCACGATTCAAGGTTACCCCGAGGTATTTCACGGATTCCGAAACAGGAATGATCTCACCATCTATCGAGTAGGTAAACACGGACGATGGGCTTCTAGATTTCCAAAAGTTTAGAACGTCACTCTTTTTCTGATTGATTTCTAGCTGCCATTCCTTGCACCAAACAGATAACGCATCCAGATCATCCTGAAGCTGACGATGGTCGCTAGGACCACTAATTTCTCTATAGACTACGGTGTCATCCGCAAAAAGCCTGATATTACTTTTCACAACTGAGCTGATGTCGTTTATATAAAGCAAGAAAAGCATAGGTCCGATCACGCTACCCTGCGGCACTCCAGAGACTACATCTGCCACACTCGAGGACTTAACATCGATGACTACTTTTTGTTTTCTATTCCATAGGAAAGCGCGAACCAAGTTAATGATTTTAACATTAACGCCAAGATTTCCCAATTTTAATAACAACTTACGTTGGGGAACCTTGTCAAAAGCTTTTCTAAAATCAAGGAACACTGCATCGACCTGTTTATTATTTCCGCCGCATGATAAAACATCATTCACAAACAGACCGAGTTGGGTGTCACAGGATCTACCTTTTCTGGAGCCATGTTGACAGCTGACTAAGAGCGATCTACTCTCGAGATAACGCATACTGTTGCTAACAATAATGTGCTCCAAAATTTTACATGATAATGATGTTAGAGAAATCGGCCTATAATTTTCGGGGTTTTCTTTGTCACCTCCCTTATGAATGGGTGTGACGTGGGCTAGTCTCCAATCATCAGGAACCTCACAGAGGGTAAGAGATTTCTCGAATACTATCCGAAGTGAGGGAGCTATTTCTTCTGCTAGTTCCTTTAATACACGCGCGGGAAATCCTTCTGGTCCTGCGTTTTTGTTGGGCTATATCGCACCCAGTTGCTTCGCTATTCCTGCGTCAGAGATTTTAATATTATCCATCCGAGTACGTCCATCGGGAATAAGATTATCTTCAAGTCTATCTCCACCTGCCGTGAACGCCTTCGCGAAGGAAACGTTTAGTAGATTCTTGATCCTAGGTCTTCAATTGGGATCGCAAGAAGCACCATGCAGATCACAAATGCCGAAAATTGGAGGATATATCTTTTTCGCACACAATAACCGACACGTTACGTCCACATTAGCTTATCTTTTTATGGTTTTGGAATGCTATTAGTCATTTTTACTTTCTCATATACGTAGTACGAGTATATTGAGACTATTATCATCGTGAAAAAATTCGACTTCGAGATTTTGATGGAAGTAAACGTTTTAGGTGTCCCTGAGTCCATACGAGTAAAAGTGGTTTTCGCCATGCCGTCTGTCTATATGTAGTATGCTCGCTGTTCTTGGGCCCAAACGCGCACATGAAATCGAATGATATTTCGTATTTGTGCAATATATTATCTTTTGCAGAAACATTTTTTTTTTAAATGATATTTCCCAAAAATTAATGGTAGTTTATTCTTGGCAATTTTTAGAAAAGTTTTATTTACTCAAAATTGGCTTCAGAGAATTTGATTATAATCAATCTAATTGTAGAGCCTGATGTCACAAATAATACCACTTAAGCCATATATCTCTTGAAATCAATATATAGCGTCCAGTGGCATTAAAATATACGGTAAGTTACCTCACCCAAGCCCTATGACGTCACGCCTCCGCAGCGATCCACTAAAAATGTTATTACAGCCTAAACGGTTAAACTGAATCGAATGATAACTCATATTTGTGGATCATATCATTCATAATAGATACTCAGAAGAGATGAACAATATTGCGCAGCAATTAAGGGTACTATATTCTTGGATATCTTGAAACAAAATTCGATTTACTCAAAAATGGGTATGATTTTGATTAAAATCCATCCAATCTTACAGATTGATGTCACAAATGATATTTACTAAGCCATATGTCCCAAAAAATTACTAATTATTGAGCAGTGACATTAAAATATACACAAAATTACGGTTAACTTGGATTTATAAGCGTTTTTTCTTTTATAAACGTACACAGTCGACCAAACGTATATGAGAAAGTTTTTGAAAAGTAAATTGCGCCGTTTATTTTCTTTTCAGATCGAAAATGTACGCATAAATACGAAAAATTTAAACATTGACCATATTCACTCATTTCCCACTTTGTCTGAGAAAACGAATTTTTTTTATACTGAAGTCAACCACTCCTTTTATTTATTTAATTTAATAAAATGAGTTGCAAGTTGGTCGGCTGACCAGGTGGCAACGTAAATAAATACACAACCGAGTGACTCAATATGCATAATACAAAATAATTAAATTCCAAACAGTTACTACTAGCATGTGTTTTCACAAAGTATTCTGAAGGCAGCCTCGTTCTTTATATCTCGAATTATATTACATTTTATACCGAATATACATTTAGGGCATACATACAGAATCTTTTCATCGTCTAATTGTTAAAACTTTTTCCATCAATTAAGGGCGGATTATAATAATTGGTATTGTTACATTTACAATAATATTGTCATCATTCTTTTCGCTGCAGGAAGGGCGGCAACTATTCCTGTAAATTGTTTTCAATAAAACCCTTACTAATAGAAGAAAAAACAAGTACAAACACATATTAAGAAATAATTATAATCTCTTGACTTTTCTGGGTTCATGGTAGACTTTCATGGCCATCTTGACAGTACCAGGGCCCTCTGAATCGCATCCGTACTTTGCCATAACAAGCAATTCAATACTCCCTCTAACTCATTCGTCACATTGGTACATTGATTGCAGGGAAACCATTATTTACACTAGAGTTTTCAATTTTATTTTAGATAATTTTACATTTCTTGGTAAGTGATTGAAGTGCTTTTCGGGGTAATCGTTCAATTCCTTTACCTCTCTGTTAATAAATGAATATTTCCCTACATTACTCTTCTGTTTCCTTAGCTTAATTTCGTATCTGTGATCCTGTATACCTATATAATCTAGATCATCTCGTCACTTGCTTAAATCAACCCATGCCCGTTCTGCCTTTATTGCCTTAAATATTCCTCCTAGTCTGTTACTTTTTCGTCTACTCTCAAAGGTATCCCAACCTAACGTTTTCACCATATCTGTTACACTATCTTCTTTCCTATATTTCCCTAAAACATACCTAGCAGCTGCATCTATTCTATTTTCTTGACTAGTCCTACCTCGTAAGGATCCCATACGGTTGTGGAAAATTCTACCATCGTTCGTACAAGGAACATATAGGATCTCACATTGATTTCTTTATTGCATCTTTAAGATTTCTCATTACGAAGTGCAAGTTACTGTATGCCTTTGCAAAAAATTTCTCAATATGTTGGTCAAATTTAAGCTCTTTCGACAAGTGAACACCTAAATACTTGCAATTTTCAACTGATGGTATAATTTCTCCATTCATGATAAAGTTATGGTTCCTACTTATCTTTCTTCGCGAAAATGTAATATGTCTGATTTTCCTGACTTTACGTTCGTCTCATTCGTTTTTATCCATTCTGATAATTTATCTAGGTTTTCTTGCCGCATAACACGGTCGTTTGGTCCACTTATACGCTGGTAAACTATCCAGTAGTCGGCAAACAGCCTTATTTCGCAGTTAACTACTTTAGGCAAATCGTTTACATAAATTAAAAATCTGTTGTGGCTTTCTCTATATCTGTAATATTTCTAAAAATTCCTAATAGGTTACATAATAAAAAATATTTTAAGAAACTGAGAGAAAATTTTGTCTTTACATAGAACAGAAATAAGCTCAAACCATAGCCTTCTAATATTGGATATGGCCACAAAGCTCCAACAATTAAGAAAAGAAAAAGGAGCGTTACTAACACGTAACTAAGCGTCAATTGTTAACAATAGTCGTCAGTCGGTGGCGTGGTGGTGTCAGCTAAAAATATATGATATCTCTTAAACAATGCATTATATAGAAAAATGTTTCAGACAAAGGTTGTAGAAAATTAAACTTTTATTCCAATACATTTTTACATTTATTAAATAATAAGGAAAATATTTCAAAATAACGAATAAGTCACAAGAGTAAACACCCACTTCCGGCTGAGCGATCTTTACCAAAAACTAATCAGTTCTTGTAACATTTTATATAAATGTTAAATATAAAATTTCGCATTGACTTGATTAATAGTTTTTGAGTTAGAGCACCCACAAAAAGCTATCACTTACACACACCATAACACACACACACACAGATATCATCAAGAAAATGGTCAAAACGTGTTCAGGAGACCTCAAAACGTGTATTTCCGTTGAAATCTCGAAATCGATTTTTTCATGAATACGATATTTTCCCTTATACTACGCATATGGAGAAAGTAAAAATAACAGGGGTCCTAAAACACTTCCCTGGGGAACGCCTTATGTGACTTCAGCTTCACGGGACAGTTTTTCTCCTATTATAATCTTTTGCTTACGATTAGTTAGAAAATTTTCAATCCAGCTCACGGCTCTTTTATCAATATTCATATTATTCACTTTTCTAATTAGTCTGTCATGCCGGTATCGTATCAAATGCATTTGAAAAATCATGCCGACTGTGAATGAAAATGAAATTCATGCGCAAAAATACATGATGACTGCCATGTTAAATACATTGCAGTGGAAGATTAAGAAAAATAGATGAGATATATCAGCATAAATAATTTAATTAATATACATGAATGTCTGCGCAAGCGCACTACAGTGTAACGAGGTTAATAGACGAGTTTTAAATTACTGATAAACCGACAAAGTATTAAGTGAAACCACTTGGATCCTTTAGCTTTCTAAAAATGTTGCCTTTTAAAATGTTGTAAGTCCATGCAGGTAAAAGTTATGTTTTTCCCAAATAGAGTCAGGAAAAGTTTATACTACCACTGTAAATTTTGCTGCGTAATGTTTTGATTTCAGACACAAAACTATTATTAGCGAATTCAGATTATTTTTAAAACTTCTTATACGACGTCAGCGCCGTAACTAGCTATTTTATTGCCCGGAGCAATCTACTTAATATATGACCCCTCCTTCAAAAAATGATCGTCTCTAGTTTATTAATTATTATTTGGATTTTGGCGCCCCTTAATTAGTTGCGCCCGGGGCAGGATGCTTATCTTGCCCAGTCCTAGTTACAGTACTGTATGAAGTACTATATGAGCTGAATATAATAGAGAAGCTGTTGTTATCGCGAAAAAATTCAAATTTCAGGTTTTGAATATTATTCTCATTTAAAGCGTCCCTGAGACTGAAAAAGTTGCTTCTGCAGTTCCATCTGTCTGCAGTAAATATTAGGGGCTAAACAGTGTTTGAAGATTGCATTTATATAAAGTTTCGCTTAGAATAGAGGACGTGGTGCAGAGAAAGTGATAGGAAAAGGATGCGATCAATTATTTTTTAATCACTTTTGAGAGACAATTATGATTTTCCGTCTTCTCCGATATGTCCAATTTCAGGATTTTACTTCCGTAACGTATTATGTTTTGCAAACTGGGAAAGGGAGGAATCGTTTTTTCCTCTCATAGGAAATTTGAAATTATTCCTCGTTTGCCAGACATACACTGCGTTACAAATATAACGCTTACATTTGTGCATCGATGTAATCACTAAAACCGAGGTCATTTTTCCTAGATGCGATAAAAAAGCCAATACAGGATTACAAGAGAGCATTTACGGCGTAATGTCATAAAAATTGTTGGTGGCTTAAAGGGTAGTACTGCAAATGCCAAGGGCAACGGTCTTCATAATGTTTGGTTCGTTATTGAATTTATACTCCGACATTCTAATGCTGGCCAATCGATGAATGGTGGAAGTGTGATGCGAATAAATTTTGGGAATTTTGGTATTTAGATTAGCCAGGAATTACCTGGTCAGTGTGTTTTCTAAAAATGTAGAAAACGTCATTCCCACTGGATATCAATATGAATGTGAAGTATATGTAAATAACTACGCCCTCCATCTCTCTCTCTCTCTCTTTGAGAACTGATATAGTTATCGACTTGTGCCAGTCTACAAACACAAAACATATTATGTTAATAATGAACGTGTCTAATGAGCGGTATTATTAATTGCAAAGTTGTCAATAAAAACCCCACCCATGAGCGGGGATATGGGAGAACGGATTGCCAGACCATCTGTTTGTTGATAATATTAGTTCCCGTTGAAGTTCAAGTAATTTTTACAAACAAACGCACCGAGGAGAGAAAGGAACTCTTCACTTATTCCCATCATACATTAGCCCTGTGTAGGACATCCTCGGCAAGGATAGAAGTTTCTTCTACTGTGGCATTCCCCTCCCCATCTCGCCCAACATCTCTCTGATGGTTTATATACCCGTTGTATAACATGTTTTATGTCTGCAACGAAAACTATGTCGTATTAAAATTATTTTAAAAGCGTTTCCTTGTACCTGAGTGAATTAATTTCACAAATTTGAGCCAACTGTGATTAGTTTCAGCGGCAGCATTGTTTCACGGAGTTGAACTGCACGTAAATTCTTATTACTGTAAGGAGAGATATTATTTTGTGGACTAGACGTGTACGGATATGAGAAAGCTTGTGAGATATGTTTTACACCGACATTTTCATTTCCTATATACTTGGATGGCAAAATAGTTTACAAAAGTCGTAGCTTTTTCCATCAAGCAGAATATAATGTAGGGATGCAACTATACTGGTAGAGATGAACTCGATATGAAAATTAGTTTTTAGTGCTTTTCGTCATTGCTGAAAAGTACTGTTATATCCGTGATGTCCGTCCGTACGTATATAGCAGAGAAGAATTGGCTCAACTGATTTCAATCAAATTTGGTACATAGAATTTTCACATATTTTAATTATCAAAATAAAATATTTAGACCGGATCGACTAAGTAGGGGTGCCGAAATTAAAAAATAATTATGATTATGAAAGGAATTGGCCTAACCGATTTAAACGAAATTTTATATGAAGGAGATGTGCAACAAAAAAAAGCAAAATCAAGATATTTTAGTATAGATATAGAAAGCAGGGCTGCCACAATAAAAGTATTATAAAATTTCTTTTACAAGTATTTGTGTTGAGCTGTCAGCATCAATTTTAACCAAATTATAATATTTATAATGTAGACATATACATGAAACTACAATAGCATACTTGGATCGGATCAACTAAACAGGAGTACTACAATTACAAATTAAATTCTTTCAGTAATTATGCATTTGGAATGAATTGACTGAACGGATGCGAATTAAATTTTATGCATAAGATTTATACAGCATATCATAATGACGATAAGATGTCAAAAGAGGGCCTTAGGAGCAGGGCTACCACAATAAAAGGTAAAATAATATTTATATTTATAGAGAACTGTCCGCATTATGGCACATATAATCTTCATATAAATTAATAACCAAAATAGCGCATATCAACCGGGTCGAATAAACAGTGCTACCACAATATGAAGGTTAGGATTTTTCTGAAACTATGAATTTGGAAGGTATCGGCTAAACCGATTTCAATAAAAAATTTCTTTTGTATGGCGAGTTTAGAATGGCAAAACGAAATGAGCCTGTTTAGAACGGGTGTAAGCAGCAGGACTACCACAGAATAAGAAAAAGTAATTTTCTGATTTCAGAGCAATTATAATAGTATACGATTATACCACGGCGATTTTGACGAAAAGCACTTCTGTTACCACGAGGAACCCGCGTGCATCCCTACTTGTTTGTATCTGTATATAAACCAATGACATTCGAAGAAGATCGTGCTTTTATCAAGAAAAGTCGTAACGAAATCTGCATTACTAAATTTAAAAAATCTAAAAGACTGAAAAATCCCTTTATATCTGATAAATTTGATATTTTTACGAGGCACAGGAGACGTTCATAAAAATATTCTTTAGGTGCTTTTCATTCAAAATCAGTTGAACATATTTTTATAGAGCTTTAATAAACCTTGTAGGCAGCAAACATTTTAATGAAATGGTATGTTTCGAGGGGCACGTAAAATTATATAATAGAGATTCATTAGAATGAAAATCGAAAGGTTTTGAATGAAAATATAATTTATCTGTTATAAATAAATATCATGACAACCTTTTTCAGATAAAATAGAATAATTTTATCACTTCCTTTTTTCAGAATTGAGAAGATTTACTACCGAAATTCGCTATAGTATGGGAGGATAAAATAAATGGGAACTTTAAACCGAAATGCATTACATGAGTTTAATCTTTATAGGATCACCGAAATCGTCAACTCTTAAATGTTACAGATCATAATTGTCAGCGGCCATCAATTCATAACGGAATTTAAAAATTATTGGTATCTCATCCGTCGTCATTACTCTTTTAGAAATAGTACAGTTCACGGAAATTGACATCGGATTAATATCATCCGCTGCATCGTTCCAGCCGTGACACTGGTAATAACAGTAGTAACACCGAGTTAAAATTCTGGACACACAGGAAATATATCGAGTTTTCTTTTTATGTTTTTTCGGATCAGTTTTACCGTGCACAGCACAATTGCGCATTTCCGCCTAAATTGTAGACTATTTCCTCCCTCAGGGTAGAGAGAGAGAGAGGGGGAGGCGGAGTGATACCTCGCGAAAGGGACGAGTCGCATAAAATGACGCCAATTTAAAAAATCCGCAATTCGCGTCGCGAAGAGAGCAAGGAGGAGAGAGTTGTAAAAGAGAATTGAGTACACGGCAAAGAACGTGATGGGAGGGAGGGAGAGAGGGAGGGAGAAAGTGAGGGAGAGAGGGAGGGAGAGAGGGATGGAGGGAGTGAGAGAGGGAAGAAGGGAGTGAGGAAGGGATGGCAGGAGGGGGAGCGGAGGAACGTGGAAGATGGAACGCTTGGGGGACGGAATTGGAGTGGCGGAAAGGGGGAATTATAGCGGGAAAAGAGAGGAAGGAGGGAAAGATGGAAGGGGGAGAGATGGCGACCAAGAGGTAAGGACGTTTTATGTAGTTTAGAAGGAGGGACGAGAGGGGTTGAGAAATTGGAAGGAAGATAAGGAGGAACAAAGGGAAGACGGGAGGATAGTGATAGAGGATATTGATGGAGGGCGTATTGGGAAGCATATGGCTATGTGGCGAATGCAAAAGTTCCAAGTAAGCAACGCGATTAATGAGGCGGGCAAGATGGGTTGGGTTGGACCGCAGGAGGGCGGGGAATGCTCGTTGCGGAAGACGTACGAAGGGGTCAGTAGAGTGTGGGGAGGAGAAAGGGGAGAGTGGGGTGGAGTAAGTGGGGCTGGGGGAGGGAGGAGGAGGAATTGCTGCTAGCAATTTGCCTCGCGTCGGGATGACGAGGACGCGGGACTTCTGCGGGAATTTTAATTGCGGAATTCGAGAGATTAATAAATAATGGCGGAGCGACGTGTTGGACGAGTAAATATTTCGGCGTCGTTGCTTTACGCAAAATTTTATCATTTGTATTTTCTAATAATAACTGTAAAGATGTTATTCCTCTCATGATCACTGATTCATGCGTTGAGGAAAGCCAGTGGCATCCGTCGCCAGATATCTCTCGCCGCTATATGCATTACAATTCGTAGATATCAATTATTAAAATTTCAGAGAAACTTTGTAATTTTCTTTCATAATATATACATTTACCTATACAAAAATACAGTATAGTGACGTATGAGAATTTTTTCTCTCTAAAGTTTAACATAAAGCTGAAATTAAAGCTCCTTTTTTCCGAAAAAGATATATATGAGTACCAGTCTGCAAGATCCCTCAATTTATGAAGTCTTCTGTTAATAACGCCATTAAAATATTTCGTAATTTATCGAGCATCAGCTGGAACTTCAATGGGTCCATTTCATCTAAATGGTTTCCCGATTGAGGACCAATAATCCAAAGATATATGTGCAATCGTAAAATAAATTTGAATGACTTTGAGCGTGTTTTTTCTCATCGGTCCGACGTTTGGTTCTCCTGTTTACTTAAATGTAACGACCCGACGCTAAAAATGTGTGGTTTATAGCGGTGAGCTAACCGAATTTGCAAAAGAGAGAGGGCGTTTTGTGCGTTCTCGATGTAGGGTGTGTGTGGCGTTGGAAGGAGGGGAGCGAAAGGGGAACTCGTGAATGCCCTTCTCCGCGATAAAACTAGAGCAAAAAAGGGCGGAATGCAGTCGAGAAGAGCTGAGCCTCGCGCGGTATCCGCGAAAGAGGGGTAAACACTTCAGACAATGATAACCGAGCGTTCCAAACCGTATAAGAAAGAGGAAGTTTTTAACCCGAGGAGTTGCTGTGCATTCCATCGAAAGTGGGTGCGGCTGCCCGCATTTTCCTTGTATTTTTACATGAGTCTACGGGTACTTATATGTATCTATATATACATATAAACAGGGCCGTGCTCTGACCTTTTGCCACCTGAAGAACGTTATTATTTGAAGCCCCTTAAAATTATTTACTCATTCCTGTTAGTTGTACCTTTATTGAATAGGTAGAAAATAGTAACATTTCCTTATAAAAAACAAACCAGGATACATTTTAATTTTGAATATAATTTTAGATTATATCAAATTTATCTTAAACCGAACAAAAATAATTACATATATATATATATATATATATATATATATATATATATATATATATATATATATATATATATATATATATATATGCACTGGTGGTGTAGTGGTTAGCGTGTCGGCTTTCTATTGAAAAGTTCAGGGGTTCAAACCCCTCGAATGGAGGTTTTATTTAAAAAAAAACTATCATCAGTGCCTGGCAGTAGGCAGCAGTACTGTCAGTATGGTATAGAGCCGAAAACAAATGATGATGGTTGGGTCTATATCCAATACAGCTGTAGGCGTGATCAGGACGATTTGAACGGCTACAGTACTGCGATGTGGAAAGCAAGAGGGAAACTACCACATTACAATCCCTAGTAAAGATTATATGGTTGGACAATATGAGTTCTCTCGAGGTAAAACAATCCGGAGGTAAAATAGTCCCCCAATCGGATCTCCGGGCGGGGACTGCCTTGAGGAAAACATTTGTCGAAAGTAAATTACGAATAGGGACTTGGAACGTAAGATCTATGAGAAAGGCAGGAAAGCTAGAGAACTTGAAAGAAGAAAGGAGAAGAAATAGAGTTGACATTATAGGGCTAAGCGAAACTAGATGGGAGGGAGAAGGACAGTTCGACTCGGAAGAATTCACGGTAGTTTATTCTGGAGGAAATAGTGGGGAAAGGGGAGTAGCTCTGGTACTTAGGAAAGATATGATGAAAAGAGTGACAAAGATAACGATAACGATAGACTGATGGCAATAAAGCTAAAAGCAGTCCCAGTGGACATGCTGATAATCCAGTTATATATGCCAACGTCAGCTCATGACATTGAAATTTACGAAGAAGACGGAAGAGGAAAGGTAAACTGCATAATAATGGGAGATTGGAACAGCATAGTCGGAGAAGGACAGGAAGAAAATGTTGTCGGGCAATACGGACTTGGGAAGAGAAATCGAGGAGGGGAGAAAATCGTAGAATTCTGCATCAATAATGACCTTGTAGTGACTAATACATGGTTCAAAAACCATAAACGAAGGTTATACACATGGAAAAGCCCAGGAGATAGAATGAGATGCCAAATAGATTACATCTTTGTAAAACAAAGATTCAGGAACAGCATAAAGAACGCCAAGGCATTGCAAGGAGCAGACATTGATTCAGATCACAGCCTTCTAATACTTGACGTGAGTACAAAGCTCAAACAAATAAGAAAAACGAGAAGAGAAAGACAGACCTGGGACCTAGAAAAACTGAAAGAAAGGCAGGATGTAGTCAGCATGAAGTTGGAAGATAACCTAAGAAAGTTGGAAAACAAACCGAAGACCGTTGATATAGAATGGGATGAAATTAAAACCAGCATCAAGGATACCTTGGATAAAGAGATTGGAAAACAAGAGAAGAAAATCAGAAAACCATGGATCACGAAGGAAATGCTGGAGAAAATGGATGAGAGACGAAAATGGAAAGACGTTAACAGTGAAGAAGGTAGAGCCAACTATAGGCGTATAAACAATGAGTTGAGAAGAGTAACAGATAAAGCTAGAGAAAATTGGATAAAAGGAAAATGTGATGAAATAGAACAAATGGAGAAGTTAGGACGGTACGATATGATGTACGCTAGGGCACTGGAATTAGAAGATAAGAAGTCTAATGGAATTTGTGGTAAAGGAATTATGAATACGGATGGGAAGATAGTCTCAGAAACAAAGGAGGTAGCACAGGTATGGGAAGAATACATTTAGGAATTATACAGCAAACAGGCAGGAGCGGCAAAAATAGAACTGGAAAATGAGGATAACATTGAAGAAGACAACTTAGGACCAAGTATTATGGAGAGCGAAGTAGAAAAGGCGATAGTGGAACTAAAGAAGGGGAAAGCCACGGGCTGCGATGGAATACCGGCTGAGATACTTAAAGTCATAGGATCAGAAGGACTAAAAGCGATCACGAAATTAATTAATAAGATTTACGACACGGGAAAGTGGCCTCAGGATTTCCTAGAAGTAACAATGATCCCTCTAAAGAGGAAGCCAAAGGCAATGCAGTGTAAAGATTACAGAACTATAAGCCTTCTGTCACACACAACGAAGATCATCACGAGGATTCTTAATAAAAGGCTGGAGAAAAAGGCAGAAGAAATAATAGGGGAAGATTAATTCGGTTTCAGGAAAGGACGAGGAGCTAGAGATGCTATAGGAGTAGTTAGAATCATATCAGAAAGGGCAATAGAATACAGTCAAGATATCTGCGCATGTTTCGTAGACTGGCAGAAGGCCTTTGATAGAGTAAATTGGGTAAAGTTGATGAAGATATTAAAGGATTTAGGTGTAGACTGGAAAGACAGGAGACTGATTAGGAATCTATATGTGAATCAAGTTGTAAAGGTCAGGTTGGAGAATGTGGACACCGGAGGAGTAAATATCGGTAGAGGAGTAAGACAGGGCTGCTGCCTATAGCCAACCCTATTCAATATATTTGTAGAAAGTCTAATGCAAGAAGCGCTAGAAGACACAGGAGATTTCAAAATTGGAGGAAGGATTATAAGAACAGTAAAATACGCGGATGATCAAGTACTTCTAGCAAGAAAGGAAGAGGAGCTACAAAAAATGATAAATAGACTAGTGATAACAGGTAGAAAATACGGTATGGAAATAAATACAGAAAAATCCAAGGTCATTCGAATATCGGGTAAAGAAGAGAATCTGAACATAACTATTGGGGGAAAGCCATTAGAACCAGTTTCAGAATATAAATACCTTGGAAGTATCATAACACGAGAGGCAAAATGTACGAATGAGATCAAAACTAGAATAGGAAAAGCAAAAGCGGCTTTCGGGAGAAAGAAACAACTACTTACAGGGAATATAAGAGAAGATATCCGCAAGAAGTTGATAAAATGCTACGTATGGAGTATAGCATTGTGTGGGGCAGAAACATGGACGCTAAGGAAAAATGACATCAAATACTTGGAAAGCTTTGAAATGTGGACTTGGAGGAGAATGCTGAAGATAAAATGGACAGATAGGATGAAAAACGATGAAGTGCTACGAAGAGTAGGAGAGAAGCGAATGATTATACAGACTATTAGAAAGAGGAAGGCTAACTGGGTTGGACATTACATGAGGAGAGAGAGTATGATTAAAGATGTGTTAGAAGGAAAACTAAATGGGAAAAGGGAAAGAGGTAGGAAAAGGTATCAGCTGATAAACGATTTGAAAGGGAAAGAGAGTTATCAAGATATGAAGAGGACAGCGGAAAATAGGAGTATATGGAGAACCAGGTTTAACCATGAATAATCACGGACCTGTCTACGGACAGACTACCTATGATGATGGTGAGTGCTCACTGGGTTTCCTCATCCCAACACCTTGTTGACATCCATATATTCATTTTACCTTTCCTTTTCCGTAAGTTGTTATATATATATATATATATATATATATATATATATATATATATATAAACTTAAGGAAAAGAAAAGATAGTGATGAGGGGTGGCAACAAGGTGTTGAGGGAAGCCCAGCGGACACTTACCAAGTCGGAGACCAAGTTGGCAGGCTGCTGGGGGCGTCGAAGAGACACGTAAAACACACGAACACAAAAAAACACGCAAGCTTATCGGGCCTATGCTCTTCTTCAGCGAAAGAGTATCCGCTATATATATATATATAATATAAAACCTAAGGTACTTCTAGAAATACTACAGTGCTGATATATGGCACGATGATTGGTCATTAGGTACAACCTATGGAACAATTCCTAAATTTCAGAAAATGTTATATTTAAGGTGTGTTTCTGGCCCAAATGTCCAATTTTATTGAAAACTGTGCAGGGCTACATAAAATTGCTTTTTAAAACTATTTATAATTAAATTGCAAATTCGGGACATGCATTATACTATGGAAGAAAGAATAAGGTTTATTTTTCTTGAAGACAAAATCGAAGCTGAATTTGCGTAAAAAGTTGATTTTAATTATAAAATTATGAAAATATTTTCGGATTTCAACAATAAAAAATATTAACTGCCATAGCAACGATTGCAGTGTCTTTCAATTTGAATTGATTTTCCATACTTCAAGACCATCGATTTAATGCTTATGCTGCATTATAATCCATTTGATTTCAGGCAACGACGTATACCTACATATGATCACGTGATAATTATTAATTAATGTCTTTATCAGAAACGTACTATAAGACACGTATGATGAACCCATAACCCTAAAAAACAAAATATCCTAATTTTTACATAAATTTTAGAGTAACATATAAGCTATTGCCTTAATGATGATTGTAGTAATTGCTTAAAAAGGGCGATCTGAGCCATGAAACTTGAAATTGGGAAATTTGGACGCGAAGCCGACAGCCAGAGAATTTAGAAATTCCGGATAGATGCCTTAAATTCGCAGAAAATTAAAACTATTATCTTATATAAATGGGCTCTGTGAGATTCAAATACTGTCGCGTTGGTTTATTTACGATTTATGTCATGGTGTATGGCAATTTTTTTAACGCTTGCAGTATGCAAGCACCGACACCTCGTATACAATTATTCTGTTAATATCATATCATAAGTAAGAAGCGTCAATATAGTATAGATATATAGGATCCTATGGAGATGCCCATTGAAATTCAACGAGAAAGTTTTTTGTGAAATAAGAAATGAGCAAATAAATGTATCTTGACTTTCTTTGGATGGTAAGAAAAGATACTTTCGTTCTTTTAGGCGTTCGTTGTTTCATGTCTCGAACTCCTACGGTGATTCTAAGCACCTAATTTTAATATACGAATGATTAATATTCTACATTTAAATGTACCCCTCGTAAATAACGCAACAAATGCTCTTTACATTGGTTGCTATGAAAAGAATTTATCTCTCCTTCTCTCTCTCGGACTATTTGTAAGAGCATTAAAAGCACGGTCTCACCCATAAGGATTGAAATAACAATAAGATTTCGAGGTTTAACAATGTAATGGGTTGGCATGGCAACATCCCGTTAAAATGGCAAGATTTCCTCAAAATATGTGAATTAAACATTTAACATGAGAAATTTCGAACTGTAGGTGGAAATAGATGAACAGAATAAGAAACCTCATAGTTTTTCTTTAAAGTGGGCTAAATCAGAAGATCATAGGTGAATTCTTTCTAACTTAGATCTCAAAAAGAAGAAAAGCCTGCAAGTTAAAAAATCGATTTTTACGTGTTATGGGAACTGGAATTGCCTACCTTAGAATCGAACCTAGGACTTTTTTCTAGATTTATTTTCGTCCTCATCTTACAAAATCTGAATCAATCCTTACTGCCAAATATCAAAAATGAATCTCGTTCCATTATTGAGTTATTCGCATTTTTATAGCGTGACAGAGGGAGCCACTAAGGGACAGAAGTAACCTTTTATTATGGTTAGATAGGATATATCATATAAAACCTAAGGTAATTCTAGAAATGCTACAGAGCTGAAATTTAGCATAAATATAGGTCATTGGTTACAACCTCTAGAAAAATCTAAAATTCCAGAAAATGTTACATTTAAGGGGTTTTTTTGACCCGAATATCCAATTTTAAACACCCATAAGAAAAGTACTGTATACTGTGGGGGCTATATAAAAATTCTTTTTTAAATTATTTACAATTAAGATAAAAATTTGCGACATACATCATCTTCTTCAAGACGCATGCTACAACGCATGCGAAACTTCAAGAATCAACTATGTTTTCTACGCATAGAACCCCTAAATCTTCCATCTGCATTCAAATAACGCCGCGAAAGCCTTCGATTCAAGACCTTAAATTTCTTTATAAATATTGTAAAAATTCGTTTTCCTTCTCTTCGAAACGTCACCGAACAAAAGAATTTTTTTCTTTTCTCTTCTTCTTTCAGTCCGTGTAAAATCAGTTTCTCCTTTTAGTTTCCGTGTTTAAACTCGGATAATTCAGTCACTCGTCTCTACTGCATGTAAATACTCCAAGACTTTCGGCGCTCTTTCTTTCACCGCCTTCCATCTCCCCTTAATTCTCTGCCTCCTCTAGACTTGGATGGTTTCTGCCGGTCACTACGGATATTTATATCATCCTCCTAACCTCAATCTCTGTTCGCCTTCATTCGCCTTTTATATTTTGTTTCTCCTACTTGGTTGTTTATTATTATTTATTATGTATTGTTTTGTTAATTTATTTCGTTATCATATTTCACTGTAAAATTCATTGGTTGTATGTGGAATTATATGAATAAATAAACAAATAAATCAATTTTAAAGTCGCATATTTATTTTCCGGTTTATAATTTGACACTTGTTTAATAAGTAAGCGATTGTCAAACTAGGTGCTTTTAAAAGTCAAAAAAGTGCAAATAATCGTGTCTGTCATAATTAGTTTTTTGAGAATTTTTTATTAATAATCAAATAAGTACTAAGAAATAACACTGAAAATTTTCTACAAAACATAAAAGTACTTGGAAACCACATGTGCATTTAGGCTATAAAAGGCCAACCTTCAGATTCCTCCTGGTGATTTTATTTTCTTAGTAGTTGCCGTAACATAGCCGAAAACTATTGACGTCGGTTTGTTTACGCTGTCTTCACTAACAAAATATGGCATGCATTCTCTTTTGACTTAAAAGATTCCTACTTTGGTATTTTTTCATATTAACCAATAGCGACATTTGCACAGTTAAAAATTTTCATTAAGTGTTGTAATTAGTAAATATAAAAAATTACGCTCAATATTCTAAATGACTCATTATGCATTACATAGCAGCTATAGTGACGTAATATTAGCTACAAATTTACACAATCGAGAATTTTCATATTGTTAGATTATTATCCTCTAGTATCTGTAAAATTCGGATATTTTGTTGGGGATGGCGAAATAAGGCAAGAGAATGAGCGAGCGCTGTTGTTCGATGTCGAATGATTCCCTCACAACGCCGAGTTGCGCTATAATACTTTGCGGAGGTCATCCATCAGTCAATTATATGATATATGGCCATCGATCGTCGACCGAAAATGAACGTTAACAAGAGGGCATTCATTCGCGGGAACGATTAAAAACGTAAATACCGAATTTATGCGGGAGCGCGGTAAAACGCCGGAACTCAATCTTCTCCCGAGGCAGTCACTTAATGCGAGCCAGAAAATTCATACTTGCGGCGTCCTAAATAGAGGAACATCCGCGATGATCTCACTTGTTTACCTTTCCTCGACGATCCGTAGTAAAATAATGTATCTGACGGAAGAGCCATTAATCCGAGAGCCTGCGATTCTTCACGCGCAGAGAGAAGGTTACGCGCTCGCAGACATCGCGATTGGAATTACGTTATGGAAATTTGGTCGTTTGTGTGGACGAAGAGCAGACGGCGCGGAGGTCGTGAAACGCGGGACGAGCCGACTGATTGGAGTTCAGGGAGGAGCCGGCGATATCTCTCCCTCTAATGCCACGGTCTGCGAATAGGGGAAGACTGGCAGCGGAGTCAAAAGACGGCAAAGAATGAGAAGGGGTGGAATGAGGTAGGCTTTTGTCAGGAGGAGGTGTGGAGGGATGGCGAGGAGGAGGAAGGGAGAAGGGGTTGGCGTAAGGGTGAGGGAGGGCCGAGAGGTTGGGGAGGAGGAAACGTAGTTGGGGAATGGAGGAATTATTTCTGAGCCAGACCCAAAATAGCCTCTCCCTCCCTCTATCTCAACCTTGCTCTGATCGTCTCCCTCGCTTTCTCTCCATCTTGCTCGCTCTCCACGCACTCTACTTCCTCGCTCCGTTTGCCCCTCTCTCTCTCTCTCTTCTCGCTCACCCCTTCTCTCACATCGTCCCTCCGTTCCTTTTTCTCCCGATTTCACACACCATGTCTAATCCCTTCCGTCCCACTCCGCCTCCTCTTCCCCTCCCCTGCTTGTCTATCCTTCCGTCTGTTTTTCGCATCCACCGTCGGCTATTTTTTTCGTGTGTCCCTAGCCGGACTCGCTCCGACATGCCCCATCTCCATCTACCTGCTTCCCCCCCTTTCCTACCCCACCGCCATCCACCTATCCCTTCCCCACCTCCACCTAATCTCTCCCTCCCTCCCTTCCCCTCCCCCATCTCTCTCTTCTACCCCCCCCCTCCCCTCTTCCTTCTCAACCGCCATCTACCCTCTTACTCCCTCCCCCTTCCCCACCTCTCCGATCCTTTCTGCGTCTTTGTCACTTTACAAAATTTGGCATTGTCTGCTATCCCCAGCCTCCCTTTACTCCATCCTCTCCCTATATTTAGCGTCTTCTCTCTTCGATTTTGTCTCTCTCTTTTTACTTCTCCGCACTTTCCGATTCATCCGTCTACCTCTCTCTTCTCCCAACCCCGTCGTCTCGTTTTATCCGTTCGCTTTGGCTCTCTTCAATTTCTTCCTCATTTGCAAACCTTTCTTTGGAATCCTCTTCGTCCTCTCTAACATCATATTCACTAGCGTGAGAAGGGTCACAGTGTCTTTCGATTACGGGGTCACTTGTTCGAATCTTTCTCGTGGTGATGCGTGCTTTTGATGTGCTTCCGATGGCTAAATTCCGAAAGAAATCGTCGCTCTTTAAAAGCCTTAGAAAAGGCTGGGAAAGAGGAAAGGTAAACCCGAATAATCAATCAATAAACCATCGCCGGCTAGGGCTTGAATTAATCTTCCCGTTTCACATTTTTAATGGAATTCGAGGAGTTATTGAATTTTGTTATTCAAAGGGCGGATTAGAGCTTACTGCCGAATAAAATGTTGGCCTCGGCTTCTTCCTTTCCTTCGCCGCCATCCGTAGAAGTTCCCGATAAAAAATCTGTCGCGTGTCCCTTTTTTATGTACGTACTCTTTTTTATTTCGGAAGGTTTGATACATTAAAAATAGTTCCAGTTCTGTCGACATAGCCTCTGTTAGAATTGGATTTTTTGTTAGGAAACTCGTTGTAGGTGAAGTCCTCACTGTTCAATAACATCAAGACTCTTCCGAACTAAAAATTTATGTATTCATCACGTTTCAAAATTCAGGAAGTAATTATAGATATTCCACGACGAGCTGCCGTTTGTTCCTTAATTGAGATATTTTAGAAGAAAAGGCTCGACACAAACGACACAGCCATCTGCCGTGATTATGCAAAGTTATCTGAAGTAACGAGCCGCTCTTTTGATCACAAATTTGCTTTAGTCAGTCTTGGTTCTAGAATTTTCTCTAATTTTCCAAAGACTTTGCTCTCATTATTGCGCCATATTTGGTTTCACTAGTTAGACTGTGACGTAGGTTTGCTGAATCTGAACGCATCAAGACAGCTTAAAAACTTCTTGGTACTAGTCGAGGTTATAATCGATTAAGAAAAAAAGATATCCGCACCCGTCGCTTTGACAGATTTATGCTATGCGAAAGGATTCAAAGTACGAAAATTAAGACGCCCGAAACATATTGAAAGCAGAAGTTCGAGTGAGTTAGTTCAGCGTGTTGAGAGCTCAGAATGCACGAAAGGATGTATACGCTCTTTCAAATAAAAGGCCTTTTCGGATAAACATTCGAACGGTGATCCGACGCACGCGTTCGCACCAATGCGTTCGAAACGAATGCATGCGGTTGTCAGAGTCGACCACGGAGCAGAAAAACCTGTCAAAACGAAGTAACGAAATCGTACAAAGAAATCCTCTCGGGAAAATGAACCACGCTGGCGATTATATCTGCCGCGGAGAGAAAAAAACACAACCAGCCAACATTCCAGAAGTGGCGAAAAGATTTGATGACCACCGGGCGGATGAAACGAAGAGAGACATCTGCTGCGACAAAGATGTCAAAGGAAAGGACAAAAGCGAAATCGCCGCCTTTTATTTTGACTGCGGCACTTATTTGCTGAAACTCGAATGAAAAAGAAACAGGCACCTGGAGATGGAGAAAGGGCGTAATGAAGGCGAATTTGGTTGCGTGGAGGAAATGTCTCTCAAAAGAGATATCAGCTAAAAGCTGCGAAAGGATCGAAGGCAAAGCGAAGTCCTTGGAAATCGGAAAAGAGGTAAGGAGGGATAGGGGTTAGAGAGAGAGAGAGAGTGAAGAAGGTCGGGGGAAAGGAACAGATAGAGGTCGTTTCGAAGGAGCGAAGAGATGGAATGAAAAGAGGCGCACCGGAACTTCATTTGGTGGCTTTTTAAGAGATTCATTGGCACAAAGCGTAATTTTCAGCATTGAAAGTAGTTCTAAGAGCGAACAGAGGGAAATGCAGAGATTTCTCCTTTAGAATTATTTTGACCGGGCTTTTAGGAATCCCGACTCCAATATCGGAGAAAAAATCCCTTAATCGGCTTAATTAATTATTGGTATGTACGTTACATTCATTCATTCGTGGGTTTGATCCTACATATATGCCTAGGTATAAAATTAATATATCAATCTTTGATAAATGTTCTCTTTAAAGAAAATATTCCGGTGCTAAACATTTGGAGAAACCATCTTGCCAAATATTATGGAGAATTTAAATTACCTTTATGGCGTCATTAATCTCCGCTTTATTTGTTTTTAGTTTCGCAAAGTTTCACCAAGTATTGTTGACAATAGAAAATTCAATAAATTTTTTAGCTGAATTTTGATAAAAATCACGCTATTGTAAATTTTATTACTAAAAACCCTACCGAGCCACCACAGGAATTGAAAATCGGCCAATGTGCACTACATTTCGTTAACACCGAAAAGCTAATGAGGCCACAACAATAAAAGACTTTAAGTTGGGTGGTGATGTACGGCATACTGCCACGATGGACGCAAACTTAGTTTGCCCAATTTAATATCTCATATTTATTTTGATGATTTGTAATTGGTCGCACTAAATACATATAATAGCCTCTAATCGTTAGTTTTAATTTAAAATGGCAATGAATTACCCTCGAATCCAAACTGTTTATTTGTCAAGCGCGCGAAATTATTTTCTTCGTCAGGCGGAAGCATTTAATGTTGTAGATATAAATAACTAATATGGTTTTCGGGCTTACAGAAAATTGTATACTATTGGAATACATTTTAATGAAAATAATTCGAGATTTTTTTACATTTGAGATAGCAGTTTAAAGTATGTTAGCATGTTTGGTTATTTACACACACAGCTATGCATTCTTGGATAAATAAAATATTAAATGTAGATAGTGCCTGTGGATCGTAATTTCTTAGAGAATTTTTACATACAGAAGTACGAATCGAGTTTACATTTTATACCTCCGAAGCGAGTAGCTCATCGACGATATTTTTTCCTTTCAAAATACGTATATTCACGAATACTAAAGTCGCAGAGAATCTCATATCCATCATTGGTTTATAAGGTATTATATTCATGCTGCTATTCCATTTTCACAGTTATTTCTGCCGTAAATCAAAAACTAATTTTAAAATATTTCGTTTTATGATAAATGTAATATAAACCGAGTTGGAACGCAAAGCAACAGAAATATCCGAACACTGGATATTTACAAAATGCTCTCACAGCAGTTTCTCCATATAAATCGACAGGTAAAGTGTTTATCTTGAAATGACTTCTCATAATGATTATTATTAGGTACTAATAAAGAACCTTCAGTTCCACTGCGGGAAATTTTGTGAACGTCAAAAAAATATTATAATAAACGATGAATGAACAGAAAACAAGAATCAAACGTCGGGAGAGAGTGGAAAAATGAGGAAAAAACAAATAAGAATAAAGAAATAACCGCAAAGACGAACAAAAATGATAAAATAAAAAAACGGAAGAGCAAAGAGAAAAAGCATAGACAAACGTCGATAGACAAATCATTTAGTTACAATGCCTTACAACAAATAAACGCATTTTCCATCTCTTTTTTCTTCTCTCCCCCTCTCTCTGCTCTATGATCTATTAACCAATATATAATTAATTTGTAATTTATATGTAATTAACACGTACTTAATTGTAATTCATATGTAATTATTGTGTTATTAATATGTAAATACATAACAAAATGGATAAATCTAAGAAGGGACTGTTTAGTCCCAATTTCGCCCTAAGTAAAGTCGTTTGTCCGTCTTCCTTCCCCCATTCTCCCTCTCTCTCTCTCTCTCTTCCTTTCTCTCATTCCCTCTCTCCCTCCCTCTCTCTCCCATCCTTCCATTCTTCCATTACCCGGAGTATTTTTCACCATACCACTGCAGTGGAGAAAATACTCCCGCCAGTGATACGTTTGGGTCTGTGAGTCCCAATTAATATTTGCAATATAATTCCAAATAATTCATTTCAAAACTTTTAAAATTGTATTTATATATGTATATATATATGGATGTCAACAAGGTGTTGGGATGAGGAAACCCAGTGAGCACTCACCAATCAGACGACTTCAGGTTGGCGAGGCCCCGGGGATGTCGAAGCATATATATATATGTATATATATATATTTATATATATATCTATATATCATGTAACTATGAAGTAGTTGAAGTTCAACAAAAATTTCAAAACACTTCTTTTGTCTATTTTACTTTAGTATCAGCATTATTAGTCATTACTTAAGCAAACTTCACAAATAATCTTACCATGTGACAGACATTAAAAACTACGACATTTTATGCATTAATATTTAGTTTTTGTGTCTTTTCATGGATAAATCTGCATCTTTTATTGGGAGAAAATGTGGCATCTTCTGCCCCCTTGTGACCAGAAAACCTGGCGTATAATAGACTCATTGCACATTTAATTTCAATTAAATTTGTTGCCCTTACTTCATATTTGTCTTTATAGCCAGCAGATATTTTTTCTATGTAAATGTTCGTGTATGCCACAATTTTGTCGATCATCTGATCAGTAATAATGAGAGATCAACATCCATACAGTGACATCGTTTGTTTAGAAAAACCATTAACACCGGGCATTTGAGTAACAATGTTATGGTTTCTTGTACGTATATTTCATGAAGGATCTTTTTTTTTCATTTGGTTTTCTTATTTTTTATTTGTAATAGATATCTTGAGATGAATCAACTTGATTTTCGTTATCTATCAGAAGAAATGGTGTCGGGAGATTTAAAAACAACTCACAGTTCTAGTTCTAAAAACTTATTATACAATTTTATATATTGTTTTGACATGGAAATGAAATATTCCTAACTTACCCTTGAGCTGGATTCGTTATATTGTTATATTATCATCACTAAAGTCTTTTTCACTAGTCGAATTATGTTCACTCAAGATCTCATAACATGGATCTGCATCTTCGTCATCACTATCCGACAAATTATCACCCACTAATGGTTCTTCTCATAAATTATGCAAAAGATCTATATCGTTTTCATTATTGTGGTCAAAAACGTTTTTAGGAGAACTACTAGCCATGTTTGTAAAAATAACACGAGTGATACCCTTGGGTATCCTGGACCCAAGGCACAGTTTCACTACAAATAACACATTAAAAGTAGCAACAAGAACTGATATAAATATAGGGAAGGTCAATGATGTGTTTGATTGAAATGTACCTTGGCGGATAATATCGTAACATATTTTCTTCTAGTTGAAAATATGACCAAATTATTACGCTCTATATCACAGACGCAAACATGCCACTGACGGGTCAAAAGCATGTGTCAACATTGTTTCATTCCCTTCCAAAATATAGCGTCTCCTTTTCAATGGCGGTTGTAGACCTCGCTTTCAGTTCTTTGCATACTCAGTTGGATTTCTGTCGCCGTCGCTTTTCATCTTCTTTTTCTTGGGCAGTCGCGTCTTTTAAAACTATTTCCTTTCATTGCTCATGTCTAGTGATTTTAGCGAAGCACAGTTACGCGAATTGTCGTCTGTGTGTATGAATTACTATTTGGTAATGTACGGAAATAAAAATTTTTATTGGTGAAAACGACAAACACAATATTCGAGCTCAAAAGGTAAGAATAAACTGTTGTTGTCGATTGCAAAAAGTTTTGAATATTGTAATTTGTATACCAGAATACCCTTAACAGCTTTGCTAGGAATTCGGATGTGAAAAGAGATTGTAAGAATGTCTTACAAAAATAATTTTTAAAGGATTTATTTATTGTTTGACAAATAAAATCACATAAACATTGTTTTATGATTTTAAAGTAATCGAATGACATTATAAGGTCTCAATCAAAAGCATCAAATTTTTCATCACTTTTATTCATTTTACGGTATAAAATGCGATTTCTTAATATTTCTATATATCATTCCCATCAGACTTACACATTTCATTTTCCATTTAAAAGCATTGTCCTTGTTTTGACGTTATCAGAATTTCGCATTGTTAATTCAAACAAATTTAAAAAGCAAATATTACGGATAGAAACGAAAACTCGATGAATCTATTATTGGAAAAGATTTATTTAAAGAATTAATTGCTACATAACCAATTTAAATTCAAGGTTTTCAAATTTTTCCTGAAGAATTCACGTTTATGTTTATATTTATACTTATACTTGCAATGTTTCCTATTCTCACCTATTTCGGAGCTATCATTTCCACACCAGTTTGACTCACGCACGCATTCAGGTACACTACAAAGTTCATATTTAGGATTATTAGGTCTTAGTTAAAAGTATTATACTCGTTGCAATGGTATTTGATGTTTTTTACTTTTGCACAAAAAAATGTAGTTCTTTTTTACTATAAGCAAATTTTTGCGCACGGATTTTAATCCGGGAATCGAATCTGAAACGAACCGAAAACCGAAAAAAACCGTTATTTTAGCTGGAGTGAAACTGAACCCGAACCGAAAGAAAGCTATTTTTCTGAACCCGAACCGAAACTGAATACCGTTTTTCTTTTCGTTCCATTTTTTCGGTTCGCATAGACAGTGGAAGCGAAAGAAAGGTTTTTCCTTTTGCTTTAATTTGAGACTTTTTTGAAAACCTCACTTTTCAACACCATATAAAGCAAAGGCTCTTCTTCAGAATACATCTCCTAAGCCTTTGGAGAGATGCATTTTTGTGAAAATATCTGTCGGTTCAATGGTGGGATTTTTCATGGGCATCTCAATACATAGAGAGTGGGTCAAGGAAACGTCCTGCTGAGGTTTCTCAGAACCCTGTTAAACCCCCTTAAACTTTTATCCGATCTCCATATGTACTGAACATTATATTTTGGTATCCTTTCTCTAAAACTTATCCAGGAAGGATTGCTCCGTAGTCGTGCTTTGAGGTATTCTTACTTCTGTTATCTTTTGTTGCAGGCTAGTATATTTCTATTTATAGAGTGCATCTTATACAAAATGTTAACACAGATTAGCATTCGTTCTTTAAACCTGAAGAGGGATTGAGGATTAATGCGAATTTGTTATTTTTAGTGAAGTATTTTGCCAACTGCAAAAACGCACATTAGAAACTCCTCTAATTTACTTTCCATGTAAGTGTGTGCGCGTGTGTTTGATTTCAAGAGGATATTTAGTACAGCGATGTAAATTCTGGTTTGTCTCCATTTCCCATGGAAAAACGTAAAGGTCATTGTCCTGATATGCAGATTAATTTGGGTATTATTTTAAAATATCTAAGATATTGGCGCGATAATTGTATGACCATAAAGATAAAAGACTGTAGATTAATTTTCTTAGCATCGGATTTTATTTCTCAATTTCTTCAAAGATTCACGTTTTTATTAATTTTATCATTTTAGGTCGTTGATAGCCGGTATATTTGGATTCTATTGTTGTCATCATTCTCCTGCTTAATATGCATACATTTAAAAAACCAACTACTTTTTCTAATCGTCTTTGATGAATCTCCCCGAGTTGCGAATGAGGACGGAATAAATAAGGAGAGGGAGGGGAGTACAATTGACAATATGGATGAAGCAGAATGAGATAAAGAATATAATATGCCAATCAATTATAGGCTCGGACATAATAAATGCAGTTGTTGTATTTCAACTTCATTGAATTTCTCCTTCTTGGAAACGTTTTATGTTTTGAACCTCAGCAGAGATCTTCTCTATTATGTATATAATATCGCAACAACTCGTCCAAAATTACGGCTACGGGAATCAATTTTAATATAGTATTTATCTATATAGGTGCATTTAAGTGCTTACATAAATATTCATATACTCGTCTACTTATCTTATTCTCTACACCTCTCTTTCCTCTTAAGTTTCCCCCTACTGCTCTTCTTTGCTGTCTTTTTCCCGTTGTTATTTCTACAAGTCATATATCTATTCCTTCCTATAAATCAATACCAAATTGGAGGATATTTTATTAATTGGATTGAATTTTGGTTGCTTGGAGTAAATGTTACTATATGTACATTTTTGTATCTTAAGAAAATTTATGTAAAAACATATTGTATGGTATTTGTAATGATAACATCTAAATTATTGTATTTAAAAAATATTTAAATAGTACTTCTTTGAACAACTCTCTATAAATTACATTCTATATTCAAATGTGAATTAATATTGAACCTGTTCAAGTACGTGAATAAGTACTGTTGGAGAAAATGGATTCTGATAATGAGAAAGGTTTGTATTAGATTCTGAGATATTGGAATTTAAAATTAGATAAATTTTAACTTCTGAAAGAATAACAGCGATTTTACATCAAATTAAAGAACAAAAAATAAAATGCAATTTAATAGATTTTATAACTGCTAAAAAGGAAAAAATACATTTTAAATTCCCATTGAACAGTATTAGACGTAATCGTGAAAGAGGAACCGTTTAGAAATTAAATAACGAAAAATGTAAGAAGGGAATTAATGCAATGTTTTACTGTTCGCTACATGGCAGGAGAGGGCGATTTCGCGTTGTTACGTGCGGATATCTATTTTTGTCATCTTGACTTGCAATAGTAAAGACGTATTTGGCTTAAATTAAAAATAACATTACATAATAACGATTATTTTGGAATTCTCTTGAAATTTTCCCCAAAAAATTCAGTCGGACAGAAAAAAACCGGTTCGAACCATTTAAATGGTGGTTGCTGGAGCGAAATCGGAACCGAAACGAAATTTTTTGTTTTGTGTGAACCGGAACGAAAACCGGAGTGAAAAATATTTCGGTTCGATGCCCTGATTTGTATTTTGTTCCCCTAATAAGCAAACTAAATCAATCAGATAAAGAGCATTCCATGTCAACCGGATGATTTTTCTACCTCGATGTCATGAGTGTTCATCAAATTGGGACAATATTCCCTTATAACTTATTACCTTGTAGCGATATAACGGAAAATACCTCCATATTGGTGTCTATTAGTAACAATGAGGACATGTTGAGCTTATTTTAAAGAGGTGTTTGATGAAAAACATCTGATGTGGACACCATATGACTTTCTCCATATCTGCAATATTTATAAAAATTCCAAATAGGTTACATAATAATAAATATTTTAAGGAATTGAGATATTAATTAGAACAGAAATAAACTGAAATCATAGCCTTCTGATATTGGATATAGCCATAAAGCTCCAACAAATAAGAGAATAAAAAGTAGTTACTAAGATATAACTAAGCGTCAAATGTTAACAATAGTCGTCGGTAGGTAGCGTGGTGGCAGCTAAATAATTTATTTTTTTAGATATCTCACAAACAATGCGTTATATACAAAATGTTTCGAATGAAGATTGTAGATAATTAAATTTCCTACAACTTTTATTGCAATATGTTGCTAAATATATCAAATATTAAAGCAAACACCTCAAAATAACGGATAAGTGAAAAGAGTAGACACCCACTTGTGGTTGACCGATATTTACCAAAAATTAATCAGTTCTTGTGGCTGTCATAAAGTATGTTATATATAAAATTTCTCATTGACCTGATAGTTTTTGAGTTAGAACACCCACAAAAAAGCTGTCACATACACTAACACACACACAAACATCATCGAGAAAATGGTCAAAACGTGTTCATGGGACCTCAAAACGTGTATTTCCGTTGAAATCTCGAAATCGGTTTTTTCATGAAAACAAAAATGGTCATAGTTTTGATCAAATATAAATTTATTTTTCAGAGTCGAATTTCTTCTTGAAAATTACGAGTTAGCTCAACGCGCTTTAAATGACGTGAAAGCGCATTAAAAACTATAAAATACGTCAATTGTCCTTCCTGTGTAATTAATTACCTGATTTATCGCTCATAAAAGTATACCGTCACTCCAATTATTAAAAATAATAGGCCTGATTGGTAGGCAACCATGCCTTACGGGGGAGAACTGTTTCTACCTACTGTACAGTTCCACGTAGTTCTACAACATATCCCAATTTGGTAAATATTCATGACATCGAGGGAGAAAAGTGGTCCGGTTGACATGAAATGCCCTATAAACGAAAAACCTATATTTCGTTATAGCTTACGGAGAGAATGTGAAGTTTAACTATAAAAGTGGTAGGATGGAGTGCGGAGAAGTAGAAAAGGTATTTGTCGGAAGAATTCACCGCGTTCGACTGGTTTGCAGCCCGCTTGACTTCATCATTCCGTTCAGAAGGGATGTGTCGCGTCGCAAAGGCATTTGCGCGTCGCTGCCCGAGATCCGCCGCTCGCGACTCCATCTAAAGGATCGAGCACATAATGCGGATTACCGAAAACGCCCCACGAGATACTTCTCTTACTTTTAAATCTTCATTCTTCCGACCGAGTGGCCAGAATCCGTCCAACACTCAGGCCCATACTCCCTTTTCCACACCGCCTCCCCCTCCTCCTCTATCAACGTTCCATCTCGTTCAGAAAACCTTTAGTCCCTCGCGCCTCAAACGATCTAATCCGATTACTCTGTTCAGCCCACACTTCATCCCTTATTCCACCACTCCTATCCTAACTCCTCTGTCTCTCTCTCTCTTTCTCCACAGCTTCTCTCTCTCTCTATCTCCTGTTCTCCTCTTGCGTTCCTAACGTCAAATTCTCTCTCCCGCATCCAAATTCCCTCTCCTCCTTTCCATTCCCACCTCCTTCTACAGCTCTCCGGAACAGTCTCGTCTTCCTCGGCTCTTAATTCAAACCAAAATATTAGTCTTTTGAATGTGCTATCTCGAGTTTCGCATTCATGACGAGCGTTTATGTAATTTATCCTCTTACCTTTGCCTCGTATTCTTCCTCCCTCACGTTCTCTCCTTCCTACCTCCCTCCCCCCTCCTCTCTTCCTCCCTCCTCCTCCTCCCTCCTGCCCTGCTGCCACTCCTTTTCTGCACTCCTCCGTCTCGTTCTCTTCGCTGACTTATCAAATGAATGGTGATTAAATATTATCATGTTATCCCTTATATTTTGGAAAAAGTTGCAAGCGGTTAAAGAGAATAAGTCAAAAATAATTGTATCATGGTTCAAAGCATTAAAAACGGTGAAAATATCTTCATTTAAATGTGTTCGACCACGATGAGCAATGTTAGCTGTACCAATCAACCACCGCTCCTGCTTGTTTATCGTTGAAGTTTTTGTTCTCCAATAATTTTCTCTGTGGTCCGATAAAAATTGAAACTATTTTTGCGGTCCTCCGAATTTCACCGCATATAATATTATTTTTTTTTAAATTCACGCTTTTCACAATACTTTATAGTTGTAAATATCGTTCACTAACGAAAATTTTCTAAGTTTAGAGATTCCGGTGAATACGCAATTTGATCTCCTGGATTGGTCAGATGGATAATTTATTCGGATTCGGATATTAAAAATATAGATTCGATAATTAAAGAGATCTATTAAAAAGCTATCGAGTCTTATATATAAATTTAATTGCCCAGTTGAACAAGATTACAGTTGCAGGCGTTATTTGTTGAATCTCTCCAAATTCTAAATTATCAAAATTTGCATATTTTCATTTAACATTTATGTAGAAGTATACAACTTTTCCTATATTCCCAGTTACTATTTAATAATGAGAGACTAAACATCTTGGCCTGGACCTAGATACTGATGTGTCACTGCCTTTGCTTCGACATTTCCTGCTGTGAAGGGGTTTATTGAAAAGTGCTTCAATTTATCATAATGTCTTAGAATTACACAACAAAAACTGAGTACATAAGTGACAGCAACAGAGAGTGCGTGTTTTTGATAGCTTTCAATAGAATATAAGAGAACCCATTGCAACACAATCAGTCGTCGAGCTTTAGCTTTAGTTGACTCACGGAGAATATTCTGACTCCAGTATCCATCTCACCCATCTTCTTTATATTTTTATGAGATTCTCGCTTATTATACTGCTCCGTCTTTTCACATATTTATTGACTTAGATGCTTAAAACATGAATTAGGCTTCCTTTCGTGGTATAATTGAAAATTTCATTACGAGAAGTGCTTATCTCGGCTGAATCGTTCCCTCTCATGTGCAACCTTTTGTAAGCATCTCGAGCAAACCCTAACTAGTGATTAACGCTGTCATATATTTAGTTATTTTTGTTGCTGTTTCAAGGGAGATATGAGCGGTAGATTGATCATGGTAATCTAATGAGACAGCCGTTAAAGCAATAATTCAGAAAATTGAACGTATATGATATCTGGTTATTTCTAAAACCATAAAAAAACATTAGCATTTTATGTTGAAACATTAACCTGAGGGTGTAATGGATAAGAATGCCGCTAATATTTCTCTTCAGATGAATTCCGCTAATGTTTAACACAACGGTGGTGGTGCGACACTTTAAGATTCAGGCTTAAAGAACTAGGTGCAAGAAAGATCTAATGAAAAATCAAGTTGTACTTTTTTCGAATCTGCAGAGATAAAAAATCTGACGTGGCCCCCAAATGACTTTTCCATATCTGGAATATTTCTAAAAATTTCAAATAGGTTACATAATAATAAATATTTAAAAAAACTGCGAGAAAAATTTAGACTACAAAGAACAGAAATAATCTCAAACCATAGCATTCTGATATTAGATATAACCACAAAGCTCCAACAATTAAGAAAAGAAAAAGGAGATGTAACTAAGCGTCAACTGTTAACAGTAGTCTTCGGTAGGTGGCGTGGTGGTGGCAGCTAATAATATAAGATATCTCTTAAACAATGTATTATATGAGAAAGTGTTTCAAATAGATTTTGTATAAAATCAAATTTCCTACAACCTTTATTCTAGTATCTTTTTGCATTTATCAAATATTAAAGCAAATATTTCGAAATAACGGATAAGTGACAAGAGTAAACACCCACTTGTGATTGATCGATATTTACCAAAAACTAATCAGTTCTAGTGTCTTTCATAAAATATGTTAAATATAAAATTTCGCTTGACCTGATTAATAGTTTTTGAGTTAGAGCACCCACAAAAAAGCTATCTCATACACATACAAACACACACAGACATCGTCGAGAAAATGGTCAAAACGTGTTCACGGGACCTCAAAACGTGTATTTACGTTGAAATCTCGAAGTCGATTTTATTCATGAAAACATCACTTTCCCCTATACTACGTATGGAGATGGTAAAATCGTTAAAACGTTATTTTTCGCTTCCAACATCGTATATCTTAACTTTTGGATACTTCCAAGCTCTCAATCAACGCTATTTCAGTCCCTGGTAAGTGTTGTTCATGCCAAATGATTTTTCCTATTCAAACGTCTCTCACTTTCTAACACTTTCTTAAAAGTCATTCCTTCAAGACAGACCTCAACTCTCCTTTCACGTCTAATAATTGTCACCAAATATCTCTCTCTCCATCTCACTTTCTCCTTTCATCACTCACTCTATTTTGATCTTTAGTAATCTCACTGACAGTCTCTTTCCAAATTCTACGCGTATTTTTACGCCCTCATTGCGCAAATGGCCTTCTCCTTCATTCGTTCGTTAGGTGATATATAATTCAGCATGATAAAACGGGGAAATCGAAAAGAATGGATCACCATGGCTTGGATAAGAAAAAAATGCAATTTGATATAAAGAACGATAAGGAAAATATATTGTCTCTAGTACGTTTGGTGCGATAAATAACATTATACCTCGATAAAGTGACAGTGATGCAGTCGACTGATTGGCAGCGATATGAAATGGAGGAAACAAACCCAAATGGAAAAGAGTAGTGAGAGGGAGGCCTAGATGAGCGATGGGGATGGCAGAGGGAGAGAGAGAGTGTGCGGAGAGCGTCAGAGGGAATAATAATATAGGCGCGTTCGACGCGGGAAAGAGCGAGTTGAGATGGATCGAGAGTTTGATGAAAGTGTCAAGGGAAAAGATCCAAGTGGATGGAGATGCCACTATCGGTGATCATAGGAGGAGGCCACGATTGAGGTCGACGGAAGGAAGGGTGGGAGGGGGGTTGTGGGAAGGGGAGGGGGAGTGGGGGGCAGTGAGACTCATGGGAGGAACGGAGGTGCTCTCCTCGTTGAATGACAACGGACATGTCCGGAGGAAATAGAAGCGTGCGAAGTATTTCTGCTGCATCGTTCTTAGCCTTCGCGTTCCGTCATTCCCTCCTCTTCCCATCTCTATTCCAATTGCTATAGCAAACCCCTCAGCATATGTCTCTCGCTGCACTACCTACGTTCTGCTTCCCCTCCAATCACCCTCTGTCACTTTTCCCCTCCGACCCTTATCTCCCTCCCTTTCCCATTCTCACCTCCATTCGCATCTCGACTTCCTCTCCCTCTCTCCTTCCTCTCTCCCTCTTTCTCTCCTTCCTCTCTCCCTCCTCTCTCCCACCTCCCTCCTCTCTCTTTCCCCCTCCCTCCCTACTCCCCCCCTCTCTCTCTCTTTCTCTCTTCATTAGAACTACGACTGATGTTCTCCTCTTCTCAGCATTAATTTTCTTGACTCGAGGTTTTTCTATTTCTTTACCTTTTCCTCCATCCATTAATCATCCCTCGAGACGATGCTTTGTTTTTCTGCAGAACTATCTATTTCGAACTCATTATCCCCTTCGGCCGTTTCTATTCCCGATAATTATTTATCTAACTCCTTTCTCTCATTATTCCTATCCTCTTTCTCTTTTCTCCCCCCTTTAATCTTTTACATCTATCTCTCTTTCACCATCTCTCTCTCCCAGAGACCACTTGGATCCCCGTTGTCTATATTGGTTCTCCTTATCGATTGGATCGTCGCTTCGAGTTTTCCATTGCTCTGCGAGTGATTCTGCGTCACGACCACTCCACTCTCCACCCCTCCCTTACCACCCAAATCCCTCCCTTCTCCTTCCACCATCCGTTCCGCACCCTTGCCCCTCTCTATCTCGCTCCATTCCATCTCTCCTTCAATTCCCATCTCTCTCTCCGCCCAACAGGTTCCGTCCTCTTTTCCCTCTCTTACACCAACACTCTCGTTCCCGTCCCATTTTAAGAGGCGACTCGTGAATCTCCTCTCTGTCTGCCTCTCCATTTCAGCGCGCTTCACGCCAAAGTCTTTCGCGGCGCCATTCAGTTTCCTCTTTCGCTTCGTTTTCCCTTTTAATCATTTCGCCGGATGCAGACGGGCTCGCCCTAGCTTTTGTTTTTATTTCGGAAAAGTTGATAATTTATGCGCGCCCGACCTTTTTTTCCCTCCTTCCCCAGATACGACGCGAACGTGGTGCCACCTGCCGGACGCCTCCCGAAGCGAATCGTGCGTGTTCGTCTCCTGAGAGCGTGCGACGACGCGACGGCGGCGCCTCGGCACGGAATGCGGACGCGCCTTTTTTGTGCCTCCGCGTCGCGCATACCAATGCGAGCGAATGCATCTATTGGAGAGCGATCTCGATATTTTACGAGTTCGTCCACGTATTTCGCGATTCGAGTTGTCCAAAAAAATGTTGTTCAAATATATAGGTGCCGGCCGATTAAAATATTCACGGCTTTAGGCGGACGCTCTCGCGTATTCTACGGTGACGTCAGCGCGCGGCGGAATGCCGTAACAAGTCACCGGAGGTTTTAAATTCAATCTACGCCGTATCGCACGAACTGGCAGCTGCACGCGGGGGAGATATCAGAAAATAATTCCGACCGTAAAAATTCGTTTAATTTAATAACTGTCATCGTGATTGATGCGGGAAGTAACATCGTTCTCGAAACACTCCGCGTATCTCTGTATAAATAGCGGATAAAGAGCGAAGCTAACCGTCCTCACCCCACATAAAACTTCATCTGCGCGATTGTGACCGGGAGGAATTCGACAGGACGTGATGTGATTAAATTACTTCCGTAGCCAAGGATGACCATAAAAGAAATGTCAGTTGATTGCTTTGTTTTTCAGACTTTAGCTGGACAACGAATAAAAAAGTAGTAAAAAAGAAAATGGAGGTAAAAAAAATTACTTTACAGCTTGGGTTGTTTATTTTAGTTGAAAATGGCATTGGTCGATTCTTGTCATTAAGTAGTAAGAATGCCAGAGTTAAATGTTAACACTTTTCAGTCATAAAGATCTTTTATTCCTTTCGAGGTTCTTCGAATTCTCGAAGTTGCAAACATTAATCTCCTTCTCTTACATATTTTTCCTAGTAATTTTCCTTCACTCACAAATTTTGAAATGTCAGAATGTCCCAACTTGTTTCCTATGCTCTTAATTCCTTATTATGCACCTTTCTTCGACTCGTTTTAAGTTTGTGATTTTTATATTTCCATTTAACTTTCGTAGTTTTTCTCAAACATCACATTTCGAAAGTTCTTCCGTTGTCTGCCCCTATACTCCATCTCTCGAATCCTTACAAAGCTACTCTCCAAACCAACCTTCTGTTATTAAAATGCTTTTTATTGTTTGTACTGATTATATTTTATGAATAGTTTTTCTAAATATTCGCTTACTTTGCTTGTTTTATTCCACATTTTACATATTTTGTGCTTTTCCATAAGTTTTTACAATATTCACTGAATAACTTAATAGTATTAACTTTTTCTGTAATAGTATTCCTTAATTTGATATTTATTCATCCGTTGGTGCTTCGTGGTTCTTTAATTACGTTTTTTTCTGAAGATGTTCTTTTATAATATTTTTTTCGTTTCTTGTAACATTGCTATTAACTCTTATTTTTCATCTGTTTATTAAACCATGTCATCATGAAGTCAATAATCAAAATGGGAAAATTATGTATTATGTTATATTTTACATTTTTGTTAATGTTTTTATTTGGAATGCAATGTCGATTCTTCTATTCCTTCATTGATTGTAAATGTTTGCACTTTCCCTACGGTTTAATTTGAATGTGTGATATTTCCCTTAAATTGCTCCAACCATTGTTAAATATCGATGTAAACTCTTCAGGGATTATGAACTCAGGCGTGACAATCCCCACACATCAGAATACATGTCACTGATGTACCTCTGAAGACGAGTGCGCCCCAACGCGCTCAGACAACAACCGCTTCAACTATAGAACCCAATCGCTGTGAATTAGTCCTGCATAATAAGCCAATCGCATCTCATTCATGGCGGAACTGACTCGAGCTCCCTCCTTCCTTCCCCCTCCCATTCCTCTTTCACTTCCCCCTCCCCTCCCTCTTTCACTTCCCCCTCCCCCCTCTGTCACTCCCACCCCTCTTTCACTTCCTCCACCCCTACCTATTTCACTTCCCACTCCCCTCCCTCTTCCACTTCCCCTCCCTACCTCTTTCATTTCCCCCTCCCCCTCTTCCACCCCCACCCTCTTTCACTCCCCCCTCCTCTCCCTCCGTCACTTCCCCCTCTCCTCCCTCTTTCACTTTCCCCTGCCCACCCTCTTTCACTCCCCCCTCCCAACTCCTCCACTTCTCCTTCATCCGTAAACAGAGCACCTGAGCGTTTATGCCGCCTCGCGTGGGTGTCAGTTCCATGTGGAGCCTTTCGTTCACGGGAAATCAGGAGGTTATATTGGTTCGCACGCTAGAATTGAAGGGAAGAGGAGATTAGTCCCGGGTCCCCGAAGTGATCTGCGCTTATAAGAGATTCACTACGGTCGTTCCGAAAGACGGAGGAGAGGTGCGTAATTGTCAATCGCGTTCGATTAGGGACGAAGGGACCGCGTCGCGGGAGAGGTTCCCTCCCATGGAATCTGTTCCGCTGCTTAATTCGTCCGGTTCGTCATTTGTTTAATTTGAGCCGACGAAACGGAAAGGAAAGAGATGGAGAGGGTGAAGAACCTTGTATCGCTCATAACTTATTATAGATTATAAATGACACTTTTGCCAGGTTTAGTTTTTTGAAAGTTATAGTTGTTACTTTTTCCCTTGAAATTTTATAAGAGAGAGAAAAATAGTCTTTTGTAGTCTCGGGAATGGATTTTTTAACGCGATGCTGTCGTAACTAAATTTTTTATATTTCGGTGACGCTCATAAACGTGTATCCCCAAAACATAAAGTAATCCGTAAACGTAACTTTGGTTTTTAAAATCGTGTATTTAGAGGTTTGTATGTAATAGATTATTTTACTATTGGATCCAAGAAGAATCGTGACAGTAATACATGAGCCCCTTTCGATATCAACAAATCTACTCGCTTTCCTCCAATCCCTAAACCGTCGCAAACGTAATTCCGCAGCAGAAAGCACCGTCTGTCTTCATTCCTTCCACCCAAACTCAATTGTTCAATAAGACATTTGATCCTTCTCATTATAATACATACACCATAAAGTCTAGTATCTTACGCCAAGGCAATTACCATTAGTTGCGAATTAAAACAAATTTCATACAAATAAGTTATAGAAGGAAATGATTAGCACAATTTATTTCGCTCTGAATGTCATTTACAATCAAAATAAAATCATTCAAGATAGGTAAAGGTGGAGACTTAAGTGAAATAGATGCTAAATGGGAAATCTAAATCTTTAACCGTAAAGTTCAAAAATTAGAGACAGGAAAAAAGGGGGAAAAAGGAAAGGAGGTGAAAAGTCAGAGAAAATGAAAACAATAAACTTATAGATATATAGAGTGTTACTCCACGCCAGGGACCTGAAGTCACTCATACATTCATTCACTCAATCGCACAAGCACTAATCCTAAAAAAGGGGAGGAAATAAATATTATTACACAATATAATTACACATCAGCTACTGTTGATGAGAGCATTGCTCACGAAATACGTATTAAGTACGTTTACCTCAATATTAGAGAACTTGTGTGCATGTATTTGAATGCTTGTGTGCGTGATTGCTTCATCTGATAGCTCTCTGTCGCTGCCTGCTGACACACAAACCTACAGGCAACCGTGTGCGATACTAGGTCCCTGGCGCGGTTTAATTGCCCGTAAACCTAGCTTTATTTCCTCTCCCTTTTTCCTCTTTTCCCATTATTTCCCCTTACCTCTTGGTGTGTGCGTGTGCTCTTGTTTGTGGTTGCCTAGTAGGTCCCTGTCGCGGTCGTACAGACTCACAATCCTTCTAGCAATAGCGCGATTTTCGGGTCCCTGACGAAGATTAATCTCTCGCAAACCCGGCTTCTTTTTTATCATTTTTCCGTCTTTAGGATTAGTTCTTGCGCTATTGAGTGAGTGACTTCAGGTCCCTGGCGTGGTGTATCACCCCTTAAACCAGTCACTTTGTTTTTTTCATTTTCTTTGACTTTTCGCCTCCTTTATTTTTTTATCCCCTTATCTCCTGTGTCTCTCTCTAATTTTTGAGCTTTACGGTTAAGGAGTTAGATTTCTCGTTTAACAAAATCATTCAATATAAAATAAAAAATAATCCCTCAAATTCATCTTCTTTTTTGGCTGCAGCAGAATTTATTTTTGCCTATAGACTACAGATATGATGCGATGGTGATTGAGCGATCCGTGAAATTTTAGAGAGACAATGTTACGTCATCAAATTCACACCTCTGTCATAAAATCGTTTGTGGTTAATGTTTTAAGTAATAATTTTTTACTTGATTTTCAACAATATGATATCAGAGAATGCCTTTGTATGTTCCGACGGAATCACGACTTCCGAAGCCATTTAAACCACCAATGCGGCTCGCCGAAGCATTTACATTTAAGAATGCGGCTAGCCAAACCATTTGCATTCACAAATGCGGCTTGCGACGCAGAAAATTCGCCAACCACTGTGTTAATGAACGGTTCGAAAATAGCGGAAGCCGCTTCGTTAGGACGTAATACTCGTTTTTATTTGGAATATGATATCGTTTACAGGACTTATTCGCCTCATAGATACACGATAAGATGCTCGAACTCGGATTATACAAAACATTCCCAAACTGCGAGCAATGTGTATGAAAAGGAAACGTGATGTATGTTTACTGCAAGAGCCAAAAGAAGCGAACTAAATGCTGCGACTAACATGAATATATCAAACTTTTAGGAATTCGAAATGGAAAGCCCCTCGCCATTCCAAAAAGAGAAGGAGTTCTGGAACATTCGATTAGGTCGCGAGAGACATCAAGGTAGAGAGGACTCGAAAGGAAGAGAGCTTTCCTTCGATGTTAAAGGGACTGCCATTAAGGGAGAAGCGTGCAAACGGTGGTTCTCTCTCGATACGCGCCTCTGTAAACCCGTGGCTATAAAAAAGAGCTGTAATTGCGTATCACATTCTTTTTAATTGCAATTTGAAATATAGCAAATTTTACGATAAAAAATTGTACAATTTCCCTTAATATATTTTGTAATTAAGTTAGTCATTTTTCTATGAATCGCACGTCGGATGAGTAAATATAAGCCAAAAAAGAGTTGCTAAAATTGGAGGAATAAACATTTTTGGATTTAAAGAGTTCAAATTTTTTAGAACCAATATTTTAAACAGTAGAAGGTTTAGTGCCAGATTTTTAGTAGTCAGCGTTATTGGAAATGAAATTTCTGACGAATTTTTTCTACATGGCGGAAAGTTTGATTCGCGTTCTTTCAACAACATATTCATTCGTACAGTTTTTTTTAAGCTGAATTTTTTACGCGCGTGCATGCGTATTCGTGCTTGGATTTCGCTGTCCGTGTGGTCGTAAATGGAATGTGTTCCCGGGCGTATGTATTAAAAATTGTTCTTTACGATTGATGATATTTTTCTGACAAAATTATTCAATACATTACAAAATATTTTTTAAATTAATAGGAAGAATGTGCAACAGCTAAATATTATTTAAATGTCGTATATATTGCCTTTTTCTATGGAAGTAGTTGATTTATAAAATTAAAATATGAAGTAGGAAATTTAATAGGTAAAATGAAAATTTTTTATAATGATTAATATTTTCGGAGGCATTTAAAATTGAAATGTCTGCTGAATAATTTATGAAGAAAGACTCGGGTTTTTACAGTAATTTTAATTCTCTTAATCTGCATTCAGGTGATCATTTCATTTTTGACGGGAATAAAGCTAACTATATAAAAATTTTCCAAGTACAACAGTTCAGCTTCATAGAAAACGGGGTAAAAAAGTTTAGCACATAAAAATTGGCGTTTACAATCATTTTATATAACCCAAGAGCCTAAAAATGTGTCTTAAATGAAGAGGACAAAACTGTCACACCTTAAAATATTTAGACACGAAAAATAAAACCCCAGTAAGCTTGAGAGCACCAAAACTTCTGGCCTCAATTTGTGTGGCGTCAAATTGTTTGATTTTTGATCATTCAATACTTTGTTGCGTTTGATTAAATGAATAATTCTTTCATTAATTTATACGTCAATATAATTTTTTGCATTTTAAGATTGCAGAAAATTAATTTTTAATTACCTTACATTGCTCAACATTAATGGTTTTATGTTTTGTTGATTTTAGTTTAGTTATTTATATTTTTTATTTATTTTATGAATGATGGAATACGCAGATATTTGAAGAGGATTTCATCTATTTAAATATATAGTATTTTTCAATAACTAAAGGCATTTCAGGAAATATTACGTCAAACTGGAATTTTTTGCTTATGTAGTCGTCATAAATATTTAGGCTAGGTATCAGTACAAATAAATCATACCAAGGCTACATAGAAAAACCTTTTTAAATGCCATTCTAACTTTTTAATGATGAACACAATGATATGTGGTCTGTATATTTCATGTCTTTACCATTAGTAATAAAATTATATTTTATAATTTATTTCGACATTTGTTTGCTGATATCCGGAATCCCATAGTTACGCATGAGTTCTAGTGTATATCTACCTTAGTTTTTTATTTATGCGTTATTTATTCATTTTTCAGTATGTGCTATGCGTAAATTTACAGTGCCATGAAAATTTAACGCTTAATGATTATCTAGATTTTAAGCATTTCTCAAACGTCATCAGTCATAATAAGTTTGGAAATTTTAACATCTCTATGATTTAATTCTGTAGATGCACAATTTATGTTTTTATTTATATTACAAGCGCATTTTATAAATAGATTGCTCCATTAGTTTTAAAAAGTTGGAAAACACAGTTCTGAATTTTGGTTGTAATTTTGTTATTGGTGAATCACCACTGATGACGACTGCTTCCTAGCCGAAATGCGCATCTGGTTTCCAAACGGTTTTTGTGATCATTAGAACTACTTCATTTATCAAGCGGGTTCCAACAATATGTCGGTCTCGGAAGTTAATAAGAAAATACTCAGTAAATCTATGCGTATTGTTCAATTATGTAGACTAGTGTAATTGCCCACCAAAACTTTATGGGTGCTCATGAATAAAATACTAAATTAACATTAAAAGATTTAATGGCGTGGACCTTAGCTGCGCGCAATTTCCAATTGGCCACACAAATAAATGATCCAAGGCTCAGTGTCAACGGAATAAATATAACTAAAAACCAATTATTTTCTGTCAGAAGTGACAAGTAATAATGGACTGTCATAGCTAGCAATTAAAACAATATAATATAATAAAATATTCACTTTAACCTGATGCGATATAATTCTCTTCTTTTATCCGAATCTTCTAAGTAAGTGGAGAGTCTTCTATCCAATGTTTTCGGTGAAATGAAAGAATTCTCGTATCCCAATAGGACTTAATAAAGTACGTATTAAATCATCGCGAGATTTAAATTGAAAGTCTCCACGCGTATGTTTCTCTTTCTTTTACGCTGGGGAACTAAGAGGGAAAAGCCTGCGCGCTATCTCAAAGAATGCCACCTTGCACTTTGAAGACGCTATCTACATCCGGCCGCTCCCTCTCACAATACAAATCCAGATCGTGGCATCATAACAGCTCTCCGTAGAGAATCTCGCTGTTGTTATATTAAGAAAGTCGAAGTTGTGCATCTCTTCGTTATTCATTACGCTCGTGGATTTCCACAGCATTCATATGTTAGTGATAAATAACAATAAACCACATCCATTTCGAAATGTGAGTTCTGTCCCCATAGGATATAATTTTGATTTTAAATTATTAGGTGAAATAATTATCGGTTCGATTTTCATTTCCTTTCAGTAATGGACTCGACTAACGATATAATTTTACAAAAGATCGGGTAGGTAATTCGCTCCTATCTTGAAAATGGTTGGAAGAGTATTAAAATAGAACACCTGGAATTTATACCGCTTGATTATATTGAATTGTTTCAACCACGGTACATCCATCAAATATTGCGGATTTGAAGTTCATCAACAATTGGAAAAGTATAAACTCTGCTTCGATCACTACAATAAAGGACTGACTTGTATCGATGGACTTTCTCCTATGAAAAAAGATTTTTATTGGTGTAAAAGGTAATGATTGTATTTATTCTTCGCAAATGAAAACTTGCTCAATAACGTTTTATTTAATTTACTTACCTAATTCGAACTCAGGGTCTTCGTTGGCTCAGCTGGTAATTTGTTGCATTCATTGTCACTAGTTAAGTAAAAGAGAGCGAGCTACACTGGCAAATATATAAAATATAAGCGAAGGAAATTCTCCAAAGCCAGTCAAACTGATAAAACCCGGTAAAAGGCCGGATAAAAACAGATGAACCCGGATAAAAACCCAATACGTATTTCGGCTACAAAGTAACCATCATCATGGGTTAAAAAAAAAGGGGGAAGGGTGACTTGAGAGAGGGCGACTGAAACCAAGACCAGTGGCACACTCTCAAGTTGTTTAGATTTGCGCTAAGATGAAACACATATTTCGAAGAATTATTTTCCCTTGGGCTGTGTCGCGTCCCGCGTGCATCCACTTCCACCCCCACCCGCCACTTCTCGCAGACTTATTTTGCCACTAGGATGTGCAAAATGAATGTGATTAAAAGTAAATAGCGTGAACTATATTCGATTGAAATGAATAAGGTTGCCTTGAGTGCTTCTGATTAAAAACGTTATCTTTGTGATGACAAGATAAACACCTTAGCGTAAGGACATCTCAAAATTCCAAATTTAAAGAGAAACTGGGAAGAAGCCTTTGAAGGCGATCCTTGAATAAATATTTTTCTAGTGAGAAATTTTTGTTCAGTAAGCATCATGGGTGTAAAGTGGAAACACCCATTTACCTGTGAGGGTCCAAGTTTTTCTGGAAAAATAAAGTTTGTAGAAACATTTTGGAAAAATTTACCGAATTTGGTTGAGGGAATAATTGAATGCATAGTGTGGTGCTGCAGCCCAGGTAGCGAACCTAACTTGAAAGTTGTTAAAATTGAAAATCAAGTCCCATCCTTCGAGAACGCTAGCGGAATACCGACTTTATATGTCATAGATGATTTGATGTATGAAGCATATAATAAGAAAGTCAGCGAATTATTCAAGAGAGGTTTCCACCATTTCAATTTTTCAGTCATCCTCATTACAGAGAGCGCATTTTACTTGAGTCCTCGATAGAGAAATATTTCTCTCAATGCGAAGTATATCGTAGTGTTAGTCATCTAGCGAGGCAGGTGTGTCCGAATAATTTGACCGAGTTCACAAGAGTATATAAGGAGGCAACATCGGAACCTTACAGTTATTTAGTCTTAGACCATTCGCAGTAGGCGGATGATCGTTTTAGATTTAGGACAGAAATTTTCCCCGATGAAATTACAATCGTTTATATTCCGAAGCATATGATTGAAGATGAAAAGATTGAAATCTAATAAGCATTTGCTGCATGTATTGAAAGTAGCCAAACCTAAATTGCGTAACGTTATTTTGAAAGAAGGTAGCGACGATTTGGTTAAAAATTTGTGCAAGTGCTGTTTAAATACCTTAAAAGGAAATATTAAATCGAGTCCTTCATTGAAGAACAAGTTATTTAAATATTGTAAGTGTATAAGAATAATAGGTAGTAAAAATAAATCATTAAAGCAGAATAGGAAATTGTTAATACGAAGAGGAGGTTTTATTCCGGTTTTACTAGGCGCTCTTCTTTCTAGTTTGTAAGGAAGTCAACTATTTTGAAAATGAGTCTTAAAAAGATGCTCTTAATTAACCCTGATTTATTCGATAGAGAACAATCCAAAGACCGAATATCTAGATTGGGTGATGAGATGGAAAATATTTTGAATAGAAAATATTTAAATGACTTGGATAAATGGCACCCTTATAAGCATGCTTTGGATACGTAGTTAAATATTGCTGCAGAAAAAAGAAAGTCCATCTCTATTCCGAGTGTGAAAGAAGACGTTCCAGTTCTCCTCTCCCAACACCTAAGAGACATATTTTCAAAAGAAAACGTTTGAATTCTCCCCCGACGACTCCCAAGAAACTTAGTTTTAAGAGTATAACGAAACGTCTCAGGGTCGATATCCAACGTATAGATAACCAATGGAGGCGTATGATGGGAAGAATAGGAAATACGGGAGAATTTCTAAGAGACAAGGGAATACAGAACGAATCGGATTGGGAAAAAGCGAGGGAAAGCAAATTACCAAGAAGAGGGGAACGAGTTCGAAAATCAAAAATAGTTTGGAGTCGGATGAAATTTTAGAACCCATTTATTACGACCCTTCTAACCAAGCAGGATTTTCCACAACCGATAAATTGTATAAAGCAATGGGTAAAATTAAGTTATCGAAGAGATACGTTCAGGATTGATTGAATTCACAGGCCTATAAGAAAACGTTTCCAAATACATTTTTACGATGTTGATTATATCGACGAAACTTGGCAATGTGACTGAAATGATATGCGAAATTTGAAAAAGTATAATAGTGAATTTGCATATATTCTAACCATTATAGGTTTATTCTCAAAATACGCTTGGGCAGTTCCTTTGAAGAGCAAGACGGGAGAAGAAATGGTGAGGGCGTTTGATTATATTTTCAAACATAGAAAACCTTTAAAATTGCAAAACGAATTTAGGAATAAAAAGTTTCAAGATTTTCTCGAGAGAAAAAACGTCAAGTTTTATTATACACATAACCCCGATGACAAAGCTGCTGTAGTAGAAATATTCAATAGGACGTTAAAATCTAATATGTATAAGTATTTTACGAAAAAAAATACCTATAACTATGTGAACGTATTACCAAAATTATTGAAAGGGTTTAATGATACGATTCATTCATTTATTGGGATGGCAGTGATAAAGTCTCAACGATAGTTAATGTTGATTCATTCTAAATTGGGGCATTAAAAAATGAATGGTTTTTATATCACTCTTTTAAGCAATTCTTCCTATAAGTATTTTAATGATAATTCCATAGCTCATTTTCAAACAAAATTAGCTAATAGATTGTATCTGGAGAAAAGTCAATGGCAAGTTGGGCTGTGTGAGATCTATTTTCCGATCATAAATGTGGAGAAGGAGGAAAGAAGTGTAAAAACATTAAGTGAAAGAAGCGCAAGTTCAACAGAATCGATAAGAGGAGTAAGTGAAGAGCAAACGGGAATCTCAGAAATCACTTCCACAGATGCGGTAATAAAAATAGATTAGGTACACACCTCTCAATTTCTGCCTCCAAAAATATAAGTCATTTAATGGGGCTTTTAAATCTTTTTGCAGAAGCTATGCGGCGCAATATAGAGATACTCTTCATATCACCCTAGCAAATACCATACGTAATTATATATCAGCTAATATTCCTCATCCCCAAAAAAAGAAATTGGGTGAATATGAAACCTTATAATTTCTCTCCCGGTACAAAACATTCTACTTTAGTTCTACACTTTATAAAAGTATCACATTAGTCAAAATCATCATTATAAATCTAAATGTCATGCAATGCGGATAGATATTCGGCATATTATGCCAATCAATGCGGGGAAGATATTGGGTCCGTTTACCAATATAGTTACGGAGTTCAGAGAGGTAGAGGATTGGGCGGTTTATTTAGAGGACTATTTCGTCTCGCAAAACCTCTGTTAAGCAGTGGAATCAAAGCGGTGGGTAGAGAAGCTCTTAGAGCCAGTGCGGGTGCCTTGTCCGAATTAGGTACAAGACCCGTTAGTAATATAATGCGTGATCATTTTAAGGGAGCAGGGATGAATTTGACGACAAAAGTTGAAGATAAAATTAAATCGATGGGAGGGATGGGTTTACGTATTAGTAAACGACCAAAATTGAGGAAAATAAAAAGAACGACCATACACTATAAGCGCCATTCGGGAAAGACTAAGCGCGGAGTGATCACGTTTACTCAAGATGTATTTTCATAATGGCCAATGAATGCATGCTCACTTTTTTAGATTTATTCGATAAACCTACTTATCAAACGAACACTTTATCGAAACAAGTGATTCCTTATAAACCGATGTCTTCTGTAGATAATCAATCTGTAATAGATTTCAGAGTTAAAAATTCTGGTGATTTATACGTAGATTTAAATAACGTATACTTAAAGCTGAAAGTTAAATTTTGTAAAGAAGATGGGGCAGATTATAAGTCAGCAGATGCCGAACAACTGGGGGTGATTAATAACCTCCTACATTCCTTGTTCTCCAAATGTAACGTTTATTTAAATGGAATTCAAGTCACACCATCGGAAGATAATTACCATTATCATACTTATATAGAATCTCTCCTAAATTATGGGCAAGATTCTAAATCTACACATTTGAGATGCGCTGGATGGTTACCGGATAGTGGAACAGAAATTAATTCGCAAACTTCAACTAATCCAGAATTTGTAGAAAGAAACAATATGCCGACAGTGCTACCGTAGAACTTGCAAGTAGACTCCACGCAGATGTGCTGGTACAATCTCGGCTGCTCCTGAATGGAATCGAGTTGTCAATTAAACTGACTCGCGCGAGACCTAGTTTTTACATAATGGAGAAAAATAATGGAAATTCAATTCTCAAAATTCTTGACGCTACTTTATACGTTCGACACTTTCATAAGAATCAGGGTATTTTACTGGCTCATAATAAAACTTTATCATCCGGCATCATTGCAACATATCCGTACAAACGAGTCGAGGTTAAAACTTTTACGATTTCAAAAGGTATCCGCACGTTAAATTTGGATAACGTTGTGATGGGGCAATTACCAGAAACTATGATTTTCTCTACGGTAGATAACGGATCGTATGTTGAAAGAGGGAAAAAATCCCTTCTCATTCAAACATTATTCTATATCAGATTTTAATCGATTGGTTAACGGTGTTCAATTCCCTCCGAGAGCGTCGAAGATGAGTTCTACTGAGAAACTTTACACTCATGCATACTATTCCCTGTATCAAGGATTAGGTACAGAACACCATGATAAGGGCAATCAAATATCGCTGGAAATGTTTTCTCATGGGTATTTCTTATTAGCATTCGATATAACACCTGACGGATCCGTTAACACTGACTATAGCAGTCTGCCGGAAAAGTAGAATGCGAGGATCGAAGCCAATTTCGAAAATCCTCTGTCTAAAAATAAACGTCGTTATTAATCGTCGATTATTAGAAAAATAAACGTCGAATACTACCAAGCCTACTTATAACTAATAAAGACCACCTTGATCAAGTTTAATCGTTTATGGATCCATTTTTTCAAAGTATGGCAATAATATTATAAGGAGATACCTCCATCTAATACGTTTCTAATGAATACAATTGGAAAACCTTTTATTTGCTATAATAAATATTTATTCGGTCAGCTATTAGAAAAACGGAAATTTGACATATTAATTTTGAGATTAAAAATAATAGAAATCAATTTTATAATCCAAAAGTGAACTCCAGATGAAATAAATGGATAATATATTCTCATTGTGAAACAGTTTACATTAATTCATTTACAGGTACTTTACATACAGGTTCAGTTTACAAAGTATACTTTAACAAAATCTGCAAGTGTTTAAATACATTCAGAATACTCCATTTTAATGAAAATTCGAGGTTGTTTCAAATTCGTAGATTATAACTGTGGTGCTATAATTATCCAATCCATTACATTTCCAATATCACGAAAATGTTTGCATACATTGTAAATCCTGACAGGAGACACCCGTATTAAAAGAATGGCTACAGGATTTTATTAGTGGCTCTGGACCCCATTTTATAATCTACTTTTTTGACATAAGCATTATGTTCCAATCCCATGTCGGAATATGATGAAGATTTTCTTTAATTATGTTAGAGCATTAAGTGACTTTCAGGTAATGAAAATGATTTCCTCTTTAAGGAATGTTCGGCGAAGATCGTACATGAAAACGTGAGCTCAATCGCGTAAGCCTTAAAGCTCTATCTTGCTCTGGCTCTATTATATCTATCTCAACATTCATTGAAATGATTCCAAAATCCACAATTGCAGTGTGTATTTATAAATAAAACTATGTGCGTGATTAATCAAAGGAATTTCCAAGGTTACACATAATAAGACTGAGCCTTACGGAAATCCTCAGAGAGATTTGGCGTGATTCCTTTTTAAGTTATAAAGTTTTGACTCTAAATTAAGAAAAATAAGGTGTGCGAATTTTCCCTGAGTATTTATTATTTTGGTAATCATTATATGGATGTGTCCAAATATTTGAATGAATTATTTTTAAAATTTGCATATATTGATCCAAAAATCCAAAGCAGCGATATCCTATCAAAAACCGTTATAACTGTCTTATCTAAGCGTTTAAAAATGTTTTGTATTTTTGGGTTATTGGCCAAATAAGTTCATGTTGTTGACCAGAATATATATTTGTTTCTATCCATTTCGAGCGAAAATGTCCTTACATTTTAGATTTATAATATTCTGTAGTTCAAAAAACATAATCATCGCCTTCACAACAGTCATGTCGCTCGCATAAATACTATTGGTTTTCCATGAACACATCCATTTAAAATATTCATATTTGCTAAATTATGTGTGAGAGAAGTTCTAACATCGAAGTGATCAGGTAAACTATTTTTATCCTTGAGGGAGAGGAAAACGTAGAAATAGGAAAGGTATAGATTTTTTGTAAGCGAGAGAGAGAAACCGGGAAGGAAAATGTGCACGCGCATTCATCATATGTGTATAGGGAATTTTTCGGCGGAATATAAGAAAGAGGTAGGCAGAGAAAGGAGGGGGAGGGAGGAGTGGAGAAAAGGAGGGAGGTAGAGAGAGGGTGAGATAGAGGGATGGTGTGAGAGAGAGGGAGGGAGAGAGAGAGGGATTGATTGATTGATATTGTCTTTATTTGGGGCGAGATTGAGACTAAAAAGTCCCATCTTCCACCTAGAGGGAGAGGGAGGGAGAGAGGAAGGGAATGAGGGAGAGAGAGGGAGGGAGAGAGAGAGGGAGAGAGGGTGGGAGGAGAGGAGGGAGGTAGAGAAGGTGGGAGGAGAGGAGGGAGGTAGAGAAGGTGGGTGGAGAAGAGGGAGGGAGAGAGGGTGGGAGGAGAAGAGGGAGGTAGAGAAGGTGGGTGGAGAAGAGGGAGGGAGAGAGTGTGGTAGGATGGGAGTGTGGGAGGAGAGGAGGAAGGAAAGGACAGGGGAGAGGAGGGAGAAGAGGAGAGGGAGGAGATTTGGAAAGGAAAGAGGGAGAGAGAGGGCGCGGAGTGAAAGGAGGAAAAAGGGTTGCCGAAGGGAGAGGATAAAGTTTTCAAAAGGGGAAGAGGTCCCATTTCCGTTAAAATGCTCTTCGCGGAGGAAAACAAGCAGACGGGGCTTCGGAATATAAAATATGGGATCCTCTCTCGCTCAGCCGACGGACACATTATTGAGCCTCGAAATCACTCTTTGAACTCAACGCGCTCTTGAACGCGCATCACTGGCACGCGCGCACGCATGCACGATAATGCGCACCCTTGGTGCTGTAGTACTTCCTCGGCCAGACCTTCCCTTTGTTTAAGAATACGCGCCATCTGCGAGCGAATTACAAGTTGGTGAGATAAAGAGAGAGAGAGAAATAGTGGGTGGGGGTGAGTGTGGGAAGGATGTGACGTGCCCTTGTGCGTGTGAGAGGAGATGGCAGTGGATGGGGGAATTGAGTGGGCTGAGTGGGAGGGACTATGACGGCGACCACGGCAAAGGACCGCGTGAAGGATGGGTGTATCTGCGGGGCGCAGTCGTTTTATCATTCCTGTGGGAAGAGAGAGAGAGAGCGAGGCGGAGAAAGAAATGATGATGATCAATCAGTCACGTGTCTCTCCTCTCGAGCTGTGATGACGCGTCCTCTAAATAAATGGAAGGAGAGCGAAATGGCGGTTGGAGGGAGAGGGATCGGTGGGGGAAGGGGTGGCGGGGAGGAGAGAGAGATGTCAGGGAAAAGAACTGCGCTATGTCTTGATTCACACGCATTCTGGCTGTGACAATTATTTCTCCCTTTTTGTAAGAAAAAATGAGTCCCGAAAGATGGTAGAAATCGTTAGGAAGAAACTTGTTTGACCGTTCATGATTGTATTTGTGCGTATTCGTGTTATCCTTTGACTGTGCGTCTGCATACACGGAAAGAAACTGTTCCTACAAATTTATCTTGTTTTTCTAAACTTATTCTTTTAAGTTATTATTTATCACGATTTCCTGAATTATTTTCTCTCGCTCAAATCTCCATGACTCGTTTACCTAACTTTCTTATTAGCATTTATTAAACGAGAAAATTAACTATTTACTCATCGAAAATGTCACTACTCCACAAATTATAAATTTTCATGGATCGTATTGCTTTATTTCAGTGTAGTTCTATTTGCTCTATCACTGCTCTGTCTATTCTAGCTTTCCTTGTATAATCGTCCAAACAGAACGATGTTCAAGATGTGGCCAGAATAAATCGTTACTGGCTCCCATACGAGGTTTGAAGCCACATCTCTCAATAGAGCGCAGCATATTATTCGGATATACTGTGTTCTTAACCCTCATCAGGACCGACGATTTGGGCTTTCCTCGTGGAGAGTATTGGAAGGAAGTAGAGAGGAAAAGAAGAGGCGTTCGGGAGGAGGAAGGGTTGCGAAAGAAGTGAGAGTTGCGTGGGGCCAAGGAGGAGAGAGAGGCTACTGTTTGAATGTTTGGCTCGGTCGTTAAGGAGAGGGCGAAATTGGAGACTGAATATAAGGGTGAAGCGCGGTTCGGGGAAAGAAAGGGCTTGTCTGAGATAGTAGCCCAGAGGGGAAAAACGTTATGAAATGTATCTGGGGAGAATGGGATATTGTGCTCTCCTTTCCTTTCGTATTGGCAGCCTGTTGCCATTGCGTAACGCAGCCGCCGACTCACGTATCCGCGATCTCTCTCAAGATCTGCTCTCGATTCGCTCTCGCGTTTCATGGCGATGCGATTTTATCAGCGTTCACGGAAAAATTATTTATGGAAACGTTATTGGATGAGACAGGATGGTCGACTCCCGAAATTTTATAGTTTTATGTTGACAAGAAAAACACACTCGATACGATTATTCTAGAAATATGTTGCTGCTGCCGACATTAGAAAAATGTCTACTACTGCCGACCAAATTAGATAAGCGTTGGTTTGAAAATGTATAGCTATCGCCAGAAGCTATGGCGTACTTCCTTTTATCGCTGATGTGGATCATTAATTACGATTATGCGACATCCTAATGAAATTAAAATACCGATCCGTTACATGGAGTAGGTCGGTGGGCATAGAGCGAATTTCTCGACTTTCTCTTGGGAGAACTTCCCAATCAAATTTGAACGTTTTAATTTCAGATATGATATAGACGGTGAAAATAAGGAAATACACGCTCTCCAACGAACAGTTAAAATTACATATAGTTTATCAATTGAATTTTCAATTAAAAATTTTTTGTCTCTCGGTAGGATCCGGTTTACACTGCTTGAATTTGGTTTATTTCTTCGTCTTTTAGAGCGCTTACAAACAAAATGAAGCATAAAATGTCAATAGAACTCTGTGTAAACATTGGAACAAGTAGTAATTAATAAAGAAGAAGGGGAAACGAGAGAAGTTTCGTTTCGATTTAATCGTTAGGTTTGAGAGTTTGTTTGGAGAAATCAAGTGTGTGGAATTTGCTGGAGCGCTTGGTAAGTGGGGTCAGGTGTGTAGGTGACGAGAATATTTGGTCTTTTGCGAGCGGTTGACATTAAGGGGACGAGTAGACCTGTTAAGGGTATCGGAATCGGAAGAAATAGTAATAGACAGCATTGGTGAGGATATTGATAGCGATAAAGAGGTAGTTATTAACAAATGTGATTATGCATTTGCGAAACATTATAATTTTGCTTTTATTCTAGGATTTTTCAATGCGATAGAGAATTAAAATTTACAGCCATTTAAATGTCTGATGGAAAGTCGGGTAAATATTGGTAAATCGAAAATATCCGATTTTCTGTTCACAACACACATTGTGGAGCATCTTCTCCCTTGATCATTTCAATATGACAAAAGAAAACAGCTGATATGAACGACTCGAAAGTTTTGCAAAAAGTGATAGTGCTTTAGTGCTTGTGGAATAAAATGCTATGATAAAAAATCTGATGCGGCCACTACATGACTTTCTCCATATTTGTAATATTTTTAATAATTCCAAATAGGTTGCATGATAATAAATATTTTAAGCAACTGCAAGAAAAATTTACAGTCTTTACAAAAAAACATAAATAAACTCAAACCATTAAAGTGTTTACAATAGTCGCCGGTAGGTGGAGTGATTGTGGCAGCTAAATAATTTAGTATTTAAGATATCTCTTAAACAATGCATTACATGGGAAAGACTTTCGAACAAATCTTGTTGAGAATTAAATTACCTACAACTTTTATTATATTACATTATTACATTTATTAAATATTCGAGCAAATACTTAAAAAACGGATGTGACCGATTTTTACTAAAAACTAAGCAAATCTTGTGACTCTCATAAAAATGTTAAATATAAAATTATGCGTTAACCTAATTAATAGTTTTTTAGCTAGAGCACCCACAAAAATTGCCACACACAGAGGCCATAGAGAAAATGGTCAAAACGTTTTCAGGGGACCTCACAACGTGTATTTCCGTTGAAGGTTCGAAATCTATTTTATCATGAAAACAATTCTTTCACCTACACTACGTATGGAGCAAGTAAAAAGGTAAACTTTTGTCTTTCGTATGAAATACAGCAAACCCTCAGAAATAACAGTTTAGTTTATTCGATGGTATACTATCTCTGTAAACCATTTTAAAATTTGCTGTTTTGATTATTCGCTTGGAGTTTCATTATAGGCCAATTTAAATTCTCGGATTTTAAATATTTCTGTTCCAGAGTATATCCCGTATAGTCGCACATTATTTACTGCTTTTAGCAGACATGCGGAAAAGATGTACATATTTGCTACATCTAATTATTCTTATTTTTTATATCCATGATTAGTCATAGGTTTCGTATGTTAAACGATTTCTATTTTGATGTGATTTTTATTTTTATTTCGTCAAAGGATCTTCATGCCGTTACGTCCCTCATAAAAATATTTGAATTTTCAGTTCCTGTTTTCAGTTTCACCTACTCTTATACAATTTTCCACATAGAGTGCAATTATTGAATAAACTTATTTAAAAAAGCGTCTTAAAAAGGATATTTCTTACGCCCGAGTGTCTCTATGCTTGTATTCATCAAGTCTCTTAGCTGTGTTTCAATTTTTAACACAGATTATGTAACATCCCCCACAATAAAATCAGATATGCAAAGGAACTTAAACACATAAAACAAATTGCCGCTAAACTTGGATACGATAATAATTTAATTAATAAATTAGTGAGGAAACATAACTTTAATAAAACCTTGTCCAATGCCACTTCCCTTAAATTAGACAACAAAAAAGAGGACAAATATGTAAAATTGCCTTATTTCCCACCATTAAACTGAGGCTTGAACAAAATTTTTAAACATAAGAATTATACCATAACATATACAAATCCTTATAATTTGAAAAATTTACTGGGCAGTACAAAAGACAGAACAGAATCTTTGAACAAGTCCGGTATTTATAAAATACAATGCTCACACTGCGACAAAAAGTGCATAGGACAAACAAGAAGGAAACTAATAACACGCTTCAAGGAATACATGGCTCACTATAAATATAATCGTTTTGAAAAATCAAGCGTTGCCAACCACATTTTTGAAACAGGTCACAGTATGCACGTAAACGATTTAACGTTGATAACTTCAGCCAATAACTCACTAAACTCGTTAGAAAACCTTCACATTTACAAAAACCGCGATACACTTATGAACACGGACACAGATTTCAACAAGACCCTATACAAATTGACATATTTAAACGACACACACGCCGAAAAATCTTTCCGCGTTTCACTTGTTTCTCGGTCGTCTTCTTAATACTTTCCGTTTCAAACCTGGCAGTTGGCTTTCAGTCACTGTTGTAACAGGTTTTACCCCTGACGATGCCCACCTTGTGGGCAAAATGCATTGGGTTTTGTAGCCCTCTAGTTGTTTTGGCTAAAGGGGTATTTCACCTTTGTAAGTCTCTAGGTGTTAAGGTAATAATTCCACCGCGGTAAATTCTTCATTCCAAGCCAGAAAAGTTTCATTTGAATGTTTAAAATAAACACGACAATCAATAACTACGCGCCACGACATAGCATAATAGAATGTTATGTGTATATATGGAATTGCCCATTAAATGCAGAGGAAACCAGAATGTCTAACAAGAAAAAACTTCTGCGAGATTCAAAGTGGATAAGCTCCGTCTCACCATTCTCATCTGCCGGAAAGTAGCAATTAGATTAATTGTAAAGTCCATAATGCTGCATAGAATAACGAACCCCAGCAGAAAATATAGCACTGAAAACTGGGACAAATACTGGGAAAACCGGGATGTCTATTACCTTCGTTCTAGAACGATCTTCCAAACCACCATCACCATCATCATCCTCACTGTCATATCGAGATTGATCTCATAGTCGAGTAATATGAATTAGTTACATTTTAGTTTTGCCTTAACTATAACTCTTTTCATCGTAATTGTACACATTTTATAATTAATAGTTTTTCTCTTGTAATTTGTTTATTATCATAAGCACCGAGGCCTCGCCTTGGATTTTATTCAAACTAACTTACATTTCCTCATAAAATCTTAAGCCTTGCCATTTGCGAATATCACGCTCGCAGCCATTCCCAGAAACGTAACCCCAGCAAAATTTGAGGTCCTACTGTAATCTTATTTATGGTTCATTGCAAACTTTACCTGTGACAATGATAAGATGCTCAACATAAAATGGAAGTAGTAAAATAATATATCCATGTTTGGAAATGGATGAGAGAAATTTGCAAAAACTGTGACAGTATTGAGAAAATTTTATCTCTGGCTCTCAACGCATACCGCATTTTCTCACATTATTCCCTCTCTCTTATTTTCCAAATTATTAGCTCTAAAAAAGAGAAGAAAATTTTTGAGGATTACATTTTCTTTGTGTTTGATAATGGAAAGGCCAGCAAGAAGTCCGAAGTAGATATACGAACAAGAAAAAGATTAATCTTATTGCTTTATAAACTGAGAAAAATAACTTCCTCTTCAGTTTGTGCTATGCAAGCACATTGGGTGTGGAAGCTCATTTCCACTTCAAATTTGGAGGGGTAAAAATAATCCAATAAATAAACTATATCGAGGATAATAAGTCAAAATACGCGATATGACCGAAATAAATGGTGTCCGTGCGTGGAGTATTCCGATAAACTTGTTTATTATCTTAGATATAGCGGTGAAAGTGACCCTCTTCGAACTATAATCAACGCCTTAATGGTCGGGACGTGTGAAATGTAGCGTGGGACGAACAAAGCGGCAATGGAGGTTAAAACGAACAAAAGGGATTGGGAAGCGGAGGTGGCAAAGGGGTGCGATGGAGCAGAACAATTGAAGGCGTAATAGAGGCGCCAGAGAGGAAACTATGGTCGATAGATCGATTTATGTCGGCTTCAAACACACCATTTTATAGGAACCAAATGTACCTTTTATTTAATATATGGCATAAGCTGACTTTGAAAGGGTTAAATCTTTCTCTGGATTCTGTGGCTGCAGACTACTGTTTAGAATGAAAATTTTCAGCGACCGAGCTAATGTGTCACCAGACAAGTTGCCTGTACAGGATAGCATATATTTGAATACATAGGCAGTCCATTAAGTTTGATCCTGCATTAATGTAATTTTGAGAGAGAGAGAGAGAGAGAGAAAGAAAGAGGGAGAGAAATAAACGCGACCATCGATTAGGAATATTGCTTAAAATTCGATAATTAGCTACTTCAAACGTGAATTTTTATGAGTATTTCCTTAACTTTAACATTGATTGTATAACCTTAACAATTTACTGTACTAATCTAGTTGCTAAGTGTCAAAATGAGTACACATTATTTCAGTTTAAAGATTTTACCTTAAATATATTTAGAATTTCCCGAATTAACCCACTCAAAACATGAAGAGAAAACTAATTCGTAATTTTCTTGCTGAAATATGTAACAGGGACAAAAGGGTACATAATATAACAAGTAAGGATATACACGGGTTTCTAATGGTACAGAACTGCTTTTCGTCAAATTCGCCGGAGTATAATCTATACTAATCTATTTGCTTTGAAATCCAAAAATTATTTTGCCTTATATTGTGGTAGCCCTGCTCTTTATATTCGTTATATGCATTTTCATTTCGTTTTCCCATTCTATACTCGTCTTACAAACGAAATTTCTTTTTGAAATCGGTTTAGCCTATACCTTTCAAATTCATAGTTATAGGAAAATTCTAACCTTGATATTGTGGTAACCCTGTTAAGTCGACTCGGTTGAAATATGCTATTTTGGTTGTCAATTTATATGAAGATTAAATATATTACATTTGGTTAAAATACACGAGGTCAGATCTCTAGAAATACTATTAAAAAATATTATTTCACTTTTTAGTGTGGCAGCCCTGCACTTTATCTCCGCTTTAAACATCTTAATTTCATAATGATATGGTGTACTAACCATATATGTGAGACTTAGTTGAAATCCGTAGAGCCAATTCTCTCCAAACCCATCGTTACTGAAAGGGTTAAATTTGTAATTGTGGCACCACTGTTTGATTGATGCGGACCAAATAAAAAATTCTGGTTTAGTATATATGTGTACATTATTAGTTTTAAATATGGTTAAAATTGATGTGAAAAATTCAACACAGACACGTTTAAGAAAACTTTTTTATTACGTTTATTGTGGCAGCCCTGGTTTACATATCTACATAAAACATATTGATTTGGTTTTTTATGTTGCACACCTCCATAAAAAATTTGGTTGAAATCGGTTACGCCAATTCCTTCCAAATTCATAATTACCGAAAAGTTAAACTTTGCAATTGTGGCACTCTGCTTGGTCGATCCGATCCAAATATGCCAATTTGGTTATTAATTTATGTGAGTATTGTATGCACCAAATTTGATTGAAATCGGTTAAGTCAATTCTTACCTGATGTATGCGCACGGACGGACGGACATCACGAAGATAATAGTGCAATGACGAAAAGTACTAAAAACAGAATTATGATAAGCACTTTCCAAATTTTACGAAAATTCCGCCCCTCTAAGGATAAAACAGGTTTAGGTAGAATCACAACCTGTAAAAGGCATATTTTATGAATGAACCCACTCCAAGAGAACAAAAGTAAGGCATTTTTTAAAGTATCTTGGCTCTATCATGAAATAATAAATAATAGAAAACAAATAAGGTTTCAGGCGCCCAACTTTTTTCGTCATATATGGATAAAGTGGTATCAAATTTCTACAAAAAAGAATGATGTATGTCACTGTAAGTATAGAATAATAATGACGTTTTCATATTTTACACTTAAAACACCTTAAAAATGTTTTATTTTTTAAATAAGCAGATAAGCTATATAATGTGTTTGTAAGAGTTTTGTTAAATTATGAAAATGCTATTTGAATTATAAATAAAATTTTGATTCCATTCATTATAAATGTGTTAGAATGGAGTGAAATACAGTTGCATTTATCATGAATCAAATATTTGAAATTATTTTTAGCTGAAATGTAATTACACATTCTGCAATATTAATTATAAAAACATCATATGTTTATACAAATAAAAAGTAATAAATCATTTATCTTTCTTAAAATTATCATGCGAAAACTACCTAGCCATTAGAGCAATCCGCGGTTTCGGATTTCCCTTAAATTGAATTTGTCATATATTTTTGACAGACGTAAGCATGATTAATAACGTCAATAATCCCATCGCCAACTCGAGAGGAATATTTATAGCACTTTCCTCTTCTCTTCCCTTTTTCGTCGGCCATTTTATTTTGACCGCATTTTTTCAAACCATTTGGCTTTCTTCCTCTTCATTCCTCCATTTCTCTTTGACCTCTGACCCCTTTACCTCCTCTCCGCCCTCCCTCTCCCTTCTTCCACCCTGTTGCCAACCCACACATACAGAGAACCATTCCTTATGGAACTCGGAGCTGAAGCCCACCCTCCCTCAGATTGGCACCATGCCATTCACCAAAGGGGGCTCCCACCCCTCCGCCCCCTTCCCTCACCTCTCTACCCCTTGCACCCCCCCCCCCCGCCGCCGCACTCCGAACCAGACCTTCCTGAACTGCGTCCTCCTTCCCTCGGACTCCTGCCCCCGTGGCCCCTCAAAACAACCCCTCCATTCCTCCGCCTTTCCCTACCAACCCATTCTTCCTTCACCTTCCCCATTTTCCCCTTCGCACCCCATTTCTCTCCTTCCACGGGCAACAGTTACTCCTCCTCGCCTGCGCTTCGCGGCCACCCTCCGCCCCCGCTATCTCCGTACCTCCGCCCCCACAGAACCTTCCTCCCCCTCCACTGTTCCGCGCTCCCGTCCCGGCGTCTTTCCCGCTGAGAGAGAGGGAGGAAGCCTACATATTTCGTCCTGTCAAATCACCGTGAGTAAACACACATCCATTCCTCTATAGCAACCCTTTTCAAAATATAACTTCTCTTATTTTGAAGAATCAATTTAGATCCCATTTTAGGATTGGTACAAACATTTCCGGACTCATTTTTTCAAGCTTTATTCCGAATCGAAAAAAAAACATTCTCGACATTCATCAAGCTTTGAATGAATTCACTTGCGGAAATAAACGACATACGTTTTACGCACTAGTTCATGATGAAATGGAACAAATTAAGCAATATGGAAATATTTTAAGAAGCAAAGTATGGCAAATTAATGCACGAGATAATGTGTGACTGGCGCAGAAAAAATCTACGAGGAAACGCCGTCTATTTGCGTTGCCTAATTTAAAAATTTCGATCTGAAATCCATAATAATCTTCAAAAAACTCCCCTCGAGCAAATGTTTGCCAATGTTCTTAAATCATTGCTCTTTGAGACCACCGAATGGCATAAATTTCGTTCGTCAGCCGCAGTGATATGGGTCACCCCTTTTATCTGGATCTCCATACAAAAGGATCCTTTCAGCACACTCGATCCACGGAAGCCAATCTTCTCCTCACGCTATTTCTCGCAGGATCAAATCCCTCCCACCAATCTCTATCCGCCCTTCACCCCCCTCCACCCCCCTCCACCCTCCACTACCCTATCCTCTCTCTCCCTCTTTCTGCTTTGCACACACACACACGCTCACCGCGGCTCGATGCTTGCCCGTGCGGCTCCTATCCTCCCACGACAGGATCGCAGCCACAAGTTGCTCCTGTGGGTCCACGGAAGCCGCCATTTCCTCACTCCGGGGGTCAAAACTCCGCATATCTATTCCTTCCCTTTTTCCTCCTATCTCCTACACTATCCTCTCTTTCCCCCTCCCTCCTCTCTCCCTCCTTCCCCCTCTCTCCCTCCCTTCTCCCTCCCTCCCTCCTTTCTACCTCTTCTCTCTCCTCTCTCCTTCCTCTCTCCCTTCTCTCTCTCCCTCCTCTCTCCCTCCTCTTTCTCTCCTCCCTCCTCCCTCCCTCCTTTCTCCCTCTTCTCTCTCCTCTCTCCTTCCTCTCTCCCTTCTCTCTCTCCCTCCTCTTTCTCTCCTCCCTCCCTCCTCCCTCCCTCTTTCCTCCCTCCTCCATCCCTCCTCTCTCCCTCTTCTCTCTCCTCTCTCCTTCCTCTCTCCCTTCTCTCTCTCCCTCCTCTTTCCCTCCCTCCTCTCTCCCTTCCTCTCTCCTCTCTCCCTCCCCCTTTTTCATATCCACTTCTGATTCCTCGAACCCGCGTACCGTCGCTTCTCTTGCCTTCGGCGATCAGTAAACATAGCGTCTGCGTGGCCATCCTTCCAATCTGCTTCTATTACCTCTTTGCTCTCCTCTTTCGTGCAAATAACTGCCTCCTTCCTATCTTCTTCCTCCCCCCTTGCCATCCATCTCTACCCTTTGTCTTACGCCTTCGCCTTACACGAGAAATGACATCCATTTTATCGTCGCCAAGTCTCTTTTGATCTCCGGATCGGGACATCTCGAATCTCGTGATCCCGGCCCTTCATTTCCGTAAAAGCTTCCAGAGATTTACACAAAAAGGGGAACTATAGAAATTTTCTAGTTCTATTAATGTTTGGAAAAGGTTCTTCACGTGCTCCCTGTGACTGATGACCTATGTTTGACAACGGAAATGAATTTCATGTTAGTTTTCTCCAGATGATTAATTCCATATTTGTTCATAGGCAGGTACCCATGTGGTAATTAATTTTTTTTTGGAATATAAGCATTAAATCACAGCCTAGTAAAAGGATTATTTGTACAGCTTGTAGTTCTATCGATTTTAAGGAATATTATTAGCGTTTAACTTTATAATTGTAGTATGTTTTGAAAAAGCTGACATCTGATTGTAATATAATATTTGAGAGTGCCGCAGTCATCCAAATCATCTGACAGATGCATTAAAAAAAGGAGTAGCCAAAAGCGGTCCTTGACATTTTGGCGTTTGGAGAAAGCTCACTGAAAAGTTGTCTATATTATATAATATGAAATATTTAATATTTGTCAGTAAAATTATAGATGCAGCGTTTGTTACAGGTAGGAGGAAAAATTTTATAAGCAAATTTGGTACTTCTCCATTAACTGGGCCCACGGATGCTAGTGCCGTCAAGGACGTGAAAGCGGATAGAAATGGTGCTACAACGTTATATCTATATAATATGGGAATTTTACACTAAGAAAATGGGGCACTTAGCTTTAGAGGATTCCCTATCCTCCTCCGTCACCCGGGTTGGATTAGTTAGTTTTCGGTTGGTTTCCTGCGCACGTTGACTTTGTTCCCACCCGCGGCTTGGGCTGTGTATGAGTTCATCCGTTCGTTTCTTCAGTATTTGTCCACTGCCGCCTACGGTAGCAGTTATATTTCTCGCCGCTTTCACGTCCTCGACGGTGCTAGCATCCCTGGGTCCAGTTAATGGAGCAGTGCAAGTTTTTAGTGATTGCGTGTATTCGTCGAATGTTCTTCCTAATAATTTACGCAACGTATTATATTCTATTTCCTCAAAAAATATGTTCCATTCCTCGGTTTCTCCTGCAACTTCTTACAGCCAGTTGCGCATCCACAACTGGGGTATTTTCACAATGTGTAAAGTTTATAAAAACACTCGCCATGATGATTTGTATAATGCATATTTGAAAGGGAAGCCTCCAGGCGCCCTCCGGGACCCTCACCACGGTTGGCCGCCCGTGTCTCTCGCTCCTTGTCACGTTCCTGGTGTACAGGAGTAAAGAGAAAGTGTAGAGATTTTGTTGTCCAAAACACAATGATTGTAGGATTGCAGTCGCCGCAAAGATATAATCAATGAACTTCACTTATTCGGCGACTTTTAAAAAGTGTTTTCAAGAGAATTTTTTTAAAATGCCATTACTTAAAGGGCGCCTTAATACCATGATACTCCACCGCACCATGCCACAAAACGGTCATGGAAGGAGCGAATGTGATTTACTTCAAGTGATTTAAATGTTCATCTTTCTTGAGAAAAGGTTGAAGAATAGAGTTGAATGCCGCAATTAATCTTCCTATTCCTATTCCTAGGAAGCAAACGGAATAAAGAATGGAAATTATGGAATAGCTAGCTTTGGAGAGTTGAAATTTTATTTTGGGATGCATAGGAATATTTTCTTCAGTTACATATATAATTTTCCAAAGACAAATGTTAATTTGCAGGAAATACTTCGTATTATATCAGTTCTTTGGATTTTTTACCTAAAGAAAAATCGACTGATAAACTAAACTACGAAGGAAACGTAAGCATTCCGTCAACAGCAGCAGGCTGATTTATTATCTTATTAATTAGTCACATCTAATTGATAAAGAGTAGCAAACCGGCTATCTCAGCTAACATAAGGTCATAAAACAAATGTTACAATATTATTAGATGAATTTAACGTTAAATCTGCTATTCCGACGATCGCTGTCTTTATTCATTATTTTAGCACTTTACTTGGCTGCGACGGATTGAAATTATAGCTTTATGCATCAAAACAGTCAATTCGAGATGAAAAGAGGCATCCTACAAATGACGCAGATGTTCTATAAGGTCGTCAATCAAATAATAAATTAAAAAGATTGAAAAAGAAATTAAGCATCGATCTTTCAAGGAAGGCATAAGTTGCTTGTCATACTGTGTTGCGTGAAGCGCCGTAGCTCGAGATCATAACATATATGAATTGGAGAATGCATCACGTGGGAATATCTCTCTCTCTCTCTTTCCGAAGTTTTCCCTTACACTTTTCACTTCACAATGCGAAACTTGAGAAGCAGTGTGCGCGAGAGAGATTGATTTAGACAGCGTTCCTAAGAGCATTGCAAGATCACGCCTCAGAGGTTTCCTATCCCACCTAAATGGATTTGATGAGTAAATTCGAAATGATTCCAAGATAGACAGAAAGTTTCGTATTAGGAGATCAGGGAAGAGGGAGTATATTACCGGAAGTTTTAAGCTAGTAATATCACGTTGAGAAAATTTATGATTGACACAGTTAATATTAGCCCTTGAAATTGAAGAAGTTCTATATTCGATGCAAAAATAATCACTCCGAAAAAGAGTTTTTGCCTACAAAATATACTAATCCGTTGCAATGGCATACTCTGATGATCTAAGCGGCTGCAAAATCAATGCTACATTATATAACCTCCTTGATACATATTTTTTACAATTATTAGAATGGCATTCATTAACTGCCAACTTTTTATATCTTAAACTTTTGCCATAATTAAGTGATAAATGCATCATATATGATGAAAATAATATTTATTTTTTATTGTAACAAAACCTTACAATGTTATTAAACTTTTATTTTCAATCCCAATTTGGGAATCATTGCACATCCCATGTATATTTTTGCCATACATCCAAAAGGAAAAAAATAGAAACCAAAAACAAAGTTTAGTTACGCAATTTTTACAAAATTTTATGCTACATAAATATTACACTTTTTTAATTGTTTTAAATAATTTCTTAAGCTCCATAGACTTTTATGTTACACTCTGTTTGTTATAACATTAGGGATCATGGCAAGTACCACATACATACATGTTCTACACATCTACGTACTAAAAATACAAACAATAAATAAAGATTAGTTATGCCATTTACATAATACATAGTTTTATGCTACATAAATATTGCACTTTTTAAATTGTTTTAAACAATTTCTTGACCTGAAATATTTTATGCTACACTCTGTTTGTTATAACATTAGGGATCATGGCACGTCCCATACATATATTTGCCATACATAATAATACTAATAACACAAACCAAACACAAATATTAGTTATGACACATTTTTAATCGTTTTAAACAATTTCTTAAGCTGTATAGACTTTTATGCTACTAACTATTTGTTAGAACATATTTAGAAGACAGAGATACAGAGATTCATTTGTGCCACTTTTTGAAACAATTCACATGCAATCCGACATTACACTTATTGCATTGCTTTCTAACATTTCTTTTGCACACAGCACATTTTCTTTGTTTCCCTTCTAAGGTTCTCTCTAATAAATGTCCAACAGAATTAGAACGAATATCTTCTGGAACTTTACTTTTACCTACAGCTATTTGATGTGACGGTCCTCCCATGAGTTTTGGGTCCGAAATGGAGTTTACTTTTAGATAGTATCGTGCAATCATTCGTCTAAAATCAAGAAAAGGAATCTCCCCATTTACTTTTGAATACAATACCCAAGCATTGACAACTGCCACTTCAACTGCATTTGTAAAAATGGGAAAATACCATTTTTTGCTCCTAAATTTTATTCGATACTTTTGGATACTCCAAGTTAATTTATCCACCCCACCCATGTATTTATTGTACTGTGAAATCACGTGGGGTTGCGGCACACTAATTTCCTTTGTTTATTGTTTCGACCATCGCTTTACCTTTTCAAGTAGTTGAAGACTAATGTGGTTTGACATGACTTTTACGCAGCTTTTATCGCTACAAATCACGGCAGATATTTCATTGATGACATCGTATCTAAAATCAAAATCCCCTCATGGTCTTTTTTTCATTTCGGCATCTTCTTTTATTGGGCAATTATTCATCCCATTGAACCGCACTCTGCCAGTAGCCCTAATCCCAATTTATTTCATCTGCTTTGTTAGTTCAAAACTAGTGAAGAAATTGTCCAAATACAGTTCATGCTCATTCAGATTGTCCAAAAAAATAATGATTACTCCTCCACACGAACCACTGACAGAAAAAATCTCATCATTCCTCCCTTCATAAATATCCATGTGAAAACAGTACCCAGTCTTGGAGCAACACATCGCCAATTGCTTGAAACTAAATCTTATGGGTTTACCTTTGATAAAGTTTCAAATAATGATGACCGTAAGACCTGACCATTTGCTCATCTACACTTAGTTTGTCTGCAAAAATACCAAACATTTTAAAACTCCTGTTCAAGTTTTCAATAACGTTGCGAATGTTTAAAATCCTATCTTTCTTTTGATGTTCCTTTAACGATGCATTATCGCCAAAATGAATGTTTTTCTTTATTTCTAAAAATCTGTTTCTTGCAATTCACTTCCTAACACTTTGAACATCCAAATCTTCATCTTCGCATCAATACATTTGTTCTTGCGGCAAAGAATGTTAAACCGATGATAAAAAAATTCCAATTAATTTTCTGAGAGAATCTTTGCTAAACTCAAAGTTATGCCGGTTATTTTGTGAGGCGTATTTTGTCGATTCAGTGACAATTATTTCCATTAAACGTTCATCAAAGAGTTCCTCAAAAACTTGGGCAGGTGTTTTTCCATTCAAAATGTTTAGAGAATATCTCTCTCTCTCTTACGGAATCATCATTACTCTTAGTATTTTTATACTTAGGGTCAACTTTTTGCACGAAGAAACACTTTTCACTTTTTTCCTTTTTTTGAGTTCGGGTTTATCACTTACGTGCAAGACTCTGGAACTTGAACCACCGGTATGGACTTCTAATCTTCCTAGTGTATCTCTAGGTACAGTGTCTTCTAAAACATTTTCATCAAGATCTTCACAGTCTGATACAGCTTCAGTATCATCAAGCGGCAACTCTACAATGTAGACTGTTCCATCTCCCACATCATCCTGTAAAATTTCTTCAATATCTTGAAGGCTAAGAAATTTTAGTAATGACATTTTTCACTTTTGGCCTGGAGGTATAAGAGAAATATTTTCGTGAAGATGTACATAGGACCTGCCATGATCCCCAAATGCGGATCACCATGTTTACTCAAATAAATTCGTTATTAATAAGAAAATCAGTATCTAAGACACCTATTACCATCATTACACTACTTTTTAAAATAATGCAGTAGAAAAAGATTTTTAACATTTGTACTTACTATAAAAAAATTGACATGAAAATCCTTTGACTTCCAAAACGCCACGGAGCTGACACTGATGATTCCAAAATGTCCTTGCTCCAAATTAGAGGTAACAATGTGGTAAATCACACATTAAACTTAACACACAATGTGCTGAGATTAATTTGATGTGTACTGCGACAATGTAATGCAGTTAATTACATAAATATACAGAAAATAATGTGTGACCCCCAAATGGGGGGCTATGGCAGCTAATGGGTTGAGTTAACTTTTCAACATTTTTACATACGTGGATCGTTTTATTTTGAGCTACTCAGACAAATGTTACTTTTGATTTCGCTCACCATTAACAACGTCTTTGTTTAAACCTTTTTAATTGACATTACAAATACTGTACACTCTCATTCAAATTAGCGAACATTTTTAGGTGTTCTTTACCTGCGAAGCGGGTAGTAGCGGAACGGCTTATGGACACGTCCCGTCCGTCCGTCCGACCCTCTCTCGTAACATTCCCCTCATATGCTGCTGGAAGGATTTTAACTAAATTAAGTAGGAGTGATCATTTTTTAAATTTATCGTTCAATTGTGATTTTAAACTTCATCAGTCAATTAGAGTTTTCACTTTACATAATTACTTTAAAAATTATTATTAAATTTATACTCGTATTTCGTTAAATGGCATTCGTCAAGAAACAATTAAATATTATATTTTTTCTCCCTAGCTCTTATATCATCTTTAGGGTATCAATTAAAAAATGTAATCGGATAGAAGACATCATTTACCATAAAAAGTCCGCGAGGCCATATAATTACGAGTTATAGTTTCGGAGATAAAAATTCGAGAAAATCCCAAACAAAACATCATATAGTTTATTTAAAGGTATCGCTAAGATGGTTCTATTTGCAAACAAGAATTAAAAATCCTTATTTTTCTTTCCCAAGCTCTTACATGATATGTGATGTATGGATTATAAATTGTATTCGAATACAGGACAACATTTGTCGCAAAAACTTTAGCGGGACCAAATATTTACGATATAAATAGTTTTGGAGATAAAAATTTAAAAAACTGGCCAATCTTTCGATGCCTTTTCATACGTATTTCCCATAAAAACTCCTTTAAAATCTCTGTGCATTCCATGTGTGGATTACACTTTTCCATCTTGTATATAATTTTCTGCAATAGTGAAAAAATGTGGCTCTCATAGGCGGACAAATAAGTTCAATCTCTCATTAATCATGGTTATTCGAATAATCTTAAGAGTGATAGGGAGTTACTTTGATGCAGAAAAACTCACGAGCAATCACTAGGACTCATAGCGTGAGAATTCAGGCGAAGAATTGAACCCACTCGATTCGTCCTACAATTGTTTACCACTCTAGCATAGGTGGGATGTAATTTGAACCGTAACCTCCATAATAGTTTACTGTTGTGTAAAACATAATCATTATTTAGACTCCATTCGGATTGATCGCCAACGAGTTAGCTGCTCTCAAACCCTTCACAACTTCGAGTTATACTTTGACCTTCATTAGTCATTCGGTTAGCCGGCACTTATCTCGCCATCCCTCTTCGAGTTCAACGCAGCCTCAACTAGAGAGCACTTTGTAGCCATTCTACACTTGCCCAGCCTCATCCTACATTCTCTCTCCTTCCAATCTCCGCCCTTTTCAATTTCCCCCTCCCTCCGCCACTCCATCTTCTCCTCCACCACTCCATTTTCTACCCCTCCCTCCCTCTCCATTTCTCTTTACCACCCTCTTGCCAACGCGCTCTCTCACATTTTTCGCCCTTCGATACGCCCTCCTCCCCCACTCTCTCCTTTCACTTCCAACTTTCTCCTTCTCCTCTCTTCCCTTCCCTCTCTCCCTGCGTTTCTCCCCTTCGTCTTTCCCCTCATATTTCCTCTCTCCTTGCTTTCTTTCTCCGCTTCGTGCTACTCCCTCACCCTCATTCGCCGAAGGATATTGAAGCATTTTCCCCCTTGCTTCCATTTCATTACCCCCACCCCACCTCCCTCTCTCGTTCTCTCTCCCTGTTAACAAAATGGCGTCTGGACTCAAAAGGCGATGAGTGGTTAACGGTGGGGTTATAAAAATGATGAAATATCAGGTGACCCCGTTCTCCCGCTGTCCCTCAGTCGGCCCCTCGGCTCCCCTTCCGACGCACACACAACCAGTGGATCCGCCTTCTGCCCCCCCCCCCTGCCCCACATGCAACCCCTCCGTGTATCCCTCCGATTATCCTTTTCTCCACCTCTCTCTCTCTCTCGTCCTGTGCGGTTCGAAACCAGCCTCTCCTGTATTTCCTACCCTACAACCCCTTCTTCCTTTACCCCTCTCACTCGCCCACCATTCAGAATACTTGAAAAGTCAACGCGGAGAATGTCGACATCGGAGACATTCTCCGTTCTCCCTCTGCGTCCCTCTCTATCTCTCTCTATCTCCCCAGTTCTCTCGCCATTTCTTTCTCCATCTCTCTACGAGAGTAGTCGATAAAAAAACCGCAAGACGCTTCGTTCTGGCGAAATTTGCGACCGCAGCGCCGCCTCGCATTACCCCGCGCCGGAGTTTTGCATATATATATATATATATATATATATATATATATATATATATATATATATATAATAAACAATTAACATAAAATGGACAAAAAAAATCCTTTAACTATTGTTATTGTTATCACTGGACGTTTTTTTAATAAGCCCCTTCCTCTATTAAGAATTACTGAAATTCCTCACAAGTGTTTCCGAAATTTTGTTTTGCCATCAATTCCGCCTCTAAATTTTCTATCAGTAATCCGTATCTCAACAGTCATATGACTAAAAATTCTTTCTGAAGTTGCATTTGAATGAGGCATCGAAAATATGTATTCAATAATCTTAAAAAATTGTAGGAATGCGTATTATTCATCATTTATGGATAAAAACGTTTATTGGAAAAAATAATTTTTGGGAAAAATAAATTTGATGGGATAAACAAGTTTTGGAGGGAAAAAACTTTTCCGGAAAAATATGTTTACGATGAAAAAAAACGATTACGGGGAATAAACAAATTTACTGGGAAGAAAATTTTATGGAGAAAATAAAGCTTACTGGAAAAAAGTTAACCGGCAAAAAACACTGACAAGGGGAGACTACGTAACTTGGGTCGTCGATTTCGACGCAACTTTTTTGGGTGGTAGAATACTTAAAATCGGAAGACTCGTGTATCGGCATTTGATTGAACGGGCCTTAGTTTCGGCAGAATCTTTTTTCTTTTCGAAGGATTAACTGTTGCTAGATAAAATGCAACAATAGGCCAACAATACCCAGCAGGTTGAGTGGTTAACTGGCCAACGAATATTTTGTCCCGGGTTCAAATCTCACGTCATACCTAGTTTTTTCGTTTTAATCCACTTTATTATTTTAATTTATGGTATTATTATTTAATTATTAACTTTATTATATTATTATTTATTTATTATATTATACTATTATTTATTTGCTTTATTAAAATCGATGCACAAGAGCGTATTGGTAGCTATTTCAATGTGAACTAACGTCCCAAAGAACATAACTGTTAGATTCGTGTTATTCGTCACTTGAAGGGGAAGCGTGGGTACACGTTTTTGGATAATAACTGTCGTTAAAACAAGAAAATCATTCATAAGGCTGCACAACTGTTTAAAAAAAAAAACTGAATCAATTCTGTCGTCATTTTACCAGATTTGGAACACCTACGTACAGCGCTTAGAAACTCCTACAACTGCCACACGGTTCTGCTCACTCGAAGTCTAAACGTACTTCCAGGTTCTTACATACAAAGAAACAATTTGGATATCAAATTTCCTGAGGCGGTAATTGCATAATGTGCCGTCCATGAATGCGTCGTTTTGTTCCTGTCTCTGATATATCTCTGAACAGCCTTTTCGCTTTAATGAGTCAAGGTTCGCTTCACGTAAACTCGGCACTTAAATCCAGTTTGGTCGGTATTAATTACGTAGTCTAGGTCATAGTTGGGTATTATGCGCAATGCTTGTTTTCGGAAAACCTCGGCAGGTTTTAAAGTTGCTTCCAAAGACGTTTCATCTTTTTGGAAAACGTATGTAATTCGTAACTTTTTGCTCTCGAATTCTAAACTATTTCTTGAATTTTAATAGCCACGCTCGAGAGGCAGTAAAGGTGAACCCCAGCGATGTACGTTGATAGGCTGCAGCTAACGCCCACTGGATATTTCTTGGTCCTTCCTTTTCCTTGCTTTGCAAAATATGTCGTATGTACAGTTTTTAACCATATAATGTTTGTCCAAGCACGTTCCTCCTTTCGCATTATCTTTACTTTATTGTGATACTTGTTCTTTGCGTTTCAACAGATACGCTTCTCGTTCCTGTAACGTTAGATTTACAATTCACATCGAAATACCTACCAATACGCTCTTGTGCATTGATTTTAATGAAATAATAACATAATAAATAAATAATAATAATATAATAAATAAATAATAACAAAATAATAAATAAATAATAATATAACAAACAAATAATAATGTAATAAGGTTAATAATTAAATAATAATTCAATAGATTAAAATAATAAAGTGGATTAAAACGAAAAAAACTAGCTTTTGACGTGGGATTTGAACCCGGGAGAAAATACTCGTAATCCAGTAAGGTAACCACACAGCCAACCCACCTTCTTGGCAGAGTCGGCCTATTATTGCATTTTATCTAGCCACAGTTAATCCTTCGAAAAGAAAAAAAGATTCTGCCGAAACTAAGGCCCATTCAATCAAAAGCCGATACACGGGTTTTCCTATTTAAATATTTTACCACCCAAAATTTTCGTCAAAATCGACGATTCAAGGTACGTAGTCCCTCCTGGTGAGAAAAAAAGTTAATTGGAAAGAAGTTTATGGGGAACAAAGTACGTAAAAAAGTTTATGAAATAAAATGAGAAAAAAGTTTATAGAAAAAAAGTTTATGGATAAAGAAAAGTTAATGAAAAAAGTGTATGCAAAATGTTTGTTAATCCTTAACTAGTTACGTTCGGGTTGATAGCACTCAGAATGAATAAATGTAAAAATATTAATAATCACTATACCAAAAAATCTGTTATTTAGGTTACCTTCCATTATCACGTTGAGCAATCCAATTACACCAGGTTTGTTGTAGGTAGCATAGTATGTGTTCAAAATAGAAATAAATATGACGAGCGGTCTATGAGACCGCACGTCACTAATTTCGGAAAAAGTCACCAAATGCACTTGAGAATTTTGATAGACTTGACTGCCGAACAATTTTAGATTGGATGCCATTTAGCTAAAGGTTTTAGCTATTTATTGATGGTTATAGGTAAATTTTATACGTAACCCCTCTCCGGAAATCTGAGATGAACGGCGAAAATAGATGCATTTTGGTAATTCGTTACAGATAAAATATTTCCTTTCTAGTGCTTGCATATCTATGGCTTCGGTATCCCAAAAGAAAATTTAAAAATTGATGCCTGGACCAAAATGGTAACCCCTTGGTATTTCAAGGATTAAGCATATACGGTTTCGAGCATTAGCAGCCCAAGCTTTGCCTTTATTATCTACAAGTAAAAGACTTCGGACAACTTCTTTCAAACCATTTAAACATGGGATGGCGGTGGCCGAGTGATTAGAGCGTCGGTGTTCCACGCAGCGTTCCCAGCTTCAAATACGCCGGTTATAAGCACAAGGGAAAACATTTCTGATGAATAATATTGGATCGTGTACTCGTCTTGCAATTAGTTATCGTAAGTTGTCCTCGACCAGTTATTGATGAACGATTGTATTAGAGGCAGTGCTGGCAAACGAAGAAAAACTATTCGTTACTTTTTTCGTTGCAGACAAATAAGCGATTTCGTTCTTAGTTACGCTAAAATATACATTTCGTTTTCCGTTACGTTTTACGTTATAACGAAATAATTTAGTAAAAAAGAATGGAGTGTAGATACTCTTTTATTTTTTTAGAGTTAATGTATCCACAATAAATACGTGTTTTTCATTTAGAATTCTAATTTATAGGCACTTCTAAATATATGCTGCAGATCAGGAACGTTTTTAAGATTTCCGAGTAATCGGCACATTTTTCGTTTTTGATGACCATGTACGAAAATTCGGATTTTCCTATTCAAAATTTAATATTCAAGTTAATAAACTTACCACATATTTAAGACGAAAATATTAGTGTTGTAACGGTTATGTCCTATATTAGAATTTTTATAGGTAACACAAAAAGTACTCTGAGAACCCAGTGACCCGTAATTAAAGATAATAAAAGGAACACGTCGGTCGGTTTTACCGATTATAAATCGGAGAACATGCTCCTGCTACAGACCTAAAATTTAGTAGAATGATCGGTCATCAGATAAAACTAAAGAGAATTATCCTAATTCTAATATTTATCCTTTTTAGGGCTCATTTTTTATGTCTTTCTTTCTTTTCATATCCCCCACAAGAAATACATGAAAATTATGCATGGTTTTAAAATATTACATTTCAAGATTAGTTATATTTGAGAAAAATAAGGAATAGCTTTATTTTGTGTATGAAAAATAAAGTAAATCTTTTGTAAGACTAAACTTGAAACTACTCCAAATGACCACGAATGAAGGTAATTTTTCGGATAAAATATAAAAATTTGGAATCTTTAAAAATGCAGGTATTCAACTGCTGCAGTGACGAAAAGAATACTATTATTTTAATTAATAGCAACATTATTGTTAAATCTTTAATTTTATGTTTTCAGTGGGATCTGACTACGTTCATATGAATTTTTTAGTTTGTAGTCTATTTCCAACGCAGATGATAAAAATGAAGAACCAATTTAAAAAATTCTTTAATTTACGTTGATTAGAGGGTTTATCATTTTGGTAATACTTATGCTCGGTAGCTATGAATATAAATTTTTAGGATGGAAAATACATAATATTTAATAAAATGAGGAAAAAGGATATTGTCACGTACCGCCGCAACCTCACTGTAAATCGTGAATCCCAACGTGATCTGTCTTCGCTTTCACCAGCCCGTGATCTCTTGATCACTCACCGCGTTTAAGCAACGGAACTCTCTCGCTCCCGCTATAAATAAAAGACGTTTAATATTATGTCGCGAACGCCATATCTCAAAGTCGCGTGTAATATACATTATATATTAGTTTTTAATATTTCTTTTACATTGAATTTTAATAGAAATGCATGTTAAAATAGAGACATTTTCTTCTAAAATAGCTTGCTCCTACTTACACTTGCTTATGTGGAATTTGAATAAATACGTTTGATAAGAGAAATTCTATGATAAAAATTGAAATATTTATTTATTTTCGAAGAAAATAGTACAAATTCCGCTCCAATATTACAATTCCCTTCCTTTAACACTTAAATTGATGGAATGATATGATCCGAAGATCCTATGCAGACAGGCATAAGCTGTGAAAGTTAACACTTAAAGAAAAAGGCATTGCATGGTGGCTTTCGCATTTCTCAAATACCCTGTTAAGTTAGACTGGCGAACAGTGGATAGAATTCGAGATTGGAGGGGATGATGGGATTGGAGCTTGCAGAGCATTGACCTTTTTAAAATCCACTCCGGTGAATATCTAAAAGAATGTTTTTGAAGTACGAAGTACGTTAGGGAGGATAGAGAATGGTAGTGGTCCTTAACTTAAGCTGCCTTCCTCATCCTCCACGCTCCTTATCTCATACTTCCTGGAGAAGGGTTAACACCAGGGAACCATTCCTTTCACAAATGGAAGGAAAACACAAAGAACAATTGGTAGTGGTCAGAATAGCGTTTCTTTCGCGACAAGGCGGCAAAACTGGCACAGCGGGGGACAAGCAAGACCGGAGAAAGGGATTTTAGGCCACCTTCTCGTGCTCAAGGGACGAATGCCACTAGAACACTTTACCGTCTGTTAACGAAATTTATTTTTTAGTATTCGTTACGTTTTCCGTTAGAGCTATTTAAAAAGTTTTGTTAACGTATTTCGTTACGTTAATCCAAAATAATTCCATTATTTCGTTACATTACGCGTAACGTTTTCCAACACTGATTGAAGGAGACTTTTATAATCATACGCACATATATTCGCAATGATCTTTATCAATGCTATCTCGTGTTCGGAACTAAGAGGATTTCTAGCTTCTTAAATAGTCATTTTTGTCTTTAATACATGGTTCAACACAAATTATAGGATTATATCTTCTTCTTCCACCAACTCTTTGTTTCGCAATGCAGTAATAACTAAATGACTCACCGCCAAGTAACGTAGGTCAGGAGGCATTATATTCGTGCTTCAGCAGCATGGAGCCAATATTTCACCCTCTATTCAGACTTAGCCGCATGTCTGATGGATGTGTTCATTTTTAGGATTGAGTATAACTCCAGTTCCATTGTTGACGCGCACTATTACACATTTCTAACCTCGGAGATTTTTATGCTCGAATATCTCACTGACTATATCAATTAAATTTTCTAAGACCTCATCGGGCATCTCGCGAAGATATATATATAATATATACATACATACATAGTTACTCTCTCACCATCGCTGATGAAGGGCATATGCCCGAAAAGCTTTCGTGTTTTGTACGTGTCTCCTCGACGCTCCCAGCAGCCTGGCAACTCGATCCTCAAATTGGTAAGTGTCCGCTGGGCTTCCTTCAACACTTTGTTACCACCATCAACACTATCTTTCCTCTCCCTTAAGTTTATATATATGGAACGACACAATGCTTAACTATCGATTTTATATATTTATTTATTTTAATATTGTATTATATGTTTGAAAATTTTCAGTTCATTGTAAATTAAGGTTGCAGTTAATTTTACGCATCACAAATACACCTTAAAAGAATACTGAATTTAGTATTGTTAACAAATTCACATTTGTTATCAATATATCAGTTTTTGTATTTAATCTTTGTTTTGGGATCAGAGATTACAAAATTAGAGAAATTGAAATAGGGTGAATTATTATGCAGCTGAAACGGCTCTTTCCTTTTAAAAAGAACAAAGGAAAATATCTTTGGTTTAACTCAAGCATCTTGTAATTTTGTTATAAAAATTTCGGAGTATGTAACAGATTCAATTGGACCGCGCTGGTGAATTTTTATTGGAAATAATTTATCCGCTGATATCTAAAATTTATAAACTACAAGGTTTCAAAACTAAATAAAATTGAAAGAGTAAATGTAATAATGTACATTCCCAGCTGAATCACCTCTTGCCTACGCGCAATTGGTGTCCAAGTGGTAGTGCAATGAATAGCTGGATAGCAAGGGAGAAGAGAAACCCGGAACCGGCATTAGTCTACTCTTAGCGAAGGACACCAAGTGGGCCAACGGTTTAACGTCCCTTCCGAAGAACGGAACGCTGACTTAACGCGGTAACCTCAAACCACACTAACAGAAACTAATAGAGCTAATAGAAAAAGATAACGTAGGAAAACTATGGACCCTTGGTGCACTGCACCCCCTGCCATCCACCAAAAAGGTGACTTGCAGGGTATAATGTAGATGTAGATGTAACAGGAGGGCGGGTGACCTTGCGCGGGATTCGTGCCCGCTGCCTTTTCAAGCCGCAGGCGGGTAGCATCCAGCGTCCTAACCACTACACCACCGGCAACCCCAAAGAGTAAATGTTGCTTTACATTAAGTTTTATAAAGTATAGCAGAAATGCCACGCTGCATAAAATGCGAAGGTCCTGTAATTTTATTTCCGTATGCAAAGGGTCAAATCAAACAGCAAACGCATGTGAAGGTCGAATCCCACTTCGGCTATGCATGTAAGTGGTCGCCTTTGTAACTCTTTGCAAGTTCTTAATAAAGCTCCAAATGCATTCTGTTAAAGAAATAACGGCGAAAAATAACTAAATAAATAAACTTTTATTAACTTCTGCTAAATGAAATTTTCGAACTGCTCAAACTTAAAGATATAGAGCGATGCGAGCGTGGTTGCACAAATCTCCAACGGATTCCATCATTAAAAGTGACGATACATTGGCAAATTTCCAAACCTGGCAAATGTTATCGTGTACGGAAAGAATAAAAGTCGCGGCGTGAGCGATGAACTCATCTCATGCGTGGCAGTTCGCAAACACACACACACACGAGAACACAAAAACACACTCGTGAGATATGAGTTCGCCTAGCCATGTAGCGGGATCAAATTTTAAGTTCTACGAATATGATTTTCCGGGTTGGCGGCGAGCAGGAGGGAGCGAAGGCAGGGAGGGGTTGGCAGAGGGGGGAGGAGGAATGGGGGAGGAGGAATGAGGGAGGAGGACAGGTGGAGGGGGAGGAGTGGAGTTTATGAATGCGCGTGCGCACAGAGTGAATCCGCGGTCACAAAGGGAAAAGATTCGCTATTTGCAAATTTATTCGCAACCGAATTCCCTTTGAGTTTCGAGCGGATGTGAAAAAAGCCCCCCCCCCCCCCCCGTATATTCCGAAACAAAGGGACCATTTTTGAATTTTGTGCCCTCCGAAATTCAGAGGGATCTGCATTTGTGTTTTGCGAATCTGATCAAAACGACTTTCTGTTTTGATACTTCAAAAGTTTGAATAAATGTATGGCTGAAATAATTGGAATATTTGCAATGGCAAAACTTTATGGCGTGCAAAATTTAATTTGAATGCATAATTTAAAAAAGTAAAAAATTAAAAATTAAACTCTTAAGAAATTGTACTCTACATCATGTTCTATTTCACCTATATAAGCCCGAAAGTCTTTAACAAATTAAACTTTTTTTCTATAAATTTCCGATAAATTAGCCATTGAATTTTTACGGGAAGATTAAAAAACCAGGAACCTGCATTAACTCTTTGCTTGAAGGAACTTGGATTTCGGATTTCTCAGTAATTTTGGATGTTTTTTGTTTGCAAAATATGAAATTTCAAAAAATATAGAGAGAAGAAAGTATCTCTTCAAATAAGATATTGTTTAATTAATACGCACATTTCTAGCGCATCGAGCATGAAATGTTTTATGCAATTTCTTGATACTTCTTCGACTTTCCGAATTACTTCAGTATGTACCTTAATTTTCGAAAAATATTTATTAACTTGCGTGTATAAAGAAAGCGATTCGTTGGGATTTTGTATATCGTAAACACACTAACTCAGTTCACATGAATAGAGAAAACTTGAGACATTCCTATTTTCCATAAATTTCCAATTTTGTTTTTTCTTACAATCAATCTCAAATGGAGTTTCTTTGCACCAATCGTATTCAGTCAAGTTCAGTTTTTAAAGCATCTAATCACCAAAATTGGATTATATTTGTTTTATTTTTTTAGATTTTGTTAATATAGTTTCAAATATACTGGGATTATATATCAAATATAACTCGACGTCTGGTCGGGATGGGTGTGGGTATCAGGGTAATAGGTTGCTTAGTTAACTCTCGTTGACGTTAATATAAATATGAGATTTCCCCGAAAAATGTAGATTTGTGACCTATATCTAGATGTGATATTTCCAAATAATTCCAAATAAACAGCTAGTAGATTGATACATACGAAGGCATTGGAAGGAGATGCGAGACCGTCGCTCATTTTCCTTGTCGTTCCTCGATGGATGTTTGATCGTTTAGAGAGCCTGTCCAGGCAGTGCTCGGTGACTCATGCTTTTGATGGATGTTATAATAAATTGGATTTCAATTATACGGCGAGCTCAATTATTCATTTTTATAATCGGCCGCCAATGTACCGAGTCTCATCTATTTCGTCAATTAATCAATCAATCGGTTTTGTTAGCTACCGATCTTTTTTCTTTCTGATCTCTCCTATTGAATGTCAAATGAAATCTTCCAGAAAGGTGAGAGACGAATGGTTTAGTTGAGGAGTTGTTAGGAAATGCTGAAGCATCAACCTGCCTATATCGGGAGTAAAGATCACAAAGATAAAATTTTATCGTACGATATCAGGGATCGTTTTCTTAATTTCAAATAGGGGGCCGGCGCGTCCTCGGAAAAAATCCTCATAAGGATTCGAACCGGGTGTCGCACTTTTAGCAGATCGTACGGTGGGGCCAACACTCTAACCACTACACCACCGTCTCGCCGATATATCTTACTCGAGTCACTAGTTAGGGGTTTTTATATTAGCGTTGAGTACATTTGACGCCTGCCCTAGAGAATTACGCGGCGTTGTCAATGTTAACTGATATTATTTTTTCTTCTTATTCGAGTATAACTCATAAATACTGTTACCGTCATTGCATGCTGCATAACAGGGATCGCCAATAAATAACATTCAGTCACTAAGATTTTAAAAGGCATATTCAAGCGTCCGCTTAGAAATCATTGCTGTGGTTATGATTTAAATTTAGATAGGTGTGTGGGGTGTAGCATTAACGAGAACGTTCGATCGATAACACTATAATAAATTATTTGTTGACTTAGTTATTCCCAACATCTCGGCCACCACTACCACCCTCACGAGTAATCACATGTTTTCTTTCTCTTATGTAAAATCGCGCCCTCGAGACAGTATTCTTTTGAAAGGATTGTTTCAGGGAAACTCTTGTGCCCACTGCGGGTATGTCAGCTCTAGGGGTCTTTGAGGCGGATTTTGAACTCTCACACCCAAACAGCGTAGTTTTCATCCCCGATACTAGGTTTTATTTAGATGGACTTTCGACAAAGAATTCACACACTCGAAAGGACCCTTCAAAGACCGGGCAATGCCTATCTTCCCTACTGTTCATCCATTCCCGCTCCTCAACCGAGAGAGAGAGAGAGAGAGAAACTCTCTTCACGGCAACGAAGTACTTATCTAGGGAAGAATCGCCTCTTTCCACTGGCTACGGCTCCCCATCACTTTGATCTGCCAGTGGGCGGAGCATAGCCCGCATTATTCCGTATTGACTATAGACGGATTGCACTCCATGCCACCTATAAATATGATAACTTTAAGGGCTAATATGTAAATGAAGTTCAATATGAATAGAAATGGTTTGTGTGTCACATAAAAATGATTTGGTTTCTACATACCTAGGTGCATTTGCAGTGGGCTTAAGTTTTATTTAATATAAAAGATTCTTTATAATGAATAAACATGAATATGTTTCGTAAGGCCTTTCATGAATTCTCAAATAATCCGTTGCAGTGATAAAAATTCTCCACTCGCTCGTATGTTTTTCCATAGAAAATTCTTAGAATAAAACTCGGAAAATAATCATCCCACATTTAAATTATTACAGATCCAAAAGGATATGACCTTGTGTCTGTCATATATCATCCATTTAATCCTAATACAACAAATTCCAGGTCCTTTCATATGGTTTTTGTATTTATTCTCCAATACACCTCAAACTCAACAAATAGTTATGACATACGCATGAGCGACGGCTTCAAAATCATTCCTAAATAAAATATCTTTTATATCGTTTGTTGGTCCGATATTGGAGTACGGAACTACAAAATTATATCCAGATCAAATTGCAACACAAAATTGAAATGGTTCACAGAAAGACAGCCAGATTTGTTCTAGAAATACATAGAAAGAAAGAAAACGAGTTAGATCTGCGAAAATAATTGGGACGGAAATAATATGTAAAAGAAAGCAGATAAATAGATTAGGAAACATGTTAAATTTATTTGTAGGGAAGTCGGAATTTAAGAGTCTACGTGATAGAATTCGTAGAGCGAATTAACTTAGTTGGCGCAAACACAAATATAAGACTCACTGCATGAATCAAATTATTGGAAATACTCCAAACTGAATATAGGAATTGAAGAATGGAACGGCTCGCTTGAGAAAGTTTTCGGACAATTTCCGCTTAATCAGATTTCATTTGGACAATACGTTGCAAATAAGATGAATGAGTATTAATAATAATTCGTATGTAGATACTCCCAACATTCTTTTTTGTTTTCTATTACTTTACAGATAATTTTGCATTATTATCTGCCAAGTGAATGCAGTAAGATTAAGTACGGTAACTGTTGATATGGTGATGTACAGTAGGGATTTCGAGAGCCCCGAGACCACTACGGTAGTCGCGAAGGCCTGTCTGAAACTCTTTACTCCAAAAATCGATGTAAATATGATAAAAATAGTGAAAATGGATAACGCCTAGCTCTAAGCGTAGCTTACATCTAAAACGAAGTTACCGAAATTAAAAGTTTTGCTTTTGGCAAAAAGAACTTTATATTTAATGGTCCTAAATCCAAAGCTGTCATCATTTTTAAAAGAGAAATAACGATTCCAATTGCGCAAGATTTATTCCGTGAGTTTGTTTCGATGAATCGCTGTGGCGTGACTCATGCACCGCTTACTGTCTTCTCTTGATCCGTCTTGGGCAATTAGAGATAACAAGAATTGGATCGGCCCCCGGATAATTGGTTCTATTCTTATCGTTGAGCGTTAAAAACCCTGTGGATTTGTTATCCGGTTTGGAAGGGCCTCTAAAAGAAGTGAAACTCCAATTAGTTGATTAAGCGGATAAAAATCGGACTAATACCGCATTAAATTCCCATTTTCTTATTTGGGATCCACCATAAATTCCCTCTCCCTTTTCTTTTCCTATCCACCGCCCATTAAATTCAGTAAAAAGCTCTCCGAGCGTAATTCATAGTAACAATCCTTTCCTCACAAATGTTGACAAATAGTCTCATACATTCCTTAAATTTTGCTTCTAATAGGGAGAATACAACGTTGATAGCGTATTTTCAAGAAGGGCAATGTTTTCATAGATTACTTAGTCAATGCAAAAATGTTTTCATTTAAAACGAGGAAAGTTTTTGTTGATATTTAGACAAGGTCTAATTTGCTCCACCGTTCATGATTTTCTTCTAATCTCTAATAAGTTTATCTTCTTTACCCAGCTGCGCAGTTTTTTTCCATTATATTTATATCGAAGGAGAAGGAAAATTCTAAATGATATATCGAAATGATAAATTGGTATTCTTTTTGGTTGAAATATAATGAGCAAGGATTGTTTAAATGTACAAAAATTTCTAGATAACATGGCATACCGTTACAAAAAGAGATAACGAAGATTTCATTGGTTATAGATTTTAGGCTAACTATTTCTTTGAAACGGACCTTCTGCGCGAATCTCACATACTCACCAGATTGATGAATCGCACCTTTCCTTAAAATGTTTCTTTACTAACATCATCCCTAGTATTCTTAGGGAAAACGAAATTTTTTATCATCTTTTCTAACATTCAATCCCGCGTATTTTATCTTTGTGGTTGGAGAGGATGTGTATGAAATGTCACCTTATGTGTCATCTGCAGTAATCATATACATTAGATTAAAAATTTGTTTTATTATATAACAGAAACGTTTTTCTATGACATAAAATAAATGCTTTGAAAATCCTGAATTTATTTGTCTTCTATACGGCCAATATGGAGGTTCTTTTAATTAAAAGTTAAGTTTAAATATTGGTCTGTATATAAAATTCCATTTTCACCATACATACATAGTACTTTAACAAGTAGCAGATTTATCGTTCAAACCCATATCCAAAACATTTCTTCTGATTTTTGAAATTATAAATTTATTTGTTTTCTATAACCCTTAATACGAAATATTTTCCTCGGAATCTCATTTTTGCCTATCACTTATCCTTTGTTTACCTTTGGTCACCATTTAACAAAGTCCGGCTTAACGTTATTTGCCGCATTAATTTTGTCACATTTTGTGACGCATTTTTACCCATTATACCGCAAATAATACATGAAAATATAGCACATAAGACATAATATGTTAAAAATAGGCAAAGGAAATGAAACAAAGGAAATTATTCAATATAAAACCTAAGACGTTTCTGGAGTAAAAAATACTTCGTAATACTGCGACCTCGTACAGGGTAATTTGGCATTGAGCGATTCAATTTTCCTACTCCCTATGTTGAGAGTTGAAGAAGAAGGAACAGAAAGTACTTCAATAGGGAAGGAAGTGAGGCAGGGATGTCCTATTTCACCAGCGATATTTAATATTTATGCAGAAACCATAACAGAAAAAGCGTAGATGGAAGGGAAAGGATTTAAGATAGGAGGTGAAAGTATTACCACCATTTAATATGCAGATGATCAGGGATTAATAACAGAAGACGAGAAAGAACTTCAGAGGATGACAGACAGACTAGTGGAGGTTGACCAACAATATGGAATGAAGATCAATGCATAAAAAACGAAAGTCATGGTGGTTTCAAAGTAACATAAAGAATTAAATATAATGGTAAATGGCCAAAAATTGGAAAAAGTAAGTAGTTTCAAATATCTTGGCAGTATTTTAGCGCAGGATGGAAGTAGTACCCAGGACATCAGAAGTAGGATTGCAATGGCAAAAGCAGCATTTAACGAGAAGAAGGAGCTTCTCACAAGCAAGAAAATAAATTTAGAAACAAGGAAGAAATTAGCAAAATGCTACGTATGGAGCATAACACTTTATGGTGCAGAGACGTGGACGGTAAGGAGAAAGGAGGAAAATTTTCTCGTTATCTGCGATGAAACTTCTATGGTGTATTAACAACCTGAATAGATTTTATGTTGTATAGTTTTACTTGAGCCTAATTTAAACAGAATTTGTTTATCCAAGTTATCCATCCATGGTAGATAGTGACGTAAGAATAACCATACAATATTTTTGTATGATTTAGTAATATTTCGCTGAATGGATTTTATGTTGTATAGTTTTACTTGAGCAGCATCTAGTCTTGTTGTACTTGCTGTTTTCTACGTACTTCAACAACAACAACAATACCAATATTTGAATCTGATCTTCCTCTTTTGGATCAGCCTTTTCGCTGAAAAATACACTGGCAAAGGCAAATTCATCCAAATCAAAATATTTATCCATCAGCGGTATCGGGTTTGAATCTTGGTCACGGAGGATTCTTAACCTTGAGACGATAATTAAGATACATTATGAGGAGCGCAAATAAATACATGCAACCGGCACTTGAAGTTTTTCTAGCGGCTTTAGGTTAGTCTACCAAAATGAAGGAATGGCTTATCTTTTCATAAAAAGTTTTAGTGAAATGTTTCATATCGAATCAGATAGAAGGGAATATATTATAAAATAAATCATGCACGAATTTAGTTACTCTTATGGAGAAGAAGTTACATATACCTGTTTCAATGATCATTGGCTGAAACCGTAATGATGAATATAATTTATCGAAACCAAACGATGTAATATTCTCTATGCAAAAGTGATTGAAAATGTGCTCGTTTCTTTACAAAACACACGTATTCTTATTTTGAAGTCAATATTTTAATAAATATTATCGAATTCTGATTAATATTGCGCATTAATAATAAAATTCATGTAAAAGTCATTTGGCCTCTTTGTATTGATAGCTATGACTTCCGGTGGTCATTGCTGTTAATGTTACTGTCTTAATTTCAAATAATTTTATTACAAATCAATATCAAGTTTTAACAAATATTTAATTCATACGCATGTTTGATAAAGTCATCGGCGATGTTAAGAATGGATTGGTAGAAAACTATTGTTTACATTGCGAATTAACACTGAAGTATATAAAAAATATGCTTATATTCCTTTTAATTTAAAAGCATATTCATGAATATTTTTGCTTTTATGAACGTTAACAAAATTTGAGAAAAAATTTCAAATGGGCATGATTAATTGGGAAGGTCAATGGGGAAATTATTCTGGTGGATAAAAGATAAGAAACTTTGCCGCAGAAATACTAATTAGGAAACTTATGGCTCTTGAAGTAAACAAGGTTTAATGAGGAGTAAATTAAACAGAGCCTTAATGAGGATGAACCATTTAAAGGCCCTCCAGGGATATTTGCTGGGAATTCTCGGCGTCTCGGAGGCTACGGAACTTGAGATCAATCGATTTGCTCCCCGAAATATCTCCTTCTGGATGTCATGTATTTCCCACAATGCACCAACTTGCCCTAAGACGGCAACTGCTTTACGGCCCGTGAGACGAAGTGCCTCCAGGTAATTAAGTTTCCTAAGTCATCATGTCTCCCGACAGCAAATGCCGCCGTTTCAAGTTGAAAATTCCGTGAAGGATAAAGAGGTCAAGGTGCCCTAAATTCAAAACTCCCTAAATGGTCCCGGAGAGTTGCATGAATATTTTTTAATATAGGCAGCTTATATCTTTAATTGACGTTTATATCGCGCTTGTGGTTTTCAACTTAAAATTAACGAATATTGCTATGGCAATATGTCGAATATATATTTTCAGTCGTTGCTTCGCAATGATACCAAACTTTTCCTGACGATTAGAAGTTCCTCCATCTTATAAATATTCTAATTATAAACTCAGAACACTTTTTTGCTTTCTCGCGTACGTAGTATATACAGATAATATAGTAATTGCGAAAAAATGAACTTCGAGATTTTGTCGGAAATACACGTGTCCACGAGTCCAAAAAAGTGATTTTCGTCAATCCATCTAATTTTTTACCTATCCGTCTGTACTCTATCTGTACGCTAGTCCAAAGCGTAAATAATTAATAAAAATAAATAATATTTCGTATTTGGGCATAACATTATTATATACATAATATTCTTATCCTGTCCGTTGGTTGGTATGACGGTCTGTCCGCCGGAACGCTCTACACAAATCCCCATTTGAGAACACTTAAAAATCCCTTTTTCCACTTGCAGGCTTTTTTCTTTTGCAAGATACAATTAGAAGTAAATGTCCTATGGATGTATTCCTACAGCCCGAAATGAATGTTTCGCTTTCTCCATGTTGGCAAACCTTTCATAGGCATTTCGGAAAATCAGACAAATATCACTCTGTGCAATTGCAACTCCAGGATGGTTATGCATCCATTTGTCAGCTTTAGCAGCAACATTGCTTTCAGTGGTCCAAAGAATCCCCTGTCTAGTGACTGTAGCTTATGACTGGCGTGTGGGGGCAGTGATAACAGGGTTATGTAGTGCTCTCTGCAAAATATTACAGCCTCTATACTGCATTGAGACAAGTGATTGTCCAGTATGAGGAAGACTGGATCATCTTTAGTTATTTCACATAGTGCTCGAAGTGCTTGAGCCAGTCGACAAACAGATCTGAATTTATAAACCCACCTTCAGGAGCATCCTTGAAGAGCTCTGACTTCATCCTCTTTCTCGGAAAAATTATGGCAAGTGGTACAAAAAAACCAACAGGATTCATACTACAAACCACCGTAATGGTTTGGCCTCTTTCTGCTGACACTACTTTGGACACTAGACGTTTACCTTTCGGGGAAATTACTTTGGGAATCTTGTTTGGGACGCTAGAAATTTCACTTTCATCCACATTAAATATACGGTGCCCGGGGAATTTCTTTTTTTCACAGACCGCTTTCAAATTGTCAAAAAAATTGTGGTATATTAAACCCGATGACTCTACCCAAACTGCACTTTTCTGGGGAACGAACGGTGAAGCGATTCCTTCTGCAAAAATCTTGTACCCAATGCCGCCCCGCCACGTTTATGACATTATTGAATCTGTGAGGGATGTTCTTCATCTCAGCGTATTCAAAGGCCAAATGCATGAGCTGCTTCCTTCCTATCCCGTAGAATCTGGAATCAAGATCTCTAACGTGATCAGCTAATTCTTTTTCTTGCTCTGCTGTAAAAACTGCTTTCAAACGTCCCAGTGACGTTGGTACAGTCCCCTGGAGCAAGTCATTGTCGGAATATTAATTGTGGGATTAGTTTTTTCTGCTACCCACGTGAAACTAAACTAATTTAATGAAAATAATTATAATTTGTTGAAAGTGAGGCGAATGGGCCTTACTCAGTACTCACAGCTTTCAATCGTTTTCTTAGAGTTGACTCTTAAGTGCCAATGGAGGCGGCCACTTTTCTCTGACTTTCTTCATGTAAGATCCTTTGCCTCGCTTCAGTGAGCAGTTCCTCCGTAAAAATCAATTTTTTGTTGTCAGTCTTTCTATCATATTTTGAAGCCATTCTGACAAAAAAAGCATGTTTAACGAATAAGCACCGCTGGAGGTACATTCAGAATTACATTCTCCAAACAAAAAGCAAGCAGTTCCAAAGAGTACGCACACAGACCCGAAGAGTACGCGCGCACTCTTACGGGCTCTTCATATGCGTACTCTTTGGTGCAGGGTACATGGTCTTTAAAATGACCGGTAGATGGGAACACGTCTCGGAAATGCGAAACGTGCGTGCAGGATGATTGCTTTCAAGTTTAATGCACAAACTGAATAACACAATGTGTGTCTTTACATCAGTCTTTTTTGTAAAACATTAAACACATTACATCAAGAAGGCATAAATCAATTTCTTACCTTTTTAACGCTCATACACAGCAGTATTGTTGAACACCTTCTCGTTACTCACTCCTGTTGCCACAAGGACCATAACAACTGAGAAACAAAATTTGTCAGTGTTGCCAACTTTTAGAAAATTAAACTGCGTAAACTGCGTGCCCTTAGGTACCTTAACCCAATATTTTCCGAGATATTAAGAAAAGTTCATTTTTCACAAGTAAAGTGTCACTCCCGAATTTACTACGTGAACCATTTATATCATATTCTTATTTTCTTTACCCCTATGTTCCAAATAACATATTTGATGAATATCCGCCCAGTAGTTTCTCAGATGAAATATGCGGACGAACGGGAACGACTTGACTAAAAGGAGTTCTTTTCTTACTTTTTGTTAAGAACGCCTAAAAAACGCTTAATAATCACAGATCTGCTCATAGAAAGACTATGAATGATAATTTGTTCGGGCCTGATTGTTTTTTGAAATATTCCTGTCAACATTCGAAGAAGGAAAAGGGTTATCGTGTCATTATAAAAGTTGAATTTACAATATATGTAATAAAAGTCCAAAAACCGGAAATGTGAAAAATATTCCCTTAAAAAATTCCGTGCGAGTTGCGGCAAACAAATTCATTTGAACTCAGCGCCAGACCTTCTCAACTTTTTTGCGATTCGACTGTTTGGGTTCACTTTGCGTTATACGGAGGGTTGTTAATTTTTTGCAATGTTTTGTGTACAAAAATTTAAATATCAAAAATGGCAACAGATACTTTTATAAGTAATGTTTTACAGAAAAAGCATAATTCCCTCTCTTCTACGAAGACCTATGAAACACTCGAAAGGTTGTGATATGCAGTTTTGTTCAGAATTGTGCGATTAGGGTGTTATTAACTTAATCGTTTACGATCTCAAATAGCAGAACAAAGAAATATTGGCATTTTTTCTTGGCAGCAATTCGGAAATGTCAATGCTATTATAAAATTTATTTACTGCCCTTAAAATACTTTCCTTCTGTCATATTGTACTTATCCCGTTATATTTTCCATTTATCAAAGACATTTTTAAAAAACATTCTTTTATAGTTTATTGAATATATTCGTAATAGAATTTTATTTCTGAATATCGGATTCAAAATTATGATCTCTCACTTATTTTTCAAATTTCGGTAAGAGAAAAAATACCGGTGTACCATTTCTGGTAAAAGTAGTCAATGATTCCACATCTCGAACCTCAATCTTCGATTGTTTGTTGGCAAATATGAGATCGATGCATAAGTACGTTACCGTGGCGCAGTATCCATTCCTGCTCAACAAGATGAGGATTTTTTCCTAAGGGTTATGCTAACAGCGAGGCTCTAAACATTTCGGAATAATACTCGCCGTTTACTCATTTACCACTTTGTTAGCAGTAGCTTTAAATGACCCCAATTTTGTCTAAAAAATAAGATGCATGACTTCTTCGGCAATTTGACAGAACTTTGCCTTCTGAAGCCCGGGACTACCTGGACATTTTCAACGGCAACTTGGAGATTTTAGCTTAGGATTTTAATGCTGAAGCAAGTAACAACTTTGCCAAAAAATACTAAATCTCGAAGTCTTACTTAGAGGAAATACTTGGGATACACATTTTTCAGAGGCATGCCAGTATAGTGAAGTACTGACCGAAGGGCTGGTGGGGCGGATGTGAGACATCCGGGCTCCCGAATATTGCTCCCTCCCCCCATCCGAAATTGGAGATCTCAGGCATATAAATATCGGATGTCAATTTCTCAGAAACTTATATTAAAAATATCACGCGCGAAACTGATTTTCAATTAAAAACACTCCGAAGTAATTATAATTTTAAAATTGGGGGCTCCATAATTAACATAATCATCTTCATTTTACTCTCATGTTAGTTTTATACTTTAAAGATTTATAATGTATTTTTATTAACCAATGCACACATTGTAATTTTTATATTGTGGTTATTATAACTCATAATATGTACTAGTAATTAAAAGTTATATTGGAAATAAATGGCTCGTTGGTTATTACTGCATTAACCTCGTGGGTCCCCCTTCATTGCTTGGCCGTCCCTGGTAACATAAGCTATATGGGCTGCCTGTGCATTCAAAATGGTAACCTTAATGGAAAAGTGGTGAAAATTGTAAAAATAAATATACGAGCTGCCTTAGGTGAGAGATTATATGAATGTTTAGCACCTTATACAACAAAAAGTGTCATTATGTTAAGGAATTTCTATAGTGAAATAGTTTACTTCTTGTAATGGCGATGGAGCTAAAAGGGATTCGGTGTATTCAAAATAAATCGAATTATGTGGATGGTGAATAAGAAATAGGCTTTTTTTAATGTTTTCAATATAAGTGGTGTAATTTCTATATTATTTTGGAGGCTGTCATAAAAGGTTTTTTAGGAAAGTTATTCTTTTGGATGATTCATGCATTCCCATATATGTATTCCGCATTTAAAGTTTTACAGATTTTTACAGATGATTTATCATTTAAATCTACATACACTCCTACCAAGTTTCAGATTCTTACCTAATCTAAATCCATCACTTCCGGTGTGACACATGCACGCACTCAGTTACACTACGAAATTAATGTATAGGATTTGGGCTCTTTATCTTTTGTCTCCTATGAAATATGCGTTCAACAAACTTTTAGCAAGTTAAACCTAGAAAAATGGAACTTTTCGTTCACTTTGCAGTTTCTCCAAGGACAAGGACAACATAGATAGAATCACTTATTTTTTAAGTATAAAAAAGAAGCGAATAGTTCTGGAAAGAACTAATCCGCCTACTATCCTTTCAATATAATGTTAATATATCACAGGTAGTGGTGTAGACATGTTTCCCGTGGTACAGAAGTGCTTTTCGTCAAATTCGCCGTAGTATATTCGTATAGTACCTTTGAAATCAGAAAATTATTTTTCCTCTTATTGTGGTAGCCCTGCTTTTTTGATCCATTATAAACATATTCATCTCGTTTTGCCATTATACTTGCTCTACAAAGGAAATTTCTTTGAAATCTGTTTAGCCAATAACTTCCAAATTTATAGATAGTTACAGAAAAATTCTATCCTTGATATTATGGTAGCAGCATGATGATGATGATGTTTAGTCGACCCGGTTGAAATATGACGTTTTGGTTATTTATTTATATGAAGATTTAACATACTTAATTTGAAATTGATGGAATGATATGATCCGAAGATCCTATGCAGACAGGCATAAGCTGTGAAAGTTGGAACAATTTTTGAAACGAGAAAAAAGTCTGCTATGACCGGGAATTGAACCCGGGTCTTCCACTTGCCGGGCGGATATTCTGCGGATGTTCTGCTACGATAGTTCAGAGGTAGAATATCCGCCCGGCAAGTGGAAGACCCGGGTTCAATTCCCGGTCATAGCAGACTTTTTTCTCGTTTCAAAAATTGTTCCATACTTAATTTGGTTAAAATCCATTGGTTCAGTTCTTTAGAAATACGTGTAAAATATATTATTTAACTTATATTGTGGTAGACCTGCTCTTTAGCTCCGTTTTTAGTGATTTTCGTCAATGTTGAAAAGCACTATCATATTCGTGATGTCCGCCCGTCCATAAGCATAAATCAGGGAAGAATTGGCATAACCGATTTCAACAAAATTCCTTGCATAGAATACTGACATAAATTAATGGCCAAGGTGGCATATTTCGATCAGATCCATTCTTCAGGGATGCCACAATTGCAAAGTTAATATGTTCGGTATTTTCAAAGTAGTTTTTTGCGAAAGAGGCATGCAATATAAAAAAGCAAAATCAATATTTATAGTATAGATGTAGGAAGCATGGTTGCCACAATACAAGAAATTAAATCATTATTTTAACACGTATATACGTTGAACTTTCTGCGTCAATTTTAACCAAATTTAATATTTATAATATACACACATTATAAAACCATATTATAATATTTAGACCGAATCAGCGAAACAGGGGTGCCACAATTACAAATAAAATTCTTTCGGTAATTAAGGATTTGGAAGGAATTGGTTGAACGAATTTCAATTTAATTTTGTTTATAAGATTTGCACAAAATACCATAATGAAATTAAGATGCTTAATGCGGAGTTCAAGAACAGGGGTACCACAATAAAAAGTAAAATTATATTACTTTTACAAGAATTTCTGGAGAACTTATACATGGATTTTAACCAAATATGTTATATATAATCTTCAAATAAATAGACAATCAAAATAGCATATTTCAAACGGGTCGACTAAGCAGGTCTACCACAACATCAAGGTTAGCATTATTCTGTAACTATGAATTTGGAAGGTATTGGCTTAACGGATTTCTATGAAATTTCTTTTGTAATGCGAGTATAGAATGGAAAACGAAATAAATGTGTTTAAAACGGATCAAAAATCAGGGTTATCAATATATGAGAAAAATATTTTTCAAATTTTAAAGCAAATATATTAGTATACGATAATACTACGGCAAATTTGACGAAAAGCACTTCTGTACAACGGGAAACCTGTGTACACCCCTACTTGTTAACGTATTGTTTTCATTGTGGCATGTTTTACAAATCTTATATTAAAAATTTAATTAAAATCCGTTCAGCAAATTCCTTCCCAATCATTAATTACTGAAAGAGTTTAATTTGCAATTGTGGCACTCCTTTTAAGCTGATTCGGTTTAAATATGATAATATGGTTTTGTATATATGTGTAAGAAATTGATGGAATAAGATGATCCGAAGATCCTATGCAGACAGGCATAAGCTGTAAAGGTGGGAATAATTTTGAAAGGAGAAAAAAGTCTGCTATGACCGGGAATCGAACCCGGGTCTTCCACTTGCCGGGCGGATATTCTAACTCTGAACTATCGTAGCAGAACACTTTTTCTTGTTTCTGAACACGGATATATATATATATATATATATATATATATATATATATATAATAACCAAATTTAACCCACACACACACGCACGCACGCACGCACGCGCGCGCGCGTGCGCGTGCGTGTGTGTGTGTGTGTGTGTGAGAGAGAGAGAGAGAGAGGGTTAAATTTGGTTGAAATTGATTTGGACAGTTCAACAAAAGTACATGTAAATATAATTTTTTATTCCTTGTATTGTGGTAGCTCTGCTTTCTATAACTATACTAAACATCTTGATTTTTGTTTTTTTATGTCGCACGCCTACTTCATACAAAATTTCGTTTTAATCTGTTGTTCATTCATAATTACAGAAAAGTTTAAGTCTACAATTGTGGCACCCCTGCTCATTCGATCCGGTCCAAATATGTCATTTTCGTCATTAATATATGTGCATATTCTATATACTAAATGTGGTTGAAATCGGTTAATTCATGAAGATGTTAGGAACACACACACACGGACACCCAGGCGACCTCATAAGACTACTCTCCATTTTTTTAGAAAGTAGGCTACAAAATCTTTATAACAAAATCATTAAAATAAAAAACGTTATACTCGACAGGTAATTACCGTACTTTCAAGCATTTTGCAATTGATAATTGTTTTCTCCTTCGATGTTTGATGGGAACTCCATGTTTGCTAAATCTCTATTATTTACTCTTTTTTCCTCTCTCACCTACTGATTTGACTCTAATCGGACAGTGCTAACTGGTATCTCTCCATGTGAGATTAATATCCTTTTCCATAGCGTTCGCGAATGTCCGCTCATCATTCAGCCGTGGAGAATGCCACGAAAAGCCTATACAACGGAAGGGGAATCATGCAAGACCGACTCGTTTCTAGGTCCAAAGGTTAGCGTTATTATGAAGCGTACGGAACGCACAAAGCACGAATGCGGAGTAGCGAGTTCAAATCGCTCAAATTTAAATATCTCCATCTCGTAAAGCTCAGTAACATCCAAGAGAAAAGGAGATGGAGAGGTTTGTGAGCACAATGAACAATTTAAAAAAAGTCATTTAATAGTCCTCTCGATTCTACGGAAAATCGTACCTGCCCCTGTCATTATGCCAGGGACGCGCTGTATGCTTCCATTGTTCAAGCTTGTTTTGTATGTATGTATGGCAGCTGACGTGGTGAAAAAGATTGGGTAAAAAATCTTCCCCGTTTACATACTGCAGTGACTTTCAAAGTGTGTGTTGCGACATATTTGCGTGTCGCTAAGTGCAATGAGTTGTGTACTCAAAATATGTACAAGAAGTTTTTATATAAAATATAATTCTTCCATAAAAAAACAAAACTGCGTAAAAATATACAAAGATCTAAGGCTGTAAGTAACGCTAAGATTAAACAAAGAAACAAATAAATACAACCCCAATAAGAGTATAAACAATACTGTTTAGTTATAAGCTTTATATTATAAGGCGTTAACCCAGGGGTGGGACACTGCGCCTTCTTAATCAGTTAGTAATCGCAAACTCCCTAAACACTGCAATATTACATACCCAGACGGACTCCCGTCGTAGATGAATTAAACGCATTTAAAGAACTTTTTAACATGCATACTTACAGATGTACAAAACGGAAATAAACGGAGGAAGGACGCGTTAATTTTTGTATGCGGCCTAGGATGTCTCCACCAGAAAATGTTTAGAAAACACTGACAGCGGGTATTAGAAATTGGAGGTGAGAATATGTGCGCAGGAGAAAAAACAAAGGGAAAAAGACAAAGAAAGGTAAAACAATTGGAGAGGTAAGAGGAACGGTGGAGAAAGATACAGAGACAGAGAGAATGATAGAGATAGAGAGAAAGGGATGGTGATAGAGAGAAATAGTTACGCAAATTAAACGCTCATTGAGCAGAGTGAAACCTACAACGAGGACAGAAAAACGTTTCCATAAATTTTATGAAATTCATAAAAAAATAATAAATAACTCTTTCTTTGTGGTTGATAGTGGCTAGTAAAAACTTTTAACTGTATTTATTGGTCAACAAATCTAACAATCTTCTTTTATCTATTGGGTTTACCTTAATGATGTTTCATTTTATTTAAAATAACTGTTGAGTTCATCGACAAAGGAAATGAACTGATATGAGCTTAAAGCTTCAACCAACATCGAGAGTTGTTTCTAATTTAACGTTTCTGATTCTTTTATACGAGTTAAAATGGATATGAAATGGATGAAAGAGACGATTCGATAGAGAATAACTCGAAAAAGTCAAACCATTGATGTTTTCTCATAGAAAGTTATAAATTTTCAATTTAATATTGCAAAGTACCTTGCAAATAGATCATACGTTTCTAAAAATTAGTTTGCTCTTGTATATCATTTTACAGATCCTAATGAAGGCATTAATGAAAAGATGAATGTGCATCAATTTCTTGCCCAAAGTTAATTTATTTCAACTTGGGTATTTCATCATAGTCACAGTCGACAGCAAGGCTAGGCAAGAGAATAGGTTTTCCTTTTATAAAACAGCCGAACGTTGAAATAATTAATTAGACACTTCTAGCATGCCACGTGAATAAAGGAAAATCTAATTATACTGCAATCTTTTTATTCGATAAGAGAGCCATAATTTCGAAATTACAGATTTTTTCTGAAATTAAAATAAACGTCAAATTAATTTGATAGTCTAAACTTCCACCCTAGTTTTGCGTTTATGTATGCGCGTGGGTGAAGGTGTATCTCGTAGTAATGAAGTTTACCCCAAACGTCGTCACTTAAGAGCGAAAGTGGAGAATAAGGAACTTAGATGTCAATAAAAGTAAGATTTAGAGAAAAAAGAACGTTGAAATATATTCCCATTAAACTAGATCCTATTGGGATTCCTCATTTCCATATGGAAATGCAACCCGCTCTTGTATTGTAGGACGGGCTGGTTATTATCTGGACGAGGGTAAACTGAGATGGAAATCCGATCGGATCCAATGAATGGGCGCGAAAATTAGCATAAGGAGAAGCCCGCAGTTTATGATGAAGTCCCAGATGAGAGACTAATGTATAAAAGAAGGATTTATCTCGTGGAGGAATATCAGTCTCTTTAGAATAAAGTAAACGATATCTAAGAATTAATCTGATTTTTAAATAATATCATTGTATTTTATGTCGGCATATTCAAATTCACGACGAAAGTTTTACCATGTTGAGGAAATATTTCCCAGCCAATTTTGGCTCGGTTAAGAATCCCACGGATTACAATTGAGTAAAAGGCGCTTATGTTGATGACTCATTAAGAAGCAGCTCCTTATTTTGTTGGAAAATGAATTTATGGGTGTCTAAAGCTACGTTGTGCAATTTGTGCAGACTTGCATCAAGCTATTCGAAACAAACCTTTGATCAAAAGCATCGAGGCGAAATTCGCTGCAGAATTTTGATCTTCGGTTATTACAGAAGCGCACCGATTTTCTTTTGAAAGAATGACTCAAAAGTCGAGCAATGACAGTTGTTAATGAAAATAATGCAGCAACAAAGGTGAGGGAGGTTCTTTCAAGATGTCTCTCCAGCCCTCTTAATTAAAAGTGTATCATGAAAGCTCCCTGTGTGTAAATGACGTTTAATTAGGGAATTCGGCGACCTTAAATCTTAATTGGGTTATTCGCCTTTCAAGGAATTCCATAGAGCTGCCATTAAAAGAGCCAATTTCATTCTCTTCTTATACATTTCCCTGCAATCTCCTTGTTTCGCTGTTATAAATACTCTCTCGAGGAAATACCAATAGCCTGACGCAGATGTTACATAATATACTTCGCCTCTGGAACTAATACCAGGTATTCACGTTTTCCATTTTCAGTTTCATTGCACATTAAATCGTAAAAACATGACCCTTGCTTACTTTCATCCACAGTATCTTCATGTGATTACAGCTTGTCAGATAGCCTGTATATGTAGGAATTTCAAAATGGAAATTCAAAATTCCTCAATTTATTTCCTAAAATATTACTGCATCAGACATTCGTGTGAAATGCTTAAAACAAATCATTTATTTATAGAATAAGGATTACTTGCTGATGCAGAGTTCGCTCTTATAAGTAATATTTGAAATTTTATACTTCATTTTGTGTATCATTGTGCTCTAATATGGCCGAAATATAAAACCTATAAAATGACATTATAAAATTTTAAATTAATTTTAAAATATATTATTTTATTTCTACTTTTTGCAGTAAACAACGTGAATTTTGTTACAATAAACATTCACATTGTGAAGCATAAGAATTAATTTGTCAGGAAAATTCAGTGGTAGAATATACGCCCAGCATGTGTAAGACCACGCAGTTCATTTCACAGAATTTTCCTTCTGAATCCATAGTTCTCCCATATTACAACGCCTTTTGCATAGGAATCAACAATCCAATCTTCCCATCGTGTCCCAAAATAAAATGATACGAATTTTGAACAAAAATCCATAATTTAGTATGGAGAAAGCATTCTTTTGTTAAAATAATGCGTCGAAATGTACTTTATGGACAAATTTTAGACGATTGGTACTATATAATAAATTCTTGTTTACTTAGCACTTGGATAGGTGTACTTTAAAAGTCCTTGAACCCTCTCTGCTTTGGATTTGACATAATATACAAATAAGAAGGCGTCGGATAATATCTGAAAAAAATATAGAAAAATCTACCAATGATAAAATAACCTTTCACTACAATAAATAGTCTATTCACATAATAATGTGCAGTATTTACTTAAAATGAGTGCTAAAAATCAACGAGGTTTTGATGGGAGAACTTAGATTGACTCAGTAATATTTACGGTTTATATGAGCGAAATTAAAGGATGAGCTGGTTCTGTATTTACAGGGTAAAAAATCGCAATGCATTTGGTAACCGCCGCGGGAACCACATTTTCGCAAAGTCGGAATAATGAAATTAACGATGTCGGATACGAGAACTTTTGCTATTTTTTAGTACTACTTTTTAAGGTTCTTAAGCCAAAAACATATTACTAGGTTGTTATGAAACAGTGCTTTTAAGGACTATCCTTGAAAAGATATTCTTTCCTTTATGATTACCCTCATTTTACACCTTCTTATGTTAGAATTATTTATATTTTAAAACAAAACCATTGGCTACATTTCAATCAATTCTTTGTTATATAAACTCCAATGAGTGGTCCATAGTGGCTGCACTGACTTTATGGAAGTTGTATTTAAGAATGTTTATCGGCGTTATTAATTTTACTTTCTCCTGACGTGATACTATAGAGTGAGATTATCCTTGGAATCACTTCATTTCTTCTTTGGGAATAACATACTGCATTAGCATTTTTTTAAATTTTAAGGAAAATCTTTCCCGACCAAGACTAAAAATACTTTGTAAGCCTTAGGATAGGAGTCACAAAATGAACATTATGATTATGATAGCGAACGTAAAAGCGGCCAAACGGGGGATTAATCCTTCGGCACAAGCAATGCCCATAGGGACGTTATCACACGCATGTATCTGTGAGATACATCATATTTCTTAGGCAAATATTAATGTTATTACACTTGTCAAGGTATCTGATTTTATTGTTTTTACTCTCTCATATATGGAAAATAATAAAGCCATAAGAATCCATTTTTTGTTTATTTTTATAAATTGGATTTTCATAATAAATGTTTTCAAACAAATTTTCATTAAAAAATCTTGAGTACGGGAATATTTAATTTTTTATTATTAGATAAAAATTTAACAATTTGAAAAACTAAAGAAGAAATATCTGTACCAAATTCAGTTATAATCAGAAATATTTGTTTAATGATACCTGGGGGATTTAAAATTCAAATGGTAGAATCAGAACCTGAGCCACATGTTTGATTTTCACTACAATTTGAACAAATTATATTGGCATGTTCTAAACAAATATATGAATCACAAAATTTACAACAATAGTTGGTAAACCTAGTTCCTATTGGAATGTTGCAGAGTACGAATCGCTTTCTTTTGGTACACTGGTGTGGAACTTTTTCTTCATCTTGTCTCCGTCACCAAAATAATCTTCATTTTGTACATCATTATCAGTTGAAAGACTAATTTCCCTAATCATATCAACATTTTGTTCATTTTCCAAGTTAAAAACACGTTTTCCCGAAGACATGCCGAAAATTTTGTCATAATTTCAATGCCAACGTAATAGCATGCAATCTATCAAGGTGATACAAGCCCAGACGCTGCAGTGGATATCCGTCTTTTTATTTTTCGCCCTTCGTTATTATAAATAATACATTTATAAGACGTGCTATGAAATCCCGGGACGTTCATTTGTACATTCAATGATTTTTTAACGAATACCGGGATCGGAAAAAAGTTCAAATATGTTAAGAACGTTCGGCATCAAGTGAACTTCGACGAATGGAAAAGACTTATAAGAAAGGTTCCGGACTTATCTCAAAGAGAACTTCATTTCCCGTACGATTCTCACTCAAAGGCCGATTTTTCCCAAGTTAACATTTTAGTTCTTTTCATAATTGATTTCTTCGAATTTTGCTTGAATATTGGCGTTTATATCACTCACTAGCGTAATTGCTCGTCAAATATGACGGGTATGCGTGATTTAAGTTCAAATTGAAAGAAAAATATTAATGAAACCAACTTTTAGATAAACTAAATGTAGGATTAATACAAAATTCACATAATTGAGTGTTCCAGAGAGTTAAAATAGTAATGGGCGAATAGAAATTGCATGACAAAGAAATACATTACGCTATTCAATTCTTTTACGTCTAAAATTATTTTTCATCTATGGAACATTTAATTTTTTCTCTTTCTTTCTTTATTTCTTCCTCTCTTGTATTAAAGCCTTCAAAGCATGCATTCCTTAATGTATATAGTAAATACACTATAAGGATTAAGGCGTTAATACAATCTCGTTATTTATTTTTCTTTAAAAGGGTCTAGAACCGAAGTTCTTCCTAATTTTTAATTTGCAAAAGAGTAGAAGTCTTTAAATCGAAACATCGATTTTTATGGAAAATGGCACACCCATTCCACCAAAAATAAAAATTCTGGCCCCAAGGTGCATATCCTCATGACTCCATTAAAAAGTGTATCAAGTTTTTAAGCCAAAGAATACCTATTCTTACTTGGTTTCACGTTTATGTTGTCTCTTCTCCGGCATGCTCGTATCCATGTTTCATTAATGGACTTTTCTTGAAGAGATCGAAAAAATCTCACCCTACCATTACAATTTTTGTAACTGTCATTATAGCCAAATACCGCACAAAACGACATTTCACTGAGAAAGCCACAGTTTAAGAGAACGTAATAATTTTCCAAACCCGCGACCACAGTCAATGCTAAATCATAGGCGACATGCGCAATCTGGTGGCCACGTGACGTCGCACGCTCGCCCGAGATAAGCAGTTATAAGTTATAAGAAATTAAGAATATCGCGGAAAGCGGGAGTCGGCGGAGAAACAGATTTAATCGTTAATTATCACGGACCTGTCTACGGACGGAATTACTGTGATGATGATTTCGCCACGTAAGTCAGTATTTTACATTACACATCAACTAATAAATCTTGAATTTATAAACTTAATTAATAGTTCACCTTATTCAATTTTAAACCAATCTTTAATTTTTTATTTTAGATTACGTTGTTTCATAATACTCAACAGCCATGTCTTTCAACGTATTTTGATCTCATTTTCAGACACACAAGATAGATTTCTTAAACTTATTGGTAATTCATTCATCAGTGTTGAAATTGTTACAGATAATGAATTTTTTCCATGAGTATTATAATAGTTTTGTTCTTTATATCTGAACATAACTAGTTTCTGACTATAAATACCTTGGAAGCATCATAACAAGAGAAGCAAAATTTACGGATGAGATCAGAACTAGAATAGGAAAAGCAAAAGCCGCTTTCAGTAGAAAGAAACACCTACTTACGAGGAATATAAGGGAAGATATCCACAAGAACTTCATAAAATGCTATATATGGAGTATAACTTTTTACGGGGCAGAAACATGGACGCTAAGGAAAAATGACATCAAATACTTGGAAAGCTTTAAAATGTGGACTTGGAGGAGAATGCTGAAGACAAAATGGACAGATAGGATGAAAAACGATGAAGTGCTAAGAAGAGTAGGAGAAAGGCGAATGATTATACAGACTATTAGAAAGAGGAAGGCAAATTGGGTAGAGCATGGGAAAATGATTAAAAACGTGTTAGAAGGAAAAAGGGAAATAGGTAGGAAGAGGTTTCAGCTGATAGATGATTTGAAAGGGAAAGAGAGTTATCAAGATATGAAGAAGACAGCGGAAAATAGGAGTATATGGATAACCTGGTTTAACCATGTATATTTACGGACCTGTCTACGGACAGACTACCTATGATGACGATGATGATCTCCTCTTACTTCGTTTGCTCATGTTGTGTTCCTCAATCCTTACTGATTTATACCTATTTGTAAAGTAATTGCCAGTTACTATGACATACTGAAATGATTGCTCCAAAGGTAAAATGTTTAATCTATTATATGCCGTATATGTACTATATATTTTATTATAATTTATTGTTATTTTATTCCTACTATCTTCATCCACCAATCTTATTATCTTATTTTGAGTAGCAATTAAGAATTTTTTATTAGTTTAATAGCGTTTATCCAAATTGTCATACCATACCTTATTATTGATTCAACTAAGGAAATGTATATTATCTTCTAAACAGTTGTTGGAACTCTATTTTTATATAATAGAATTGGTAGGTTATTTTTCTTAAACAGTTATTTAGTTTATTTATATGAAAATCAACTCTATAATATTCATCAATGATAACTCCTAAGTATTTATATTGTTTTACTTGTTCTAAATATTTACAATTGCAACTTATATCTCAGAAATTACTGTGAGCACATTTATGTTCATCTAGTCTACAATTTATAATTTTTCTTTTTGGAGCCATATTTGTTATATTCGTAGATTTTGACTTACTAATATTAATTATCATGTCATTGTCATGTGCACATATAATAACAGTATTCAAGTCTTTCTGCATGTTTATTTTAGCTACCTCAAAGTCTCTATGTACAGATATAAGTACAGTATCATCTGCATATACCGTTTATATAAATTGCGAATAAAATGGGTTCCAAAACGGAACCTTGTGGCACTCCCACTAAAACTTTTTTCTCCACTTAAAAGTATCATTTCCGGATAGATGGCATAATTTCGAAGAAAATGAAAACTATTATCTTATTAAATGGGCTCTGTGTAGTTTAAATGCTATCTCGTTGGTTTATTTACGAGTTTAGATCTTGGTATATGTGATTTTTTAAAGAGCTTTCGGTATGCAGGCACCGAAACGTCAATCTTGTCTCCCAAAGAATTATCATTTTCTCTGCAAGTTATGAGTAAAAAATTTCTATCTCCCATTGTTTATTTTAACTTAACTACCAATAAATTGGATACCCTATGCCATAAGTAACAGCTGTGTGCGTGCAACTCTACTTGTGCTTATTACTGAACTAATCATGAAAATGCCTGAAAACTTACGGAATATGTTTTTAAAGTGTAATAAAAAATGAATAATAATTTCTTTGATTGGTCTATCATGTAAATTTAAAAAATTAGAAAGTTTTGCCTTCTATGACAGTTTTCAAGTACATACCTATATTGCAAAAATATGTTTTCGTTCCAGTATATAATTTTCGACTTTCGTTATTTTATTTTTTTTATATTTTAAACATGTACGTAGTTTTGACTATTGCTACAAGTTCTTGTTGCTTTAGTAACACCATTCGTACTCATAAAACATTAAATTACGTGAACAGCAGCTAGTTTAAAGTTTTTACCTAATCATTTTTTTATTATTTGAGAAGTTTCTATTAATGAAATTTTGAGACAAAATTCACAGGAAATGAAGTAGTAATATTCATTTGTCCTTCAGCACGCATTACATAATTTTATAGTTGAGTTTTTATGATGTTGTTAATGTAGTCGGACCGTTACTTTCTAATCGTTTTTATGTCGGATTGATCTGGATGAGTCAACTAATGATACTGAAATTTGAAGTACGCTGGGAACGAAATAAAAGTGCTATTAGTATAAAAGCGATAGTAATTACAATTTGATCAATAGCAAAGGCGTCATGATGATTGAAGGGTTGGTTGTCCGATAAATATTAACAGGGTTAAATGTTTCATAGGTTCAAAATGAATTGGAACACAAGCTGGGGTAGTCGCGAACCATTTATGATTTGTGGGTGGATTAACTTATATATATATATATATATATATATATATATATACATATATATATATATGTATGTATATGTTGTTTATTATCCGTAGTTAAATTGTACAAAAATATTATTCAAAGTTGTACTGAAAATATTGAAACGAATTCAATTGCATTTCATCCTTTATACGCAGGATTGAAATAATTCGAATGGAAAAAAGACATTCTTAGCTTAAGTATGGTCATTTGTTTGACAAACCATTCCAGCGCTAGAAGTTAACGAATTTTCCATACGTTTTGTTATTTTTGCGTTTTAAGAGCTATATTAAATTTTATAGGCATGTTAACCTATTTTGGATATTTTTTCAGTTTATCATAAATAATGTTGTTGTTTGTTCTTATATGTTAGACGATCGTAATCTATTTTGACAAAAATATTGTTACTAACATTATTTTTAACGATTTTTTATTCTTAAATTTTTTATCTTATTCTATTTGCATATTATTTGAAAATTTAATCAGTTTTGAATTTCTTTGTGTAGTTGGTACTGACCGATCCTTAAGTACAAAACCAATTCAATTAAAAACAATGCTGCAGTGTAAATTTGCATCATAGTACATCCATTTAACTTACTATTCGTAGTTTTACTTTTTGTCTACTACTTGAAGCAATTTGTAGCTTCATTCAAATTGATTCCACCTGCCGATTCTGCGATGAAATAATTTCTCGTGCGTCAGACGCAATATATAATACTAATAACAGATAATGTGTGATGAAGATTTTCATTTCAATTGACTCGATTCAACTGGCACAAAGCCGACTTCTTTATATAAATCATATAGAATGTTTGCATATTTTTTAATATTAAATCTTTTGTTCTATGACGATCATTATGGGCTCATAAGTATATCCTATCTCAATTACGTACATTACTGTGGGTGACTCTTGCGGGAAAGAAGAAAAAATGATCGCAAAATAATGTGAATTAAAAAAAAATCCTTTGCTGGTAAATGTGGGATGGAAGCGTCTCAAAACGACCGTTTAGTGATGCGCCGAAGACATTATTTACTCTTTAAAAAATTCCCTATTTTCCCAGAAGAGGCGAAAGAGCCGTGCATGGCCTATTAATTATTTAAAGAAGTAATGAGAGAGACAGAGAGAAGAAGGAAGAATGGCATGTTGAGAGGGTAGAGATAGAGAGAGGGGTTAGGGGTGTAAGAGGGGGATAGGGGAGGGAGGGAGAAAGAGAGAGAGAGCGTTGGTGGGAGAAGAGATAAGAGAATGAGAGAGGTATGAGAGGGGATGGAGCGTGGAGGGAGGGAGACGAGGGTTGAAATGTTTAGGAAAAAGGAAGTGTAGGCGTGGAGGAGGCGGAGGAGAATGAGTATGTGGAGTGGGAGGTGGAGGGGGAAGAAGGAACGGCGAGATGGGAGAGAGGGAGAGATGAGCGTTACGGTAGCAAGAGGGAGGGGAGAGGGAGAAGGAAGATGTCAGAGGGAGGGAGAAACGGGAGACCAATAGGGAGAAATAAGATGGAGAAGGGTATGGGCCAGGGAGAGGGGGGAAAGGGAGGATGGGAGGGTTAAGGAGTGAGCGGAAGTCGGGTGAAAAACAAGCGAGGAAGGAGAGCTTGAGGAGAGGCTAAGTGGTGGCAAGAGTGCTCTTAATGCATCCCTCCGAAGGCTGCGAGGGAGGGGCGGGGGGAGGGGAGGGAAGGAGGGGAGGGAAGGAGGGGTGGGGGGGGAGGGAAGGAGGGATCCTGGAATTTAAGGATGTTAGGGAGGAATAGAACGAAATAGAGGGAGAGAGCGAGGAGAGTGAGACGCGGAGGAAGTGAAGTTGGGAGTGAGAGAGAGGGAGATAGAGAATGCGAGAGACCGGTGACTTGAGGGAAGGAAAGTGGTGGAAATGGAAGGAGACAGCGAGAAGGGAATAGTTTTGTAGGGTGGACGTCCGAGAGAGGCGTAGGGATAGGTAAAAGGGGAAACGAGAAAAGAAAATTAATTTAGAGAAAGAAAATCGGAGGAAAAAGGAAGGAAGTGTGCGGTTTACCAATGAGAAAAACAAGATAGGAAGAGAGAGAGAGAGAGGTAAATGGTGGAATTGAAGACGAGACAGTTTTAGAAGCATACGAGAGAAAGAATAAGAGAAAATAAGAAAAAGAATTAATTGAAGTGGTGAGAGTGGAAGAGCGGGTGGAAGGAGGAAGAAAAATTGGGAAAAAGAAGAAGTAGGAAGCGGGATTAAGAAGGACAGAGAGAAATTGTGGTGGAGAAGGAGATAGAGAAAGAAAGAGAGAGAGCGAAAAAGGGTTTAGGAGAGGGGCTGTCCTGTGCGAGTCTCGGGAATGTTTTGGGCTGAATTAGTTCAGAGGAAAATCCTGTCTGCTAAGGGAGCGACAGGGGATGGTGAGTGTTTTCTGGAGGGAGAGAAAGAGAGAACGGGAGAAAAGGCGGAGTGGAGAGAGAGAGAGAGGATTGGGGAATGGAAAAAACAGATAGAATCAAACAAAGGAAGAGGCAAAAGGAGAGGAGATGAAGGGGCATTAAGGGAACGGAAGCCCTAGAGGATAGCAGTGGAGAAAGGAGGAGGGATTTTCACTGAGCACAGTCCGTGCCGAGTTGGAATAAAAAGCGGAAGACTCTTCATTTTGATGCAAAGCTTTATTCCTCCGTACCAAGAACCCAGTTTCCACGCAAAGAGTTTCCTTCGCATGAAACCATGGTTGCCTTATATTTTAGGATCGCAACTCCGGGACTTAGATTTAAAAATTATGAAGACGCAACAAAGAGAAAGCAAAATGTACGCTAAGATAAAATATCAAGATTTATGACAAGATTTCTGCGTTGAATATTTTCGAAGTATGTAGTTCAATATGAATTATAAAATCTATTTCCTTGTTACTAAGTGAGGCCATTATAATGAAAATAATAGGCTTGCCAAACGCCAAATTGAGAAAAATGTAGTATTATTAATTTGCGATTTATATTTATTAGGATGTCTAGAATATAATTTTTAATTTTCTATATAAAGACTAGCTATCTTAAAGTAGCTATTTTTATATTTAGTATAATAAACCTATTTAATTAATTATAAACAATAGTTAATCATTATTATTTTTTAAATCAACAATCTAGACTCATTTTTTATTTAATTTATAACATTTTAACAACATTTATTTAAGAATTGTGCTTTAAAATAAATGATTAGAATGATACTTCACAATTATTTACATAAATGCACCTTTCAATACACACGGAATCAATTTCACAAAAATAAATGAACTTTAAAAATAATAATAATTATTCACCATTAATTAACCTGTAATTTAGTATGCTCGAATATATTTCCGTAACCCGCAAGATTCTGATAATATCGTCGCAAGCAATCTGTTTTTCTCTAAATCGATCTTATATCATTATAAGGCCAAGCAAAAGATGCAAATAAATAAAAAATAACGATTTCATAATAAAAAATTAAATGATACCACTCGGGTGAGGATCGAATATATCAGATTTATGATCGGAAATCTTTTTCTCCAGGGTTGGAATGCTGCAGTTTCGCTTCTTGCTCCTTAATCCAAATAAAGACATAAATAGAAGCTTCCATAGCGGCACTTCCTTCCATCCCCTCCATTAAGTCTCCAAACTATCCGGGGAGGCTGAGTTTCCATAGTCCACGCCCTCTCGAGTGCACGGCTATCACAGCGCGATTCGCCCAAATGGTGTCAAGAGTGGTTGCAGTCATCTCCGGCGCGAATGTTTTTCCCGCATCGCACCGGGCTATTACCGACACTCGCCAAAAGTGTCATCGGAAGCACGCGCCAATTTACTCGCCCCCTTTAACCTGCTCTACGGACGATAAGGAAATGCCAAATTTTCGGGACTCGAACTTCGATCCATCGTCAACAGGGCTTCGAAAATCCATCAGAACGATCCCTATGACTGAAGTTAATTTTCAAATTAAAATTCAATTATTAAATCTTATTGAATGTCATTACTTTGTGATATTTCTCTCTCTCTCTAAATTAAATTATTTTTTTTGCACGGGTTTCAAAATATGTAGAATTTTATTCATACGCACCCAAACAGAGCGTCCTTTCATAAAAACACAAAGAAAAAATATATCAAATTTCAGTAAGTTGACGCAATTAAAATGTTCAAAAAGCCGAAAATAAATATATATAAGTAAATAATTGAGCATAATAATGAGAGATTGATAGATAAAAGACCTTTCACAAACGCAAGTAAATAACAGCATATGGATAGCTTCATTTTCGCCGAGTGGGACAAATCTCGAAAAATGTGAAATAAAAGAAACATTTGGGATTTTATTTATGTAAACGGTGTTAAAGATAGTTAACAGTAGCACTTGGGCGTGGGCAATATATTACCCACGCCTGTGTGTAACTGCTCTCCATTTCATATGCAGTGATTACAAGTGTAACGCGTTTCACAACTACGTCTACTACATATTTGCTTTTCATGCCTATTATAGACGGATTCACCCATAATTCTAATACTTATTTTCCTGGTAGTTTAATAAGGCGATTAATTTGTATCTTCGGTCTGACTATACTACTCCGTAAACCTTAAAGCATGTTACTAAAATTATTTTAATGCTTTTCAAGAATCAATTGATAACAGTCTGCGGTATTTGTGATTTTCACCTGCTGAGATTTTTCAGTTTGTAATATACTGAATAATTCTATAATTATCGGATGTGATTTATCTAGATTCATATTTCACAATTTGTGTATTTATTATAGAGCTTCTGCTTTTCTCGCAAATCAGAATTGGTTTTTTATATCGTCTCCACTTTTTTTAGCTTAATCCAATGCGTTTCAACTTACCGAACGTTGAAAAATCTCCAGCAAACTTTGCTTATCCGAACTTCGCTTTTATTCACTCTTCTGTCTGTTAGGGTGGAAGTTTATGTGGCAGGTGACAGTAAGGGACTATCTTATATTCTTTTGGTTCAATCTTATTTCTCACCTTTCATTCCGGTTACGGTTTTAACGTGCCTTTCCCGTCCAAATCACAAGCTTGAACTTTAGGGAAACACCACGAGACTTCTTTGAAGTTATGAGGCAAGTTTATTTCGCAGGTTTAAAGGCTAATTCTCGAAATTTATGTGGGATTTCCAGAATTCATACAATGACAATATATGAACAAATTGCACTAATATTTTGAAAGCGTTTCAACGAATGTGAATATAGTTGGATTATTTCACACTGTGATTTTAAAGCTTTTTCTCAGTTCTTCTTCGAGGCAAATTTTGAATGTCGTTTAATCGATAACCTAGTCAATATAGACCTTAATTTTTAAAAGTATAGTTATCACTTAAATCGTCATCTTGCAAACCTCAGGGCCTTAACAAAATTCATCACCTACTTAATTTCTAGCTGCAACCTGCAACAATATTGCCTTCTCTCCTTAAACTCACTCCTGTGACTGATCCTAATGTTTATGCAATAAATATTTTTATAATTCAATTCTGCACGTTCCACATTATATAACCTTTTTTGCCATTGTAACTAACCTCACCTGTTGTGCTCCTTCGTTGTTTCTTTTTATATGTTAACATATACTATCATTGAATTACTACAACCTCTTCGAAACAAATACTCTTTAAGAAAAATTTCCAAACTTATTTTGTTTTTGTAATAGCGAATACATATAACGATGAAATATTTTATGAACTGATAATTTTTAATGAAAACAGCATTAAAATTTGTAACATTTTTGAAACTGCATTCGATAAATATTTTAACATATTCTATCATTGAACTAGTACAAACTCTTCGAAACAAATACCCTTTAAGAAAAATTTCAAAATTTATATTTTTTAAACAATTACGAACACATATAAAGATGAAATATTTTATAAAATGACAGTTTCTAATTAAAACAGTATTACTATTTGTAACATTTTCGAAATTAAATTCGATAAAAATTAACAAAAGAAAGGATTTTCTTAAAAGTTTCACTTATATTTTCATTCTCTTGTTATGCTAAGCCTAAAGTAGATTGCGTGGTAGTAATTCAATTATTGTCTTAACATTTCCTCCAATTTCTGAAAAGTTTGAGCGCATCTGTACGGATTATTCCTCTGAGAATGTTTATGAAATGAGTTAGAGACTGTATTGTTTACTTTCATCCCTTCTTGAGACCAAGAAATGTTTATTTTCCCCTCCACTTCTCCATCCCCTCTTCCGACCCCATTTGTTCCATTACTCCTTTAAAGCATCCAAGCGCCAACTGGGGTAAGCATTCATTCGTTCGCCTCTTTAGATCCGCTCCTTCATCCCGCCCCATGGTAACCCTCCCCCTCTGACACTCCTAGCGCCCTCCCCCCTCTGGCGCCCTCCCTCTCGCGCCCTCCTCCCCTCTCGCGCCCTCTCCCACTCTCGCGCCCTCCTCCCCTCTCGCGACATCGCCCCTCCCACGCTCTTCACCTCCCAATCAATCCTCCCCTCACATGCCCTCCCCCTCCCATGCCCTCGTCCCCATTCCACTCCCTCCTCCCCCTCCCACGCCCTCCTCCCCTTCCCACACCCTCCTCCCCCTCTCACGCCCCCCCTCCCACTGCCTCCTCCCTCTCCCACGCCCTCCTCCTCCCACGCCCTCCTCCTCCTCCCACGCCCATAGGGCCGTCTTATCGACTTGCTAGCATCTTACCATTAAAACTGATCTCGGGCCGACCCTCCTCCCACCAACTTCTTGGTCCCTCGTCCATCCTCGGAAAGATGCTTTCTTTTTTCTTTTTCCTGGCAAAAATCCTTCTTCGGAATAAACCTTTCCCACGATATGAGCTCCCGTTTCGTGCAAGTTAGCTTAGCTTCGATGCGTTCAGGGGAGATATGCGACTGTCATCGAGTTTCCCTTTCAAGACAATATCCGAACTAACGGCTTTGGAAAAGGAGTGTGTTTAACAAAATTTTGACGAATATAGTAAATTAAAGGACTTATACGCAATGGTTTCCAACCTCGGGGAGCGACCCAAATCAGGACCGCAGGGGAACATCAGCTGGGTCGCGAATAATAGTCAGAAGAAAACTTTCCCTGCAGTCAGATTGTTATCCATATATTTTTATTGAAAATTGCCTAAAGTTTATCAGTCTCAACAGTCGATGCAAGTCACACTTCCCTTTCGAACCTTGTAGCATCGATTCGTGAGAATAGATTTGGAAAAGCAGGAATACTAGATCAGCCGAAAATTTTCCATCCGCGCCCCAGCTAGCATGGCTTTCATACATTAATTTCACCCTTTACTCGAAAATGTTCATGACATAGACCGATCGGATTTGCGGTGCAGTATAGCGATACAGTAGTAGTGTCCGCAGGCAGGGGGGAATTAACAGCTATCTATGTTGCATCTTATTGTTGGCTCAATTAAAAACACGGGTCGCGAAGTCCTATTGTTGGTCAGTTTAGGGTCGCAGGAGAAGAAGGTTGGGAACCGCTGATTTATATTGAGTGCTTTGGAAAAGTATGGCCCATTTTGTTAATAATACTTCGCTTAGAATGCATTCATATTGAATTTTTAGCTATATTTCATGCTTTAGTTTTTTACGGATTTTTTTTTTTATCATTCCACTTGAAAAAGTAGGCTACTGTCTACTCCCGTAGTGAGACACACATAGCAATCACTCCTTCGAGGGTTTTAGTACTGTATTATGTCTCGTTCTTATTCGGTAAAAACTTACTGGATCATTTCCAAATCATGTTTCTCCTCGGTCCTTAAGTTATGGAAGTGTCTAATGACCGTTCCTAACAGGTTCATATTAAAAAATGACAACTCAAGCACTGCGACTCTATAAATATGGCCTTCTTGTTACATACCCTATAATGAAGGAAGAAAGATACATTTTTCGAATCCGAGGTTCCCCTTTAAAAGACGAAGTTGAGTCTTTCCTAATTCCCTTCAACTTTCTCTTTTCCTTCACTCCATTTCAGTGCCTCTTTATCCCTTTCTCTCTCGCGGAATTTAACAATCCTCCACCGTACTCCTGCTTCAGTATGCGTCATAAATGGTTCTATTTTGACGTTCTCATGCCGATAAAAGCTTAATCGCATTTTCTCTCTCTTCCAGCTTTCGCAGGAATATCTAGCATATCAATAGATTGATGGTTTTATCACGTATAAAAACGTCACCATATAAACACAAATGTAATTGATATTAAATAATACGGGATGTGATCATTGAGGACGAATCTTTGAAATCTAAAACGGTGAGACGCCTCAGGAATTCATATTTGTCCCTAATTCATTACCTGAACGCAAATATAAAGAATTTATATTTATCGATCAGATCCGGATTTTTTACGCCATTCGCTTGTGCGAGACGTTCTTTAAAACCAATGTACTGCCATTGTTTCTAATGTGATCTCACAACTCATCGTCTAAATGAATTTTTCACAAATATTTCCATTCTGATGAATGACGTTTGTGAAATATTATTAATGCCAAGTTGAAGGATCGCCTCCGAATACAGACCATTTCTCTGAACTTACTTCTTCTATCTTGTTTTTAACGTCGGATGTCAATCGAGAGATATCCAAATACGTTCTCTTGCGGTTTTGGGATGTCTAGTGCTTCAAGTATACTCCACATACATTTTGAAACGGATTGATTTGTTGCTTTAGTAGCTAAAAGACTATCTACTTGCGATAATCATGGATAAACAGTTAAATACGGTATAAACATCCTATACAATTAGCAAACCCTCTCGCATTTTTATGGGTAGTATAGTTTTCACATCTACTCCTTCCTGAGTAGCCTATTGATGACTTTAAAATCGACACCTACTGGTGTTTAACTAGCGATATATAGCTCATATAATAATAATATTTGTTCGAACGAATTATTGAAATCGTCGTGCCGCCGGAATAAAACTGAAAATTTATGGCTTTTGGATCGATAGCTTTTTGATAAAATTTGTGATATGAAACGAAAATGAAATTGCAAATTGGAAGTCCAATAACGACAGAGAGTGGACGCGCTTCAGTAGGCATGCATCGCATTGTAAACGAATGTTGGGATTATTGCGTTAAGGTTTAACTTGATCAAATAAGATTAGAGTTTTTTTATAAAATCCGTTGAGACCCCGCGAAAATTTCCAGGAATTACACTCGAAAATTTTTGCAAAAAAGAGTCAAAGATAATTGAGGCAATCGCTAAGAAAATATAAAAAAGCCTTTTCGAATCTCTTTCCGAAGAAACACATTTGTAGAAAGAGATCTTCGCTTTCTCTCTTGCGATCGGAAATTTGGATCGAAGCGAACGGCTCCCTCTCATCCTTCGTGGGAAATTTCTCGTTCCGTTGGACCGAATCCCCGTTCCATCTAAAGGTAGTCCCTTCCATTCTCCTCTCCTCCCCTCTCTTCCTCCTCCTCTCCCCCTCCCCTGCTCTACTTCCCTTCTCCCCCTCCCTTCCACTTCCCCCCCTTTCCTCTTCCCCTCTCTTACTCTTCCCCTCTCCTTCTCTTCCCCTCCCCTACTCCTCCCCTCTCCTCCCCCTCCCCCTCCTCCCCGTCCACCTCATCCATTTCCTCTTCTCTCTCAACCTTTCTCACCTTTGAAGCGTATATATGCCGAAATTGAAGGCGGCTCCTGCTTTTTACCTCGTCCCTTTTGCGGTCCCCTTTCTTCTTCTTCTTCCCACCACTCTTATCTCATGTTCCCCGCCATTTAATCTCTCCTTAAATTCCCTCCTTTCTCTGTCTCTCTCCTCGCATCGCAAAACCCGCCTTCCATCCTATCCCTCCATCCCCTTTCACTCTCCCTATCACAAATTCCCCTTCCCGTCCCAACATTATCTTCCCTTGCCTCCCCAACTCTTCTCAATTGCTGCTCCTCTAATGCCAACTCCAAACTCTTTCCTGGGATATCCATCTTTCCCTTATCGGCCGCGTTCCTGGGATCCGTGCGTTGAGAATCCAATTTTTATCAGTGTAGCTCTAATTTGCTCGCTTAATTGGAGCATCTATCTAATTAACGACAGAGGCATTTAACGAGGAATTAGAAACTCTAAGCGCTCCATAACGGCAGCAACAATCAGCAGAATCCTTGAAAACCTTAGAGATTTTTTAGAGAGCAGCTTGCATGGCTTTCTTACGGTTTCGTAAAAACATATTTCTGTAGTTAGCCTGCTTTCCAAAATGGAAATAGACATACAGTTTCCTTGTTATGTTTTTCTGCCCGTCCCCCTTATTAACTTTTGAACCAATAGAATGATTTTCATAATATTTGATGGATATCTCTTGCTACTAAGGCTGAACTCCAGAGGATAGTTTTTGTTGCGAAGGTTGAAAGTCCCCGGTTCGATTCCTGAAACTGTCCTTCCCGTTCGATTTATATGGAAAATCTGAAATCCATAGTGCAGGGTAATTTTCTCTTGACAAATAAAATATCTTAGAATTGTAATATCGGAGCGGGATTTTTACTACTCTGAGAAAAACAATGGAAATTTTAATTTTTAACGTAGAATGTTACTTATCGAACTTCGCGTAAATACTGACGTTATTGCAGTTTTATCACTAATTGCGAGAGTGTTGCCATTGCAACTACTATGGTTGGACTCGAATTCGGTATAGTCTAGTACAGCGTTTCCCAAACTTTGCAGACCTGGGGACCGGTTATTTTAATAATCATTTTTTGCGGCCCACCGTTGTACATGCATGCAACAAATTCCCAACAGATCAGTCCGATGCAATGCACAATAAATAATTTATTGCATTATACGTGAATATTTATAAAACCAAAAAATAAATGAAGGAAATCATATTCCATTGTTTATTTATTCCACTTTCCACTTTTTATGTAACTTTACAATATTAGGAGTTACCATTTCGATCTTACAAAATGAGTAATAAAGGAAAAGAGAACATGCTAATGTGAAGGATGATGTTGTTTGTTGTTACATAACAACTTTATGTCAGGAGGAAAAGAAGCCAATTTTACCCTCAGATCTGGTTCGACATTCAATCTATTTCTATACTTGGTTTTTAAGAAAAACAAAGTAGAGAATCCAGTTTCACACTTATATGTTAAAACGAAAGGCATTAGGAATCTGACCGATTTCTCAGATAAATGTGCATATTCATTTGGCAACAGTCAAAAATCCATCAAGGAGAGGTTATTAAAATTGTGTTTCAATGCAGTATCACAAGAAAGTTCAATTAGTGAATCCACTTCCGTTACATTTAGCTGTAATATTTCTTCATTTTCTGTTTTAACAGTGAATGGGTTCCTAATCCACATTTTACTGCCATAAATTTGGGGAAAATAGTCATTTAAGTTTGATGTCAGCCCCAGGAGATGTTCTTTTATTGTTACAGAAAGCGCATCTAAGTTATTTACCTTAGCATAATTCTCTAGTAATTCAGATAAAGTACAGAACGACTAAAAATTTCACTTTTCAACTCGTTGTGTCCACAAACAAAGTTTTTTAACCGTTGCTTCGACTTTTTCCTGAACGTTAAAAATATTTATGTTGGTGCCCTAGAAACTTAAGTTTAACTCATTTAAGGCACAAAATATATCGCATAAGTAGGCTATCTTTGTTAACCAATGAAATCTGTCTTTAAATTCGTATACAACATCTCTTACCGATGAAGGATGCTGTTCTAAAAACAATGAAACTTTATCTTTCATTTCAATAAGTCGTTTTAAAACGTTTCCTTTTGATAACCATCGCGATTCACAGTGTAAAAGTATATGCTCATGTTAACTTCCTAATTCTTTACACAAAGCAGTAAAGATCCTGGAATTCAACGGACGAGATTTAATATAATTTATAAACTTCACACATTCTTCAATAGTTGAACTCAAAAGTGAGGGCATAACTTTCACGGCTAGATCCTCTCTGTAAATAATACAATGCACCCATACACATTCTGGTGCTATTACTTGAAATCTCTGGAAAAGCCCAGTAAGGCAACCCGATAATGCCCGAGCTCCATCGCTGCTTAGTCCAACACATTTTTTCCAGTCAATGCTATTTCGAACGATAAAATCATTGATGAGCTTAAAGATTTCTTCAGCCGTTGTTCTTGTTGGAAGTGGTTTACAACACATAAAATCTTCTTGAATGGAGCCTTTGAAATCATATCGTACAAAGCACATCAAATTGGAATTGTCTGCTATATCTGTGCTTTCATCCACTTGTAATGAAAAATACTAACTATTCTGTATTCGATGCACAAGAGTTTCCTCAATATTTTTTGCCGTGTCCTCAATTATACGTTTCACTGTATTGTTGGATAAATGCAGCAAAGGCAATAGGCTTTCTTGCTTTCTGCCATAAACACGGGTTGTAATAATTTTGAGTGCACCAACACCAACATTATGTGGGTAACCTGTCTCAGCTATTAGTTTTGAAACTTCATATGAATCCAAAACCAAGTTTTCATTGGATGAACCCATAAAGAGTGCGCTTTTCATGTTTTTAGTAGAGTTTAATTCTTTCTTCTTATTTACGAAAAAATCTATTGGTTTACTGGAAAATACTGGATGTAGGCATTGCAAATGTCGTTTAGGTTTAGATTTCATTTAGATTTCACGCACTCATTCGATAACTTAGTATGACAGATGACGCATAATGGCATTTGATTTTCGTTGCCAGCGCTAATAAAACCGAACTTAAAATATTCGTCAAAATACTTCCGGGTCAAAGTATTTCTGGCTTTCTTGTTGTCACGGCTAAGCTGCACATCCCTTGAACGTTTGTTACTGTTATTTTCTATACCTTTACTTGTACTAAGCTATACATCACTTGAATTGTTGTTGGTTTTGTTTCCCTTGAGCCATTTATCCATGCTTAAGACGAAAGGGTATTTTCTTGAAAATAAATTTGAAAAGAACTGGCTATTGTATTAACAATATACATAATAAATTAGAAAATAACTTGTAATAATAATAATCAAATAAAAATAAATAGATGTGCACGATACTGCTACGTTGCATACGCACAGCATATACCAAAATCAACTTCAGTGCTACAAAAGACTTAAACGAACTAGATCACACGATCAATACTTAATAATATTCACCTAGATCAGTGGCAGTGTTAGCTTGGATGAATTGAAATTTGCATCCAATATTATACACTCACCTGCATAAAATAGATGATCGAGGTAATGAGATTTGTGAAAATAATTATTTGTTTTTTAATATGTACAGACATTTCGTCTATTAACTAACATTTAATATCCCAAGTTCTTGTCCCACCTTGGAAAACGGTGGTGACGGCATTCTGCTTTAGGGGTGGCCAAGGGAATCTGCTGATGAAGTCCTCGTCGCGGAATTGTTCACTGCATAACTAATAGGATCGCTGCAGTTGCAATACCCTGAGACGTCTATATGTTAATGCAAAATGGGTGAAGCTTAACTTCCTGTTCTTCTTCTTCCATATACCTACCTACTACGAACGTTACAAATCAACTGAATGGCGTACTTGCGGCTTCAGGTGTCACTACTATTTGTTACAGCTGTATACGTAGACGTAATAAGATAGCGCGATTATTTTAATATTTTTACTTTCTTCATATACGTAGTATAAGGGAAAGTATTGCATTCATGAAAAAATAGAATTCGAGATTTCAACGGAAATACACGTTTTGAGGTCCCTTAAAAACATTTTGACAATTTTCTTGATGATGTCTGTGTGTGTGTGTGATAGCTTTTTGTGGATGCTCTAACTCAAAAACTATTAATTAGATCTACGCGAAATTTTATATTTAAAATTTTTATAAATGTCAAAAGAACTGAATAGTTTTTGGTAAACATCGGTCACCCGGAAGTGGGTGTTCACTCTTGTCACTTATTCGTTATTTTGAAATATTTGCTTTAATATTTGATATATGCAAAAATGTACTGGAATAAATGTTGTAGGAAGTTTGATTTTCTACAACATCTATTTGAAACACTTTCTCATATAATGCATAGTTTAAGTGATATATTATATTTTTAGCTGCCACCACCACGCCACCTACCGACGACTATTGTTAACAATTGACGCTTAGTTACGTCTTAGTAACGATCCTTTTCTTTTCTTAATTGTTGGAGTTTTGTGGCTATATCCAATATCTGAAGGCTATGGTTTGAGTTTATTTCTGTTCTTTGTAAATTCTAAAATTTTCTCGCAGTTTCTTAAAATATTTATTATTATATAACCTATTTGGAATTTTTAGAAATATTACAGATATGAAGAAAGTCATGTGGTGGCCACATCAGATTTTTTCCCGAGGGCCGATACCGGGCTGCGGATTACACTTTGGGAAACGCTGGTCTAGTATATACACTCGTCTTTTTTGTCACACACATACCAGTGATCGATTTAATTTCCCGATCGAATGTATTTGTATTATTTTATAACGATAAATTACAAAATTTGGGGACACAAAAGCAACACAGCGTTTATTTTAAAGTTATTAAACCCTATGTAAGTAATTACAGCATTACATTTAATTTAAAATAATTATGTTGAAAAGTAAGCATCATCATTTCCGTTTGGATCATCTTGTTATTTATGAGAAACCAGTCTGCCCGTTGCAACAATGCTTGGAATTTGGATGTAACGACGATAAAATATCGGAAGGAGGACTAAAAACACTTGTTTTGGCAAGCAATATTTATTGCATAAGAAATAGAATTAAGTGAACCATATTGAATTTTTATAACATTAAAGTAATCCACTCATATTATAAAATCGCTATTAAAATAGCCTTACATTTCTTCTTTTTCCATCATCTCATGGGTTAAAATACGATTTTTCAATTCTCTTTGTACCCATCTCTCTCACTCGTTCCGTCTCTCATTTTCCATTTAAAATCCATACAACAGTGCTAGAATTTAAAGCATTGCACTCGTTTTCATGACATCTGAAATCGAATTATAAGACAATTCGGCACAGATTAGGATTACATCTTCGTGAAAATGTACTATGTCCTTTCGGCTGAACAAATGTCTAAGTCTCAAGATTGTGTGTTAATTCGAACTAATTTACTAAAGCAATGTTATGGAGACGGATGGGGGGCGCAATGTGTTTATTACGGGAAAATATTTATTTTGAAAGGTTAGTTACTTCATAACTATTCCACATTTCAGGTATTTCAGATTTTTAGGCGTTCTTTATTAGCGAAGCGGTTGTGGAGGAGAGCCTTCGGGCCCGTCGCCTCCGCCCGTCCGCATGTTTAATCTCCGAAACGACGGGGCGGATTTAAATTAAATTAAGTATTATTGATCCCTATTAAAACTTATCGACAAATTCATATTTTCATCTGTATCCGTCTATTGGAACTTTCAATTCATATAAGCATTTAAATAGACGTATTAAGGTGTCTCGTTAAATGGCTTCCGTCAAGCAACAATTAAATACCGTATTTTTATCTCCAATGCTCTTATATATTCTTTAAGTTATAGATTAAAACATTTATTCCGATAGAGGACAACATTAAACACATAGAAGTCCACGAGATTACAAAATTACGATTTATAGTTTTAGAGATAAAAAATCGATAAAATCCCAAGCGCAATATCACATGTTTTATTTACATCGATCACTACGGCAATTCTATCGGCGAACAACAATTAGAAATCCATATTTTTCTATCCAATGCTCTTATATGATCTGTGAGGTACACATTGAAGACTATTCGGATAGAGCATAACATGTACGACGAAATAATTCCGCAGGATCGTATTATTACGAGTTCTTGTTTCGGGAATAAAAATTCGAGAATCGCCCAATCTTTCGATACCGTTCCATACGCATTTCCCATAATGAACGCATTTGATATCTCTGTTCTCCATTTATGGAGTATACATTTTCCAATTGCTTTCTGATGCTTTCACGTTTATTATATACCTTCCAAGTTTTCAAATCTTACCTACCGTTCCCACACTGATGTGAGACATGCACGCTCACACTCAGGCACTTTAAAAAATTAATATACTCGTATATGATCAAGTCCATTTGCTCACTCCATAAAGATTAAACGAAAAATGCCGTTCATAACCGTCTCAAAAGCAATTTATTTTCTCTCTTGAATATTGGCGGACCCTGCCCAATGAAGTATCGTTCGATATAGGTAAATGAACGGTTCTACGATGTATTTTCTGTACGCGCTCGAAATTATTTCTTTGGAGCGACAGCAGAAATGGAATTAATATTTAATATGCAGAGATTTCTCCTAATGTCTATTTTTTATCGACGAATTAGCCGCATCTCTACTCTGTAAGACATTCATTATGTTACACGGAGATTGCGTCACTGCCGCCCGTTTTCCTAACCCACCCGGCCCTTCCCAACTCCACTCACCTCCCATCTACCCCCACTCCGCCCGTTCTGCTCCGTAGAGGACTCCCCCCATAATTTCCCCACCGCCTCCCGCTTATCCGGGAGGTGTCCCGGAGCAATGGCCCGGGTCGGGGCGGATCCGGAAATAAATCAGCTTCCTGAGCTCCAATTAATCCCTCGTCAGGAAAGGGATACCCCCGAAGGTGTAAAATACCATTACAGTGCATACAGAGAGAGAGAGAGAGAAGGGGGAGCAAATGGGAGGAAAGGGGGAGTCGCTTTGAATGTGCCGTGCGATAATGCAGCGCCCTGGTACTCCAGGGGCTCCGCTTCCCCTATGGCGGTCTCTTTACCATTCTTAATTACGCAGTTATTACTGGGTTCCATTTGGCGTTATGGAGGTCGACGGGAAAAAGTATTCCGTCCTATTTTGGTCTTTCATGTATGGCAGGAATCAAAAACTTTCATTACGTTGTCTTCGTTTGCTCGCCATACCTTCGGTAAAATCGCATTGGATTTTAAAAGAAATTATTTTTCACTAATCTTCTCCGCAGTTCTCATGCATTTCATATCACTAATTAAAACATCCATTCGAGAGTTTATTTCTGGAAAGGGGATTTTAAATGCATCCGATAAAAATGCTCTCTGAATGACGAAATTAAAAGAAATAGGACAGATAATAGAAAAGCGGTTATCTTCCATGGCAATTTTGTGATTTAGGTTAGTGTAAATGTGTATAGGATAATTTCTCAGACTCCTCCCTTTCTCATCTCGTGCCTATCATTTGCTTCCTAACTTGCGCTTGCTTCTGTCAAACTTAATAATTGGTCGTGTGTTTCTTTATTTAAGTTTCGCGACGGTTGCAAAAGGTTAAAAAATATTAAAATTTAAAAACATTTATAAAGACCACTTGTAAACCACAAAGAGCAATCTGTGGGAAAAATTATCGTTGAAATTTACGTACCCTGTGACCTATAAATTTAATGGGTGACTTGATTGATTATAATACAATCTATCACAATTTTTAGAGTATTCTCAAATTATGCATTTTTTTTATTACTTAAAATGTAATACTTTGAATAATATGCATGTTAAATTTATGAAATAAAGCAGCATGTATACTAAATTAAAATTCTCTAATAAATCTCTTATAATATTCGTAATATAATTTCTAAGGTTTTTTTTCTTTATTTTTTATTGCTGAAAAGGCTTTCACATATACAATCAATGTAAGTAAACAATTCTTTCATGAAACCAGGCTATCTAAAGAACGTACCAATTTAGTTAAACCCAGAAAATTCGTGGGTTTAAAGAGGAAATGATATTCCTTTGGAATAATTCCTTAAAATATCTTTCCACATATTCTTCCTTAACACTATTAAGACATTCACAAATTTTGTGCTGTGCCAAAAAGGAAAGCTTGACTTACCACTAGTGGCACACGTGTCAAACTTTGGCTGCCACTGACTATAGGGATCTGGAAAACAGAAATATTTTCTTGGTGACAATTTCGAAGTAACAATGAAATGTTTTTATAAAAGAATATTATCGCATATTTTGTAATTTATTTATCTCTGTGATATCCCCATAATGAGTTACTAACTAGGTAAATTTTATTTCAAAGTTTCATCTTAGCAGATCATTTTGTTTGTGTATTTCAAATATTAATGAAAAATACTAATTAAATGACTGAAGCTGTTATTTCTAGGAACCATATGATCTATTTATATAATACGAGTTACTTAAAATAACAATTCAGCTGATGTATCTCAATCTTAATACATTTAGGCGTAAGTATGTGGATTTTGTCCATTCTAAGAAATAAAAAGAATGACACCATCCTTTGATACTTATGTATGTAATACTCCGAACTTGTTATGGCAAACTTAGGGACAACCAGGTAGTCATCTGGTGGTGATATAAATACAATAAAAAATAACAATATTAATGATGTCAATTAAATCAGCCTATTCGACCGACTTTTCAATCTGAAACAGTAAAAATAGCAATCGATCAAATTTATTCAATTTCACCATGTACTTTTTATCAGGCGTCTGCAGGAGATACATCTTTGCCTTCATTAGCAGTATTTTATGCAGACTCTCAATCTCTTTGATTAAGAATAAATACAGAACTATTTTACTTCGTAGAGATTGATTTAAAGATTTAGTTTGATAATCCCAAAATTATTGTTTCCTACAAACTTACAATTGTGACTAACGCGGGACAATCTATATTGGACCAACTGGAAGAGATTTAAATGTAAAGGTCAATAAGTAAATGTATTGCTTTGAAACGGAGAAATCCTCGTCACACTTTATCAAACATTTCTTTTCCAAAAACCGTTTTAGATTCTCCGACCAGGAAGCAAATGTTAGATGGCCGGATTTCTTCACCGACTATTTCTCTTTCCAGAATGAATACTTTCTGTGGTCTTCTAATCTGCTAAATAGAATCCTATATTCAAAAACTGATCTTGCTCATCGCTAATCTGTCTTTGTAATCACCCTTCCTGTGTTTACTGTTGCTCTTTTGATCCAAACGATTGTAGATTTTGACGGTCTATAAAGCAATGGTCTAACATTCCTAGACAACATACCAGGGGTTCCAAATTGACCTGGGCTTTATTTTGTTCTACATCTACATCTACAAGTTACCCTGCAATTCACTAAGTTGGTGGGTGGCAGGGGGTGCAATGCACCAAATCCTACCTAAAGATTGTCTAACGCAATTCGAAATTTCCTATTGTGATCTCGTATTGTCCTCGGAAAGAAAGAGCCTAGATAACGCTTCATCCTACAATCGATCTCACGTATTTTATCGTCTCGATCATTTCTACTTATATACGTTGGTGCCACAATTATTCCCACTACCTCCTCTTTTAGACATTCCGACCTATATTTCTCCAGAAGTTTCAACCTTGAGTCCAATCTACGGTCCTCCAGTGATACCCAGTTCAAATCGCTCAATAAAGAGGTGACGCTTTCCTTATGTTCGTACTTTTGTTTTACAAATCTGGCTGCTCTGCGCTGTACTCTTTCTAGTTGAATTATGTGTCCCTTCTTGTACGGATCCCATATGCTCGCTGAGTATTTCACTTGCGGTCTTACCAGTGATAAGTAGCATGTTTCACGTACTTTCTCTGTAGTGTTCCGTACTATTCTACCTATGAATGCCAGTTTCTTGTTGGCCGCGCCTATAACTCGACGAATGTGCATGTCCCACGAAAGATCTCGAGAAATGGTTACTCCTAAATATTTTACATACTCAGCTTGTCGAATGCTCATTTCATCTATTTTATATTCGAAACCTAAATCTTTGTTCTTACTTTTCCAGAACGTGACTGCGGCACATTTCTTATAATTAATTTCAATTTGCCATTCTTTGCACCACTCTGAAATGGCTCTTAAATCTTCAAGCAGTGACAGATGATCCTCCTGGTTTTTTATTTCTTTATATAGAACGGTGTCATCGGCGAAAAGCCTAATTTTACTACGAACAACAGAGCAGATATCATTTACATAGATTAAGAAGAGCAGAGAGCCCAATACACTTCCCTGAGGAACACCCGAAGCTACTTTAGCGGGGGACGAGTATTTCCCATCGATGACAACTATCTGTTCCCTATTCGAGAGGAAGTTTCTCACCCAACCGACAACTTTCGGATTGATACCACATTGTCCTAACTTCCTATGAGATACTTTTTCGAACGCCTTCCTGAAATCAATGAATATGGCATCGATCTGAGTATTTTTCTCTCCGCATCGCAACAAATCGTCCACGAACAGGCTGAGCTGCGTTTCGCATGATCTACCTCTCCGGAATCCGTGATGGCATCCGCTAAGCAATGAATGACTATCTAAATAGCGCATTACAGAGCTAAAGACTATATGCTCAAGTATCTTGCACGGTAATGAAGTTAAGGATATCAGCCTATAATTTTCGGGGTTCTCTTTGTCGCCACCCTTATGAATGGGAGTAACGTGAGGAACTACTCCTTCCCTAATGGATTTCTTGAATATAATTTTCAAATACGGCGCAATTTCAGCAGCTAATTCTTTCATTACACGCGCTGGAATTTCCTCAGGTCCAGGAGATTTATTTGGCTTAATTGAATGAAGTTGGAGCGCGATGCCATTTTCCGAAAATATCAAATCTTCCATCGAATTGCCCTGACGCATAGTAATAGGGGTTTCACATTCATCGTCATCACGAGTAAAAGCTTTCTGAAAGTGATGATTTAATAGGTTTGCTTTATCCATACTATCGTGAACTACATTTCCCGTTTCCGATCACAGTGACGCAATAGTGGGGCCCCTACTTTGAACTTCCCTGACGTAAGACCGAAATCCTTTCGGGTTTTCTATCAAGTTATCCTGTAAAACCTTCGTTTTATAATTGTTAAACGCATTACGCATTGCTACTCTGGCTATGGAGCGCGCCTCCTTGTATTGTTGCGTTATTATTGCAATCTGTTCGACCGTAGCTGTTGAAGATGTGTTATTTACGCGAGAGTGGAGTATTCTTTACCGTCGGAGAGCGCTTCTTACTTCCTGGTTGTACCATCTAGGTTCTGCACTATCACGCTTCAGTTTGTTCGGAATAAATTTTTCCGTACACTCTCCCATCATATCTCTGAACATGCACCAGGATTCCTCCGCGTCTGCACTATCGGTTAAATCGCTGAAATTGGTATATTTATTTCGCAGAAAAGACCTAAACCTTGTGAAATTGGCTTTGGCGAATACATAAAGTTTTCTTTTGGTCTTAACCTGTTTCTCAATAATTAACTGAAATTCTACGTACACTGCCTTGTGATTGCTTATTCCCTCAGCGTCAGATACTCAATTCATACGCTCAGGAAGATTAGTAACAAATAAATCTAATATATTGTAGAAACTATTCTCGGGTACACAACCGGGTCAAAGTTTGATCTAGGATCAACGTTTCGACGGCTGACTATGCCATCTTCATCCTGATAAAGATGGCAGAGTCAGCCGTCGAAACGTTGATCCTAGATCAAACTTTGACCCGGTTGTGTATCCGAGAAAAGTTTCTACAATCAATCCACCGGGAAAGCACCAGATCCTACTTCAATCTAATATATTATTAAATCTCGTGGGAAATCTTACTAACTGATACAATGAGTGCTTACCGAAAGTTTCTAGTAACGCCTCGCACGATTCACGCTCTCTACCTCCGGGATAAAAGCAATGATGGCTCCAATTAATTGACGGAAGATTGAAATCGCCCCCGATTATAATGGCTTTATCTTTATTAGACGAATTTACCGTCACCACTTGTTTCTCCAGAGAATGAATAGTTTCCACGCTCGCATTTGGGGGTCTATAATAAGCGCATATATTTATAGTTTTTGAGTCGCTTCCTTTCACATGACACCAAACACTTTCGACTTCGTCGTCGTCAATCTGTATTGGGTTACTTTCGTATTTATTGCTAACTGCTATAAAGACTCCACCTCACGACCGGATACATCGATCTTTTCTGAAGACGCTATAGTCACGAGGAAAGATCTCCTGACTGGCTATGTCTGCCGTAAGCCAACTTTCTGAGCCTATAACTACATCAGCACGCAGACTACGAATAAGATGTTCAAATTCGGCCTCCTTCCTGCGAATGCTGCGACAATTAACCGTAATGATTTTTAGTTTTTCGCTATGACTATGTAACGATTCCTCGCGCTCTACTGGGCTATTATTATTGATATTATTATTAATATTATAATTATTATGATTATTTACTGCCTCCTTATCCTTCCTACTATGTCGACTATTTCTACGCTTGGAATGTTTCTTCTGTTACTTAACGTCGGGTTTATAGCGCTATTAAGGTCGCACGCATTATCTACGGAACTGTTGCATTGAAAATCGTTTATCCCCATACCTTCGATAATTCTGTTACCGCACGGATTTCTTACATGTTCCTCTATTGTGCTCTAAATTAATCCCGTACCTGTAAGCTGCCTACATCCTAACCTACCATCTGATCTACTATTGACGTGCATCTCAACGCTTGCTGAACCTAATTGACGAACAACGTTGGCAGACGTGTCGAGTTTTTAGCAGGTGTGTTGGCTATCCACACCAGCTATCCTCACTTGCATGGAGCAACAAATGACAAGCGTATTCAACATAGAATCTAGTTGATTATTATTAAATACCGTACCTCCTTTATCCCCCCTTAACACTAGCCAAACTCTTGTGTAAATATAAGGACCAAATTGATTCTTCTCGTAAAAGTGGGGTATATAGGGTTAAGTGCGGCAGTTGTGAGGCGATGTACATCGGGCAGACAGGGAGGAGTTTCCACACAAGGATTAAGGAACATATGAGGTGTCTAGGGACGAGAGATGCTTCTTCACTATTGGCCAAACACCTCTTCGAGACCTCACATGCCTGTCATTTCAACCCCGATTTCCTACATTTCGAACACAAAGGACCTCGCCTGAACGCCTTGGAGCAGCTAGAGATATTGCAACATATTGGCAACAAAGTGTACTCCTTAATGAACATTTATTCCCAACCCACTCACCCCTCCTCTCAATTCCCTTCGCTTTACTGAAACCGTCATTTCCCCTCCACCGAGTTACCAACCAATCACCTAGCAGTCATGCCCGTACAATGTCTTCCCTCCCTCCCCCACTCTCTACCTCCCACTCCATCTTTCTCTCCTACATATACCATTTTGGTTTTCTCTGTATCACCTGATGTTAAACGTCGAAACCTAGGTCGTGTCCGAATAAAATAGTGGAAAATTACTAGATTTTTATTTAATAATCAATATGGAATTATTCCACCACATCACGCCTTCAACGGTCTCGGTCACTTAGGCTGTAAAGTACTGCCGCATCCTCCTCGCAGTTCAGACTTGGCCCACTGCGACTTGCACCTGTTTGGACTACTCAAAGCAGACCTGGGAGGCCAGCGCTTCAGTTAAAACCAGGTAGTGATGGAAGCGGTGAAAACCTGGTTGCGCAGGCAACCGAAAGACTTATTCGCTGCAGGGATACGCAAGTTACCCGATCGATGGAGAAAATGTGTTGAAAAGCAGGGACATTATGTTGAAAAATAAGCAAGGTTTGAGATTGGTGCAGCTTGTGTAGGCATGTTAAAAAAATAAAGTCCACGTCAAATTTGAACACCCCTCGTAGAAAGCGTTACGCAGGGTGTAATACGGTATTTGTGTAAATGAAGAAGCCTATTATATAATTTATAGAGCTACGATAGAATTTTCCTGAAGGAAATGACATTATAATTTAATCCATTAATTTAGAAATTATTACGTTTATATATATATATATATATATATATATATATATATATATATATATACATATATATTAACTTAAGGAAAAGAAAAGGTAGTGATTAGGGTGGCAACAAGGTGTTGAGGGAAGCCCAGCGGACACTTACCATGTTGGGGACCAAGTTGGCAGGCTGCTGGGGGCGTCGAAGAGACACGTAAAACATATATAAGTGTTTATTTGTGCAAATGCACTGTTCTGTAAATAATTTGAAAATTGCAGCTTCCTAGCTCATCCCGTAGTAGCTAAAAAATTATTAAACTTTAATGTTCAAATGGGGTTAAAACAACCCCTAAAACTTACAATTTTAAAAATTTTCGATTTTTATAGTTGGTTTTGAAAAAAGTTCTATAATCTTGCAAAATTTCAGCTTCCTAAACTTATTAGATTGGTCTATACACTGGATTGCGTTTTCCCATGCTAACTAATGGGAGATATTCCGGGGTCTCTGGAGTCGAACCCAAGACACTTTCAGCAAAAGTGACAATAGTTCCTAATAGATATTGCAGCCACCTAGCAACACTGAAAATTTCATTTTTATAGCTTACCGGCAAGTGCCCATAATTAATTTACAAAAATGGCGCAATGCTTTTCTTATGGGAAAAAACGCAACTTTCGGAATTTATAGAGTCGAACTCATGTCTCTTAGGTAAGAAGTCTCATTTTATCTGAAGATTTCTATATTATATCTACAAAAACTAAAACTTTCAGCTCTCTAGCTTTTGTAGTTTGGGCTGGACATTAGTATCCTTCTCCTCTGTAAGGAACGTCTATATATAATGATATATTGCGCGACCTCTAGAATTTTACTTTGGGCTATAATTTGTTCAATGATTGCACATCCCTCGCATTTTTTAAATATCAATATCAGTTCAAAGGAATCAAACGACGTAATGCCTGAAGCAAATGGAAGAATGTGGTGAAAAGATGAGATGTATGCATAAAATGATATTGTGATCATATAATAACCACCTTATGCAACTATGTGGACCTCTGCAGACGAGCTAATTGAGCTCTGCAGGACCTGACTGTGTTTCACCTCTGGGGTGTGAGAGAGTAGGGGGCGGAATGGTAGACCCCAAGTTTACGGTAACCAGCCCCTTCGGCGGGGTCCCCATCACTCCCCCACGGAACTAGTACACATTCAGTACATATTATACAATTATAAACTAATATTGTATTTTACAAGCTTGTATATGTATATATTTCATGCTAATAAATTTGCTGTTTCACTATTTTTAAAAATCTTAATTCTCTGGCAATCGGCTCGCATCCAAGTTTTCGAATTTCAAGTTTCAGCAATATCTATAAACACCATTAAGGCAATAACCTATATGTTACACTAAAGTTTATGTGAAAATTAGGGTATTTTGTGTGTTAGAACTATGGCGTCATCATCCGTGCCTTTAGTACGTATCCGGAATTAAAAAATAATTTTAAAATATCACGCAATCCCATATATACGTCGTTGACTGAAATCAAACGGATTATAATGCAGTCTAAGAATTAAATCAATAAAAACAATTCCCAATGAAAGGTATTGGAGTTGGTACTATGGTAGTTAATATATTCCATTGTTGAAAATGGAAAAACTTTTTTAATTTTATGATTAATATGAAATTTTTACGCAAATTTAGCATGGATTTGAGTTTTTTCGTCAAGAAAAATAAACTTCATTCCATCATCTACAGTATGATTCATGTCGCAAATCAGTATCATAATTGTAGATAATTTAAAAAAGCAATTTCATATAGCCCTGAAACGTTTTCTGCGCTTTCCTTATGAGTGGTTAAAATTCGCTACAATTTATTTGCGCAGAAAAAAAAATATTTTGCCAGTAGAATTCCTCAAGCAAAAAATTAAATTGGCAGTATAAAAATAAAATGGCATTAAACAAAATAAACGCAGTATTCAAGCAGAAATTAAAAAAATTGCAATTAGGGACACCAAATTATGGCTAAGTTTTTAGTATAAATCACCCATGGCGATTTTCGTTCTTCCTCTGTTGTTTTGGGAAATTATTGCATGGAGGGACGTTTTGCTCGTCCTCACCAGATTGGGTAATTTGTTTGAAATGTTTTTCACTCCTCCTCAAACGAACATTTTGTTTTGGAAAATTGTTGCATGGGGAAACATTTTGCTCGTCCTCACCGGGTTGGGTAAGTTGGTTGAAGTGTTTCTCGCTCCTGCTCAAAGGACATTTTATATTTTTACTGATATTTTATTTTTTTACTGCGACGTTGTATTAAAATAGTGACAGTTTTCGCTTACTTTACTGCTGGTTGTATACTGCCAGTTTCTATTTTTTTTACTGCTATATAATTTTTTCTACTGCCAAATAATCCTTTTATCTACTGCCAATTTATTTTGTTTTCTACCAGTTTTATTTAATGCATTTAAAATTGGACATTAGGTTCAAAAACACCCTTTAAATTATTGTTTTCTGGAATTTCGGATTTTACCCAATGACATGTCATCATGCCAAATTTAAGCACTGTAGTACTATTAAAAAGTATGTACCTTAGGTTTAAATGATATATATGCTACGGTGAAGGTACGTAATCGGGAAATGTGTTCATTTCTCGGTAAATGTGCTTTTTTACCGACGTGCCTTAGTTAATGTGGAAATAAGTAAGAATGAGAAATTCTACACTTTAATAATTACATCAATCCAAATATAATAAAGACCCAGGTTCGTTCATTCGTTTCATCGTCCGTTCGTGCGTAACTAGTGGTAAAAATACATGAAAAGAGGAATAACTTGATCAAATATGTACATATAATAATGAAATTTGGCGGAAATGGTCAGCTCATAAGTAAGGCTGCTCTGAAGAAGAAAATTTTACGAAAAACGTCCAGAGTTCGTGTCCATGGCTGGTGATACATTCCCCATAACATAACCCGTAGAAATCGATATATCTACATGCAAGCTTGTTTTTCTTTGGCAAAATTAAATTAGAAGTAATGGACCTACGATCTTCCGATAAAGACCATTTTAAAGGAAAATAAACAAAAATTTTTATTCTTATCGTCAAATTTTGCTTTCGGTACGAAATCGCTCGAACTTTGCATAAAAATTCAAAATTTCATGAAAATATTGCGTTTTTTGTGAAAGTCTTCTTAAAACAGCTGTTACACTAATCAGTAATTCCTCAAACAGGGTTTGCCAAAAATAAGCAATGCAAAACAATTAAAGAAGTTTTAGCTTGAGAAATTAAAAAAGAATTTTTTCATTCGCCTTGTTATTCAGGAGAAATTTTTCACATACACGAATTTCAAATTTTAGATATCTATTATCATCCCGTCATTTTTGACGGGTCGTTGCTAGTTTATAGTAAAAATCATCGAGGGTTCGGCACCACTTGTATATATTTAGATGAACGCTTCCCAACCCGAGGGGGGTAGCACAGTGAACGTGATGAGGAACTAAAAACACTTCAACTAACCTACCCAACCCGGTGGGGCCGAGTGAAATTTGCCTTCATGTTCAAATTTAGTTTAGTTAGTTGTGCACGTTTACCAGGAAATTTACACATTTACCGGTCAACGCACATTTACCGTACTTCTAAACTGAAACAGATGTTCGTAATGCGTAATGTCTAAAGTTTAGACATTACGCGGCGAGTAACGGGAGCTGAAATTTTTAAGTTATTTAGAGATTAGTCTATATAACGAATAAACATTTTAATGTATCCATGTAATCGTTGTTGTGGCCGTTAAAAAATATTTAAATTTAAACAATTACATAAATGTTATTTCACTTCTAATTGTGCTATAAATTTCGAATTGGGCAGAAATGTGTGGCATTATTAACCCAATGTGAAAAAAGTATAATATTCCTAAAATTACAAAAATTAGGGGTTGTTTTTCTCCATTATTGTTCCATAATAAAAAACAAAAATAGGTCCTGAGGAGAAATCTTTTGAATTAAAGAGATATTTCCCATGATGAAATATCTCTCTGAAAAATTAATGTTTTTTTTAAGGCGAGATAAAATTCTTGCACTATGCAAGCACCTACTCCTAGTATATATATATATATATATATATATATATATATATATATATATATATATATATATGATAAAGTGATATCATAAGATTCCTAAGTAAGAAGCGTCAATATAGTATAGATATCCTATACTAGTGTATTGCCCGTCATATGACGGATACATAATAATATTCCATCCCTCCCTCTGTCTTCCTCCCTTCCTCTCCCCCTCCCTCTCTCTGCATCTCTTTTCTCCCAACTCCCCCTCTCTCATTTCCTCCTGTCACAATCCATAGCTCTCCCTCTTTATCTCTTTCCTTCCGTTCCTTTCTAATTCAATACCTCCCTTACTATATGTATCTTCCATTCTATATCCGTTCCTTCCTATCTCCCTCCCCACATCCCCCTCTCTCATACTCTACATCTATATAGTCGTTTAGATAAACAAAAGAATCCAAACTAAATCCCAGTCCCATTAGGATTACATATTTTTGCGAAAAATCCTAAGATAATTTAAGGCAATCTATGCACTCACATATATTACACGTATTCGGGTTGAGACAACAATTGATTCTCGAGTTTGAGAGTGACGTGGTCGGCAAGGCAACATCCCGTATAAAAGCCGATATTTTCCCAAAAAATGTGATTTAAATGTTTCATATGAGAGATTTCGATCGGTAGGCGGAAAAAGATGAATAGAATAAGAAACTTCATTAATTTTCGTAGTTTAAATTTGAAGATTGTGCGTCAATTCTTTCTAATCTGAATTTCCAAAATAATAAAAGTCTGCACTTTAAAATGTCGCTTTTTACGTGTCATCTTACAGGAAATCGCCTCCTTGGAGTCAAACCCGGTTCTTTTCTTTTTTTTCGTTATTTAATTTTTATATTTGAATCAAACATACCTGCGAAATTTCAACCTTCCACCTAATAGGCAAGTTTGTTAAAAACGCGTTAAAATGTGACATTGATGACGTCAGCGTTATACACAAACTCCACCATTTAGATCTTTATTATAATAATAATATGTATGAAGTAGCTATTTATAATGATATAAATAGGTGATGAATAAATAACTGATTAAATGAATCTCTTTGCAGCATTCTGAGAACATAAAAAAGGCTTTTGTTCCAATCCTTCGTTAAGCATGAAATTTGTTAGAAGTTTATTATAGTCTAAGAAACTTTGTATTTAGTATAAATGCAACTTGATATAAAATAATTAAATTTGAAGATAAATTATCACATTGGCCTTCCTCTACCGTTTTCGTGCTTAACAGAGTCTCTAGACGCCTTAGGGCTTTTCGAGGCGACGGTGAGCACAAAGGTCACGCTTTTGCGCTTGAAGGAGAAGTAGGGAATGAATGTGGGGCATGAATATGAAACGCCGAAGGGAAAATAGTTAGTCTGGACTTCCTAAGCAAAAGAGACAATCGTATACTTATATAGTTATAAAACGAGCGTGGAATGAAATCGCCTCCGGGCAACAGTCCCAAGCACTTGGTAACGATCACAAGGTTGAGATGCGAATGTTCCTGATACCAAATGTATGTAACTTTCCTCCAGACGCGATTATTAACACAAATGAAAATCCTCGATTATACCTTGTTTTAGTAATTTATTAATTCGAGGGTGAGTTTCGTAAACGTTGATAATCCCATAGATGCATATATCTCTTCCAAATTAACTTTTAACAGCTACTTCTTTTTTAGCAGGAGTTATAATAGATGTATGGAAAACTAATCATTGTCAAATTTTATGGATAAATATTTTTTATGTAACGTTCTCAATTGTTTAGTTTCTATGAAATATTTATTTATAAAATCAGCCTGTCCGATTCGTTACAATGCTAGCGAATGGCCCATTTCTACGAGCAGTAATGAAAAATGTGCATTTAGCGAATTAGTCGATAGCCTACGTACCGAAGTACAAATGCGATCGCAAAGGAATATTAATGTTGTATAAAAATAAATCAGAGTTGCCTGAGAAATACAGCAATTTTGCGCAAACGGACAGAGATTATAGTAAGCTGAATAACTTTTCTACCACCCAGTATTTCAATATAGATATAGGCATGCATCGTCTTAACTTTCTGCGAAATTCTCGTGCATCTGTTAGCACGCGGATACCGAGTGATTAATGTGGTGCTATCGACATTTCCAAATTCCATTAATTGGAACAGGAGCTTTTACAATTTCCGATGGAATTTGAGCAAATTTTAACTAAAATGAATTTAATTGAATTCAGAATGTCAATTAACTCTATTAATATTGATCTTCCCCCACCCATCTGCGGCGTAATTTTTTCATTGAAGGAGTTTCCATTTTTATTTTTTATCCTTTACCTTTCAGCCAAAACACACATACTAAAAATTCAAACACGCGAGGCATTAGCCATGCTGAACACATTCTTCGCATTATTATGAAATTAGAAACTAAGCAGATCTACGACTAGGGGAGGTTATCCGAATTGACGCTGACCGAAAATAACGACAAGCCGAAATGAATAATCGCAATGATCGAGATAAATTATCTGACATTTGTGTAAACGGAGTTATCAATGCGACGGAAGCACAATAAATCGAAAAAAATAATATTCAATTAACTTCCAGCAGGAACTAGATAAAACAATAATTAATAATTTCAAAGATACCTATTCCAATTTCCAGTTAAGATAATTGGATTCTCGATGGAATCAAATTAGTTACGCGAAACATGTGTTTTTCGACGCTTATCCGGAAAGAATATCAAGCTTCATCCCGATATGAAAAGATTCACATTTAAACTCCCCCTTTTAAAGAAATAACTTACTATATTTATATTTATCAGAGAAATATTCCATATATTCGTCCAAGTTATATATTGCAGGTTGTGACGGGCTAGGGTTTCTCGGAGAGGAAAGGGCACAAATGAAAGTTACGCGTAAAAACACAAACACCTTTAATCGCCTGGGGCGCACACTACACTACGTAAGCTTCCACAAGAGAGGAGAGAACTGACGCGCACCCTGTTGGCTGCGCGCAAAAACAAAATAAAATGAACAGCAAAGTCCGTTATCGGTCTGGTCTCGTTACATCCTCCCCCTTAGAATGGCATGTACGACCTCGAATGCAATTCTACAAGGTCTGCTACTGGCGGCATCTCCTAGGTGGCTGCATCCTAGTAGGTAGCGCAGGTATGTGGGAAGCCACCGATGAAGTAGAAGGCACCGATGTCCTGGAAGGCACCGATGACGTAGAAGGCACCGATGTCCTGGAAGGGAATGATGTCCTGGAAGGCACCGATGACGTAGAAGCCACCGATGAAGTAGAAGGCACCGATGTCCTGGAAGGCACCGATGACGTAGAAGGCACCGATGTCCTGGAAGGGAATGATGTCCTGGAAGGCACCGATGACGTAGAAGGCGCCGATGACGTAGAAGGCACCGATGCAGGTCTTGGGGCTGATTGCTGTTGCCGTGGACAGCCTCGTTTCCGCAGCGGCCGTAATAGACACGGATCAGGGGCACCAAGAGTGGCGACAAAGGGAGTCAAGGACGACACATGGTAAACACCAAGAGGGATATTAGGTGCTTCAGGAGTTGCAAGCTGATATGTGCTCGGTGAGATCTGCTTGCAAATCAAATATGGGCCATCTCGTCGAGGGGCAAACTTTGAAGTGTAGCCATGTTTGGCTTTACTTAACGCGTGTATCTCGACCAGAACCCTATCCCCAATCTTAAAGTTAATGCCGCTTCTTCTTTTCTCGTCAGCGTATGATTTTGAGCGATCTTGCTGAATTTCATGCTTTTCCTTCGCTTCTCTTAGTGCTTTCGCAAAGGTTTTCAGGTACGGAGTAATTTCCTGTACAAACGGCGAATTCTCAACTATCGCACGTAGATCACGGTTGACGTCGTCAGGTGTACGAAGTTCACGCCCGAAACACAAGTAAGCAGGGGAAAAACCGGTTGCCTGACTCTTCGTCGAATTCATCGCGAATCGAATGCTCGGTAGGTGATCTTTCCATCCGCTGTGGCAATTGGCGGTGAAGATAGCCAGTTGGGTCTTAAGGTCCCGATTCTTTCGCTCTACAGGGTTGGCCTCAGGATGATACGCAGGTATCAAACTCTGGTTGAAACCCAGACAGTATGCAACCTTTTGCAGTACATCGCTTACAAACTGCGTGCCGTTGTCACTAATGACCCGTCGCGGGGTTCCGAACCGAAGGATCACTTCGTCGATTAGAAGTCTTGCGCACGCAGCAGCAGTAGCGACTTTCAGTGGGAACAATTCTACCCATCGAGTTGATGTATCCTCCACTATAAAAATCCACCGCTCCCCGGTAGATGTCTCTGGCAGTGGACCAAATAGGTCCATCGATAGCACTTCAAACCGTCGGTGTTGTATAGGCGTTTGTAGGAGTCCAGCTGGTTTGAGGTTGCTAGGCTTAAAGCGCTGGCACTCGATACATGATTTCACATGATCTGTGACCGTGCGACGCATTCCTGTCCAGTAGTATCTGGAGCCGATCTTCTGCAAGGTCTTTTCTGCACCGTAATGTCCGGCGGTGGGCGAATCATGATATTCGTACAATATCTTGGGTATTTGTGTCCGTGGTAAGACCTGCTGGGCATCTCCATCATCATGCTCAGGGGAATATCTATACAAAATGCCATTGAGCATAATATATCCCCGGTCAGTCCATCGTACAAAATCTACCGCATTCTCCTGTGACTCGAAGCAGTCGATTATCTGCTTAATTTCTGGATCAGCCAGCTGCTCCTGCCTGATAACTTCTGCAGAGGTGGTCGGCATGTCGACAGTCACAGAACAGATATTCATATCCTCGTATTGGCCTGGTGGACGTGATAGCGTATCAGCCACTGCGTTACATCGCCCTGGAATGTATTCTACTTGAATATCGTACGATTGTAGAGATAGAGCCCATCTTGCCAGGCGACCACTAGGTGACTTGAGTGTCATGAGCCAGCGGAGAGGTTGGTGATCAGTAACAACTGTCACAGGTGCTCCTTCTAAGTATCCCCGGAACTTTTCCAAGGCCCAGACAACTGCCAACGCCTCCCTCTCAGTCGTACTATAATTGCGCTCAGGGGCAGTCAGCAGTCTGCTCGCATACTCGACGGGGCGTTGGTCTGGAAGCTCCCCCTGGAGTAGAACCGCTCCCAAAGCGTAAGCGCTTGCGTCTGTTCGGAGCACATATGGCAGTGTATGATCTGCTTGCCGAAGGATGGGCGGTGTTGTTAATAATTTCTTGAGCATCTTGAATGCATCATCTTGACTCGGTCCCCAATTCCATGGAGCATTCTTTTTCGTCAAATCACTTAGAGGTCGAGCAACACTGGAATAGTTGGGCACAAACCGTCGGAACCAGGATCCTGTCTGCAGAAACGTTATGAGTTCTTTGACATTCTTAGGTGCTCTCATTTCTGCGATGGCGGCTATCTTACCGGGATCTGGTTTGATTCCTTGAGATGAAATAAGATGGCCAAGATATTTTACCTCCGACGACCCAAGTGTGCACTTTGACCTATTTACATGTAACCTGAATTGTTGCAGGCGACTGAACACTTGGCGAAGGTCTTCCATGTGTTCATCAAAGGATGACGATAAAATGATCAAATCATCCAAGTACGCCAGTACCTGGACATCTCTAAGACCAGATCGGAGACGGTCAATCAGCCTTTGAAAGGTGGCAGGAGCATTTCGGAGACCAAATGGCATGCGTTTGAATCGGAAGTGGCCCAAGGGCGAGATAAACGCAGTTTTGTCTCTGTCTTCAATCCTGACCGGAACCTGCCAATACCCTGAACGTAAGTCAAGCGTAGTCATGTACAGGGACTGCTTTGCTGCGTGAAGTAGATCATCTACACGAGGTAAAGGGTATCTATCTGGAACCGTCAGACTGTTCAGGCGTCTGTAATCAACGCAGGTCCGAAAGGTTCCGTTCTTTTTGGGCACGAGGACGACGGGCGCTGCATAGGGAGAATCACACTCCTCGATGATGTCCTCAGCCAGCATTCTCTCAAGGTCCTGCTGAAGAAACTCCTTTTTGGCAGGCGACAGCCTATATGGGGGTACAGCGATTGGAGTATCATCGGTTACCTTAATAGCATGCTCTGCAAATGGAGTGGGCTCCTTGCTAGGAGAAAAGACATCTTCATATTCAGCGAGAAGTGCGGTGATGCGGCGTTTCTGGTCCTCATCCAAATTCTGTCCTTCATCATCCCGTAATGGCAGGTTGCTGACGTGGACGTTGCTCACAGGTACAGATGTAGCAATATCTTCTTCTCGTACAAAACCGTGGCGGCTACTGGGATCTTCCTTGAAGAACCATTCATGTCCGGGAAGATCCAGAACCATGCCAGCACTTCGGATAAAATCTATGCCAAGTAGCATCCGGCTCTCCGGATGATCCGGAATTTTGATCAAGGTCGTGAGGATTTTACGGTTGACGACAGAAATTTCCACAGAAAAACTCCTGGCTAATACTCGATGCGTTTTTCCATCAGCTAACTTCATGTCCAGGGAAGTCTCGCTGAACGGACGCCCTCGAGAAATTAATATATGATAAAGCTGTGCACCGGCTATACTTCTTTGGGAGCCAGTGTCAAGACAAGCTAGACCATCCAGTCCTAAAATCTGGACCGGGAGCATTGGTCGCGATGAACCATCATCAATAGAGAAGGTTGACTGCGTAAAATTGAAGGATGAGACAATCGTACTTTCAGTTTTCATGGGAGGCGCACAGTTAGGACAGTTGCTTCTGACGTAACCTGGGGCACCGCACCCAAAACACGTTATTTGTGGTTTTGGCGAATCAGATTTTGGGGTTTGGGGTGATGATTTTACTGATTGTACAACATCACCCTTAGTTGCCTTTGCTTTCCTGCAATCTGATTCAACGTGGCCGAAATATTTACAGTAACTACACCTCGGACGCTGTTTCTTCTCCGGTCGGTGTCTACCTTCATTACTACTGAAATCCTTTGATGGTCGCACAACCTCACGCCGTGAGTGTTCAATGTCTTTTGCACATTGCAAAAGACTCTTGAATGAGTCGAAATCGCTAGGTGAAAGTCTTTTCCTAACTTTTCTATTCATTAACCCGTATACAATATCTAATTGCGCGCGTTCTGGCAAGGTATACGGTAATTGTGACAAGAGGGCACGAATGTGGCATACAAAAATCTCGCTTGTTTCATTTTCGTGTTGCTCACGTGCAAAAATCTCTCTAAAGACGAGATGAGGCGGCAATTTGCGAGAGAACGCGTCTCGAAACGCGCACACGGCACCGTCCCAGTCCGAAATATCTCTCTTTATACCCTGCCACCATGTCGCAGCAATGCCTTCCAGAAGCATTGAGACACCACGTAATGCATTTTCTTCGCTGACATTTGCGCAATCCTTAAAGGTCAAAACCGAGTCCAAGAATGCGTCAACATCAGACGAAGCACTGCCGTTAAATCGAGAAGTACATTTAGAAAAATTGCCGCTACTTGGTGTAACAAGGACGGGGCTCGTCAATTGCCTATCAAGAACAGTCATTCTTGCCGAGTCCGTAATTTGCGCAATCAGCGCCTGAAATTGTTCGTTTGATAACGTCAAGGCTGGCGGAGATTCACTCTTCCCTTCCGTGGGTAATGATTTAGATTTAGGCATGGTTGCTATTTCTAAACTAATCCACGCAGGAAACAATATCACTCAGCGGAAATACGGAAAAATTCGCTAGGCGGCAAGGCCCAAGGTCGCAGCGCGGAAAAGGCAATATGGCCGCACAAAGTAACAACCAGGTGGAAGAACGCAGTTTGGCCAAAAAAGCAATATGGCCGCGAGTAACACAATTTGGCCACGCGGAAGAACACAATGCCGCAGCGCTGAAGGACAGTTAATTGTTGCAGCGCGAAAGGACAAATATTTTCGCAGCGAGCGAATAATATCACGTGGAAATAAGAAATTTACGGACACACGTATCGCACTAAATTTCACTGTAGGTGGAAGTAGGCGAAGAAGTACCGCTTCGCGGAAGGATACATAAAAAAACCACGTGGCAGGATCTATAGCACTAACACGTAGAAAATAAACAGCACACACTAATTATGGCCAAAAATACAAATTTAAAATTTACGGAAACACGTATGACACTAAATTTCACTGTAGGTGGAAGTAGGCGAAGAAGTATCGCTTCGCGGAAGGATACTTAAGAAAACCACGTGGCAGGATGTATAGCACTAACACGTAGGAAATAGACAGCACACACTAATTATGGCCAAAATACAAATTTGAAATTTGCGGACACAAGTACCTATCGCACTTAATTTCGCTGTATATGACACTAACTGAGGAGGTATCTATACACAACATGGAATTGGTTGCGCTGCTTCCGGAATCCGATGCTCAGATCTGATGAGTGTTTAAAACGCAAATATTCCTTTGCAAACTTTTATCTGCTCCCGAGCCGCGAGTTGGGCGCCATTTGTGACGGGCTAGGGTTTCTCGGAGAGGAAAGGGCACAAATGAAAGTTACGCGTAAAAACACAAACACCTTTAATCGCCTGGGGCGCACACTACACTACGTAAGCTTCCACAAGAGAGGAGAGAACTGACGCGCACCCTGTTGGCTGCGCGCAAAAACAAAATAAAATGAACAGCAAAGTCCGTTATCGGTCTGGTCTCGTTACAAGGTATATATATGAATCTGTAACTATTACGCCTTAAATGTTTTGCAGTTATGAAAACGACGAAAATGAGATACTTCATCACGTACCTGTTTTCATTGATTGAGCAATATATAGGAGTTGGCTAATTGAATATCGCATTCAAACCATTCAAAGTAATTCTTGTAGCTATGGAAATATATCATTTCCATTTCCTATGCACCTCACTTAGTTGAATAATCGAATAAATATTCCACATCGCTTGGGTCTTTTTTATGGTGCAGAAAGAAACTCATAAGAGAACAGCAAATAAGTGACTACAAGTAGTTTGGAAGAGAAACGGCAGAAGGAAGTGAGAGAGCGATGAATGTAGATCATAGTCGTGGGAAGTGGAAAGGAAAAATTGAATCTGGAGAGAAATAGACGCCACGGTATAAGAAACAGATGAGCGAGGGAGCTGCGGAGAACGGCAGAGAAAGGTAAAGAAAAATGGAGGAACACAAAAGGAGAAAAAGAGGGTGTAATTGAGAGAAAAGGTGGAAAGAAAGAAGGCTGGCGGGCAGCAGAGTTGGCAGTGGAGAAGTTTGGACACCGACGGTGAGTGCGTCTGCGAAGGATGAGGAAATGTTTGATGGAGGGAGTGTGGCGGGAGATAGAGATGCGTAATTGATAAGAAGAAAAGTGAAGGAGAAGGTGAGGAGATTGATGAATCGAGGTGCTCTTTGAGCTGAGGGTTGGCCGAGGACATAGGCATGGAGGAGTGCGTGTCGCACTAGGAATGCTATTGTGGGGAAAGACGATTAAAGTTGGTGGAAGGAAGGTTTGCTTCGAATTGGGAGAAAACGGATTATGTGAAAGGGAAGGGGGAAGGATAGAGGCGAGATATAGGCAGAAGAGTAAAGGAAGACTCCTTCTGCTGTTTGTAGAAGATTCGGAGAGTAACGGCGAAGGTGTTTGTCTCTCTTTGCGCTGAAGGGCTTCATCAAGAGAGAGCGCGATTATCTGCGTTCTATTTCTTTCGTGTCTCTAAGGGTGTCCCACCCCTCCTGCTCCCTCTTGCGCCCAAATTCCGCAAATGCTTCGAGCGATTGCGGGGGAGTGTTCGATAATTTCCCCTCCCTTCTCTCTCTCCCTCTCTCTTCCTCCCTCTCTCTTTCTCTCTCTCCCTCCCTCTCTCTCTCTCCCTCTCTCTCCCTCCTTCTCTCTTTCCGCCCGTTTCTCTCACCGGAAGCGAGTTTCGACCATTTTCCCTTCGAATCTGCGAGCATTGGAAACGCTGAAATTTCGACGATAATTGGTGTGTGCTGCAAATGCCGAGGCAGGAGCGGCTCAAGCAAACTAATCATAGAAAATGACTTACTGGAAATCAAACAGTGGCTCAACTTCTGACTCTGTTAGTTGATCGATTGGTGATTGTGTGACATAATTTGGAACTCGTATTTCAAAGATGAGCAACTTGAAAAAATGTTCGTCTCAATGTCAATCCCAGTCACATGCCATTGAAAGCATAAAAAAAATCAGTTTTTATATACTAAAATCACGGCGTTTCTGCATCACGCGAGGCACAATCCTTTTTGCGAATGTTTAAATTACACGTATATACTTATCTATAATAAAAAAAATTTGAAAGACCGCAATCACTGCGGTTGATACCAAAGGATAGAGTTCATCGTCCTTTTACAATTTAAATTCCATTATAAATAAATATTTTAAGTACAGTAGACCCTCACCTATCGTGGGTCAAAAGCTTATGAGAAAGATGAGTTTCACAGGTGTAGGTACACGGAAGATAAAAATAAACGTGTAAAAAGCATGATTCAAATGTTAGTTAAGAATAATAAAAGAACTCCACCGTTTACGTATTGAAAGTAATACCTTACTCAAGAGGAGACGAGTTAAATTGGTGAATAGTCAAGTTTATACTTTGCAAATGTTAAACCTCTGTACGCAGATATCTCTCAAAAGTGGTCGAAACTGCAAATGTTGTGATCTTACTGTACTTTTAAGCACACACAATGCCCGTGATACTACTAGCCCTGGATGAGTAAGCCTTTTTTAGTAAAGATTCTTGTAAGGTGGGGTATAAAACTTCAAAATCGACTGAATAAAACAAGAAAAAATAACTTTTACTATCGGTAAGTTATGCACTTATATAGCATTTATAAACTTTTACTTTTTACAAAACTGGATCTTCATAAAAATATTTTTTCTCCATACTCTTTTTGTCACAAGTACGAATAAATTACAAAAACATCATTTTTTCACTAAAACAAGCCAAGCAAACTGCTTTTTTATGTTCCTCACAGATATGTTTACAACAAATTTCACTCAAAGTGTTTTTTTGTGATACTTTGTTCTGAAAGCAAAGGTGACATCTTCCCTTATGATATAGGTAAGGCGGGGTCCACATAGACGCCACATTGTTTATATCTTCTCTTCCGTTAAAAGAAGAAACATTGCATACTATGATGATACAGACGGCCAACTAAGATAAAAAATCAAGGAGGCTGAACTATGTCCTCGTAAGCTAAGCATAGATAATAACAATAAAAAAAACCCGTGGAGTCCGCCTAGACGACAAGTTACACAACCAGGGCTTGGCAATTCTTTAGTATGAATAATGAGCAAATATATTTAATTCGGTAAGTTGCCACTAGAGCCTAGAAGTAATTTAAAATTACATACTCACTTGGTTCCGACCACATCAAAACAATTACTATCAAGGCTTTGTCCTTTATTTGTCTACTTTATAGATTTATTGAATTAACAGACCAATATTCTCTTACTACTTCCTTAGGAGGTTTTATTCTCCCCAACTAAGAATAACTTTCTCTTTTTCGAATCTCTGCCCCACAAAACAGCCTCGAGCTTCTTGACCGCCCCATCAATTTCTTCCTTTCAACAGAACGACATCGCATATAGCGGCCTTCAACCCAAAGCCAAACATCCTCATCCCTGAATCCCTCGTCACTCAACTTCAGGCTAAAACCTTACCTTACTCTATTTCATATTAAATAATTAAATCCGATCCGATGACCTTCTATCGAATTTCCCCCCACTCGGTCTCCAGCGTCCTACTCGATATTTGAATCGCTTCCACCAACAAATTTTCCATCTCTGTGTCCCAAAGATATTCACGAGCTCCCGATCACCTAAAAAAAACTCGTTTTACATCCAGAATTCCTTACTTGACATTTTCTCCTCCTCAATCTGTTTCCGGAACGCAGATCCTCATTCTCATTTTTCACTTTTTTTTCGTTTTTTCGTTTTTTCGTTTTTGTTTATCCTTTCTATCTTCTGCACGTTCTTTTTTCCCTTCTCCTTTGCTCTATAGACTTTATAGATATTATGCTTGCCTTATTCCTTGTTGCGTTTTCCATGATAAATGTTTATTCTTATTTTATCCGTGTCCATTTAATTTATGTCTGCTACAAAATTTAATTTAATAGGCCTGCTGATGCATTTTTTATATATCCAAATAAATAAACAAAATTGGTTTATCATTTCCAAATCCGTATGTTTTTTGAGCCCCTTATTTAGTTACGTCCGGGGCAGGTGCCCCGCTTGTCCCGCCCTAGTTACGGCGCTGTTTACCAGTGCAAATGTCACTCTCTCGGTTAAATCTTTAAGTGGGAAGACAACTTCATGACCCAATCAAAAGGAGAGAATGTGGAAAAGTTTGTACTTGAATAGAATCCGGGTCTCTTGATTGCTGGTCTAAGTTAGTAACTTCACCTAACTAAAGTGTTCAACTTTGATTTCCGGTAAGGTGCAGAATGTTTCTGTCTTCTCCATTTGGATTTCTCATCAGGTATATGAACTACATTGCTTTACATTCCATCTGAGAATGTTAACCGTTCTCATAGCACAGTTACATACAGTATACAGTCTCCAATCGCGGTTTTCAGTATCCGCGGTTAAAATGTTTACTTAATTTTACCAATCGCGTTATTCAGCCATGGCTATCCACGGTTCTCCCCGCGGCCGTGTCAAGTTGGCTAATATTTATAATTAAAGTCCAAGTCTTTCTGTTGGTTTGTTTGGAACGATGTATGGAGTAACATCGGAGTATATTTTAATTAGTCGAGTAAGGTTATTCGAATTTGAATCATGCTTTCATAATTTACCCGAGCTTACTCGTTTTAAATTGTATACTTCAATATCTACAGTAACGTTACGGATCTGCTTATGAGAGCGAGTCTAGTCCTCCTCCAAGCAATGAAAGCGTTTATTAAGTGGACTCTTGGACCTTTTGGCCAACAAACGCGCAAATTTCAGGTACTATTAGTGCTTCCGAGCTACGAACGCGCTAATTAAAGCGACTCTTTGCTTGGCCTACTAACAAATGAGCTTTATTCCGCCACGCTCTGCTTCTCCGACCAACACACTTTGCTTACTCCCGATTTTCCAGATTCTTCCGACCAACAGACGAGCATATTACCGCGACATTTAGCTTCGCCTAACAACGACCCCACTTTTATCCGCGAATCATTTCTCCTTCAACAAACAAACGCGCTCATTACAGCGGCTCTCGATCTCTTAGATAAACAAACGCGCTTATTCTTCCGATCCAAAAACTCGTTTATTCCTCCGACCCACAAACTCCTCCGACCAAAATACGCTGTTATTCCTCCAACCATCATACTCGCTTATTCCTCCGACCAACAAACGTGCATATTTCTCCGACAAACAAAAGCGCTTATTACAACGAATCTGGACCCCTCCCACATGCAAAGGCGCTTATTACAGAGACCCTAGACCTCTCCGACACACACATGTGCTTATTACAGTGACTCTGAAGCAGCAGTATTAAACCGGTGATACGCGTAGTCCTAGGGGAACGTCAAAAAGTTTTGAAGGGGTATACGAAAATGTTAAAGTTTATAATTTTTTCTTTTACTTGGTCTTTCAAGAACGAATTCTAAATCAAACTTTGCGACGTTTTGGCTAAGAAAAATGTTACAAAACGAAAAAATACGCCAAAACTGTACATTTTAACGTTATAAACATGAGTTATTCTTCTTTATATAAGTGTTAGTCATTTCATTATTACTTTATTGTGTACTAAAGAGTACGCGACCACTAAAAACATTTCTAAGACGTTGGTCGGCAAAAAACATTTGAAAGTCGCTAATCTAGTGATTCCCAACCTCGGGGTCGCGACCCAAATCAGGACCGCAGGGGAACATCAGTTGGGTCGCGAAGGATCATTAGAAGAAAACTTTCCCTGCAGTCAGATTTCATCTATATATTATTATTGAAAATTGTCTAACCATTATCTGTCTTAACAGCCGATGTAAGCCACACTCCCCTTTTGAAGCTTTTAGCATCTATGCGGGAGAATAAATTGGTAAAAGCAGGAATACTAGATCAGCCAAAAATTATCCATCCGCCCCCCGCTAGCATGACTTTCATGCATTAATTCCACCCTTTCCTCGAAAATGTTCATGACATAGACCGACCGGATTTGCGGCGCCGTATAGCGATACAATAGTAGCGTCCGCTGGCAGGGGGGCATTTACAGCTATCTAGGTTGTATCTTAGCCCAAATAGAAACACGGGTCGCAAGAGTCCAGATATGGGTCGCGAGGTCCTATTGCTGGTCAGTTTAGGGTCGCAGGAGAAGAAGGTTAGTATCCGCTGCCCTAATCTATCGCATGATCGTGGGTTTGATGCCAGGTGCATTTATTATATCCGTTTTAATATAAATAATCACTTTCATATATTAATTGCTTAGAATAATGGTAGGAGTAAAAGCAATGACACAACGAACGCCTACAAAACTAAATCTTATTCTCCTGCCATCGACCTTCAAATACGCATCGAATCGGCCCTCAAATTTGATTTTAACGCGCAAATTTCACGGATTTTTACGTGAAATTAGGGCATCAAATCGGAACCGAACCGAAAACCGAAACCGAAATAACCGTTATTTCAGCTGAAATGAAACCGAACCCAAAGAGAAAAAAATATTTTACTGAACCTGAACCAATAACCGTTATTCATTTCGATCCATTTTTTCGGTTCGCATAAATAGTGGGAGCGAAAGAATGGTTGTTCCTTTTACTTTAATGTCTTTTATGAAAGCCCCACTTTTCAATACCGAATAGGGCAAACACTCATGGCTTTCTTGAGAATACATTAACCTAAGCCTTTGGAGAGATACATCTTTGTGATAATATCTGTTGGTTCAATGGTGGGATTTTCCATGGGCATCTCAATACATAAAGACAGGGTCAAGAAAACGTCCTGCTGAGGTTTCTCAGAACCCTGTTAAACCCCCTTAAACTTTCATCCGATCTCCATATGCACTGAACCCTTATATTTTGGTAGTCTTTCTCTAAAACGTATCCAAGAAGGATCGCTCCGCAGTCGTGCTTCGAGGTATTCTTACTTCTGTTATCTTTTGTTACAGGCTAGTATATTTCTATTTATAGAGTGCATCTTATACAAAATGTTCACAAAGATTAGCATTCGTTCCTTAAAACTGAAGAGGGATTAAGGACTAATGCGAATTTGTTATTTTTAGTGAAGTATGTTGCCGACTGCAAAAACGCACATTAAAAACTCCGCCTGAAGAAAGACAGTTCATGAAGCGCTGAATACGTATGTCTAATTTACTTTCCATGTAAGTGTGTGTGCGTGCGCGTGTTTCATTTCAAGAGGATATTTAGTACAGCGATGTAAATTCTGTTTCGTCTCCATTTCCCATGGAAAAACGTAAAGGTCATTGTCCTGACATGCAGGTTGGTTTGGTTATTATTTTAAAATATCTATGATATTGACGCAATAATTACATGACCATAAAGATAAAAGAATCTAGATTAATTTTCTTACCATCGGATTTTATTTCTCAATTTCTTCAAAGATTCACGTTTTTATTAATTTTATCATTTTAGGTCGTTGATAGCCGGTATATTTGGATTCTATTGTTGTCATCATTCTCCTGCTTAATATGCATACATTTAAAAAACCAACTACTTTTTCTAATCGTCTTTGATGAATCTCCCCGAGTTGCGAATGAAGACGGAATAAATAAGGAGAGGGAGGGGAGTTCAATTGAAAATAGTGATAAAGCAGAATGAGAAAAAGAATATAATATGCCAATCAATTATAGGCTCGGACATAATAAATGCAGTTGTTGTATTTCAACTTCATTGAATTTCTCCTTCTCGGAAACGTTTTACGCTTTGAACCTCAGCAGAGATCTTTTCTATTATGTATACAATATCGCAACAACTAGTCCAAAATGACGGCAACATAAATCAATTTTAATATAGTATTTATCTATATAGGTGCATTTAAGTGCTTACATAAATATGCATATACCGTTCCAAATCATCTCTTCTCACTCAATGCTTCCTCAATACTCGTCTACTTATCTTATTCTCTACGCCCCTTTTTCCTCTTAAGTTCCCCCCTACTGCTCTTCTTTGCTGTCTTTTTCCCGTTGTTATTTCTACAAGTCATATATCTATTTCTTCCTATAAATCAATACCAAATTGGAGGACATTTTATTAATTGGATCGAATTTTGGTTGCTTGCAGTAAATGTTACTATGTGTACATTTTTGTCATCTTAAGAAAATATATGTAATTATATGTTGTATGGTATTTGTGAAGTTAACCTCTAAATTATTGTATTTAAAAAATAGTGAAATAGTTCTTCTTTGAACAACTCTTTATGAATTACATTCTACATTCAAATGTGAATTAATATTGTACCTGTTCAAGTACGTGCATAAGTACTGTTGGAAAAAATTGATTCTGATAATGAGAGAGGTTTATATTGGATTCTGAGATATTGGAATTGTAAAATCAAATAAATGTTGACTTCTGAAAGAATAACATCGATTTTACATCAAATTATAGACCAAAATAAATAACATTTTAATAGATTTTATAACTGCTAAAATGGAAAAAATACATTTTAAATTCCCGTTGAACAGTATTAGACGTAATCGTGTAAGAGGAACCGTTTAGAAATGGAGTAACGGAAAATGTAAGAAGGGAATTTATGCAATGTTTTACTGTTCGCCAGATGGTAGGAGGGGGCGATTTCGCGTTGTTACGTGCTGATATATTTTTTGTCATCTTGACTTGCGATTAGGCTTAAATGAAAAATGACATTACTTAATAACGATTATTTTGTAATTCTCTTGAATATTTCCCCAAAAAATTCAAGTCGGAGCGAAAAAAAACTGTTCGAACCGGTTCAAAGGTGGTTGCTGATGCGAAACCGGAACCGAATCGAAATTTTTTGTTTTGTGTGAACCGGAACGGAAGCCGGAGTGAAAAATAAATCGGTTCGATGCTCTGGTTGAAATTGATGCCCTTTATGTACGCTTAAAAGTAAAAGGCATAAAAAGATATAAAATTCACAATATTCCAGAGAGCAAAGTCTACAGTTGCAGGCGCTAACTTGAGGAATCGGTTCATATTCTAAACTGAAAAGATTTTTGTTTCAACTTTAGTTTTTTTTATTTTGACAATTGTTTCGATGTGTAAAGACTGGGCTACCTGAAGATGACGTTTTAACACGTCGAAACCATGGTCGAAATAAAAACTTTTTAAGTGGAAATATACAAATCTTCTTATTTAAGAATATTCCAGAGAGTTAAAAGTTTTGTATAAAAGTTGATGTTGTGTTTAACAAATAAATATTCAATAATATTTCTTTTCCGCACAATTCTTACTTGACTAACACTATATATTTTTAATTTCTGAATCACTCCATTATGTGAATCTTATATTTATTGTCTACTTAGTGCATGTAATATTTGGCTTCGCTAATTTTTTATTTAAATGCTATTTTAATTTAATATTTAAATCATTCATTCCTGTCATTTTCAACGGGAATATATACTACTTTTGATAACATTAAAATTTATGTTGTTGAAGGAGCTTACGTACGAACAAGTCCTTCTCAGGCGGAGAGGCATAGGGAAGAGGAACTTTAACTCCCGTTAAAACCACGAGATAAGCTAGAGAGGAAGGTTAGAGGAATTTTATGGAATTACAGCCGTTTAAGTTGGATCAATAAATGACTTGAACCGTCTCTCTAACAATATTTTTCAAAATAATATCCTTTATTGAAGAGCTTTGATTGGATTTGATTTTTTTTTGTGTAATAATGTATTCTGGTCACCTACTAAGAGTTTCCCAAGCAAATCTTATTGAAGAAATTGCAATATTATCAAACAAAAATATTTCATATCAAACTAAGATGACTTAAAAGTGAGAAAGAATGAATCGTCTTTATTAAATCACTCATCATTCGCTATTTTCCATAATTTTTATACTGCCTTTTTATGTCTGACAAGTTTACCTGAAAAATCCTGTGATGAATATGATTTAATTATAGAAGAATTCGAATCTTCCAGTTTTAATTCTATTTTAGGACACTATTGAAATATCATTCACCATAAACCTATTCCTTAATATTAAATTTTCACTTAATTATGATTCTTTTACATACTCGCATACAATTTCCAACAAATTTAACGTTACTAAAATGAAAAAAATAACCACACTTCTAACTATTTAAGACTAGAAACGGATCATATACTGATACATATGAAGTTCGGTTATCGTATAGAAAAAATATAAAGCTCAGTAAATAAAACTTTTATTAAAACTTTTAAGTACAGAAGGGTCGTCGTTATTTTCCTCTTCACTTTCACTGCCATGTTAAATGCAGTTAAACTACCTTTCATACCAATTTCCTCATATTCCATTTTCTGCGGACGTATGCATTCCATTTTTCGCACTCCGTCCCGATATATCTTCCCGTTCACTCTTCTCTCTCCCCTTCACATTAACTGCCATCCCCTCCTCTCCCCTTCTCTCTCCCTCCCTCTCCTTCTCTCTCCCTCCCTCTCCTTCTCTCTCCCTCCCTCTCCTTCTCTCTCCCTCCCCTCCTCTAGCACTCTCCTCCTCTCGCACCCACCTCCACCTCTCCTCTTCCTCCTTCGTTTCTTGCATCCGCTTAATCCGAACCCATTCCTCTCTCACAAGCACCTTTCACGGCATCACTTCTCATATCCTCCCCCTCTCTGCTCCCTCCTCTCCCTCTCCTCCCTGATCTCCTATCTCCCACCTCTTTCCCCCTCCTCTCTCTCCCTCCACTCCTATCTCCCACCTATTTTTATCCTCTCACTTTCTCTCCTCCCCTATCGCCGTTCTCTACCTCCGAGCTTTAATTCTGAATCGTATTTTCCACCTCAGAAATTTTTATTGACACAGTACCGTACCTCTCAACTCACACGTACCTACTTTTCTGCCCTTTGCCTCTCGTTCCTCCAATTCTTCCCCCACCCTCTCTCCCCCGTCCATCCAATCGGCTGTCCCCTTCCCTTGTCTCCGTCCGCTGCTCCTTATCCTGTCTCGTATATTCTCTCCTCATCTTTTTATAATCTCTCGGAAGGCTTCGCAGGATTTCCATTCCTCATCCCCATCTCTTCTTCACTGGGCGTTTTTCTGCTTTGGGGATTTATTCAAGGTTCATTTAGCTAATTATACTTAGTTTGTCCTGAAATAACTCAGTTCTTTTCATTTCTAGTTTGGTAAATAAAGTGTTTACTTTGCTATATTATTTTTATATGCTGTATTTAATAAATTTCAAAGACTCGCATTGGGGAAGAAACTCTCATAATTAAGAACACACTCATCTAAGCATAAATGCTCTCTCTCTCTTCTTTGTGTCTCCCTCTCTATCCCCTCGCATCTTCCCACCTCCTCTTTCCTTAATTTTACTCTCTCTCTCCCTTCCTCTCCCTCGCAACCCTCACCTCCACCCAATTTCCGCCCTATTCCTCTCCTATTTTGCAAGGGTGGTATTTTAATGTGGCTGTGAAACAGTCTCGTGTTCAAGATTTTCCTATTCAGAGCCATTTTCGTCTTTTTGCATAGCAGTTCGTTGAAATGCTTCTCGCTCCCATATCTGATCTCATAAAATTTGAAAAATTGTTCGTATTTTTTCGCTGAAAACTGTTTTGTTCATGTCGTGTAGATTAAAAATTTAGCCATTTCCGCGGATGAAAGGTTCAGTCGCTTGCTGCTCCGTCCTGCTGCATTTGCTGCTATTAAACCAAAATTACGCATATATGTACATTTACCGTTTCTTGAAAAATCTGCAAGTATTTCTTCCTCAATTTCCTTGCGCATAGTTATAATTATTCATAAAATCTAGATTTTCTGAATGATAATTATTATATTTTAATGTAGAAAACACACGTTTTGTCCTTAATTGAAGAACACGAACTTTTTCTTCCTTACCGTTCGAGATATCATTATTATTTGTAGCCTAAAGACTAGGATAGACAATTTGGGGAAAATTTTAGGAAACAACTCTTCCAAGAAGTAAATTATCAAATGAACGTTTTCTAAATGGATTCTTTGTAGAAACTAATCTTCAAAGTTTTGGTTATCGAAAAACACTTCATTTTAAGAAATATCTGTTAACTGATATATGAAAAGATTTCAAAATTGGAGGAAGGATTATAATAACAGTAAAATACGCGGATGATAATAATAATAATTATAATTTATTAAATAGATACAGGTTACCCCATTTACATGTATTATAATAAAAATAATAAATAAATAATATATTAGTGTCTGTGACAGTAAAACATGAAAAAAAAACAGACTGATACGGTCTTAAAAATCTTTGTCCTAAAACTTAATTTAGAGTCAACCAGAATACCTATATCACCACACTTGTTCGAAATTTCATTATAGATCCTCGTAATTCTTGCAATTGGTGCATTTTTGTACAAGTTGACTCGACTGTAATGTTCAGGAAAGAGCTGTTTTGTCTGGAGACTCTATTGGGAACTCTAAATGGAATTAAATTTAAAAGTTCAACAAAGTCAATGGTTCCTGTCTTAAAAACACATCATTGGCCTTACGCCAATCGTAGATGGGCGACAGCTTAAAAGTTTTACACAGAAACACATAGTCACATTTGTTGTATTTAAAATTTTCTTTCCAGCATGATCAAGTACTTCTGGCAAGAAAGGAAGAGGAAATCCAGAAAATGATAGCTAGACTAGTAAATATGGTATAGAAATAAATACAAAAAAAAACCCCAAGGTCATTCGAATATCGGGAAAAGAAGAGAATCTGAAAATAAGTATTGGAGAAAATCCTTTAGAACAAGTTTCAGACTATAAATACCTTGGAAGCATCATAACAAGAGAAGCAAAATGTACGGATGATATCAGGACTAGAATAGGAAATGCAATAGCGGCTTTCAGAAGACAGAAACACCTGCTTAGGGGGAATATAAGGGAAGATATCTGAAAGAAGTTCACATAACGCTACGTATGAAGTATAGCTTTTTACGGGGCAGAAACATGGACGCTAAGGAAAAATGGCACCAAATACTTGGAAAACTTTGAAATGTGGACTTGGAGGAGAATTCTGAAGATAAAATGGACAGATAGGATGAAAAACGATGCAGTGCTATGAATAGTAGGAGAGAAGCGAATGATTATGCAGACTATTAGAAAGAGAAAGGCAAACTGGGTTGGGCATTACCTGAGAAGAGAGAGTATGATTAAAGACGTGTTAGAAGGAAAACTAGATGGAAAAAGGAAAAGAGCTAGGAAAAGGTTTCAGCTGATAGACGATTTGAAAGGGAAAGAGAGTTATCAAAATATGAAGAGGAGAGCGGAAAATAGGAGTATATGGAGATCCAGGTTTAACCATTAATAATCACGGACCTGTCTACGGACAGACTACCTATGATTACGATGGGAGGAAAAGTTATACTCGTAAAGTTTGGAATATTAAATGTGAACGTATTTATAAAACCTAGAAATAATTCATTAATTATATCATATATAAGCTCTAGCATTAAAACTCTATTCGGAAGGGCTTATTTATTCTCTCCCAACAGTCATCATAAATTTACACCCATCTGGAGGCTCATGGATAAAAATGTGCTTTTTCACCAAACGTTAGTTTAAAACTTAGTCTTTTTGCATAATAAAAAACGCCCATATACTAAATAAACGAGAGGAAGTTGCACATAAGTGCATTTCATGCAATTGCTGCTTAATTTTTGAATAAGTTGGTCAATCTCCTTTTAAAATCACGGGTTTCTTTTTAAATCTAATTTGAGTTTTATTAATATTATTTTATCATATTTGAAGCAAAGCTTATGGCTCATTTTTTATTGACAAATAGTTAATCTTTGCAGAAATTCTCTGCGCCCAATATTGAGATAATTACTACTATCATAGTAACTTCTGTGATGATTGATAATTCAATTAAATATTTTTATCCAAATAACACTTAGATCCAATACAGAAAAGCTAAATAAGTTATATTTATTTACATTTAGGTATTAATTCCTATTTATATAACATCAGAATCGTTCTTAATGTAGCTGATCATCCATGTGACAAAATTTAAGCAGCAATTTATTACGTAGTGTACCATTGAATAATCAAGAAACTATATAAAAACAATACTTTCGCAAAAGAGGATTGGTCCCAAATCTTTACATTCAACTACTCCCAATTAAGATAGAGGATGTGGGTCGAGAGATACCCTAAGAAATAACAGGGACAGACCGAGAAACTTGTCGGGACGTGTCAGTAGGCTCCCTCATCAAACCAATAAAAACTTCCCGATAGTCTACTGTGCCCAAGGAGCTAAGGAGGTGAGGGGAGAAGGAGCGGACGGTCGGTTGGTTAGGACACTGGATTTTTACGTCCAAACCCTAAATACTGCCACGGGCGCAAAGATTCTCCCTATTCCTTCCTGGCTTATTTAATGTAGCGCAGCTTTATGTTCGTTTGCGTGGGTTGCTACAAATTTCGGAGAATTCAGGGAGGATTCCTACCCATAGGCGTTAAACAGAAAGAGGGAAATAGAGAGAAGTGGACGCGATCAGGAGAGTGCTTTTCACCAAGTTCTCGATAAATTTTCTTGGCCAGAGCATTACATCCATTTTATGAGTTGGTAGGTTTAGGACGGGTATTAACTAGTCTGTAAAATGTATAATAATATTTTCCATAGTTTAATATTTTATATTATTTATGGAATAGAATCGATTAATTTTAGTGTCAATTGTAAATTCAAGATTTGTATTATGTACATTAGGGTGGGCCGAAAAATGTAAATTTCATCAATCATTATGGAACTCAAAAAAATCTTGCGTTTTTAGTCCAATATGATTCCCTCAAAATTTTGATAAAATCGGAGAACTCCTTACCCGCCCCAGCACCATCAAAGTTCGCAGGCGCAAAATGATTAGGCAACACGCTAAATTTACAGTTTTGTGCAGATCTTCGCCTTTTTAAAAATAATTTTATTCTGTATCAACATGGAGCTTAAAGGAATCTTGCGCTTCAATTCTAATATGCTTCCCAGAAAATTTGGATAAAATCGGACAACTCCTTCTCTCGCCCCAACACCATTAAATTTAGGAAACACGCTACATTTGCGATGTTTTGTGTAGCCCTTCGCTTGTTTAAGAACTAACTACGAGTAGGTGGCTGCACCTCAAGTTCCACCCGCGCCCATCCCAACCTCTCCACCACACGAGCGCATTTGCATCTTTCAGGCTTCAAAAATGGGGCATCAATGCTCTCGACAGAGGAAGCAGCATCGGAAACAATCTTAACACACCTCTCTACCCTTTGCGTGTGACATGAAAAATGGGGTATTTCCATAATCACATGCCCGTTTTCACCCTATACATAATTAGCTCTTCTTTTGATAAATGAGCTGTGTGTGGTGGCTCAGCCACTAAGCACTTACGCCAGTCAATGAGATCAATGTAGCCCTGAGAATGGAAATTCAATGTCGGTACAATAAAACGCAGGAGAATTTCTTTCTTATTACTTCTTGCTAGTAAGATTATTCTGAATCCTAGCTCTCTGATGCGTGGGCGTTCATCTACTATCATGCCAAGGAGTAGGTTTTCGGGGTGCGCAAAAAAGTAGTTTCTCTAAATAAGTTGATGGACGATAGTTCTCATGTCTTGTAGAAGGAATCTTGATAGTGAGACCGTTTTCCAAATGTGCTCTGTATCAGCTTGATATAAAGGCTTCGTTTTTTTCTGAAACGGCATGGGAACAGATTTTTATGACAAAATCAACCAACATATTCAGTTTATCAGATTTTTTTCTGTTTCAACGTATAAACTCAGGATTCTATTGGCGGTCGTCACCCACCTGGGGTGATTTAGAATAGTGTTTTTCAAACTTGGAGTCGTGACCCATTACTGGGTTGCGAGGCTCAGGAGGAAAATCTAAGCACTCAACGCATAACCAGCTGAAATGTATAAAAAATGAGAGAAAACTTAATGCTCTCATTATACAAACGCCATTCTTTTAGTATGAGTTGCTTTTTTATCGAGAATAAATGAAAACTGAATTCAGAACATGTTTTCTTTTTGCGACGTCCCTGGCAACTGGGTCGCCAGACATTCCACTGGGTCGCAACACAAAAGTTTGAAAAACACTGATTTATAGGACCAGAATCTCATCCTGTCATCCTGTCTTGTGATGTGTTGAGATCGCTTGGAATATATTATAGACATATTGCTAATCAGTGCTCAAGTTACTGATGTGTACAACAGGGAAGGAGCTCTCAATGACTTCGAATCCTACAACATCAAGCTGGTTACATGTCTCCAATTGCTTACATATTTCACCGTTGTATGTATTTGGTCCTCGCGTTTCTCCATCAAGATGGTCAAAGAAATGTCTGAGGAAGCTCATTGGAGTATAAAAAGCAAACAAACCAATGGACAGGTTTTCCTAAAGCTTCTTCCAAAAGGCGGATTACGCCTCCTTTATCTCCCGTGTTGACTAGAGTCCCATTGCAGCCAATAGCAACTCTCTTTGATTTTTCTGCACATTTCTCATTTTATGGGAGGCATATAGGAATTAAAACGCAAGATTCCCTCAAGTTCCGTGTTGATATAGAATGAAATTACCTTAAAACAAGCGAAGATCTGCACAAAACTCGGTAAATTTAGCGTGTTGCCTAATCATTTTGCGCCTGCGAACTGGTGTAGTGGCGGAAGACGAGTTGTCCGATTTTATAAAAATTTTCAGAGAATCATATTGGACTATAAACGCGTTTTTTTTATATCCATAATGATTAAATGAAATTTACATTTTTCGGCCCTCCCTAATATACATGTAAAAAATGGGCGTTTGGATCCTGCAAAGCAACGTCTGATCTGCAGGTGCCTCTTACAACTTAAGAACTAGGAAATTTGATGTCAAGTATGAAGTTTCTCAACCAACATACAGTACCTCTTATCAATTCACTGTACTAAAATATAATCAGGAAAATATAAATAGATCAAATTAGTTAAAACATTTTATCACAGTAGTTCTTCAGCTTACCGCTTTCGCGACCCGCTTAAATGTCATTCGGCTCACTTTCAATTGCAAATAGTGAAAATAAGAAACTTTAATACAAGTTTCTTCATTATATATAACTATTAATAGTTTTCATAACATCATATTTCCGAAATTTCCCTGATAAAATTTTATTATTCGTCAAAGTTTTATTTTTTGCATTTCACCTTATTACCAAAATAATTTTGGGGCTCCCTGGGGGGCCGCGGCACTTAGTTTGAGAAACACTGTTCTATCACATCGATTCCCATGACCATAGACTACTATTTCATATACTTCAAAACTTTTAGGGCCTCCATGGTGATTTCCTTTCCCTCATTGAAAGCTTTCTTTCTAACAGAACTCTAAGAGTCATCCTGATTCCTCCTCTTCTTGGTCTCCTGACCTCTTTGGTGCCTAACAGTGAATTACTCTTGGATGTTATCTATATACTTTCCACATGGACGATCTTTCCGATAATATCTCTAACGACTGCCAGTTCCTACTTTTTGCTGACGACTGCAAAATATTTAAATGCCTCGACTCCTCCATGACTGCTTAAATTTACATTTACCATTAGACAATGTATCCCCCTGGTACTCGTTTGGAGACTAAAGCCAAACCCGGAGAAGTGTAGTGTACACTCCATTTTCCAAAAAAGTTCTGCAATTAACAATGAATACAATATAGTAGGTCTTCTCATTCAGAGAGCCGAATGTGAAAAGGACTTAGGTGTTTTCATTGATTCTAAGTTAAATTTTAGACAGCACAACAAAGCTGTTGGAAATAAGGCCATATCGCGCTTATGGATGCTTTACAAATAAAGGCAGGGGGCACGAATCCATCGTATGTAGGATTTTTTCCAAGGTGGCCCGGCCCCCTGTTTGTGTGGTTTGAGGGGACCGCGCAAATTCAGCGTGCCGTTTCGGAAGGGACGTTAAGTCGTTGGCTCCCTTGGTGTTCTTCGTTAAGAGTAGGCACATGCCGGCACCAGGTTTCTCTTTTCCCTTGCTATTCAGCTATTCATTGCACTATCTCTTAGATACCTATTGCGTGTAGACAAGAAGTGAATCAGCTGGGAACATGCATTAGTATGTGAACTTTGAAGGAAGGCTTTACAGATTTACTGATATCAAAGATCCCATTCCACTTCGAATCTATTTTTGTAGTATTTGTGATCCCTCTCCTGATGTACTGCGCAAACATTTGGTCCATGGCTGCCCCATCAAATCTTTCTCTTCTTGACCGTGTTCACAACTTTTTCATACAAATTTGTAAAATTCGTGTCCTCGCTCTTCACAACTCTAAAATGCAAATCTTAGCCTCTCTTAATCTTCATACTCTTCATTTTCTACGAACTTTACCCGATATTACCTTCATTTGTAATCTCTGAATGATAAAATTGATTGTCCTTGACTGCTTTCTTTACTAAACTTTAGAGCAGGGGTGGGCAACCTTATTTTACAGTGTAGCCACAGGTTTCACTCCTCATTCGCCACAACATCCAAAAACTGAGAAATTAGGTTGCTCGATCAAAAATTAAAAAAATTATACCGTTTGAACAAGTTTATTTAAACATGTACACATTGACTATTCAGTTACAAATGCTTTATATGAAATATATAAAAATTGTTTAATATGAAAATATAAGAAATATAATGCGAAATTTGACAATCAAATTCTCTGACAAGTTGCAGAAGTATTGGCTCTATATCTAAGCTTAATTCACATCTGAGCTCCCCCTCCAAATGACATCAACAATTTGAGATCTGAATTTTGACTTGATAAATCCCATCATAGAGAACGTTGATTCACACACCCAGGTCGACCCAAACATGGACAATAATTTTGAAATGCCCAATTTCAAAGTTGGCAGATCCTTCTCACTCAGAATAAATTTCCACATCCCTGTAACTGATGAACTCTGCCGAATTTTCAAGTGTTCCAGACTTTGAAGGCAAAGCAAATCGTTTTCAAATCCACACTTATTTAAAGACCGAAGGGTGGCAATTCCCTTGCTTGAATTAGCCTGATCAAAATGAAATGGATCGCCCATGAAGTTAAATGCCTGTTTGAAGTCAATGAAATCAGAAAAGCGAGATTCAAATTTTCGAGTCAGGTTTTTAATCCAGTTTACATATAATTCCCGCTTCACGTCTAGTAGACTACTCTCTTCATTTTTTTCTACAAATCTAGCCAGATTCGCAAAATGAGTCAAATCATCCTTCTGAGTTTGTAACAGAAGAAGTTTCAGTTTTAATTTGAATTCTTCAATATGCTGCGCTTGCTCACATATTACTTTTCCTTTTCCCTGAAGCTTCACGTTTAATTCATTTAGGTGAGCCATGATATCGCACAGAAAATGTAAATCACACTGCCATAAAAGGTTCTTAATGTCAGAAAAATTTTCGATCTGACGTTTCTCAACAAGAAAATCTCAAATTTGAGGAAGAAAATAAAGAAATCTTTCCAGTAATTTTCCTCTGCTTGACCATCTCACATTCGCAAAGTCCGTAAGATACTCGAAATCATAGTCCCCGCATTATTTCAAACCCTCAACAAACTGTCGGTGGATGAGATAACTTCCACTTTGGATGTAATTCACTATTTTCACTACCATATCCATCATATTTTTTAATGTGTTGGTTCCAGGCATCTGAGCACACAAATTCTCCTGATGCAGAATGCAATGGAATGAGGGCAACAGCGTTTTCATGTCATTCTCATTCAAGTACACCTTTAACAGAGAAACAAATCCCGATTTACTTCTAATCATTGCAGGTGCACCATCCGTTGTAATAGAAGCTAGTTTTTTCAGATCGAGGTCACATCTTTTTGAAGCTTCAAAAAATTTTTTGAATACATCAGTTCCACACGTTCGACCTTGCATTCCATAAAGTACAAGAAATTCTTCACGAATTGTAAGATCGGGGAGCACATACCGAACCCAAAAGGTTAACTGCGCCGTATCAGTAAGATCGGTTGACTCATCCAGCGCAAGGGAAAAACACAAACATTCTTTTAATTGATTAAACAGCTGCTTTTCTATGTTTTTAGATAATTCCAGCACTCTGTGAACAATCGTCCTGCGACTTAGTTGCAAATTCTTCACTTTTAGCAGGATATCATTCTTCACCTGTGAATCGTAATTCTCCAACAGAGTTTCCATCACCATGATCAATAGTTCCTTAACCATCTCGGCATCGGAAAATGGTTTCTTCTTCTGAGCCAAAATCCAGGCTGCTATATAGCTAGCCAACGTCACCAGCTCATTTGACGAAAGAAACTGCTTCAAGCTGTTCTTCTGATCATGAAATTGTGATTTTAGACGGACAATTTCACTAACACGACCGCAGCTGCCATCAACTGGAAATTTATTGTCGAATTCACTATGCCTATTTCGAAAGTGCTTATTCAAACTGTCTGCCTTGTTTTCACTAAAACTTTTTTTGCACAGAAGACACACTGGCTTTTCATTTACTTGCGCTACTACAAATTTTAGCTCCCAGCTTTCTTGAAAATTTCGCGTCACACTTTTCCAATCTCTTGCCTTTTTCTCTTTAGCGCTAAGTTCCGATTCAATGAGTTCGCCTGCTTCACTCACATCAGCCCCATCATCAGTTGCTGGTTTACTTCGTTTTCGAATAACCCACTTATCCATTCCTACGGCTGAAACTGGATACGCCCTTGATGAGCTATAAAAAAAAAACAAAAATTTTCAATTAAATCGTTAATTAAAATTTTTTATTATTAAAAGATATCATATAATAATAATATTAAAAGATATAAAATAAAATTTGGAGTTGATCCCAATAATTTAATAAACTAATTAAAACCCAAAACAACATGCTCCAGTGAAAATAGACATAAACTGAACAAAAATATAAACGTACAATAATGATATCAACAATGATAATAATCGCAATTATCAGCATAGTCTTGATGACGCATGCTCTTAAAAAGTAGAGGCTGTCAATAGTTTCATCATCTGACGTGTACGGATTTTTGTGAAAATTTGGTTTATCGTGCAAAAGACCCTTTCGGCTTCCACACTTGTCAGTGGAATTGTAAGTAAAAAGCAGGGCTGTGGAGTCGGTGCGCCAAACCTCCGATTCCTCTATTTTTCTACTGCCCGACTCCGATTGATTCCGACTTCTCTATTTTTGTACTATCAGACTCAAAAACGGAGTACGAGTGATTAATTACAGAAACGTAGGATATATTAACAAATGATTGATTAAAGAAACAGGATATTTCTTTAATAAAAATATGTACAAAATTAGTCGGAATCGGTAAATTTCTATCGACTCCGACTACAACTCCACCAAAAATTGATTCAATCTCAGACTCCACAGCCCTGGTAAAAAGCGTCCACAAGTTTTAAATTCACGTTCATGTTCAAAAAACGCCATCTATTTTTGCATAGTCTGTTCCAATCCTTGAGATTCTTTAACTTTAAGTAATTTATAAGAAAATTAAATGAAGCAATACCCGCGATCTGAAAATTAGATAAATTCCGCAATACCGTAAAAAATTGATCGGCATTCCGGTATTGCAATCCCTAACTAATGGGTTATAATTCCTCGCATTAAGTACATTTATGCATATTATTAATTTCTGTATGGGATCAAAAAAGGTCACTTACAAATATAGGTGCCTGCCTCAGTGCAGTGCAAAGATTTTCGAAAATATAGATTCCACTGTAAACCCACAGAACTGGGACTGAAATGTAGCTGCTTTCGTCTCAGTGGCTAAAACAGGACTAATAGAAGAAAGATGCATTTTTAACTTGATATCAAATTGAAGATTACTTTGTTTCCTTTGGTGCACTTGGCGACAGTATGTCTGGTGGTGGCAATACATTTTATTCTTAAGCGCTCTGCGATTTCAACTTGAAACACTACTTTGTTTCCTTTGGGAAAACACGCGTAGCAGCGGTGATTCTACAATACACTGTTTTGAACTCACCGACTGCACACATCATATCGTCGCTTCTTACGAAAACTATCTTGTTTCAAATTATTGGTGAAAAAGATTGTTTCATATTATTGGTGAAAAAGATCGTTTCAAATTATTGGTGAAGAAAATCTCTTCTCAATTTTCTTACGGAAAAAATATTTTTTCAAATTATTGTTGAAGAAAATCTCTTCTCAGTTTTCTTACGAAAAACATCCCTTCTCAACTTTCTTAAAAAGTATCTCTTCAATTTGATAATGAATAAAATTAAGTTTTGATTTTATTAGTTTAAATATTTTTTCAATTATTAATTGGGTATTATTAATAAATTTTTTAGTTTATTTATTAACTATTATTAATTAATTTGACTGCCTATATCTATATCTAATAACATATTATGTTATTAGATATATGCATGTTATTCTTTGAAATAAAATTAGAAAGTGCTGTTTTTCGTAAAATTGAAACGTGCATTTTAATAATAAATAATAATGAATAACTGACACAAATAATTAATTAAAAATTAATAAATAGTTTTTGAATTGCCGGTCAAATTAATTAATAATAATTAATAAAATAACTAATAAATTTATTAATAATAACCAATTAATAATTTAAAAATAATTAAACTAATAAAATCAAAACATAATTTTATTCATAATCAAATGGAAGAGATAGTTTTTAAGAAAGTTGAAAAGGAATTTTTTCGTAAGAAAACTGAGAAGAGATTTTCTTCAACAATATTTTGAAAAAATATTTTTTCCGTAAGAAAACTGAGAAGAGATTTTCTTCACCATTAATTTGAAACGATCTTTTTCACCAATAATATGAAACAAGATAGTTTTCGTAAGAAGCGACAATATTATGTATTTAATTTTTCGTGAATGTAAGTTTTGATAATAGCCTTTATTCGAGTAGGAGACATTCCAGTTTCAGCCTTTTTTTTTAGTAGTACACCTTCCGCTGAGGAGTAGTATACATAAGCAGCAGGGCACTATACATCACTCCCTTTCCAATAATATGCAAGAATTGTCACGTTGCAACCAGCACAAGTCTTCAAGAAAAGTTACGTTACATTTTATTTCAGGAAGTAAAATATGGAAAACACTTATTCGCCCCACTTTCATAGCCAATTCGCCACTTGTGGCGATTGGCGACGGGGTTGCCCACCCCTGCTTTAGAGTACCATCTGGAACAGGGGTGTCTAACCTACGGCCCGCGAAGAGTATTTGTGCAGCCTGCGAAGCTATGATGAAAAAGCAATCCGAGGAAATTAAAACATAAGTTCAAACATTATTATGAATGTTTCTATAATAAAGCTTTTGATATTGAAGTGTCAACTATATTTAGACTCGATTTCTACTTACATAGCACATCAGAATCCGTTTTAAACTCTAATCCTGCCCGTCGAAGAATTGGCAACTTCCAATGCGGCCCGCCGAAGGATATTCAACAACAGATGCGGCTCCACATGTAGAAAAGTTTGGACACCACTGATGTTGAGGAATCCGCCTTTCTGTCCCCATTTCTGTAAACACTCCGCGTCTGTCTCTTATAATACGTTCCCATTTCTTCTGTATCTAACATTCTCTAAACTCTCTTTCCACCAACAACAATATTGATCTCATTCATATGCCACTCAGAACTGTTCTCAACATTACCTCAAGTTTCGATTTAAGGTAGTATTACCTATTCAATGTTTTCCATAAACTTTCCTCATGTTCATTTTATTGGTATTTCTTCCACTCTGTTTTTTTATTTCACTGTTTTTATTGTCTTTGTAGTTTCATTATATTGTTGTATTTTGTTAATATTCTCATTGTCTGTTACTTTATTTATATAATGTTAATCGATCAGCTGTAACTAGTGATCCGAGGCAGACAATGTTTAGTATCTGAGGAGTAGTTGTTGATGACTTGTGACGGGATGTCATGGCGCCCTCTGGTGAATTTTGACAAGTATTTATTCTTATTTAAATTAATCTCTAGTCCCATTTTTTCAGCTTTCTACTATCCTTGTTTTGATCTACCTATTACATCTATCGTCAGAAATGTCAGCTTTTTAAAAATTGTTCTAGAGGAGAAAATATTCGATTCTTATATAAAATTCTTATGGTAAATGTTGAAGAGAAATCTATGCAGCATATTCCATTGCCTTAGATTATCGGTGGCCATTAGTAGTTTTAAAAGAGTCGACTGGATTCTCACTCGGCATTCTACGTTTTATTATTGCGAGTTTCATCATACTGACGAGTATTCCAGGGTTTTTTTTAGCTCCCACATCCCCAAATACAGTTGGCTTCTAAGAATCTTATCATATGCTTCCTTGAGAACAACGATAAGGTGATAAGTTTCAGTGTTTTATTCATAAATTTTCACGAGATTTTTGCTTCTATGAAATAATTTGTTTTATAGTAGAAAAAACACAATTATCTTTATGCATAATCCTTTATTCGTTGTCACAGAAAAGTGGTAACATTTTGTGGACTTAATAATGAGATTCTCATGGGATTTACACAATTCTTTTGAACATATTTCATGTGAAAAGGGCAAATGATATCTTTATTCTGTTATTTTTGTAGGGTCCCCTGTTGCCATATCAGTAAGGTGATTTCATATAGGTGTTTGGTGAGTTAATCACCACCATACATTATTAGATCTGCCTGTAAGTAATCAGATCCAGTTATTTAGTTGTTTCTGATTTTCCTGATAGTCTCAGCAAATTTAAAGTATGTGGTTTCAGGTTCGTTCTCTTCAATTCCTATTTTCCCAATTGCTATAGTTGGCTCTTCAGTTTCTGTATGTGTGTGTATGGGTTCAGTAGGTCGTCGAAGTGCTCAGTCTATATTCTCAAGACCTTTGATTTTATATAAATAACTGGCGTAATTGCCCCTCAAATATGACGGGTATGTGTGAATTAAGTTTAAATGTAAGGCACTTCTCTATCTTCCTCCTTTTCTCTTTTCATCTAATCCTCCTATCCCCCATTCTCCCCCCTCTCCCCATCTCTCCTCCGATGTAAAAATAGACTTCATATTCTCAATCTCGTCCTAATAAAGACCATTGACTGTCTATCTCTCCTTCCTCCTTCTCTGTCTCCCACCCTCTCTCCTTTACTTCCCACAATCTTAATATTAAACCATTGATACTTAAGAAGAACACTAAAAACTCATCTACATGGATCGACCTTGTAGTAAGAGCCAATTCAGAGAAATTAATTACACACGGAGAGCTAACTGCCACGGGAATTTCATCTCATGACGTTATCATTCTCGATTATTCTCTTAGTTTTCCAATCTATAAACCAAAGTTTATTTCTCAACAAGATTTTAAGAACATTGATTATCAAAGGTGAAATACTCCTTTAGCCAAAACAACTAGAGGGCTACAAAACCCAATGCATTTCGCCCAAAAGGTGGGCATCGTCAGGGGTAAAATCTGTTCCAACAGTGACTGAAAGCCAACTGCCAGGTTTGAAACGGAAAGTATTAAGAAGACGACGATTCTTGTTTAAAAATTTTGTGCAAGCCTCTGTTTAATGGTGGAAAATAAGACAATTTTACATATTTGTCCTCTTTTTTGTTGTCTAATTTAAGGGAAGTGGCATTGGACAAGGTTTTATTAAAGTTATGTTTCCTCACTAATTTATTAATTAAATTATTATCGTATCCAAGTTTAGCGGCAATTTGTTTTATGTGTTTAAGTTCCTTTGCATATCTGATTTTATTGAGGGGGATGTTACATAATCTGTGTGTTAAAAATTGAAACAGCTATTTTTTGGTTCATAGGGTGAAAGGAGTTGTTAGGAATAAAGTTATCAGTATGTGTAGGTTTTCTAAAAATGTCAAACTCAATGTGTTGTCTATTATTTATGATTGAACAAAATTTTTAAACATAAGAATTATACCATAACATATACAAATCCTTATAATTTGAAAAATTTACTGGGCAGTACAAAAGACAGAACAGAATCTTTGAACAAGTCCGGTATTTATAAAATACAATGCTCACACTGCGACAAAAAGTGCATAGGACAAACAAGAAGGAAACTAATAACACGCTTCAAGGAACACATAGCTCACTATAAATATAATCGTTTTGAAAAATCAAGCGTTGCCAACCACATCTTTGAAACAGGTCATAGTATACACATAAACGATTTAACGTTGATAACTTCAGCCAATAACTCACTAAACTCGTTAGAAAACCTTCACATTTACAAAAACCGCGATACACTTATGAACACGGACACAGATTTCAACAAGACCCTATACAAATTGACAGATTTAAACGACACACACGCCGAAAAATCTTTCCGCGTTTCACTTGTTTCTCGGTCGTCTTCTTAATACTTTCCGTTTCAAACCAGGCAGTTGGCTTTCAGTCACTGTTGGAACAGATTTTACCCCTGACGATGCCCACCTTTTGGGCGAAATGCATTGGGTTTTGTAGCCCTCTAGTTGTTTTGGCTAAAGGAATATTTCACCTTTGTTAGTTTTGGCCAATGTTATTGAGCTACTATCAATTAACATTGATTATGCTAATCTACTTGCTGAAGCTGCCTTTCTTCCCTGGTGCGTAATAGAATAAACTGACGACATCGACAAAAGAGTTTAATCATTTAACACAATGCTATTATCCTTGATAAATAAATATGTACCTGTAAAATCTAGTCGTGTCTCCAAACCTCGTACTCCATTGCTAAAAACCGATATAAAACTAATGATGGCACGACACGACTCTATTTTTTGTCTTTTCAAATCAAACTAAATCCCAAGCACTTTCAATGCTTACAAATACATTAGAAATAAAACCTAGCAGAAGATAAGGAACGCTAAAATAAATATTGCACACTCAATATCTAGTCAAAATGAAACACCGTCCGTACTATGGAATAATCTGCGTCATCTCGAAATTGGTAAGCCTAAAGATTCTTTCTTACCTCTAAACATATCACCAGTTTCTCTTAATATCAATTTCTCGACACCTCCCACAGCTATTGACTCTGAACGTGAAAGCAAAATTATTCGAATCCTTGATCTAAAAGCAAATGAGTCTACTGGTTCTCAATCTTTCCACTTAAAGTTGGTTTCGCAAACTGACGTACTTAAAGCTATACGCAGAATTAAATCAAAAGTTCAGGGCGTAGACGACGTTCCAATCCTACTCATTAGCAAATTAATTCACCTTATCTTACCAGTAACTACTAATATATTTAATCACTCCATACTGTTGTGAAACTACCCATCGCAATGGAAACGCGCTTTAATCAGTCCTATCCCAAAGAAATCATTATCAACGGATAGCAAAGATTATCGTCCGATTAGTTTTCTTCCTACTCTTTCTAAAGAATTAGAGAGACTTGAGCACGAACAAGTTACAGATTTCCTTAACTCAAATAGCTTAATTGACTCCTTCCAATCAGGCTTTCGAAAGTCACACAGCACGACGATTATATATGGATTATATACGACGATCCATGGATGACAGAAAATTGACAGCATTAGTACTGCTAGACTTCAGCATAGCCTTTGACTCTCTAGACAAATATATCCTTCTAGCAAAACTGTGCAGTATGAGATTCCCGATCCTTTCAATTAACTGGTTCTCATCATACCTTTGTGACTGTTATCAGAATTTCATCTCGGACGATTCCTTCTCCTCTTGGTTAGATATAATCCGGGGCATCCCGTAGGGATCAATACTAGATCCTCTCCTATTCTATTTGTACATTAATGATTGCTTTCAAACACTTACCTACTGTAACCATAACTTATACGCAGGTGATCTTCCAATTTACTTAAACTCCGAACCTAATAACTTATCCCTAGCCTTAGATAATATTAATCAAGATATGACTCAGTTTAAAAAATGAAGTGATGGTAACTTTCTCAGTATCAACCCAGTGAAATCTCAAGCAATTATTGTAGGATATTCAAAGCTACTTGCGTCAATAAATCTTTCTAATGTTACACCTCTGTCTGTGAATGGTGCAATTATCCCCTATTGTAAAACTGTAAAAAATCTCGGTATACTAATAAATTAAACACTCCCCTGGACTAACCATATTATGTAAGTGTGCAAGACGGTAAATGCTTCCCTACACTCACTTAGGCGTCGCCATAAAATTCTGCCCTCTTCCCTAAAATATAGCTGGTTACTTCTTTAATCGGTCCACACTTCCACTACATCTACATCTACATCTACATTATACCCTGCAAGTCACCTTTTCGGTGGATGGCAGGGGGTGCAGTGCACCAAGGGTCCATAGTTTTCCTACGTTATTTTTTCCTATTATGGTCTCTTATCGTCCTAGGGAAAAACGATCCTCTATATCGCTCCGTTCTGCAGTCAATCTCGCGAATCTTATCCTCACTGTCCTGCCTTCCGAAATACGTCGGGCTTCTGATAAGTCCTACTACCTCATTCGCTAGTCCCTCCGACATAAATTTTTCCAGTAGTTTAATTCTAGCCTGCAGCCTACGTTCCTCTAACGATGTCCATTTCAGATTTTCTATTAATGATGTTACGCTTTGTTTACTATCGTAATTCCTCTTTACAAATCTAGCTGCCCTGCGCTGAACCTTTTCTATCTCGTTAGTGAGTCCCTTTTCGTAAGGATCCCACACAGCTGAAGCATATTCGACCTGCGGTCGAACCAAGGATAAATAGCATAATTCTTTCACTTTTTCGGAGCTATTTCGAACTATTCTCCCTATAAAGGCCAGCTTTTTGTTAGCGGCACCTATCAATCGGCGAATGTGGGTGTCCCACGAGAGATCACGATGGATCGTGACTCCGAGGTATTTAATCGAGTCTGAAACTGGAATCTCTACTCCGTCCAACGAATAATTATTATTCAACGAGATACTCTTGGTTCTCCAGAAGTTGATGACGCAGCTTTTCTTTTGGTTTATCTCTAACTGCCATTCCTTACACCATGCAGAAATAGCTTCTAGGTCATTTTGGAGATACTGGTGGTCTTCCGGATTGCTTATTTCTCTATAGATGACGGTGTCGTCCGCGAAAAGCCTAATTTTACTTCTGACTACTGAGCTGATATCGTTTATATAAATTAGAAATAATAACGGACCAATTACACTACCCTGTGGAACGCCAGAGACAACCTCCACTAAGTTCGAAGATTTCCCATCTATAACAACCTTCTGCTTCCTATGATTTAAAAATTCACGGATCCAACTAACGATTTTAGAATTTACGCCTAAGGTTTCTAATTTCGTTATTAACTTCCTGTGAGGTACCTTATCAAACGCTTTCCTAAAATCTTAGAAGATGGCATCGACCTGCGTATTCTTTTCTCCGCTTCTCAGTAAACAATTAACAAAAAGACCGAGCTGAGTATCACATGACCTACCTTTACTGAAGCCGTGTTGACAATCATCTAACAATAAATTACTATCAAGAAATCGCATTATGTTGCTAACGAGTATATGTTCGAGAATCTTACACGATATCGAAGTTAAAGAAATCCGCCTGTAATTTTCTGGGTTCTCCTTGTCTCCGCCCTTATGAATTGGGGTAACGTGCGCTAACCTCCAGTCGCTAGGGACCTCTGCGCGAGAAATGGATTTCTCGAAGATTATCCGAAGAAAAGGTGCTATTTCTTCCGCTAATTCTTTTAAAACGCGAGCAGGAATTTCTTCGGGGCCAGTGGCTTTGTTATGTCTGATGGAACTTAATTGCTTAATTGCACTACTGTGACGTTGTATATCAAGACCTATCAAATGAGATTGCCCTCAATTTGCAGGGTGCCCAGAATTCTTGCTTACGGTTCATCTTTAATCTTAAGAAGTCAGATCATATCACGGAATATTTCCTCAAACTGTCTTGGCTAAACTTTGAATCACGTAGAAAATTATATCTCCTTTTGTTATTATATCAAATCCATAAAACAAACATCCCACAATATCTATCCACAGAGTTTATCACCAGTAACACAATTCATAAATGTAACACCAGAGGATGCCATAAACTTCTGACTCCGCACCACTGAACAGACATCTTCAACAGATCCTTCACTGTCCCAGCATGCAGATTATGGAATAGCGTCCCATCTGAAATAAAGCACTTTTCATCCCAATATATCTTCAAACACTCGTACCACAAATATCTCCTATCCCAATCATTACCTTAAACTGACAAGAAATTATTTTCTCTTACCGGTTGTCAAAAATGTTTAAATTTCTGCATGGTTATATGTATCTATATAATTAATTTCGTAACTTGTGGCGATTTTTTCCTCCCCCCCCCCCTTTACTCCCGCACTTATACGATATTCGTGATATCGCCGGACTGAACACCACGCCCACGGACGCCACGCCACGGTCGACACTCCCTCCCGTGGTGCCTCTCTGCTTTATATACCCTAATTACCCCTCGCCTCTTTAACCTTCCCTCTTTCCCCTGGTTATGCAAGAACAGTGGAAAAGCGACCAATTACCGGGAATAATTCAACCATTTCGAATTACCCGCCTGACGTCATTACCTCCCTCCTTCACCACCGGCGTCACGTGACAGTCCATTCCGATAGTGGCCTTCCGAGCGACGAGACGCACAGGGGAGCAACGAGTGAAGTCGACGCAGGTGTCCCACTCTCGTTCCCATCCTAACCGGCAGAAAACATTGTGTGGAGTGGACATTGACCTACCGGGAGCCGGAAGAGGATAGTAACTATTGGATGTGATTTAACTGACTTTAACTAAGTTTCGTTTCGAATCGCCTTCACCTACGAGGTGTATTTTGTTTTGTGGTATTACTTAAATCTATTCAAATTCAACTGTTGGATGGTTATATGTCTATATTACTATGTTCTGTTTATAGTTTGTCATTAGCACTTAGCACATCAGTGGATGTTTTTGCACCGAAAATTATAGTTCGCTGCAAACTAGTGTTAAGCATAGAGCGTTTAGTATCGTTTGCTACCTGAAATGCGAAAGCTGTTCCTTATCTCAGTAGTTCCCGACTTTTTCTCATCCTCTCGGACCTTATTTGTCCGAGGACTTAAATTCCGGAACCACTGCTCTATCTCAAGGTCCATCTCTGTCTTAATGTAGGTAAATGCACAAATTACATTGAGACCATTCGATATTTTTAACATAGCTTGCAATACTGCCTCGGTCATATCCCTTTCCCGGGTTGGGCTTCTCAACCTTTCCGCTACCGCTGACCGCTTTTAGTCCGAGGATTCCAAGTTGGGAACCGTTGCTCTGTCAAGGTCTATCTCCGCCCCTCTTTCGCGCCGTCTTAATGCAGTTAAACACCCGGACCTTTAGAAATTTTGAACGCAACTTACGGGCTCCCAGTGCTACCACGGTTTGGTCCTCTTCTCCAAATTGGCTTCCCAACATTTTTGCCGCAGCCGACCCTTCATAGCCCGGGACCCAATGTTGAGAAACGCTGCTCTGCCTTAAGTTATATCTCCACCGCTCTTCCCCCTCCCTCCTCTCTCTGTCCCCCGGCGATTTTAAACTCGAAAGGTTAGTAGAGTTTCGGATAATCCATAATATAATCTTGGCAGATTTTACCTGCGTTCTAGACTGAGGTTATCTCCGCCGACTGTAATAGGATTCCTCCTAAATGTTCCTCCCATCATATACTTCGCGCAGGATTTCCCCTCATCTAAACACCACCTCCACTTATGTAGTACAGTTCCGAGAATAAATGAAAGAAAGACGACACTTAGCTTTAGGGGATTCCCTGTCCTCCTCGGCCACCCGGGATAGGTTGGGTCAGTTAGTTTTGGGCTGGTTTCCTGTTCACTCTGACTTTGTTCCCACCGGCGGATTGGGTTGGTTTAAGTTTTCCCGCTCCTTTCTTTAGCATTTGTTATTGTATTTCTTCTCCTCCGGCTGGAAATTCGTGATACTTTATGAGGACTTTTAAATAGAAATAATAACGAATACTGAAGAAACGGACGAATGAACTCATTCCCACGTCAAGGGTATGAACAAAATCAACGTGTACTACCCAACCCAATTTGCGGGTAGAAATAAAGTCAACGTGAACAGGAAACCAACCGAACAATTTATCTGAGATCGGCCGAGCTTATAAATCCGATTTTCTAGCTGTGTTAAGGTTTAAGGATTAACTACGGATTAGCGGCCGAGTTTAAATTTTCCCCTCTCCCCTGCCTCACCTCTATCACTCAGTCCGTTCATACGCGGCCACATGAAAAGTGAAATAAATAAAATATGGAATAATAGAATTGGTAATTCTTTTCAAATACACACAAGAAATATATAACAATACTAAATTACAATACAGTAGAACCTTGACTTTCTGTGAGGATGACGGATTTGAGAAATAGACGGATAATAGAGAGAGAGAGAGAATATCGGATCGGTTGGATCATCATTCACTTTTGCATTCATAGAAAGGGCCTTCTATGTTATTATTGGTCCTGTTAGAAGAATTCCTTTACTCTGTTGTTGAACGAATCGCCGAAATATTGCGATATCGATTTGGTGACATATTTTATCGTTTTTCATCGAGTTACGATTTAATAGTTCTCTTCCATTTTGCTTACCGTGTCCTCAATTTTGTCACCATCCCGCTACAAATCGTTAATGGTAGTTCTTGCAAAACCGTAAATTTCTGTTAAACTTGAAGCACTTGCGACTTTCCTTAACCCCTCAAGCCCGGAGATTTATTAAATCCCACCCGTATGGCCGGATGAGGTTTTTAAATTTTCACGATTGCGTTGCAAAACGTTCGAGAAAATTTGAAAAATCATAACTTTATAAGTTGTTTCTGGATTTTTCTGATTTTTTGTGGATTTACAAAAAACATGAAATTTGTAAATATCCATTTTTCATATCATATTTTACAAACAAATATTGTTGCAGTAGAAGAGAATGTACACAAATCTCTAATTTTCCGGCCCACGTTCGCGCTTTATATATAACATTCAGCACCGGGAAATCTATGAAGGATATTGTTGTACAATCTTAATAAAAAAATAATTTAAATTAGTAACTATTTTATTTTATGAATCTACCCATCTAAATCAATTAAGTGAAAAGTTTTACGCATCTTAACTTTTTCATGTGTTGACTGGAAATTTTTAAGTAAATGTAGTATTACTGATTTATTAGAAGACGATTTATTTATAATATAAAAGTTTTAGTTATAGAGTCTTTTATCTTGGTCATTACAAAAGTCACATAGCAGAAATGGTTACATTTCATTCATTGGAAAGGGAGATATAACGATGAATACATCAGAAATGAATTTAGATGCAAAACACGGAAAACTTTCAAAAGTTAAACTAGCTTATGAGTCCTTTTCAAATACTTTTAGAAAATTTACACATGCGTAATAGGATTCAGTAAGAAATTCCTTATAGTTTAGAAAACATTTCTAGTAAAATAATGTGTAAATATATGGAAGAGATTCGCTGTTCGTGATTTTTGATGGTGTCCTCTTCTCGCTCACTCGCTTCATCGCTGCTTTGGTCCCACTAGATAGCACAACAGAGAAAGCCCTTATCTGAAGAGGAAAACAAACCCTACATTTTCTTTCAGATGAGAAAGAAAAGGAACCCAATTTTGTGGGTTCCCTTTCCTCAGGTATTTATGTGTCAACTTTAGAAACCTAAAGTTCGTAGGTCAGTGGTAAATTTCTCGCAATTCCTCTCCGAAAAGAACAAAGGCTCCTTCTCGACTAACTTGCTTTGGGGATGCGAAAAACCTTAGTAATCCGAACCACCAAGAGGACGAAATAACAGATATTGGTTGGCGTTGACGCTCTCCTATGCAGCGAGGAACGAAGGATCGCGCGGTCATGAAAGCGAATGTTTACCGAAATGATTTTACTCAACCCAATTCCATTCTTCATGAATTGCATCGTAAATATTTCTAATAAGACGTTTTCCTTTCTTTTTTACATGCCGACGAAGACCTTTGTCGCATGAAATAAGTCAAATGGCTCCACCAGGAAAAAAAGGAGAAAAATCGTGCTCTCCTTTGAAAAGATACAAAATTGCTACATTGCATTTCAAACACCAAGGAAAGGTTCCTTGACGCATTGAAAAGCAATTTTTATACGGAAAAACTCCGTCATATCGTAGCAAAATTTAAAATTCCATCGCAAAATTCAACGTTGATTACATACTTTTAAAAACAAGAAAAAAATACAGGACAAGCATAGATAGGAACTACAAAGCTTCTTCTTTCAAAATATATAAAGGTTATTTAGATTTAAAGAAGTCTCTAGTGTCAAAAGATAAAAGAAATTATGGCAGACGCAGGACGTAATAGTACGTCTGACGGCGTTTACGGGTTAAACATCGATCATCGTTTTTCCGCCATTTTTATGCAGGATATATGAACTTACCACACAGGTTGATCATTCAAAACTGACAAAATATTTTAAGTGACAAACGGAAACAGTCGGGGATGCTAATTCCAAGAATTGTTTATGCATACTAAAACGTGTGATGTTGTTTCCGAGAATCATTAGCGAGAAGTGAACACGATTTTTTTCTAGGTACGGCTGAAATAATGCTATATACCTATACAAATAAATATTACATAATAGAAATTTTACTTGGATGACAGTATTTCTTAGTACTTACTATGAATGTATGTTAAAACTTTGAAACAAAAAATCAAGTTGAGTAAAGATTAACAGAAAGTGACGGATAAAAGGGTGACAGATAATCGAGGTTCTACAGTATGTAAACAATTTTTATTGATTTCTTTGCGAGTAAAGCTGCAACGGACATCCTAGTGTATATTATGCATGTATATTATATACATGCACGTGTTAATGTGCACTAATGATTTTTTATTTTTCATGTATAGGTAGGGAATAATACTTTAATTATCCTTAGTTTTCCCCACAAGAAAATCTCCATCTCTTTTCATTTCCTAAAATTTTAACTTTTCATTGAATTCATGTAGTAGTACTTTATGATATCTTCCATTTATTTTATTTTTATTTGTTACTTTCTTGCTGTCTATAATTGACAATATATTAGATGGAGGAAGAGATCTATCACCCAAATAAAGACGCAAATCAATCTATCTATCTGTCTCCCTTCATCTCTCATCCTTACTATCTATCTCTCCCTCCCTCTCCCCCTCTGGAAAAATATACTTCCTAATCTCATTCTCGCCATTATAAAGAGCATTATTTATCTATCTATGCTTTTTTCTTTCTCTCTCTCCTTCTCTCTCCCTCCTCTCTCTCCTCTCCCTCTATCTCTCTCCTTTATTTCTTTCTTCCTCTCTCCCCTTCTTTCTCACGTATTAAAACATACTAAGCACGCTTTCCTTACGCATAGAGTACTATAAGGGTTTCGGCGAATATACAATCTCGAAGTTTATCAATGACACATAACGTTAAAATGCTAAATATTTTCCAATAAATATGATTTAAAAGTAAAACTTGAACGATTTTATATCGTAGAAAACATGGGATGATAAGAATAACAAACCTTATTTATTTTTCTTTAAAACGGTTCGGGTCAATTTGTAATTTTAATTTGCAAAACATTAAGAACCTATAAGTCGAAAAACCGATTTTTACGTGTTATCTTTTGGGAAAAAGATATTATATACTGGAGTCGAACCCCGATCGTTTTTGAGAATTTTTTTCGTAAATGGGGTCATCACTGTTGTACAAAGAGATACAGAAACAGAGAGAAATATCTTGACTTTTATATTAATAAATATTACAAACCTTATCTTGGCGCATATTAATTGGATATCAAATCTTTTTGAATATATATATATCTTGCACGGCATTCTGCTCCTGTTGTTTTCTTTGACTCCCTTGTTTCGCCTAGGTAGGATTCGCGGGATGATGAAGGAGATATAGTATTAAAATGTGACAGCAGTCTTAATATATCTCCGTTCGAAGCTAAGATATTTAATAGTAACGTATGCACATCTCTCCGATAGTTCATTTCTATCTCCACGCGATAGTCTTATCGCCTCATCGGGCTCTTCGAAGCTAGTTCTAATTAACCAGTCAAAATTGAATTACAGGAGTCAATCTCTTACTTGGGGTTCTTGAGACATAAATTTTGGGATTCCTCGGGGATCTGCCCTCGCCCCTGTTAACTATAGATACGTGCGCCTCACGCCACTCGGGGCGTTTTACTGCGTCGCAGAGAGTACTACGGATTGGCACTCAAACCACACTGCACACACACATTCGCCTCTCTCCCAGCCCCATCCTCCTTACCGCAGACGCGCGCCTTCCCCCACCCCCTCCCCAACATCCCTCGGCCGCACGAAGGCCGTCAAAATAGCCATTCCCTTCGGAACGGAAGGAGTAAGTATGGCGCGGCGGCCGCACCCCTCCCCTCCGCCTCTCCATCCCCCCCTCTCCGCCCCCCTCTCCAACCCCCTCTCCGTACCTCCCTCTCCCCCCTCCCCCGCAAGAGCGAACTGAACCACTGGGATCCTGGTGGGGCCCACGTGTCCATTTCCCTCCCTCCGACCGCTTCCTCCGCAGGCCCCTTTCCTTCCATCGGATCGCTATATATCGTTCTCGCACACGCGCACATACCAACGCGAACGCACGCACAAACAAACACAGGAAAACGCACAAAGTCACATATTCATCCCCCGTGCGCACTTGGATACCTGAGATTCTGGCTCCCGCATTTACGAGCAAGTCTTTCTTCCCCCGTTCTCTCCTCCCTTTCCTCCTCTCTCTATCTCCGTTTGTCCTATGATCTCCTTCTTCCTCCGACTCCCCCATTCCCCCGCCTCCCGCCCCGTTCTCTCTTTTTTCTCTCTTCACATTCTCTCTCATTCCCCACAATCCCTTCCTATTCTGTTCCTCGTTCCATCCCCCCCACTCAGCTCCATTCCCTCCTCGAAATTCTTCCTCCAGACATTAAATCGATTTAAAAATAAAGCTACGGAACATTTGCATAATTCATCACCTTTATTAAAATTCTCCGCGTTTACATAAAGCTAAAACTTAAAATTAAGCACGCACTTCGGTAAGGGAATATAAGTTAGAAAAATGGGTAGGTGTTTATGGCTATCGGCAAATTATAAATTTTCTCTCCCTTATCTATTTAAAGCTTACTCGGGAGCAGCTATAGTCAAAGTGAATCCACTTTCTGTGTGATATGAGCTGACATAATTTGGGGAGTTCAAAGGAAAATGGCATAATAACGAAATCTAGTAAATCTTTTTTTAAAGGGATTTCAAAGTGCTTTAGCCGAAGGGAGAATCCAATTTCATTCTTGTCGATAGCGACCGCGGGACATTTGAATTTGAATATCAATCATACTAATCTAGTCCGTGGATTAATAATGCATACGCAATACTTGGCTAACTATAGTCCTAAGCACTTCACGTTCCATAAATTCATTGCTGCTAGCGGTTACCGTAATGGCACCCGCAGTAAACGGTATATTTGATTTATGAATCACGATTTATCTGGACCATTATCAGCTACATACTTTTCTGGCATGTTTAATTAATGTTTTGATATTAATTTGTGTTTCACATTTGTGTATAATTATTTACGATAAGTATGTATAAACGAATAAAATATTGTTAAATAGAATTAACTCCTTGACCGTAAAATTCAAAATTAGAGACACAATGAAAAAGGGGGTGTGTGTGTCTCTAATTTTGACTTTTACGGTCAAGGAGTTAATTCTATTTAACGTCAATTTCGCCGTAGTCTCCACTTTTACTTATTTATGAATAAAATATTATTAGTCGAGCGGTCGTTTGCTTTCTCTAAAAGTACATAACTGCATAATTTTTAAAATATGCTTGTTAAATAATTTTATATTTTAGAATCGTTATCGTTGATTATATTTCGTACGTTTGGCTCGTAAATAAAATATTTCGTTCCTCTTCACTTTTTATGGCGTATCAAAAATCGGTTATACTCTCACATGCATTTCAGCAACTTATAGAGCAGCATTCAACAACGCTCGCTCTGCACATGCCGTAGTTGAGTTTCTGAATTGGCGCCACAACAGGCTGCGTATTAATGTCGCCTGATGCGGTGAAGACAGCAGTTTAGACGTTCAACAACGCATAGTTATATTGAGTAGAGAAGTTTATAATTCGTGGAATGTTTATTATAGGCATGAAATGTGAAGAACGCTGAGCAAAAATCATTGCTTATTGAGAGACAAATAACGGCCACCTAAACTGTGAGGTTTTTTCATTCTGGAAGAGGAAGAAAATAAAATGCTTGGTAACAATTTCATTTAAAAATCACTTTAATGCGACTTATGATCGATTCCCATGCAACATACTCTATAAATTATGAATATTGAATATTTTTTGTTTAGCCATCAACGACAAATATCTTGTTTCATAACAAGCAAGAATAAAGAAGAAATAAATGTTGAAAAAATCACTTACTTAGCCGATATTATTCCACCCTAAAGTGTGGGACTTAATTAGTAATAATTTTTAATGATTCGTTTCTTTATTTAACGCTGTAATTTGTGTTAGGCAGAGACATTTAACTGCATCTTTCGCGTTTGCAATTAAAATAAACAAGCATTAGGGAGAAATCCTTAGCCATGTTGATTTGTAACTGAAAGTTCCCATTTTTATACATGGCCATCTTAAACGACGTTCTCGTGTTAACTAGCTTTGTTGTTGGAACAGTTCGAAACAACAAAACGATAAATCCTGTCTTCCTGGAAGAATTGCTGTAATTGAAAGTTTTTCTTCAATTTATAACTTTTCTACCGTCCATAAATTAATATATCCCATCATAGATTTCCACCTAAACAATATAGCAAAAATCTGAATGCAAAATCAGCATCAACACTTTAGATAGCATAGGAACTCTATATTTTTGTAGAATTCAACACAATACGATATCTTCGTGCGCTACAGAAAAATTTAAGAAAAAACACCAGAAACGTGTCAGTCAAACGTCAAAAGTGGGGAAGTCATTGGATTTTTGAAAAATTTTTGAAATGCCCGTCAATATAAAGGAGCAAAATCGAATGGTTTAAGGCCAGATTATAACAAGATGCCTACTTGCCATTTAATCATTTATTTAATAATTATGTTGGCTTTAATACTAGATTTATAATCACCGCGGATGTTTCTTTTAGTGTTCCCAAATTTCATAATTAATCATTAGGAAACATTACAAATAAATTCGAACGGAATATTAAATTGAGCACGCGTGCTTTTGCGGAAAAAATATCGCGTGTATGTATAACACTAGCGCAATTACCTGTCAAAAATGACCGGTGGAAATAAATGAAAAATCGAATTAAAATTTTTAACTTTAAATAAATTAATTTAACGATCATTATTTATATTGATTTTGTTTTTCAGAGCAATCAGTGATCAATATAAACAAATGAGCAATTTCGGAAAAAGATATAAAGAATAAGTCACTATCAATTTTTTCTTAAAATAGTTCAAATTGGATGATCGTAGGTCAGGCTTTTTCAAATTTAACTTCCAAAAGAAGAAAAGCCTGCAAGACAAAAATTAGATTTTTGAGTGTTATCTTACAAAGAATGGAAATATTACCCTAGAGGCGAACTCTGGGATTTTTCTTTCGGCAAAGCATTTTTATACTTGAATAGTTTATTTCTGCCACTTTTCAATTTTCTATCTACGATACATCCTTGATTGAGTTATTCGCGTTTTAATAGCTTGACACTCAGACCAACGGACGGACAACATAGCCTTATGTTGTTATTTTTGTGATTCTTTTAAACCTCTCTTTCTCTCCCTATTTCCAAAACCGTTCTCAAGTCCTCCATTATTCTACCTTACTCCCGTGACCTATCGTGCAATCCTTCTCCCCATAAAGTTTTTACATGCTTGGTTCGTTTATCAAAACGTCAAACACGCTCCTCAGATTTCCATGCCGTTTCAATTTCAGTAATATTGAATTTAGCTCATTATTATGATTTTTTATCTATTTGAGTAGTATTTAAGATTTCTAGGTATTCCTTCAAGTAAATAACGCAACGAATATTCTATACATTCATTGCTATGAACATCATTCCTCCCTCCTTCCGTCTTTCTCTCATTCTCTTAATAAAAGTTCTCAAATCACGCATAAACCTATATGGATTGAAGTAACAATAAGATTTCGAGGTTTAACAATGTAGTTGATAGCCAAGGCAACATTCCGTTAAAATGCCAAGATTTTTCCGAAATATACCATTCTCTGAGAGAGAGAAATAATTACCTGGAGTCGAACCAGGGTTGTTTTTCTAAATATTCTTTCGCCAATCACTTTCTATATCTGAATCAAGCAATCCTGGAAAATTTCGAACCATTACCTCTTACCGTTTTTGAGATATACACGATTAATATCGGCATGTGTGCTTCAGTGGCGCGATCTGGTGGCGAGTGGTGGAAGTTTTTGCAGACGCAGTACGAGAAATATATATAAGACTACTAGCTGAAAGTACCCGGCGATGTCCGGGCTACGCTTGACGTGTGTGCCATATGGTAACACAATTATTTCAACTTTTGCGGATTTTTTCATGTTTATAAAAGCAATATTTTCACCTATACTACATATGGAGAAAGTAAAAATCCTATCACATACAGACAGACAGAGAGACCGACAGACATCATCGCGAAAATAGTCAAAACGTGTTCAGGGGAGCTCAAAACGTGTATATCCGTTGAAATCTCAAATTCGAATTTTTTCATGAAAGCAGTTTATATGGAGAAAGTATAAACAAATTCTGAGATATTTCTGATACCTATGAGTTTGGCCAGGAGGTCTGGAGGGAACGGGAGCATATGTGAGAGCAATAGGATTTCGAGTTCAACAATGCAATTGGTTGACAAGGCGACTTCTCCTTAAAAATGTTAAATTTTGTCAAAATATGATATTAAAACTTTAAATTCGAGAGATTTCGATTTTAAGGTGATAAAAGACGATTTGAATAAGAAACTATTCTCGTTTATCTATAATGCAGTCCTAGAAGGTCAAATATGTGAATTTTAATAAGCAGAAAATAAGCTTGCAAGTCGAAATATCGATTTTTCCTTGTTATCTTATTGGGAATGTAAATTATTCTCAGGAATCGAACCCGGGTCAATTTTGGAAAAATTTTCTTTTCGTAAATGACTTTTACTTTAAGAGTCGAATATTTCCACCAAATTTGAATCTTCTGGCTACACGGAAAGTATGTTAAAAATAGCATTACAATTCCGCTTACCCACCCACTGACGACGACGTCATTTTTATATATTAGATACAGAATCCGAGTAAAACAATAATTGTTGCCATGACAACACCTTTATAATGAGTGATAAAAACATCAAAAACGACAGTATTTACTCAAAATTCGAAGCTAAACGATCGATGAGTAACATTCTACGTTAAAAATTTAAATTTCCATTCCTTTCCCCAGAGAGTAGTAAAACTTCCCGATATTACAATTCTAAGGTATTTTAATGGGCAAGAGAAAATTATCCTGCACGACGGATTTCAAATTTCCCATGTCAATCAAATGGGAAGGATAGTTTCTGGAATCGAACCCGAGACTACAATCTTGGCTACAAAAATTATCCTCGGGAGCGTGGTCCATGTAGCAAGAAATTTCCACCAAGTTTCATGAAAATCGGTCTATTGGTTCAAAAGTTAATAGGGGGAGACTAACAGATAGACAGACAGACAAAACGACGAAATTATAAGCCTGGAATGTAGGCTAAAAATAATAGTAATCGAGCAGAGAGGAGAAGTAGGAAGGGAGTAAAAGAGAAAGGGAGGCTGATACATTTGTAAAGGAGAAAAGAGAAGTAACTGGCAGCTGTCGAAAAATTGATTTTTAGGCATAACTTTGATATTACAATCTGAATTGGGTGCGTGTCTATGTCGATGGGATTTGCTACCTTGGTCTCGAAGCGTGCGTGTATGGCAGATGCCTTACAGGGCCTGACAATAACATGTTGACTTCCTTGCCAAATCTTAGGATTTGATAAATTACTTTATTTAGACCTTTTTAATATGTTCTTTCAAAGATAGTTCAAATTGTAAGCAAAGCTGCGACGAGCAGATACGTACTATACCATAAAGCAGAGCAGGGAAATCAAAACCGAATGAAAAGCCACTTGAAAAATTATTTTTTTAATGAGCCACAGAAAAACATTTATTGAAAAAATAAATATATAGATTTGTTAATGAGTAATTTGGTTTTCTATTCTTCTGCTCAGGTATTACAGGCTGACATCAATTTTGGATGTCACGATTCTTAAGCGTTTTTTTTCAAATTTGTATCAGTTATCAAAGCTCTACTTTTATTTTTTGCGAATTTTAACATTGAAAAAACCTTCACATTAATATGCGCTTCTGGAATGACTAGCAATTTTTAAAGCATATTTTCTTAAAGCTGGGCATTATTCTGCTGCTATGAATTTGTTGTGAAATACAATTTAATCTTTCGTTGCTGAAAAATGTTCCGCAAATCATTATTGTATCGCAAATCTATTAATTCTTTTTTTATATTCTTCAGAAACAGAACTCGCATCAATGTAATATGAGATTTTTAAATTTTTAAAAATTTATCATGTAGAGAAATTTCTCCATTCCGTTGGAATGCGGGTAAACGAAGTGGAGGGGATTATGTTTAAGTGATTGGAAGTGGAAGCATTTAAAGGTGTTTTCAGTTACTGTAATACAACGTATTTAATTGTTCTGCTGTTCTACCATGGATAGCCTCCTCATTTCGTTTATTCTTTGTCATTGCTAGTAATGTTGTTTCTTCTTCATTTCGTCTGTTTTAGGCGAGTTTCGCCTCCAACATATGCGCTTATTAGCTTCGGTTTGTCCGTTCGTCCGTATGTTCGTTCTCGGCTTCTACCGAACGGATTTTAATGAAATTTGATATTAAGGACTTACAGTCAAAGACAATAATAAAATCACATAAATAAATCACGTAAGCCAATCAGGGGTACCACTTTACTGGTGACAAAAAATGAACATTTTGTCATATCTCGTAAAGTATTGGTTATGTTAAAATAGTTTTCAAATAAACCTTGCAGGACTAGTAGAGTATTTATTTTCCTATACATTTTTATCGTAGGAGTAGCCGTTATCAAGAACATCAACAAGAAAGTCGTAATTCACTTTGAACAAAAATTCATGCATAGCTACCTAATTGTTGTCAACCTAAATAATCTTATTGGTTACCGAAGTAAATAATATCTGCTACAATTACAAAATACATTTAAAACCCAAAGCGTGCATGGCAGATTATCCTAGCAAAAGAAAATGAATTATCTACGGCAAAAAAATGGAACGTAAAGGTAAATAATACAATTACTGAACTCAAGTGTGCTATGTTTTAAATAATTTTCGATTGTTTGGTTGATTAAAATTGATAAGAAAATAAATCGGTAAATAAAAATTGAGTAATTCCCTGGCATCATTTCCGATATATCGTCTTGCAGTATTAATCACTAAAATTACGTAATATGTTTATTGATGCACCAACTAAGGGGGGAGAAGAAATTTGTAACAGACAGAGATATAACCGGGTAGTGGTTTTTTGCTGTTTTATGGTGTTTTCGGTCAAATTATATCGTATAGTTTCAAATACTCCATCGCACGAAACACGCCTATTTGTGATAACTTGTTAAATGTACGATTTTGGATTTTTTAAAATCATAATCAAAAGAGCCACATTATATGGCCAATTAGAAAGTACACGAAAGCCACGAAAAATTATGCAAAGAGTCACATGTGGCTCGCGAGCCACGGATTGCCCAGGTCTGCCATAAAGGCTTCGTCAACCGGTTAAATATGATTCTTTGAGCATGCATCACGCCGTGGTGCACCAGTGTGGAAGTGGTAGATCCGGAATGGGTGATAATATGAAGCTTGGAGTGTATTTATATATTAACGTGTATCAGGAAAAATCAGGAAATCTTGAAATGCGGGATAGCTATGAAGTAATCAATTTGACCAAATAAAAATTTTAGCGTGAGAAGTACATCATGGCGCCATCTCTATCATTATCATAGATTAATTAAATTAGTTAGAATCATGATATGCGTTTCAGACTTGGAAAATCGTAAGACTGAGAATAAAAAGTGAATTTTTTCTCAAAATGAGAGTTCCAAGTCTAGGCATATTCGTTTGGTGCCAGAAAAATGGGAATTTTCAGATATTTAGCAATGATAATTTCTGAAAGCTAGTTCAATCCTTCTAATGATATAGTTCTTTTAAATTGAAAGTTGGAGGAAGAGAGAGAGAGAGAGAGAGAAAAATTAAAAATTAGCATTTTATAGGTAAAAAGGAATTTTTATTGTTAATTTGTATTATTTGTTTATTTTTATTTGGCAAAGATGCATAAGGTTCTTTTAATTTTTTCTTAAATAATAAATATTGCCCTTAAAAATAAGATTTTCAGCTCTAATTTCTATTTTCTACTGCAGCGAGTAAAGTAATAAATGTATTAAAAGTGAAAAAACCCTCAAATCTCTTAAATTAGTTACAAAAATTCAATTGCTGAACGAGTTGCAAATATCCAGAATTTCCAACGTTGTGAATAAATTCTACTTAAACAACGCCACAACGAAAAAGAGTTCCGGAAATATTATAATGGATTTATAGTATGGTTTATGAAGTGGAAGTGTGATATTTAAATTTATTCAATGAAACTGTTGAAAGTGACGGATCATAAAATACTTTTCTCGACTAATTTCATATTTAAAATATGCCATTTTGATATATTTTTAATTATTCTTTCCTGAGTTTGAGTAATAATTTAAACAGCAAGAATTGTTCCATGCATAGAAAATGCAACAGGTCATGAGAGCAAAACAAATAGCCTCATATTTTATTATAACGGCTTGGATCGAGAAATAAAATAGATGTCTTATTTAATTAAGATATAAAGCAGAAAATTATTTCTCTTGTAGTATCATGCATGTCAATTGTATTTTGAATCATATTTTAGTGCTAAGAAAATGCGCTCGAAGATTTTGTATCCAATTAGATATGATAAAGTTAAAAACAAAAAAATATCGCACATACACCGAGGTCCGCACGATAGCTTGTCTTTCATAGATAATTTAATTTGCATCTGATTTAATAAATATTATTTCAATTACTCAAAAATTTTTAACTACGATAAAAGAACGACTAAATAATTTATAGCCACTCTTTCGAAATTCCACAATATCAAATTTTAAAATGATACTAAATGTCCGAATTCCAATAACGTCATTTACATACCGCCTCATCCCATCGATTCATCGGGATATATTTCTTAAGAGATTCAGGCGTGTTAAGTCCTAATATTTTTTACGCCCCTTTGGAAGGCATGGCTCAATATTCATAGGTTTCCAATATACGGAATTCGTTCCCGTCGCAATCCCTCCCCCCCGCCGCCTTCCTCTATCCCCATCCCAAATCCATTCTCTCCCCTTTCCCTGTCATCCCCCCTTCTCCTCCTCCTTCGACCTTAAGACTCTCCCTCCCAACAAACTTACGATCAATTCACCGATACCTTTTTCCTCTAACCTTATTTATTTATCATATCTTCCCCTTTCGCCCCTCACTTCTTCCTCCCTCCTACTCTCCTTTCCTCTCTTCCTGCCTTCCTTTCTCCCTCTCATCCTTCTCCTACGCTCTCACTGCAAATCCGCCATCCTCCGTCCTTCCCTCCCGTTAAAGCTTTCTCATTTCTCCTTCCATTCCCCCTTTCTTCCCATCCTCTCGCGCTCCCGTCCAAATGTTCTCGCTCTTTCTCACCTCTTCTCTCTCAGACTGCCCTCTTCTTCTACACTTTCCATACCCTCCTATATTCCTCCTTTCATACTCCTCATCCCCAACTCTCCATCTTGTGCTCCTATTTCGCTCTCTCTCTCTTTCCTCTTCACTTCCTCCGCCATTTGCCCTAATACCCAACTTGGGCCTCTCACAGGTGCGGGTGGAATCTTTACTCCGCCGCATGCCCGCCCATTGGGATTTGCGTCTCGCCGCAAACACCGACTTCTCTCTCTCCCTCCCACCCTCTCCCACACCTCCTTACTCTCCTTCAACCCCACTCCTCCGCAGGTCGATCCACTGCCTTCCCCTCTCTCTCCGCCCTAAGCGACCCTCTCTTCGGAGTCACATTTGAACCTCTTGTCGAGCACGGCACACATGATGCTCTCCTTCTCCCCCTCCCCTCTCTCCTAAACCTCCTCCCCTCTCTCCTACACCTCCTCCCCTCTACCTCCCCTCGCCGCCTCCTTAACCCACTGCGAAAATTATTTTCCTTCCCGCTACCATTTTGTTGGCGCAAGAAGTCTGCGGTGTAGAGCGTGGAACGGCATTCTGAGCTAAAGAGCCCGGGCTAGGATAATCCTCTGCGACAAATTTTTCGGCCGATGCCGCTATTTTCGAGTCCGTGAGGCGTCGTGAGGAGGGCGCTAAAGTGCGTAGCTTCTCCGCTGTCTTTTGTCGGATGGTGCGTGCCCTGGGGAAGGGGTGGTTGGCCCCTTAATTGCAACCCACTGTGTGTGGGGAGAGCGCAGATGGAATAATTTTCGGAAGACGTGCGAATCGAGTGTGAACTCCATACCCAGAGGGGACGGGGATAGAGGAAAAGGAAAGTTTTCTGTGTGGTGAAACGCATTATATAGACTTGGATCACAGCATAGCTGTGTGTGTATATATGTATGTTGTATATATATATATATATATATATATATGTATGTCACTACCTTTATTCCCTAAGTTTTTATATATATATATATATATATATATATATATATACACACACATACATATACATATGCGTGTGTGTGTGTGCATATCACTACCTTTTATTTTCCTTAAGTTGATATATGTATATTATACACACATTCATACTGTTCTGTCATACGACAGGCCCTCCCAATTCATTGATTGGCTTTGACTAGTGAATATACATACACGTTGTGTTGGTTTCCCGTTGCCTTCCACACCGGACACACACACGGAAGGGAGGAGGGAAACCCGGTGCCGGCATTTGCCTACTCTTTGCGAAGAGCACCAAGAGAGCCATTGTTTAACATCCCTTTCGAAGGACGTAACGCTGAATTTGCGTGGTCTTCTCAAACCACACAAACCAGGGGCCGGGCGATCTTGGAAAAATCCTACATGCGCAGGATTCGTGCCCGCTGCCTTTCCAAGCAGCTGACGAGTAGCAGCCAGCGTCCTAACAACTACACCACCGGCATCCCATATATATATATATATATATATATATATATATATATATATATATATATATAGTGAGAGAGAGAGAGAGAGAGAGAGAGGGATAAGAGTTTCTCTCATGAAAAAATGTCACCACACGGGTCTATTTACGTAAAACAATACGAATGAAGCATTTGATACTTAGGACTGGAATTGATAGCAGCAAAGGGAAAAAATAATGAATAAAGGAATCAATGTACCGTATATACCCGATTATATAGCGACCTCGAACATAAGGACCCCTGCTTAAGAAGCCACGCGAAAGAAAAATTACCTTCGGAGCATCAATACTAACACTATTATTGATTTAATTGTAAATTCAGTGTATTACATTGATCTACATTAAATTTTTAGTTTTATTTCTTAAAACGTCTAATACTAGAGGAATATACCAGCAGGAGAAATTTGGCAGCTGCGCTCGACGTAAGTGTAATAGTCTTCTAAATGTTGAATCTATACTAGAGTGACCAGGCATCCCGGTTTCCCGGGATTTGTCCCGGTGTTCAGAGTTTTATCCCGGTGTCCCGAATATTTTTTCGGGACAAATAAATGTTCCGGTAGTTTTCTTGTAAGCGTGATGATATATCCAGCAGTTTTTTTATCTCCGTTTATACAAAATAAATTTTACCATTAAACTAGATCTTCCAAATACGATTTCATAAAAGGCATTCGCATTTCAAATGCTGGAAAAACCAAAGACCCATGGAAGTTGACCAAGAGCTGATTCTAAGAAAATAACGACAGTGTGAATTGATGACTCCGACCGCATACTAAAGGAATTTAGCGTGAAGAACAGAGCGCTAAATACGTATTTCGAGAGAGAAGCTCTCATTATCATTAGCTGCTGTCACTCGAGAGCAGCTACTGATAATGCAGCAATTTGTTTAAAATGACAATCAATAAAAATCATCAATAATATGTGTCTGGAGAAAACTTTTGGTAAATAGCTAGTTTGTAAAAAAAAACTTTATTCTTATGGTTAATTTTTATGATTAAAAAACATGCACTGGCTACGCACACTTCATCAAGTAAATAAATTAAACTGAACAAAAATAATGAATCTAAAATAATGATTGAAATAGAAAGCAAGCACATGTTACATGTTTCAACGAAGGAAGAATATGAAACCGCCTGCAAATGAGCTCACCTTAACAAATTTTGAAGACAACCGTGTTTATATACTTAGGATTTTGTGAGCGCATATAAAATATTTTGACGTGAAATTCTAGGCGCAGTGTTTCGCTGATACTACACCGACAGCGCAAAATTTACATCGGGCTACGAGTGACAGAATTACTTCAATCGTTTTTCGAAGTCTCTCCCCGACTCTTTCTCGAAATCGAAGTCATAAATTAGGATAAGAACAACCTAAATGTGGCAAACGAAATCCTAGATGTGTCGGAACTGAACTTCATATCTTATAATCGTAATAACCGGTGTAAAATTGCTCCAGAATTTGGCCTAAACGCTTCTGTTCAACCAATTTCCGGCAATTTATATCAAAATTATATAAGGCTCCAATGAATACCACCATGCCAATTTAGATCAAAGCGATATTCGTGGTTCATAACTAATGCTTGAAATTTGCCATGCAGATCTCACATAAACCGTTACTGCTTTAGCAGCGATTCATTATTTCAGACTGATAGCATATTGAGGGGAAGATCCAAGTGTTTATCGCGCAGCTGCATATGATGGTAACAATAATATAAATAATTACTTGGACGTCAAGCTACCATAACTTTGGTTGGTGCATAGCCGTGTACCTAGACATAAACGATATGAAGACATAAACGTCAAATGATATGCTGGTTAGTCCATTAAAAATTACACAATAGTACTTGTAGCATCATTAAAAACATGACTTTCTATATTTATTAGCATTTCTCTTTTATCATTTAATCAGGAAAAATATTAAGTATATTGTCAAATTGATTATTTATTAATCTTACAAAATACTTCACTGCTCATGTCGTAGTTACCGTAGAAGGACATGCGCTCTTCTGAACCATTTTTGCCAGTTTACATTTTCTCCAACCGAAAAAAGGTTTTTCGAAACTGAAATCGCAGTTATATCGCAAAATTTTTTATTCAAAGGCATTATTTCATCCATCCCATAGCCGCTCGGATTTCACCGGCACTTTCTCCGTAACCGTTAAAACATTCCTCCGATGTGATTTATAATAACATATTCATCCCTTTTTAGGCGTTCTTTACCAGCAAAGCGGTAATAGCGGAACGCCTTATGGGCACGTCTGGACCGTCCGTCCGTCCCTCGTAACTTTCATCTCCTTAACCGCTGGACGGATTTTAATTTAATTACGTATGAGTGATCTATATTAAAAATTATTGCCCATTGTGATTTTTAACTGAATCTGTCAATTAGAAATTTCACTTTACGTAATTACTTCAATATCTCGTTAAATGGCATCCGTCAAACAAAAATAAAATATGAAAATTTTATCTCCCTAGCTCTTATATGATATGTAAGGTGTATATAAAAAATATTATTCGGATAGAAAACAATATTTACTACAATAAAGTCCTCGAGGCCACATAATTATGAGTTATAGGTTCGCAGATATAAATTCGAGAAATTCCCTAGCAAAACATCGCATATTTTGTTTACATCGATCGCTAAGACGGTTCTCTCAGCAAACAATAATTAAAAATCCATATATCTCTCTCCCATGATTTTATGTGATCCGTGATGTATAGATTAAAAAATTTATTTGGATAGATATCAACATTGACTACAAGATAGTCCCCGAGATTATAGTTTCGGGGATAAACATTCGAGAATCTCCTAATCTTTCGATACCGTTCCATACGTATTTCCCATTAAGAACGCCTTTGAAATCTCTGTGTATTCCATTTATGGAGTATACTTTTCCATCTTGTTTGTCGTAGCTCGAACCAGAGCCTGTAAGGGGATGCTCATTCTGTTGCAGCAAAATACGAGTACCTTTTTTTTAAAAAAAAAGGAGTTTGAGGATACAATGGAGACCATGCACAGTGCTATTGGGAGACATTTGCGCCAGTTTGTATTCGCTGCCGTAATCGTCTCTCAGGAGCACTTCGCCTACATTATCCAACATCTCTTGTCCTCCTCGCTCCCACTGAGTTTTCAAAAGTGCTCCACGATTCAAAATTGCGAGCAGTTCCCTCCGTCCCTGCGCCCACCTCCCTCTTGGGAGAGTGGTCAATTCCCCACTCCCGGAATGAGATGATTTAGAATAGCGTCGGCTGACGCCACCAGATGGAAAAGGTGTAAGGAAGGAGGGGGAGAAGGGAATTAGAGAGAGGGGAGAGAGGGGGTGCGAGTGGGGGAGGGGCGTGCTCGTGTTTGTGTGAACGCGCGTTCCCCAAAACAATCCTTCTTGGTGGTCTCTAGGTGCTAATGTCCCTCGACTGCTTTCCTACCCTCGCTGTGAAAAAAACAACCGGCAGGCAATTGTGATATCCAAACAGAGAAAGCGCGCGCATTTTAGGAGATGGGTGTCCGCACGAAATGATAATTAGGGCGCTTTACGCAAAAATAAAAACGGTGCCCTTGAAATGCTTTTGCAGGAGTCCACAAGAAAAAAAATATTTTTATGAGTTAGATAACTTTAAAATTATTCATAAAATAGTACTTTTGATGTAACCATTAACGGGTACCTATAGAAAAGCGGTAAATCTGAAGAAAAAACGAAGTGATTTTATCACACACAGGTACCGCGGCAAAGGAAGGGTGTCTTTTCGTGTTAAGCGCGCTAGTTCCGCTAATGGATGCCAGTGATTCGTATAAAGAAAGATTCTTACAAAAGCCAAAATTTTAAGGGATATAAATAATTAATCATATTCCAAAGAGAAATTAATCGTAAACACTTGCATACAGCAATGAAATGGTTACTTAATTTTGTCGAGTTAAGCTATTGAGATTTATATTTTACCTTCGAAAGCGTATCGTATTCTATTTGACAAATGATGGTGAAGATGCCTGCGATTTTATACGGTTATTTACCTGTTTTGTAATTTTATATCAATTAGTCATTAAATACGCAACTGCCCATTTTAAAATTGTTTTCCGTTTCTCTTCATGGCAAAAGAGCAACTTTCAATCAGGCACATGCAAAATTAACTGAATAGTTTTATTAACGGTTTTTTAAAAACCTTGCATTTTTGGGCACATTACTTTTTAAAAGTTAAAGCGTCACTGCAATCGGACCGTCCTTCTTTGGGCAGAATATTACCAACGGATTTATTTAATTAAAATTTGGTATTTATGTTTTTGTTAAAAGTGTGGCAAAATGAAATGCTTGAGCCATGTCATATAATCACAGCTGCCGCTTTGCCGAAAAAAATAATAAAATTTTTACATTCTACCCGTAAGAACTAAGAAAATTATTTCTTTGATATGTTGTAGATAAATAATTCCTCTAATTAACATTATTTGATAGAATGATTTGTTTTGTGGGGATATTGCTCAAAACTTTCCAATTCCATTAGTGTTTTATTTTTGAGGATTTTATTTCAATCCAACACCAAACTCGCATATTACAAAACTACCTATTGCTAAACTAACTAAATATTACTAAAATAGCCTATTAATATTAAATATTATAACACGTCATATTTTATTATATGAAATGGAAGTAAAACCACATGTTTGGATCGTATTCCTGAATCAAGTTCGCCATATTGACGAAAATAAACGGAGTGCGGTAACAGTTTTTACATCTCTGTAAACAAGAAAGTTGATTTGGATTTCTCCTCTCCACGCCAAATTGAGATACCAGTTTTAGCAATGAACCATATCATAATTCTATTATTCTCGTGCAGCCTTTCACAAATATCTAATATCAAGGCTTTGAAGTTAAATGCAAAGGTGTTCGTTTTTTGCTAGTGATAAATCATTGGCGCGCATTGTTGTATCGGTAATAACACCACATGAAAAATTGAAGCACAGAAAGAAGATTTCCATAACAACATGCGGGTGATGAATCTTTTTTAAATGAAATTATTGGCTTTCCTTTGATATGGCAAAGTATTTCCATTTGCAACATCACTGATTCAATTCGAGCTGATAGATATTATTTGAAATTTTCAGTGGCAGATTAAGCATGTACTGTTCATACGGATTCTTTCTTGGGTATAAAATGCAAAATATTTTTTAAGTTTAGGTTGGAATGAAATTCTTTGCAGTCTTTTTTCCTCCACATTTGAAATCTCTACGTTTCGCATTTTTCATTGTTCTTTGTCAAGAGACATTTTTTGTGATGAAAATATTAGAATAATATGATTCTTTCCAGTATTCTTTTGAGTAAACTTTGCTTTGACTCCAAACACTGCATTAGTCGCAGTATTTCTATTATTTTTACTTTAAAACTTTTTCGAAATCCCAAAATGACAATAATCTTATTGTGGATATATTTATAAATCACAGACGCTCGTAGGAGTTCCGAAATAAGTCAACGTAAATATTTAGGAATTATAAAAAAGATGTGCAATCAGAAATGTTATCGAATTTTTTCTCTTTCTTTGAAAAGTCTTGAAAAGCCATTCTCCAGCATAGTTGATCCTCTGCCAATATTTAGAGCCCTCTATAGATAAACCGTCCTCCAGTATAATCTTAAACTTACTTGATCTCTGTACCCGTGGAGACCTTATTCGTTAAAACTTTCGCGGATGTCGAATGTGATTAAATAATTGTCTAGGGAATCTCCTTCTCTAACTAATGATTGCTGACAACTTGGCTCCTTACTCAACGAACAAGCCGTAATCGAACAAGAGATGGAGTAATTTGAGGTTGTATTGAATTGAATTACGTCTTTATTGAGGCGAGATTGCGACTGAGTCAGTCTCCTCTTCCACATAACCCCTTTTCATTTAACAATACAATATAATTATTACATAGATGAGCTTGATGAACACATATACACAAATAAAATCATAAAAAAATTTATCTACATACACATAAATATACATTTATCATGACATTTGTTAGGATAAATAAAAATCAATAAAATGTTTGCACAAAGAAATTCACCTAACCACTTGTAAATTCTAAATACAATGTAAATTTCACAAAGATATGATTTTTATGTACAAATGTACATGTATAAACACATGCATAGATATATAAACAAATTAGCATTCATCATTACATTGTAAAGGATGATTTAAATGAAAACGGCAAAAGTTAAATAAATATTCTGCATTGTAACCTGGTTTCAGGATCCTCTTTACTTTTCATTTTGATCTCTTGCTCTTTCAATGCACTTCTTCCATCGCGAAACTAATTCGTTTGTTCCGTCGGAAGAGAATTGCTTTGGTTACTTTCTGAGCTAATCATGCACCGCTGTTTGAACTTCGTTGTCAGATTGGAAACGCTTTCTACAGAATGCCTCTTTGAGTGGTCCAAAAAGATGATAGCCTCTTGGAGCAAAGTCAAGTGAATAAGGGAAGTGTAGTACCTCTTCAGGGTGAAGATCTTTAATGGTATCGACAGCTGCCCGGTAATTATGAGGACGGAAGCTGTCGTTCTGTAAACAAACCCTTTTGAGATCAACTCTCTACGTTTGGCCCGGATTGAAGGCTTCAATTGACACTTAAGCTTATCGCACTAATAGGCACAGTTTATATTTGTATTCTTCTTCATGTAACTCTCAAAAATAACCCCATTTTCATCCAGAAGTACAGTTAGCATCGCCTTTTATGCTACTGGGTTGCTCTGAATTTCTTAGGCTTTGGTGAGCTGGAATGACGCCAAATTCTTATGTGCTAGCTTACTTTCAGACTGAAAGTAATGCATCTATGATTCATCCCTAGTCACTATGCGGCCTAAAAAATCATCCCATTCACCTTTATATTGATCCAGTAACAACTCGTCGTCCTTATAGTTAATCTGTAAGGTGGCGATGGATCCATTTTTCACACTTTATCTTTAGCTCGCCATGGACGAAGTGATGAACAAATTCGATGTCCTGGATTGAGAATTTAAATTGCAGATGTTAATTCAAAAAAGAGAATTGTCGAACTCGTATTATGATTGATAAATTTCAAGAACAAGCACTGAAAAAATACTTTTCTCAGGTATCTCCATAACCTTGTTAAGGCTATTGAATGTATCTGATGAGAAAGTATTTTTCAGGAGCTTATTCATGAATAGCGGATATGTTTTCAAGCGTGACTATGTGGTTTGTTTGGCCAGGCTGAGAAGCATCTTCATGTTCACCGACTATGTTTTTAATCTTTTCGACCCGCTTTCCTTTGTGGCACACATTTATCGCCATACACGCTGAACGTCGTTTCATTTGGATTAACTACTGCAATAAAAAATCTGACAACTGTTCTTATTCACTTTTACTTTTTTCATTTGAACCATCTCTACCGCACTTTGCTTGCGACGGAAGGTTTGAATGAGGAGAGAGAGATAGGGAGAGAGAGAAAGAGAGTTGCCAAGTAAACATCGCCTCTTCTTTCTCAAGGAAAAGTGAATCGCATCGAGTATTCCCACTGCACCATAACTCCAGCTTTCTTCTTTCGCCTTCTCTCCTATTCCTTCTTTCGCCTTCTCCCCTATTCCCTCCTCGCTTTCCCTACAATACAACTTTCTCTTTCTCTCCCTTTCTGATTCACTCTCCACATTTGATTGGGTCAACACTTTGCTCCAAAGTCCGTTCCACATAAAACGTTGTTGTAAAGAAGGTTCTTTGTATGCCAACTTCGATATGTAAAAGTTATATTTGTTTAAAAGGCTCTTATATTTATGTTACTATACGTATGTATAAAAAGATTCCCTTCTATTTCAATATGCCTCCCTCTCCTCTTCGGCACATTTTCTTATTATCAACATTTCGCCGTATTTTTTAAACTACCTTCCAAAATGGAAATAGGCTTATAGTTTCGTCGTTGTGTCTGTCTGACTAACCGTCTGTCTGTCTGTCCCCCCTATTAGCTTTTGAAGCAGTAGACCGATTCTCATGACACTTGGTGGAAATTTCTTGCTACTAGGGCTGAGCACCCGAAGATGGTTTTTGCTGTGAAGGTTGAAAATCACGGGTTCGACTCTAGGAACTATCCTTCCCATTCGATTTACATGGGAAATCTGAAATCTATTGTGCAGTAATTTTCTCTTGCACATTAAAATAACTTAGAATTGTAATATCGGAGCGGGCATTTTACTGTACTCTGAGGAAGGAATTGAAATTGTAATTTTTATCGTAGAATCGACTTATCGATTGTATTTCTTCGAACATTGCGTAAATACTTACGTTATTGTAGTTTTATCACTTACTACGACAGTGTTGCCATAGCAACAACTATTGTTGGACTCGAATTCGGTATAGTCTAGTGATACACGCGTCATTTTTGCCACAAATACGCGTTATCAATTTAGTTTTCCGATCGAATATATTTGTAATATTTTATAATACTATATTACGAAATTTAGAATCACAAAGAGCAACTCATCCGTGGTGATTTTTAAGCTATTAAAGCCAATATAAATATTAAATAAATCACTAAATGGAAATTAGGTATCATAAGTTTTGTTAGGATCATCTTGTTTTGTTATGCCATCTTTTCCTCTGTTATAAGTTCATATGTGCATTTCAAATTATTCAATATTATCAATGCAGATAGGTATTTGTTTTTCGCAAATTTTATTATTAGTTTTCATCTTCTGCTATTTTTCACCGTTCCCACTACTACTGCTCTGTTATACGATTCTTACAGCTTATTAGTCTAGCTAATAATATAAATCCCGAAGAGCTCAATTAATGCTCTCTCGTAATGTGCCGCTGGACGCCCCTGGGTTGCTTTTCGTGAGTTGAATAAACTATGACGTAGATGATCTGCTGTATTCAATCGTTATGTTTGCCCAGGCGATTCACATCATAATCTTTCATCTTCTGTACCGTTATCCATTTATCGCCAGCATTTCGATGTTTTTATTGTTTGCATTCTTGCCTCTTCCCCCTTTTTCTCTCTCTCTCTTCATCCTCCGCGCATTTTCGTTCTGTCTCTTAGCTATGTCAACTTCATTCACTGTCGTCCTAATTATTTTCCTCTTCCACATTCTTTTCTTAGTTCATCGCGGATGAAATTCATTTTTCACGTCATATTTTATTCACTGAGCCTTAGCGATTTGAAGATTCATCATTCCGTTCATTTACAAACAAGATGTCTTTCCCAGGGCATTGTTTCAGAATATCAGGACGCTCTTTCTATAAAGTTATTTTTATTCTATTTTTTAATGTTTGCCCTCCATTATTCCTTTGTAATTAAAACCCTCCATTGTCGTCTCATCGCTCCTCCGCTCCGTCTCCCGTAATTACCTATTTTCCATTACCTTCTTAAGTATTCTTCATTTTCTCAAATGTCTCCTTTCCCAGTTGATGCGGGGTCTCTCGTAAATTATTTCCTTAGCTCCGATTCCTTTCATGACTTTTTTGTCTCTTCTTTCTCTCAGAACCTATTTGTGAGCGAATAATAACTGCCTCAACGAACTGAAGGCATTCCCTAAAATGAAAGGTGTTTATCCAATACCATCTAGTATATAGTTTGGTAACAATGTGTCAATCAACATATGAAATTCTCTTTTAGTACTTCGGATATTTTTAGCCAACTTTCCAGAATGGAAATAGGCTTTTACTTTATTTGTTGTATCAGTCTGGCGTTCTTCCCCTATTAACTTTTGAACCAATGCACTGATTTTAATTACATTTGGCGGAAATCTCTTGACACTGAGACCGAGATCCAGAGGAAAGTTTTTATTTCGAAGATTGAAAGTCTCGAGTTCGATTACAGGAACTATCCTTTCCATTTCATTTACATGGGAAATCTGAAATCCATCGTGCAGTGTAATTTGCTTTAGCACATTAAAATACCTTAGAATTATAATATCGGAGCGGTATTTATACTATCCTTTGAGGAAAGAAATGTGGATTATAATTTATATCGTAGAATGTTATTTATCGATATTTTTTATTCGCGTTTTTTGTAAACACTGGCGTTTTTGCGTTTTTTCACTCATTAAGAGAGTGTTGCCATTGCAACGACTATTGTTGGATTCGGTATCGTCTAGCACAGTGGTGGCCAAACCGTGACTCGCGAGCCGCATGCGGCTGTTTTATCTTAGTATGCAGATCTTTTAAATTTATGTTCAGTAGCGTGTCAACGTTTTTCACTACGGAGCACAATGACGTAATGTAGCATGTGAGATGTTGGGGATGCACAAGGGACATCTGCAGTATATCTGAATTGTTTTTGACACAGGTTATGTTATATGTTCGAATAATTTATGATCGCTGACTGTGTCAGACGACTCTCTAGCTTCTGAAAATCATCGTATGCGGCTCCGAGGGCAGGTAAGTATGGCCACCCCTGGTTTAGTATATACACGCGTAATCTTTGCCACAAAAATACGCATGATCGATTTAGTTTTCCTTTCGAATGTATTTGTAATATTTTATTATGAAATTATGAAATTTGGGGACACAAAGATTAACTCATTCTCGGTGATTTAAATGCTATCAAAGCCAATCTAAGTAATTGCTGCGCCACATTTCATTTAAAATATTTATGAGGAAATTAGGCAACATAAGTTCCGTTTGGATCATATTGTTTGATACAGGTTACATCACAATTGGAAATTCGCGAAATATTTGTTATAAAAATAAAAAATACGAAAACAAATAAAAAAGGTATATTAGTGAATCACTTTCCCGCCGTTAACATCATAATTTCAACCCAATCAAAATACTTCAATAATAACGTAATTACTTAACAGTTATATGTCTTGCTCCTCCTTATAATTACTCCATGCATTCAAGAACGTCAGAGTTAAAAAGATAACTGATTTCTGTACTGCCTACTGGGTTTTTCTTAAATAAAATTATAACAATAAGTAATCCAAAGCAAATATTCAGTTCTTTAAATTAAAAATCAAATACGCTGATGTAAAAACGAATCTCGCTGGTTGGGTGAAAGAGTTCCAATGAATATAAATACAAAATGTAATCCAAGCCAGAAAATTAATTTCTTGGTCAAAGTTTCAACAAAGGGTTATTTATTTGACGAGCGAGAACATTTTTGCCAAACATGCGCGTTGGCCAGCTTGGAGGAGCGCGCTATGCGAGTCTTTGGCGAGCGCAACAGCTACAATTCACATGAGGTCCTTTCTATCGAAAGAACACTGGAAAACGGGTTGGAAATGTACGTGACCCTAGTATTCACCTGCCCTCGAGTGGAGCACACAGTCCGTTATGCACGTGTTGTACGTCATCCAGTGGATAGGAGAAGAACTCGCCGCAGAGTTTCGCTGTCTATCGAGCGCACGTGAATGCGACTCCGTATGCTCTGCTGTTGACGATGAATGAAGAGTGAATGGGGTGGGCGGAGGCTGCGGAAGAGGTGGGAGAGGGGTAGGACAAATCGAGGGAAGGATCGGATACGGGAGGGGGAATATAGCAAAAGGAAAGAGAAGGCGGAAAGGGGGAATAAATATAGCAGGAGGTGTAGAGGGATGGAGGGAAGAAATTTCAGGTGAAGGATGGATAGTGAAAAAGGAGTAGGGGTGGACAGAAAAAATAAAGGAGCGGAAGAAGAGTAAAGAAGAAGGTGGAGTGACGAGGAGGGGAGTGAGGTTAGGAGTGAGAGAAATGAAGAAAGAGAGAGTGGAGTGAGATTAGGAGGGAGAGAAATTAAGAGAGAGAGAGGAGTGAGGTTAGGAAGGAGAGAAATTAAGAGAGAGAGGGGAGTGAAGTTAGAAGTGGGAGAAATGAAGAGAGAGGGAGAAGTGAGGTAAGGAATGAGAGAAATGAAGAGAGAGAGAGGGGGGAGTGAGGTTAGGAGGGGGAGAAATGAAGCGAGGGGGGGAATGGGAGATTAGGAGTGAGAGAAATAAAGAGAGAGAGGGGAGTGAGGTTAGAAGTGGGAGAAGTGAAGAGAGAGAGAGGGGGAAGTGAGATTAGGAGTGAGAGAAATGAAGAGAGAGAGAGGGGAGGGATAAAGATAGATAAGAGAGAGGAAAAAGAGGAAAAAAGAGACGAGGAAAAGGATGAGGGAGAAAGGGGATGAGGGAAAGAGGAGGACTGGGGAGATTAGTGAAGTGGATGAGAAGAGAGAAAATATTTCGAGAGGGCGAGGAAAAAGGGAGAATTTATGGAATTTGAGGAAGCAAAGGATATGCAGGGAAAGGTATTTTACGTGTTCTATGTTAAGATAATAAATAGAAGAGGAGACTACGGCGAAGATAACTGATAATTTGAATATTTAGCTCCGAACCGTTTAAGTGAGGACTTAGAGAAAATTAGAAACGCTAATTGGGAACTTATTAGAGACCAGTAACGCTAAATACGCATTTGGAGAGCAAAGCTCTCAGCATTATCAGTAAATGGTGTTAAATTCTGAGTTATCACTTATCGTTACAGGTCTTCTTTAAGTCCTCACTTGTACGGTCCGGAACTAGACTTTCAAGTTATCTGTTCTACATTATTGAAAGTGTTGGCGAATTTTGTACGTAGATGGGCATATGCTGTACATAAATATTTCTGAAAAAGCCGGAGAATAATTCTTCCCTTATCGGGAATCGAACCCGGGTCTTCAACGTGCCGGTCGGATATTCGAATAACAATTATATCCGCCCGGCAAGTGGAAGACACAGGTTCGATTCCCGGTCAAGGCAGAATTATTCTCCTCTTTCTCAGAAATCAACATATTCTGCATTAGCTATCCAATTCTATTCGTATTTAGTGAAAAATCTAGCTTTAATTTTAATAGTTAATTTTTCTGTACCCGGACGTTTCGCCGACAGATCGTTTCGCCGACAGGACGTTTCGCCGACAGGTCGTTTCGCCGACAGGACGTTATGCCGACAAGAGGATAATATTGTTTTTATATCATCCAGTTTTCCTAATTGAATCTTTGCAAGTTATCTAATTAATCGTACTCTGGAGCTGTTATATTCAAATTACATGAAATGTTTCATACATAATTTAAAGATTATCAAATATCCATACCTTTAAAATATCAGAAACTAATACAATAAATTTGCCTCAAACGTATGTTAGTTTTAAAAGCAGTGAAGTGCCATATGTTTAAATCAAAGCCATGATTACTTAAATTATATCAATTTCATTCTTAACCCAATCCATATGGAATTTCAGTGTTTTTACGTTTCAGGCAAATTATACATGATAAACTTTAAATGAAGTATGATACATTTTATGTAATACTTTTGAATCAAATTAATTAGATTATTTATTGAGTTGCGAATGGTAATTATCTAATACACTCCAAAATTAAGTAAAGAACATTTCCTGTAATTTGTATTTAACTTCTCCCGTGGACTGCTAATTAGATTACTTGCAAATATTCAATAAATTACTGGATGGTAAATAATAAATAATATTATCGTCCCGTCAGCAAAACGTCCGGCCATGGATTTTTCCATCAAAGATACAATCTCCTATCAAAAACGATACTACAAATGTACACCTAAAGTGTATCAAAACTTTAATAAAGTTAGCAATTTGACGCATTTTCTATGATGAAACTAATGTGATTCACTTGCTCTTAAAAGCTATAATCAATATTTAGATGTTTCTCTGCGCATAAATATTACCAATAATCGATGAAGCAAATGACAATGGATATGAAAAATACCAGAAAATAAAATGAACAACAGGACACTAGATGAATTAAGAAAAGATTTGAGATTTTGTTTTCCAAAGCAAATCGAAGACTCGGTAAGGTGTTGGCGTGCTGTGCTCTTATTGGTCGCAGTATGCCACGAAGTAAGTATTATCGTTTCTCGAGGAACGGAGTAAAATAGGGATAAAACGACCTTAATATCCAGCTTTCGAAGTCCTCGACCCCAATATCACATCCTGAAGCAAGGGTAGACCGACGCACAGCCGCCTTCTATTGTCTCCTTCAAATTTCGGTTCTCTCGTGATATCGGGAAAAAATTAATGGGCATCACGTGACTTTCTCATTGATTCTTAAATGCGCTATTAGCATAACTGTTTTACGCCTATATACTTCAGTCCTATTCTTTGAAAGTAGGAAAATGTATCGTTACAATTATCACAAAACAAATAAAAATATTTCTTTTTCCATTCTCACATGCCATTCTTCTCTAGCTTATGCTTTTAAAATATAAATAAGCGCTTAACCGAAGAAATGTTATAAGCGAGTGAATTCCTCTGAAATAACATATATATAGAAATGTATACCTTTTGAATTGTGTTTAGGACTCGTATTCAAACGGATATTCTTATCACTGCACAATCTGCATGCTCCACATTAGAAAAAAAATTCAACACAATTATTTACAAATCTCTCTAACTTCATGGCATAGGTTCCAGAGGAGCATACATTTTATCAAGGAGCCTTTCGCCCCATATTGATCATTTAAAGTTGAATATTTTGCATTACACTTCTCGAGGAAGGTTCCTTTTTTGACAATACGGTATATCTCGGTTGCTAGGAGAGGACGCGATGCGTAATGCAGGGCGCGCGAAGTACAGCTCAAGTTTTCTATGCTGCGGTTACATCCCCGTTACTTACAAACTTATCCTTCAGACAGGAGGTTAGCCGATCCCTCCTGAATTGCGAAGATGCGGGAATTTGAGAAAATAAAAAGGTTATCTCGCTCAGCATTGCGATGCGTGCGATGAGAAATTCTCGAAATGTATTCCTTGGCCCGGTGAGGTGTCGACGCTTCGCAAGAGCTCCCGCCTCTCGTCTCCGAAGGGAGTCAAATGGGAAAGGGCGTCAGTTGGGGCACGCGTGCTCCCTGTCCATCTTCCTCCCGGATGGGCGGAGACTGCGAAAGGAGGAGCTAGAGAGGATGGGAAACAGAGGAAAGATGAGATGTTGATGAAATATGCATGCGATATAACCGGGGGGAAGTGATTAGGGAGGGGGGGGGGAAATGGTCCAAATAGTAATGAAATTTGTTTTACACTTGAATTTTGGGAGGAGTAATATCCAGCGCCAAATCCGAGAAGAGGAAACAAGAAGAAAACCGAAAGTGGGAAGTGAAAAATAATGATGAGACGAGCATAAGGGAGGCCAGGTTGCTAAAAAGAAGGGGAAAAGAGGGAGAAAGAAGGGAGGGAGTAGAGGTGGGAGAGCGCTTGGAAGAATGGAGAAGGCATGGGAGGAAGGAAAAGGAGGAGGAGGGAGATGAGGCCGCAGCGGCACAGCCCTCAATGCAGCAAGAATTTAAAGTGAGCTCTGAAGTTGAATAATGAATTCCCTCGAGGATGAGGCTTTATATATTTTGTACCTTGATAAAGTTTGATGGCGGATAGCGTAGCAAATTAATGTAAAAAAATTCCTTCTTTATTGTTTAAAAGCTTTCCGGATCATGATAAGACCACTTTAGATAAAAATGAACGCGGAGGGAATGCGGTTGATTGTTTTTCAAAGGATCCAGTGAAGGAGGAAGCTTTCCTCCACGAGCAAATAAGGATAGCGTATCGCAAATGTATGTACAGCGTATAAAAAAACGTTTATGAATATAATTTGTGAGAAAACCCTAAAAAAATGCCCATTCGTTAAGGTATTAACTCTTTGCAAGTGGAATTCCTAAAACGAATTATTACTTAATAAATTCGTGAGATTGATATTCTGTTTACTGTTGACTTTATGCTAAGTTACACTAAAAATATTACAAAATACTTAGTTAAGATTTTTCAGACCAAAGATATAACTTGTTATAGGTAATAAAGCAACGAACAATTAAATTGATGTTGTACAGTGATTTAACATTGCTGACCAAATTTAATGCAATTTTAGCAGTCATTCGGCTATATATTTTAAATAAGGCTCTATATCTATCTACACTGCGTTTACAGCAGGAATTCCTCCATTCCTATATTCCACCAGACTAAGCATAGAAATTGACCCCGTCGACGAATACCTAACATTTCAAATATAGGCAATATCATAATCACGTAACTTTATAATTATTTGATCATTATATCTATCCGATTATATGTCATTTCTAAATAAGTTGGATTTTATTATAAGATATGAACTTTTGGGGGAAATTTCCCAAACTTCTTGCTATTTATATTATTTTAAATGACGAGATAATTTATTATTCATGAAAATATTTTACTAGCTGAAAGTACCCGGCGATGTTCGGGTTTCTAAGTGAAGACAAAAAAATTGAGTATGATTTGAAAATAATACCAAGTAATGAAAACAATTTAATTTTTAATGTAATGCTTAATGGTATGCAATATTTATTGTCTTCCCACCTTGTCCAAATAAATAAATTTTTCCCGCATCCTTTATTGACAAATTTGGCAACTTTATATTTTTTATCAAATAATTATAATAAACAATCGATGGAATCACTTTTAAAATATAGTTATTTCACTCTAATTAATACTCAGTGGAAGAAACTGTATCATATTATGCGGACATGAATATCAAATACATTAAAACCTTTGGCAGGAATTGCAAGCTTTAGGGATGGAAAGAAGTTTGAAGATAAAATAAAATTTAGCTTAACCATAAGTTATCCCATGCAAGGCTGATTTTGTGGGTCTAATTTGTCACGTGAATATTTTTAAGTCAAACTTACGAAACAAAATGAGTTCCGGGACTTTGAAATCGATTTTGCGCGACAAAAAATGTATGACATGGAAAGTGTTGTTATAATCTAATAAGTATGATTGGCTTAATTGATGCTTACAAAAGTTCACTTGAAGAGAAAGTAAAATGTACATATAGGTATTTAAGGGAGGAAGAAGTTAACATATGTATTTTGGTCGAAATTAAAGAATTGTTATAGAAGTTTTCTTATTATACCTTCTGTGATAACTTTCAAATTATTAATTCCAATGATAATGAAAAACAATTTTCGCTGTCAATTATAGGGAATTAATGCATACATTCCTATAAAATAAAAATATTGCAGGCGATGGAAATCGCCGATTTCATTGGAATCCGTTTGATAGTAGCCGAGATTGTATTTAATTGATACGATATAAATGCCCTATATTGGTAACGCCAATTGACGCTTATGTCCGAGTTAACTATTCGAATTTAAACTACAAAATAATACAATTAAAAAAAATCTTATGTGGCCGCCAAATAACTTTCGCCATACCTATAATATTTCTAAAAATTCCAAATATGTTAACATGCCAGGTCAAATGATAATAAATATTTTAAGGAACTGCGAGAAAAATTTTGACTACAAAGAACAGAAATTAACTCAAACTGTGGTCTCCTGATATTGGATATAACCACAAAGCTCCAACAATTAAGAAAAAAGATGCCTTACTCAGACGTAATTAAGCGTAAATTGTGAGTTTCATGCCTTTTCCCATTCCAGGTGCTGTGAATCCCTCCCTTTTGCTCGCCTTTTACTTCGTGAGCACCAAATTGTGATGTGATATGGTCATTTTGTGATGAAGTGCCGTGTGTGCGTTCGTTTGAGTGTGTCAAGAGGAATCTCTTTCGCCGCGTGAGAATTCCTTCTCTCACCGCTGGAAAATTTATACCGCATCAAAGGTAGGAAGACGTTTTTTCTTTCCCTTCGATTCCACTTGCTATCAGCTTCGGTTTAAAGGCATTACGATCTTCGCAACCAAAGACAAATGATCGAAACGAATGTTGGTGTGCGTACAATTTATGATCAGGATGTACCATAATTTGATGGTGATTAAAATGAACGCAAGGCTTTAGTTAAAAGTAGATTAAAAATTTATATACATTTTAGAAGACAGTTGATCATTCATAACCTTGCATTCATGAAATGAAGCCATCCATATGTCGGTCAAATTTTCTAAAGCGGGGCCAATGATCGTATCGACTATTACATAAATTGTAGCGCATAGTTATCTTGAATCAGGATTTGGCCAAAAAATTACTGAAAATTTCCATTATCGAAGGAAAATAACTGTATCTTGTTTTGTTGGCTAGTGAACTCGTGAAGTTAATAATGCCTTTGGTTTATGCTAATGAGAATGAAGGAGAACGTGAAGTAAGGCAGGAAAGGGAAATGTTCGCAAATAATGTGGTCTATATAGAAATATTGTAAAATTAGTGCGTAATTTCTGAAAACTAACCATATGGGGTCGAAGACTTCTATTCCTCTGCAGGAATTAGGAGTTGACTACCCGTTAGTTTAACTATGTATCTTTTAATATTCCTCCTCCATTTAATTTGGACTAGCTGTCTAAACTTTCCGAGTAAAACGTTTTGCAGCCGTAGTATGCGTACTGTGTTATCCGACTTCTGTCGTTTATTTATAATATAATGCAGAGAAAAGGAGCTAACTTCGCAGTCAATCAGATATTCAAAAAGAACCGATTTTTTTATACTTTCAATTCCATAATAACGTTTTCATTTTGCCTTTCATAGTCAATATTTGATGACTAATAACAAATAAAATAATAAAAGTAATGAGCTACATTTTCAGTTTTTTCAATGCTTTGACAAATGTTTTGTTATATTTCTCGAAATAATCAATATTTATAGGTAAATTGCAGCTAATCGGAAATATAAAATTAAATTTCAAAATTATAGTTCACCTATATAGTCCTTTATCAAGATGTTGTAAATACTTCTGTAGTCATTAAGGATTGACATACAGCTCCATACCGATAGTTACCAAACATTCTTAATTAGTTTAAATTTGGTTAAATACAGTCAATCAATGCAGGTTTGCTTTGCAAATTTAAATATGTAAGCCTAGGTGTGTGATTATATCTTTTAGGATGCAATAATATTTAAAAGGAAACAATAAATACATCTGCGGATATCTTATTTTATTCGTTTAAAAAGAGAATGGTAAAATATGTTATGACTTAAAACACCAAAGTAAAACTAAGGTCTAAGCTGAAATGTTTGCTGTGAATATTTGCGATGCCAATTTTGATACACATATGAGAGATTGTAAATTTTCTTTCAAAGTTCCCTGCAAAGCATGTAATTATCTAGAAGTAAATATGTTTAACAAAAATTTATATAAATTTTTCAACGACAAACTTGAAAAAAACAATATTGCAAAATATCTGCTAATATAAAATGCGGTCAAGCTGTGGAGAACAATCGACAGTAAAATAGTAACGTGAGAAGTTAGCTTTGCTGAAATTAAATATATTTTATTTAATTGCGAAATAACTAGAATAAAATAAAATATATTGCACAACAGCCGCTTTTACGACAGCACAAGAGCGATAATACACAGAACCGTGTGCTTACTAATTTAGCAGATCTTAGAGAAATTTTAATGAAAGGCAGGTAGATGGTATTGAAAAGGCATATCGGCCCATTTAGACAAAAATATTCTTCCTCCAAGTGTCACTTAGTGATTTCGATCAAGGTATAAAAGGATCCTCCAAGGAGGCACGCAATGACCCTAAACGAGAGTAGCTATAGCAAGACTCACACGAATGCATGTAGTAAACATTCAGCTTGAATTTTCAACCAGACTTCTTGCTTGCTCTCCTAACCTTGAAATGGACTGGAGGCGCAACTATCCGTAGAAAACGCGTCGGGCCTTTGATTCGGCTGCCTACTTCAGAAATTCAGCCAAAAGGTAGTAATTGGGCCCTTAAAGAGCCACATGGGGCTCAAGAAGATACGTGTTGCGAACTGGAAATGTGATGAAGTTCAAACTATAAAGATAAGTTTAAACTTCTCGAAGAAATTCCGTTACAATAATGTTAGAGCGCGTCCCAAAAACATGGTAAAATGGTATTTTTGGAATAAAGGAACGCTTATGGAAAGATTTTCATTATAATCAAACTTTGGTCCCCCCTTTGAGAGGCACCTAGGGCGGTCGTCTCGCCGCTTAACCTATCGGCATGGCTCTGCATACATATATACGTACATATTCATTTTCTGTTGAAATTTCTTCAGTGTTCAAGGGGTCTAATGGCCAAAAACGGGTTGTGAAAACCGGATGTGAGTTATAGTTAAAAGTATCTCTCCTCAGTGGTTATTCACTAAAATTCAAATGGTGATTTCTCTGCGATCGATTATATATTTATATTAAAATGTTTATTTTTGCACCTCTCAAAGAATCTGACTGCGAAAATTTCCAGTTTATATTGTGGTTGTACCCAATGCTATATCAATGTTTATTCCAACAGGGTGGTGCTGTTTCAAGAGTTCAAATTAAGAGCCTCGTGCTAAGTGACTTCAAATTATTCAGTTCCACTAAAATTGAATTTGGTCGTGTGGATTTAATCGAGCTCATGCAATTCGAAAATTAACCGAAATCCACTCATCATTTGCACCTAGTCGGATAAACATACTGAAACTGTCACACAACAAAATTACCTTGCGTAACGCACCTGATATTAGCCAAAAAGTTTTACCGCGGTTTCGATTTATATTTTTTTGAATTTTCCAAGTATCAGTCATCTCCTGTGTAAGAAATAGTCTCGTTAGAAAAAAGGATAACTCGGCGAGACTTTTTAATATTCTCTTGGAAGCGAATTGATGGACGATAAAGGTTCACTGATCAACGGCGTTGTTTAACTAATTGCAATATTAAATTCGAAAGATATAATATGTAGTAGCAAAGCAACCCAACGGAGGAAACGGGATTACCATTGCAACCGAAATAATTTAATCCACTTCCTGAAAGATACGTAACGCCATTTCGGCCCCATAGCGATGGAATTTGTTGAACTGGCCCGATCCTTTCATAATGTAGCAGATAAAAATTACAAAACTTGTAAAGCTATATAAAATATTTTGGATCAAAATTGATCTGCATTTTGTTAATTCCAAGTACTTAATTAAGCAACTGAAATCCTAGGAAACAATTTTTCTCGACACTGTATCCGATAACCTCTAAGACTTTCCTTAACTCCCCCAGATATTATGCTCTGATCAGGATATGTAAGATAACGCTGGCACAAACACACACACCCACATACACATACACACACATATATATATATATTTCAATCTATTCCGTTTTTCAAAGACGTACTTTTGAAAACTGCTGGAATCATTTACTTCTGCTTTACAAAAGTCTAAAAATATGTAAAGTGAATGGATAAGAGGAATTTAAAATTAAGGTTTTTAAGGTCAGTTAAACAATTCCTAACACGAAACCAAATAAGGATAAACCTATTCCTAGTCAAAAAAGTATAATTATCATCACTTGACAAAGAGTCGCAGTTCTATTAAAAACATTAATCGACTCCGTACTCCAGTTTGTACGAGAAGTACAATTTCAATATTAGAATATTAAGAAAATTTCTTTTTCCTAATGACAAAAACTATTGCCTCAAAGCAGAGGTGTCGATAAATTTTTAATTTTATTGTTTCCGTGTGCCCACTAATACGTAATTTTCCAGGTTCGAGAGTAAGCGTGCCATAATTTAAGATGTCTATATATTTTGATATGGCTTAAGTTAATATTTTCGTAAGAATTTCAGTAATGACTCGGAAATTCGGCATCGTTACCGTTAAACGGTTTTCCTCACGCGTGACTTTCTCCAGCTTTCTCCCAGCAGAGTTTCTATTTGCTCCATTTTCTGTAGCCCTTGCGCTTAATTTCTTCGTTATCGTTGAATCCAGATTCGTTTGCTCTCCCTCGCGCATCACGAATTCTCGAAATAAGGTCGCTGTCGCCATGAAGCGAATCCGGCGCTGCGATTTCAGAAAAGTAAAACGGCGGCTTAATTGTCGGGGTTTCGCATGAATAGGTGACTTTCGTTTTTATAAATTGACTACTATATTGCCTCTCAAAAATGACGGATTCAAATTAATTAAAAACGGAATTTTAATTTTCAACTTTAAATAAATTATTTTAACTATCACTATTTATAATGATTTTGTTCTCGCGGCAGTCGGTTTTCAAGATAAACAAATTTTGAGTTAGGGGAGGGCAAGAGGGGAAGGCATTTAACCTTGAGACAACATTCTGAGCTCGTGTATTGTCAATTACGTTGTCGTCAAAGTAGTTGTAGTTAAAATGAAAATATTACACCAAAAATATTATTTATTAATATGAGCGATTTCAAGCTGTAAGCGGAAGAAGATGAATAGAATAAGATCCTAGATAAATAGAATAAATAATCGTAGGTCAGCTTTTTCAAATTTTAATTTCTAAAAGACTGGACGTCCAGTTTTGACAATTACATGTGACTTAAATGCTCGATTAGAGCGATTTTGGAAAATGTTAATAGAATAAGTGACTTGATAAATTTTTCGTTAAAATAGTCCAAGTCCAACAGGTCAAGTTTTTCCATTTTTAATTTCAAAAAGAAGAAACTCCTGCACTACTCAAGTCGATTTTTGAGAGTTATCTTACGAAGAATCAAAATATTACCCTGGAGGCGAACTCGGGAATTTCTCGAGGATTTTCTTTCTGAAAAGCGTTATTATATTCAAATTGCTTATGTCTGCCAAATTTCAATTTTCTATCTACATCCTTGATCGAGTTATTTGCGTTTTAGTAGCTTGACACTCATCGTCAGATCAACGGACGGGCAACATAGCCTTCTATTATTTTTGTGATGCTTTTATTCTTTTAATCCTCTCTTTATCTCCCTATTTCCCAAACCCTCCTCAAGTCCTCCATTCTTCTACCCAACTCCCGTAACCTATCGCGCAATCCTTCACCCCATAAAAACTTTCCATACTCGGATTGTTTATTGAAACGTCCTGCACATTCCTCAGATTTTCATAACGTTTCTCTTTCAGCAATATTTAATTTAGCTCATTATCACGATTTTTAATCCTTTTTAATATAATTTCAACTTTTTAGGTATTCCTTCTTGAAAATTACTCAACGAATGTTGTTTACATTGATTGCTATGAAAATCATTTCCTCTTTCTTCAGTATAAAGGTTGGTGGCTTGATTAACTTATGGCTGATTTAAATAGGTGGGAAAACTCCTTAAGCCATAAAAGTTTATAAGAACTCGATGCATTTCGCCCACTTTCAGTCACTGTCGTGTGAAGTACGCCCTTGAAGATGCCCACTTAGTGGACGAAATGCATCGGGTTGTTATAAATTTTATGGCTTAAAGAGTTTTCCCACCTATTTCTTCCTTCAGTTTTTCTCTCCAACTCATAATAAAAGCCTTAAAATCATGCTTAAACCTATATGGATTGAAGTAACAATAAAATTGCGAGGTTTAACAATGTAATTGGTAAGAAAGGCAACATTCCGTTAAAATGCCAAGATTTTCACAAAATATAATATCATTCAAACGATTAACATGAGCGGTTTCAGTCCAAAGGCGAAAAAAGACGAATAGAATAAAAATCATCAAAATGTTTTTTAGAATGGTCTAGATCCAAAGATCGTACGTCAATTATGTCTAAATTTAATTTCCAAGTTATGAAAATCCTGCACGTCGAAAAGTGTATTTTTACGTGTTACCTTATGAGGAATAAAAATGATCCCCTGGAGTCGAACCCGAGACTTTTTTCAAATATTTGTTGGTCAATCACTTTTAATATGCGAGTCAAGCTTTTCTGGAAAATTTTGAACTATTGTCTTTAACCATTTCTGAGATATAAACGATTTAAAATGATCACCAACCAACCAATTAACACTAGAATAATTGCCCGTTGAAATTATTCATCGGGGAACCTACATATAAATCATAGCAAAATCGAAGTAAGGAGGTGCCGAGGTAATGGGTGTCTTTATCAAATCTGTTCCCCATGATTTAATTTAAGAAATAACACTCAACACAATGAATTTTAAACCGAGATCTAAGAATTTCCATGTGATTTTAAAACTTTTTCATGGTTGGTGTATCTAAAGCAATAAATAGCATTTAATATTAACGTATACAAGGTATGACGGGATTTTCTAGATAACTGTTTAAGCATATAATTGCCGATATTGTGAATAACTACGCTGTATTTTTGTCAAAAGGAAACAGATGATTAAGATATAAATTTCACCGAGAAACTTTGCATTTATCACTTGTAACGTATTTCAATTTGAATCGCACATTCCAATATTATTTCAAAATGTGATATCTGAATGTGTTATCATAACTTCCATTCGATAAAGTAATTATTCTCAATAACGTGAATAAAAATTACCTGTTTTAATTATTACAATGGGAAAGCGTCTCGGTATATAACGAACGTAAAATCTGTCACTTGTCATGTATTTCTGGAAAAAATGTATACCATATTTGACTTATGATTTACCTTTTTCTGTAAGTCGTTGTAATCTACAATATCTATCATAGCCTACACTCGATAAAATAAATTCTTCTCAACGGTATGCATAAAAATTCCCTACTGTCTAATTCTAAATGCTTCCATGCTTTACCAGTCTCTGTAAATAACAAACGGAACATTTGTTACTTTTTGCGAACTTCAATTCACAATATCTGTCAATACCTTAATTTGACAAAATTAATTTATCTTCAATAGCGGAATAAAAATAGCCTTCTTACCAAATTCTAATTACTTTCATGCGTAACCAATCTCTGTCGTTACGGCAAATAAAATAAAAATAACCAAAATATAAGTGCTGTGTTTATTACATTTCTCCCACGCGTAAGGAGAATGCATATATCTTGAATAATGCTACCTACTTCGATGTTAAATCGGCCTCTGTATATAAAAATCGTAACATTTGTCACTTATTACATATTTTAATCATCACCTTCACAAAACAAAATAAATCATTATCAATAGTTCTAAGTTGTCAAGGTAAACAAAACGAAAATAACCAAACATAAGCGTTGTGTTTGTTCCCATTTCTCACACATCTAAGTAGCGGAGTTGCAGGAAATGATCAATAACCTACCAACTACACGCTATTTTTATAAGGGCGATTATTTATAATTCGATATATCTGATATGATTTTTTGCGCATATGATTTTAATAATTACTGAATAAGTGCCACTTTAAAAATGGATGAACAGATAAAATATTCTGTTACACATCAGGAAATCAAATTTCCGGTTTAGTGATGAGGAAACAGTTATGTTCACAATCTCTGTCATTATATCGCACACCGTACCCTTGAAATACTTTCTACAAAAGTTGTAAATTTTCGCATAACTTCTGTGCTAATCATTGTTACTTCCACCTACAGGTTCTTTAGTTTAGATTACTATTAATGGAAGGAATATTAATATATACTCTTTAAACGATTTGCATGGGATTGATAATTCAGTTGCTTTTGATAATTTGTCAAGCTTCGATAAAATCTTCCGCGTCTATACGTGGCTTTCTGATAAAAGAGTCAAATATTTAAATTAATTCAATATACTGTTTTTCACCTATTAAACTATCGCTTGGTGAAAGTGCGAGAGCAATAGGACACAAAGAGGATTTCTTTTCCTAGTGCGTTCCAGGGAAAAGAATTATAAGATCGACTTGAGCTAGTTTAAGAATAACATAATTATTTCAGCAATAACATTTTCATTTATCTACATTTTCCATCGAAATTTATAAATTATTTTAAAATTTTGCTATTTTTAGATTATTTTTTTAAACATGCTGTTTCTTCTTTTAAAGCCTCGATTTTATATTTTTATCATGAAAAATAATTTTCGACAGTCAGATTAGAAGCATGGAAACAGTTTGCTCGAATTAGCATTATGGCGTAAGTTGAAGATCTTTTCGTACTTAATTCTATTACTGTAGTCACTAGTGGGATTTTCCTGAATATATTAGCGTATTAAGATGTATTAAAGTTGCAAAACGAAAATATATTACGCTCGCCAATGGCTCCGGGAGCCGGAACTTATCCACCCCTTCAGTTTACATTCGTTTGAGCTCCGGAGTCAAACCATATCAACAATGTATTGAATTCGGAAAGAATCACGTTAAAATTTGTTACAAATTTTGATAAGCGCCAGGCTGACATTCTACAACAGAAATATATATACCATTACCTACTTATATTTTTCTCCGACCAGCGCGCTGCAACGTGTAATCAAAAACGCTACGATTTGGATTATTATTATAATATTTCTAATATTGGCCGTGATTAATTTAGTTTTTCTTTAACATAAATTATGATTAGCGTGCCATAATATAAGAACTATTCCATTTTTCCCGCTGGCTTTCCTTATTCGCCTAGTTACGTATGCATACCACGTACCAAAAGCTGTGTGAATAACGAAACATCTAGCCTAAAACTGAAAGCTTAATAAATCATTTCTACTAATCAATAAACTTTTAATGGTCTTTGAGCGCGTAAATGTACATAGATTAAGTGGTGGAAAGCGATAAGAATGTTCACTATCCGCCACTAGACATTTTCTCTGCTATGTGATGTGGCGTAGCAACTTACGGAGGTCAGCAAGAATGCCGATTGCCTAGGTGAGCGATTGCGTCAATCCCCGCTTGATTTAGTATTTGCTATCGAAGGGTCCATCGCGAAGTCAGTATTTCGATACGTGTAATTATTTTATCGATAGTTGTGCAAACTAAAAGCTTTCAACATGAATTATATCATAGTGAATAAAAAACCATCAAAGATATATTTAGGACTATATATACTCAAATAAATTGTATGGTTGCAAGATGAATTCCTCAATTTAACTCCTTCATTCTTATATCCGAGTCTCTTTTTCCTACAAATTCGTTTCTTCCATTGCTTCGTAAATAAATTGGCACATATGAATTTGAAAATGAGACAGACGTCCTCCAAATTATTCCAGTGCAGCCGACATCATATATCGTATAGAACACTTCAAATCCTCCATAGATAATTTATCAGATTTAAACTTCACCACTTAGAAGCTACGTGGATACCACCACTATTAAGTGAATCATTCAGCATCTGACTGCAAATAATTAACAAATATCAAATTATTAACACATTTCTTTAATTTTTTGCGCTATTTAAGAAGATTATTTTCAGTCAAATTTTAAGAAACACTAATAATTTAACTAAAGTGTTTATTCCTTGTGATTGCGTCTCACATAACGTTGATATTTTATTGAAGAACTTGACTCTATTACGGAAGTCGCAGTAAACGAATAATTTAATGCATATGAATAACATTTCACAGTGATAAATGCACTATTTTTTGTCAACATTTTCTCTAGCTTAATCCGACCTCCTCTTAAAATTAAATTCTGCATTAGCATCGAAACCGTACCGACAGGAGAGGCCGAAGGTTGCGAAAAACCCTTAATTTAATGTCACTTCCATAAAATAAAATGGAAAATCAATGCTTTCAGTAACGATTTCCTCATGACTTTTAAATTTGCGGTAAAGTTACATAATATATCTTTTCAGATGGGAATTGGTTCTCGCTTCTTAACAAATAACTCGGTAGCTTTTGTTTTGTTAGATTCGACTTTATAAATTATTAATGCAAATAAATTCTAGACAAAAATTAGCCTTAAAATAATCCCAAAAATATCTCTTAATAGCATTGAAATATGAAATGGAATATTTGAATGTCAGTGTCATAATAAATTCAATTATACATCAGTTCTGAAACAAATATTTCATTAGAATATTGGTGAATTATAATTTTTTTAAAATTATATCGATACGTTAAACTCGATGTCATATATTTTGCTTGGGTAAAAATTAACAAATAGAATATGAATATACAAACGGAGGAAATAATACATGTTATTATACCATTCGTAATTTGTATTGTTATAGAAAAAATAGGCATTTTTGGGGTAATAAATATGGTTCTGCATATAATAATTATATATATAATATATATAATAATAATTCGGCATGTAAATTGAAAAAGAGAATTTGAAGTGTCCTGGACAAACTCCCGAGAATTTCTTATTAAAGATGAGGAGGCGCCTTCGATCAAACCTCTCCTATATGCACAAAATTTAAAACCTACCATACTTTTATTCCCATACATCACCTTTCAAATGAAGCACAACGATTTTAAATTGTCCAAGTACTATAGGAGGAGTTCAAGAGCAAACTTGCACAAGTCCACAGGCAAAGGGTTTTATATAGACAGATAAATGACGTCTTTGTCGTTTAACATTCGTGAAAAAAGATGTAATTTTAACATAATATCTCAAATTAATTTATAAAAAGATATTGTGCCTTTTTATGTATTCGATATTTTTAGGCTGATAAATTTCCATTAGTTTTTGGTCTAATTTGAATTTCTATGAGGCACTCATGATAATTCTGTTTTAAAATTTGGAAACTACGGTTTACCCGTTCTTTTATTTAAATAAAACTTCCATATATATATATATATATATATATATATATATATATATATATATATATATATATATGTATACATACATATATAATTAAAGAAAAATGATAACGTGTTGTGTTATTATTTATAAAGCGTATTATTTCATATGACGGACATGCATGAATAAATGTTAAATTAAAATAAAAACACTTCTCCCACTTTGTGTTGTCTTAATCTCGCCCTAATAATGATGTTCGTATATAATCCTTCCTAACAAACCAGCATAATTGGGCTTTTAATAAAATAATCCAGAATATGATTGGTAATATGATTTAGTTTTAATTGGATATTTAATTACAGCAGGATTTCCCAAACCGTATTCTGCAGAACCCAATGGTTCTGCGAAAGCTTAATGTGGTTCCGTGAGAGACTGGGGTGATTTTTTTTCCATGGAAATGCGGGAGTGTTTTCCGAGTCTCAATGATTTCGTATTGACAAATAATGTTATCCTCGATGAAAGTGCCAAAAACACATTGAGTTATTTTTTGTCTGGCCTACCTACGACGGAATATTTTTCGCCTCCGACTGAAATAATAGATTGGCATTCCTTTGGTTTCATCTGAATGTGTTTGAATTATTTTTAAAACTAAAATAGCAAGTATTCCATATTTTAACATATTTCACTAAGTTTTAAAAATGGAAATTTCGAATTCCTGGATTAACAGAATATTCTGACATTGCCATTCGTCTTTTGAAATATCATGTGTCTTTTGCAATAACGTATCTCCGAGAGAGATTCTTCTCTCTATAAGCGGAAGCAAAACAACAAATGGAGGAACAGGCTCAATGTAGACGATGACCTGCGCTTGCTGTTAACGACAATTACTCCAGATTGTTCAAGGAAAATCAAACACATCCACATGTCACTAATTGGTTTGGCAAAATATTATAATTAATCTATAAATATGTGCTTAAAATAGATAACTTTTATTTTTTATTGATTTATAAACTGTTCTTTAATTTTGCGATTTATAAATATGACGTAATTAATCAATTATAAATACTTTCTGCAAAGATTTTTCCAAATTTAATGTTAAGATATGTAACGTGCGCACTATCAAAGTAATACTAATGAAAGTATAGTTTCTCACGCGGATACGATACTCGGATTTTTTAAGAATAAATGTTTTGGTCTGAAACCATTTCTCAAATATCATTATTTTTATGCTTTTAGTTTATATTGGGTCATTCAGATCCTGTTTTATGATATTTCTCATGGGAAGGATACTCTTGTAATTTTTTTTATTCAATGGTGTAAAATTCTAAATTTGCGAGAAAAGATTTAAAAATTAATTCAAGTTCAACATCTTTCGGAAAGTTGGGAAAGTGGATCTTCCAGCAAATTACTTACCGCTAATGCACGTATTTAATAACATAAATTTGTCTGAGAAGCAGTTTCCTTAAATCATTAGAATGAACTCCACTAGAGTACAACTATCAGGAAATATTGTCATATTAAATTGACCTTTTTAAAGGTTTTATTTTGGGCCCTATGAGGCCCAAATGGTGTTTATCGAGTCATAATTTTTTGTATTACTGCAGGTATGTTTTCTATACATAAAATTTGACGAAAAACAATGCGATTTGAACAATTATTTTCTCGCCTTTAGCTTTTCTTCCAATCCGTTTTGAAACAAGTTCCGGCATTTTTAGATTCTCACACATGAGGTGTAATTTAATTAAACGTGCCCGCACGACAACTTTGCTCGTGATGATGGAGTTCGTCCCCGTATCCCGCAGGACGGCCGAGGCAAGAAGTTGGTCTCCATGACACCAGACGGCGCCTCTTCGGGTCGATTTCCAATACTGCCGTCATGGTGGCAGCACCTCCGCGTCTCCTCCGCTCCCGATCCCCGGGCCCAGCAGAGCGGCGAGGGTAGGCAGCGGTAGCAGCTGAGCTTGTCCTCCTTCGCCGGTTACCCGCGTTCGATTACCGGGGCGGGGTGGACACGTTCCCTTACGCGAAAAGGGGCGAGATATTTACTTCCGTTTGCGAACGTCACATTCCCCGGAGCGATCTGCCTCGCGTTCTGATCAAGTTCGCGTGTCCCCCATCGATCGCCAGTTCTTCGAAGGCCAACCAACGAACCAAATTTTTTTAAGTTGTGCAGAAAAACCGTGTGGGGTGGAAGTGAGAGAGAGAGAGAGGGGAGGAGGGAGGGAGGGAGAGAAATAGGAGGGGGAGAGAGAGAGAGAGGGTTTATTTTGTGGAAAGAGACAAAAGAAGATTCGCGATAGGAGATCGGTGTGTGCGAGTCGGAGAAAGGAGCGATGAAGCAGCTAGCGGAGGTGGAATGAACTGCTAGCCGTGTGCGTGGCTCTCTGATTCTCTAAATGCTTCGCTGTCGAATGTTTGAAGAGTTCTTTTGGTAACGCAAGAACCCCGCCGAGATCTCGGATTCCCAAATATTCCTCTCGAACTCTCAAAAGTGAACGCGTGCATTCCTTTAGAGCAGGTGTCTGGCGCTTCGATGGCCCAAAACCTATCTCGGACCACTCGGCACGGCCCGTCGGCCAAAGACCGATTTGTTTAGGACCGCGAGGGTTCTTTCGAATGTGGCTGGGTGTGGCTATTTGTGCGAATCTCCGATGACTGACGCATCGTGTGAGAAGTTTGGGAGTGACCGCTGTGCTCATTTAATAGTGATAGCTGGAGCGGCGACGCGGGCCGGAGGAGTTCGACTCGAGTGAAGTAATTAACTGTAACATCGCCGATTCGGATGAAATATCGTCGTGTGATCGCCACTGGTTCCAGGCGATTACTCCCGCGGCAGAAGTGGAGAAATCTCAGAAGAAGGAACGGGACTCTCCTGTCGGTGTAGCTCATACATATCCTTTCTGCACCTTCCCAGATCAATTTGTTAACCAAGTTTCTGCTCGGGAAGAGAAGAAAGTTAAATAGCATGTGGAGATAGGAAAATTTATTCTAAAATTAAAATAACTTTGGCTGCCAAACTTAAATTTTCTAAAAGCTCAAAAAAAAACTATTCGAATAATAATTTGCACGTAAATATTTTTATTCCAGGGATAGCTTATAGCCGATATTTTCCGCGAAAATTGCACAAACAAAGCGATTAGAAAAGTCATTGACAGGACGAATCTCCCGTCGTTTCTCCGCACAAAAGTAAAGAAATCCGTGGAAAATTTTCCTGCTAGTATTTCCTTCTGCTGCATACTTAATTTAAAGGCTTTTCGTAGCGCGAGAAGCATTGCTTGTCACCCGCAGTTAGTAGCTGAGACGTCTGAAGTGGTTTTGGCCTACATTCCCACCCCTTTTCGACCACCCACATCCTTCTCTCTTTCCCCTTCTCTCTCTCTCTGCCACCTCACTCCTCCCAATCCCTTCCAAATTCCTCTCTCCTTCCACTCCACTCGAATAACCCTCGGTCTTAAACTCCGCTCCCGCCAAAAATTCTCCCTTCCCCTCCCTTTTTCCTCCTCCCCCACTTCCTTACATCATCTAACAATCTCTGATCTTGCGACCCATCAGCGCATACCTCAAATTAATTCGGCCGTCTCTCGATGGAAGCCTTTTTCGTCGTCGTCTTCCCACGGCGTAATCGATGTGATTCAACACATTCGTTAGAAGTGTTTCTCCTTATTTCTTTAACTCGACCTTTGTCTCTTTCTCTGGAAGCATTTTGTCTGTGAGACACCGAGAGGGGAAAAACCGGGCGATTTATTCTATCTATCCAACTTCGACAATTTAAATTCAAAGCGACCGTCTTAATCACATGAGTCACTTCCGCAATAATTTATCACTCTTTCGCAAAGTACCGCCAATGATGCGCACCTATATTTCATCTTTACGTGATTTCTTTTCTTATGGAGAGTTTATATATTTTCACCTACCTACGCATTCATAGCGCTAAAAAAGTGTCCTGTTCAACTATCGACGTCTTAAATAAATTTGAAAATTTCTTTACTTTTTACTCATAAATATATTTACACCTTGTATTCATAGCCGAACTTTATATCTTTTCTCGAAACCCTTTCTCCTCCCTCCCCCTCCACCCTCTTCTTTCCAACTTTTACGATCCCTTATATGCTCTTCTTCCCTCTGCCCTTCCCATATCTTACGACGAACCGAATTCATGACCACACCCTGTCCACGGCCACGGAGCCCTCGGCGAACGGCAACTGCTTGAAATGGCTCCCGACGTCCCACACCCTTCCGCGTGGCCCGAGGCCGCCCCCCGACGTCGCCCCCGGCGCCTTTTCTGCCCCCTTCGGACGCCCAGCCGCGGCGCCCTATGACAGATGAAGCGAACGGCCTCCGGAGAGCGGCATCAGGATTAACTGCGCGAGATATGAACGGAGTCGGCGAACCTTCGGAATCGTTTCTCCGGTTGAAGTCGTGAAAGTAAGGGTCCTCTGATGTGAGAAAGCGCTCGATTGGCGGCGGATCGGAATCTTCCAACTCGGCTGGTCTTTTCGCCCCGGAAGGAGAGTGTGCGCCTCCTCCGGTGGGAATAGTTACTCCCCTCTGCACCTGCCAACAGCGAGAGACGGGTGTGGACAGAGGTGGAGAAGAAAGATTTCCCCGAAGGATACTCCTTACATTAAATTTCGTACAAATCCGTTAAAAAAAGTATGAAACTCGATGTTTAGTAATATGAATTTGCAGTTTCAAGCTATCCGTCGGACTGTGTCCGAATAAAGTGTTGTGCATCTCCTGATCTAACAGATAAAACGATAATCGAATAATGGTTTTCATGTATAAACCTATATCCACGTGAATGGTTCCCATTTGTTTCCCTCTTTGAAAAGTTTATTAGCGCTTATTATGCGAAGTACTGTATGTGTCTAGCGCGTTTACGTGTCTACTGGTATTTCATGGACGCCTTCGCAACCGGTGGCGCCGCGCCAAAAGGGGACGGCCGGGCGAAGGCGGGGACCGGTAAAATGGGGTGGAAAAGGTCGTACACGAGTTTTATGGGGCGTGAGTGAGCGAGTGTTTGTGCGTTTACTTTTTGACTCGAGAATATATACGCGACAAGAAGAAAAAAAACTCTCCCGAGAAGCCACTCGAGATTTCGCAAAAAACTGTTAAAGGGATTTCACATGACGAAGTCGATAAGATGAGAAACAGGGAGAAGGCCTCGCCCCGCCCCCGACCGGCGCTGCCCCTCGAGGGCTCCTTCGCCCTCCTGCTCCTCCTGCGCTCCGTCGTCGTCCTCTCCCACGTCGCGGCCGCCTCCTCCTCGCCCGAATCCGCCCCGCCTCCCTCGCCCCAACAAGCGCCCCCGCCCCCGCCTCCCTCCCCAGCCCGCCCCGGAGGCAGGGCCGCTTCCACCGCGTCCATTCGGCCCGATTCCACCGGCTCGCTGAGCCCCAGGACGGTGACCACCAGATACGGAGAACTGAGGGGCGTGGTGTGGGCTCCCGACGGAAGGCACTCTGGCGCCGTGGAGGCCTTTCTGGGGGTGCCGTATGCGTCCCCGCCCACGGGCAGCCTCCGCTTCATGCCCCCGGTCAGCGGGGCCGTGTGGAGGGGCGTGAGGCTGGCCGACAGACCGGGTCCCGCGTGCCCGCAGAGGTTCCCCGAGGACGTTGCGGCGGTTTCCCGGGCGATGGAAGCGGCGCCCAACCCTCCTTCGGCCGCCGACGAAGAAACAATAAGGAAGATGCCCAAGGGAAGAGTGGAGGGGCTAAAGAGACTGCTGCCGCACCTCAGGAGGCAGAGCGAGGACTGCCTTTTCCTCAACATTTATACTCCAGGTGAGGTGCAACAGTCCTTAGTGATACGTGTAGGGTTGGTCGGGTTTCACTTCTATTTCTCTGTAACATAAACGACTAAAATCGATGTTTATTTTCCCTAGAAATCGACGACAAATATCCACGTTTATTTTGACACATTTTATCTATTTTTATCTATAAAAATTTATAAATCAAATCCCTACTAATTAAATTTCACTAAATGTGTATAAATAAGATTAAGACTTCTTGTATGCTGGTTTGCTTGATATTGTCAACTTTTGGTGAATGCGTTGCTGTTGACTTCAACCACCAACCTGGAATACCTAATTTTTCGGAATAAATCCGAAAGTATATATTACTCGAATCCGCTCCCCTAATTCACGAAGCCATGACCGTTCGTAAAACAATTAATGCGACGTGAATATAATGTACAACCAAATGTATGAATGAATATTTCAACAAAAAAATCTTACCTTGTTGACTAACAAACTATGAATGCAGAAAAAACGCAAAGTGCGTGTACGGAACCATGTTCCTCCGACAGCATTGCAAAAGAAACTAACCACGGGAGACATTCTCATTCAGATTATATAAATTTAGCAGTGTGATTTTGAAAATAACAATGACATCTGAGGATCGATGCTCATTTTTCAGTTTGGGAAAACCTTTCTTTTCGCCTCTTGGAAAGGGTCGGCAGATCTTGTGGCACAGAAGACAATAAACATCCCCCAATGACCAATGTGCGTAGGGATAATCGGATCTGTTCTAGGGTAAAGACAGAGGGCAATAAACCGATCATATTGCTTTGTCCCTTACCATTGGCTTTGGATCCCGTGGTAGTTCAGTTTGTCTATTCTCTGTGACATAAGCGACATTAGAAAGCACATTGTCGTGAATTTCTAATGTTGTGTGTTTGTCTGGATTGACCAATACCGACTTTCCCTTCTGTTTTGCATGTTTGATTGTAATATATATTAAGTTTGAGTGTGGTAAACTAAATTTAAAAATAATGACTCATAATTTCGTAGAAAATATAGTGATGAAGAATAGACACTTATCGATGAAAATTCTTTTTCGTGAATTAAAAATTTTTTAAGTCTATATTTATCGATTTGAATTGATTTCTACCAAGCCAAAGTATATGTTAAAATAAAATCTGTTGGAGGATTCTTCGAAAAATATTGTTATATAGTTGCTACCAGTAAAAAGGGAATAATTTTGAAACGAGAAAAAAGTCTGCTATGACCGGGAATCGAACCCGGGTCTTCCACTTGCTGGGCGAATATTCTACCACTGAACTATCGTAGCAGATAAACTTTGTCGTTTCTGAACGAGGATGATTTCATGGTATAAAGGATAAAATTTCATTATTAATAACGACTAGAAATTATAAAAATGAATGTTATCTCGACATTGAGCTCAAAAATACATAAATTAATGTACCCTAATATATGCTTTTTGCACCGAGTTCGATTTTGAAATTCTTGTATTTATTTGAGATGTTCTGTGCGATCTTGTACGTTCTTCCCGTTCTCTGTTCCCCAAACACGGACATTATGCCGATTCACTTTACCGTTGATGTGGAAAGTCGCCTCGTCACTAAAAACTAACCTTTCGGGCAAGTCGTTGTCAATCCTGGCTAGGATCTCTTTGCAGAATTCGTACCGTATGGCATAATCTGCTGGTGTCAGAGCCTGGACCAATTGAAGTTTGTACGGTTTCATGTGTAAACGTTTACGCAGGATTTTGGAGATGGTTGTTTGTGGTAGTTGCAAATCACGACTCGCTCGGCGCGTTGATTTTCGTGGGCTGAGCAACTTTTTCAGACACAGATGGCCGACCAGGACTCTTGCCTTTGCAAATGCACCCTTTCTTTTCGAATTTTTTTTAACAGGCGTAAATGGAAACTCGGCTGGGTGGTTCCTTGCGAAATTGTGTCCGAAATGCACGTTGCACAGCTGTTACCGACTCTTTTTTCGCTAACTGAAGAACACACCAACTCTGTTGTGGAGTAGTCGCCATTTTGCACACTAGCGGCAACTAGCGACGGCAACCTGTAACAGCAATAACGCGGGCCGTTTGAAACAAAACTTTGAGAGCTACTCTATCGATTGATGTAGGTGTGAAGGTCTAAGTACGCCGCATATGTTTTTTATGACATGTTGAATGCATAAAGTTCTTTTGTACTCACCCTTTACTATTAACATAATCATTCTAATGGCAAAAAGGTTTTCGACGAACGGCATAATTTTTATTCAATTTTATAAAATTCTGAGCATTTTGGAGAGTAGATTCTTTAAAGGAAAAACTGAAAGTAAACTGACGTCCTATTTTTGAGTTTAATTATTAACTCACGAATACTGTTAAACTGTTTATTTAAATTTGTATGGTTCATAAACAATAATAGATTTCGAACCGTATTCTTTTGTTGCAAGAGAACAAGTAATATACTTTACTGTAATTTTCCGTGCATTATACGCACCTAATATGATACGCACTTAGGTTTTCACGAGTGAAATTTTTAAATTTTCTTACGCACCTAAAATTCCATATCAATAGTCTTTCACCGAGGACCTGAATAACACAGATGAGAGAAATTATTAACCGTTGCTAATTTAACATGAACTATTTGAGTACAGTGATATAGGATGAGAATTTACAGGTATTTATTAACTTATAGTGTAAGTTATACGTAACTTTCCTAAATTTTCAAAACATTAGTGATTTTACTAAAAACGTGTAGTGAATAAAAAATCTATTAATATATCTTCTTCAATATTGCATCTAGAAACCATCTTTAAATAAATAATGGAATTAAAAGATTATTCTTATTTATGTTTTGAAACAAAAATTATAAAAGAAATTCCAGTGAAACGCAACAATAACATCTGTGCTTTATGAGTGACATTGCTTTATTTTTGGATGGTTGAAAAAAATGCATGCGTTTCTTACCATGTTTTTTGGCCAATTTATCGCGAAAAGTAGCGTGTTATACATGAAAAATAGGGTAATTGTGGCGGTGTTTCCCTGTTCATATAAATCATTGAATGAATGGGAATACTTCAGAAAATCGCGGACTGTCGTTTGTACCTTTCCCATGTTTAATTTAACTGTCATTTAGTCAATAAAAATACGTAATAAATATTGGGTCAGCTACAGAATGATAGTTCCAATTTCGGAAGTTATCTTCAGTATGGCGAAGTTAATTTCTAACGCCGTATTTTCTTTGGCTTATTTGAATCGATCTAATTCGACCGAAAGAGCAAATAATACCGGGAATACGGGGAATTTTATTTTCAGGCGCAAATCATGATATTTGCAGACTTGTGGAAAATTTACTATTCCGAACAAATTATGCCCTATTTAGGCACATTACATCCAAATTTCAATGAATAGGTCGACGTCTCCTAGTTTTTGACAGGTGGAGCTATTGTTAAGGAACATATTCGAATGTTACATTTGCTATATAATTTCCACATAGAATATTGAAGTTAAAAACGAGTTATATAAGTACTAATAAAAAAGAATTTTATGCGCATATAATGTTCATTACAAACATTTACTTTGTACTCATTTCAATCGCGTAATTTTTCAAGCTCCATTCTTGAAGAAGATACACGCCAAATTTATACGAAATGTAAAAATATTTCCGAATTTTAATAGCTATGCCGAAACATTAAGGCGCCATCAACAGGCCAGGAAGTGTGTCGCAGTGCAGATTGAATTAAACCTGTTTGAAGAAAATGCGGTCGTTTTTACTTACCGAGAAGTCAAAATATGAAACGATTACATTGTTCCATTAAATTTTTAATAACCTGGAGGGAAATTTTTATGCATTAAAACAAAATTAGGTACAGGTTTATTTTATATTTTTAATATTTCTTTGTTAATTTTGTGACGAATGCGCAGGGTTTTCTAATTAGAGCTCTGCGGTAGCTTTAATTTATCCATGGAAAATGTACTAATTTGTTTTTGAGTTTTAATAAAAAAAACTGAAGAATATTTTGCAACAAATGCTCTACTTGAACCCGAATTTGTGCCGCCTTTTATGAGATTACAAGCACGCAAAAAATCTTCGGCTAATCTTGTTATTATAATTAACATGGAAAGATAACCGACGACGCAGTCTTGTAGCGTACGAAAAAAAAAGTTTCCTTCTCATCTCATTTCGGCTGCAGTTGTGAGATTCTATTTTTTCGCACGTTGTTTGTTGTTGCTGCTCCAAAATAAACAAAATAAAATCACGCTGAAATCTTACGTTCACCATGTTTAGGTATCTCAAATAAAAAAATACGAAAAATCAATGAAAGGATGTTCTAATTTTTTTGATTTAGCGTGTTTTAATTTACGCCTCCGTGCGTGTTAGAGCCAAGGCGATCATCGCAGTTGGCTCGGATCGATCTCCGAACCGCGCGATACGGAAACATACATTCTGTCAGCGTTACCTTTTTCCGCAAGGTAACGCGCAATCCGATTTTATTTTCGGAGAATTTTATCGCCCTGTTGACGTGTCTCGTCCTCGACCTGGAAGTGCCTCTCCCACCTGGTCCCGCGGAAGGACCGTAGATAACACTTAAATAACATTTTATTGCTCGTGTTTACTTTTGTCGCCATAAAAGCAAACGTATTTCCATTTCAGGATAAGTACATTCTGAACTGCGACTTGTGTTTCCTCGAACCGATGGAATCCATGAAGTTATCCTCAACCTATGAGAAAGGACGCGAATTCCGGGCAGATATAGTAATCCGCATTTCAAAATATTCCGAGAAATCATTCCCTGAATTTAGCACCGTCACAAAAAATGTGACCCAGGAATAAATAAAATCTTCAGTCGCACCTAACTCCGGCGTTTCAGCCAGTGAAGCGTGAAGAATTCAATATTTTATTCTCGGCTCACACATCTGGTGGAATTCGTTTAATATCAAAGGAGCTCATTACGGAGAGCTTATTACTCGCAGGTATCGCCTCTTTTTGGGATGTAGAGGAAGAGAGGCACGAAGAGGCAGTGGGGGGGAGTGATGGGGGAGAATGGGGAGGCTGCTCTTAATGCAAGCCTCTCACGCCCTCCTCGCGTCTCCTTCTCTTGGTTCTAGTTCGCTCTCTTCCTCCCTCCCCCCTATCCCTTCGCTCCGTGCCTTCAATCCCGTGCACGCCTTTTAAAAACGAGTCTCATGTGTGTGTGTGCGTGAGCCGAGTTCACTTGTATGTGTCGTCGGGCTCTTTGCTCACAATGTCCGCCCGCTTTGCTGCCCTCTCCATCTCTCTCTCATTCCTCCTTTTCGCCTCACCCGCTTTCTCTTTTACTTCTTTCTTTCTCTCTTTCTCTTCCTTTCAAATACTCCCCCGCCTCTCATATAGCTCTACCACTCTCACCTGCTATTACATTGCGTTCCTCTATCCCTCCTCCTCCTTTTTATGCGCACACAAATACGCGTGTGTGTGTGTATATATATATATATATATATATATATGTGTGTGTGTGTATGTGCATACATATATTTTAATTCATATATGCATACTCATTTTAGTAACTAGATCGAAGAGAGAATTTTTCGTACAGCAAGCCCTTCCTAGAGTACCTAGAGTATGCATTTCAATATACATGTTCCAGTCTTTCTAATGGCGGTGTGAATTTTGATGGCGGAATGAATTAAAAATCAGGTTTCTCTCTTCATTTGGAGCGTTTCTGTGTCAAGCTTCTAAAATCGCGTCTTATTTTAGATGCCAATCGTTACTCCGTAGCGGAAAATGTTATAAAAAAAGCAGAAATATCCTTTTTCGCACGCTTGTCGGATTAATTGCCCTCTTTGGTTCGTATCAAGCTCTTCGATGCATTAATCTCCGTCGCTGCAGTGTTGTTTTTGCTTTCTGGATACCATGGCAGCGCTCAGGATAAATAGGACTTAATTAATTATCCTGTACGCGAAATCCATTAATATAAATATAGTGGCAGAGTATAATATTTATAACAAATACAAAGGCAACCTTAACGACCTTGGCTCATGTAACTCGGATTTTTATTGTTCTAGGTAAATCTTAGTTCTCGTTCCTATTTGTATACGTTGATTGAAAGTTTCTATTTGCCAAAGAATTTTTCCTGCTATTTAATATGGAGTGTATGAAGCTTAACTGCGTTTAAATATGCCTAAAGTAAACCCATTCAAAAATAAATCCCAAAGGTTTTGGTTTGTTTAAATCTTATATTTCTATTGGTAGTGCTCTCATTTTATTGAAACATGAATTTTGAAACTTCGTAGCGCAATTTACGGGTGTTACTTTTTTATTTTAGTGTCATCTTTCTGACCTTTCTTTCATTGCTGCTGACGTGCTAAGCTATTCTTACCGTTGGAAACGTTACTTTTAAACATCACATGCCCAACTGAAAATTTCTATGAGCAAACTTGGATGCATGAACAATAACAGCGTAGTTACTCTTAGCACCTGCGCGCATTCGAAGAAAAGTTATCTTCGCAACTCATGACTATGTTTATAAACACAAGGTCGTCCTCGTTAGCGAACTGTGTGTTCACTCTCAGGCGCACAAACTCCCATCTCTGAATCGAATAAACTCAACTCTTCTTTCTCTTCTCTTTGCGTCAATATTAATATCACTATTTGGTCCCGCTGCGTACGTGATCTCGGGCCACGGGAAGGGTTCGCAACGCGAGTATGTTCCGTGTCCTCGGGTGGAATGGATGCTGAGGGGTCGTTAACATTCCTCCCCCTCCCCTTTTATTTCTGTCCACCTCCTCCCTCCCTTCCTCTCTCCCTCCTCCCTACCTTCCTCCCTATCTCCCTACCTCCCTTCTTTCCTCTCTCTCTCTCTAGCTCTATTCTCCCTCTCACCCTTTTCGTGAAACTCGCCGTGGAATGGCGTACAACTCGCTGAGCCTCGAATCGCTTTGATATTGACATATTTCACTCTGTTCCAGACTCCCCTTGAAGCGCGCTCTGCCCGTTTAAACGCCCACCAGACCGACGTACACACAATTCTCTTGTCATTTTTTTTTCGCCAACGCGCTCATTGTGAGTTTCCTATTGTGTCCACAAAAAAACAGCACTAGTCTTATCTTTAAAATGTGAGCAGGCTCGTGTGTGTGTCTCCTTCCCGTCTTCTCCGTTTTTCAAAAACAGACGAAAAGAGCAGCTTCAAAGGGATATTTCAAAGGCAGTGGTTGTTCAGTAGGCATGAAGTTAGGCCGGGGAATGTTCATAGCGTCCAGTGAGACAATACCTGTGTAAAATGTTCGTAGAAGGTGCGTTCGTTTACAGGAGTCACGGCATATTTCTGTGTTAAAAAAATCTTATTTGAGTATTAAAGAAATATATTCTTATGCTTACAGATCTTATCAGATAATGTAAAAATATAGTATTTTCTCTGCAAAAAGGATATTAATCACATAAATATTTTTAATATTTTTAGTTTTGTCTGTCATGGATTACCTGTCAAAGCATATCCAAGAATTGTGCTCAATGTTAAAAACTTCGGGAGCATGAGAATTCCCATGCACATATTTAAATATGAAATTAATTCCAAAATCTGTTCAAGTTTGAAAATGAACCCGCACCGAAAAAATCTGAACGAATGAACGAGCCAATGTGTAAATATTTTAAATTCTTTTTAGATGATATTACATAACGTAACGTGATCATTATGAAAAACGAAGGATTACAATACAACTCTTATCTTTTTTATTTTCTCAAATTATTGCAATGATATGATACCCTTATATTATCAAGCGCAATTTCAAAATTACAGCCGCCGAGAATTTTCGCTATTCACCACTCTCCACACATTCGAAGCGCATTCAGATGCTCATATCCGCGTGCCTTTGCGTGAGAGTGTACACTAACCGCAGCCAAAATAAAATGCAGACCTTCGTAAATTTAGCTCCCTTAATACGTATCTTCGACCCCTCGCTATTCATAAGGCACGAAAACCGGAAAATAAGTTCCTCCATCAAAATGTTATTCAATTTTTTTAAAACCAGATACACGGACTTCACCTTCTCATTTTTCGAGGAAAAAACCTCATCAACTTTCCATTTTCTGAAAATAGACGCACCAGATGCATTTGAAACCGCCGCCACCTTTCTTTTCACCGTCTCTTCTTTCCCCTCTCCACCTCTCACTCCCTCCTCTACCTCTCATCTCTCCCTCTCTCCTTTCTCTCCTCTCCCTCCCTCCTTCCTCTACCTCTCCTTACTACCCCTCTTTCCTCCCTCTCCTTCCTCTCCATATCTCCTCTATACCTCTTCCCCTCCTCTCTCTCCCTCCTCTCTCTCCCTACTCTCTCTCCCTACTCTCTCTCCCTACTCTCTCTACCTACTCTCTCTCCCTACTCTCTCTCCCTCCTCTCTCTCCCTACTCTCTCTCCCTACTCTCTCTCCCTACTCTCTCTCCCTACTCTCTCTCCCTACTCTCTCTCCCTACTCTCTCTCCCTACTCTTTCTCCCTCCTCTCTCTCTCCCTCCTCTCTCTCCCCCTCCTCTCTCCCCCCTCCTCTCTCCCCCTTCTTTTTCCCCCTCCTCTCTCCCCCTCCTCTCCCTCCCTCCTCTCCCTCCCTCCTCTCCCTCCTCTCTCTCTCTCCCTCCTCTCTCTCTCCCTCTCTCTCTCTCCTCTCTCTCTCTCTCCTCTCTCCCCCTCTCTCCTCTCTTTCCCTCCTCACCCGCATCTCTCCCTCTCTCTCTCTCTCTCCTCTCACTCTCTCTATTCTCTCCCTCTCTACTCTCTCTCTCTTCTCTCTCCTTTCCCTCTCTTCACTCCCTCTCTTCACTCCCTCTCTTCACTCCCTCTCTTCTCTCCCTCTCTTCTCTCTCTTCTCTCCCTCTCTTCTCCCCCTCCTTCCATTTTCTCCTGATATCACACCGGTCTCACACACTCGCTCTCAAATTTCCTTCATCTTCTTACTTATCCTCCCTTTCATCGTTTCCCTCGGCGAACTTCCTTCTCCTCCTGCTGCCGCGGTTTATTATTATGTACTTTCTCTTTTACACTACATTCTCTTCTTGCATACCAAATTTATCTCCACGTTTTACATTATCCTTACATCTGAATTTTACATATCTCATTTCAAGTTATACTAATACTTATTCGTTTTCGTCATAGCATTCTTTTCTCGTGTTTATTTCCACATTCAATCTTATTTTCCAACATTACCCAGCAACTCGTTCTGATTGCGCATATAAATTTATCGATGCACTTGCTAGTTAAATTTTCGTGAACTGCGTTTACGCTTTGCATCTCCAGATATACCGTTAGACTCCCCCATTCTCCTCAACCGCTTTTTGTTTCCAACTTCTGCTTTCTTCTCCTCCGTCCTCTTCCTCCTTTCCTCCTGCTCTCTCTACGCTTCGACAATCCCTTCTCCCTCTCCCTCCCTCCTTTCCCATCCCTCCTCCCTCCCTCTTTATCCTTCTCTCCACCCCTACTTTCCTCTCTTCTACCCTCCTTCCCTCTCTCCACCCCTACTTTCCTCTCTTCTACGCTCCTTCCCTATCTCCACCCCTCTTTCCTTCTCCACCCCTCCTTCCATCTCTTCTACGCTCCTTCCCTATCTCCACCCCTCTTTCCTTCTTCACCCCTCCTTCCCTCTCTTCTACGCTCCTTCCCTATCTCCACCCCTCCTTCCTTCTCCACCCCTCCTTCCTTCTCCACCCTGCACCTTTAGAATTCATACGAATATTTTCCTATAGCGTTTCCGTGCGTGCCCTGCCTTCTTCGGCAGTCCCTTGCGTGGCGAGTGCCCGTTCGCGCTCCGCCGGATAGATCCGGTGTCTGCTGCCGGCGCCGTGTGGGACCCAATGCCGCGATGGCTGCCTAGCGGGGGAAGGAGGGATAGGGGTTCCGGGCTGCGGATATAGAGGAAGGGGGGTGGGGAGGTGAACTCGTAGGGCAGGCGATGGGGATCTGCGGAAGGAGGTGGGAGGCAGTCGGGTGCGGGAAGCGGGGGTGGTGGTGGGGGGAGGAGAGGGAGGCGGGGCGTTAAAGGCGGCGGGCGATGGTGCAGAGTGGTACGGGGAAGTTAGGGAGGGAGGAGAAATCTCTCCATCCGTCCCGCACGCTCTTCAACACCAGAAAATCCTCCATATCTATCTCTCTCCCTCCCTCTTTCATTGCCTCCCTCCTCTCTCTCCCTCTCCATCTCTCTCCCTCTACCGCCGACCTCTCCCTCCTCCCTGTTTTCCTGTCGTTATTATCCCTTTCCCACACCAATACCCCACTCTCCAAACTCCAATACTTCCTTCTAGCCTCACTCCTTTAATCCTTCCCAAACCCCTCCTCCCTAACTCTCTCTCCCTTTCTTTCTCTCCCTTCTCTCTTTCTTTCTCTCCCCTTCTCTCATTCTCTCTCCTCTTCTCTCTATCACTTTTAGCGACGCATTATAATCCAATCGACCACGTTTAGCCCTTCTTTCCTCTTACTCACGAACGTGCTTTCTCATTTGTCTTTAGTTTTTGAACTCCATTATCCCTCAATTTGCATCTCCTCTCTTTTTCTCTCTTTCACTCTTTCCTCCGTCTCTCCCTCTCATTCCATTCTTTCCTCATTGCTTTATCTCCCTCCCTCCATCTCTCTCTGTCTCCATCTCTCAACCCATTTCGCACACCCTCTCTTTATCAACTCTCACACCCTATCTTAAACGTATTATTTTTTCTTTTCCTAATAAAAACGCAACAGCCCGACCGCTCTCTCCCCACCTCTCCCCTCCCACTTTCGTCTCACGTCTCCTGCTCCCCTCTCTCTCTTCTCCCTCTGAAATTTTTCACAGAAATTTTTCCCATAAATTCTCGCTTTTATTTTGTCTTATTTGTCCCCTCGAATGTCCTGGAGAGTTATTCTCATGAACTTGCGATGCTTATTTAACCGTTTCAAAATATGCTCCACTGTCTCCAGAGAACACTACGGTGTCATTTTTTTAATTAAGAAGGGAAAAACCCTGCCGCGTGTTCATCGAGATCGATATTTTCGTCATATTTCACGCCGCACACTACCCTTAAAGTGTGTTGCTCTTCATATTTTTTCTTCGGCTCTGAAATTATCGTTCTTCATATTTTCAGCGAAAAGCTTTGTGGTCGTTTTGGACTTTCTCTACATTCCCATGCCGTGGATGAGGCTCATACCGAGAATCATGCCAACATCTCCCTTCGGCCATAATTTGTAAGCGGAGTATTTTGATTTTTCGAGGCAATATTAAATTTTATGCATTTCACTCCAGTTAAACGACCCTTTCGATGGCCGCGGAGTATTCCGATGGCCTCGGGGGCTGCGACGATAATGGTGCGGTTGGCACTTGGCTGCATTTGTTGCTCTCGGATGTGGATGTTTGGTGCGATCCTCCCGTGATGCATCGTCGTGGTGCAGTCGTGCTTTGTTAGCTTAAACAATTGCTATGACTCATGGTAGGGCGTGAGGAAAAGTCAAATAATTAAATATTGGGGCTCCTGTGTGCTAAACTCGATTCAGCCATTTGAGTTCCTCGTATTTGTCCGATCTATCCATATCCTAACCACAATTTTTATGGTGCTAGATTTCTGGTGCAGTTATGAGCACTTTATAACGGAGGAGGTTGTAGAAAACGCACATTAAATCCTTAATTTCTCCAATACCTTTCCACGACGAATTTCAACCATTATGTTTTGTATTTGGTTTTAAGCATATTTCTGCAGTAGAGTTAACCTTTTCTCAAATAGATACATAATATCGTCAATAAATTATATTATACGGGAACTAAGTGGTACACTTGAAATGTTTTCTGTCATCAGTAAAAATAAATGACTCAATTCCATAAACAAATAAACGTCACCAAGTTGAAGTAACATTTATTTTGAATCGATAAATTTATATTCATATCTTCCACGTACAGTTTAAACTTCTAATATAATTTATCAAATTTCATAAATAAGATATCTTTATCCTTATTTTCTTATACAATACAAGTAATCTTTAGGCTTTAATTTCTTTATAATGTATGATCTCGTTTCTCCTCATTCGACAGACGACGTTTCGTTTTAGCATTGTTTCGCAATGATAGATTTTAATAAGGGAACTTGTCTCCTTTTTATTCAATGATCTGTTGTGCAAATACCTGGAGCTCGATTATGAGTTGGCAGCAGAGTCATTCTCTGTCTTTATCGCTGGCCGTAGTGAGTAGTAAATAAGGGAATCTACTTCACATCAGATCTATTTATTGTCTGTTATGAGAATGCCATTCTCTTTGGAATTTCGAAGTCACTGAGACAGAATAATTGAAAATAATTATCCCGGATTATTTTCTAAAGGTTTCGGACTGCTCGCAGCAAACGCTAATGATATGTTTAAAAATATTTCGGCAGCTAACTCAATTTCGAGCAGTTAGTGAACAGTTAGAAACATTTTGCTTTTGCTTTTTCATGAGCATTATAAAAATAGTTATAGCAATTATTGAATAATAAACATGTTTAAGAAGAAGTAATTTTTTCAAAATTAAACTTAATCAAACTTACTATTTCTGCCATTGGTATATGAATCAGCCTAATTTTTAATTCTTTAGCCACTAATTTAAAATATTAGACGTCCTTTTTGCAAAATTATTAATATTATAGAAGTTAGATTAAAAAATTGGGCCAATAAGTAATTACAATGATAAATTAATTTTTATGGTATATATTGTCTATATAAGCAGGGCCTCTTTCATTAACCGTATTATTCACCATTTGAATTAAGCGACTGAATATTTCAAATCCTCGAAATTTTATGGAATGCTGTAAAAGGCATCTGTTCTTTTGTTCTTTGTTAAGAAAATTAAACTCGCATTGAAGAAGATACCATAAATATTCGCGACAGTTTCCCGTCTCAAGTATTCTTTGTTTAGATTCTTGAGAGTTTGAAACAGGATTTAGAGCTCAGAATAAGACGAGTTAATCCGCCAAAGCTCCATACAGGATCTAATGCCGTTGAACATGTTGCCATCAAATACAGAACAAGTGCGATGCGAAGCTTCGTTCACTTTTAAGCAGCCAGCCTAATATCTTGTATCTTTGACATTCGCACGAATTTTAAATTGATATTTGAGATAGTCTGATATTCCACATAGTTTAATGAGAGTAATCGTGCAACGAAGTGCAGTTTCTGGGAGTAAATTACGCATACGCGTGCCTTGAAACTATATTTCAGCTTGAAGTTGACCGAAATGAACTCAAACTACCTTGTACTTCGTATCAAAGAGGAGAAAACTTTCCGTTCCCAAGGTGATTCACAACAAGTCATTATGCAAAAATATCCTCCTTATCGAAGATTAACTTTTAAATGCTGTCTTCATAAGTCAGGTCAATTTTTCATCTGTAACTAAAGAATGACGTCAAAATTTTCACCAATCGCCCTATAGGAGCAGTGTATAAATTTAAATAGTATTGACTGCAGTTTAGATGATTATAATTATCCTTTCAGAAATAACTCTTTTAACTGAAAAGTAATTTATTCTTTATAAAGATTCATACATAGTTTTATACTTTTGAGAGCAAATTTAGGGCATAAATCAACATCGCCAATTTCCGTGGAATATTTATCATTAGAATTTTAAATGTTTTGTTCAAATGTAAATAAATGTTACATTACGGACCATTAAATAATTTCGCGTAATATAGTTGGCAGCTCTAACAAGGTATTTTACAACTTAATCCGCCCAAGTCGGGTAACTCGGTTATCTCACAATTATTTTGTCAGAAGTAGTTGTTTATTAGGAGAAATGTTAATATTAGGACATCTATATAAAACAAATAATATAAAATAGATATTTGTAAAGAAAATAATAAATATTTTCTAATTACTTCAGAATTGTAATGCCTTGAATGTTGAGCACAACCAGAGGACAACATGAAGCTGATTTGTATTGATAACAGTCTTGCACTGTAACATACAGTCACATACACATACATACGATCATTATTTCGTATTTCAAAACGCGTCTGCCCATAACCAAAATGCCCTGAAAAACTCTTTACCTATTTCAAATATGAAAATAAATATTCGTAAAAATAATTAATATTTTATAATTACATCGCAATTGTAATAAAAAGTTCTTCGTTACCTTGAATGTTGAACACAACCAGACGAAAACACATTACTTACTTGGATTTACAATGGCCTTTCAATGTAACACCCTAGCACAAGAGAATATTTTGTACACGGCTGCTTATCAACAAAATGTATTAGTTTGCATTGTACATAAATTACACACACACACACACACACACACATATATATATATATATATATATATATATATATATATATATATATACAGTTACTCTTTCGCTGAAGAATGACATAGGCTTGCGTGTTTTTTTTGTGTTCGTGTGTTTTACTTGTCTCTTCGACGCCCCCAGCATCCTGCCAACTTGGTAAGTATCCGCTGGGCTTCCCTCAACACCTTGTTGCCACCCTCATCACTACCTTTTCTTTCCCCTAAGTTAATATATATATATATATATATATATATATATATATATATATATATATATATATATATATATATATATAACAACTTACGGAAAAGGAAAGGTAAAATGAATATATGGATGTCAACAAGGTGTTGGGATGAGGAAACCCAGTGAGCACTCACCAATCAGACGACTTCAGGTTGGCGAGGCCCCGGGGATGTCGAAGCGACACACGTAAAATAACACAGAAACATCACAAACGTAGAAGCTTTCGGAACTACTCCTTCTTCAGCTACAGAGAGAAAACTGATGGCGGTGACACTGGGTGGAGGCATGGGGGTGGAAGGGTAGTGCGGAAAGGTCGAGGATTGGAGGAAACGGAGGGGGTTGGGGATGGGTAGGGTGTTGGGAGAAGACAGAAAGGGATTGAAAAGCTATCGAAGGTTGAGGCCTGGGGGAGTGAAGGAGTTTAGGAGATGGATATGCAAAAGCTCACACTGACGGAGTTGGGGAGCCGAAGCATTGTCGGGGAGAGCGCGAATGACTCTCACTGTGAAGCAGTTGTTAAACTTTAAATTATATTTGTTCGCATGAACGGCCACCAGCAGCGGTCGTTTGAGAATGACGCTGTTGCGGTGGCCATTCATGCGGATGTTGAGGGGATTGCTGGTGAGGCCAACATAAAAGGCGGGACATTGGGTGCATCTCAGGAGGTAAATGATATTGCGGGTGGTGCAGTTGGTGGTGGAAGTTATGGGGTAGGTGATGTTGGTTGTGGGACTGGAGAAGGAGTTGCAGGGGGCCTCGCCAACCTGAAGTCGTCTGATTGGTGAGTGCTCACTGGGTTTCCTCATCCCAACACCTTGTTGACATCCATATATATATATATATATATATATATATATATATATATATATATATATATATATATATATATATATAGCGTAACTGCAATCAAAGTAAAAATGAAACAATGACAAACTCCACCAAGAAGGGTAATGCAGTTACTTCTACAGTGTTTTAATTTAAAAATGGCTATAAAAAGGTGTAAATCTACACATAAAACCAACATCATTGTTCTCAGAGGTTAAAAAACCAATAAATAGGGGAATATGAATGAAATCCCAAAAGTAACCAATAAAAAATCTGATGTGGCCACTACATGACTTTCTCCATATCTGTAATATTTCTAAAAATTCCAAATAGGTTACATAATAATAAATATTTTTAGAAACTGCGAGAAAATTTTAGACTTTACAAAGAACAGATATAAACTCAAACTATAGCATTCTGATATTGGATATAGCCATAAATCTCCAACAATTAAGAAAAGATAAAGGAGCGTTACTAAGACTTAACTAAGCGTCAATTGTTAACAATGGTAGGTGGCGTGGGGGTGGTAGCTAAAAATAGATGATATCTCTTAAACAATGCATTATATGAAAAAATGTTTCAAACATAGGTTGTAGAAACTTAAATTTCCAACTACTTTTATTCTGATGCATTTTTACATTTATTAAATATTTCAAAATAACTAATATGTAACAAGAGCAAACACCCACTTCCGATTGAGCGATCTTTACCAAAAACTAATCAATTCTTGTGACATTTTATATAAATGTTAAATATAAAATTTCGCGTTGACCTGATTAATACTTTTTGAGTTAGAACACCCACAAAAAGATATCACATACACACCATAACACGCAAACACACAGACATCATCGAGAAAATGGTCAAAACGTTTTCAGGGAACCTCAAAACGTATATTTCCGTTGAAATCTCAAAGTCGATTTTTTTCATGAATACAATACTTTCCCCTATACTACGTATATGGAGAAATTAAAAATAGAAAAACGTCTTTGGGGTAACTGAGTTGCCCCCCATACTTATTCAATTTTAAACAGTTTCTTCGGGCACTGAAATATAGATAATACTCGTTCTTTATATTTTCTAACAACAAAGGAATTGTTTTCTCGGGAGAAGAAGGATTCTCGGAGATTTGATTTTTTTCGGCGGCGTTGCATCGACTGCCTCATCGTAGCTGCGCCGAGAAATCCGACGTTGTCGCTGTAGTCGGAGGACTGCGCCCGTCATTGCCTCCGATCAATCACCTCGGCCCACGCCCCCTCGCTCACTCCAGCAACGCCCCCCTACCCCCTCCGCCCCCCCCCCCTCCGCAGACTTTTAGCTCCACTCCTCACACGTCTCCCCCCTTTAACCCCCGCCGCCTCCTTCCCCCGAACGCCCTGCTAAACAAGCATCGAGCGAAGACATCGCTGCTCTGATATTACGACTCCGTCGCCATCTGCAGATATGTAAAAACTACGAAATCGCAGGGTAAAAAAAACTGCCGCGTAACTGAGCGAACGTTGACGCAATGAGGTTATTTGTAAGAGGGCAAAACTACCTGCTACTACCAATTCCAGCTCCTCCAGAGTTCGCGGGCGCCATTAAGTCATTGCGTGAGAGACAATAATAGGTAATTGTGCGTCTCCGTGACCCACTTGGCCTTTCTAGACCCCCCCCCCCCTTAATGGCCGAGCGGGTGAAATTCGTGACGATGGAAGCCGGGAAGCCATTAGGGAGCCGTAAATACGGGTACAGTTCTAACTTGGAACTCGTTATTTAAAAATGATAGAATATATGGTTACGCGACGTGAATCAGTGGTCTTTTGCATTTATATTCAAAATAATCGGGGAAACTCGAGTTGATGTATAAGAAAATTGGAACTACTCCATCAAATTGAACGATATAAATTTAAAAAGAGATCGTGCATGCACACACTTTGAAATTTATGTTCAACAACGGATAAATTTATAGGGACTGTTTCACACCGTTGTCGAAAAATTATTTAAAAATCGGAATAACTGGCGAATAAAAAAAATCTTGCCACCGTGATTATTAGCTAATCCGCAGAAAATTTTGACCTTTTTTTCAATAAATCAAAAAATAGAAAACGAGCTCTGAAAGATGAGATTTTGCTCTACCAAAAATCCTTTAATTATGAAATATGATTTTGCAGTCATTTCAAATCACATAAGCATTCAGACATTGCCGAAAATGAAAGTTTGTAAATCGACTCCTGCTATCTTTCGGCGTGGAAGTAGTTGTGTTTGATCCTCACTTTAGTGTGTTATTTAGGCATTTTAACTACTTGAAACATATGTCGCTGGTTAAATTTAAAAGAAGCTTTATAGTAGATTTGTAGCTATATTTTTATTCTGGTTGATTGCATTTCAAAATCCCTGATTATTATTTTGTAAATGGTTTCCGGTAGAACTCGTCAAAATATCGCCCTACAAATGAGAAAATATACCTATCATACGCGTGTCGTTTTGCTTAGGTTGGAGAGTTTGACTATCTTATTCTCAACCATTTTCTTCTCTGTGGTCGATACCCAACTTTTCGTTTCCAGTACAGATTTATTTCGTCCAGCGATGGACAGTCACGCTTATGTTTTGCTCAAAGAATCGCTGTTACAGATCCTTTCTTCTGCCAACATAAATCGCTTTATCCTTGTCTATGCCATAACTCTCTTGTTCACGTTCCTTCTCCAGTTATTCCCAGCATTCTTCACGCTTCATTTCCTTTTTCTGATTTTGAATCATCTTCTTGGATAGAGATAAATATAAACTAACAATTTCTAATAGAAGTTGGCAATTGCGACATTCAGATTAAAAATTGTTTATAATTGAGCTTAAGCAAAGGTTGTTTAACTGTCATAGCGGATTTTGGCTATCTGTATTCGAACGAATTAAATAGTCCTGAATAGAACCCAAAGAATTCGAAAGCTTTTGATCCGCCGTGTAAATAACCAAGAGAAGCATGGAATTGAATCGGCAAGAAAATTTGGTTCTATTATCTGAATAGGCCAAGTCTCAGAACTTTTTGAAAAGGGACCTTGAAGCAGGAATTTGGCAATTGGCCAAACTGACCACAAAAAGAAGTGGCCATCGCTCGGAGAGAGATATTCCGGATCGGATTCCAAAATGGAAGAAACGGTGAATTGACCAAAATTAAAAGAAAATTTGCGAACGCGTTTGTAAAATTGGCAAATGAAGCGAAAACTGAGATAACTGCGTCTGAGAGTTAAACGGGCGAGGACGATTATAATAACTGTGATTATGTGTACAGAAAACATTTACAGTACTTCAGAAATTGGAATACTTCACTAATTAGATATGGTTGAAATGTTGCTTCATAAAATATTTATCATTTCCAAGGACCTCCCAAGTTGAACTATCTTAATCATGGGCATAAGAGGCTGTATCTTTGTAAATTAATAAATTTTAACCATATTTGTTTGGAGCACAAAAGTTTAGGTTTAACATTAAAGTAGATATTTCGCAAAAATACGTTAATTACTAAGAGTACTAAATCTTATCTTAAAATACAACCATCTAATTGGTTAATTAAACTATAAGGAAGTTAGATGAAGGCTGAAAAATGAATTTCGGTACAGGAAGTAAAGAGATTGAAAAAATTTGACAAATTACATAGGTCTGTGTTAAATAAATACGCAGTAAAGATATGATAATAGATCGGTTTATTTAAAAAAACATCGGCTAGGTTTCTGTTGAGATGTAGAAAATTGAGATTTAGGGAAAAGTAACTACGTAAAATCTCGCTTCCCAGAGAAATCATAGCGAGACGTTTAAGGCATAATATAGCGTATATATATTCCGCAAGGTATCAACTTGTATACATTTTCTCGAGTGTCTTTTATGCATTGTAATTAACATTGAAGATATTCATAAAATATTTAAATAAGTTGACCAATATATTTTTCGTAAATATTCAACGTATTAAAAACGGTTTAATAACGGTTTTCTAGATAATTAAAAATGAAAAGCAACGTAAAAATTCTGAATGATCTAAACGAAGATATAGTCGAATTTTTTATGGCCATGTCTTTTGGAAAATAGCGCATATAAAGGTCTAAAGCACACGTTTTTGGTGGAAGAAATGATTTGTTAAAGCGTTGCCTCTCAACTAACACGGTCAGATTATTCAAGTATCTCGTAATTCAGCGAAAGCTTTTTTCGGATCAGCCCTTTCGAGTGCAAGAATCTTAGAAGCATATGTTTAGAGCGACGAAGTTATATTATGGTCTCCATGAAACCTTTTCATTGAAATGGACACCGAAATGGGAGCAACTTCTTAATAACATTTTCGGAGCCGGTCATAAAGGGCCCCTTTAATCGTAAATCTTGCGCAGATCTTGACAGTGACATCCTCTCAACCTTCCGTAAATGATCCCATCTTTTTCCATCCTATAAATGTAATATACGCAAGGTATGATGCATTGCCACCTGTCATATTCTCCGTGTTTTAAGGCTACTCCACTAGAGTGTAGACAAGTCTGACGGATAAATTGTGAAAGTCAAATCGTCGGTAACCACGCCCGCGCTACTTCCAGCGGTGTATATCTGCGTTGACCGGTTCGATATACCTCCCGGATTTATGAAGATGTCGTATTCCTAATGTCTGGGTTTTACCACTGTTTTTTGTCCATAAAAGCTGAGAGTTGACACGTTTCGAAAGATGTATTGCTAGCCAGTGATAGAGTGTAACATATTCTAAATTCCGTTGAGGAAAAACATCTATATGTACGGGTGCGAAATGCAATCCCAAATAAATGAATGGAGAGATAAATTCTCTTGAGACAAGCAAGAATTTCAAAATGAAGCAAATAATATTTTATGCTCAAAACATCGCATACAATATGATATCGTTCGCATTACAATCCTAAGTTGAAGTATAATTATAAACGTTCGATATTAAGCACCTTTTGATAGGATTTCAGGGTCTTACTCATTGATTTAAACGTTATTTATAAAAATTAAATTTATATTCTAATCGGGTGTCCCGTTTTCTGTCTGTAAATTTCATAAAGTAGGTAGTTTATACATACAAAATAAACAACATGATTCACTCTGTAAAACAGAAAGGTCAAAGGATATTCTAAATAAACGTTTTGTTTATAGGAAAATTTAAACGCTTTGAAGTGGATTTTAAAGTATAAAAATCTGATGTGGCCATCACATAGCTTTCTCCATATCTGTATTATTTCTAAAAATTCCAAATAGGCTAGATTAATAAATAATAAATATATTTAGAAACTTCGAGAACATTTTAGACTTTACAAAGAACAGAAATAAACTCAAACCATAGCCTTCTGATATTCGATATAGCCACGAAGCTCCAACAATTAAGAAAAGAAAAAGGAGCGTTACTAAGACGTAACTAAGCGTCAATTGTTAATAGTCGTCAGTAGGTGGCGTGGTGGTGGCAGCTAAGAATATAAGATATCTCTTAAACAATGCATTATCTCAGACAATTAAGAAAATAAAAAGGAGCGTTACTAAGTCATCGATAGGTGGCATGGTGGTAGCAGCTAAATACTTTATTTTTATGATATCTCCTAAACAATGCATTATGTGGGAAAATATTTCGAATACAGGTTATAGAAAATTAAATTTCCTACAACTTTTGTTCTAATGTGGTTTTCAATACATTAAATGTTAAAGGAAATATCTCAAAATAACGGATACGAGAAAGAGTAAACAGCCATTTTCGGTTGACCGATTTTTACCAAAAACTAATCAGTTCTTTTGACTTGCATTAAAATGTTATATGTAAAATTTTGCGTTGATCTGGTAAACACCTTTTGAGTTAGAGTACCCACAAAAAACCTGTCACATACACACATACATCATCGATAAAATGTTCAAAACGTGTTCAGGAGACCTCAAAACGTGTATTTCCTTTGAAATATCGAAATCGATTTTTTAATGAATACAATACTTTCCCCTATACTACGTATGGAGAAAGTAAAAATGGGAATTTTCATGTAGCTTGGAAATGCTATATTTTACATATAAAATTAAATTTTGCGTTTTACTAATATATCGCGCGTACGTAATCAATAACCTAAAATGCGTATTAGATAAATATTACTGCTGTATGATTTAACAAATCCAAATGAAGGGCAAAATATATTATGCCAATAAAATGGGAACATATATTACTTATACAAGCTCAAGTTTCAAATTTGAACCTATTTAACATTTTTTGTTGTAATGAATGACTGAAAGACAATGTGCCATGAATTTATAGTGTCTCTAAAAAACGTTGCATGCTGATAAAACATGTTAACAGTTATATTGAAGGATAATGATTCATATAAATTTGTAAGTGTACTGCTAAAATGAGTTAGTATGATATCACATGATAGCGTGCTTCGCTTACAGCCGTGAAACGTGTGCGGACTCTACGCCGACAGACACCACGCCGACAGACACCAAGCCGATAGACACTACGCCGACAGACACTACGCCGACAGACACTACGCCGACGGACACTACGCCGACAGAACTCTACGCCGACAGAACTCTACGCCGACAGAACTCTACGCCGACAGATACTATGCCGACAGATACTATGCCGACAGACTACGCCGACAGACTACGCCGACAGAGGCTACGCCGACAGAGGCTACGCCGACAGAGACTACGCCGACAGAGACTATGCCGACAGAGACTGCGCCGACAGAGACTATGCCGACAGAGACTATGCCGACAGAAACTACGCCGACAGGACTCTATACCGACAGATACTATGCCGACAGGACTCTACGCCGACAGTCACTATTCTGACTGAGCAATATAAGGCCAAATAATCCTACTTGAGAGGTTTTAATAGTTTAGATGAATTTTAATATTTTGACCGGGGTCCTATTAGTAGTACTCCACGTGCAATATGCCAATTGTTAATGACGATCAAATGATAATTTTAAATAAAACAAGCTAATGATGAAGAAATATATAATAAATAGTAATAAATAACAATCAACCAGGAATTTTTATAACAATTATAAATTTGCGGAGAAAAAAGGAAAAATGATGGTGAGGGGGATTGAGGGAGGAGGCAGGGGGGGGGCGTAATTTATTATAACAATATATAAGCAATATAGGTATCCATCAACTAGGAATTATTATAACAATTAGATATGAAAAGAAAAATATGGTGAGGGATACAGAGGGGGGAGGAAGGGGGGGGCGTAATATAATATTTAAATCATCTTTATTGCGATTCATAATAAGCATTGATATATTTTAACTTTATCACCCATTTTTATCATATATGTTAATGTTAATCTATGAGTATTTAAAAAAAAAATGCTTCGAATTAAAATTAGGATTTAAAGCAATAAATTTTATCTTCTGCCATACTGATGGAGATATTCACGCAAAGTTGGCATAAGAACAGCATCTGCTATTTAGTAATGACATTCGCACAACGTAATTTCATGGAAATATAATATGAACAATTGTTTTCATTGTTCTTCAAATTTGCTGCATTTATAAATTTTAGACAAAATTGCAAACAAGATTTAAATGAGCAACTTTTGCTGATTAAACTGAACTTTAGATTCAAATGACCTGACTTATGCGCTTGAATATATAATTCCATTGCCTACGACTAGCTGTAAAGAAAACTGTTGGTACTTTCCTTATCACTCCCAGCTATTTCACAGAAAATTAATATTTAAATATGTTGCAGCACATTCTTATGGATTTGTTATGGAGAGAATTTCTAGTTAAATCACATCAAATAAGCGTGTTTGAACTTAAAAAATCCTTAGAAATTAGTAGTAGGATATGTCAAAATTGACAAAAACAAAGCTTTTTAGCATGATTTATTCATATTATTTTTGCTGAGAAAAAATTTAATTTTTGTTAAATTCACCGCTAGCAAGGTCATCACATAAGTAGATTAGCTAATGAAGCGAACTGTTAATTTGATCGAATAATTTGATATAGTGATCGAATCCAAGGCTTTAATATGCATCAAATTTCAGGCTAATTAAAGATTTAATTTGTTTCCGACAAAGAAATTATAGAAAATGTCATACAAACAAAATGATCCAAACAGAACTTATATTGCCCACTTTCCATTTAATTATTTGTTTAATACTTATATTGGCTTTAATAGCTTTAAAGTCATCGCGGATATGAAGCTCTTTGTGTTCCCAAATTTCATAATTTAGCGTTATAAAATACTACAAATACATTCGAACGGAATATTAAATCGATCACGCGTATTTGTGCGACAAAAATAACGCGTGTAGATACGCCTTGGAATATGTCGAATCTGAGTCCAACAATAGTTGTTTCTATGGCAACACTCTCGTAATGAGTGATAAAAACTAAAATATCGCCAGTATTTACGCGGAATTCTAAGAAAAACAATCAATAAGCAAATTTCTACGACACAAATTGGAATTTTCATTCTGTTCCTCAGAGGATAGTGCAAAACTCGCTCCAATATTACAATTTTAAGATATTTTAATATGCAAAAGAAAATTACCCTGCACGATGGATTTCAAATTTCCCATATAAATCAAATGGGAAAGATACTTCCTGGAATCGAACCCGTAACTTCAATCTCCGCAACAAAAACTATCCTCGGGAGCTTTAGTGTAGCTAGAGATTTCCACCAAGTTTCATGAAAGGCGTATTGGTTCCAAAGTTAATAATGGGGACGGACAGACATACAGACAGACACGGCGACAAAAAAAAATTCAAAGAGGCTTGTCTACAAAAGTAGCATTTTAAAGGCATTAAAAATTTACAGACTTTCATTAATCAGAAGAGAAGCAACTGTTCCTCTCGAAACTCGTTAGAGGGCCTCATTTTCGCTCACGTCGCTTCCTCTGCGTCTTCCTTCTCCGATTCCCCCATTTCCTCTCCGATTCATTCCACTATCTACCCTCTCGCCCTCCCTTCCTTCTTTCCCTCCCTCATTTCTCTCCCTCCCTCCCTCCTTTCTCTCCCTCCCTCCCTCCTTTCTCTTCCTCCCTCCCTCCTATCTCTCCCTCCCCCCCCCTTTCTCTCCTTCCCCCGCTCCTTTCTCTCCCTCCATCCCTTCCTCCTTTCTCTCCCTCCATCCCTTCCTCCTTTCTCTCCCTCCTTTCCTTCTCTCCTTTCCTTCTCTCCATTCCCTCCCTCCATTCCCTCCCTCCATTCCCTCCCTCCATTCCCTCCCTCCATTCCCTCCCTCCATTCCCTCCTTCCATTCCCTCCCTCCATTCCCTCCCTCCTTTCCCTCCCTCCTTTCCCTCCCTCCTTTCCCGCCCTCCTTTCTCGCCCTCCTTTCCCACCCTCCTTTTCCTTCCTCCTTTCCCTCCCTCCCTCCTTCCTTTATCTCCCTCCCTCCCTCCTTTCTCTCCCTCTATCCCTCCTTTTCTCCATCCCCCCTCCTTTCTCTCACTCCCTCCCTCCTTTCCCTCCCTTCTTTCTCTTCCTCTCTTTTTTCTCTCCATCCCTTCTTTCTCTCCCTCCGATCTTTCTCTCCCTCCCTTCTTTCTCTCCCTTCCTTCTTTCTCTCCCTCCCTTCTTTCTCTCCCTCTCTCCATTCTCTCTCTCCCTCCCTCTTTTCTCCCACTCCCTCCTTTCCTTCCCTTCTTTCTCTCCCTCCCTCCTTCCTGTCTCTTCCTCTTTTTTTCCAGACATTTTCCCCCTCCCTCTCTCCTTTCATATAGTTTTAGTTCACTACACCACTCCGCTTCATACCTTCACCCTTCTCCCTTTTGACATCTCCTCCCCCTCCATTTCGCCCTCTCTTTAAGCTAACCATCCCCTTAATGCCCGCCTACCTCAACCCACCCCCTCTCACCTCCCTTTTCCTCCCGTCTCCGACTTCGCCCTTCCAATTTTCCTCCCTCTCGTCTTTGCCGTCACCAATATTCTTCCTTTCCCAATCCCACTCCAACTCTTACTGGTCTTTCGTTCCTGCGTCACCCTACCCTCCAACTAAGCGCGAGTCTTCCAGATTAATAGCGGGAGCTGCCGGGGTGGCAGCATCTCCGCAACCGTCTCCAGATTTCCCGCTCGCATCCACCTTTGCGGATCTTTTTCAGCCCTCGCTTGAAGAGACTTCAATGCCTTTCAAGAAATGGAAGAATTTCACTCCGACCGCGGACCAATCTCTCGCTGTTTCTCCGCTCGCACACTCCTCACCTTCCCGTACCCTCCTTTCTCTCCGCCACTCTCCTCTCCCTCCCGCACTCTGGTCTCCCTCCCGCACTCTCCTCTCCCTCCCGCACTCTCCTCTCCCTCCTGCACTCTCCTCTCCCTCCTGCACTCTCCTCTCCCTCCCGCACTCTCTTCTCCCTCCCGCACTCTCATTTCTCTCCCGCACCCTCCATCCCCTCTCTTTCTTTCCACTCCTCATTCTACCACCGCCCTTATATACTTCCAACTTCTTTCCATCTTCACTTCTGTGCTCCCCTTCCCTCTCCGCCGCTTCTTATTTTCACTGCCATTTCCCCTTCTTTGCCTTTAGTTCCGCGTGCAAAATGGCGCGAATGTCTTGGAAACTCAAGGATCCATTCCAATCTTTGTCTGCGATCTCCTTTCGCTATTCAGTCACGCCAGGTTGCAATTTTTTCTCGAGCTTCTCTCTTCCTCTATTTTCGTCATTCATACATTCTAAATGACAGTGGATCCTTTCGCTAGAAACGGTTTTCTTGGAGCGAGGAAGGGTACGTTTTCATAATAAGAAGATCCTCACGACGAATAAAGTAGAAAGTCCAGCGTAAGATTGTTTCTACATTCATGCATCTTTATCTTAAATTCTAAAAGGGATTTTAATGCAAAATTTTCACTTGTAGGAATTGCGAAATCCAGTATGCAATGATTAGTTTCTACGAGAAAAGTTTGAAGGCTTATAGTCCATTTTTTATGCATAATTACTGTATAATATTTAAATAAAATTCCAGTGCTTTCATGCATTTTGTATATCTGCACACACACACACACAACCACGTATGCACGCGCGCGCGCACACACACACACATTAAAAATGCTATGAATGCTCCTTTCTGTATATTATTTTTTTCATCCAATATTTGCTTTCAAAGGACTCCTTACTCTCGGAAATCAATTCTTCTCTTGTTTTCGTACCCTTTCATCATTCTCTCTCCTACCTTTCATCTTTCCTCTCTCCTTTTCCCTCCATCGTCTCCCTTTCGCATCTTGGAAATTCATTCATTCCTTCTAAGCTCACCTCCCCACACGCTCTATCATCTTCTTCCGCCTCTCCTTACATTATTTGCCTCTAACAACTTTATGTTGCGCAAAATATTCCGCACCATTCCTCCTTCCTCCATCTTTCAATCTCCCTCCCTTATACAACACGCTCTTCATGATTGCCATTTAATTTCTAATATCCATTTTGCGCCATCTACTTTTCCCCCCTTTTTTGTTCTTTCTACTCCTCCCTTTCTTGTTCTTTCTACTCGCTCCTTTCTTGTTCATTCTACCTTCCACTTTCTTGTTCTTTCTATTCCCTCCTTCCTTGCCGCATATTTTCCTCCAATTCCTTCGAATTTTTTTTGGAATTTCATTTTTGAACTATTCTAATGTGAAATTTATAAATTCAACAGTCAGTGTGGTTCGTTCCATTGAGCTTATGGAATTTGTTCTGTAAGTGTCCTGCGACCATTGGCAATCAAATTACTAGCACTGTTCCTTCTGCAGCTTTTATTGTTCATGCAAGGTGCATCGAATTTGAGTTAGTTTAATTTTTGTAGTAAAATATAAAGACAGTAATGGAGATACTCGGATTTAAATTGTTGGAGAATTGGACAATAAACCCGTGTTATATATCCTCCCATTCGCTGTTGAGTAAATTCCGCATTGCGTATATAGGAGCATGTCATTGAGCCTCTATTTTACTATTCATCACAAGATATGTAAAATTGAAATATTCCCGACAAAAACTTACGTTTAATAAACATCCCAATATTACTCTCTCTTGACGCCATCTTGCGACTTGACTCTCTCCTCCTCATAACTTTAATTATCATGACACGCCTTTCTTCATTTTCACCCGCCAGGATTCCTTCGTTCATCATTTCTCTGTGCGATGCACTCATTCTTCCTCCGCATTCTCTCCCACGCATTCCCTCCCCTCCTTCCTCTCTCCTCCTCCCATCCCTCTCTCTCACTTCCTGTCTCCTCCTCCTTCTATTCCTCTCCCTCACTTCCTGTCTCCTCCACCCTCTTCCCTTTAATGCCCTCTCCTCGACCAGCCCCGCTCGTTCCTCCTCTTCCCGCCCTTACGTTACTTCCTCCCCCTCCCTGCTACATACATTTTTTCACATTCATTTCTCCTCCCCCATTATCATCCCGCACCCCGTTCTTTCACCCGTCTTTCCCCCCGGCTAAGCACTCATTCTTCTTCCCCATTCCCCTCGCTTCTAACCATTCCTTTATCCTCCCACATCCTTCTCTCTCTCTCCCCCTCTCTGTCATTCTAACCTCTCTCCTCTCTCTCGACCATACAATACGCTGTCCTTAATCATAAGAATTTCTGCTTCTCGCGAATTCTTTTCAGCATCTATGGGGATGTTCTGAAAAGAACGAGTAATTACTTAAGTACTCCTTTGACACGGTTGTTTTCGTGGAAGCAAGAGATAACCTGCATGCCTTCTAGCAATATTTTAAATAGTAATTTTATTTATTTACTACTAATTCTGCCAAAGTTTTGGCTTCAAATTATTAAGCAATGTCATTTAATATTTTGCAGCTTTTACATTTTATATTTAAATATTTCCAAAGATCTTCACCAATGTCATTTTATGCAAACACAAGTAAAATAAAAAAGCAACTTATTATAAAATATATCTCACAAGATACAGAATAAATAAATGTTCTTTCGTATAAATTTCCGTGTTAGCAACTGTTTGTGTTTTGTCCTCCGAAATCAGGCAAATGCAAATTTTTGCGGTTCTTCTTCGGCGCGAACTAAATGGCACGTTGTTGTAAAAGTTGTAAACATGCCAAATTCTTCACTCGTATTTGACGGGAAGCATGTGCATATGCATGTTCCTCTAATAAGAAGCGGTGCATTTTCCTTCCCATTTGAATACTTGCGCCATAACCTCTCATTGCCCCGCATACACTTCCTCAGCACGCAAGGAATAGAGGAACGTGTTCTCTCAGGAAAAACCCGCAGGAGAGGAATCTGCCGCTTCCTCATAGGTCGTTTGGCGTCTCGGGATTTTTGCACGGAAAATATTTTAGCTCAGAAGGAAACTTTTGAAGAAGTGAGAAGATCGGAATAAAGTTTTTGTGTATTTGTTTGCCATTTCTCCATTTTCAGAGAATCTTAGTTTATAAAATAAGAATATGAACATTCCTGGAAACTCCAGCAATAGAGCCCCGAGGCCATACTTTATGGTTTTAACATTTTTGCTTTTGTAAGTGTCCTAGTGGAACTTCGGAGGACGTAAGTGTGGGAGGAGAAAAGGGAGGCAGAGAGGAGATAAAGGGAGGTAGAGAGGAGATAAAGGTAGGGAGAGAGGAGAGAAAGGGAGGGAGAGAGGAGATAAAGGGAGGAGAGATGAGATAAAGGGAGGGAGAGAGGAGATAAAGGGAGGGAGAGAGGAGATAAAGGGAGGGAGAGAGGAGATTAAGGGAGGGAGAGACGAGATAAAGGGTGGGAGAGACGAGATAAAGGGAGGGAGAGAGGAGATAAAGGGAGGGAGAGAGGAAATAAAGGGAGGGAGAGGGGAGATAAATGGATGGAGAGAGGAGATAAATGGATGAAGAGAGGAGATAAATGGATGGAGAGAGGAGATACAGGGAGAGAGAGAGAGAGGAGAAAACGGGAGGGAGAGGGCAGATAAAGGGAGGGTGAGGGCCGATAAAGGGAGGGAGAGAATAGAGAAGGGAGGAAGAGAAGAGAGAAAGGAAGGGTGAGAGGAGAGAAATGGAGAAAGAGAAAGAGAGAGGAGAGAAAGAGAGGAGAGAAAGAGAGGAAAGGAGAGAGAGGAGAGAAAGGAGAGAAAGAGAGGGAAAGAGGAGAGAAATGAATGGAGAGAGGAAGGGTGAAGTGATGGAGTGAGGTATGAAATGAAGAAGTGCTGACTGAAGGCTCATTTATACTCGGAATATTTTCGAGCACTTGACATGTGATAGGCAAAGTTTCGAGAAAGTAAAAAAATTCTATCTCCCTGGAGAAGAAATATCAAATATGCATACGGAGAGCGTGATGTAGACCAATGCTCGCTCAATAATTTCACCGCGGAACGACACGTTATCAGTATTACGAAAAAATCACTATTCCGAGAAAAGGAAGGCTCGTTTCTATTTTGAAAAATCTTGTCCCCTTGTCATTCCGTCGAGTCGCGTTTTATTCGCCGAAATAAATTGCGATTTAACTGAAGGAAAGCACGAGAGACGTTGTCGCGGCAGAGCAATATCGCATAACTGAATATCTAATGACGAGTGGAGCGATACGAAGGCATATGAGTATGCGGCGGCCTAGGCGGGAGAGAAAACCAAGATGGCGACACAACTTTACGAGAACCGAAATTTAGGACAATAAACCGCCCACTCTCTTACACTTCAGTTATCTTTACAGAATTGCCGTTTTTGGAGATAATTTAACATCGATCTATTTTTCCTTTGGAATCAAAATCCAGATGCGCTTACAATAACGCCCAATAAGCTAGCTTAATTAAATCCTACATGAATGGATTTTCTCTATTTTCGTTATGCAATATCTTTTCAAGTTTTTAGAATATAAACCATTATTTTAGCGTATGTTTAGTCATAGAATAATCAAGAGTAGTCTGCCATTAAAATAATTTGATGGGTTGAGACTGGTTTTTAATAGGAGCGGACCACATTAGACAACATTCAAACTCCTTTCACGAGATTAAAAAGAATAAGATGTTCCAAACAGAACTTTGATGCCTACTTTCCATTTAATCATTTATTAAATACTTTTATTGGCTTTAATATCTTTAAATCAGCCGCGGATATGTTGCTCTTTGTGTTCATAATTTAGCGTTATAAAATATTACAAATACCTACATTTGAACGGAATACTAAATTGATTACGCGTATTTGTGCGGCAAAAAAACACGTGCGTCTATTAGAACAGCGGTTCCCAACTTTTTCACTTAGCAAACCCCTTAAGCTAACCTATTTCTCGTCGCGAGCCCCTTGGATTAACCTTTTATCTCCGCAGATCCCTGGAGCTGTAACAGTTTTGGGGGCGAATTAAATTTCGTAAAAACAAGTCTTTTTGAACGCGCTCAATTCATGGTAAATAAAGTTTATATAGCACATAGTATGTGCACGTTCACAATAAAATCAGAATCTCTGATATTTTCATCAGTTTCTAGTTAGTATATATTATGCTTGAAGAATGAGAACAAATTTTAAATAAAACTATGCAACTCATTTGAATGAAATTAAAATATTGGTAACAATTGTAGAACCAAGAAAGTGAAAAAGACGCCATTATCAAATTTTTCTCGCGAACCCCTAGAGGTACGCTAATCCCCGGTTGTGAAACGCTGTACGTATTAGACTATACCGAATCCGAGTCCAAGAACAGTTGTTGCTATGGCAACATTCTCGTAATGAATGATAAAAACTGCATAAACGCCAGTATTTACGCAAAAGTTTGAGAAATTCGATCAATAAGCAAAATTCTACGATAAATATTAGAATTGTCATTCAATTCCTCATAGAACACTACAAATCGCGCTCCGATATTACAATTCTAAGATATTTTAATGTGGAAGAGAAAATTATCCTGCACGATGGATTTCAGATTTTCCATGTAAATGAAATGGGAATGATACTTCCTGGAATCGAATCCGGGACTTCAATCTTCTCAACAAAAACTATCCTCCAAAGCTCGGCCCAAGTAGCAAGAGATTTCCACCGAGTATCATGAAAATCGGTCTATTGGTTCAAAAGTTAATAGAGGGACCAGACAGGCAGACGGACAGTCAGACAGACAGACACAACGACGAAACTATAAGCCTTTTTCTACTCTGGAAAGTAGGTTAAAATCATGCGCTATTTGCCAAAGAAAGGATTAAATTTGTCAGGTTAATAGGGCCTTTCTCTCTCTCTCTCTCTCTCTGCTCTCTGGAACGAATTTTTACTTTTAGACGAGTGGAATTTCATATTCTTGTTTATTGGCACGTACATATACCCCGCGTTTCATTAGATAACTTTAATGAAACGGACGGAGCCAAATGCGCTTGTTGGTCACGTTTTCTCGCTGAACTTCTCCATCTGAGTCTTCTCCACAAGAGGATTAATCAGGGTATTCGTCTTTGAGTGTTTTCAGTTCGTTGCAACACGATCGTCCGGTGTCACTTCGCAATTGTCCATTCTCTTACACCTCTGTTTTCTCACCTTATTCATATTGTTTGTGTTTAAATTCTTCAAATTCTCAATTATTTTATATATACTGTGCAGGGATTTGCGGTAATTTTATTTTAAAGAAAGTATTTTCCTCTTTCTGATGACAATGTTACCTTACGTTTGATCCTATCTTTTTTCGGCTCGCTATTCTTTTTATTTTATTTTTCTTCGTTTCCGTCGCACCGTTCGATTTCCTGTTCTTCTACTATACTTTTGTGTGTATTATATTTCTTGGTGGCATACGATTTTCACTTTTCTGTAAGCATTGGTTTATATTTGAAAGAATGCTCCTGGGATATATTCACCATTTATATTTTTTTAATTTAAATTATCGTTCTCCATTCTCTGTAGATGTTTGCAGACAAAAATGTCGTCCATTTCTGATTTCAATAACCGCAGATCTTAATTCAGATTTTATAATAGAGAAAAGTTAGGCCGTCTTTTCAAATTTAGAACATGTCCAACTTAATTTTCGGTTCACCATCATCGAGTTCGTATTATTACTGCCCGCGAGTATATTGTTAATCCATCCTTTAAGCTTTAGTGATAATTTGATTTTTCTTCTCTCATTTCATAATATGTAGTAATCGTCACGCTGCTTTACATTGCCCTTTTATAATTCAAGGAAATCTCTTTAGCATATGCTCCGAAGATGAAACTTTGTTTTATAGATTCGTGCTGAATAGTCACCACAATTTTATTTGCGTATGTATGTAAAAATGAATATTTTATTTAATTTTTAATCAATTAGACTGAGACGTTATTAATGTGCAATTTTTTTCTTCGATATTAAAGGTAAAGTGTGGAAATCGGGAAGCGTGAAACAATTGGATCGATCACATGGAGCGACAGTATGCTAAAAATGGCGATGCTGGTGAATATAGTTATGGAATAGCTAAAAATTTCGGAAAGTAAATTAAGTTCTTAAGCATGTGATACATGGGTGGCATTGGAGGATTGATTATAACGAAATAACGCCTCTAAGGAAAGATGTCCATAAAAAACGGGACGTAATTCATTTATGCGTAAAAAAGAATAAATGGGTTTTGAGAGGCGAAAGAAACGATAAACACATGCACATAAAGTAAGATGAGTGAGTGAGGATGAGAGGAAGAGGCGAAATGAAAATGAACGAGTCGAAAGAGTCTCGGAAAGACGCATTTGAAAATGCAATGGAATCCGAAAAAGAAAACGAAAAAAGAGTAAAGTAAGAGAAAGATGAGGTGGGAGGAAATAAAAGGAATGGAGAAAATAGGCCGATAGAGAAAAATAAAAGAGGGCGAAATGGAAAAACAGGAAGAGAGGATGAAAGCGCAGAGAAAAGTGGAGAAAGGAATGCGAAAAAGGAAGTGGTCGAGTAGGAATGGCGAGAATGCAAGGTAGAGAAAGGAGGCGTTGTAAATTGCCAAAAGAACGCATTGAAACAGAAACACATTTAAATAAAGATGAAAAGCAAAAAAATCGCGAAGGAAATGTTGAAAAAATGTAAATCAAGGCGTACCTAATGGTGCAAAGAATAAGTCGGAAAAAGTAAGAAGCAGGGAGAGGAAAGGGGAAAAATGTGATAGAGACGGGAAGAGGAGATGGAGGGAGGAGGATTGGAGGGAGGGTGGGGAGAGTAGTGGGAGAGTAAAAGGAGAGGAAGGAAGGAAAAGGAGAGGGAGGGAGGAAAAGGAGTGGAATGGAGGAAAAGGAGTGGGAGGGAGGGAGGAAAAGGAGTGGGAGGGAGGGAGGAAAAGGAGTGGGAGGGAGGGAGGAAAAGGAGTGGGAGGAAGGGAGGAAAAGGAGTGGGAGGGAGGGAGGAAAAGGAGTGGGAGGGAGGGAGGAAAAGGAGTGGGAGTGGGGCAAGAAAAGGAATGGGAAGGAGGGAGGCAAGTAGCAAGAGGAAGGAGTTTCGCCGGTGTGTGTACGCAAAAAGGCAAAATTATGCGAAAGGGGGCAAGAGCGTGAAATTAGGAGGGGAAAAAGAGAGTGCGTTATAGAGGGAATTTTTCAAGAGATGAAAAATAACGAGGGAAAGCAACAAAACGCGGTTTCCCATATTTACACATTTTTTCAGGAAGACGAGTAACCGGCTTTTTGTTGCGCTGTTAGTTACTTGGCGCATAAAAGGAACTGAAGTCCGCGTAATGGGATTTTCGGCTTGCATGGGCGAGTTTGGTTTTTTCAATATTTTGATGGGTATTCGAGCATAATGATAGCCTCCTGCTAATTTCACGGCCTGCGTGCGTAAAATCGATATTTATTTATTTCGGCCTCTATTGAAATGAAAACGTGAAAAAATATCACATTCGGAAGTGCAAAATGTATCGCTGGGAGCTGCTTTTCAAGTGTGATGCCACCCCTTACCAAACATTTTTAATATGAAATAACGTTAGCCTCGTGAACCATCTGTCATTTCATCATCGGCTAGTGAAAATTGCATCAAATTCCAATATACGGACTTACGTCGAACCGATGCCACATCCACGGTGCGGCAAGCGTGTATAATATTAAATGATAAAACTCGTCGTCCTTTTGGAGTATGTGGAATTAGTTATCGAAAATACAGGCTCAAATGGAGATTCATTGGATTGAGAGGGAAAGGATGGAATTAGATAGGCAAAACGACAGTTGGAGCGCTTCCACACGTTTTACATGGCGAGAGTGCCGTGGGATAGGAGTGGAGTTCGGTGTTTTGGGTGTGTCGCAGCAAGAATAAGCGTCGAGCAGTTTATCTGTTGTGCGGTGGATGTTGCAGTGTTGCGGATAGGAATCAGCTACAGATGCTCCGTTGTGCTATGTCTACCTGTCGTGGTAATTGTGTTTAGGAGGGAATTGGAGAGAGAGAGAGGGAGAAGAATGGGAAGAGAGATAGAGCTCAACTGAAGGGATATAGAGTGCGGGTAGCGATGGCTAGGAGTTGCGACAATAGAAGTTTGCCGCCAGCTATTCTGAAATAGTTTGTTTAGCGGTTGAAGAGAGTTAGAGATAGGCTTTTAGGAGAGAAGCGGTGGAATTTTGGATTAAGGCCATTGAGTTAAAGTGCTCCCTCGCTCGCTGTAGAGTGGGTTTTAAATTGCCGAGTGGATTTCTATCGTAGAATCGAGTGCATCTAGAATGTATTGTAAAAACTTTTAAAACAATTGCAAAGAGGTCCTGCGACATTGCGGTGTAGCTCATTATTAATTTTTCAATGAAATTCGTCAGCGTAACGAATGACAAGGCGCTTCAAATTAAAAACCTTGATATTTCTCAGTTTTCTGTCCTTAGAATGTTTTGCTCGCATTTAATACAGAACTATGAATCGAAGCCATGACTATTTCGACGAACTACGCTAAATTTGTCTCTTATATTTCTTCCGCACGCCTAACATTTTTGAGCATCTACTCAAATGAAATTCATCTTCCTTTTGCATCTGTCGCGGGTGGGCGCCGCGTTTGAGGAGCAGAAAGACACAGGTCAACCTTTGACGACCGCACTTAATGCTCCTTATTCTCTCTCCATCTTTCTCTCCCTCTCTCTCTCTCCCCCCCCCCTCTCTCTCTTCCCTCTCTCTCCCTCCCCCTTTCTCTTTCCCTCCCCTACTCCCTCTCTCTCCTTCCTTCTTTCTCTCTTCCGTGAGCCTTGGCCATTCACCCTCCTTCCATTCCTCCCTCTTTTGCTATTCTTGTATCTTGAGACTCTCAAAAAAATATATTTCCTACTTTCGATCCATTCATAAAAAGTATCTCTCTCTCTCTCTCTTTATCTTTTTTCGTATTTACTACTTCATTTTCCATTCCGTCCTAAAAGTCCTTTCTTTCAAACTATTCAGATTTTTTCCCGACGAATCGTTCTGCTGTTGCTCCTCTTGCTGAATGCAATTCCCCCCTCTCTCTCAATCTGCGCCAACATGCCCGCGAGTGGATCCGATCCGGTGATATTTTTAACTCTCGTACCAATTTCAAACTAATTTACGTGTAAAGGGGAAGGGCAAAGAGTCCAAGGTGATTGGAACGACGCAGCGTATTATCCAGTAATCTCTCGCTAAACCAATGCTTCCACGTGACTTTTGGTGCATGTTTTCGTTTCCGCAGTTAATTCGGCAAAATGGTGTAAAATTAGTGGAATGTTTGAAAATACGTCGATGCAAAACTTTTGCTTAGATTTTCTTTGTATTTGTCAATTTTTTTGGAACCGTCGCAATAGTTTAAACGTTATACTTCGCAGAAAATTCAATCCATTTATCCACAATACACTCATGCATGACATCTTTTAATCTATCGATTTTTTAAGAGAAAATTCTCCGAAAAACATCCTATCCTATGTCTTGTACTACTGCAGCAATTCGCTCGGATTCTTAGATCATTTGCTCCGCCATTCTCCATTACGTATTTTTCTTCACTATTCAATTACTGTAAATGGTTACGTTTGCTGTCTCGCTCTATTAATCTTTCTCTCCGAGATCCCCTTAAAAGCCCTCGCCTGGCCTTGAAACGATACAAGAAATGCAACCCGCCGTGAGGCCTAGGGCTCACATCTGACCAGCGCATACATTCTGCGGTGTTTTTCATCTACCATGATCATCAATTCAGGGTTAGGAATAACCTTCAACACAAAAAAGAATAAATTCCGAATAATCAATCAATCTGTTCTCTATATCTCTTCGCGTCCGACTATTTTTCTCCGTCGTCCAATTCATTCTCTTTCCTTTGTCCTTCCCTTCAACTCTCTTTTTTTCCTCTCATTCCTTCTTCATCACTTCTTGTCCCCTATCTCCCTGCTACTCTAAAGTACACTGTCTCACTCCCTTTTCCATTTTGTTTCCTCCCTCAAGTCCTTATCTTCCCTACAACCTTATCGTCCGCTCTCCCCTCTCGCTCTCCCCTCTCGCTCTCCCCTCTCGCTCTCCCCTCTCGCCCTCCCCTTTGTATTCTCCTATCTCCTGTTTTCTCTACATTTCTCCTTCTCTCCATCCATCATTCATATTTTATCGTTTAAACCCAATTTAAAATTCCTATAGTGACTCTTATACGCACATGTTAATTTACAAATGCTTTATTGTTTCTTTTTTTACAGTCAGGTTCAACCTAAAAGTTGTTTTGTTGGACGCTGACTTTTAAATTGATGTTAAAATTTCTAATTCAGGAATCTATCAGTTGAATAAGTCTATAAACTCCAACTCTTTGTTTTCAGTAGTTCTTATTTTCATTTTGAAGAGAACTATTCCATTTAATAAATGTTTTAGTCCAGTATAAAATATGCATATAAAATTTTTTCTGAGTGGTGTGTATACTGTGGAAGTTCTATAACTAGAGCTTCGCAGGAAAACAAAAATATTCGAGTTCTTTAAATATATTTTTCTCATTTCCATTTTAGTAGAATTTGCATATTAAAACGAGCTAGAAATTCTGGTTATTTTATAAAACAGTGAATCTTTCAAAAATTCCCAAGGATGTTTTAACAAAATTAATGTTTCAAATTGGACTACTGCATCCTTGTTTTCTTTAAACAATGTCAGCACCAGATTTAAATTCAGCTACCATCACGTTACAATCTACCTTTATGTATTCGTCGAAAGTGGCTTCAAAATTAACTAGTTCTTTCTAAAGTTGGACCATCAAAGTTCGGGCAGCGGATTTTCATCTTCGTTTTTCACATTCTTCTTTCTCTCATTCTACCTTCATATTTCAACCTTTTGAAACAATACGAAATTGTACCTGATGTGTCATAATGTCAGGTTTTGTCTACCTTCATTATACAACCAAGAAGTGTTATGTCGAATATTTTCCCTTCTTCTACTCTTCTTAACATTTTCACAACTGTATCTACTACGAAAGTGACACTTTTAATGTTTAATAATACTTTAATCCAAAATTTGTTGTTAATATATCATTTTGGGTGGTAAAAATAAAACTTGAATAGTGCTAAGATTTTTCATTAATACGGTAGGATGTGCCGGATAATATGTCCGCATACAAAAAGGATTATTTTTCTATTTTCTCTGTATCGATTCGCATTCACTAAGACGAGTTTTATCTGAGAGCGCTTTACACAATCTTGATACAAACCGGAGAGGTAAAAAAACTGCTATGTAAATCAATACACTTTACAAAGCAATAACACCGGGACAATTATGGGTCCAGAAAAATATTTTCGAAGTACTGGGACATAAAAGTAAAAAAACCGTGACAAAACGTACAGCAAACTTAAAATCATATGGAAGTCGAAATATCGTAAATATGGGGAGGATTATTTACCAGAACTTCGACGTAAAGGAAAAATTAATCAGAAAATGTTATCACTATCGAGTAATAGAAAATTATGGTTAGAGAAATTTGAGTAATCGAAACCAAACAACATAACAATTTTGGTCGGTAAAATGAATTCACTTCGAATTACACCAAAATTCGACTTACAAACCTTTGGATTATAAAAGTTCCATTGTATATACAAAGTGAATTTCATTTTCGAATTTTGGATGTAACTGGAATTCAACTGATGATCGAAAAAGTTCCTTTAGTTTAGTGGTTCCCGACCTCGGGGTCGCGACCCAAATCAAGGTCTCGTGGGGTCCTCAGTTGAGTCGCGAAGGATCATCAGAATAAAACTTTCCCGAGAGTCAGATTATATATGTATATATATATATATAGGAATATTAGATCAACCGAAAATTTTTCATTCACTTTCATACATTAATTCTACCCTTTTCTCGAAAATTTTAATGACCAAGACCGACCAAATTTGCGGCGCAGTAGAGCGATACAGTGGTAGCGTCCGCTGGCAGGGGCGTATTTACAGCAATCTGTGTTGTATCTTAGCTCAATTGAAGCTCGGGTCGCAAGAGTCCAGGTATGGGTCGCGAAGTCCTATTGGTGGTCAGTTTAGGGTCGCAGCAGAAGTTTGAGAACCGCTGCTTTAGTTCTGTAAGGTTGGAACTAACCAGATGCGCAGTCATGTTGGAGATCGATTTATTTAAATGTTCACTGTGCAATTCGACAGTTATATTTTTGTTAAAGCTTATGACTTAATTATGGAAAGTGACAGAAGAAAGTAAAATATCAAGATTATTATTTTTGCGAAGACATAAATGTTGGAAAACAAAGCAAATGTGGGGGATTACTAGAAATTCTGCATACATAAATAACAGTAGACTTAGTTTGGCCTAAATGTGTACTTCTCAACAACACCCGATATATGACATTTCTGTTCCTACGAGATGTAATACACTTTTAAATAATCTCAACTTTGATTCGTTTAAAGATAAAATGCAAGCTGAAACATGGGTCTCGTTCTCGAGGGACGAGTCGCCCAAGATCAAGCAGCGTTCTCTCTCTCTCTCTCTTTGCAGGACTTGTCTCAATCTGTGCTGATAGCGCTGCATAATCTAAAGGATAACGAGCCTGGTTTTATAAGACCGTTTACTCCCATTCGCAGAAGAATGAAAGGGCCCAATTTGTGAAATCTACCAGTGGCGCGCGGCCTTCCCTCTCCTCTTCCTGCACATTTAAATCACAACGCCCACTCCTTCGCCCTTCGGACCCTCTCCTTCCTCCCATCCCACTCAATTATCCCATCCCGAACTCCTCTTGTAACGCGTCACTTGTCTCATTTCATCCATTCGCGCGCCCATTTAAAACTGCTTTCGTTCCCTCTCAACCCAATTGATTCCAAACCCCAATTTCGCGTTATCCCACACCTCGCCTCCTCCCTCGCCACTTTCTCCTTTTTCTTTCTCTGATTCGACCCGCCCTTTCATTTCGCTGATATTTTCTGCTCTCCGTGATTTCCGAGTTCCAACCAGAAGGTCGCCATTTCGTGTTATATTCACGGTTTATAATTTTCCTACACTTCGCGGCTGAGCAATCAACAACACTTTCAGACATTGTTGGGTTACCAGTTTACATGTGTAATCGATTCCGATCCAAAAATATGTAACGTGTATAACTCGCATGGAATATAACGTATAATGCTTAAAAATGTAATTTCTTTTAAGCCCAAGTTAGCCCAATTTCTTTGAAAATGTAATTGCTTTGCTTTCATGAAAACCCGATTTCACTCGATTCGTTTAGAAATTTTAAAACCCAATAACTATCTACCCACTGACTGCGATTTTATTTTTAACCCGAAAAATATATTCCCTACGCAGGGGTGGCTCGAGGAAATTGGGCGCCCCGGGTGAGATAGCACTCTAGCGGCCCCTTCCGTTAATGTTTTTGAGATATTTACAAAGTACATGTTAATTTATTCATATATCTGTTAAAATTATTGATAATGAAAAATTAGTGGGAATGCCATCAAGATTCTAGCCTGTTCCTCGATATAAATTGGTATCCAATATTTATTCGCTTGCAACTAATGCATAGATAAATGATCGGAATAGCGCCCCCAAAATTTTGGCGCCCCGGGCAGCCGCCCGACTCGCCCTTAGCTCGGGCCAACCCTGTCCCTAGGTATAACAGGGACCGCGGTTTAAATTTCAAGTATGCGCCCATTAATTATCATAGTACATTCCAACAAGTGCCCATGTGTTTAAGTGAGATATAAAACTTGAAACTCATGCACTCATTTATTTTCCGGAAATCATTTCTGAACAGCAAATCAAAAATTGTTTTAATTAAAACCTCCCTTGAGTTTTGATGTCCTTAATGAGGTGATCGTGTGCAATGCTCCATCTGGTCAGCGACGGCGGCGTGTGCTGCTCACGTGTTCATCACGGATCGCACCCTCGACCGTTTTTCGCTGCAGCACGCGTGTGGTAATTGGGAGCTTCCGCTCATTACTATTCGGATCGAAATGGGTGTAATATGTTTACGCCAGACTGCGTTAATTTAGCGCACTGCTATTCGGAGATAAGGTGGTTTTATGCTTTGATCTAGGAGTGCAGCTAAAACGCAGCCATTCCATAGGTTTTCATTCAATTCGCAAAATAATTGACCTGTATGTGATATCGGTAGAGCTCACCAATATATCGTTCCTCATTAATAGAATTTCATAATTTTCTTCCCCGTAATCTTGGTGAAAAGTCAACTCATATGATACGAAAGTTTGTTAAACTCATTTAGGCCGGTCTAAATTATGGGGTTGATTTGATTAGTGAGAATACGTGAGATGATACCCCGTGAATTGAACAACTTCTGTTACAACGCGGTGCTTTTTTCTATACCTCTCTGTGTCCTTTTTCACTCCAGACCACTTTCAGCTTTACTCCTCAGGTCTCAGAGGGAGGGATGGATGGAGGAAGAGGAAGAGAGGAGGAGGAAGGGAGGAGGGGGGAGGAGGAGAGAGAGTATGTTGGGGAAGAGGGAGCGGCCTTATTTCCACGTCCCCAGAACATTCATCCCTTTCTCTCATCTGACCACGTGACCGCTCGTTTGCCAATCCCAAAGCCCCACCCACTCGGCCCTTCTGGGCCTCTCTGCCTCCCCCTTCCTCTTACTCCTCCCTCCCAAAACACCTCTTTCTAACCGAAATGAAAGGGTCTGGAGATAGAAAGCGAGGTAGAGGCGAAAAGAAAAGGGGAATAAGAGAATGAGAGGAAGAGGAGTGGGTAGGGAGAGAGAAAGTAGCACTTTCCGCGCCCACTGAAGTCTCCATTCTCCTTTTCACTGCTCTCTCCCTCTCTCTCTCTCCCCCTCCCTCAAATGCCCTCTCCAATCCTTATCTTTTTCTCAGACTCCGTCTTCGCTCACTCTTTAGCTCCCTTTTTCGTCATTTCCTCTGTTCCTCGCCTCTTCTCTCTTTTCTACCAATCCATCGCTTCGCCAATCTCTTTTTCTCTCTTCCTCTTCGCTTTTCTTTCTCTCTCTCTCTCTTTTCCCCTTCTCTCATCCCATTTTTTCCCTATGTCCTTTTTTTTATCTGCCTCTTCTTCACACGGCGAGCCAAACACACTCATCCAAAACTCTTCCGCTCTCAATCGTCCAATCTTGATCCCTCTCCAACGCACACTCCCACTCGCGATCCCCGAAAGCCATACGAGTTTTCCCCAACTCCCTCAATTCTGCAATCTTCCAAAACCCTAACTCCGCTAGCCCTTCACCATTCCCCCTCCCCCCTCTTCCTATTCCCATACCCCGCAACCCCTCCCCCCTCCCTCTTCCCCTCTCTTGCACCCACAAGTGTGGCCAAAAGAGTCAACGCCCTCCGGTCCCTTTTCCTATTTTGAAACCTTCGACGAGCACCAACGCACTCCAGGACGAATACAAAGCAGCGGGTGAGACAGTGTAGGAGATCCTCATGGTCAGAGAGGAATTCACTCGACCAACAACAAAAAGAATCCGTTGTACTTTTTAAACGAATCGCCTTTAAATTATGAACAGGCCTCAAATTCCTTCATAAAATTAATTTCAGATACCACAGTTAGTCTCCGTTCAAGTTGATGGCAAAGATAACTGCAGTAGCAATGAATCTGATGAGCATGGCGAATACACATTACATCTATATGTACCAAATTTTTAAACATTTATATTTTTTAATAAATATTTTTCTTAAGCTCAATCCTGTTTTAAGAAATATATCCTGATAGATAATATTAGCCAAAACTTATTTATTTTGTTATAGAAAATTATTATTACTTTTAATATATTTTTCATTAATAACATAAATCATAACAAATGTTTAGTTGAATATGATTTCTAATCAAATATTACATTTTAATAATTCACAAAAAATTCTAATGTAAGATACTAGTTACCTAGAAGATTTTCAGTTAAATAAGGGCAAACATCGACAAATGTATATCCATGCACACAATAATGGCTGACACGACGACACAGGTTAAAAATACCATGTGGCATCAAGATGATACAGTTAAGGTAATCCTGCCATTTATTGGTAGTAATACTATACTACAACAAATGAAAGCCTATAAATATAAGCGCTAAAAATTCAACTGCAGTGTAAATATTTGTTTTTAATAACAACGGTACTTGTAAGTACCGTTGGTGCATAAAGGGATAAAACAGTCAATATCGGAGGTAATTGTTGGTTATAAAGGTCATCCGTGAAATTTACTCTTTCTCCCTCTCTCTCAAAGTTTTTGCAACTCATAGATAAACTAAGCAAGCAAGAGGGGCATAGTCCAAAGCGCGCTGCGGACCAGGGCAATGCCATGTTGACATTTACAGTGGTGCGATTTGATGACAATATCCGTCATCTCATGTTTGGAAAAATTCTAAGTAAAGCAATTTATATCAAAAAGTGGAAAAAAGATATGAAAATTGAAATAACTTTTACGGAATTTGCAAATAATATGCAAATATGGAGAATTTAAAAGTATGTTTTAGAGGCTTGGATAAGGAAATATTGGATACACCATCTTTACAAAATTCTCTCGACACATTGTTGCGTCGAGTGGAACAAAATTTATTTGTCAGTATCTCTACCATTTTTTAAGCTGCTCGGTTGATAAGTTCCAGTATGTCCTAGTTGCTAATAAACAAATTATATTACAATTTTCTTTGCAAGTGGCCCCATTCTGTCGAATATTTGAGCATATTTTCCAGTGTCATGAGATATTATTTGACATACTAAAGACCAAAACGAGATTTACTTCCATGAGAAGATATAAACTTTTCTTTTAATATTATTTAAATACGCGCGTTATTGATTTTTAGAAAAATAATCACTCAGCAATGTGACTTGTGGCTACAGTAAACTTAGATTAAGAATAGACGTGCATTCTTGAGAACATATATTCTATTTCGTTTCTAATATTTTAGAAAGATCTCGACATAGGGCGTGACATGAATTGGATTCTAATCTTGTTAATAATGGGTCACAGTTACAAAATTATTATTGTTTCGTGGTTATATTCTATTGGAGTTTGCGGTCCATACATGCAAGAGATTGAGAACTTTTGTATTAAATAAAATACTACTTTGACAAGCTACCCTGTTAAGCCACATTACAAAATTTTTAATTGGAATTTGCTTTCCTAGCAGGCAATACTTTAAAAATGTTGGTAAAAATTTATAATAAATACACCCTTACAGTCATTGAATTATACTAGCTGTATTCACCTCAAACTTTTATAGTCTGTTTTTGCCCTCGCTACTTGATAAAATTTGCGCGTAGATTAAATGTCAAAAAGAATTTTAATTTTCAGTGGGATCACATGTCAAAGTCCATATTGACTTCCGAAAACACATCCGCAAAAATGCTTCCCTTGGGATTAAGTGTATGGCGTGATAGACGTTCAACGTTTCAAAGCTAAGCTTTGTTTAATCCAACGCGGACAATTTTAAATTTCTCCGATGCTGAATTTAATTTTTGACTTCGCTGCCACACCTCTCCAAACTATGGAGCGCCGAAAATACGGACCTGGATGAAAAGCGATCCTCGACCCTTGACAGCCTAATTGCACGTCAAAATACTCGCTCATCCCCACCTGTTAGGCTAAGATATCGGGCGTAGAAACAAGACACGTCTCCAAATGCGAAGCAATACTCGCTCCGTAACAAACGCCCACGCTAAGAAGTCCTGGCGAGCCACCTACTCATGCCTCCCTCCCCCGCCCCTTCCAAACCCTGTTCCCCGCCTCCTCTCCGCCCCGTCCAGCACCCTCCCCCTTCTCTTCCTCCCCTCTTGGCCCTGAGTGCGCCGTCCCCATTAATCTATTTCTTCTCGTCCTCCCTCTCGCTCCGTCCGATGCCGCCTACCCAAGCAACTCCCAGCGAGACCGAAATTGCTAAGTCCACAATAAGCAAACCTACTTTCCTCACATTCGCGTGTTTCCGCGCCACGATGAAGGTAATCCCTTCCCCCTCCTCGGGCTGTTCCGCAGAGTAAATTCCTCTCTCTCTCTCTTCCCCTCCATCAACTTCCTCCATTCGATCTTCTCTTCCGTTTCTCGCTTTAACGGGATCCTCACCTCATCTTTATCACCGGTTCCCTCTTTCTTTTTCTTAAACGAAATATTCCCAGTCATTAATCTACCTGCCTGCATCCCTCTCAACTGCGTATTTTTATTTACAGCCTTCTCATTAAACTCTATAAATAAGTGCGCGCTATATATGTGTATGAATACACGCAAAAATATACGCGTCTACATATAGAAATTTTTATCGGCAATAGCTGCGCGTTTTTAATGCAGCCTTAATCCGTCTTAAAAAGCGAAGTAATCGTTTAACGGAAAATGGAGAAAAATAGTATGCCTCTCGACTCCCATTCACCGCACACACTCACAGCGCCACTTCGTCCGTTCCCAGGCAGTTGTTCCTCCTCCGCGGAAAACCCACTCCCGTTTAATGCAACGTTTTCTCGCATTCTTAACGATTCTTTTTAGCCTCCACCCCAGTGTCCGCCTCCTTCCTCTCCGTCCATTCTCTCCCTCGCCCACTCGCACTTAACCTTTTAAAGCTCCACTTCTTCTCCCTTCATCGCTCTTTATCCTCTCGCACTTCAACTCTCCACATTTCTGTCCTCTATTTATCCCGTCCCACCTATGCACTATCGGCTCCACTTGTCTCTCTCCCTCTCTACTTCCTACCTCTCCTTTACTTCCTCTCTCCCTCTATCCTTTTCTCCCTCTTTTTCCCACTCCTCTCCATCTCTCTTAATATCTACTCTCCCTTTCTTTTCCTTCCTCTCTTTTTCTCAATATCATACTCCTCTCCATCTCTCTCCCTTCTCTTTTTCATTCCCACACCTTTTTCTCTCTCCATATGCCGTTTTCCATCTCAAGCCAGCTCTCACTCTTTTACTCACCTCATTCTTCCCTTATTCCCCCACGCATACCCGTATACATTTTGTCTTTCCATCTGTATTTTCCATGTCTTACTCTCTTCAACTCATTTCTCCTCTCTTGTAATATCATTCTAACGTTTTCACCTTCCTCTCTTTTACCATTCTCCATTTTCCACTAGGTTTACTACCTTCCACTTATTTTTTTGCTTGCTCTCTTCGTTCCATCCCACTCCATTCTTCAAGCTCCCCTTCCCTTCCCCATCCTCCTCATCTTCCCCATTTTCCTTTCTCTTATCCTGCCTTCCATCTCGCTCTTTCTTCCACTTCTTATTGCTTCCTTTCTACTTTTTCATCTTCCTCATTCTCCACCTTCATCCTTACCTATTCGTCATATTATTTAGATCTTTCTCTCAGTTAATTCCTTGATCATTTCGTCTCTTGCCTTACCTCTCATATTCTTCCACTTACGCACTTCCACGTATATTCATTCAACTCTACCGCTCTCCATTTCTCCATTCATCCGCTCTCTCCCATTACATCTGCCTTCCGTTCTCCCTGAGCGACACTCCACCCGCGCCGCCAGCTACTCTTAATGATGTCACCGTTTTCCCTTCCCGCCCCCTTTACTCATATTTTCCCTTCTTCATCCCCCACTCTTTTTTTCCTTAATCCCTCCCTTCCTCTCAGTCGCCCCTCTCCTCTCCTCTCACCCCCTTTAAAGACATACCTCGCTTCTTTCGCTCGACTTCGGCCGCAGTCAACACCGCCCCCGGCCGCTCCATGTCCACCTCCTCCCCTCCCTTAATCCTCCTCCCGCCGTTCACTCCTTCTCCTTCTCAACCTTTTACCCTCCCCCTTCTCTCTCTCCCTCCCCTTTCCCTCTCCCTCCACTTTCCCTCTCCCTCCCCTTTCCCTCTCCCTCCCCTTTCCCTCTCCCTCCACTTTCCCTCTCCCTCCCCTTTCCCTCTCCCTCGCCTTTCCCTCTCCCTCCACTTTCCCTCTCCCTCCCCCTCCCCTTCCCCTCTCCCTCCCCTCCCCTTCCCTCTCCCTCCCTTCCCCCCACCCTCCCCTTTCCCCTTCCCTCCCCTTTCCCACTCCCTCCCCTTTCCATCTCACTCACCTTCCCTCTCACTCCCCTTCCCTCTCACTCACCTTCCCTCTCACTCCCCTTCCCTCTCACTCCCCTTCACTCTCACTCCACTTCCCTCTCACTCCCCTTCACTCTCACTCCACTTTTCCTCTCACTCCCATTTTCCTCCCCTTTCCCTCCCCCTCCTCTTTCCCTCGCACTCCCCTTTCCTTCTCCCTTCTTTTTCCCTCTTCCTCCCCGTCCTCTTTACCCTCTCCCTCCCCGTCCCCTTTCCCCTCTCCCTCCTCGTCCCCTTTCCCCTCTCCCTCCTCGTCCCCTTTCCCTCCCTCCTCATTATCTTTCCCACCTCCCCCCTCTCCCTCCCCCTCTCCCTCCCCCTCTCCCTCCCCCTCCTCCCTCCCCCCTCCCCCTCTCCCTCCCCCTCCCCTCTCCCTCCCCCTCCCCCTCCCCCTCTCCCTCCCCCTTCCCTCCTCCCATTTTCCCTCGTTCCCTCCCTTCCCCTCCCCTTTCTTTCCCCCTCCCCTCTCTCTCCCCCTCCCCTCTCTCTCCCCCTCCCCTCTCTCTCCCCCTCCCCTCTCTCCCCCTCCCCTTTCTTTCCCCCTCCCCTTTATCTCCCCCTCCCCTTTCTTTCCCCCTCCCCTTTCTGTCCACCTTCCCTTTCTGTCCACCTTTCCTTTCTTTCCCCCTCCCCTTTCTGTCCACCTTCCCTTTCTTTTCCCCTCCCCTTTCTGACCCCCTCCCCTTTCTGACCCCCTCCCCTTTCTTTCCCCCGCCCCTTTCTGTACACCTTCTCTTTCTTCCCCCCACCCCCTTCCAATTTATGTACAACTTATCTTTCTTTCCCCCTCCCCTTTTTGTCCACCTTCCCTTTCTTTCCACCTTCCCTTTCTTTCCCCCTCCCCTTTTTGTCCACCTTCCCTTTCTTTCCCCCTCCCCTTTTTGTCCACCTTCCCTTTCTTTCCCCCTCCCCTTTTTGTCCACCTTCCCTTTCTTTCCCCCTCCCCTTTCTCTCCCCCTCCCCTTTCTCTCCCCCTCCCCTTTTTGTCCCCCTCCCCTTTCGCTCCCTCTCCCCTTTCTCTCCCCCTCCCCTTTTTGTCCCCCTCCCCTTTCTCTCTTCCTCCTCTTTCTCTCTTCCACCCCTTTCTCTCCCCCTCCCCTTTTTGTCCACCTTCCCTTTCTTTCCCCCTCCCCTTTCTCTCCCCCTCCCCTTTCTCTCCCCCTCCCCTTTTTGTCCCCCTCCCCTTTCGCTCCCTCTCCCCTTTCTCTCCCCCTCCCCTTTTTGTCCCCCTCCCTTTTCTCTCTTCCTCCTCTTTCTCTCTTCCACCCCTTTCTCTCCCCCTCCCATTTCTCTTCCACTCCCATTTCTCTTCCCCTCCCATTTCTCTTCCCCTCCCATTTCTCTCCCCCTCCCATTTCTCTCCCCCTCCCATTTCTCTCCCCCTCCCATTTCTCTTCCCCTCCCATTTCTCTTCCTCCACTCGCTTTTTCTCTCTCTTTCACGGTACACCGCTGTTCGTGAACGCTCTCGGTGGTTGTAGCCACCGCCCCAATCTCCACGCCCCCTTCGCCCCATCAACGCTACTTACCTATGCCAAAAATTTCCTTTCCCCACCCTCCTCTCCCTCTCTCTCTCTCTTCTCCACCCCTCTTCCCCTATCCGGTCCCTTATTTACGCCTCCCATCGCTGCCTCCCCTTCCGTTGCGTTCCTCTATCCAAATGAGATCGCCTCGGTGCTCCGGATCAAGGCAAGAGAGGGATTGGGTGGGAGGCGGGGGAAGGGACGAGAACGCGCCATCAAATTCTGCTGCGGAGCACCAGTCAACGGATGCTGCCCTGCTTATTGATCTCCGACCGTGCCAATGCTACAACTGCTGAATAAATTACTCTCCGTTTGAGGTCGCGATTATTCCAGAGATCTGAGAGCAAGCTCTATAGTGATATGAAAAATATTGACGAGACGACGGGGAAACGCCCGTACACGTCTTAATTTCTTCTTCCTCTTTTTTGCCTTTTCTAATGTGCATTTTTTAGTTTTCACTCACTATTCTTTTTATCCTTTCTATGTCAAGTAACGTTTACAATGTGTGGTTTGCAGTTTGGTACAAATGTTAGGTAATATTTCATAGTGGTAAACATATCAATGAAATTTTATCGAAGTGAAATAATTTACGTAGTCTTAAAATATTACCTTTATCATGCATTCTGGTGACATTAAATATTAGATAAAACTAAACTTTGAGTCAAAACAAGTTATATTTCAATCAACGGTTACGTAACCGCATATTCTGGGAAATTTTCAATAAGACAATCTCTAAAAGGAGAACGCAATTACTTAGAGTTAAATAAAATTTAATCACTCGCATTAAAAAAACTTGTGCTAGCGTTGTGATATCGCAGTTGTAAATATATTCCACTGGCTGAAAATCTTGAATGTATTTCTCGGTCGCAATTTCATATTTTCGGAAGTCAACCATTAAGCTCATGCGCAACATTTGAGCAAAATGTGCATAGGCTGCATTAAATGGGAAAGGAAGCCTTTCCCGGCGGCAGTGTATATTAAGCGCGAGACAAATCTGTCAAATTATTCCAGAGGTATAAATATTTTAGATAAAGCTCTTTGTGGAGTCGTAAACACGCCTAACCATTGTATGAAATTTGGAAACTATTTTGTCTGGCGGAGCCCGCGCGCGAATCCCATTTGCGTTTAGCGCCGAAGTGGATTCGTTCTGACTCTCTTAAACTGTTATGCAGCCGTTGATTCAAGCTATTGGAACGCATGGACGGTATCCGAGTGGAAACGGGAACGATGGGAAAGTTTCGGCTCGTGAATTGCGATGAACGGAGTGAGAGATGGGAGGGAGAAATGAGAGATTGGAAGGATATGAGGGACGGGGAAATGGTAGAGATGGAGGGAGAGATGGGAGAGAGGTAGGGGGGACGGGAGGGGGGATGGAGAGTGATAGGGTTTTGATCCTACAAAACCGAAATTTCATCTCATCACGTTTTCCACGCTCTGCACCTCCATCTGACTAAATATTAATGCATCTTCGCCTCTTCCTTCTTTTCCATGAAAAACGAACGTGAAACGATCATCATCGTCATAGATAGTCTGTCCGTAGACAGGTCCGTGATTAATCATGGTTAAACCTGGTTCTCCATATACTCCTATTTTCCGCTGTCCTCTTTATATCTTGATAACTCTTTTCCTTTCAAATCGTCTATCAGCTGAAACCTTTTCCTACCTCTTTCCCTTTTTCCATCTAGTTTTCCTTCTAACGTCTTTAAACATACTCTCTCTCCCCAGATAATGCCAAAGCCAGTTTGCCTTCCACTTTCTAATAGTCTGTATAATCATTCGCTTCTCTCCTACTCTTCGTAGCACCTCATCGTTTTTCATCCTGTCTGTCCATTTTATCTTCAGTATTCTCCTCCAAGTCCTCATTTCAAAGTTTTCCAAGTATTTGATGTCATTTATTCTTAGCGTCCATTTTTCTGCCCCGTACAAAGCTATACTCGATACATAGAATTTTATGAACTTCATTCGGATATCTTCCCTTATATTCCCTGTAAGTAGGTGTTTCTTTCTTCTGAAAGCCGCTTTTGCTTTTCCTATTCTAATCCTGATCTCATCCGTACATTTTGCTTCTCTTGGTATGATGATTCCAAGGTATTTATAGTCTGAAACTTGTTTTAAAGGCTTTCCTCCAATGCTTATGTTCAGATTCTCTTCTTTACCCGATATTGGAATGACCTTGGATTTATCTGTATCTATTTCTATGCCGTATTTTCTACCTGTTATTACTAGTCTGATAATCATTTTCTGAAGTTCTTCATCCTTTCTTGCTAGAAGTACTTTATCATCCGCGTATTTTACTGTTCTTATAATCCTTCCTCCAATTTTGAAATCTCCTGTGCTTTCTAACGGTTCTTGCATTAGACCTTCTACATATATATTGAATAGGGTTGGCGATAGGCAGCAGCCCTGTCTTACTCCTCTACCGATATTTACTCCGCAGGTGTCCACATTCTCCAATCTGACCTATACAACTTGATTCACATATAGATTCCTAAACAGTCTCCTGTCTTTCCAGTCTACACGTATATCCTTTAATATCTTCATCAACATTACCCAATTTACTCTACCCAAGGCCTTCTGCCAGTCTACGAAACATACGCAGATATCTCTTGACTGTACTCTATTGCCCTTTCTAATATGATTCTTACTACCACTATAGCATCTCTAGTTCCTCGTCCTTTTCTAAAACCAAATCGCTCTTCCCCTAGCATTTCTTCTGCCTTTTTTCCCAGCCTTTTATTAAGAATCCTCGTGATGATCTTCGAAGTTTGTGACAGAAGGCTTATCGTTCTTTAGTCTTTACACTGCATTACCTTTGGCTTATTCTTTCGAGGGTCCATAGTTACTTCTAGTAAATCCCGAGATCACTTTCCCGTGTCGTAAACCTTATTAATTAATTTCGTGATCGCTTTTAGTCCTTCTGATCCCATGACTTTAAGTACCTCAGCCGGTATCCCATCGCTGCCTGTGGCTTTCCCTTTCTTTAGTTGCACTATCGCTTTTTCTACTTCGCTTTCTATAATACTTGGTCCTAAGTTGTCTTCTTCAATGTTTTTCTAATCTTACAGTTCTAATTTTGCAGATCTTGCCTGCTTGCTCTATAATTCCTTAGTGTAACGTTATTTGGGAGAAAAAGCAAACATGATTCTAATAAGCTGTCTGCAGTGACTTTGTAGATGTAAAGCAAATTATAATACCAATTAAATTTGAAATGACAGCTGAAATATTTCCGAGTGATAACCTAAGAGCCTCTTCAACTCCATCCAATAATATTTTAACCGTGTTTATTTGTATCTAAGCAATCGTAATTAATGCATTTCGTGCTAAATATAATTCATAATATTGCTTTGTTAAATTTGTTATAATTAAGATACAAACTTGAGAGCCGAAAGCACGTAGAATATTACTTTTTGAGGGAGACTCCGAATCCATTTCGAATTAACTAAAATATTCGTTTGATGCCAGAGGTAAAGGGGAAGTTTCAAGAGTTTAATAATGAAAAATTATGATACCATGAATATAACGTCCAATGCTTTTAAATGGTGTAGTATTGCTTTTAAATGGAAATTTGGAATGGAAAAGAGGGATAGAAAATAAGAAGAAGGAATTAAAAATCGTACAGTGAATCGGAAAGAAATATGGAAAGTGATTTTATGATTCTAAAATATAATACGATTATTTTAATTTCATGTAATACAAGTAGGATCTTTGAATTTCACCTCTTAAACAACAAATATTACCTATTAACGTTCTTAATTCTTTTCTCCTATCTCTTCACGTAACATCCAAATTGCAATGGGCGCTACAACGAGCAGTTTACTTGTATTTAATTTATAGAAAGTTTTGAGAGTTTTTGTTTGTTATCATCTAAAGAGATAAACCGCCTGCTAAAATTTTAGCAGGTTTATAAATTTTAATCCAGTAATTATAGTACCATTATGTTTATTAATGTACACGTGCCATTGTACAACTTTACGATCTATGAGTTGAAACTTCCTGTGTCAAACCTTATAAATTATGCATAACAGTTTTTAAAAATAAAATGGCAAACAAAATTGAAAATGAATATGGAAATCGTACCAAAATTTTAGACGTATAGGAGGCGGAAAACTGGCGTGACAAAATGTCTAGTTAAAATTATATAAACCTTTGAGCTATCTATCTTTTCTGATTGAAAATTCTTCTTGTTTTATTTCATGTTATAAATCAAATTTATTGAGATTTCATTTTCGTAAATAAACTTTTATAAAAAAGCTTATCCCGCATTTACAGATAAATATTTTAGTCATCAATTAATGGTGTTATAATTCGTCATATTTTCAAAATCTCTCATGTGGAATATATTTACTAACTGCTCGATTTTTTCATTTTAGGCACACTATGTTTAAAAGAACATTCCTTGGCTCATATCCAATGAAACACTTAACTCTTTAAATGATATTTTCCTATCAAGCATCGATACTTATTCTTACCCATTCAATATTATTCACCGCGGTTTATCAATGAAGAAACTTATTTGTCTGAATATTTGTTGAATCCTGCGCTTAAAGGCACACTGGGATGCACAATTCCCACACCGTAATCACGTCAAGTTTTTGTAGCACAAAATTTTTCAGCAATTCGCTCTTCATGTGACATGAGTGAAACTAATTCCTTGTATGCACTATGTTATGTACATTAAAGAGGTGATTTTGCATAAATCTGCGCGGAAAAACCACCCATGTATGGTTTATATTTAAGGTAACTAACAGAGCGTATTCGCATATCCAACTATCCTTCGAGCCCCTACTCCTCTCTCCCCCTTCCCCTTCTCCCTCTTCCCCCTCTCCCTCTTCCCCCTCCCCCTCACCCCCTTCATATCATCCCTTCTCTCTCTCTCCCTGACGAATTTCTTCCTTCCACGGATTTCAGTTTTGCATTATTTCTCCGTTTCTTTTTCCCGAGAACAAATTTAGCAATTTTATTTTTGGTTCCTTCTCGCTACTTGAAATTTTGCTCACGCTCCTCTTATCATTAAAGAAATATAGGACACTATTTCTAAAATAGCTGCAGCGAATGAGAGGCGCCTTTTATCTTAACTGAGTCTAAAGGGATCAGGAAATATTTTGTGGCCTAAAGAGGAATTCCGTGTGAGGAACTCTTCATTTCTCCGGCATCATTAGCCTGCTTTCCAGAATGAATATAGGCTCAGTTTCTTCAATGCATCTGTTTGTCTGTCGCCCCTATTAACTTTTGAACCAATAGACTTATTTCCATAACATTTGGTGAAAACCTCTTGCTAGTGGGGTCGAGATGCCGAGGATAGTTTCTGTTGCGATGATTGGAAGTCTCGGGTTCAATTCGAGGAACTATCCTTCCCATGTGATTTACATGGGAAATTTGAAATCCATTGTGCAAGGTAATTTTTTCTTGCGCATTAAAATATCTTAGAATTATAATATCAGAGCGAGATATGTACTATTGAGATTGCCAAGCAATAAATTGATGGAATAAAGCGATCGGAAGATCCTATGCTGACAGCCATAAGCGGTAAGTTTGGGAATAATTTCCATCAATTTCTCGCTTGGCAATCTCACCATTTGAGAGGGAGGAGTTTTCTTCGTTGCATCTCTTCGAGGACATCCGTTGGGGCAGTTTGATACTAGCTTGGCTAGTTCCGTCCCAACCAAAAAAACACCCGCATTCAGAAACGAGAAAATTGATCTGCTACGATAGTTCAGTGGTGGAATATCCGCCCGGCAAGTGGAAGACCCGGGTTCGATTCCCGGTCATAGCAGACTTTTTCTCGCTTCAAAATTATTCCCAACTTTACAGCTTATGCCTGTCTGCATAGGATCTTCGGATCGCTTTATTCCATCAATTTCCCATATCATTGCGAAAATTTATTTACTTGAACATAAGTTAACACATTTTGGCGTGTGAAAGGAATCCCATCGATCGATCAGCTCGATTTTTTAAATATGCGCTTGTATATGCCTATAAACGCAACGGATGCAAAAGTTATGTAGGTACTATATGATGAGGCGCTGTAACTGGAAGATCCGTGGAATATGAATTTTGAACCCTGAAGAGAAGATCGTCCCAGATAGTAATGATGTAACGCAGATATCGGAAAACTATATTAAGGAGTTACGTAACAAGCATACAATATCAGCATAAACACAATTGGATGAAGAAGATCATTTCGAAGAAGACAACTTTGGGCCAAGTATTATGAAAAGCGCAGTAGGAAAACAATTCAAGAGCTGAAGAGATGAAAAGCCACAGGTAGTTACGGGAGGTACTTAAACTATTGGGATCAGAAAGACTAAAATGGATTGCAAAAATTAATTAATAAGATTTACAGCTCGTAAAAGTGGCCTAAAGATTACCTAGAAATAACTATCATCTCTCTGAAGAGGAAGCGTAAAAACTTCAGAACGGTAAGACTGTCGCAAACATCGAATATCATACAAAGAATTCTTTGTAAAAGGAAAGAGAAAAAGGCCAAAGAAATGCTAGGGGAATATCATTTCGGTCCAGAGATGCTATCAGAGTTTTGATAATCATAACGGAAAGGGCGAGTGCAGCCAAGATTGCTGCGTATGTTTCGTCGACTAACAGAAGGCCTTTTGATAGAACAAATTAGGTTATAGTGATGAGGAGATTAAAGAATATAGGTGTAGATTTAAAAGAGAGGAGACTGACCAGGAATCTATGTATGAATCAAGTTGTGAAAGTCAAATTGGAGCAATCTGATACCACCGGAGTAAATAAGGTTAGAGGAAGGCAAGGTTGTTGCCTTGCGCCGATTCTATTCAATATACAGGGTGATTACAAACGGTTTTCCCGATGTTAAATATTTAGTATTAAAAACTAACAAATATAAAGTTAAAATTAAGTTAAACTAATAATAAAACTTATTTTTTTAAAAGTATTTTAGTTCAATAGGAAAACGATATGTTTCCTGCCATACATTTTGTAGTATATCGTGCTGAACGTTTCCAACAGACTCAGGTATCCTTCTCTTAAAATTATCCAAAGTTTTTGGAATTGGTGGAACATAAAATTCATTTTTGACATAGCCCTAAATGTAAAAGTCAAGGGCGGATAGATCGGGCGTACGAGTCGGCCAAAGAATCGGCCCTCCACACTCAATCCAACTACAGGGCAATTCCTTATTCAGGAATATTGTACCTCATTTTGAAGGAAGCGGCAACTATAAATAGCTTGAAAAAAACAATTTCTCTTTACACGTATCTTTTACTGCGTCTTTGTTAGTTTTCGTAATATTATTTTTATAAAGAATCACTAGAAGACAGAAGATTTCAAGACTGAAATAATGATTATTGAAACAGTCGACTACGCTGATGATTAAGTACTTGTAGCAAGATACCGAAAGGAACTCCAGAAAATATAAATAAAGAGGTAATAACAGATAAAAAGTGTGGAATGATAATAAATACAGAAAATCCCGATATCGTGCAAATTCCAGGAAAGAAGAAAACTAGAACTTATTAGAGGAAAGTCATTATAACAAACTTCAGAGTATAAATAACTAGGAAACATCATAACAAGAGATTAAAAATGAACATATGAAATTAGGACAAGTAAATCGAAAACAAAAGTCGCTTTCAGAAATACTAACGAGAAAAATAAACAAAGATATACGGAAAAGTCGGTCAGAAACATGGATATTCAAAAAAATGAATGAAATACACGGACGAGCACAAAATTTTGTCATGGAAAATAATGCTGAAGATAAAATGGACAGAGATGATGAAAAAGAAGAAAATACTAAGTAGGGGAAAAACGAGTGTTTGTAAAAATTATATTATAAACAAGTTTCTGTGGTATAGAAGTGCTTTTCGTCAAAATATCGGTGCAGATAGTTCAATTGAAATACATGTACCTATAATGAAAAATAATTTTTCTCTGTATTGTGTTAGCCCTGCTTTTTAGATTCGTTCTACTCATGTTCATTTCGTTTTGCAATCCTTTACTCACCCTACTAACGAAATTTATTTTTGAAATCGGTTCAGCCAATACCTTCGAAATTCATAGTTACAGAAAAATTCTAACCTTGATATTGTGGTAACCCTGTTTAGTCGACTCGGTTAAAATGTGCTATTTTGGTTATTTATTTATACAAGGATTATATAGGTATACCATATTGGATTATCATTGCTGCCATTTTTCTAGAAATACGTGTAAAAGAATTATTATTTTACCTTTTATTGTGGTAGCCCTGCTCTTTATCTCCGCTTTAAACATCATAATTTCATTATGGTATGTTGTACAAATCTTTAATTCAAAATTTAGTTGAAACATAATTACGAAATGAGTTTAATTTGTAAATTTGGCACCTCTGTTTGGTTGATCCGGTCCAAATATGCTATTATGGTTTTGTATATATGTGTACATTACAAATATTGTATTTGGTTAAAATTGATATGGGCAGCACAACAAAAATACTTCTAAAAAGGACATTTGTTATTACTTGTATTGTTGCAGCCCTGCTTCCTATATCTAGACTAAGCATCTTTATTTTGTTATTTTATATAGCATGCCTCCTTCATTCAAAATTTTGTTGAAATCGGTTTGGCCAATTCCTTCCAAATTCATAATAACCGAAAAGTTTAATTTTGTCATTGTGGTACCCCTGCTAAATCGATCCGGTCTAAATATGTCACTTTGGTCATTATTTTATGTTAATATTCTATGTACATACCAAATTTGGTTGAAATCGGTTAAGCCAATTCTTCCCTGATATATGCGTACGGACGGACGGACATCACGAAGATAATAGTGCCTTTCAGCATTGACGAAAAAGCACTAAAAAGAGGAAAGCGGATGTTTGGGATATTAACTGAGGAGAAAGAACATGATTAAAGAGGAAAAATGGACGGAAAATTTTTCAGCTGACAGACGATTGGAAAGGGATAAAGAAACATGAAATGAAAAAGATTTCATAATGCAGAAGTATGTGGAGAACCTGATTAAACCAATAATAATCACGGACCTATCTAAGGACGGCTTAACTATGATGATTATGAATTTCATGGCTTGGAAATAAATTCCAACAACTGCACTTGACTTTCCGTCTATGTGAAATACTTTACAGTATACTAGTTCCGACAATACAATTTCCTTTGCTAAGTGAATTAAACTCTGTTAATTCAATTCGACTATTAAATTTCAACGGAATCGTGACTTGCATCGAATCGCGTTTTCTACTTCTCGTTTGAGAGGATATCGTCCTCAACCGTGTTAATTTCTCTCTTTGCCGCGAGCACGCGTTTCTCATAGGAAAGGTTATACATCAGCCGTGGTCTGCCAAGTTATGCCACGAGAAAGGAACGCTCTCGTCATCACTGGAATAGGAAGCCCGCGGTTCCTGTTCTACACCCGCGTCTCTCTTAAAAGAACAGTTGACAACCAACGAGTGGTATGACAGGGAATAGAACCCTGGTCTTTCACTTGCAGGGAGGATATTCTACCAATGAATATTCTCTTTTCTGAACGCGGATGTTTCTTGGTTGGGGCCGAACTAGCCAAATATCCCCAAGATTACAGCTTATGCCTGTCTGCATAGGACCTTCAGATCGCTATATTCCATCAGCCATCGAGCGGTTTGCTCTGCTTGTCATTTAAGAACGAGATAAAGCCACTTTAGTTCTTATTTAGCGATAACATTTTCCGTAATGTTTTTCTGAACCTATCTTGCTATAGTTTCTGCTGGGTTCATGGAGGGAACTCGGGAGGAAATAAATTCTTCATCCTAAACTCTTTTAAAATTTTTAGGTAATTTTAATGCCATTATTTACGTTAATGTTTTTTTAAGTGTATTTTGACGCACCCAAAAGTGTTCTGCCGACCAAACCAAAGGTGTCCACTATCTTCATGTGCGTTTACGAGGCCCTGCGTCTCTTTTATTTCAATAATAGAATCTAAGGTTTTAAAAAATCACTTACTTTAACTTTTGGAGCTTTGAAAACTATCTTGGTTTTCAGTTTCCCTTCTATAAGTCCTCATTCTGCGCAAAATACCTAGATGCCTGCTTTCAACGTAATTTCAGCATTTCTTTTTCTTTGTATTTTTGTAGAATTAGAGCTACAATTTTTTCGTTTTTCAAAATTAAAGGTAAATATGTATATGAATTCCGCTTTATATTTCTCTTTAGAAGTATTTTTTTGGCAATTTGCCCTAATTAAAGCATGTTTGGATATTTGTGGAATCATCTTCTTTTTCAATAAATATATTCAAATGATACTGTATATAAACTAAAGAAACTAAGGGTAATGAAGTACTATTAATATAAAAACTCTGTTAAGGCTTAAATATAGCCGATCGTCAGGTGCTCAGGACGGCCATGTACGTTTCTTTTTATAAACAGCCAAAATTAAAAATTTATACATAAAGCTTTAAAATATCTACAAATTCGCCAATTCATTTTTGCTTATGGCGAAATATTGTGAAATTTGAGAGACAGCGAATTTGTTAATGGAATTCATGTGAAGAGTAATTCCGAAAGAGAGCATAAAGGATGTAAAAAAGCGCAATAAATATGATGTCATGTTCTGCGGAACATAGCAAACCTCAAAAGAGGTTACGGCCGACTCTAAGAAAGAAGACTTTCAGTGAAAATTAGTATTTGAAAATACCTAACAATAATTTCACAGGAAAAAATAATAAACATTTATAGTTTACTAGACTATCGTCCATAGATTGCATGTTTCATCCATTAGCATGTTTCATCCACTACTTAGGATTACAGCCCCGAAACGTAGTCCTCAAATGAGAGAGAGAGAGACGAAAGAAAATTGAAGGCGGCAGATAATACAAGTTTTTGGGGGAACCAAGGAGGGTTCGAGTCAGAAATGATTGTGTGTGGAACAGGCTGCGAGCGGCAAAACAGGATGATAGGACGGGGAAAAAGAGGCGAAAGTGGCGCAGTAACGTGATGAGAACAGATAGGAAGGGGATGCCGAAGAAAGAGTTTCATTCGAAGATGAGCGGAAAGCCGGGCCAAAGGAAATGGCTAGGAAAAGGGCGGATAGAGGGGGAGGAAGGGAGAAATGAGGAAGAGAGGGCGGATAGAGGGGGGAGAGGGGAGGGCGGAGGAATGGGGGAGAGAAAGGAAAGATGAGGAAGGAAAGATGGCGGAGAAAAGAACTCGAGAAAAGGACGACCCGGCAAGAGGAGGAAAATGGAGACGAATCGAGATGGAGATAAAGCATTCCATAATTTATTGGGATTAAAATTTTGGCGATCGATCGCTTTGGGGGCGAACTGACTTTTGATTCCTCTCGAAAGGCGTATTCGAAGGGAGTATTGAAAGGCGGATGTGAATAAAAGCACTGCTTTATCACCGATCTCACTTAATTCTTTAATAGGTTGAGTCCCGTCCTGGAGAAATTTACATTTTATAATTCAAAACCACTGCTGCGCGTCTTCCACTAAAATTATGGACCGGTATTGAAGATCGATAAAGAACGGTGGCATTTTTGAAATTTGAGAAGATTTTAAAGACTAATTTTTAATGTATCGTAATCGATGACGTAATAAAACCTTGTTAATGATTATTTTTGCAAAGATTAAGTTTTTTCGAATAATTATAGCTATTCCTTTGCATCCGAAATCTAGTGTTAAGAGTTGTGGTTCACTTACGTAGAAAATTATTTTCTAAAACAGGTGAAATATATATGATCATTCAAATATATTAATTTCAAAAAGATATAAATATGATACTATCATGAAACAAATAATGTTGAATATCACACTATAAACTCATTTACATCGCTGCTAATTACCTTAATATATCTATTAATAAAATGTTCTATTTACGCTGATGATTATTTCAGATAGAATAATATATATTGCGTTCTGTTTAATAGTCGACAACAGGAATGATGAACATTTATAATTTTTCTCTGTGAAATTACAAGGCACGTTTACGCTCAGTTTAGCGCATTTTTAAATCGCTTATTGTAATTAAATATGTATAGGGATTCAGAAGAGGATTGTCGATTTTGTTTAGAATATTTTTAATTCAGAAGTGGCTAGAATAGTAATTTCGCATCCATGATAACCCTTTCGATTCATCTCGCTCAATTGATTATCTTCTTTAACGCCATTCAAATACTTCAAAGAAGTTAATTTTGAGCAGAAAAGAGGCCGAGAAGTGAAGTGTGTGAAGAAACAAGTTAATGGAGGAAGGTGCTTCTGTTTTCTATAGAATGGTGGAGGAATGCCCGCTCGTATTTATTTGAATTCCTTGCCGCTCGAGTGATTTCAGTGAAGAGGGCGCTTTTTTCCCTCGGATTATCTATCTGCGCCGCGCCACTGCGTCCCGAGTGCTTGATTCGTTGTGTAAATGATTCCTTCTTTATTCTCGGGAATTTCTGCCTTCTTGCACCACCGAGATACATTTGCACGATAAAAGAGCACCTCTCAATAAATTAAAGGACTGCTATTTAGGGAATTTAAATTAAAAAACGTGAGGCAATTAGAAAACACAAGTAATTGCGGGATATAAATCATTCCATCTACTTCTTAGATATTTGATATAAACCCATAAAATAGTGTTACACAAATATTTAAATAATTTCGTTAGATGTCTGTATAATATCGTCAGCTACACGTTGGAGAAGTATAAAATTATTATAATTAGTGGTTCCTGTGGCGCTGAATGATGGTTCGAAAATTCATGTGGTATTTAAAATACAGAGGTTCATAATTTTATATCTCATAGTTCTACATTAGGTTTGTAAATATTTCTAAGAAAAATAATTTTATAATCTCACACTTTTGCGTCCTTGGAGGAAAATTTAGTTATGGGTGAAGATAGTGAAGTTTGGGATTAGTATATTAATTCATTATTTCCTAAAATATTATATATATTTCCATTGCAACATTTGTATGTTTTGTTTAATTTGAGTTTTCATTTTGCCAGATATACTCGTCAAATTGTTTTACACGTGTGTAGAGAAAGCGTCAAATCTCGAAAATTAGGTTATTTGATAATTTTTTCATCGAGCTGTAAAGCTGCTAAAAATATTCCTGGAACACTTTCTTGAACCTACCACAGCGATCGTGGCGCTAAATGGCTTGCTTATTTAATAAAACGTATTTTTTTATTAAATGATAGAAAGAAGCAAGGAAATTATCATTGGAATTAGTTTTTGGCTTCGTTTTCTCGTATAGCACCGTCCCAGTTATTTTGCGTCGGACGCATTATGTGTAGGACCGTTCCAGCGTAAGTTTCAACGCAATCCCTAATCCCCGCGCGCCGCTCCGAGCCGCAGAATTCATCAAAGTACGGTGCGGGACCATATTACCAAGCCTGGAGTATTGGCCTCGGAATGTCTGACTCGGAGCGAGGCCGGTGCGGTTCCTGGTGCCGGGAAGTCGTTTTATCACGCGCGTGTACGGTCGTACGAGGGGACGGCAGGGACCTAAAACGTCCCCGGGACGGCCTCGCCCGTCCGGAGAACTTCGCTTCCCCGCTGACCGTCATAGAGGCTCCCCTAACTGCGTTTTCCCCGCAGCGTTACCATGCTCTCCTCTTTATTTGAGGCCCCATGACAGTTAGGACATGAACTCCCAGGGATAGCGGATCGCGTAATATGCCACAACAGACTCCAACCGCGGCATACCCGTCCGCTTCTTCGCCGCTCTCCCCTTCCCTGCTTCATCCGCATCCTCTTACGTCCTCCGCCCGTCGCCATGCGAGGGCTTATTACACGCTCTCCCTCTCCAACCCCGCGTTTATGACCTCCTCTTCTCGCATTCGGGAGCTTACCTCTCTCCCGTTCTCAGGCTTTGCCATAGAATATTGAGATGTAGCGACACCTATTCGAGCGTTCGTCTCCCTTCCCCGAACTTAATCTCCTCGTCATGAGTCCCTCTTCCCGCATCAACCAAACGCTAACTTCCTTCCTCCCCCGCCCTCACTACACTTCCCCCTTCTCTATACTCGTCTCCTCTCTGTACTCTTCCACTCTCTATGCTTCCTCCCATTTTCCAGATCCCATTGAATTGCGGGTCGTCCCTCTCGCTTAATAGCACCAGTAGGCAGGTTGGAGATGAAATTAGTTCGTACCCTAGATTGGCCGTCATTTGCTTGAACCATTTGACAAAATAACAAAATAAATTCCTCGATTTTTCGTAACTATTTCCTTAATGAATATCATTTTTGCAGAGAGAACAAATTAATATAATAACCTAAAGTCGCTGTACTTCGCAATAAGAGAATTTATTTGTTATTTTTATGGAAGGATGTCGACTGAAAGGTTAAAATATCTCCCGGTTATAAAATACGTGTGTTATACAAAAAATTGCGGTTTCTGACAACAATACGTCGATCTCACATAAAAGAGACTTGGAATTACGGAAACCCCACATAAACACACAATGTTGTGATTCCATATGTACCCAATATTTTGCTGCTATATTTTAAAAAGCACTCGAGTTAGATATTCTATATAACATTTTTGTAATCTTGGACGTTAAGAATGAAACATTTCTCTATTTCTTCGGTAACGTTGCATCGATTCATATGGAATGTTCTATATGTGACCCTTTCCACACATTTCCTGTCCATTCAACTAACGGTCTCCAATTCAGCATCACGCTAGCAATTTTCTCCGCACACGCTCCTCTCTACTTGCCATTCCCCTTCTTCCTACATCCCGCCCTTCTCTATCCATTCAGTCTACTTAACACTCGGAATCCACCCTTTTCTCCGAATCCTCCCTCCCTCCATTTTATACCCATCCCTCCTCTCTCTCTCTCTTCACCCTACCCCTCCCTTTGCCACCATTCAACTCCACCTATCAAACCGTTTCCTTCTTCCAAACTCCGATCTCACGCAGTTTTCTCCCGTCGCGGCGCCTTCCCGGCTCGCCTCCCCCCCATGCCCCCGACCTTCTTGCCCTACCCCCCTGCCTCCGGCCCTCTTGCCCCTTTCTTCCCCCGTACTTCTTCCGCCCCGCCGCAATCTCCCACCCACCTGCACCCGCGCGCCCCCTGTGATACGTCATACGGATACACTCGCTGCCGCCCAGGAAATGGAGTCTCTCCAGGGAAACCCACTGCCATCTATCGGAAAGCTCCTGCTGACACCATCACATCTCCATCCCATCTGGAAAAAGTGCTCTCTCTATCTCTCTCTCTGTCTCTCCTCTCTCTCTCTCTCCTATCTATCTCTCTCTCCCCCCCTCTCCCCCTCTCTTCATCCACCCCTGCGCATTCCGACGCGTCATCCGCGCTTCTTATTCCCAGATCGCAGCATCCAAGTCTCCACTCATTCCACTCTTCCATTTTACCGCCTCCCCTATTCTCGATATATCCATCCTTTCTTCCTCCAATACCTTCCCGTTCTTACTCTTCCCGTTCTTCCTCTTCACGGTCTTCCTCTTCCCGTTCTTCATCTTTCCGTTCTTCCTCTTCCCGTTCTTCATCTTCCCGTTCTTCCTCTTCCCATCTTTCCTTTTCCCGTTCTTCCTTTTCTAATTCTTTCTCTTCCTGTTCTTTCCCTTCCCGTTATTCCTCTTCTCGTTCTTCCTTTACCCGTTCTTGCTCTTTGCCGTCTCCTTTCCTTCTTCACTCTATCACTATATCGCTCGCTTCCCTTCATCTCTAATTCTTGCACCTCCATTTCTCTGGATATTCCTTCCTTTCCTCTCTCTCACCCCATTCCTACCTTCCTTCGTACCTCAATCTTTTCACCGACTCCATCTCCGTTCCTTCTCCATTTCTCCTTTTACGTGTCTGTGCTCCTTTTTTCTCTCTTCCTCTCAATTCTCTTCTCAACCTTCTTATTTTCTCCTCTTTTATTCTCGTTTTCCCTCTATCTTTCTCTCTCTTCCCCCCACCTCCCAAACCTCCATCACCATCTCCTAACACTCGTCTTCCTCCCTTTGATTTCGCCGGAGAAAATCATGCAAATGAGGATTCGACGAGCGTGCGGAATGCCAAAAAATAATAAAGGGAGGAAAGAATAAATTATTTTCCTTTGCTATCGCAATATTTTGTATGCATGAGTGCACGAGATCTTTTAATTTTCGGCTGCAATATCAGGTGCATATCTGTCACGACATGCGCCATTTTCAATTATTTTCTTTTGAGCCGATGGCGGACTATAGAATAAAGGTCATTTCGATAGAGTTTATTCACTCTTACCCATTGTATCTGTATATTTCCATATCAGATCAGGTGATAAAAGTCAACCTAAGAATAGTTGTAATAATTTAACCGAGGGATCAAAAAATGTTCTCTTGTGAGTGAGTTTAAGATTACTTGAAGTTATTAGAGCTACCGAGGGTGAGGTTTTAGCTTATTTTTATAAGGGAATTAATTGCTCAAAAAATCGATTTTATTTAGTAAAAATGACAGATGCAAATTTTGAAGGATTTTTAATTTTTTAATTACTCGTACAGTTTTTGACAACCTATTAAACAACTAGTGAGCATTAAAATATTCTCGATGAAAGGTATCTTATCCGGCGCTCGGTTCACCGACACTTCGGCTAAACTGTCCTGTCTCGGGGGGTCCCTTCCTTGATATAAAGAAGCATGTTTGCCTGAAAATGCAGTAAAAATATCAATAACGTAGAAGTTTTCGTTGCTCTACTGAAAATATTTCACTCTTTTGGCATTTGCTCACTTCACAGTATTTCACTGAATATGACTGTTTTGTTTCCAACTGGTGGGCACAAAAATGCTTTATGCCGGATTTAAAAAGAATAAGGGATTTTATGTACATCCTGATTCTACTTTACGACAGTTATTTTTTAGCATTCGTTCAGAGAGAAAGACAAGCCTGCATTGCCCTCAGAAGATGAATTAAAAGCGTGCGAATGACTTGATTAAGGTTAAACAGAAGTTGCAAGTTATTATGGCATGGGTGACTCAAAAACAATCAGAATAAATAAAATTTATTCTCTTCTCAAAATTGGATGTTACTTTAATTGACAGGATTTTTAATTATTCGGAACAATCTTCCATTTTGATCAAGCCAGTAAAGTGTTACTCGACTGTGATTGTGCTATTTTTTCAAATTTTGTATTGCTTTAGTAAAAAACAATTACTTCTGATGGTGCTTGATATAATAAAACTATACAGTTAAAGTTAACTCATATCCATATTCCATTAATTTTAGAAGTGAATAAAACATGACATAACATTGTCAGCATTCACATTAAATGCAATCATTTTTTTAATTTTCTTTTTATTCTCAAATATCGTTGCTAACATAGCATGAGAATATGTCAGTTCTCTGCCTATAAACTTTAAAAATTTCATTTATTTAATAAAAAGAAACAACCACATACTTAGAACATTAAATATGAAAATTATTAGCTATAAAAAATATTGGATTAACGGATGTTTTAGGTGAGATTTAAAAAATAAGCGTGGAAAATCGCTCGGATTCCCGTTAAATACTTGTCACCAAAATTCAAATAAAAAAATATTGTGCAACACATTCCGTATTACTCGTGCATTTATGCCAATGATTTTGCGTTCATTAGGAGATATTCCAGAACGATGACACCATCACTTCTATATCGATTGTGAACTCAGGAAAGACAGAGAGAGGGAAAAGAGATTTTAAAAAGACAGTTGCGAGTAAATAGTGATAAGATAATATATATATATATATATATATATATATATATATATATATATATATAAAAGCGATGGATCTGCGGATGGCCCCAGGCGAAGAGCAGCGGATATTCTGACCATTCCTCCTCTGAACGAAATAGTTCACGTCTTCCCATTGCTTGAAAAGCAAACGTGTTTCCTCTTCTATTAGCACTAGGCTGCTACATAAGAGCGCCCCGAAGGCGGGTGCCTCGGATGGCCACGCGCGACCACACGTGCAAACACATCGGGTCCCTTCCGACGTCGCTCTCCAGCGCTTTCAATATCGCCACCTCCCCCTACACCCCACTCTCTCTCCCTCTCCTCCCTCCTTCCCCTCCCTGATTTCCCTCCCTCATTCTCCTCCCTCATTTCCCTCCCCCATCCACTCCCCACCCCACCCACTCTACCTCTCTCCTCCCTCATTCCCCTCCTCCCCATCCACTCCCCACCCCACCCACTCTCCCTCTCTCCTCCCTCATTCACCTCCCCCATCCACTACCCACCCCACCCACCCCCCCTCTCTCTCTCCAACTACCCCTAACTCCCTCCTTCAGCCGCGAACCCAGTGTGACAATCTATTCACCGCCGAATGATCCTCCACATGGAATTGGAATTTCCTAGCTAGTGGTTTACATCGAGGCTAAGGTGTGTCTCCGTACAAACACTTAACTCTTGAGTCACTTCTGGGGCATGAAGGAAGCATTAGTTGCGGTTTCTTATAATTCGGATGTATTTGTGGATGTAACTATACTTTTTCTCGTCTTGAGACCGTCTGTGTCATTCTGTTTATTTTTAACTCTGGGCCTCAAGTATTGGTGGGTATAATTAACTAAAGCAACCCTCAAGTTCTTCTCTTGCATCATCGTTTCTCCTAATGTGGTCCCATAAAGTCCTAGGGAGAAACTCTATTTCTCTGTTCTACGATGTAACTCAATAATTTCTACATTGAGGTAAAACCATGTGTGATATTTTGTCTCGTGATTTTATAACGATGTAATGAGCTATAATTTCCCTATTAATAGTAGTTCCTTCCTAGTCTGTTCAGATATTTTTCAGCCTTTGCTCTAGTAAATAAACAGAAACTCTTTCACCGTAAATAGGATGAGAATACCTATATTCACGCTGCAGGTTGCTGGTAGTATTTGCTCAAAAATTTTCCATAATGATTGAAAAAATAATTTGCTTTTCCCAGGCATCTAATATTGGGTAGCAACTTGTACTTTCAGAAACATGCATCTATAAAGTTCAGTCTTGACGTTACTTATTAATAATCTATTCACGCTCGTTTTGAATTCTATGATTATGACATAAAGCTTCTTCGGCAGTCATGACTTTAAATTGATCTTCTATATTCAACACATATTCAACCAGTGGCTCGGCCAAATATTCGTAATTGCTATTTTTTGTTCCATGACAAAACTACATTAAATCGTTCTGAAGAAACTGCTTGATCACTTATGTCCATTTCTAAGACCTCCCGTCAGATACCATTGACGAATACTTAGGAACCCATTCGCGTAGCATGAACTCCTCTAGCGGGTGTCTACTTATTTTTCTATTAGAAAGAAAAACTCGATTCTTTTTAATTGCATCAGTGCAGAATTGGATTATTTATCTTACTAAAAGGGGATTAGGTGAGTGATAGTCAGACGGTGCTTTAAAATTAAATATAAATATATTTTGATTTAAAAAGCCTTTTTAGGATAAAACAGGTATCTAACAAATGATACCTAAAACGATGGCAGTATTAAATGATTCCTATGAAAATAATGATTTAACTAATTACAGTACCTAAATTCTCAGATAATTTTTCGTTTGATCATAGTATCTTACTGTAAATGTAAGATTCAATTGTGATATATTCTTCATCTTTGATACACAATAATTTTCATGTGTATCAGATTGGAAGAAAGATTTTTAGTGATTATTTCATTTTTAATGCGCTTGCTTATATGCCAATTTGTAATAAATACTTTAATTGCACTGTATGGAAGTAACTGTGCCACTCATATTATTAATTAATGAAACAACATTTGTCAACTATTTGGAATTTTATTTACAAGTTGATCGAGATTAGAAAGATGTACACCATGTCAGAGTACACAGAGTTTCCAAATGCGTTCTTTGAGATTTCACAATGTTCTCAATATCTTTCGCTCAGATGAGTATTTAACGAGAAGCTAGCAAGCACGTTGAAAAATACATGTAAGTCCTTATTTAATGTTGTCGTTATTATTGTCGTAATTTTGTCCGATTTTACTAAAATTGGAATCGATCGAACAATTTTAGCAAAACTCCACAATACCAAATTTCATCAAAATACGTCCAACGGTTTCCGAGTTTTAACTTGCGGACGGACGGAAACGACCTCCCCTATATGCGTTCACTTCGTGCAAAGAACGCATAACAAAGCCCAATAACAAAAACCCCTCTCCAAAGATGTCGTAAGAATTACACAAGAATAAACGTCAATTAAAAAAATGACAAACCAACCAAGAGGCAAGTTTAGGAAACCAATGGAAAAACAAACCAATTCAAGACCAGCAAAAACAAAAGATACCGTAAGAATTACACAAAAAGAAGCGCCATTTTGTCTACAGATTCGACAACAATATATAGTATTCATATTTTTCGCCGCGATTCCGATTGGTATGAATCGACCTAATTGTAAGAATCGATTGTTACCTTGATAGCTACGAATCGAAACACGGCTGGAATGTGCACTCGGCTATGCTCCAGCCGAGTTCGGCAATAAACATCACCATAGCAATAAATCGAAAAAATGGCTCTCAAAACGCTGAAACGAATGTTTTTGAGAGAAATTCAAAAAAATACGATCGAAAATCAAAATTATGTGATAAGAATAATAATCTTCACTTTTTCCCCTTAGTACAAATCTCGCTCCGACAACATATTTTAAAAAAAATTTATATGCAAAAGAAAAGCTCTCTGAACGATGGATTTTAGATTAACCACGTAAATCAAATCGGAAAAGACCTCACCTGGAATCAAACTCGGGACCTGTAAATTCGGAATATAAATTATGGCTCGGAAGTAGTCTCCGAGACCACACCAAGTTTCATGGAAATCGGTTCATTCATGAAGATGATATTATTTGGGGGCACATACACACACACACGGACAGCGAGGTGATTTCAGAAGACTATATATATATATATATATATATATATATATATATATATATATATATATATATATATTGATGGAATGATATGATCCGAAGATCCTATGCAGACAGGCATAAGCTGTGAAAGTTGGAACAATTTTTGAAACGAGAAAAAAGTCTGCTATGACCGGGAATTGAACCCGGGTCTTCCACTTGCCGGGCGGATATTCTACCTCTGAACTATCGTAGCAGAACATTTTCTCTCGTTTCTGAACACGGATGTTTTCCTTGGTGGGACGGGAACTAGCCAAGCTAGTATCAAACTGCCCCAACAGATGTCCTCTAAGGTTCAATTCCCGGTCATAGCAGACTTTTTTCTCGTTTCAAAAATTGTTCCAAAATATACATATATATATATATATATATTACCTAAAGGAAAAGAAAAGGTAGTGATGATGGTGGCAACAAGGTGTTGAGGGAAGCCCAGCGGACACTTACCAAGTTGAGGACCAAGCTGGCAGGCTGCTGGGGGCGTCGAAGAGACACGTAAAACACACGAACACAAAAACACACGCAAGCTTATCGGGCCTATGCCCTTCTTCAGTGAAAGAGTAACGTAAAGTGACACACTGGGCGGGGAATGACAGGGTGATGTGGGAAGGTTGATGATTGGAGGAGGTGGGGAGTAGGAGGGGTGGATAGCCAATAAAGAGAAAGTGTGGTAAGGGAAAGTGCGAATAACAACAATGTAACAAGGAGAAATTGTAAGGGGGCTAATAGGGTTAGCGGAGGTTGAGGCCAGGCGGAGAGAAAGAGTCGAGAAGATAGATATGTGCTAGTTCCCAGTGTCGGAGAAGGGGGGCAGGAGTGTCATAGGGTAAAGCGCGAATAATCCTAACATTGTAGCAACTATTGAAGGGGACATTGTGGGTATTGGCGTGTAATGCAACTGGGAGGGGGCGTCTGAGAGAAACGCTATTCCGGTGACCGTTCATTCGGATGTTTAACGGATTGCTGGTGAGACCTACGTAAAACGCAGGACAAAGGGTGCAGGTAAGGAGGTAAATGACGTTACGGGTGGTGCAGTTGCTTCTGGAGGTGATGGGGTAGGTGATGTTGGTGGAGGGACTCGAGAAAGAAGATGAGGGTAGGTGGATAGGGCAAGTGAGGCAGCGAGGTTTTCCGCAGGGGTGGGAGCCTATTGCAAGAAGCGTGGGAGAAGTGGGAAGTTCCTTCCTCCACAAGATATTTCCCAAATTTGGGGGCCGGCGGAAGGAGAGGAGCGGAGGATTGGCAAAAAGGTTGATAAAGAGGGACTGATAGGAGGAAGAGGTAAGAATTGGGTGGGCAGCATGAAGGATTGTTTTGAGAGCTTCGTGGATACCAGAAAGGAAAAGTGTCGTAAGAGTGAGTGGAGGGGTAGATGCAGGAATAGTGGGTGTGTGAGGATGAGATCCATTGTGGGTAGGCGTCATCACCCTATGGATCTGTTCGCGAACCAAGACTGGAGGGTAACCACGTTTGAGAAGAGCATCCTCGAGGACAGAGTAATACTCTAGAAGGGATGCTCTATCAGAACAAAGCCTCCATCCTCGACGAGCAAGGGCATAGGGGATAGAGGTTTTGGTATGAAGGGGATGGCAGCTATCAAAGTGGAGGTATTGGAGGCTGTTGGTGGGTTTGATGTGAACACAGGTGCGGATTTGGCTGTCTTGAAGGTAAAGATCGACATCCAGGAATGTGATGTGGGAGGTAGAGGATTGGTGGGTGAAGGACAGTGAAGGATGGGAGGAGAGACGCGAGAGAAAGGAAAGGAGAGAGTCAGGTCCATGCGTCCAAATGAGGAAGACATCGTCGATGTATCTCAGCCACAAAAGTGGTCTGAGTGGAACGTTGAGGAAGAGTCTTTCCCATTCTCCAAGGTAGCAATTGGCGTATGAAGGCGCCATTCGGGTGCCCATCGCAGTGCATCGCAGAGAACTCTCTGTAGCTGATGAAGGAATAATTCCGAAAGCTTCTACGTTTGTGATGTTTCTGTGTTTTAGTGTTCTTTTACGTGTGTCGCTTCGACATCCCCGGGGCCTCGCCAACCTGAAGTCGTATGATTGGTGAGTGTTCACAGGGTTTCCTCATCCCAACACCTTGTTGACATCATATATATATATATATATATATATATATATATATATATATATATATATTTGTGATATAGATAATGGATCTGATTAACTCTTATATACGCCAATAAACACATAAATACATACATAAATCTACATATACAAAACTCAGCATCATCACATTTTATAGAACCAAGAAAAAATAAAAATAAAAATTTACAAAAGATTTCAAAGTTAATAATATATTAAACTTAGCTACGCAACGAAGTTGTTCAACTTATTGGCGAGTCTCTGGGGGAATAACAATTGTTATTAGAATGTTGTTCTTTGCTATCTTATGTGGAAGCATTCTCAGCCAGTACGTGGAACAAGTACAGAGAATTAAGTGAAGGAACTTTCTGTATTGAGATTCTTTTGAAGCGAGAGTAGATGCCGGTAATAGGTCAGTTGAAAAGATATAAATATATAATATAATAATAATATAAAGATATAAATTAAGGTGAATTTAACAGAAAAGCTGGAAGTTTGTTCCATAATCTGCAAGGCGTTACCGTGAATGATATATTGTAGATTTCCGTTCTGTGCTTGGGAATGAGAAGTTTGTGGTTCCCACTTACTATATGTAAACTATGAACGGTAATGATACTATTGAACTGTGGTAACGGAAAGAATAACTGACTCAAAAATTGCCATTAATACTTAAGCTCTGATCTAATTCATAAAGGAATTTTCCTAAAAATGTCTCCGCTCGATCCGAGACGTAGAGCTGCGTCATATTCGGATTTCACCTGAATTATACTTGCCCCTGCGAAAGCGCTTTGCCAGTTATCATAGATTTGACTAATTTAACACGAAATGCGATGAATTTTCAAAGCGATTTCCAAGAGAATGGAATCATTCTTTTAGAAATCTAATCTGAAACAACTTTAACGATTTTCAAAATAGAGGCGTTTAGCATGATATCATTTCCGCGTTGACGGCGTGTTGTCACGAAAAGGGAAATTTCTATCAAATTGACACGAGCCTCTTTTTAATTTTCTTAGGCTTGGATAACAAAGAAAGACAAAAAACTACTGGATTTAACAACCTAAGTAATTGATCATCGACTGAGGTACGCATTCTCGCCAGGAAAAATCCTTATGTAAAGCCGTTTTCATGCAAAAACTAACTAACTAACTCGATATCGTAAAATTCAGGCAACAATATTACACAATGAAGTACATAATCTTCATTGAAAGAATTTCGAATATTTTTAACTAAGTACCATAACTTATATGGGTTGGGCCAAAAATAGAGTAACACGTTTGAAGCTTTAGTCCTATCAAATACACCGTTGTGAAAAAAATTTATTATTTCAACGGAATTTTTATCATTTTATACTGAATTTCTTTATGTCCGTTTGTTTCCTTACTTATAGCATAATGTGTCATCATAGGTTGGTACCAGAAAGACTACAGTTGTGATAAAACATGAACGGTGGACATGACGATCAGCGTTCATAGAAAACCTCGTGAACTTATGTTTTTACGTATATTTATCTAATTTTTCTGCTTTAAAATGTTAGTTGTGTTCACGTTGAAACGTTTCCGTACTTTTAGCTCAACTTGTATAATAAATTATTCTATAATTAATACCTTTTCGTAATCTTTGATTCCACGTGACATCTCCTATGCTAGAAATATTAGTTTTTTTAGCAACTTCTTTTTAAAAAATATTTTGTTCAAATTTCCATTTTATTTTAAATAAAGGCTAATGCATAAGCATGAATAATAGTGAATGATAATTTACTTTAAACAGTGTCTAAAGGTTCCGAATGGTAATTAAAGATAGTTAGCCGATTTTACCATCAAATATGACGGAAGTAAGTATAAAACAAGTGAAGATATAAAAATGAATTTTAATAACCAACTTTTATATAGTTAATACTCTAATATGAATAAACTCTATAATAGAATTATGAAAACCTTTTTACTTGCATGGGCATAAAAATTTGCAAAAGTGTCTACTAGCTCTTTAGTGATGTAGGGGTCTCTCTATTTAAACTTTAATCTTTTTACAGTTGTGAGAATGGTAGACAGCAGTAGAGAACTCAGTGACAAACGTAAGAATGTTTCGTATATAAGTAGTAAGAAGTTTCATAGTATCTTTTGTTTCATTAATGAAAATACTGACTTGTCCATTTATATTGCTTAAAATTAACGAAAATATATTGCTAGTTCAGAGTAATTGAGCTTTAGATACTAGTAGGAGTGAAACTTGAATATTTCATATTTTAGTCACCTAACTTGAATGACAAAAATAATAAATTGTATAAGTATAGTTAGCTGAAGAATTGCTAAGCTACAACACAACATTTTAAAATGTTTTATTCAAATTTTTTCAAATTAACATCCTTTACAACAATATTACCTATGTTAAATACTGAAAAATAAGAATATGATACTAAAATGTAAGGGCTTTTATAAAAAATGTAAGAACAACTGGTCTTAAAGGCCTATAATTAGAAAAGATTTCATCTAAAGTAAAAAATAACCCAAGTGACCAGTTCCAAAGAATCATATTATGTTCATGGCACAAACTACATAAATATAGTCATCTATAGTAGTGTTCAAATGAATTTTCAATGTGAACTATTCCGAGAAGATCGCATTAATGATTATTAATAGTATTGCAATGCGAATGTGATTATAATGTAATAATAATAAAATGCATGTATAAGGCAATATTATAAGAGGAGCGATAATAATTTAATAATAATGATAAAATTCATCAAAAGCTTACATGTACCTTGATTTTCCAGAGGTATTTCTTAATGAAACTCATAGGGAAAACAGTTTTTAGAATAATCTTAAATGAATAAAGATAAAAAGTTTTTAAGATAAATAAAAACTTACTATCAATAATAATTACGATAAATAAAAACCTACAATTATTAGCAAAAATAACCCTTCAAAATACGTAGGAATGCTAGTATCAATACAAATTAACATTATAATTATTGTATTTTTTTATTAAATCAGGTTTCATGGCTATGTAATTACGCTTATCTTTCCTTCAATGAAATAGCTAATTTTAAAGGTACCTACTTCAAATCTAATCACATACATATATTATATAAACAAATTTTAAACAACAATGACAATAAATAGCATCATATATATCCTCGTTTATTTTAAAGAATTTCCTTATAAACTAAATTGCATGTAAAATTTCTACCATCATTTTCAATTTCATGTTTGTTTTTATAATTTATATATGTGCAATTTTAATTGCTTTTCTCTTATGAAAAAGGTAATATTTCAGCATTGAAATAAAAGATTTTTGTCTCCTGGTCTATTCACAGTCCACACGCAGTTTACTGAATAATTACATAATTATTATCTGCAATTATTAACGTTGCAATCTATTAATTTTGACGTTGCTACAAATACCAATGCGGTGCTTCATAAAAACCGCGAAGCGAATACTGTAATTCTTTCGTCTATTTGAATCCTTAATAGATGCTAATTCAATCGGAGACAACAATGCGGGTCGCCTTGGCACCATCCGGAAAGAGCACGAAAAGGTCATAAAATTTCGAAAAGATGTGAGTATTTCTGTCAAATTCTTCCGTGTAACATCTAAGCATCGCAATAATAAGATATTTTGTAGCTGTAGCCGTCGAACAAAACAAAAACGGATAAATTCGGTTAGTATTTACGTATTTTAATGAATGAAGGAAATTGAAGGAATTGAAAAATCGAAGCGTCTCACACAGACCGAACAGACAGAACTGGAAAACTCGATGTAAGATATCGCCATTATTTTGAAAGTGGTTTCAAGAAACTTCAGTCCCGAATACCAAATTAATTTAATATTCATCCTGGCTTGTTGTAGATGACCTCTACATGAAATAAATGTATAAGCTTTGTATTTTCAATATACACATAGTTCTCTATGCGATACCGAATGTGGACAGAAAAACTTTATTGACAGTTGGGAATAAAATATCGATGAAAAGCACAAAATCGATTAAGAACCTTTGCACATAAAAAGGGTCATGAAGTCTTTTACGAAACAGAAGATGCAGCGAAAAGTTAATTTCCCTGAATAGTAAAAGAGAGGGTTTGAGTGCAAAAGTTAGCATTTGGGCAATGGGTTGCGAATTTGACGATATATCTCGCACATTCCGTTGTATCCCGCTAAGCGGAAAAGAAACTTTTTATTTTCTCATTGGCTCTATGACTTTCTAAATATCAAGATTTGAATGGCAATAAAAGCGATGAAATCGAAACGCAATATTACCGCAAAGATCTATAACTCAATCAGTTATCGAAGAAAAAATTATCAAATGATAAACTGAACACTCATTATACAGGTAGAACGATTCGTTGTACTATTTAAATCATCAAAATAATTAACAGATTAATTTTTTTTAAGTAGTCGAATTTTCGTGTTATCTGCTTCGACTTTCCAGAATCTCTCATCATCAATATTTATTGCGGGATCGAAACGAGAAATTAAGTCCAATATACTTTTCCCGTGTGATGATTTATCTCGGCAATGACTCATTTCCTTAAGAAGCGGCGTACATTATTGTTTTCGAGGAAAAGCCAAGAGAAGGATGAATGCGGAAGGAGAGAGTGAGGGAGAGAGAATGAGGGCGAGAGAGAGAATGGTGGAGGGAAGGGTTGAGGAGGGGAGAGTTCAAGAGGTTGTGAAGGAGGAAAGAGAAAGGATGCGAGATAGACATTGAAAAAGAGACGAGGAATGGAGTGGGACGAAGAGAAAGGAAGGCGTTTGCTGTTTGTTTTTTTCGCGTCCCCTGCTGTTCATCAGCCCTTATCTCTTCCCTCTTAATCCTTTTTCCTCGGCCCCGCGCCGTTCTCCCGCGAGGCGGCGGCTGGGGAGCGCGGATTAATCCGCAAGCCAACATCGCCACTCACCTCCTCCTCCCATCTTCCTCCTCCCATCTTCCTCCTCCCATCTTCCTCCTCCCATCTTCCTCCTCCCATCTTCCTCCTCCCATCTTCCTCCTCTACAAGCTCCCTACTTCTCCTTCCTATCGTCCTTTCGCACTCCTCTTCCTTCTCCATCGCCTTCCATTCGCCTCTCCCGGTCCATCCTTTCCTCCTCTTTTCTTATCTTCCTCCCTCTTTTTGTATTCTCTACCTACGCCTTTCGCGTTCTCTTTCTTCCTCTTTCCTTCTCTTCCACCCTCTCTCTTTCTCTTCCTCTCTCCTCTTTCCTTCTAATCCTCCCTCATTTTGTATTCTCTTCCTCCGCCTATTTCCTTATCTTCCTCACTTTTTCCTTATCATCCTCTCCTTCACTTCCTGTCCTCTTTCCTTCTCTTCCACCCTCTCTCATTCTCTTCCTTTCTCCTCTTCTCTTTCTCTCTCCTATTCTCTTCCTTTCTCATCTTTCCTTCTCATCTTTCCTTCTCATCGTTCCTCATTTTGTATTCTCTTCCTCATCTTCCCTTCTCTTCATCACTCTTTCCTTATCTTCGTCTCTCCTCTTTCCATCTCTTCCTCTTTTATCCTCATCCTTCCTTATGCTGTATTCTCTTCCTCCGCCTCTTTCATTTTCTTTCTCCCTCTTGCCTTCCCTTCCTCCCTATTTCCTTTTCTTCCTCTCCTCTTTCTTTCACTTCCTATCTCCTCATTCCTTCTCTTTCTCTCTCCTATATCCTTCTCATCCTCCCTCGTTTTATATTCTCTTCCTTCGCCTATTTCCTTCTATTCCTTCCTATTTCTTTCTCTTACACTCTCCTCTTTCCTTCTCTTCCACCCTCCTCCTCCCTCCTCTTCCTCTTTCCTCTATCCTTACCTTCCTCTCTCCTATATCCTTCTCATCCTTCCTCTTTCTGTATCATCTTCCTTCGCCTATTTCCTTCTATTCCTTCCTATTTCCTTTTTACTTCTCATCCTCCCTCTTTCTTTATACTCTTCCTCTGCCTCTTTCGTTCACTTCCTCTCTCTTTTTCCTCTTCCTCCTCGTTTCATCTCTTCCTCCCTCTTTCCTTCTGTTCCTCTCTCCTCTTGGCTTACCTCTCTACTATTTTTCTTTCCTTTCCTCTCTTCTCTCCTCTTGATTTCTCTCCCTTCTATTCTTCTTTCCTTTCCCCTCCACTCTTCCTCGCTCTAACTCCTCTTCCTTCCTTCTCCGCTCGCCTCCTTTCTCCTTTGCCTCACCTTCTTTAAACCCTCCTCCTCTCTCTTCCTCCACCTCCTCCATTTTTTCCTCCCACCACTCCACAATCTCTCTCTCTCTCTCTCTCCCTCTCACAGAACAGAATAAGTGTGTAATTTGAATGGCACACTCCTAAAATGAGGCTCCGTATCGCTACGGGATCATGGGATCCGTTTTTCCATTTTTTCCGATTACAGGATGCTGTGGCGCGGTGTGGGATTATCCTGAAAGAACTCTCCCACCACTCATTTTCTCTCTCCCTCATTCATTCTCTCCCTCTCTCTCTCTTTCGCTGGTGAGATTTGAAAGAGATCGCTTTCCTGATTGGCGATGCGACTGACGTGGTGTTTAGGGGCGGCGGGTGGATTGTGGAATTGGGTGGCGTAGGATTCCGAGGTTTTTGCTCTACATAGAATTGCTGTATCACGTGAATCTTCTCACTACATCCTCTTCTCTCGGACGAGAAGAAATAAATTAATCGATCAATAGACACAATGGATGGAATACCGAGGATACAGCGGCAGAGGAGATATGTGAATGTCATGGGGTCGCGTATTCTCATTTAATATTTGTAAGTCTTGGCGTCGTAAAATGTATAGCCCGTTGCTCTAATTCTTATGACGAGCCTATCATCATAACGGATATTTACGCGAGTATATGATCGAAATCATTGTCTAGATATTATAGCCGCTACTATGGTGTATCACCCTCAAGTTTACTTCTTTATGCTTGGGAAAGTTTCCTTTTACGTCGGTTGGTATTTATGGAGGTAGCAACTCGCGGCGTAAATCAAAAGAGACAGCAAGATTTTCATTAGTTTCGGCGTTGTTACTTTCCCATAACTTACGGGTGGAATTGTGAGAATGATGAAGTGGAGTAAGTTCTAGGCATTTCCCAAAGGAAAATATTTCAGCAGTTTTCTTCTTAATGCACTCAAAAACTCGATCAATCAAATGTTTCTTACTTTGATCCTTCTATGACGTAAAACCTGAGCTAAATGTATGTATTTCAAATTCAATATTAACAACATAAATTCAACAAAACTTAAGTTTTACTCTGTAAGCAGCTAAAATTTGACTTCTCTCAACCTGTTTATGTACAGAAATACCGTCTAAAATGAAGGCTACTTTGAAATTTCTTACCGAAATCTATACATAGAATCGACTTACTGATCAAATCTATTATGAGATAGCATAATTATCCTATGTATCTCTCATCATAATTAGTTATTTGATGATTTGATGAAAAGGCAAGCCGTTATTTCTAGAACGATGATAGAATATACTTATATTTAAAGGTCATGTTATACGTGAGCTTTTCTTTCCCTCAAACTGTTTTTTTACAGATCCGTGCGGTACGCAGAATATCCCATTAAACTCGAAATATCTTAACTTTTTATCTTTAATTTTCCAAAAAGTTGATTAATAACTATGGTCCTATAAAATCCTTTCTAGATCTTTATCTTTTCATAAGGCTCTGGTAAGCCTTCCTTCAATTAAGGTGTCTTCGAGATTTTTCAGCTTAAATGGGTTTCTTTTGTCAAAAAAGATCATCTTTTAATACCTGATTTTAATCACGGATTGGAAGGAAAACTTTCGGCTTGGTAATTAACTCGGATTTTTGCGTAATAAACCAACAAACTTCCAACGAAAGCATCTGCACGAATTCAGTTTTTCTGTCTGTGAAATATCTTCCACTGCAAACTTTATTCTTTCTGTTCAATTAATTATTAGGCACTTCAAGTTTGACTCTGTTGGAAAAGAATTCGCCTCCTCTTAAACCAAATCTCTATAAATTTTCATTATACAAAGCAATTTGATCAAATTTCTTTCTCTCTTTTGTCCGATGTTACTTCTTTGCCGGGCGGACGTAAAGAGCACCATATAATAGCACGTCACATTTTTATTAAATATATACCAAGTATCGAATACTAATTAGAACGCCGGAAGAAATAGCGTTGATTAAATTGCCGTTTTCTAGTCTCGCCTCTACTTGAGAAAAATGTTTTCAACTTGTTGTGCATCGGCGATGTTTGTTTGCAATTTTAGAACCGTGGCGCTTTTTACTCTCGGCACATAACAATTTCGACAGAGAGGTCCCACGCACGAGTTTAATTTTAGAAACGAACGAGAAAGGATTTGCGAAGGCGAAGTGTTTTGTTAGCGGCATCTCCTTGGAATAGTTCTGCCGCTACCGCTAGACGGATAAGCCGTAGGGCGGCATGGGAATTCGGTGATTGATTTCTGGGTCAGGCATTGCGGGAAGAGGTGGAAAGAGGAAGGAATAGAGCGATAGTAGGAAGGCAGGAAGGTGTGGGGGAAGGAGCATGGCGGTTAAGGGGGTGGGGGATCGGGTGAGGATGCAGGGAGGGGAACGGAGCGGTTTGCTCGATCGCGTAAAATAGAACGAGGAAAGGAGAGAAAAGATATAGGCGGGAGTGGCGCCGTTAACGGGCGGAAAGGGAATATGATGGAAGGCCAACTTCTTCCATTTTGGAGGTGGAAGAGGAAATTGAGGAAATGATGTAATTCATTCAATTTACGACTGAGTCTAATTAGATATCGTATTTATGAGACGGATGTACGAATGAAATTTGCAGATCGCCTTTATTGATTGAAAAATTAACAAGTGCTGATAGATTTGACTAGTTTCAAAGAGGTTAATACAGATGACCTACTAATTCATAAATAGGCATTTTGCGTATCGAATAGTTTTTAATGTCGTAAATATATGCTACAGCCACTATTGTACTACTTATGTATTAAAAAGGTCCATTTAAACCTGATTTACAGTAATACACAGCGCACGCCACGATTGCGCAAGTAGAAATCGTCAGCACGTTATTCTAAGCAGCCTCACGCCAGTAAAATTCCCATTTATAATGCTTTTCTATTTTAAAATAACGCTGTTAACCATTGTTGGTTTCTTAATAGTTCAAGATAAGTGAAAATGATAACTTAATTTATTAAATGAATGCATGTAAAACTGTACCAAAAGAGTCTGCTTCCTGTATACAATCGCTTCTTTTTCGAATGACAAGATTTTCAATGTGCTGTTGCAAAAATATTATTATATTAATAATATTATTAATTAACTAATAATTAATTAATTAATTAATATTATTATAAATGATATCGAATATTCGCGTGTCAGTTTATCTTAAGGAAACCTATTATAGCAGAACTCGTGGGAAAATTAAGAAATTTAGTTAATACGTACACCATTCGAAATAGTTTACGATTACTTGCATAAGCCACAATTTAAAACTACACAAAATTTAAAATTTTACACAATCCTTCATAAAATTAATTGCCAAGCATTCTATCCTTAAACCATAATTACCGTTGTAGTCAATCAAAATTGTCATTGAAATTTTTGGTATCTCTACAGTTTGTTTTACAAAAAATGCACCTACCAGTGCCAAAAATCGAGAAAATTGTAAGAATGAATGAATTGAGGACATTTGACGCAGTTGTGCTCCTACGGAACCAAAATTATTTAGACTTTAATATCAAATATGGGAAATTTAGATTATAACGATTTTCCTATTGATATGCTTAGGATGGATTTTTTAATATTTGTAAGCACATATAAATACCGTCATCTGTAGTGAAAAACGCGATTTATTTTGCGTTTATCCACTCTCACCAAAATGTTAAAACTTCGGGCGTTGTGATAATACTGAACAAAATGCTAATCTTCCTTTATTATTTTTAAGGCGAGATATCCATCCACGATCCAATTTTTGGAATTTTTGTGAAATAGAGCATGGAAGGCAAGTCGCCATGTGAATGATTTTTCCCTTTATTTTAGTAACGGAAGACGTGTTGTTTTTTCATCTAGTGGAACTTTTTTCTGGAAAGCGCCTCGTCAAAAGAAAATAAAATCTTTTTTTTACTGGATAGGATTTTTGGTGTATCTTTCTCAGCTTCAATCAAATGATGCAGATGTACACGTAAATGCTTTCAACGTATTAAATTCCAATTGCTATCGAATGAAAATATAACGTTATCGGGTGGCCTAAATACACCACTTAGAATAATAGCTAAATGTTATTATTAATATAAATCACGTCATAATTTTTGGAATGAGATTATTGTCAGTGTGACTACGATCTAAAGAGAGATTCTCGTTCTCACACAAAAAATTTAAATTCCCAAACGCGTCGGTAATGGCTAAGTTTGTGATTCCATGTTCACCTCGCTCGTTCCACCAAGAAACTCTATGGGGAATTGAGACAAAGATAAACAAATGGTTTTCAACTAAACACGTAAAAAAATATATGCATCGTAGTATTGACAAAAAATCATATCTGAGAGATGGTCCTGAAAAACGTACGCGCTTTCAGAATATTTATGCTCCCCACTTATATTCTTGCAGAGCATTGTTCGAAGGTCTCCTTCGAAATGAAAAGTTTAAAAAGGAGAGGGTTCCCGAGGACACTGCGGGAGATTGAGAGAAAGGGAGAGCACCTATTTTCCATCTCGAGAAAATGAATGATTTAGTGTGCAACGCTGAGAGGGGAGGATGGAATGCGTGGAAGGGGAGTGAAGGGGAGTGAAAGGGGGAGGAGGAGAGGTGACTCTTTCCACACTGCGCTCTTATTCCCTCTGCCGAGTGGATTGGGCGTGGTTCGTGAGTTTCGACTGGATTTCGAGTTTTCCGCGAATGACGCTGCTTAAGAAAATGATCGTGTTTTAAAGGAGAGAGAGAGAGAGAGGGAGAGGGATAGAGTGGTAGGGAGGGATAGAGTGGGAGGGAGGGATAGAGTGGGAGGGTGGGAGAGAGGGAGGGAGAGAGGGAAAGAAAGAGTGGGAGAGAGGGAGGAAGAGAGAGGGAGGAGAGAGGGAGAGAGAGAGAGAGGGGGGAGAGAGAGGGAGGGAGAGAGATGGAAAGAGAGAAAGGAAGAAAGAGAGGGAAAGGGAGAGAGAGAGTGAGAGGAAGAGAGAGAGAGGGAAAGAGAGAGAGGGAAAGAGAGAGAGGGAGAGATGGATTGAGGAGTTAATGGAGGGGAGGTCTCATGGATGCTTTTCGAAGGCGTTTTCTTTGTATGGAGTAGAATTGAATACACGAGAAGAGGACGGGACGGGGAGAGAGAGAGAGGACGGAGAAATAAATTTTAAAATATTCGGAATTCGATGAGGTAATCGGAAAGAGTGGAAGAGAATCCATAATTTTCCTGTAGTGCTTCCTACTCCTTATATTCGATGACGCCATTAAAAAACATTCCATGAAATTATTTCTCTGCCCTCCTACATCACGAGCTATCCATAGATAAAAGACGTTCCTTTTTTCACGACGAATACCTCTTTACATTGAATAATTTTCTTCGTAATTGGGAAAATCTAAATATTTATTCCGTGAAATGTAATTTTGGTCGCACCGGTTCCAACTCGCAGGTAAACTATATGTTTACGTTTTATCGCACGTTTAGTTAAAAGTTATCGTTATATAATTGAATTTATTCCTACGAATTTGACCTATTTTGTCGGGGATTATGATTTTCATTCAGTTGATGGACATTTCATTATTTAATTTTGACCATATATAACGTTATCGCTTGCACTTGAACGGATGTGATTAATATGACATCTAAATGGATTGATGGAAGGTTTATTTGTTATTCGTTTTATTAACCCATTTTCATCCATATTTTCAAACTGTTTGATGGATTTAATCGTTTCTGTCTTCATTTTATCTGTCAGATATTGCCATTCATAACCGCGACTACTTTTCTGATTTTTCTTTAAATGCCAATACATTTCCTATCGAAAACATCAATCTCTGTGTACTTCGCCATGACAATACCTGTAAAGGTACATGTTAATGCTGTCACTTCATATGTTCCTCCAAATACTGGCTTCGGAGTTTATTCAGCATAAACCCTATTCGACATTCATCAAAATATTATTTCTTGTACATGTTGTAAGATGAAAGTTTTACAAAAACAACATAAATTTGGCGTAAACGATTTCATTTAGGATTTATAACCATTTTAGTTATATGCATCTTTAACGAGAACAAAAATACATTATACCGAAAAATTTCTACGAAACGAGATAGCATCTGCCCTTAATTCGAAGATATATATTATATGAATTCGTTTCTTGGAACACATCTTCATTATAATAATCAAGAAGAAAGCTAAATAAATTATAAGTGATACAGATATTCTGAAAAATGTATTGAATGGAGATTAATGGTATAACCTATGTTCTGAATAGCAAACAATGGAAGCCAATGCTATATTTATATGTCACCAGGGCCGGTCAAGGGGGGGTTTAGCGGATGCAAGGCATCGGGGCCCCCAAATGTTGAGTATAAATAATATAGTTACATCTTTAAACAAATGTTTGCTGTTTTAGCAAATTAATTATCATTACAGTTACTTTATAATTATAAGTACATGTTCTCTCTAAGCTTTAACATTGATGTGTACAAAATGGCAGGTTTTTTGACATAGGGGGGCCCCAAAAACTTGTTTGCATCCGGACCCCGAAAGTACTTGGCCGACCCAGTATGTCACTTCCTCTTGTATTTTTACGACAGAATACATTTCTTTTTATATTTATAGATCACTTATCGATAGATATAAGAATGTATCCCTATCTACATATGAAATTCATAACGTTTGTCTGATTCTTTGTGCTTAATAACTCAAGACCTGCTGGTGTGAATCGAACATTTTTTTCTGTAACTCACTGGAATCTACCTCATGCTGCATTTAGACGTCTATCGTAAGGTCATGGGTTCGATCCCAGGAGCGTCAAAAACGACGACTATTGAGTTTACCAGGTAGCCCATTTTTAGCCTACTTTCCAGAATGGAAATAGTAGGCTTATAGTTTCGTCCTTGTGTCTGTCTGTCCTTCCGTCCCCCCTATTAAATTTTCAACCAATTGACCGATTTTCATGATACTTGGTGAAAATACCTTGCAACTGTGGCCGAGCTTCCGAGGACAGTTTTTGTTGCGATGATTGAAAGTCCCGGATTCGATTCCAGGTAATGTCATTCCCATTTAATTTACATGGGAAGTCTGAAATCCATAGTGCAGGATAATTTTCTCTTGCACATTAAAATATCTTATAATTGTAATATTGGAGCGGGATTTCTACTATTCTCTGAGGAAAGGAATGTAGATTCTAATTTGTATCGTAGAATCTTGCGTATCGATCATATTTCTTTGCATTTCGCGTAAATACTGGCGATTTTTTAGTTTTTATTACTTATTACGAGAGAGTTTCCATCGCAACGATTATTGTTGGACTCGAATTCGGTATAGTTTAGTACAGCGGTTCTTAAACTTGGTTCCGCGGACCTCCGGAGGTTCCCAGCAGTAGTCCAGAAGGTTCCCGGATCAATGAAATTTGCATGAAAGGGGCCTTTAGATTACTCAAGTTTAAGAAACGCTGGTCTAATACAGATCTATTGAAAGCTTTTGGCACCTGCGCACAAACACGAATTCAGCGTGGAAGAGTCCATTCTCGAAAGCGAGCTACGCGGGGGTGAGGGTATATACGCATGGGGTAATCAGTCATTCTCCACAGCCACCTTCCCCTTAAGGTTTCCCCCTCCAGAGCCACCTCCCATACATCACGTGACTATTCGCGCATTTAGGTGCCATAAGCTTTCAGTAGATCTGTACACGCATCCGCGCGTTATTTTTGCCACACAAATACGCGTGATCAGTTTAGTTTTTCGTTCGAATGTATTTGTAATCTTATACATAAAATTGAATGTCTGTCTTTCTGTTCCCTATACATTCCCACACCCTTTGACCTGTCTGGACCAAACTTTGCAAAGTAACTTCCTATGACCCTACGGGTAACATATGGTACCCGGGAACCCCGGCAACCACCTCGCACAGACAGACAGATTTACAGCGGGTCCTCATATATCGATTTGTTTTCTTTATGACGGTGTAGCCCCAGCACAGACAGACAGACGGATATACAGCGGGTCCTCATATATCTGTTTTCATTATGATGGTGTAGCCCCCGAACAGACAGACAGACGGATATACAGCGGGTCCTCGTATATTGATTTGTTTTTTTATGACGGTGTAGCTCCAGCACAGACAGACAGACGGATATACAGCGGGTCCTCATACATCGATTTGTTTTCTTTATGACGGGGTAGCCCCCGCACAGTGAACTTTGTTCTATCAAGCATAGAAGCTTCTAGAACCCGAGTTCGTATCATTCTTCTAAGTAATTTTAAAAAGCTACGCCCATTCAAAGTGCTAATCATATGAGGAAAATAAACCATTATTTCTCCCTTCGTTTGGGACATAAATCAAGAATTGTAAGTCCGATTTCGACGTTTTTTCATAATACCCTGGAATCTGACTCTTGAACCTTTTGGGCAAGTCATCGTCTGTCATAAGAAAATAGGTTCATTTCAGCAGAATGAGAAAACAAACTACCTTGGCAGGTCAATTTCGCCGCATTTGAAATTCCAATGCTTTTATAAGGAGAATAGTTTAACGTTGCGTATCCGCACGTAGTGTTTGTGTTTTCCGTTCGCCGTTGGTTTTCGTTAGCACGCGGCTACCACTGAATTGTTTCTCATGCAACACATCGTGCGTATCTATTCTTATCCCGTGTGTGTATTTTGCCTCTCGTCGTTTGTTTTCCACTGAAATTCTGCATGTAATTATTTATATGCATAAAAATAAGCCAAATCTACTGTTCTACTAAATAACAAAACCACAAAATTTTATATTTCTGAAAATTAAAATGCTTATTTTTTATATTAAATTTGTTCTAAAAATTTGAAGAAATATATAAAAGGTAATATAGCTTATTTGATCAGTCATGGTTAAAGTCTTATCTCTATTAGAATATGGATTCTTTTTTAACTTCTATTTTCAAATACGTGGTTAGTCAATTCGATTATTGCTAATATGTGTTTTTAAGAATCTCTTGCGTATTATTTAACCCATTTTAGTGACATCATATCTTTGTATTATTGAAGTAACTGAAAATAATCCAATTATTCCTTCAAACTAGCATTTGGCTCTTTACAATTTACTTATAAAATAACTTTTTACAACAGCTCATTGCAAGCTAAACTGCAATAACAATAATAAACGATCGCCTAATGTCAATGTAATTACAAATTGTATCTAAAATACATTGGATTAAATTACATTCTCAGAAAGAGGATTAATATAATCCATAAATGGAATACGCAGAGATTACAAAGGCGTTCTTTATGGGATTAACATGCAAAACGGTATCAAATTATGCGATTCCTGAATTTTTATCTACGAAACTATAAGTCCTTATTATGTGGTTTCGCTGATTTTTTGTGGTAAAATGTTGTCCTATGTCTTACTGCGTCTCTTAATCTATGCCTCACAGTACATATACGAGCTAGGGAGAGAATGATAATGTATTTAACTGTTGCTTAACGGTCTTCATAATGGTTAGGTGGAAGAGGGGGCTACTTAGCCTCAACCTCGCCAATAAAGACATTTTTCTTTCTTTCTTTCTTTTCTTTCATTTAGAAGATACGAATGTAAGTTTACTTAAGTAGTTCAAAATCATAATTATGCGAATAATATTAATACGGACACTCATACTTGATTTCATCGAAACCCGCCCAGTGGTTCATGAGACGGAAAAAAATCTTTCCATATATATACATAGGGTAAAATAAGGGGGGGAGAGGGAGACAGGAGGGGTTTCAGAGAAAACGAATGGAAGGCAATTGAATAAACGGTTAGGAAAAGGAATGGGTTGGAAAAGAAGGCGAAAGCAACATAGAGCAAAATGTTACAAAAAGTTACAAAAACTTGGTGAAAGGGCCAAAGACAACAATGTTGATGCAAAGAGTGAAACCGGTCGTTTAAAATTAAATTTGTGGAAGTAACTAAGTTTTTTTTCATGATAAAACCGTATTTTTATCACGTCGAAAGGATATATCACTTAAAATAAATTGACGTATCTAAACGTTGACGCGGTTGAAACAAGTATCAATATACGCCACCAATTATTTATAATAGCGTTAGCCAATTTGTTTCGGCGAATACAAAATGAAACGGACTCAAATATCATTAGCATAGAACGTAAACATAGGGTTTATTTTTATTTACGGAATTAAAACAGTCCAGTTGAAATATGATTAAAGCGGGTATATTTGTGTTCGTTCCCAATTAATTAATTTTGGTTGTTTTCTGACTCTTTTTAGATAGGCAGCAGTTTGTTGGAATAACACTGACAGATAGTTATTGGAAACCATCTGTTTGATTAATTTTTTCCGAAAAGATTTAAAATCATTTATTTGGATGGTATTTTATCAGTGGCCGAAGTGTTATGACGAACGGTCAAATAGATTAGTCCATGAAATCTGGAACATAGGTTAACTTTATTGAAATATCTTTAATGGAAAAATGTCAATTTGGAAAGTTAAAGCACAGAAGAAAGTTATAAATACTAGATTTTTATTGCTGTTACTTTTTAATTCCTTGTATATTCAGTTGAGATATATTATTAACAATTACTACTACGCGCTATGCACTTTGCATTTAGCCTGGCCAATCGTTAGAAATGAGAAGTACTTGTTGTATAATTTTTACGACAATATAGGGCAATATAAAAATAAATCAATAGAATTCCTCCCTCCGTCCCTCTATATTTAATATTAATGATTGACGGACAAACATACGACATCGGAAAATTATTATAACTTTATAAACACTTTAAAATCTTTACATGTAATTTTGCCTGACGCAATAAATGATAATTTTATTGGCAATTGATAATATTTAAGTTGCTGCAATCATTACTCAGATCATTGATCAGAAGTTTCTTAGCGCTGTTGTTTAGTTCATTTGTTTTTAACTTAGACGAAAGTTTTCACGAAAACTTTTCAATCGGTTTTTATCCTTCCTATGTCTGTTTGATGCAAATGTACTGAAAACCCGAGGTCAACAATTCCAATAGCGCCAGTAACCATTTTTTGAATTGATAAATTAAAGTGACCGTAAGATCCTATGCAGACAGGCATAAGCTGTAAGGTTGGAAATATTTTTTTAAACGAGAAAATATTTCTGCTATAACCAGGAATCGAACCCGGGTCTTACAATTGCCGGGCGGATATTCTACCCTTTAGTCGGAAAGTATACTTTTGATATTTTTTCGGTTAATTGTGGATGCAATATGTGTGTTTAAAAATAATATCATATGTTTTAATGCGTTCATTACATCATACAAGTATACTAGTGAAGCATTTCAAATTTGAAATGTTACCCGCAAATTTTTTATATTTAATGTAGTGAATTCTGAAACGTTTTTGAATAATTTTTACAATTTTTTTGTCTTTACAATATTTCTTTAAAGACAGCATGTTGAAATTCCTCTTTATTCGTAAATATTTTAAGACAAAAGCCGTTACTCTTGAAAAGGCTACATAGGTTTGTCCATTAGTAAAAACGTCATCAGTCAAATTAACCTCGGCCCTATCAAAAGTTTGCCCCTGACTTTTGTTAATTGTCATGGCAAAATATAGCCTAATTGGAAATTGTCTCATTTCAAAATAAATGGAAACTCATCTTCTTGAGATGTCAAATCAATAATTGAGAGGTTTTTATATCAAGAATTATTCTTGATAAAAAAATCTCTCTGCCATAGTGTGTTCCAGTTATGATTTTTGTTACCAAAATATTAGTCATCATTTTAATAGTGGCATGTAGTACCACTCAACGGTCCACCTTTAGTATTCATGTTTCTTAATAACATAACAATTGCTACTATTTTTACAAACTTGTATTTAACTTACTCTGTTATATATATATATATATATATATATATATATATATATATATATATATATATATATATATATATAACAACTTACGGAAAAGGAAAGGTAAAATAGATATATGGATGTCAACAAGGTGTTGGGATGAGGAAACCCAGTGAGCACTCACCAATCAGACGACTTCAGGTTGGCGAGGCCCCGGGGATGTCGAAGCGACACACGTAAAATAACACAAAAACACAGAAACATCACAAACGTAGAAGCTTTCGGAACTACTCCTTTTTCGGCTACAGAGAGAGAACCGTATCGTTATATATATATATATATATATATATATATATATATATATATATATATATATATATATATATATATATATATATGTGAATATGAATATGTTTCTTTCAAATCTTTCTCGCTTTATAACTCTGCCCCAATAAATGCTACAGCGCTTAAATTTCGGGTATATTGTAATTTCTGATGACAACCGACGAAAAAAATCGAAAGCCACAAAAAAGTTAATATTTAAGAGGCATTTTTAACCCCAATGTTTCATTTCAATACCTCAGAAGAAAAGCACGGGATTCAGTGCAAGGCTTTCTAAAAGTGCATTTTAAAATTATTTTAAATTGGGATACAAAATCGGAAAAAAACAGTTGTTTAACTGAAAGAAAGGAATCCTTAATTTTTTAAGGCAGAAGTCAAATACATACCGAATTAGTGTAAATATCTGGTTTGAATCGGAAAAAGTGAGAATTTTTCCTCTCTTCAACAATGGAAATGTATAAAAACCATGGCAACGACATTATTGCTTTTAAAGGGACCTATAATGCTCTTAATAGAAAATTAAAGACACTTTAATGCTTTTAAGGGAAATTAATGCTGCCATAATGAATTATAGTGGAACATCCAAATCTTTTAAGAATTTCCCTATATTGAAATAAACTTTGTATATTCCATTTATAAACTTTGCAATTTTCAATTATCCAAAAACTCAACTTTAAAATATAAGATGACTAAAAAGGAGAAAATAAAATATTTAAAAAAATATTTTTCAGTATACACACTTTTATGTGCACTAAAAAGAAGAAAATAAAATTTTCTGTCCTCAACTTGAAATGAATTTGTTGTGCAGTATAAGAGTGGGTGGCAATTTTTACCACCCACTTTTATTCTGCGCACCAAATTTAATTCAAGTTGAGGGCAGAAAATTTTATTTTCTTCTTTTTAGTGCACATAAAAGTGTGTATACTGAAAAACATTTTTCAGATATTTTCTTAGTTGTAGCTTTTGAGACGGCATTCCTGATGGTGTGAAGTTAAAAATGCATCATTTTCGTTGTCTATTATACAATATTCTTTCTTCTCGAGGAAAGTCCTTCAATTTTTTTATTGATGTTCCCAACCAATTTATTTGTAGCTAAAAGTATCGCTCGGTTATAATAACCATCACTTGACTGAAAATATAATATTTCATCAATCAATGCGTCAATGTTATTTGTTTGACAACAAAATGGTACTTTAATTTTGGCAAAACTACCATTACCGATGCTAGAAATTGATGTGATAATATGATCTAAGATCCTCTGCAGATTGGGAGTCTGCGACTTGCCGGACAGATATTCTACCACTGAACTACCGTAGCAGATAAGTTTTCCTGTTTTTTTAGTTGGGCTAGGGCTAGCCAAGCTAGTACCAACCAGCCCCAATGGACGTCCTCCAAGAGAACGTCGAGGAAAACCCCTCCCTCTTCCCACCATTAACGATGGTTAATAACCATTTGTTTGACCTCTTCTTCTTCCTTCAAAATGGACAAATAAAAAATATTGGAATTATCAGTTTTCTCTACTTCGCAAGCTTTCAAATATTTCATTTTTTAATCAATGAGGGGCCACTGTCAGTATTTTAAGAACTAAGAGAAAAAAATTATAACAAAATTAATAGATTTTAGGTGTGTAAATATATTGCTTACTCATATATTATACTTATATACAAAATATTATGCTTACCTATATTATTTAGATGAAAATTCAATTATATTTAACACTAATACCAATGTGTTAATTTCGTAAGTGTATATTACTTATTATATAGTTTATGCTTAGCTTTAGGTAAACGGATACCGTAACCAAGGCATGCAGTTACAGTCAACGACGTCAGTGATCTCTGATTGGCTGGCCATTGACCAATAAAACGCTCCGACCTGCGTAGAGAATATGACGGGTATGCGTGGATTAAGTAATAAATTTAAGGCATTTCCCATTCTTCCTCCATTTTTCTCTTCCTCTCTCCAATCCTCCTCTCTCCCATCCTCCTCCCTCCCATCCTCCTCTCTCCCATCCTCCTCTCTCCCATCCTCCTCCCACCCGTACTCCTCCCTCCCGTCCTCCCCCCTCTCCCTCCTCTGGAAAAATACTTCCTAGTCCCAAATTTAAGGCAATCTACTATGCACTCGTATATATTACACGTATGCAGGTTGAGACAACAATTGATTCTCGAAGTTTAACAATGACGTGGTCGGCAAGGCAACATCCCGTTTAAAAGCCGATATTTCCCCAAAATATGTGATTTAAATGTTTAATATGAGATATATCGAACGGTAGGCGGAAAAAGATTAATTTAATAAGAAACTTAATTAATTTTCCTAAAACATTATTTAATTTTGAAGATTGTACGTCAATTATTTCTAATTTAAATTTCTAAAAGAATAAAAGCCTGCACTTTAAAAGGTCGCTTTTTACGTGTTATCTTATGGGAAATGAAAATTGCTCCCCTGGAGTCGAACCCCGGTCTTTTTTCCTATTTCCCTTTCGTCATTTAATTTTTATATCTGAATTAAACATTCTTGCGAAATTTCAACCTTCCACCTAATAGGGAAGCTTGTTAAAACGCGTAAAAATGTGCCATTGATGACGTCAGCGTCAAGTTTACGTACGCACTTAGGAACTTACATTCGAAATTATATATAGGAGGAATATTTAACCCAACGAAATCATATTTTTTATTGTTCGAGTTCGTTTTAGGCAATGCGCTTAGGGATATCAGAAAGATATGAAATACCTTCTTATCCCTATAATCACCACTCTAACAAGTACGACCTCTGTAGGAATTTTTGGATCCAGCGGACCAATATTGGTCCGTTTGTTAGAGAGCGGGTATATTTGGCGTGCCGATATTATAAAATAATGAGTGCAAAATGCAATAAAATATTCAAATAATTGCACAAACAAACACTACTGTACAGACAAAGATGGCGATGCTGACGAAACTGAACTGTTGGCTGGCATGCAGCGCCACCATGCGATAGCTCGAAACGTTCGTTCGTCAGCTGATGTACGAAAGTCCGAATTCGGCGTACGAAAGGCGGCTTAGGGGTGTCAATGCATAATGTACGAAAGTGCGGATTGTACGAAAGTACGGGTTGTACGAAGGTCGAACGCACGAAAGTTGAGGACCGCCTGTAACAAAAATATTTTATACAAAATTACCTAATACAATCTGAATATAATTCTGGCTTTGGCTAGCTGGCTCAGTACAGAAGAATAATCGAGACGAATGAAAAGGCTATTATTTCACTGTCGAACGCAATCTTTTTGTTTATTTCGTTCACTCCCACCTGACGATAAGATAAAAAGAGCACACGCCATCAAGTAATGCAAAATGAGAGACTCGGTTTACTCTTCGTTCCTTTGGCGATGCATTGTTCTCATTCTATGCATCTTCTTCCTCCCATCTTTTCTTAGCTTTTCTCTAGAAATATTAATTTTTAAAGTTTATAATTTCGCCACAGAGGTATTCATGTTGAGCGATATTTCTTGCTCAGATCTTTTATCCAACGGAGAAGTTTCCAACGATGAACCGTCACCTATATCTCACGGTTCCTTATTCTCTTATTTGTTAGTCTCTTAACTCTTCCATAACGAATCTCACGGCCTTTATTCACATTGTGAACTATGATGTGAAACGCGTGTTCATTTTATTCTTTGCCACTCAAAAACAAATGCAAGCTGATTAACGTTCTCCAAAAATGCTTCCAACACAAGTGAGGTTCGCGTGCATCTCTATCCCGCCTCGCTTTAGTCGAAGGCTGCTTCTCGCATTCGTTTGATGCGCTTTTCTCCTCATTTCGATTCAACGTTACTATTTTTTTACACGGCGAAAACACTTTAACTAAAACAAATTTCTATAAAATAATGCGCTTTTTCTTTTTGAATTCTCACAAAGTGGTTTTGCTATTTTTTTCTTATTCAATTCCAAAACAAATTGTGAAGAATTAGGTTCATAATTTACGTGGAATGACGTGAAAAATAGTTAACTCTAACAATTAAAAATTAATATGAAATAAAAAATATGATTTCGTTGGGTTAAATATTCCTCCTATATATAATTTCGAATGTAATTTCCTAAGTACGTACGTAAATTTTACGCTGACTTCATGTCACGCGAATGCCCATCGCAGTACCTTGTATTTGTAGGTAGTGGCGCCCTCCAAAAAAGAAGTTGTTTTTGGAGCACCATTTCAGCCAGCTCCGTTAGGAAATGGAAGGAGGGTCTAGCGTCAGATCTTGGGTCCAGTGATTTTCTCAGGGCGGGCAGTCCTTGGTTGTGAGGAATGTTGGTGTAGAGGGTGCAGACGTCTATAGTGGACATGATTGTGTTAGGTGGGAGAGAGGAAGGGAGTGATTTGAGACATTGTAAAAAGTGGTTAGTGTCTTTGATAATAGATGGGATTTGACGGACGAGTGGTAGTAGGTGGGAGTTAACAAAAGCAGAGATGCGTTCCGTTGGAGAGTTGAAGCTGGCAACAATGGGATGGCCGGGGATGTTGGGATTGCGGATTTTTGGGAGAAGGTAGAAAGTTGGGGTCCGCGGTGTATTGAAGATCATTAAGGAAATGGTGGAATCAGGGAGGCCTTCTTGTTTTCCCACAGTTCGCAGATATGCTGAAATTTTGGAGGAGTGGCGGTCGGTGGGGATGGAGGGGAAAGTAAGGTAAGAGGTTTGGTCAGATAGTTGGCGGAAGGCTACGTCGTTGTAATGCATGCGGTCAATTACCACTGTGGTGGTACCATAGTCTGCAAGGAGAATAATAATTTTTCGTTGCGTTTCTGCGTAAAAATAGCCTGAATTTCTGGTTACGTCAAATTGTCGTGGTGGTCAAGAAGGTCGGGAAAGATGGGCTGGGCGACTACGTGAATGACGTAGTTAGCATATTGCTCGATGAGGAGGTGGGGAGGAAGAGAGGGTGGGATGTATTGGGAAGGGGGTGTGAAGGTGGAAAGGGATTGTGGAAGGGCGTCGGAGGAATGCGAGGAATCGGATATGGGTTGGGTGGCTTTGAGGCGGAGTAAGCGGACGAAGGCTTGCATGTCGGCAAGGAGACAAAAATGGTCGAATTTTGTGATGGGACAGAAGGAGAGGCCAGGGGAGAGAAGGGCATTTTCGTCGGGGGTGAGAGCATGAGGGGAAAGGTTCAGGGCGTCATCTGGCTGGGAGGGGTTTGCGGTGCACGTGGAGGTGGGGGTTTGCTGAGAATTGGGGTGCATCCTTGGTTCGCGGGTTGAAACAAATGGAGACCTCCTGAGAGAGTGTAGTGGGGTGGAGTGGGGATTCCCAGAAGGTCCGACAGGGAGGGTTTTTGGGCGAGGGAGGGTGGATGCTGGACTTACAATCTGGGATGAAGGGGAGAGGTAGGCCGAGCTGGAGATGACGGACGCACATAAGATAAAGTTTGCGTAGGAGTCTATTTTCGTTGGCTGCTATTTATTCTGCAGCTTTACGGAAGATGGCGTCGAGATCAGCTGTGGAGTTTGGGGAATGATTTAGTTCGTGTATGAGAATTTTGCATTTCTCAATGTGCGTGTTGGAGAGTGATTGACAGTGGCGTAAAATTAAACCGACAATATTGAGGGACATGAGGTGATTTGTAAGGGCGAATGATGAACGGATAGTAATGGGAAGGTCTGATAGGGGGATTCTCACGGTGAGACCTTTGAGGGGGAGACCTATTTCTAGGCAGGCATTGAGGACTTCAATCTGGTAGGTTAGTGGTGTATGTTTACGGAGGTGATAACGTAAACGTCGGATATTTTCCATGATGGAAGGAGAAGTATAAAAGAGAGAGGCGATAAGAAAGTTGTTAAAGGAGAAAGGATGACAGACGAGAGGATAAGGTAAAATGATAACATTGCTTATGGAAGAGGAAAGGTAAATGGGATAAATGGATGGCAACAAGATGTTGCGATAAGGATGACCAGTAAGCACTCACCAATAAGGTGACTTCAGGTTGTCGACCTGCTGGGGGTGTCGGAGTGACACACGTAAAACAAAAGACAAACAAACAAAATGGATGATCTAAGAATACTCTTAATCGGAGAAACAGGTCAAGATGACGTTTGTATGTTCAGTCGTTATCGTCAGAAGATGACCAAGATGATCAATCCAAAGAATACAACGTAGATGAATGTGTTGAGTGCTTTGAACTTTATTCTAACACACAGTTTACATCAGACTGGAGCCGGTGTAAAGTGTGTGGCAGATGGTTACACGTTACCTGTTCTATCTACTCTGACATGTGTGCTTTGTGTTGTAGAAATGAAAAGAGAAAAGAAAAAAATAAGTAAAATAAGTTCATTTCATTGCTTAAGTTGTTACGTTTTCTCTTTGAACTTTCCAATTTTTGTAACCAATATTTATTATATTTCATTCTCATTATTTTGTTTTGCAGATAATATTATTTTTCAATGTCTTTTACATTCTTGCTGTCTTGTTACTTTGAAATATTGTTCATTTTTGTGTATTTTCTGAACTTCGGGAGAGCTGTGTCTGTCCTCGCTGGTACCAAGGGGGAAAGGGGGAAAATTCATTAGAAGTTACCTCAAGTTCTGGAGATCATATGTCCTTATGTTTAACCTTCTTTCAATCTTCAGTCCTTGGTTAGTTCCACATAATGACGAAAACTAAATTATGGTCGGAGATTTGAGAGGGAAATTATTTTTTCGCTCTATTCCCACCGAATTAACGATTTTCCTTTATTTCCACCGCGCTCGCGTCTTAAATTCCCACAGAGCAAAAAGGGGCGATCCTTGCTTTAGTGCCATCCATTTTCTCGATTCTCCACTCGCTACCTCCTCCTTCTTCCCTCTACCTTCTCCTATTTCTTCCCTCTACCTCCTCATCTTTCTTCCCTATGCCTCTTCCTCCTTCTTACCTCTACCTCTTTCTTCCCTTTACCACCTCTTTCTTCCCTCTACCTTCTCTTCCTTTTTCCATCTACCTCCTCCTTCTTCCCTCTACCTCCTCCCCCTTCCATCTACCTCCTACTCCCTTTTTGTACCTCCTCCTCTCTCTGCCTCCTTTTCCGTCCCTCTACCTCCTCCTACTTACTTCTATCTCCCACTCCATTCATCTGCCTCCTCCCTTTCTCTATCTACTCTCTTTCTCCTCCCCTCTCTCTTTCTCCCTCCCTCTACTCCCCTCTCCTTATATCGACCGATCCATTTCGTCATTCATCTCACTCCATTGCATTTTTCTCGCATCCCTCACCAAGGCAACGTGTGTCCAGGAATTTTTCAGACCACATAAACAACATTTGCCATATTTTCAGTTTCTGCCTCATTGTCTCTTCAATCGAAAGGGTATCTTCGTTTCTACTTTAACATTGGCTTTCGGCGAAAACTATCTTTTTCATTTTTTGCCATTAAATTGCGTCCATTTTTTGTCCTTTATTTCATTTATATGCTTCGCAAGAGCTTAGTTTAGTGTCTATACAGAGTTTGTTCTTAACTTTTCCGAAATTCCGCCGTTTCACGTCTGGATGGAACGCACGCACGCGGAAACCTTGATCCCTCCTCCATGATATGCACACTAAAAAGAAACCACCCACACGCGTCGACTCATAGGAAAGCCGTTCGAGGAGGAGGAGGAGAAGGGAGATAAGTTTGGTCCTCCGCTGCGAAGTGTGCGATCGATTCGCGTGGACCACCTCGCGCGTCGCTACGAACTCTTTGCACGGCGCACGAGTCCGTCTAGGACTCAAACTAAGGTTTTCATAGTGCAGGTCTATGTACATACCTCCGTCTCCCGAATTAAGTGCCGCTCCAATTTAATTTAACAAATCGCCACTTCCTCCGCCTTCCTTACAATCCACTCCCATTTTCCAAATTCTGCCTCCTCGCCCATTACTACGCCTGTCATTTCTTCTTCCACGCCAGTCTCCTTTTCAGCCACCTCCACCCCTCTCTCCTCCGCCGCCACCCACTCCCCCGCAATCCACTACTCCGCAACCCATTCCCCCGCAACTCACTCCCCCGTCACCCACTCCCCCGCCACCCACACCCCCGCAACCCACTCCCCCGCAACCTACTCCCCCGTAACCCATTTCCCCGCAACCCACTCCCCCGCCACCCACACCCCCACCTTCCACTCCCCCACCACCCATACTCCCGCAACCCACACCCCCGAAACCCACCCCCCCCGCAACCTACTCCCCCGTAACCCATTTCCCCGCAAACTCACTCCCCCGCCACCCACTCCCCCCGCCACCCACTCCCCCGTCACCCACTCCCCCGCCACCCACTCCCCCACAAACCACTACTCCGCAACCCACTCAACCGTAACCCATTCCCCCGCCCACCCACTCCCCCCGCCACCCACTCCCCCGCCACCCCACACCCCCGCCACCCACTCCCCCGCCACCCATTCCCCCGCAACCCACTTCCCCACCAATCACTCCCCCCACCACCCACTCACCCGTAACCCATTCCCCCGCCACCCACTCCCCCGCCACTCACTCCCCCACCACCCATTCCCCCGCAACCCACTCCAACGCAACCCACTCCCCCCGCAACCCACTCCCCCGCCACCCACACCCCCGCCATCCACTCCCCACCACCCATTCTCCCCCAACCCACTCCCCCGCCACCCACTCTCTCTCTCTCTCCCTATCTCTCTCTCCCTATCTCTCTCTCCATATCTCTCTCTCCATATCTCTCTCTCCCTATCTCTCTTTCCCTCCCTCTCTCTCCCTATCTCTCTTTCCCTCCCTCTCTCTCCCTACCTCTCTATCCCTCCCTCTCTCTCCTTACCTCTCTATCCCCTCCCTCTCCCTTTCTCTCTTTCCTCCCTCTCTCCTCCCTTCCTCCCTCTTCCTCCCTCTTCCCCCCTCCCTCCCTCTTCCTCCCTCATCCCCCCTCCCTTCCTCTTCCTCCCTTGCTCCCTCTTCCTCCCTCCCTCCCTCTTCTTCCTTCCCTCTTCCTCTCTCTCCCCCCCCCATCTTCCTCCTGCCCCCTCCGTCTTCGCCCTCACTTCCTCCTTTGTTCCATTCAACTTCCTCCTTTGTTCCCATTCACTTCCTCTTTCTTTCGATCTTCCGCTGGTTTGACAGGTGACGTCCTTTCTTTCCTGTCATTTGTTCGATTAAATTAGGATGGATTCCTTCGAATTCTCTCTTCCTTTTTTTTGCTTAAAAATATTTTCCTACCTTGTTTTTCCTTTCGTTTTTCGTACTTTCTGCAGTGACGCCGATTCAATATTTAATTTAACTTACTTTAAAACCTTTCCACATTCCCTCGCTATCCGCTTCTATTTGCTTTCGTACGAATATTCACTGTTTCAATATTGCGCATACGTAATTTCATTATTCTGAGACTTTTTGGTATTTTTCTTTTTACTTAATATGAGTTTTAATTTATGGATTAACTGCTGTTTATCTTTAGTTCAACTTACATTTTTAGTAGACATTTTTTGTTTATTATCCATGTAATATAAGAACGAGTTTTAACGTAATCCTGTCTTTGGACTTGTCACAATGAATAATTTATCACGCACTTCCATTTTTCATTTTCTCGAAATTTCCCTTGCCCCATCTTTTACGGTTTGTCATTAATATTAATGTTTTCTTTTTCGTTCGTCTCGTAATATCCTCTCTTGCATATGTCCACCTCAGAATTTCCATTTCTAACTTTATGTTTCCATTACTATACATGGAATTTAAGAGTTATAAGCTCCTTTGGAACTTCATCACATCAGTGGGCCTGTTTAACAAATCGATTCTTTCATTTAAACTTGCTGCAAAATGAATTTAACCGATATAGAATGCTCTCATCATGAAAAATTCTATAATTCTCTCGAATTCAATATTATTTTCCTTAAATTTTATTGGTGTGTATTTTATGAATACCCGTCGCTTGTTATTGTCATCTTGACTGCCCTTATCTCTTTTTTTCAACACGTACCATTAATCTCAACGATAGTTTTTTATTTAATAAATTTTTCACTCAGAATTATTCGTGAAAACATCTCAAAATGCCAAGTTTGATAACACAGAGCTCTCCTTTTTAATTTAATCGGACTGATTCCAATGATTGAAATGAGAATTATATGAATTTTATTGTTAGTATTGCTGAGTGAGGGATCGTAAGAAAATTTTGTTTTCTTAAATTAGGCAGAATGCGTTTACTCTACTTATTGCTCTTTAGTGGAGAATTTTAAGTTCGATTGATTTTAAATTTAGCGTTTATTAATAGGTGTGATTGCAAGTCAATTGACATAAAACATATAGTGAAAAAACTCTGTACTATTTCCAAATATTGATCAAATACGACAGGTTTTGTTGAATAAATCGTCATCATCACTTAACAAGTGTTCAATGGGCAGCCTTAAATATAAATCGGGAGGAGGAATGGTGTAATAGGGTGAATATTACAGTAATCTACTATAGCTTCACTGACACAAAGTAGTAAGCGTTATGGGGTGTATAATTCGTTACTAAAGAAGGGGAGAAGCAAAAGGAAGGTGGGTGGCGGGGCCCGAATGTCAATGGAGGAGGAGAGGGGTCAATTGGAGAGCGGGGTATGAGCAATATGGAGTACCAGGGTAAGTAGAAATCAACGTAAGGAGGGAGAAGAACATAATATTTGAGTATGGGATCAAGAAAGGTGCTCATTAACCGATGAAAATTCGGGGGAGTGGTTATGGCGTAGCATTTCTAACTGTTCGAGGAAGTTGAGCCTAAGAACTTTATTTTCCAAGTGTAGAATTTTCGGTGTAAAATTGGAGGGATTTAGTTTGAAGAGATGCTATTGCGAAATGGGAAATGGAGGAGGCCATTTAAGAGCGATTGTTATGTTCGCTTACTCTCCTACATAAATTGCGGCCCGTTTGTCCAATATACGCGATATTACATTCGCTACGTTCTAGTTTTATGTACACCAGATTTGGAAATGTTATCCTCTTTATTGTCAGAATGTAAACCGTAACTTAATTTTATGAAAGAATACGATATAAATTTTTTTCTTTAGAGAAGGAATTATAATTACGAAACAAAAAATCTCAATAAAGCTGAATCTATGCTGTTTAATGTTCAGCGAGAAAAAATATTGTAAAACATTTACGATGGAACAACTTAATCACTTAGGTAAACAATCGTTATAATATAATTGTATTCGACTGTTAGGAGTTCTTTCGTGAAGTTTTCCAGCGCCAGCGGGATGTTGAGCAAACAAGGTATAGAATTCTGCAACCTTATCTTTATGTGGAAATAGTATAAAGCTTACATATATTTTGCTTCATTTAACGTACAATCACACATATTATTGTAACAATGTGATGACTACCACTGTGGATTTTGAACTGTTAACATTACTAACCTATTCTTAGTTTCAATCTACCGGTATAAAAAACATATTACTTCCCAATAAATATAATTTAATTTTACTTGATTTCTATTAAAATTTAAAGTATTGTTTTCTCCATAGACTAGCTAAAGTAGATCGGTAACAATTTAATTTTCATCAAATGTATATGTAGATATCATCCTTAGCTTATGTCGTTTAATTAATTTGTTGATTAACTATTTAATGCCGTAAGAAGTGATTAAAAATGTATATAGTATAATTACTTTCTGCATACATTATTTTCCTAAATGTAGTTTTCATACAATCATATTTGTTTAAAACCCATAATTTATCATCTGGTTTAAACACTCGGGCTGTAGATTCCATAATTCCATACTTCACATGTAAATGTTGATTAGAAAACGGTCGATCACGATTTCCATACACATGAATAAATCACCATTTACAAACACTGGAATAAACTAGAATACCATTTTTTACATAAACACTTGAAGTTATAATAAACAAAATATCAAGTTAGGCGAAAGTTATCGAACTAGTCATGGATTTTGTAATTTCTGTTTTTGGAATGATAATATGAAATTCTTTACCGTTGGCGCGTATAAGATACGGCGCTCCATCACGTATCTTACCTTCCATATCCCTCGTACCTTCGCTCTCTCCTCTTCCCCCGTCTCCCTCATTTCTCCTCTCCCTCCTTTCTTCCTCCTTCCATCTTTCTCTCTCTCTCTCCCCATTTTCCTCAACTGGCTTTTTTTGTAATCTCCTCCATCTTCTCCTTTGCTTCATATTCACACAATCATTCACTCTACTTTTCACCTTCTCCTTAAACCCTTCATCTTTCCCTTTCCACTCTCCCCTTCCTCCTAACGGCCTCCCCTCCCGCACTTCCCCCCCCTCCACGCCCTCCATTTTATCTCCACCGTTCTCAACCGCCTCACTCCGGGTTCCTTCCCGCACCCTTCCTTCGCCCCATAACTTCCCACACTAATTCTACGTCCTCCTTCCCCTAACACCCACAGCCCTTCCATTCTTTCACCCAAAAGTCTTCCGTTCCCAGCGGAGAGCATTCCACTCACGTAGCATCACCTCGAGGACCGCTTTCCCTTCCCTTACACTCCCCCCCTTCTTCCCCTCCCCCTCTCCCCCTCCCCCTCTCCCCCTCCCCCTCTCCTCATCCTCCTCATGCGGCCGCACCGCCGCACTCCCCTTTAAAACTTCCGCGGAGGTGGGAGAAGAGAGGGAATGGAGGGGGGAGGGAGGGGGGAGGGAGGGGGGAGGGACGGAGGGAAAGGGTTGCCACACCCCGAGTTCCACGTCCATCTCGGAACGGGAGTAATCGCCATGGTGT